>OX422220.1:458673824-460123433 GCA_949130495.1 Sambucus nigra
CTGAACGAACTACTCAAGTAGGTTCGTCGTTGGAAGCCTCACTAAAACAGGAATTGATAACTTTCCTATGAAGTAGAAAGAAAACTTTCGCGTGGAGTTATGAAGATATGCTCGGAATAGATCCAAATTTCTTATGTCACGAACTCAATGTGAATAAGGAGATCAAGCCAGTGAAGCAGAGAAGAAGAGTGTTCATCCCCGAGAAGAATCAAGCTATACAGGAGGAAGTCGAGAAGCTCTAGAAAGCTTGCTTCATTAAAGATGTTAAATATCCAGACTGGTTAGCCAATGTGGTGATGGTAAAGAAGAAAAATAACAAGTGAAGGATGTGTGTAGACTTCACCGACCTCAACAAAGCATGCCCAAAGGATCACTTTCCATTTCCCCGAATTGATCAACTAGTCGATGCTACCTCGGGACATGAGTTGATGAGCTTCATGGATGCTTATTCTGGCTACAATCAAATTAAAATGAAACCTGAAGACAGGGAAAGTACTTCTTTCATTACCCTTAGGGGAACTTATTGTTATAATGTTATGCCTTTTGGTTTGAAAAATGCAGGTGCGACATATCAGTGGCTGATGAACAAGGTCTTTGCTGAAAAAATCAGTTGCAATATGGAAGTCTATGTTGACGATATGCTGACAAATAATAAGAAAGATGTCAATCATCTAGTTGACTTAAGTGCATATCAAATGAAGCTGAACCCGACGAAGTGCATATTTTGAGTATAAGAAGGCATGTTTCTTGGGTACATTGTCAATCAACAAGGCATTGAGGCAAATCCTTAAAAGATCAAAGCTCTATTAGGGCTGCGATCTCCAACGACGAAGAAAGAGGTGCAAAGTCTTACAGGACGAGTAGCAGCACTCAACACTTTTGTATCACGAGCAACTGATCGATGTCTCCCATTCTTCAAGACACTGTGAAAGACTTTTGAGTGGAATGATGAATGCGAGAAGGCTTTTCAAGACTGGAAGAAATACTTGGGATCACCTCCACTGTTGTCCAGGCCAGTGATGGGAGAAAAAATGTACTTGTATCTAGCAGTATCGGAGAATGCAGTTAGCTCGGCGTTGATAAGAGTGGAGAATGGAGTACAAAAACCAATCTACTACACAAGTAAGGCCTTCCGAGGAGTAGAGATCAGATATTCGAAGCTAGAAAAGTTGGCACTGGCACTGATCGAAATGAATAGAAGAATGAAGCCATATTTCCAGGCTCATACCATAGTCGTATATACCGATATGCCGTTGAGGCAAGCTCTTCACAAACTAGAAAAATCAGGGAGATTAATGTATTGGGCAATAGAACTCGATGAATATGACATAATTTATGAGCCTAGATCGTCACTGAAAGGACAAGCAATAGCAGATTTTATAGTAGAGTTCACTTATCCTGATACCCCCGAGGAGCAAAAGCTGAAAACCGACCAACCTGTAGATGTTACAGGATCATCAAATTTAAACTCCGGTCAATTTAAGTTAGTTGGAGAGCCAGAGGAGAAGGTCTATGAGCATCGAGATGTAGTAGAAATGGAGATAAAGGAGCAACAAATATTCCATCAAGGAACTTTGTCCAATAAAAAGTTTGAGGACAAAATACCTGTATGGAACCTATATGTGGATGGCTTATCATGCACCTCGGGTAGTGGAGCTGGGATTGCATTGAAAAGTCTAGACGAGATCGATATAGAATATGCTCTGCGCTTTCAATTTCAAGCTTCTAATAATGAGGCCGAATATGAAGAGATTATTATAGGTCTTAGTCTGGCAAAAATCATGAAGGCAAAGCAGGTAATCGTATGCAGTGACTCATAGTTGATTGTAAACCAAATGCTTGGTGTATATGCAGCAAAAGGAGAATTAACGATTAAGTACCATGCAAAGGCGATGGAGTTGGTATCAGAATTTATTATTGTTCAACTGGTCAGAATACCAAGAATGGAGAATGCAAGAGCAGACGCTTTAGCTCGATTAGCATCGGCTACTCGTACCGAGCTACGAAGAATAATCCCAATTGATATTCTAGCTGGTTGGAGCATAGAAGAAGATCTGACGATAAACTTTATTACCCTTGATTTAGGGCCATCTTGGATGGATCCCATCAGGGCATATATTGAGGAGGGAGAATTACCGATTAACAAACTCGTGGCTAAGAAATTAAAGTTTAAAGCTTCTCGTTACGTATTGACTAATGGTGTTCTATACAGACAAGGAATGATGGCAGGTTTGCAAAGATGTGTGCATCCCTCCAAGGTGAAAGACTTGATTAAAGAGGTTCATGAAGGATCCTGTGGAGCCCATGTGGCAGGACGGACGCTTTTGCAAAGAATAATGACGTAAGGATACTACTAGTCAACGATGAGGGCTGATTATATAGCCTATGCCAAGAAATGTGACAAGTGTTAGAGTTTCTCCTCCATTCAAAGAACTCCCCAAGCATTGTTGACACCCATTACTTCCCCTTGGACATTTTCCATGTGGGAAATTGACTTGGTCGGGCCACTTCCAACGACTAGAGGAAGATTTAAATATCTCGTCGTCGCAGTGGAATATTTTACTAAGTGGGTAGAAGCCGAGCCTCTTGTCGAAATGACATACGAAAAGGTGTACCAATTTATTTGGAAAAACATCATTTGTAGATATGGTCTTCCCCATGCATTCATCACCGACCATGGAACACAATTTGACAACGAGGATTTCGCTGCCTATTATCATCACTCAAATATCTTGAAAATCCACTCAACACCAGGCCATCCTCGGAGCAATGGACAAACTGAAGTGACAAACAGAACGTTGCTAAATGGCTTGAAGGAAAGACTGAATGACGCGAAAGCAAACTGGATCAACGAGCTACATTCAGTATTGTGGGCTTATCGTACTACTCCCCGAGCAGCAACTGGAGAATCTCCATATATGCTGGCATTTAGAAGTGAACTTGTTATACCTTCCGAGTTGGGCCTCCCAACACAATGAGTACTGAATTTTAATTCCCCTGTCAGCGATTTAATGAGAAGGTTAGACTTGGACATGCTCGAGGAAGTCAGAGAAGAAGCAGCCATCAGGAATGCTGCTTACCAGCAACGAACAACTTTGTTCTACAATAAGAGAGTGAAGAAGTGTGACCTGAAAGAAGGAGACTATGAGCTAAAGAAAGTGATTCAAAAGCACAACAAACTAGAAGCGAACTGGCATGGACCTTACCGAGTTACAGAAGTTGTTCGACTAGGAACCTACAGAATAGAAACTTTAGATGGGGAGGAGTTTAAGAATGCATGGAATGCAGAACACATGCACAAATATTATCAGTAATGTAAACTCTCATATAATGCAGTTTCATCCCTATGAATAAAATGTGAATATTCTACCCAATTCTCTCCTTTTATTGAAGTTTTTTTTTGCGGAATACTAGTGTTACACACTACTCAGCAAAATCCACCAACTCTGGTTGGTCGGGAATAAAAAAAATATTTCCCAAAAGTGCCAACTCCGGTTGGTTGGGAAGAAAATCCACCAACTCCGGTTGGTCGGGAATAAAAAATATTTCCCAAAAGTGACAACTTTGGTTGGTTGGGAAGAAAATCCACCAACTCCGGTTGGTCAGGAATAAAAAATATTACCCAAAAGTGCCAGCTCAGGTTGGTTGGGAAGAAAATCCACCAACTCCGGTTGGTCGGGAATAAAAAATATTTCCCAAAAGTGCCAACTCCGATTGGTCAGGAAGAAAATTCACCAACTCCGGTTGATCAGGAATAAAAAATATTTCCCAAAAGTGCCAACTCCGGTTGGTTGGGAAGAAAATCCACCAACTCCGATTGGTCGAGAATAAAAAATACTTCCTAAAAGTGCCAACTCCAGTTGGTTGGGAAGAAAATCCACCAACCCGGATTGGTCGGGAAGAAAAAATATTTCTCGAAAGTGCCAACTCCGGTAGGTTGGGAAGAAAATCCACCAACTCTGGTTGGTCGGGAAGAAAAAATATTTCAAAAAATCCACCAACTCAGGTTGGTCGGGAATAAGAAGATGTCAACTACAGTTGTTCGGGAACATTTTTATTAAACAAAACATGAGTATGTGATAAAAGTCAGTTAATGGCTTAGAATTTCACCAAGTTGCTCGAGAAACAAAATATCACCAACTCTGGTTGGTCGACAAACGATTATTATCAATTTAAGATAGTCAATAATAAGTTTCATCAACTTTAGTTGATAGGCAAATAACACAATGTTGTTATCTTTTTAACAGATATACATGAACATTCATTAGTAAGTAAGTAAAGTATTTCACAAAATATCTACAAGACAATGGCAACCAAGATTGCAAAGAAAAATAAAAGTCTTTCATTAAATCCAAAACAAAGTACATTGAGAATAAAATACATAAAAATTATTACATCAGAAATCCTATTCTATGGGTTTCTTCCCCTCTGCTTTTGAAACAGGTTCCTTGCCAGCAGGACGATCGTCTAAGGCATAAGGGGAATTTATGAAATTAAGGTCTTTAAGCATCCTTATGTTCATAACTGATGGCCGATCAAGGAGGTGCTCGGGGCGAGATATCTCAAAGTTGGAGTGAAGATTGTAGTCGTCGAGATACTTTGAAATTAGGCATTGTGGAATGGTTCGAGCATGAATCCAGCTCATATCAAGCTTGAAAGGAGGCACTGGTAGGTCGAGCAACCCAGGATTGTGGTAATCCCACAAGTAATGACCTTGTTCCAACTTCATCACGCCCAAAGCATTTAACCATCCTTGTTTATAACCCACATTATTTTCATTCTGGAGTCGATCATCTAAATGGTAGAGCGCTTCATTATAATCATCCATCCAGAACTCCCTAGGCTGTTTGTGGAACTGGTAGGTTAATCTTTCTAACTACTCGTGGAGATTATTCACCAAATTTGTTTTATTCTGCAAGCTAGAATTTTGGGCAGACAGTTTCTCGTCCAAAGTTTGGATTTTCTTAGACATCTCCGCCAATGCCTGGTTTTTTGCCATCAATTGGAAGGCTTGATTTTCCAGAGCCGATTGAGTTCTTTGTTCCTCGATAGAAATCCGAGCAGCTCTTGCTCATCCCCAAGGAGCTCTTGCTCATCCCCGAGTAGAGGTAGAAGACCCAATCCTTTTCAAGGTTTCTATTTCATCCCTCAGGTTGGCATTTTCAACCTCCAAGAAAGAGAATCCCTCGTCGTTCACAGGGACCAAAGCGTTTGAGGTAAAGGCTGTAGATTTCAATTGAGATACTTCTCTTTGCAAGTTATTATTTTCCTGCTCCAACAACTCATCTATCTTCCTGTGCTCTTTAACCTCATCCTTCAAAGTTCTCTCCCTCACATTATAAGCAGTGAACAACCTGTCATACCCCTTATCAGCACTGAGTTGTTGATACTTCTTCTCGTATCCCTCGTGCAAAAGGGCTGTAGATTCTTTATATTGTTGTTGAAGATCTTCAAGAGTACCTTGGAGGTCTTCAATAATTTCATAATACACTACATTGTTAGCCACTGCACGATCGAGCAGGCACTTCAAATACTGGTAGGCTTCAACTACTCGTTCTGAAGATTTTGGACCAAGTATATCAACGATTTGAGCATCAGTCAAATCTGCATGGCCAGCTTTGAAATATTCGTTGCACTGTCTCATCAATTTTGTATCATGAGAAGAAAACAATTCCATCCTGGCCATAAACTAGTAAAGAGATAGCAAGAATCAATAAGGAGCAAGAGGAAGAGAGACAACAGTATGAATAGGCAAAACTTCAAATTTTATTACATCATAAAATATAAGTACATATTTCAGAGTTACAATTGGAAAAAATAAACAGAGAGAAAAATTCGAACAACTCTACACCTTTTCCTTGTCTCATAAAACTTTCTCGGAAGGCTGGGATGAGGAGTTAGGTTGCTCGAATGGTGCAGATGGTTGCTCGGTGGGTGCTGAAGGCTACTCGGTTGAAGTAACGGATGGTTGAAGTTGTTCGCAGGAAGGCTGAACAACTGGGGGATGAGGAATTTGATCTCCCATCACCATGGAGGATTCCTCAGAGGAAGCTTCTTACTCTTCTTCTTCTTCTTCAAATGTTGGAGGGGGGCCAGGGATGTGTCGCTGAAATATATCAGAATTCTCATCAACCTTCATCTCTTGCAGAGAAGCAACCCATCCATCCCTAAAGTACTTGAGGCTACCATATTCCACTTGTGACATCATGGCAATCAGACCCTTATTCCACCCCTTATCCCAGCCGTCACTGAAGGACTTTTTTACAGCCAACTTCCTTTTCTCCTTCTCCGAGGAAAGCTTCTCGAAAAGTAGATCCTCGGCAGCCTTCAATTTATTCTCCACATCTTCCTTCTGACGACCTACTTCACGAAGCTTATTCAGCTCTTCCTCAGCAACCTTAGGCTTACCTTCAAGCTGCCCAGCATTTTGGAGTTTCCCTTCAAGCTCTTTATTCTTACTTTCTAATTCTTTTATTTTCTTCCCCAATCCCTTGGAGACTTCAACAGCTTGATTCCTCTCCTGCTCGGTCGAATTGAGCTGCTTCTCCCAGGAAGCTTTATCATCAACATACTTCTGACGAGAATCTTTCAGAGGCTGCGTCAAACCCAGCAAAGCTTCATCTATAGATAATGAGGATCTTTAAGCTTTAATAGCTTCATCCTTCTTCAAAATTGTATTAAAACGGGTTACCAAGTGGGAAAAAATAACAATAGCAAGTCAGTGCAAAGATATAACAGTGGAAAAATGAAAGTTTAGGACAATAATACTTACAGAAGAAATATGACGAGTAGCCAATGTGGTAACTATATCCCGAGAAAGATTTTCTTCAGTACTTTGGATCTCGGGGATGATCCAAGATTTCACCGAACTAATGACAGATCTCGGAGCAATGAAAGTGGGAACACCACTTCCAGTATTCGGGGGATGAGCGATGGATTCAGCCAAATTCACCGAGGAGCTCTTCTTCAGCCTTCTTAGAGGAGCATCAACGGTCTCGACCAAGGAGGTAGTCTTAGTCGGGGATATGACTATAACCTCACTTGGAGCAGCGACCTTGCTCGGAGCCACTGGGGGATTCTCAGAAACCTTCATAGGAGCAGTCGGAGGAGGTGCATCAATTTTTCTTGTCCCTTTTTTTGGGACATCATGTTTGCTTTCCTTTGCCTTTCCAGCTACAGAGGCAGATTTCTCAAAGAGGGCAGGAGATCTTCTTTTCTTCATTCTTTCACTCAAAGGGATATGTGACTAAGGTGAAGAACTTGTAGAAGCAGGTACTGGTTCTACGTCACTTATCACCGGACGAGCAGTAAAGGACGAGGTGTAACTCTTATACTGCAGCAAATATGAAGCTGATCTGATATGCTCGTCGGCAACAGTCTGATGCAAACCCCAGATAAGTTTCAGATGTTTTAAGTTAACTTCTGTCTCTTTTGGAGACTTTCTTTTGCTGTCAACTGCAAATAAATGAAAATTAAAGTATCAGTGATACATTTTATCAAACACAAAGAAAGCATAAATTCAAAAATAAAGTAAAGTAAAAACAACCTATCCCATTGCCATAGGGAAGACATCTAGGACCTTGATACACATCATTTCTAGTTAGAGGAGCATGTTGCCAATTTTTTATAACAACACCATGCTCAAAATAATCCCTATTGGCATCTGAGAGATTGACCACTAAAGCTCTATTTAAAAACCTAGTTTTTAAGTAAAAAGTACTATCGCCGACAGCCCATCTATAGCAAAACATGATTTCTGGAATTCCAATACGAGTTCCATTAATCCGATTTAATCTATGAACTCCATTAACAATTCTCCATGTATTGGGGGCTATTTTTGCAGGAACCACGTCAAAATATTGACAGAATTCCAAACACAAAGGGTTTGGGGGAAAAGAAAAGCCACATTCAGCAATGAAGAGATTGGGGAATCAATGTCCCTCAGCTAAACGAAAATAATCTGAAGGCTCAGAAAGTTCCTCCAAAATAACCCATGAAGGAATAGAGAAATCAGAACGAAACTTATCAAGCGACTCAACAAGGTAAACCATGGCGAATAAAGGAAATAAAAGAGAAGAAAGAAGATCTTACAAGAAAAAGGATGGATATGTTGACAACGAACGATGAAAAGGATGAACGCACAAGAGAGAGAGAAAATGGAAAACTCAAAGATACAGATTTGAAAAAGTAAAAGACGAAATGATTTTCTGCAACGCTTAAATACCTTACCTTGGGAAAAGGTAAAAATAATAATTATAAAGGGAAACGTTTACGCTACCAGCGGCTAAAAGGACAAAAAGGGCGGGGAAATCGAAGCAGTTAGAAGAATTTGAAAAGTCTGATTCTATGAATTAGAAAAGAAAAAATAAATGCAAAGAAAATGCTCCTAAAATTCAGGACGACCATTTAATCGCGCCATATTTCGAGAAGAATGTTCCACACTCCTCAGTCTCGAACTGTGAAACATTGGGGGCTTCTTTTGATACCAAATTTAGTCTGGTGACATGGCTCAATTAAGTGGAGATACTCGTTAATCTACATGGCACTAACAAACATTTCTGAACAATATATTGAGTTCGAGGAACTCAATTTCCCCGACCAAATCTGATAATCCGAGCAGAAGGTGCTCACCGAGGAACTTAACTGCACCGAGCAACTCATGGATATCGAGATACTTAGGCGGTCCGAGAAACTTAGGAGGTCCGAGCTGCACCTCGATCCGAGCATTTATTATCAGACAATTAAGAGGATTAAATGCGCATTAAATGCTGAATATTATCATACGGATGTATACGCTTGTTGAACAACTATGTATTACCCATTAACATGTACAGCCTCATGGCTATAAATACATTTTATCATCCTCATTATAAAGGGACAGGAATTTCTTGAGATAAACCCCACCATGAGAATTTCTAAACAGTCAATAATAACACCAATAGTGGACGTAGGCCATTTGTTCAAGGCTGAACCACTTAAAAATCTCTTGTCTTATTTATTTTTATCTGTGATTAAACAATTAGAGATAATCTAATTTTTTACATCAATAGTGGTTTTGGGTAGACTAATACCCTAGGATTAAATGGGATATTTAGGCTTACCCCGAGGGCTAGTTTGCGTAGGTTGATATCCGAATGATTTAGGAGATTAACCTAGAGATAAATTGGAGATAAAATGTTAAGGGTGAGACAATTGGGAGACTCTCCTTGAGGGAGATTCATTTTAATGGTTTAAAATATTATATTGAAGTATTAGAGACTAATTTGAGGTTTATGGCACTTCGGGTCTTAAGTCATTAATAAAATATGAAATTAAGAATGAGAAATGCATAAAGATAAAATGTGGTACAAATAAATAAGTACAAATGATTTTGAGATTGTAAAATTAGATGTTTTCAAAAGGAAAAAGTAATGGTTTTCATAAATGTTAATTGATGGATACACACCTCTCTAAATCGCTATCTTAAGGGAAGTTCGCGCGTTGTGGTGAATCCCCCTGACAAATTAACGCAGGGTGGATATAGTCCCTAGGCCATGTGAGCGTTTGTGTTGTATATTTTTTGGCGATGGGTAGGAGATTCCCGGTGTGGTCTTGACTATCCCGCAGGCACATGGCCGCTTCCCGACATTTTGATAGGATCCCAGGTTGTCTAAATGATAGGCCCTGGAAGATGATAGCCATTTAGGGGCGCGTACAGTGGGGAAATCCGGACGGTCGGTCTTAGAATTGTTATATATATATGATTATAACTATTCTAAATCAAGTTGGACTTGATGTATGATGGTGCCATAAAGAGCACAATGAAAATGCCATAAGGAGCATGAGAAAGTGCCATAAAGAGCACGATGAAAATGCCACAAAGAGCATATGATGATAATTATATTCCTGATAAGGAAGATATTTTTACAAAATGTATAGTTGAAATGAAAATGCCACAAAGAGCATAAGATTATGATTATATCTCCTAATAAGGAACAAATTTATGAAATGAATTAGTATACGATGAAATTTATTGGTAAATATTTGATAAAATGTTGTACCATTTATATATTCCTAAAGAATAAATGGGAATTTTGTTTTGATGGTGAATGGATATAATTATGTATCCTTCCGGAGTAGTAGATGAGACCTTATATATATATATATATATATATATATATATATATATATATATATATATATATATATATATATATAATATTGTGCTAAGGGTCTAATGTATCTCGACGATCAGCCTTGCCTAGTAGTAGTGTATCGGGGGGATTCCTTGTTTGGATTTCGCTTTGCGAGACACCTCACGCATGAATAAGGGCATAGTGTTGTGACTAGGGAGAAGTTAGCCTTTAGTACTTGGATTAATTAGGACAGAGTCTAATGTATCTCAACGATCAGCCTTGCCTAGTAGTAGTGTATCGGGGGGGTTCCTTGTTTGGATTTTGCTTTACGAGACACCCCACGCACGAATAAGGGCATAGTGTTGAGACTGGGGAGAAGTTAGCCTTCTGTTCTTTGCTTAAATTGAACATCATCATTGATATTGCGCTAGGTTACTGTTAGATTGAGAGGTGAGAAATATTATTGTTAATTGCGAGAGAATCACGCACTTAACTGTCATGCATTTTATTCACATGGGAATCATATCAAATCGGGCCCTGACCCGTATCTATATTTCCTTGTTTCTGCATATACTCTTTGCCGTTACAGGTGCTGTACCGCATGGACACCCGTATTTACATTTCCATTCCGGTTGTCATGGAGCTACAACATATTGCGAATGTTGTAGGTTATTTGTATTAGACGCTTCTTTCCATTATACTTTAGTTATATTCAGTTTATTTATTCGGGCGTGTTGCCCCAGTGTTTCACTCATTCATTCTATTGTAAATATTGAAATGTAATACTCGGTGTAACTATTTGCATTGGTCTGTTCACCGACATCTTATTTGGTGATTATTTATTACATTATCATTCTTAAATCTTCGATTTTTGATATCCACCGTTTTTGTAAATAGGATTGTCTAAGCGTCTTCTTTTATTTACAAATTTTCTTTTTATTGACCGTATGTTTTCTAAAAAAATTGGTGGTTATCCCGTACTATTATTTTAATCGACGGTGATGTTGAGAATGAACCATCTATGATTCCTGTAATTATTAGAGTATTGGGCTGGGCGGGTTGTCACAGCTAGTTTTCGTGTAGCGATAATGATGTCATATTTTGGACATCTTTGGAGAGGGAGATGAAGAAATAAGGTGAGTTTGGACTGGGGATGGAGTCATACCTAGTAGATAATATGTCAGGAGACGTATTATAAGGCTTAGGCTTAACGAATTTAGCTCGGTATAGTCCTATGTGCCGAGAGGACTTGGGATCAAAGCCAATGTAGTTCCAATGAACGTGACTTATTTACGAGAGTAGGCAGCCTAATATTGAGTTTACAAGGTAAACCATTACGGTAATTATGAAGCCTAGTCCTTAATATATCTTCTTCATTGTGTTGGATTGATATTTTTATATGTTAAGAAAATATGTTGATCAAATGCCGATGTTTAAACAGTATTTGTATGAAAACACATATTCGTGGTGTTGTCACATTGGCATGATTATTTTGCTCAAAAAATTGGTGGGAGTAAACAAATTTTACACTTTGGCGTAAAAGTTTCATATTTACACATCTCGATGGAACTTCCCTAAGAATGTATTTTGAAAAGTATGTTTCCATGTTTTTTATTATAGAATCACGACATTTTGCTTGAATTTGTCTAACATATGAGAACGTCCGTACAGTAAAAAAGTAATGGTGCTATACCCAAAAACTAGATTTTTAAAATATAAACACTATAAATTGCATATACGATCCTTTAAATGAGGCCCACACTAAAGAAGAGAAACATGTATGTACATTTTATCACAATATATATGTGTCGGGTATTTCCCCAACATAGACCTAGAAAAATGAGGCACGACATGATAACATGACACAAAGTTATAAGTTAATGGGTGGACCCTTAATGGGTTTGGGTCATATCAGTGCCAACCCGTTAAGACACGATAGTTAACGGGTCGGCTTAGTGTTGACCCCTTTCACCCATTAATACCCGTTATGACCCATTAATTTAACGAAATAAGATATACTCTTGAAAGTTATAAATAATTATGTTTCATCATGTTAATTTAATCATAATGAATTTTAGTAATGCCAATGAATTAGTGGGTGTACTTGGGTTAAAAAATAATGTAATATTTCAACTTGTATATAATTAAAAACAATTCATTATCTTAATGGGTATTAACGAGTGAACACGCCATGACACGTTAACATAATGGGTCGGGTTTGGATATGATTTTTTCACATGATAAAAAAGTCACCCATTTAGACACGAACCCAATAAGATCCGAACACGATAACAAACAACATGAACACGACTCGACATAACCCATTAATAGGTCTACCGCAACATTTGTACAGTGGTTTTTACCCTCGCGATGATATACTAACTTTTATCCTGATGTGTGTCCCCCTTTTGAGGTGTTTTCAATCAGGTATATCTTTGTTTAGAATTACTAGATTTTGAATTTTTTTTGTAGAGGTTCGACTCTGTTTATTTCTCGAAGACAACTTTTTAGGAATACGAATATTATTTTAGGACTCGAAAGTGACTTTATGGAGCTACGTGCTTTTCCTAAGGGACGAATGACTTTTATGAAGTACGTCCTTCTTTGGGACTTTAATAATGAGCTCGATTATCTTAACTTTTGAGGGAGAAGAAGTTGAAAAAATCGGATCAAGGTCGGGTTTTAGGGTCCTTTGAAATGGTAGGTGGTCACCTCTTTTTAAAAGGGGTTGGTCCCATTAATTAACCATTTGGGATTCTTGATATTGATCACATGACACGCGTAAGGATTAGATTAGATCTTCAAAGATCTCATAATGATTACTTACTAGGATGGGTAACCGATTGACTATCTATCGGAAAACAATTAACTAATTGGTTGACAGTTTGGAGGATGGTTAACTAATAGGTTAACTGTGTGAAAGGGATTATTTTTTTAATGGATTATTTTCGTATTGGATCTATATACTTTGTTCCTTTTTATTTTTGACACTTGGAAATTTAGTGTAGTTTTAGAAAGTTATTTATTTTACGTATTCTTATAGAGTTCATGGACGGGGCTTGTTTGTGACGAGACAAGGCATCCTCAAACATCAATTTTTGATCAACGTGCCCCCGTAAGTGGTCGAGTAAGAGTGTGAATATGTATATACTCTTCGTGAAAATCAAAAGGACTCCAAAAAAATATTTGCATATTTTGGAGTGGATATGGGGTCTGTGGGTGATAACATGAAAGCTTTAGTGGGAAAATGGGATTTTTGGCAAGTGCTAGGTGGTTTCCCACTCGGTTAATGGTGGGATGGGAACAATCAACCGATCGTTACCTATTGGAAGCATTTAACAAATCGGTTAACCATTCCCATTTTCCAAGCATATAAATTTCGACCCGCATAACTTTTCTTCCTTAATTCCTTCAATCTCTATTCATCTCTCTCATACTTTTTTACCTTCTCTCGAGTGTTAGGACGTGCATAAGTGTTTTTTGGACATTTATACCTTAGTTATGGACCCATATCAACTATTTTTCATGGAGGACGATGATGATTATGAGTTTAATCCGTCTGTGGAGGTTGTGGGAGGCATCAGTGGAACTGAAGGGAGTTGATGCCTTCGGAGATTGGATGGAGGTGTATGTCCTAGGGGCGAGGTGACACTTGGGGTGGCATATCATGAGGATGATTGGGCTAGATTTTAGTGCTTGGTTGAGGATGTTGTTCTTGGGGCCTGTTGTAATACCCCGTATTTTTTATGATTTTTAAAATATTGGATTAATTAAAAATTAAATATGGGAAATTAATTGATAATGAATCCCAATTAAAATAAATATTAACTAGAGAGATAAGGGTTAGTATTTATTGGTGCGGATTATAATGAATATTACAGAGTGAGTTAAGTAATAAGTTATTATGAAAATATTAAAGTTGCCGCAAGTGATGAATATGACAGTTGTGATAATTAAGTTGGGACACGCGTGTCAGTCGTGTCGGGATGCAATTTAATGAGATATATAGTAATTAATTTTTAATTCATACAAATGGTCATTTTGAGTGCGCCACTGTGTCTGGAAGGTTCGAGATAGTTAGATAAGCCTACCCAGCAGTTTAGTTTGGTTCCCGAGGCGCTTTTAGGCAGTACCGGTATCCCAGGATGGCATTTCAGTAAATTATATTTTTTGGGTGAATAATACCTACGAAATTTTAAAGGTATTAATGTGATTGGTAAAGGGGGATTAGGGTAAGTCCCATGAGGAATAAAACAAAGCCACAGAGAGGCCATATGAAGAAGAGGAGGGAGATTCTGAGGCTAGAACCACCACCTTGCACCACTAGCACCACCGGATTGTAGATTGGAGGAGGAGAAACCCCAATCCATCATCTTCTTCAACGGATTAGACCTACATATAAGGGGAAAGTGTTTAAACTTGCGCACTTTTAGCAATAACGGCATTTATGTTAGTGTAGGATGAATTGAACATGTATTATTTACAAATTGGATCAAACAAATTGGGAGATTTAGATCATAATTTAGGACTAAAATTGGTATAGGTTTAATTCCTCATGATTGTAGATTATAACCCATGAAATTTTATTAAAGTTGCTAAATAAATTCGGGCTTTCATGATAGTTCTTTAATAAGATGATAAACTAGGGCTCTTAATGTTTTATCTTGAATTAACCCTAATAATAGATTCCCCTTTAATGAATTGATGATTCTTAGACATTTAAACTTATGTAATTATATTGGTATAACATCTAGTATAATTGTTTGGGAGTTTTGGCAGATTAAATTGAGGATTTGGTGTTGAAAAATGGAGAAACCCGTAAGAACACCTATATAGATTTTCCATACATGTACGAGTGAATCGATTCGGTCCTAGCCATATCGACTCGGAAAGGCAAATTGATTTGGACCAGGCCGAATCGATTCGGCTACCCAGAATTTAGTTTCTTTTCCCCTTTTTGTTTAAAATTCTTGGGAGATTCTCAGGATTTAATTATGAGATTTAATTGTAAGAATATTGAGGAGTATCTGGGAATACCAGTAATCTTAGATTGTAATTTGGGTTTTGTTCCATGAGAACGAATTTAGGGTTAAATGAAATTCGGTTTAAGTGAGAGAACTTTACTAACTAAGCGAAGAAATTCAAACTTCGATAATTCAAGGGTTAAGATGACTTAGACTAGTAGGGTGTAGAGAAATTACCTGCTGCTATTATGTTTGTATATTGATTTCATTTTGAGTGGTGAGAAATACTTGAGAGCCTACGATCAAGAGTAAATTATAAATAAAAATACGTAGAATAATTGCGATTCACTTACTACGTATGGAATATATGATACAGGGTGTTATTATACCTATACTGATGAAATAAATACATAAGTGTTGTGAATACTTATATTGTGAATTATTATCTGAATCACATACCTACGCTGCATGCTATCGCGGGTGATTTGAAAGGGGACAGTCTCATCCTGATGAGCTCGATGGGGGGATTTTAGATTGGTGCCTCAGAACATGGAACCTAGGAATGACTTATTGGTGAGTTTATAAGTTGGTTGTCATATGTGACACCCCATCTAATTAAATATCGAGTAGTTACTCATTTATTAAATTAATATAGAATATCAAGTTGGTTCAGTGATAGCATCACTGTCAAAAAACATTTAATTAGTTCTAGCAACCTAATATTTTAAAAGTGAGATGAAAATTTTTATTAATAAAATTAACTTACAACCAAGTAATGAATAACCAATCATTCAACACACCAATAAACAACCTCATATGAATAACCAATGTTATGAAATAAACTGAGTCTGGAGTAAACACTCCAATAATATTCCCAATGCCAAATAATCACAATAGAAGAGTATAAATTAAATAAATCCAATAACTGAAATAAATGAAAGTCTAAAACTGCTATTTCTAAATAAGAATGGGCAACATGCCCTAAGTTATCTGAATAACTCCAAAATAAGCAAAGATATATGTGAAGGCATCTAATACCGAGATCCTGTAACTTCCACAGTAACTACAACACGTCAAAAGAATGGAACTCCTTTTCTTAGCGTCCCTGTGGCTGTGCACCTAAAAGGTTTTTACAAAAACAAAATAGATTTGGAAGAAAACGGGTCAAAGCCCGAGGTGAAAACATTTTTAAAAGCATCAAGTGTTTAATTTCATTAAATAGTAAATATTATATACATGTTAGTCACGTGCTCTCACTTGAGATTCTCATCCCTCAACTATTGTGCACGCCTAACGTATTCTCTTAACCCATCTTAGTGATGCGACTAACAAACTAGTCTATATTAAATTGACTATAGGGATTACTACATGGATTCACTCGTATTACTCAATTAATACATACTTATATTTCAAA
Organism: Sambucus nigra; assembly: GCA_949130495.1. Taxonomy (NCBI): domain Eukaryota; kingdom Viridiplantae; phylum Streptophyta; class Magnoliopsida; order Dipsacales; family Adoxaceae; genus Sambucus; species Sambucus nigra. Next base: position 458,690,318 of record OX422220.1, read on the forward strand.
TGCTCATTATTTGAATCCATTGTCTCATGTATTATTTAAGTTCCCACATCTTTAAGTCATTTAAATATCTTAGCAATTCTCATCTACTACGTAACAGTGAATAATCACAAGTATGTATTTATATCACACTCAATACATATATACACATATGGCACCCCTAGGCTAAGTTTATGTGCACGCATACTCAGTTATCGAATCTCGGTACATCATGTACATAAGGATCACGAGTTTCAAATCACTCAAACATGGTATCAATACAAATCACACATTTTGGAGGCGAACATAATTCATATACCCATAGGTTATGCACATACCTATGCTCCCATGGTCAGCTAACTTATCAACTCACAAATAAGTCTTCACAGTCCTATGCTCTTAAGGTACCAAATCTAAATCCCCTCGAAGGAAAACAATATAAGATTTCCATCTTCGTACAACCTCCAGTGATAGCAAGTATGGTAGGTATATCATACACATAATAATCCTTATTGTAGGTAATCACACAACCTAAATATTCATCATTTCAATATAGGTATACTCCTATCCTATATTACAACTCTCATATGTAATATAGTTTTATCCCGATTATTTTACGTAATAACGTTTAGTGCGACAACTCTCGTCGTATGAATATGTGTACTTAAACATATACCCAAAAGGTTACTAAGTCTCACACTTGTCTCTAAAGTTATTTCAGTAATCTAAAGTCCTTCTACTACTATTTTGAACCTCGAGTTATTATTTATCCAAACTAAATCCAAGTTCCCATAATTTTCAACCGTAACACTCTCGTCATACACTCATAAGTTTATCATTTAATCCAAAAACAAACTAATATTTTCCAGGCCTCAAAAACATCCCTACTGACCTTCCCTAAGTCCTAATATGTTCAAATAGTCCATACCAATAATTCTTAAAAGTCGGGATTGGTTAAACCTTAAAAAGGAAAATATAACACAAATTCAAGAGGAGTGGATCGATTGAAGGAAAGGGTCGATCAATCAACATTCCTTAGTCGATCGATCGATCCATCAGATATTGGACTACGATTTTTGCATATTTAAGCCTACGATTTTCATCATTTAACCCTCAAATCCACTCTTAAAATGTCCCAAACTCCCAAATATTTATACCAAATGTTAAACCAACAAAAACACATAAATTCTAACGTCTTAGAATCATCAAATCATTATGGGTTGTCAATTTCTTGGATCAAATCATGTATATTTCATAAAACCCTATTTCCTCTATTTTCTTCAAGAATCATCATATATCTCAACATCAATTCGTTATTCTCTACTCATGCATCCTGATTTCGTTTCTACTATTTTTCCAGAAGTTAATCTACATGCAAAACCTACCAAGATTAATATTTAAATTTCCAAATCCATTAACTCATCATCTTTTCAAGGTTTTTCTCCAATTCTAAACTATCCTATGTAACAACCCAGGCTTTTGAGAGACAATTTTATGCTATTTTGCCTGATGGGATAATTTTATAAAATAGGGGAAGTTGGAGTAAATATTATTTTTCGTGAGGCTTATGGATAATATTTATTATGTTTTGTCTATTTACCACTATGAGAAGGTAAATAGCATTATATTGTGATATATTGCGTCGTTGTGTGTAAAACGACGGTTATGACTCATAATTAAATTGGAGTATAATTAATGAAGTAAAATGAATTTAGAACATAAAATTTGTTCACAGTTTCCCAAATGCCAAAATATGGGGTGCGATTGTTTTTAGAATAGACGAGATAGTCGAAATAAGTGTCGTGTTGTATTTTTGAGTTTTGGGCACTTTTGGGGTGTTATGACTCAATTATGTGGATACGAGACATTTTAATTGTGTATTGGAAATTAAAATGGGGGATTATGTTTTAAGACCCGTATAAGTTCCCCCACCCCTCTTTTTTTCTCATTTCATGAGAGAAACCAAAGGAGAGAGAGAGAGAAGAGAGAATTGGGAGAAAATGGAGAAAAAGAGAGAAAATGGAGATTTGGGCCGGATTTCCATTACTACCGGAGGTGGATCCGAGACTACATCCTCGAGTCAAGTTTCTTACTTTCTAGATGTTGATTTAATGTGATGATTTTCATGTATGGTTAGGTTTTTGGAGATTTATACCATTTATGAGTTTTATTGATTTTGATGATTTAACCCTTAAATCCTAGTTTTAACTTGATTTGAGGATTATATATTGCTTATTAGTTATGTAAAAACAATTTGGGATAATTAGTTGTAGTTGATGTTGGTTAAAATCAAAGATTTAAGGTTTTGGGATTTTAGGGTTTATACAACCCGTAGCCCAAACTGGGCCAATTTGCAGGACCGAATCGATTTGGCCCTAGGGGCGAATCCATTCGGACAAGGGGAAGGATACAGGTCTGGGAAAATCGAATTGATTCGGGTTGGGGCCGAATCGATTCAAATATTACAGAATGTCAGTTTTTTCTCACCGAATCGATTCGGTTCCCTGGTTTTTGAGAGATTTTTCCTAGTTTGACTTTAGCCCTTTTTCTTTTAGGTCCGAGGTTTAGGGACCTTCCTTTGGGAAATAATTAAGAGTCCTAGAGGGTTGTTATGGGAAGACATTGTCCTAGGATAAAATGGGATGATTGGGCTTACCCCGAGGGCTAGTTTGTGTAGGTAAATTTTCGTAAGATATAGGAAGTTAACCTAAAAGTAAATTGGAGATAACCTGCTACTGTTGGGACTTTTGGGAGTCAAGTATTGAGTGAGACTCACTTTGAGGGTTTATGAAATTGTATGAACCTTTGGAGACTAGTTGAGGATAATGGCACTTTGGGTCTTACGTCGTTAATAAAATATGACCTTAAGAATAGGAATTGCATATGCTAATATGTGGTACTAAATGAATAAGTACAATGATTTTGAAAATGTAAAAGTGAATGTTTTCAAAAGGAAAAAGTAATGTTTTTCATAAATGTTAATTTATGATTACACACCTCTCTAAATCGCTATCATATGGGAAGTTGCACGCGTGTGGTGAACCCCCTGGCTAATGAATGCAAGGTGGATATAGTCCATAGGCCATATGGGCGTTTATTGTACTGTGCTGGTTAGGAGATTCTGGGTGTGGTCTTGACTATACCGCAGGCATATGGCCGCTTACCGACGTTTTCTAGGTTCTCAGGTTGTCTTGTTTGATAGGCCCTGGAAGATGATAGTCATTTACGGGCGCGTCCAATGGGGAAACCCGGAGGGACAGTCTTAGATTTGTTAAATAAATTCATGATAATGAATTGGATTTAAATACATTTCCCGATGGAAGAAGGGAATTGGGATATATGGTTTGGCTTCGGATACATTTGTCGGATGGAAGAAGGGAGATGGAAGCATATGGTATACAAAAGTATTTTTATGATAATAAAAATGACTTTTGATTACACTTCTTGGATGGAATAAGGGAAGTGGGATTTTATGAAAAAGGATAAAGCATTTTTATGTTAATAAAACTTGCTTTGAAAATGTTTTTTCCTGGATGGAAGAAAGGAAATAAAACTGGTAAAGAAATTGTTGAAATGAGATTAATTGGTAAACATTTGATAAAATGTTGTACCATTTATATATATTCCTAAAGAAAGAACTAGGAATTATGCTTTTAGATGGTGAGTGGTTTTATTTATGTTTCTTTGAGTAGCTGTAGATGGTTTCCCATTTATGTATATATTAATTTTGTACTTAGGGTCTGATGGATCTCGACGATCAACCTTGCCTAAGTAGTAGTGTATCGGGGGGTTCCTTGGTTGGATTTCTCTTTGCGAGACACCCCACGCACGAATAGGGCATAGTGTTAAGACTGGGGAGAAGTTAGCCCTTAGTACTTGGGTTAACTAGAGCATCTCATGATATTGCGCTAAATTGTGCTTTTAGATTGAGAGGTGAGAAATATTATGATTTATATTGTGAGAGAAACACGCTCTTAACTGTCATGCATTTTAGTCACATGGGAATCATATCGAACCAAGCCCTGACCCGTCTATATTTTTTTTTTCACATACTCTTTGCCGTACTGGTGCTCTTCCGCATGGACACCCATATTTACATTTCCATTCCGGTTGTCATGGAGCTATAGCATATTGCGGATGTTGTAGGTTATTTGTATTAGACGTTTCTCTCCATTGTACTCTAGTTATGTTCAGTTTATTTATTCGAGCATGTTGCCCAATGCATTACACTCATTTATTATATTGTAATATTTAATGTGTAATATTCGGTGTAACTAATTGTATTGGTCTGTTCACCGACAGCTTATTCGGTGATTATTTATTATATTGTCATTCTTCATTCGTTGATTTTTGATATCCACCGTTTTTGCAAATGGGATTGTCTAAGAGTTTTTCTTTTACTTACTAAATTTTAAATTTGACAGTCCATTTTCTAAAATGATTGGTGGTTATCTCATATTATTATTTTAATCGACAGTGATGCTGAGGATGGGCCACCTATGATTCCTGTTATTATTAGAGTATTGGGTTGGCCACCTATTATTTTAGTAGGTGGGTTGTCACAGATGGTATCAGAGCATCAGGTTATAGAGTCCTTAGGAATCTGTGCGGATGTTCTACGTCTTCTGCATTTCTTTTGATTTGATATAGAGACTTAGTATTAAGATCGTTGATTTTTCCTGTGAGATTTCGTTCTCCTACTATGATGTGAGAACCCCGAAAATCCTTTACGCGTTCGTGTGAGATTCACATGTCATCAGTTGAAGGGCATCAAGGAAGGCTGTTGTGAAGGCGTTATGGGATGGGATTTCTAATAGCTGTAAGGGGTAGTCGGGGATGAGGGCGGCTTTATAGGTCGCTCCCTTTGTAGCATTATTTTATATTGCTGCCGTGACTACTAAGTACAGTAGATATAGTTTTCCGAGTACCGCTACCAATAGAGAGTGGTGCTAAGATTAGGATTCCAAGCGATATTAAGTTGGATCTTGATGAGGACCGCATGTTGAAGTTCGGTCGAATTGGAGGAAGAGTAATCTCATTCGGTGAGAACATAAGGCCCGAGAGTTTGGCCTAGAGATGGGTATAAAAGTGCCCAGGTGTGAAGATTGGAGGAAAATCTTTCCCCCATAGGAGTAAGGTTAAAGTGGCGGACATGGTAGTCGCCATATTTTGGGTAGAACAGGAGGTTTTACCCATAGAGAGACCCGGTGGACATTTTCAACACCGAGTTTCTATGGGATATCAGGAATGATGAGAAAGTAGATCCTCAAATATTCACGCGAGATTCGATTAGAGGCTGACCGTGAATAAAAGGTGTTACGGTTAAGGAAGTTGTGCACCGAAATAAGGTTGGTACAGGGGAGGGAGATGTGACACCCCGCCTAATTAAATACCGGGCGATCAATCCTTTATTAAATTAAAATCAAGGTGAACATTTGGTTCATTCTTAGCATCACTGTCGAAAATTAAAAAAATTTAATTTCGAATGCCCTGATTAATTAAGCTAAGTGTCAAAACCATTTAAAACCTTATATCCATATTATTAAATCCAATTATAAAAGCTTTGACCATTAACATTTTAAAAGTCACACAATAAGTATAAGAACATAAATGAACATCCAAGAGTTTAATCATCAATAACGAATCCCAACTTTAAAACACCAAAGGAAAACATCCCGACAATAATAAATCCCGAAGTAAAGATACCGAAAGTAAAAGCCTTACAATCTCAGATAAAACCAACTGAATAATGGAAAAAGGGCGAAACATGCCCCACTGGATAAAACTGAACTAGAAGTGAGTCAAAAATGAATCGTCTAAGCAATGGCCTGCAACTCCCACAAAAGCTACAGCACGTTCCATCCAAAGAATCCTAATCATGACGCCCCTGTGATTGGGCACCTGTAATACATATATATATATACACAAGAGAGAAGAGATAATAGAAAAAGGGTCAGAGCCCGATTGTAAAATAGTTTTAAAATAGTTTAGCAAGTATATAAAATGCTTACCGGCTAATGCAACAATCATATTAGTATGCGACACTCTCTTAAGAATTCTCACCTCTCATATAGTGTGCACGTCTACCGTACTAATGAATCTCATATATCTCTCTAACTTATTCTCCATCAGTCTTAACATGTGAAATTAAGGTTATGATATTTACTTTTAGAAAATCTATCTCTTCAAGATTTCTTACGTTAATTAGAATAACTCCGTATCGTTATCATGTTTCCGAATACTTATAGTGAAATTGAAAATTTATACATTGCTTAACTTCTTTCACGCACAGTAGACAGTTCTCATATAGATATACGTATATATATATTAATTACTCGTATAATATATATACAAACAGCACCCCACATAAAAATCTATGGTGCTAGGTTTCCATATATAAGTATATATATACCAATCACTCATATAATATATATATATACTAACGGCACCCCACATAAAAACTATGGTGCTAGGTTTCCATATATAATTATATATATACCAATCACTCGTATAACATATATATACTAACGGAACCCCACATAAAAACTATGGTGCTGGCATACTCTGCTATCAAGTCCCTGTATCACTCGTACTAAGGGAATACTAGTTCAGAATCACTCTCGAACTGCATTAACACAAAACACATACAAATGGAGGCGAAGCATAGTTCCAAGTCACTAAGAGGTCAGCACATACCCTCACATCTCTTAGGACCATTTGACTATCTATCAGATAGCCTATACCAAGGAATCCTATGTTCTAGGGTACGAGTCAATATCCCCCATAAAGGTCCCATCGAGATAAGACCGCCCCAGCGAGGAAATCCCTGTGATAGCAAGTAGCCCGAGTATGATTTTTACACAGAAATAATATATGCACAATCACACCGTCATATATATATATATATATATATATATATATATATATATATATATATATATATATATATATATGTATTCACATCCGCATTACTGAATTAGGTGCGCTCACGACCCGTAACTATAAATATCCGTTATTACACATTTTACTTGATTATCTCGTATAACGGACTCGTTCATTTTATTCTCGTAATTAAGTTATTCTAAACTCACTTCTCGCCTCTCGAAGTATTATCTTTACCTAAGTACAATTTCAGTAGGCCCTCACTCACCTTCTAATCCAACTTCCTAGATATTTCGATTATTTAATCAACGCACGTATGATTTCTTAAGTATGAATATCTCCTCTTTTTCCCTTCCTTTCCCTTTCACATTAAAGTCCCACATAACGGGGTTTATCTTGACCCTACTGGTCCTTTTTGTGTTTCATTATGTTCTAGAAACTCTAATCAAGATTTACTACGCATTAAATCGGATTAAGCTAACACGAGCAAAAATGCAATTTTTCAGGAGGGGTCGATCGATGCTCTGGACTCGATCGATCGATCAAGCAGTTATGGCGAAATTGCCAAAAACCGAGCTATGGAAATCTTACCCCGAACTCATCCAAATCATCATGTTTCAGTTCCAAACTCCCAACCACTTATACTACAAGTGTTGTATACCCATATAAACAATATCCGACGTAAAACATGCGAGTTTTCATCAACTATAACAAAATAAAAGGGTAAAATATATATAAAACTCAAGACCCCTAATATTTTTCTTTAACTTAGTTTCTTCCATTCCTTTTACAGATTTTCTATCATTAATACCATGGAAATTCGTGATTCAACCTCTACATAATCATTACCTCTACAACATGAAATTTTTGTCTCCAATTAATGTTTTCTTTCAAGAACACTAATTCTAATCAACCCTATAGTAATATAAAAGAATGCATTAACTTGATTAAAGCAAGATAGATACTTGCCGGAAATTCAATGTTCTGATTTGTGGAAGAATTTGGTGTGATTGAGATCCTCGTTGTGCGATCTACCATTTGGCGGTGACGGCAGTGCTAACGGAGGAGTTCTTGGCCTAGAACTCCTTGGAAAGCTTATCCTCTTCCTCTCCAATGGCCGTCATTAGTTTTTGGTTATGATAACCCTAGAAAACAACACTTACCATCTGATATAACCCTAGTAAATTCGTGGGTTTAATTACCCATAATTACGAAATGTCCAAAACGCCCTCCCGGGTACTAATTAAGCCTAAAAACGCCCCGATACCCAAACTAAACCTCCGGGTACATTATTTTGATTATCTAGACCCTTCTGGACACTTTGGGGTACTCAAAATGACCATATAGACAACTTATAATTTATTCACTTTATATAATAATAATTTAGTCATGACACGATACAGGCGCGTCCCGACTCAATTTCCATAATTGTCATTTTATTCACACGTGACAATTTTTATAAAATCAATCTCATATATTACTATACTCATCCAGTAACATTCAACAAATTTCCAATAATTACTAACTCTCGTCATGCTAGTAAATATTTAAAAAAACTTTTTGGATTAAAATTAAATTAATACCCCGTATTTTTATGGCTTTTAAATTTAGGGTTTTATTAAATTTAATTGAGATACATTAATTTATCTCAATTAAATTTAGTAAATCCCTTAATTTAAAAGCCATAAAAATACGGGTTATTAGATACTTCCCCCCTAATAACTGAATTTCGTCCCAAAATTCGGAAAATAAGGCCTACCTGGTAGAACAATTATGAATATCTTTTCAATACGCAAACCATCTACATAGTAAGGCGCCTAATCACTATAGCCCCCGCCTCACATAAAGCTTGATTAACATTCGCATAGATCATTGGAGACACTTCACATGGTGCTCCTAACCGATAATATTCGCATAGATCACGCCTATACATTATAAATTTCCCTTATTTCATTATCATTGGGAGGTCGCACCTCACTACATGACAACTACTCGGATTTATCTAAACACAAAACTCCCATTTTGAGAGAAACCATACGAACATCTGACCACTCTTGTTCGCCTAAAGCAGTCGTGGAATTCTATCATAGTTATTGGATTATTCTCGACCGATCCAAAATTTTGATTATCCGCTCACCTCTAAACATACTGAAGGAGAATAGTCAAGGTTCTTCCACACCAAAACCCCAATAAGCACCTCATTCACGACAAACAGGTATGAGTGCTTCCACGGAACACTACCATACTATACTTCACTTGCTAGTTATATCCGTTGTGGAAAAGAAATGATTACCAAGATTCCAAAATTTCCTTCTAGCGGCTCCACTAATCTTTAATCACCGTGCGCCTACTCCCCGTCTATGGGTGGTACATTCTACTCAGACGAAACATTATCCCAGCTGCTTACTAAAATCCCATCTTGAAGGTGGAATTCAAAGATCCCATCTCGATTCTGAAAATAATACCGTGTAGGACCACGTACTGATGCGATCCTTCCTTTCAAAGTAAGACTAGGCCACTAGTAATTATTGTTAATCACCCCAAAGAAATAACAATCACTTCCTTATTGGGCGACTTGTCCCACCTATTCAGATGAACCCTTGATCTTGTCTTGGAGATGGAGACCCATCGAAGAAACTTTACTGACTTTATCGGGCTCTTCCATTTCAGGAATTGTCGATAGCATCAAAATTTTCCTGGTTTATCCTCTTATTCCAACCTATCCCTATCTATGAGTGGTGCATGAAGATACCACTCACTATGTCCCTCTAAACATCGAATTTTACTTGAACTTTCTCACATTAAGTGACACGTAATACTCCCCTTCCTTCCTTGGTGTATGCCGAAAGTTCCTACCCGTGATCTTTTCTCCACGATGCGCAACTTTTGGATCTTTTATACCATCCTAACATCATCACTCTTTGTATGCACAAGTCTCTCTCAAACTTGACTAATAACAACTCCGCTCCGAGTGTTCTTTATAATAATTAAATTCTACTCTATTCAAGGAATACCCCTTCTTAAATGGCTTCCCACAACCTTCCAATCAAATTAGGGTGTGTTATTCTAATTGTGCACTTATGTATGGATTATCGCCCCTCATGTGACGTTTAATCCACTCTATCACTTTCACTTCGTTATGCTAGTCCCACAAACATACATTTCACACGTCTATTACCATGTCCCTTCAACTCGGATGATTTTAACATCAACTATCCAGGATGTCTACACACCCTATAAACCGTGCATACTATCGTAAGCATCACATACGCTTCACATCTAATAACCAATTCTTTATTTTCGTAGTGCTCACAACGTGATTGCAACCCTTGGGTACTCTCACTCACCCTAGAAATCAAAATTATAAATCCTTCTTATCATCGCTCCACCCCTCAACTCGTGGTGGTAAAACAAAACTTTCAATGCTTTCTTACCACGCAACCGGCTCTACTGGCCTTAAATCATAATTCAACTACCAACTTACAGATATAATTATCTGCTCCTATTACGATCGAGATACTGAGCTTATGGACTAATGACCAAACATCTCCCTATTCCCAACCTTACGCTAAGTTTCATGCGTGGGATGTCTCGCAAAGTGAAATCCAAACAAGGAACCCCCCGATACACTACTACCTAGCATTGTCGGTTATCGAAATCCGTTAGACCCTCCGTCCTTAGCATGCACCCCTATTTTCCCTTTTCTTGGCAGAAAATTACAAATCCTCCCGAAATTACACTTAACAAAGAACATTTCGTCCATTGTACTATTGTACAGTATTGGTGGTAATTGCATTCCATAATCCTCGAATACATACAATTAGGATTCTCAAAATCCGTTTCCCCAATCAGAGGAGTATAAATCTTAACTCTCACATTTGTAAGGATAGATATAACGATGCACTCTTTCTATCACCCAATCCTAAGCGCTAAACATAACACTGAGTTAAATCTTTTCGCTCAACCGTAAACCCGATACAAACTGAATCATAAGAACAAAAGTCCCTACACACACCAGAATCGAATTTCTCGAGTCTACTATCCCCTCCGAAGTCTCTAAAATAACTAATATAACTGCGAGTCCGACCCTCTCGCAGGTGAGGCCTCGCTAAAACAAAACATGCTGCACCTATGCAACCATTTCGACAGCCTTGTAATTACTGCCCATTATCATATTAACCATTACTAAAAAGTTATAACGAAGATAATATCATACTCGTAGATCACATTACTAAGACGAGTAACCTCAATAAAGCATATAACACTATTAATACACACACTCATCCTCCTCGGATAGCACTAAAGATAATCCCACTACACTAGGGAAAATATTCACATAATAGTAATGTTTATAGTTATACGCATTAAACTTGTCTCACATGCTAATCTAGCAATGAACAAAAATATAGTGACTCGCTCGTGTCACATAAACACGCCTCATCCTCTGAGGATACAACTTATACTTCCACCTCGCCAATCATCTTGACTGCACAAATGGTCTCCGGACGTAACACGTATGCCCAAACCAAAACAAAACTACTTTAATCGTTGTCTTTTACTAGGCACCGTATTCTTGTCCCTTTACTCACTTCGAAAATTATTATCGCGTGCGATTTCACTCCCCACAAAATAACGCAACACATAATTAACTTATCACCTGTCCTACTAACCATGTTAGGATTTGTCCTTCTCTCGGACTTTAGTAGACTCGATTCCTGTTGGCTACCCCGGTTATTCCCTTACACTTTTAGGCCCTAAAGAACATGTCACTTTCTATAATAGTTCTTACTGACTTTACCATCACTTGGTAAGAATTCAACTATCCGAATCATTTAAATGGGTCCCCTGATGTGTATCCACACCCCTTTGTGGTGCTACACCACCACCGTTGTATTCAGTCTTATTCTCGACTAGATTATTCGATTCTTTTAGCTTCCCACACAAAGGAGCATTATCAGCTTTATTGACAAAATACGACATTATCAACCTCTGAATCGGCCATCCATCAGAATTTCCTCTTTGAATGTTATCAACTGTTATTACGAGTCGATCTCCCACTTAGAGTCGTTTCCTCCACTTGTACCTACAGCTTCTGATACAAAATTCGCTAACGGTTAGGATTCATATTCGCAAGTGGACCTCTGTCACGTCCTCCTATGATGATTTCATGACAATGGTCACTCCTACTCCTGAACATTTGAAGAAGGAAGATACGGTCAACATTGTACCTAAGGTTCTCCTATAGACATAGCATTCCACTTCTAAACTTGGTGGTTGACTCCCATCATTATAACTTCGTTCCGACAGCCAAGAAAATTTTCTCTAAATTTTCACTTTCAGTTAACCACACTCCGTCCTATATCTAAACCTTTGGATACTTCACCTCCTTTGGTAAACACACACAATTCCTGCATTTCTAGAATTTCCACTGACAATTCTCTATACATTTTGTAACACGTTGGGTGAGTTTACTCTTGCACCTCATTCGACCATGGCATCATCTGGAAATCATGGTTGCGCCTTAGTCACCTTTCTAGTCTTGGCTTCTCGTGCCATAATGGAGGTGACCTTGACTATGGTCATCATCCTCGAATATATTTTATAACCTCAACTGAGCCCTGCCTCCTGATGTTCACTTAACGTTCCTCTTCTGACATCTGTCATTGCTCGGCACACGCACACATCCGAAGGAAATTAGAATTCTCTAATGTATATACGTTATAGAAGGAGAACGAAATCTCATCAAGAAATCGACAATACTAAACATAGGGCTCTATATCAAACAAAGCAACGCGGAAAGCATAATAAGCCGCACAGATCCTAAAGGACACTAGAACCTGATGCTCTGATACAACCTGTGACACCCCACCTAATTAAATACCAGGTGATCAATCCTTTATTAAATTAAAATCAAGGTGAAAAGTTGGTTCATTCTTAGCATCACTGTCGCAAATTAGAAATTTTCAATTTCAAATACCCTGATTAATTAAGCTAAATGTCAAAACCATTTAAAACCTTATATACATACTATTAAATCCAATTATAAAACCTTTGACCATTAACATTTTAAGAGTCACACAATAAGTATAAGAATGTAAATGAACATCCAAGAGTTTAATCATCAATAACGAATCCCAACTTTAAAACACCAAAGGAAAACATCATGACAGTAATAAATCCCGAAGTAAAGATACCGAAAGTAAAAGAATTACAATCTCAGACAAAACCAACTGAATAATGGAAAAAGGGAGACACGTGCCCTACTGGATAAAACTGAACTAAAGTGGAGTCAACAATGAATCGTCTAAGCAATGGCCTGCAAATCCCACAAAAGCTACAGCACGTTCCATCCAAAGAATCCTAAGCATGACGCCCCTGTGGCTGGGCACCTGTAATACACATATATATATATATATATATATATATATATATATATATATATATATATATATATATATATATATATATATATACACAAGAGAGAAGAGATAACAACAAACGGGTCACAAACCGATTGTAAAACAGTTTAGCAAGTATTTAAAATGCTTACCGGCTAATGCAACAATCATATTAGTATGCGACACTCTCTTGAGATTTCTCACCTCTCATCTAGTGTGCACGTCTACCGTACAAATGAATCTCATATATCTCTCTAACTTATTCTACATAAGTCTTAACATGTGAAATTAAGGTTATGATATTTACTTTTAGAAAATCTATCTCTTCAAGATTTCTTACGTTAATTAGAATAACTCCGTATCGTTATCACGTTTCCGAATACTTATAGTGAAATTGAAAATTTATACATTCCTTAACTTCTTTCACGCACAATAGACAGTTCTCATATAGATATACATATATACATATATATATATATATATATATATATATATATATATATATATATATATATATATATATATATATATTAATTACTCGTATAATATATATATACAAAAATCACCCCACATAAAAATCTATGGTGCTAGATTTCCATATATAAGTATATATATACCAATCACTCATATAATATATATATACTAACGGCACCCCACATAAAAACTATGGTGCTAGGTTTCCATATATAAGTATATATATATATATCAATCACTCGTATAACATATATATACTAACGGTACCCCACATAAAAACTATGGTGCTGGCATAATCTGCTATCAAGTCCCCGTATCACTCGTACTAAGGGAATGCTAGTTCGGAATCACTCTCGAACTGTATTAACACAAAACACATACAAATGGAGGCGAAGCATAGTTCCAAGTCAATAAGAGGTCAGCACATACCCTCACATCTCTTAGGACCATCTGACTATCTATCAAATAGCCTGTACCAAGGAATCCTATGTTCTAGGGTACGAGTCAATACCCCCCATAAAGGTCCCATCGAGATAAGACCACCCCAGCGAGGAAATCCCCGTGATAGCAAGTAGCCCGAGTACGATTTTTACACAGAAATAATATATGCACAATCACATCGTCATATATATATATATATATATATATATATATGTGTGTGTGTGTGTTTGTGTGTATATGTATGTATTCACATCCACATTACTGAATTAGGTGCGCTCACGACCCGTAACTATAAATATTCGTTATTACACATTTTACTTGATTATCTCGTATAACGGACTCGTTCATTTTATTCTCGTAATTAAGTTATTCTAAACTCACCTCTCGCCTCTTGAAGTATTATCTTTACCTAAGTACAATTTCAGTAGGCCCTCACTCACCTTCTAATCCAACTTCCTAGATATTTTGATTATTTAATCAACGCACGTATGATTTCCTAAGTATGAATATCTCCCCTTTTTCCCTTCCTTTCCCTTTCACATTAAAGTCCCACATAACGGGGTTTATCTTGACTCTACTGGTCCTTTTTGTGTTTCATTATGTTCTAGCAACTCTAATCAAGATTTAGTACGCATCAAATTGGATTAAGCTAACACGAGCAAAAATGCAATTTTCCAGGAGGGGTCGATCGATCGATGAAAGGGGGTCGATCGATCGATCTATCGATTGATCGATGCTCTGGGCTCGATCGATCGATCAAGCAGTTATGGTGAAACTGCAAAAAACCCAGCTACGGAAATCTTACCCCGAACTCATCAAAATCATCATGTTTCAGTCCCAAACATCCAACCACTTATGCTACAAGTGTTGTATACCCATATAAACAATATCCTACGTAAAACATGCGAGTTTTCATCAACTATAACAAAATAAAAGGGTAAAATATATATAAAACTCAAGAACCCTAATATTTCTCTTTAACTTAGTTTCTTCCATTCCTTTTCCAGATTTTCTATCATTAATACCATGGAAATTCGTGATTCAACCTCTACATGTGAAATGGATTTCCAGAATATAATCATTACCTCTACAACATGAAATTTTTATCTCCAATTAATGTTTTCTTTCAAGAACACTAATTCTAATCAACCCTAGACTAATATAAAAGAATGGATTTACTTGATTAAAGCAAGATAGATACTTGCCTGAAATTCAAAGTTCTGATTTGTGGAAGAATTTGGTGTGATTGAGATCCTCGTTGCGCGATCTACCATTTGGTGATGACGGCGGTGCTAACGGAGGAGTTCTTGGCCTAGAACTCCTTGGAAAGCTTCTCCTCTTCCTCTCCAATGGCCGTCATTAGTTTTTGGTTATGATAACCCTAGAAGACAACACTTACTATCTAATATAACCCTAGCAAATTCGTAGGTTTAATTACCCATAATTACGAAATGTCCAAAACGCCTTCCCGTGCACTAATTAAGCCTAAAAATGCCCCGAGACCCAAACTAAGCCTACGGGTACATTATTTTTACTATCTCGACCCTTTCGGATACTTTGGGGCACTCGAAATTACCATACAGGCAACTTATAATTTATTCACTTTATATAATAATAATTTAGTCCTGACACAACACAGGCGCGTCCCGGCTCAATTTCCATAATTGTCATTTTATTCACACGTGACAATTTTTATAAAATCAATCTCATATATTACTATACTCATCCAGTAACATTCAACAAATTTCCAATAATTACAAACTCTCATCATGCTAGTAAATATATAAATTAACTTTTCGGATTAAAATTAAATTAATTTATCTCAATTAAATTTAATAAATCCCTAAATTTAAAAGCCATAAAAATACGGAGTATTACAGAGAGCCTTTCAATGGAAACGATAGGCTCACAAGTAAGAGTTCTAACACTTTTAGATAAGTAGTGTTCATGAGACCCCATTGGTGGACCTCCACCCAGGGGAAGACTCATTGAACGAAGGGCTGGGAGGCTAGTAGAATGTTCTCTTTATTGAAGAAGTTAAGGGAACTACACTAGTAATCGCTAGAGTAGCTAGAGAAGGAAGTAGTTGGTTGGGATGAGACTAGATAATGTGTCTAGGAAGCATTGGTAGTGGCCAAGGAGATTGGCAAGTAAGTTGGTGGGAATTTTCGCCGAGTTGAGTGTGGAGCATTTCCTTTTAATAAGATGGACTAGTATTATATTAACCCTAGATTTGGGTGCGTAAATCGAGTTTGTGGTATTATGGATATTATTATAGTGAATGTATCTATATGACTTCGATAATAGGGATGCTCTATATTTTTCTTTCACTCGTTATAGGGCGAGTGATGATATGTGTGGTATGTGCTACTTGTATTATATGTAATATACGAGCAGAGATATTCTTAGTTTGGTGGGTCTGATAGCAAGCAAATGAATTGCGAGGCTATCCTATTTCTAGTTCTAGAGAGGAGCTAGTTGTTCTATAATATCTCACTTAAGATACATGTTGAGACTTTATAGAGGTGGTTTACGGTATGTAGGTAGTTTTCATTTTTATTTGTTTTGCTTGTCTTGTTTGATTACTTACGTGCTTTTCCTGTGTATGATGTTTCTTTATCTCCACGACCAAAAAGTTAAGGGGATTGTGTCGGAGGGGTTCCTTGTTTGGATTTCTCTTTGCGAGACACTCAGCGCATGAACCTTAACGACGTTGGGAGTGGAGAGATGCTATATTTATTTTTTCTTTCTTTTCTTTCTTTTTATGGTTGAGTGCTGGGTTGGAAGGTTTAGCCGATAATCACGTAATTGAGTGATTGAGGGGCTAAGTTGATGTGCGATATATGAGCACTGAAATAGTTTTCCTCTGATCATTGTGGGAAAGACTAAGATATGAAAGTCGAATAAAGACTTATGGTTATGCCTTAATGAGGAGGCCATTTATAAAGATGTATGTATGTGTTTTGGGATAACGCATTTGTGGCATTTTACAGAAAGTAAATGCCAGGTTATTTAAATTTTCAGTTAATTATGATGGTAAGACTTAGAAGTAGAAGAGCATTAGTAGAGTTACGAGTTAGGATTTTAGCGGTCCCAATCATGTGTCTTCGACCGTTATTTCTCGACGATCGACGATGCGAGGTAGTAGTGTAACGGGAGGATTCCTTGTTTGGATTTCGACGAGACGTCCCACGAATGAAACCAAGCTAATGTTGGAAGTCGGGAAAGGTCTTGGACACTAGGGACATAATTAGTATTATACTTATACGACTCGATTAGGATGTAGATTAATTTTAGGATTCTTAGGATGCTAGGCCCTTTGGGCATGTGACGTTATTTTAGGTAGGTGGTAGGAAGTTGACCATAATAGGTTTTTGGGTTAACTCTAAGTAGGATTTGGTCCCTAGAATGAGAAGTATGGGATCTTGAGCAATTCGAAATGGTAGGCCGTAGATGGTGGGGCCTCTCGTAGATAGAGTGTTACGTTGGTAATCTATCTTTCGGGGAGTTAAAAGGAGGAGTTGAATTTTACTCCTGCACTCATATTGTTAAGATCGAGAGTGGATTTAACAAACATGTATTTGCTAGGAATGGGAAGTATTAATACGGGAGCATGGACCCATTGCTTATGCGTCTCACAAACTTGAACTTCATTAGAAGTGTTATTCCTCGCTTGACGAAGAGTTAGTAGTCGTAATACTCGACTTAAAGAAATTGAGGCACTACTTCCTGGGTAGGAAATTGGGTCTTTTTATGAGCAACAACTTAGTGTTCGTAAAGGACTATCAATTGGATATTCCCTTTTTGCTAAAGAAATGCTAATGGGAGTAGTAGATACGCCGGGTAGAGAACCGTCAGAGAGATTAGTTGAGGCATGGAATGCTAAGTGGAACTAGTTTAACCGAGGGTACGCAATAGTAAGAGCGTTCACGTTAGTGGTTGACCAATTCACCTACTAGTGAGAAGAGTCTAGTGGTGGAACGAGGTAGGTTTGGAGTAGTAGCTTTTATGGATCGAATTTCCGTACAATAGTTTGGATTGTCTCCTATAAGTGTAGTGCCGTGTGTGTGGCCTAGTGTAGTCGGCTGTGGGCCTTGCCTGTTCGTTGGAATGGAAATAGCGGACAGTATATTTCGTGGACTTGGAGTAGTTCAAGAATATTTCTCTAATGATTGGGCTCATTGAGCCGCATACTTTCAAGGGCTACGCTAATGCGAACAGGAGTTAGTAGTGTTGGGGTGAGCGATTATAAGTTAGTGTAGTTATTCCCTAGTAAGGGTGTAACGTATTTCGGGAAGTAAGGAAACTTGTGTCGAGATGTGTAGGTATTTCCATCCGTAGTAGAACGGGAGGATCGATAGTTCATGAGGAACGATTTAGTGCTATATTAGACCACGAGGGAGGTAGACTGAAATCGATTAGTAATGACCTTAGTCTGAGTCCAATGGGGACTCCGCACTAGCGAGGGGTTTTCTAGTATAATAGAATGATAGTTGGTATAGTATACCCTTGTTATGATTTTGGGGTACGCCTGAATTTTGAGGGCAAAATTCCCCTCTAAGAGGGGGGGAGTATGTAACAACCCAAGCTTTTGAGAGACTATTTTATGCTATTTAGCCTGATGGGCTAATTTTATAAAATAGGGGAAATTGGAGTAAATATTATTTCCCGTGAGACTTAGGGATAATATTTACTATGTTTTGTCTATTTACCGCTATGAGAAGGTAAATAGCATTATATTGTGATATATTGCGTCGTTATATGTAAAACGACGGTTATGACTCATAATTAAATTGGAGTATAATTAATGAAGTAAAATGACTTTAGAACATAAAATTTGTTCACAGTTTCCCGAATGCCAAAATAGGGGGTCAGGTTGTTTTTAGAATAGTCGAGATAATCGAAATAAGTGCCGTGTTGTATTTTTGAGTTTTGGGCACTTTGGGGGTGTTATGACTCAATTATGTGGATATGAGTCATTTTAATTGTGTATTAGCAATTAAAAGAGGGGGATTATGTTTTATGACCCATATAAGTTCCCCCACCCCTCTTTTTTTCTCATTTCATGAGAGAAACTAAAGTAGAGAGAGAGAGAGAGAGAGAGAGAGAGAGAGGGAGAGAGAGAGAGAGAAGAGAGAGTTGGGAGAAAATGAAGAAAATGGAGATTTGGGCCGGATTTCCGTTACAACCGGAGGTGGATCCGAGACTACAACCTCGAGGCAAGTTTCTTACCTGCTAGATGTTAATTTAATGTGATGATTTGCATGTATGGTTAGGTTTTTGGATATTTATACCATTTATGGGTTTTATTGATTTTGATGATTTAACCCTTAAATCCTAGTTTTAACTTGATTTGAGGATTATATATTGGTTATTGGTTGTGTAGAAACAATTTGGGAGAATTAGTTATCATTGATGTTGGTTAAAATCAAAGATTTAAGGTTTTGGGATTGTAGGGTTTATACAACCTGTAGCCCAAACTGGGCCAATTTGCAAGACCGAATCGATTCGGCCCTAGGGGCAAATCGATTCGGATAAGGGGAAGGACACAAGTCTAGGAAAACCGAATCGATTCGGGTTGGAGCCAAATCTATTCGGCAATTACAGAATGTCAGTTTTTGCTCATCGAATCGATTCGACTTTTAGGCAAATCGATTCGGAAGGGCGAATCGATTCGGCCGAAGGGGTTAATCGATTCGGTTCCCCTATTTTTGTGAGATTTTTCCTAGTTTGATTTTAGCCCTTTTTCTTTTAGGTCTGAGGTTTAGGGACCTTTCTTTGGGAAGTAATTAAGAGTCCTAGAGGGTTGTTATGGGAAGACATTGTCCTAGGATAAAACGGGATGATTGGGCTTACCCCGAGGGCTAGTTTATGTAGGTAAATATCCGTAAGATATAGGAAGTTAACCTAAAAGTAAATTGGAGATAACCTGCTAATGTTGGGACTTTTGGGAGTCAAGTATTGAGTGAGACTCACTTTGAGGGTTTATGAAATTGCATGAACCTTTGGAGACTAGTTGAGGATAATGGCACTTAGGGTCTTAGGTCGTTAATAAAATATGACCTTAAGAATAAGAATTCCATATATTAATATGTGGTACTAAATGAATAAGTACAATGATTTTGAAAATGTAAAAGTGAATGTTTTCAAAAGGAAAAAGTAATGTTTTTCATAAATGTTAATTTATGATTACACAACTCTCTAAATCGCTATCATATGGTAAGTTGCGTGCGCATGGTGAAGCCCCTTGGCTAATGAATGCAGGGTGGATATAGTCCCTAGGCCATATGGGAATTTATTGTACTGCGCTGGTTAGGATATTCTGGGTGTGGTCTTGACTATCCTGCAGGCATATGGCCACTTACCGACGTTTGCTAGGTTCCCTGGTTGTCTTGTTTGATAGGCCCTAGAAGATGATAGCCATTTAGGGGCGCGTCCAGTGAGGATACCCGGAGGGACGGTCTTAGATATGTTAAAGAAATTCCTGATAATGAATTGTCTTTAAATACATTTCCCGGATGGAAGAAGGGAAATGGGATATATGGTTTGGTTTCGGTTACATTTCCCGGATGGACGAAGGGAGATGGAAGCATATGGTAAAAGTATTTTTATGAGAATAAAAATGACTTTTGATTACACTTCCTAGATGGAATAAAGGAAATGGGATTTTATGAAAAAGGATAAAGCATTTTTATGTTAATAAAACTTGCTTTAAAATGTATTTTCCTAGATGGAAGAAAGGAAATAAAATTGGTAAAGAAATTGTTGAAATGAGATTAATTGGTAAACATTTGATAAAATGTTGTACCATTTATATATATTCCTAAAGAAAGAATTAGGAATTATGCTTTTAGATGGTGAATGGATTTATTTATGTTTCGTTGAGTAGTTGTAGATGGTTTCCCATTTATGTATATATTAATTTTGTACTTAGGGTCTGATGGATCTCGACGATCAACCTTGCCTAAGTAGTACTGTATCGGGGGGGTTCCTTATTTGGATTTCGCTTTGCTAGACACCCCACACACGAATAGGGCATAGTGTTGAGATTGGGGAGAAGTTAGCCCTTAGTACTTGGGTTAACTAGAGCATCTCATGATATTGCGCTAAATTATGCTTTTAGATTGAGAGGTGAGAAATATTATGATTTATATTGCGAGAGAAATATGCTCTTAACTGTCATGCATTTTAGTCACATGGGAATCATATCAAACCGGTCCCTGACCCGTCTATATTTCTTTATTTTTGCACATACTCTTTGCCGTACAGGTGCTCTTCCGCATGGACACCCATATTTACATTTCCATTCCGGTTGTCATGGAGCTATAGCATATTGCGGATGTTGTAGGTTATTTGTATTAGACGCTTCTCTCCATTGTACTCTAGTTATGTTCAGTTTATTTATTCAGGCGTGTTGCCCAATGCATTACAGTCATTTATTATATTGTAATATTTAATGTGTAATATTCGGTGTAACTAATTGTATTGGTCTTTTCACCGACAGCTTATTCGGTGATTATTTATTATGTTGTCATTCTTCATTCGTTGATTTTTGATATCCACCGTTTTTGCAAATGGGATTGTCTAAGCGTTTTTCTTTTAATTACTAAATTTTAAATTTGACATCCCGTTTTCTAAAATGATTGGTGGTTATTTCATACTATTATTTTAATCGACAGTGATGCTGAGGATGGACTATCTATGATTCTTGTGATTATTAGAGTGTTGGGCTAGCCATCTATTATTTTAGTAGGCAGGTTGTCACATCATGGATAATATATACAGTGAATTATTGCAAGTTAAATCACTTTCCTGGAAATACAAGTTCTGATCCTTTGAGGAAGATGATATGGTGGTGGTGTTCTCTCCCCAGTCATAAATTCGACGGTGGTGGTGTAAGATGGTTGTTTGCCCCTAGCACTCCTTGAAAACCCTTCCTTTCTCTTTATTTCTCTCTCTCAAGTTTGTAGCAGTCAATACTATAATGATTCTAAGGGTTGGCAGATATAATTAACCTAAATTTCAGAGGTCAATATTCACCAAATAGTAAAATCACTAAAATACCCTCCCGAGTAGTCGGTTTGGCCTAAAATTGCCCGGGGACCCAAACTAAACCCCCCGAGTTGAATTTTTTGACTATATCGTTACTCTTGAAAATATTGGCGCTCTCAAAATGACCGTAAGTATGAAATAAAAATAAATTAATTTATAATCCACTAAATTGTTCTCGACACGACTGACACGCGTGTCCCTACTTAATTTCCAAAACTGTCATATTTTCCATATGTGACAATCTTAATAATTTCATAATCATATATTACTATACTTGTTCAGTAATATTCAACATAAATATCATAATCAAATACTAACTCTTATCTCGTTAGTATTTAAATCCAGGTTAATTACTAATTAATTCACATTTTTAATTCAATTAATCCTATAATCACTTGTTCAGGTATGTGCGCATCCCATAAGAATCGAGCTTGATTCTCCTCCAATATGTGTGACTTGGATTTATATGGTTCGTGAATGATTTTGAACCCGTAGTACTTATTTTGTACGTAATGTACCGGGACTTTATGGCTGAGTGTGCACGCACCGCAGGATAGCCATTGGGGTGTTGTATTAGTATATATATTTATGACAGTTTGATGAGTATATATATACTTGTGATATATTCTACTGTGTGAAGTTAGTAAATAAATTGGATAGTGAAATCTAAAATAACTTAAGTATGATAACACTTAACTTGATTTATGAAAACTCCTATTTGAATTCAAAGAGGTAGAATTTGTTAATATGGTTTGTCATGGGAAAGTATGTCTGGGTACGTAGAGTGATAATAGGAGGTCATTACATTCGCATTAGTTAGGTGGGGTAATATTTACTAGAGTGATTTAGAGGTACGTTAGGTGTGCATAGTAGTTGAGAGGAGACAATCGCAAGAAACAGCTCAAAAAATTAACATGTATATTATATTTGCTTTACCATATTTTAAATACTTGCTAAACTATTTAAAAATATTTTTCACTCAGTCTCTGACCCATCTCTTTCAAGATCTCCTTTCTCTTGTGAAATTATTTTTAGGTGTCCAGCCACAGGGACACCAGCCTTAGACTATTGGATCGTTCGACGTGCTGCAACTATTGTGGAGGTTGTGGGTCCTCTTAATTAGACGCCTCTACCCTTATTTCATTCAGTTCTTGTTTTATTCATCTCATTTAGGGCACGTGTCTCCCCTTTCTAGTTATTATTATGTTAGAGAGATATTGTACTCATTTTATTTCAGTATTCGGTTTGTAGTAGGATTCAATTTTATATGGGTTATTGGATTTGAGACTTTGAACTAGAGCATTTATTCCAGTCTTATTTATGTCAACAGTTGATTTTATATTCAGTATTATTTTATTCATGAGTTAATGTTTCAAATTAATTGAATTTAAAATAAAATGGGTTAAAAGTTTTGAGAGTAGTTTAATTAAATATCAGATGATTAATTAAGTAAACATTTTCGACAATGATGCTAAGAATGAACTAACCGGATACTCTATTTTAAATTTTATAAAGGACTGTGTTGGAACATAAGGCCCCCAATTTTAAAATTCTTTAAAATAAACGAGATGGTTTAATTAAACTTCCAACTAAAATTCAAATCAAATTTTAATTCAAAGCAAACTTCAAATTTTAATTTCTTTGAAATTAATATTAAACTAAACTAGACGTAAAATAAAACTACTCAAACATTAGTTTTCACTTCCACATAGTTAATTCAACACAAGTCCTAAAATTTGACTAACAATAACTAATTCATTTTTTATATAGGTTAAACCAAATTTTATCAAATTAAATTGTGCTGACTTGAATTAAATTAATTTAAATTCACTCAAACATATTTTAACACCAAAATAAGCAAGATTGCAAATTAAACCAAATTTTATCTTTTTGACCTAAACATGCGTTCTAGGTGAGTTAAAGAAGATAAAAGAAACAATCTCACTACGTGGCGATATACAAGGAAAACCCACAATGGGAAAAACCTCGGACAGCCCTAGCCTAATAAATCAATTAGATACGGTTTTACAATTAAAAGACAAAAAGACTTACAACACTCGATTTGACTTCCTTCAAGCCCCGACGCTTCTTCTTGCAAATACCTTTATCTAGTTGATAACCACGAAGTCCATTGCAGTCTGGGATTCCACCAATGGAGGCACAACCCACCGCCAACCACACATGGTTCCTTTCACCACGTGAGAAAGCCGCATCACAAACTTCTTCTCCTTTGTGGGTAGAGAATGAACCCAAACTTCTTTTCATGTTGGTGTAGAGAAAACCTGGTGCCAAACAAACTCTCCAAGAAAATTATATATATGAAAGAACTTGGATTTAAACAAACTTTGGGTGTGAAAGTGTGTTTTGGAATTGATTAAGTCATTAATGAGGGACACATAAGCATGAACTTTTGTTGGGAGTATTTTTCTCTTAAAATCTTTGGAAATCTCACAAAAGTTACCTCCAAAAATGTGTTTCCCGCACTAAGTAAATATGGTAGAAAGTTAGTGGGAAAAGTGGAAAAAGGGAGAAAATTGGCAAAATAACTGCTCCCGCTGAAATCTCGTTCAAAGTTCATTCGAACGACTTCATTCTAATGAAACTTCTAACGAGAAAACAAAAAAAACTTCTGAAATTTAGTTTGAAGTTCGTTCGAACAACTTTTCTAACGAGATTTCAGGCCTTGATTGTAGATAATTTTGATATGAATGCATGGCCGCTAGTTTTATATTTTTCTGATTTTTTTGGATTTGATATGATTTTTGTACGTAAAGGTGTACCAGAACAAAATCTTTATAACTATGAATTCAGAAAAATTAAGAAAAAAATACTAACACCCAAATAAATTTCCAAGCTCCTATATATATATATATATATATTAATGCATTCATAATTTTAGGAGACAATGGAATCCACATGTTGATGATGTGAAACTTGGCACGAAAATCGGCAATGATGGAGCTTTAGAATTTGGGTCGCTACATCTTCAACTCCTCAAACACATCATAGGCTTGATAGGGAAAACTTCTATCCTATGACTCAAATGGTTTTTTCCGAAATTGAGCCAACACTACATAAGACTCAATTGGAAATTTGTGACCTTACAGACTGATCACCTGGTATTTAATTGTACGAGGTGTCACACCCGTGTGTTGGCATATGAGTCTCCTTTTTCGATGGACGTGGAGGTTATCTAGGTGCTCCTGTGGGACTGCGAGAGTCATTGTGCCATCGAGAAGTGTCATTTCGGTGATCCGCATGTAACTTCCTATGTCTTTATATTTTTCACATGTTTTTGTTATATTATACATGGTATTTGTTTTATAGTTGTTTAAAAATAATATGGTAGTTAATAGTAGTAGTTTTAGCAAAGCGGTAAAAAAATGGTAGTGTAAAGATATGTTATAATAGTTTTATGATATATAATAAAAATATGAATTTGTGGAGGATAATGATACATAATAATAGTGATTCTAAAATTGATTATAATAGTGATGTGATAATAATGATAAAATAAAGATTATAATTGTAAAAATAATGGTATTTTAATGATATTTATTATGATTATAATGACAAGGTAGTAGTGTTATAGTGATATTTATTATGACGATGATAGTGAAAAATAAGTGATACTAATTTTGAATGTGATAATAACAGTGAAAATTAATGACATTAAATATGGTAATAATCGTAGTAAAATGACGATAATGCTAGTAAAAATCATGAAATGATAATGAGGACGATAATAAATAATAATGATGGTAAAAATAATTATTATTATAATTTCTATAATCATATTTACTAGTGGTATGCTAGTAATGTACAAGGGTCCCTTAAAGAGAAAAATGATCCATTTTTTAGTTTATTATAAAAGTACATATAAAAAAATAATAAAAGTAACAAAAAAAAATATAATACTAGTATTAATATCTATTAAAGTGTAATCATTATTATGGTGTTAGTAGTTTTATGATGGTAAATTACAAGAGTTGGGAAAAAATGGCCCGAGGGGTTGAGTTAGTATATAGAGATAGGGGGTGTATACATATATATAAAAAATAGGCGTAAACCAATTAAGAGATATTGTTATGGTAACTCAACCCGTTTGTCACATATGTATCGCCTTCTTGGCGAATATTTAGGGTGTAGACACCTAGAGGGAGAGGGTGGATGGGTCCTAGTCACCTCACCACTGGTCACCCTTCCTGGTAAGTTGAAAATGAAGGTTAGGCGATTAAGTGTGACAATATCATGACATTAACACCTCGAAAAAGAAAACTTTAGGGTGTTTTCTTGTCACCACACGATTGATTACCCTTCCTGGTTAGCTAGGCTTAAGGGATTACATATGGGACTAGCATGACCTAAACACCTCAAGGGTTAACTCCTTTTAATGTTTTTGCTCTGAAGGATAAGGTTAGGTAGTTAGAGGAGGACACACAACTAAGGGGTGAAGATGGGGAAGTTGCTCAGGGGGAGGGCCTCTTCATAGAGGAATGCCTATTCAGGGGGAGTGTTTGTCATGAGATAGTGCCTACTCAGGGGGTGCCTATTAGGAAGGTGGATCTTACTATCTTTTTGTTAAAGGTGGAATCTATAGAGGATGGTGTCCCGAGGAAGGTTCTCGATTTGTACGTCGACCTTTCATTCGGACTGCTTGGCCCCAGACTTTAGGATGCATAGAATTGGAAAGGGTATCACTATTGGAAAAATGACAATTAAGGATAGTAATTTACTATACCAAAAGCACAATTGTTGTCCCAAATAATATTTAGGACATTCATAAGGACATGAATAGTTGTCCTAATAGGTGGGTGTCATAAAAGGATAAAAGGACAGCAATTGCTGTCCTTTTTAAGTTTTTAGGATAATAAGAGGCCATCCTTATAGATCTATCCTTTTAAATCCAAATACTATTATATGTTTATAAGGACAACTATTTGTTTCCCTTTAAATCGCAGAATTAGGGACAACAATTGTTGTCCGAAATATATTTTGGCGCATAAAATATGGCGCCAAATTAATATATTATAAGACAATTGCAGTTATCCCAAAAGATAAATGTGTTTTTTATACAATATATTGTAGAGAACCTCAATTCAATAATAAAAATTATAGTCATCAAAAAATTTAATCAATCTCTAATATAATAACAACAAATTTAAACAAAATTCAAAGTCATACTACACCAAATTTGATGTTTAAAACTAAAAGCAAAACCATATAGCATCTAATCACACAACATAAAAATAAACACCATCATATCTTAGGTCATTCACTTTGAAAAGGTAATCAAGTTTTGATTTTGATCAAAGTCGTACAAGTACTTATTTGTATAAGAAGCATGATGGAAATATGGTGGTATTTCTTAGTACGATTTGTGTATAATACTTACCTAATTAGAAACAACTTGAGATAATTGTTTAACATAAGAGTGTGGTTTTCTAGATATTTGATTTGAAGTACTTGGGAGAAGACATTCACATCTTTATGATCAAACTTATGCTAGATCAGTTACAAAGGTGTTGATCTTATCCCAAGTTGATTATATATATTTTGTCTACACAATATTAGCATCAAGATTCCATGAAAATAGTTTATTTTCTAGTTTGGGATCATTCTTATTGGTATTCAATGTATAAAGTCACTTCATTAGATGGAATGAATTAGGGTTGTACCTAAAACTTCAGTGGTGGGCAACCGAAGATATGTTATATTGTGTATGGGACCAAACTCTAATATGCCTTTAACACATTCAACAAGTTCCAGTATAGGTGGTGGGAAGCCTACATTTTCAGTCATATAGGGATTTCGAGTTTCCACCTCGAAACATTGGTTTACTAAGAGGAGGTTGAGTTATATATTGGATGAGTGTGAAGAAAACTAGATTTCTGAATCCACTAGGGAGGGCTAAGTTCTTGCCACTTCGGAGCCAACTAAAGAGAAAATATGGCTTAATTACTTCCTAAGTTACTTTGGGAAGTTTATTTTAAGTGAAATTATCTATCATTTTTTCCTTGTAAACATAGGGGTACAATTTCATGTTAGAGAGAACCCATATTCCATAAAGGGGAAAAGTATATTGAGTGTAGGTTTCACCAAGTTTGAGAGATTGAATGGAACGGGTGATAAGTTTATCACAAATTTGTATCAGATAATACATGGTTAATGCTTCTATCAGTAGGAAATAAATTGTCGTGTAGATTGGTTGGGAGTTAAATAAACTGCTTTAAGACTAAGTGGAAGATTATTGGGGTTTGATTCTTAAAACTATGTATGACTATTACTTTTATGTAAAGGTGTTCAATTCATTTTGAAATATTATTCATGTCAACAACAATAACTTATATTTAGTTTAAATACATCAAAGATATGTAGGTTACTAGATCTTAGTAGGAATTATACTGATGTGACATCGATTTGATCACAAGGAGATTAGAATTCTTCTTCTTGCACTATTAATATGTTCACAACCTATATATGTATTTCACGCCTTATGAGAATAGTTGAGATGAAATACTAGTATTTCATTTCGAAAATGTGCACTAGTATACTGGTTTGGTAACTTGTTCGATTGTTCAATAGAGAATTATGATCGTTACATCTAGGGAATGTATTGAACAAGACATCCGTGATATCTGGGTCTAAGGATTGTCTAGATTAAAATTAGTCAATCTCACACCATTAGCAAAAGGGTGCATATATTGTTAATCTCGAGAATTATGAGGATCGTAATGCTTATACAAATGTCAATTTGATTGCTATGGGTGCAATCTAATTAATATCGGGTCAAATGATCTCGTATATTGGGTTATAGTTGTCTACGTAGGTCTGAGATCATAATTTGGAAGAAATCCACGTCTAGGGTATATCAAGGATTTTTATACCCCTTAATAGACTTATATGTTTTGTTTTCACTAAGTAAACTCGGTTTGTGGATTATTTTATAATCCTCATGCAATAGAAAATAAGTTAAGTCCGATAATCGAAGAATTATTTAGATGTTCATTAAATTCGATTAATAGTAAATTGATTTAACCAAGTGGGTATTGTACTCTTAATGAGGGTAATCGTGTTCTGTATCATAATAAACTTTGCAAATAAGACCTCATTATATCTGAGTGAATTCTGAGATAACTAAATTGGAGTGCAATCGTTAATATTTAGTGGAGTTAATTAAGGATTAAATAAATAAAGTAAATAATTTCCATAGTGTAATTGGACTTTTTGAGTATTTGTTTGCTGGTAATTTAATTATTTTCCTTGTACCCTAGTGTATTCCATATAGTCAAGTAGTTAGGCCCAAACTATCAAAAAACCAAATTTGTCCTAAGTGCACCTTCTATCTTCTATATATAGGTTGGAAAGGGATTTTTATAAAATTATGGCTCATTAGGGTTTGAGAGGGCTGAGAGAAATTATTTTTCACTTTTTCGTGAAGAGGCATGCTGATGTAAAAAATTAGATTATCTCTAATTTATTAATCATAGATAAAATAAATAAGATAAAAGATTTTTAAAGTAGTTCAGCCTTATAAGAATGGCCTACGTCCACTGTTTTTGTATTACTGATTGTTTTCCTAGAATTCTTGATGAGTGAGTTTACCAAGAAATCCCGTCCCTCTCTAATGAGGAGGTTACAATGTATTTATAGTCTTGAGGTTGTACAAATGAAAGGATAATGCACTGTTATCTAGTAGACATTTACATCTGTACGATAGTAATGAACATTTAATGTGCAGTCATCTCTTTTATTCTGTTGATTTGGATGCGTTGTGCTCTAAGTAGCTCGGACCTCTTAAGTTTCTCGGACCGCTTAAGTAGCTCGGCATGCTTAAGTTGCTCGGTGCGCTTGAGCTGCTCGGAGTGTATGAGTTTCTCGTAGAACGTATTCGTATTTGTCATGTAGGTTGACACGTGTCTTCAAGTGAGTGGTCACGGTCAGCAGATTGAATTTGGTACCAATAGAAGCCCCCAATGTTTCACAGTTGAGTTTAAATGATAGTGTGGAATATTCTGCTCGAAAATTGCTCAGGTTTTTATGGATTTTAGGAAAATTTTCCTTTTTGAACGCATAGTATCAGGCTTCATAAATATTTTCAATTTTCATGACCGCTTCGATATTTTTGCCCTATTATTCTTTTAGTCGTCGAAAATGCAAACGTCTTCCCTTGCAATCATTGCCTTTCTCTATTCCCGAGATAAAATATTTAAGCGTGGCAGAAATCCTATCGTCTTTCACTTTTCAAATATGTATCTTTGAACTCTTCATTTCCCCTGTCTTGTGCCTTCATTCTTTCCATCATTCATTGTCAACTGATTTCTCTTTTCCTGTAAGATTTCCTTCCCTTTTCCTTTATTTACTTTGTTCATCATGGTTTATATTGTTAAATTGCTTGATAAATTTCGGTCTTAATTTTTAATCCCTTCGTGGGTTATTTTGGAAGAACTCTCTGAACCTTCTAACTCTTTTTCTTTGGCTGAGGGACATTGGTTCCCCAATCTTTTTGTAGCCAAATGTGGCTTTTCTTTCCCGCCAAATCCCCTTTGTTTGTAGTTTTGCCAATACTAGTATGTTGTACCTGCAAGAATAGCTCCAAATACTTGGAGGATAGTTAATGGCGTACACAGGTTAAATCAACTTCATGGAACCCGTTTAGGGATTCCAGAGATTATGTGTTACTACAGATGGATTATTAGCGATAGTAATTTCTATTTAAAAGCTAGGTTTTTTAATAGAGCGTTAGTTTCCAATCTTACCGATGCCAATAGGGATTACTTTGAAAATGGAGTGGTGATGAAAAATTGACAACACCCTCCCTTAAATGGAGATGATGTATACCAAGGTCCCAGATGTCCACCTTGTGGCAATGGGATAGGTTTTTTTTTTTTTTTGAAATCTTATTTTCTTTATGTTTGATAAAATGCATCACTGACATTTGTTTTTATTTGTTACAGTTGACAGTAAAAGAAAACCTCCAAAAGAAGTTGACATTAATTTAAAAAATTTAAAGCTTATCTGGGAATTGCACCAATCTGTTGCCGAGGAACATATTAGATCTTCTTCTTACTTGTTGCAGTACAATAGCTATAATTCATCTTTCACTCCTCGTCCTCTTCCAGCGGTGGTTAATCTTAACCAAGTACCATCCTCTGAGACTAGTGTGGAGGGTTCTTCCTCTGAGTCACGTATTCCTATCAGCGATCTGATGAAGAGGAGAAGAGATCCTGCCTTTTTTGACAAGTTTTCCTCTGATAATGTGTAGGCAAAGAAAAGTAATTAAGATATCCCTGAAGAAAGGACAAAGACTGTAGATGTACCCCTTCCTGTTACTGCCAAGAAAACTGGCGAGAAGCCCCCTGTGGCTCCGAGCAAGACTGTTGTTATCTCTCCTCCGAGTGAGGTTATTGCCATATCACCAACGAAGACAACGTCTTTAATGGAAATTGTTCCTGCTCCTCTGAGGAGGTTAAAGAAAAGTTCTTCTGAGAGACCTGTTGAACCTGTCTCTCAACCTTCAAATGTTGAAGGTAGTGTTACATCTTTTGTTGCTCCGAGCTCTGCTGTGAGTTTGGTGAGATCCTGGACTGTCCTAGAAGTCCAAGGCATTAAAGATACTCTATCTCATGAGAGAATTACTACCCTGGCTGCTCAACACATTGCCTCAGTAAGTATCTTCAACTTGGCCCCTTTATTTTCTAATACTATGTTCATGTATTAACTTTAAGTGATTTCTTTTTCAGCTGGTGACATATTTCAACAGCATTTTGAAGAAGGATGAAGCTATCAAGTTCCTCGGGAGGAGTAGAGGAAGCTTTTGTTGGTCTGGCCCAGTCTTTAAAAGACTCTCGTCAAAAGTATGAGGAAGATAAGGTTGCTTGGGAGAAGCAATTTAAGTCCATTGAGCTAGACAGAAATCAAGTTGTGAATGCCTCCAAGGGCTTGGAGAAGAAATTTAAGGATTTAGAGTAGTGTAACAAAGACTTTGAAGAAAGCAACAAGGAGCTAGAAGTTAAAATCAAGTCTGCTGAAGAGGAAGTTATTAAACTTCAAGATGTTGAGCAACAGAAAATGGAGGTGGATGAGAAGTTGAAGGCTGCCGAGGATCTCCTTAGGGAAAGGACCTCCTCAGAAAAGGAAAAAAGGAAGAAGACAGTTAAAAAATCATTCAGTGCTGGTTGGGATAAAGGATGGAACAAGGGCCTGACTGCCATGTCTTCTCAAATGGAGTATGCCAGCCTCAAATATTTTAGAGATGGATGGGTTGCAGCCTTGCAAGAGATGAAAGTTACGAAGAATTCTGAGTTATTTTAGCAGCAAACTCATGGCCCTCCCCCCTCTCCTGGATAACAAGAAGAGGATGAATCTGCTTCAGATGAATCTTCTTTGATGATTGGAGATCAGGTCCCTGTTGTTCCTGTTGTACAACCCTGCCCCGAGAAACTCTAACCAACCAGTAGTTCTACCGAGCAGCTAATCTTGCCCTCTGAGCAACCAATCTCTTCCTCCAAACCTTCTGAGGAAGTCATAGGGAACAAGGAGAAGGTGTAAAGTTGCTCGGGCTTTTATTTTGTTGTTCTTATTAATGTAACCTCAAACTTTGTATTTTCTCTTATGATGAAATAAAAATTCGATCTTTAGTTGTTCATCTTGACTTTCTCTTTTACTTGCTCTTTCTGCATTATTATTGATTCTTTTTATTTCTTATCTTTGATAGTTTATGGACAGGATGAAGCTCTTATCATCTCATGACATAGAATTGAACAAGAAATGCAATGATTATTTTAAAGCTGGTCATACAGATCTTAATGAGGCCAAGATAATCTACATCCTCGGATCAGGTGCTTCTGACCGAGTAGTTGAAGCTTACCAATACCTAAAGTGTTTTCTCGATCGTGCAGTTGCCAACAATGTGGCTTGCCACGAGATGATTGAAGATCTCCAAGGAACTATCGAGGTACTCCAACAGCAATATAAAGAATCGTCTACCCTTTTACACCAAGGATACGAGAAAAAAATATCAACAACTGAGCGTTGAGAAAGGGTATGACAAATTTATCTCTGCTTATAAGAAGAAAGAGAGTGTTCAAAAGCTTGAAGTTGAAGAGCACAGCCATATCGCTAAGTTGTTGAAGCAGGAGAACATTGCTTTGCAAGAAGAGATAAAACAACTTAAATCTGCTGCATCTTCCTCGGGAGCCTTGGTCCCTGTTAATGATGAAGGTTTCTCTTTCTTGGAGGTAGAAAATGCCAACTTATGAGATGAGTTGGAAACTTTGAAAAGAGCCGGGCCTTCCATATCTACTCGTGAATAAGCAAGATATTCTTCTCGTGGATAAGAAAGGGATATTCGAATTTCTATTGAAGAAGAGAAAACTCAATAGGCCTTGGAGAATCAGGCATTTCAGTTGATGGTGAAGAATCAAGCCTTAGTAGATATGTCTAAGAAAATTCTGAACTTCAGTGAACAACTCTCTACTTAGAGCTCTGTCTTGAAAAATAAAGAAATCCTGGTGAAGAATCTCCACGAGCAACTGGAGAGGTTAACTTATCAATTCCATAAACAACCCAGAGAGTTTTGGATGGCTGGGTATAATGAAGCCCTCTACCATCTTGATGCTCGGATCCAGTTGTCAAATAACGAGGGGTACAAGCAAGGGTGGTTGAATGCACTGTGTGTGCTAAAATTAGAGCAGGTCCACTACTTATGGGATTATTATGACAGTGGAGTGCTTGATTTGCCCGTGCCTCCTTTTAAGCTTGACATCAGTTGGATTCCTTCTCGGGCAATTCCTCAATGCTTGATCTCCAAGTATCTCGGCGATTACAGTCTGCATGAAAACTTTGAGATATCTTGCCCAGAGCACTTGCTTGAGAGAGCTTCTGTAATGAATGTTAGAATGCTTCGAGATGTGGATTTTATCAATTCCCCTTATGCATTAGATATTCCTCCTGCTGGGGTAGAACCTGTTTCAAAGGTAGAAGGGAAAAAACCAATAGAATAGGATTTTTTCTGTAATGAAGTACATTTTTCATCTCATATGTAATTCTACTCGATTTGAATGAAGAAATTTAGTCTTTTGCTATTCCATTTTCTTCTAAATAGTTTATAGAATATCCTTGTTTGCTTGTTATTTTATTTTTGGATAATGGAACTTGTCCCATTTGTTGTTTGATTATAGTGACTTGTCACTCTTTGGGCCTAAGCAATGAAATGATTTTCATCCCATGTTCCTGCTTAGTTTAACCAACCAGAGTTGATTGTATTTGATTTACCGACCAACCGGAGTTGGTGGTGATTAGTTCCCGACCAACCGGAGTCGGTGGTAATTGATTTGCCGACCAACCGAAATTGGTGGTAATTTATTTGCCGACCAACTGGAGTTTGTGGTAATTGATTTTCTGACCAATCGGAGTTAGTTGTTTTTGATTTGTTGATCAACCGAAGTAAGTGGTAATTGATTTGCCGACCAACCAGAGTTGGTGGTAATTGATTTGCCGAACAACCGGAGTTGGTGGTAATTGACTTGCCGACCAATCGGAGTTGGTGGTAATTGATTTGCTGACCAACCAGAGTTGGTTGTTTTTTATTTGCCGACCAATCGGAGTTGGTGGAAATTGATTTGCCGACCAACCAGAGTTGGTGGGTTGGTTGTAATTGATTTATCGACCAACCGGAGTTGGTGGTAATTGACTTGACGACCAACCGGAGTTGGTGGTAATTGATTTTCCGATCAACCAGAGTTGGTGGTAATTGACTTGCCGACCAACCGGAGTTGGTGGTAATTTCTTCTCGACCAACCGGAGTTGGTGGTAATTTCTCTAAAATTTGATGTGTAGTGTGTAGCACTAATATTTCGAAAAATTTCAACAAAAAGAGAGAACTGGGTAAAACATCCAACACTTTATTCATACTGAAGAAACTGCATTACATAGGAATTTTAATTACTGATAATACTTGCACAGATGCTCTGCATTCCATGCATTCTTGAATTCTTCTCCTTCCAATGTTTCAATCATGTATGTCCCTGGACGAACAACTTCTGTTACTCTGTAGGGTCCATGCCAGTTGTCTTCCAATTTGTTATTCTTTCGTATCACTTTCTTCAGCACATAATCCCCTTCCTTCAAATCACACTTATTCACTCTTTTGTTATAGAACAAAGATGTTTGTTATTGCGTTCCTGATTGCTGCTTCCTCCCTAACTTCTTCGAGCATATCCAGGTCTAATCTTCTCATCAAATCACTGATAGGAGAATTGAAATTAAGCACCCTATGCATGGGTAAACCCAATTCAGCTGGTATGACAGCCTCACTCCCAAATGCCAACATGTATGGAGACTCTCCTGTTGCTGTTCGTGGTGTGGTACGATAAGCCCACAACACAGAATGTGGCTCGTTAATCCAATTTCCATTTGTATCATCTAGTCATTTCTTTAAACCATTCAGCAGCGTTCTGTTTGTCACTTAAGTTTGCCCATTGCTTTGGGGATGGCCTGGTGCAGAGTGAATCTTCAATACATTGGATTTATGACAATACGCAGCAAACTCCTCGTTATCGAACTGGGTTCCATGATCAGTAATGAATGCATGTGGGAGACCATATCTGCAGATAATATTCTTCCAAATAAATTGATAGACTTTATCGTATGTCATATCAATGAGAGGCTCAGCTTCCACCCATTTGGTAAAGTAATCCATAGCAATCATGAGGTATTTGAATCTTACCCTAGTCATTGGAAGTGACCCGACTAAGTATATCCCCCACAATGAAAATGGCCAAGAGGACGTTATGGGTGTTAACAATGCTTGGGGAGTTCTTCGGATTGAAGAGAAGCATTGACATTTATCGCATTTCTTAGCATAAGCTGCTCAATCAGCTCTCATCGTTGGCCAATAATACCCCTACGTTATTATTCTTTGCAAAAGCGTCCGACCTACCACATGGGCTCCACAAGACCCTTCATGAACCTCTTCGATAAGATCTTTAACTTCAGAGGGGTGGACACATCTTTGTATCCCTTCTATAATTCCTCGTCTATATAAAATGCCATTGGTCAATACATAATGAACAACTCTAAACTTCAGTTTCTTGGCTGCGAGTTTGTCAGTTAGCAAAGCCCCCTCTTCAATGTAGGCCCTGATGGGGTCCATCCAAGATGGTCCCATGTCTAGGGCAATAAAGTTCATCATCAAATCTTCATCTTTGCTCCGAACAACCAAGATTTATAATGGGTTTATTCTTCGTAGCTCGGTGCGTGTGGATGAGGCTAACCGAGCTAAGGCGTCTGCTCTTGCATTCTCCACTCTTGGTATTCTAATCAACTGTACTGCATTAAAGCTCGATACAACCTCCATTGCTTTTGCCTGATACTTGATCATTAATTCTTCTTTTGCTGTATATTCCCCCAGAATTTGATTTACAACTAACTGTGAATCACTGAATACAACTACTTGCTCTGCCTTCATGGTTTTGGCCAGACTTAGACCCACGATCATTGCTTCATATTTGGCTTCATTATTAGAAGCCTTAAATTGAAAGCGCAGAGCATACTCCACATCAATCCCATCCGGGTTGTTTAAAAAAATTCCTTCTCCACTACCTGTAGAGCATGAAGAGCCATCTACATACAGATTCCACACAGGTACCTCATTATCAAACTCTTGGTTAGACAGAGTTCCTCGGTGGAATATTTTATCCTTCATTTTTTCATACTCCATCATTTCTCGCTGCTCATCCACCGATATAAATTAGTCGGGGTTTAAATTTGATGATCCGGTAGCATCCGCAGGTTGGTCTCTTTTCAACTCTTGCTCGTCGGAGGAATTACCCTGAGTAAATTCTGTGATAAAATCCGCTACTGCCTTCCCTTTGAGAGACAATCTAGGCTCATAAATTATATCATACCCACCAAGTTCTACTGCCCAATACATCAACCTTCCTAATTTCTTCGGTTTATACAGATCGTCTTAATGTCATATCGATGTACACCACTATAGTATGGGCTTGGAAGTATGGCATCATCCTTATGCTTTCTTCAATCAGTGCTAGTGCTAACTTCTCTAGCCTTGGATATCTGATTTCTGCTCCTTGGAAAGCCTTGCTGGTGTAATAGACTGGTTTTTGTATTTCTTCCTCCACTCTTATCAATACCGAGCTAACTGCATTCTCTGATACTGCAAGATACAAGTATAATATTTCTCCCATCACTAGTCTGGACAACAATGGGGGTGTCCCCAGATATTTCTTCAATTCTCGAAAGGCCTCCTCGCATTCATCATTCCATTCAAAAGTTTTTTAGAGTGTTTTGAAGAATGTTAGGCATCTGTCAGTTGCTCGTGAGACAAACATATTAAGTGCTGCAACTCGCCCTGTGAGACTCTGCACTTCCTTCTTCGTTGTTGGAGATCGTAGCTCCAATAGAGACTTGATCTTTTCAGGGTTTGCCTTAATTCCTCGTTGGTTAATAATATATTCGAGAAACATGCCTACTCGTACTCCGAATATGCATTTGGTGGGATTCGGCTTCATTTGATATTTCTCTAGTTGATCAAAGGTCTGACTTAGGTCAACGAGATGATCAACAGCTTTCTTGCTCTTCGTCAGCATATCATCAACATAAACCTCCATGTTATGACTCATTTGCTCTGCAAACACCTTATTCATCAGCCGCTAATATGTTGCACCTACATTTTTAAGTCCAAAAGGCATAACATTATAGCAATAAGTTCCCCTTGGGGTGATAAAAGAGGTACTCTCCCTATCTTCAAGCTTCATTTTAATCTGGTTGTAACCAGAATACGCATTCATGAAACTCAACAATTCATGACTCGAGGTAGCATCCACTAGTTAATCGATTCGGGGCAAAGTAAAATGATCCTTTGGGCATGATTTATTATGATCAGTGAAGTCCACACACATCCTCCACTTATTGTTTTTCTTCTTTACCATCACCACATTTGCTAGCCAATCAGGATATTTGACATCCTTAATAAAAGAGGTTTTTTGTAGTTTCTTTACTTCTTCCTGTATAGCTTGGTTCTTCTCAAGACTGAACACTCTTCTTCGCTGCTTCACTAGCTTGACTTCCTTGTTCATGTTGAGCTCGTGACACAGGAAACTCGGGTTTACCCTGGCATGTCTTCATGACTCCATGCGAAAGTCTTCTTTCTGCGCCTTAGAAATGCTATCAATTCCTGTTTTATTGATACATCCAGTGATGCACCAATTTGGGTTGTTCGTCCTGGATGCTCGTCATCCAGAATGATATTTTCTGTAGCATCCATGACCTGGCCCTTCATGAGATGAGACTCGTCTCTAGGGTCTAACATTTTAATCTCTGCATCTTCTATTTCATCCACTTGATAGGTAGTAGTCTTCTTTTTGGATTTTTCACGTTCTTCTTGTTCAGCAGATGAATAGTAGCATTCCTGAGCTACTTTCTCGTTGCCTTTCACAACTCCTACTCCAAAATTAGTTGGGAATTTTAAACATTGATGTACAGTAAATGGTACCGCCTCGAACTTCTTCAGACCTACCGTTCCCATGATGATATTTTAAGCTGATTGGACATTTTTATCCATTACAAAAAAGCGTACTCTTTCTGTTCGATAAGCAGGACATGTACCAATAAGCATATCCAACTTGATCGTCCGAAGTGGAAAAACCTTCTCGCTAGTAAAACCAAGAATGGGGCCTATGATATGCCTCCAACTGGGCTAGCTTCAGATTCAAACTGTCAAAGCATGGATAGAACATGATATCTGTCGAGCTACCATTATCTACCAGTACTCGTGAAATCACCACTTCCTTCATTCTCATCTTGATCACCAATGGGTCATCATGTGGATATAGTATACCTGCTAGGTCGTTCTTAGAGAAACCAATGACCAATTTGTCTTTATTTACTTTCCTCGAGTGATCATCTTTAGCCAAATTTATTCGCTGTATGTATGAGTAAGCTTGAGCCTCATTAAGGTAGGCTTTCCTCTCCGCAGTAAGATCTCCACCTCCTACATCTCCACCTGTAATACCATTACATTCAAATGATCCAAAATGGATTGAAAATACCTCACGCTCTGGCTATCTTGGTCTTTTAGGAAGGTCGGGATCATCTTCTGGATCATCATCGTGGTCTCTCTTCTTGTCTTCTTTTGCTCGACGAGGAGATTTAGATCTTTGCCTTCCTCGGTCGCTGGTCTTTCCACCATTTTGGCGATCAACATACTTAGCTAGTTTTCCTCGTCTGATGAGTGCTTCAATTTCAATTTGGAGAGCTATGTAATTTTTGGTCGTGTGTCCATGGTCTTTATGGAACTCACAATATTTGGACTTATTCCTCTTG
This sequence comes from Sambucus nigra, assembly GCA_949130495.1. NCBI lineage: Eukaryota > Viridiplantae > Streptophyta > Magnoliopsida > Dipsacales > Adoxaceae > Sambucus > Sambucus nigra. The sequence goes on from OX422220.1 coordinate 458,729,887, forward strand.
TCAGGATCTTCCATCATTTTTTTTGCCAGTTTAGCTCCTCATTGTTCTTGATCTCTTCCAAAATGTGGTTTATCTATACCTTCAGAGGGGTATAATTTCCAAATCTCTTCAACTGTTCCAGTGCTTGCTTTGCTTTCGACTGCTTGTTGCCACCATTATTCCTCTGATCCTTCTTCTCAGTCTTGTCAGCCTCGACCTTGGTTTCCTTCGTATCTTTATTCTTCTTCACATCCATGGCTTCCTCGGCATTCATAATCTTGGCTTCTTTTTCCATTAGTTCTGCCATGGTCCTAGGTGGATATTTGGCTAAAGTATAGTACAACTTGTTTAGTAACAGTCCACTCATCAGGGCAGTAATTGTTATTTTCTCCTCGTAATCAATGACTTCAAGTTTCTCATTATTGAAATGAGTAATATAGTCTCTGGTGCTTTCACCTACCTTTTATCTAACACTCAGCAAGTGCGCTACTCTTTTGACTGGTTTTGCCCCAAAACAGAAATTCTCAATAAAGAGCTATGCTAGTCGAAAGAAAGTCACGATCTTCCCCCGAGGAAGGTTATTGTACCATATGTGGGCTGATCCGGTAAGAGTTCCTAAAAATTACCTGCATCTCATCTCATCTGGAACTGCAGAGATATCATCAGCATCTTGGTATTGTTCTATATGAAGGACGAGGTTAGTTTTTCCATCGTATTTAGGCATCACCATTGGAGCTTTGAATTTTGATGGTGTGGGAAAATCCACAATTGCCTGTACAAATGGTGTCCCTTAGACAAAAGTTCTTTGAAGAGGATTCTTGGCCTTAGCCATTTACCCTAATCTGTCCTCCAACCTCTGAATCGATCCCTTCCATGCGTCGTTAACTTCCTCGGGCCTATTGGTTTGAGAAATTGATCGTGTGGAATTTGCCTCTTGGGATCTTTCATTACGAGCAGTTGCTCGTGATTGGGCAGAGCCTTACCCTAGATCGGATGGTCGTGGAGAGTTCCTCGATGCAATCCTAGGAGGACTTATATTCCTCCTAGGGCCCAAATGATCAAAATGAGAGACTCTACTCAACCTTTCTAGAGCACGGGTCCTTTCCGGAGATAGAGTGACGTTTTGCTGAGAATCTGTAGCTCGTACTGAGGAAGTCCGATCAGGTTGGTAAGAAGGATCATTAGATCTCTCAGTATGGTATGAGTTGGTGTATCTGGATCGATATTCCTCTGGGAATAACGTTCGCCTAGCTCACGAAGAGGGTAAACGGATATTTCTATGAACACTTCGTTGTCCTGATTGGGTCGGCACTCCACCTTAAACAGTTTGTATGAGTTGTCGCATGGTTTCTTGCATGGTCGTCTGGCCTTGGGCCAAATTAGCCATTATACCAGCCATATCTTGGACATTTGGGGGAGTAGAGAGATTTAGAGGGATCCCAGCATTTCGATTACTGGATTCTTGATTATCATCCATTGATGATGAATTATTTTGGTGAAAAACGTTAAGTATAGTCGTTTCCCACAGACGACGCCAATCTATTGACGTAAAAAATTAGATTATCTCTAATTTATTAATCACAGATAAAATAAATAAGACAAAATATTTTTAAAGTGGTTCAGCCTTATAAGAATGGCCTACGTCCACTATTTTTGTATTGCTGATTGTTTTCCTAGAATTCTTGATGAGTGAGTTTACCAAAAAATCCCGTCCCTCTCTAATGAGGAGGTTACAATGTATTTATAGCCTTGAGGTTGTACAAATGAAAGGACAATGCACTATTATCTAGTTGACATTTACATCTGTACGATAATAATGAACATTTAATGCGCAGTCGTCTCTTTGATTCTCTTGATTTTGATGTGCTGTACTTTAAGTAGTTCGGACCGCTTAAGCTGCTTGCACCACTTAAGTAGCTCGACACGCTTAAGTTTCTCGGTGCGCTTGAGCTGCTCGGAGTGTATGAGTTGCTCGTAGAACGTATTCGTATTTTTCACGTAGGTTGACACGTGTCTTCAAGTGATTGTTCCACGTCAGCAGGTTAAACTTGGTATTAACAGATATACAGAGAGGACCGCATCTCACTTAAAAGGAAGGGTTTCATTTCACAAGGTGCTTATACACCTACACACCTTTGAGGAGGATCATACACTAGAAGATCCAAGCTATACAGAAGGTTAAGAATGGTTTTTAGAGTCCTTGGATGGACATAAATATATTGTTCTTCAACAAATAATTTCCCCTTATACGAATCACAACAAGATTCACCATGTTATCAATTATTGAATCCCTAGGTTCAATCTTTGAACTTAGTTCTTATTTTATTTTAATTGCATGATCAACCAAAGATCTTTTGGATTGAAATTTTTTTTTCATTTAAATATTAATCCCAAGTTATTTTCCCCAAAAAGATGAGGAGGTTTCTCATGGGGGACCGTCTGTTCTATGGGAGTGAATGTTCAAAATGAAGTTCCTACAAGGAGGGTGGATTTTCCTATCATTCCATTCAAGGTGGACTATATGGAGGGTGGTTTCTCATATAGTTTTTTCATTTGCATGTTGACCCTTAATTTGGACCTCTTGCCCCAAACTTTAGGATGAAAGTAGGATTGGAAGGGGTATGTTTCTTCTCATTTCCTTCTCTTTTTTGGGTCTTTTCCTTACATTCTTTCTTTAATCCTTTTGACTATTGTTTTCCTTATAGTGTTTCTCAGGATGTGTTGGTATTGGTAGATAGATTGTAGGGGATTATAGCTCCTTGGTCATCCTTATACTTAGAGCTCACTCATTCCATTTATGTCAATAGTTCTATCACCCCACATGCTGGTTGGGTGATATTTTTCTCCTATACTCGAACTTGTTTTCATGCACCTACCCATTATGAGTAGGTCTCATACTCCTTAATTGGAGCGGTACATCCACCTGGGACCGTCCATGTGACACCTTTTGCCCACTCAATAATGTTCCAAGGACCTCGAGGATTCTGCCATTATAGGAGATGTTAGAGATGACGATGAGTAAGCTAAGAAGGCCCGTTTTGATTGAGGTTTTGAGATTTGATTTTATAGGTGGGGGTCTATCTCCACCACTTACATATTCCACACTATATATTATTTTCCTATTCGACATTACAATACATGCTTCATTTTTTATTGGGGTTTTGGAAGTTATGGATTGGATGTTTTTAGAAAAAAAAATTAGGGCATTTGTTAAAATTTTACTCATGTTCATACCTTTATGCTTCTTTGTAATTAATATCTTGATAACATACATATAGTTTTATTTTAAAGGAATATATGAACGTTAAATATATGTATGAGAAACACTGATCCTAGTATCTTTTTATTTCGAATAGTGGTGGCATATTTACATACACCTTTTCCACGCCAGACTAATAAAAGTAAAGATAAAGGAGACAAGGTAAAACAATATAAGAAAAGATATATGTGGAAACAAAGGTGCTCCATGTTTTTTAGGCTTTTCTTTTGAGGAGAGAGATAACTTTATATGCTTGATGGCGAGCCACTTTCTTCAAAGAATCCAAAGCGAGAGAGGGAAATTCATCTTTTTCTTCAGTGTATGATATATATATATATATATATATATATATATATATATAGAGAGAGAGAGAGAGAGAGAGAGATCCTTTTGACATAGATTTAGACTCATAATTTTATCCTTCTACTAAAAAATAGGGAGCTTCTATATGAGGAGACGTTAGTGAGTTTGTCTGCTAGGTCCTTGTCCCGAGTTACTAAGTGTTTCTATAGTGGCAGAGGTATGGGAACTAAAATGAATCCCTTTCACCCAGAATATGTTGCCATCTTTCGAGGAGACCTGAGAGAGTCTTCCAGTTTTGATGATCTTTGTCCATGGATGCGAGGAGATTTGAGGGGAGAGTAATGTTTTTCTCATTCATTTTCTGGGTATAAGTACATAAAGATAATGTATTTTCCCTTTTATTATTCTTTTCTTCCTTTTTTGCTATTTTTTTTCCTCTGTATTAGCCTTTGTGTGTATCTTAAATAATTATGACCATGTGCCATCTTTAAGATGCCTTACATCATTATTTTTCTCTTGATGTTTTAGCACATTTAGATTGCATCTTCTCTTTGGGAATGACGGAACAATAACCATATATAGAGGTTTCCCATAGCATGGGGTTTCTTGGTTTTTATTTAAACTGGGCCTGATGTGATATCTCAGGATGCCTACATATTTTTTATTTAGAGACAATTGGGTGTCTATAATGTTTGCGATAAAAATATTGCAGAGAATCAAGTCAACGTGGTTTTCTCTAAATAGAAAAAAGGTGGGGGTTGAAAGAGTTTGAGTTCAGTTCAAGTGAACGGATGGTGGCACCAGTGGGACTTTTTATGTAGACTTAGGAATGTGTATGGACATAAATGGTCTTTCCTTTCCCTAATGACCAATTGTTCATCCCCTTTTCCCTTTTTCACCCTAGGTGGGTTCAAGGAAATAATTTATTCAATTGGTCGTGATTAAAGGGATGGGAAAATGTGACCATATCGAGAATAGCTAAGGTAGCTGTCCCGCAAGAGTTTAATTAGGTGAAATGATAAGCTCCTCCCTAGTTAGGTGCAAATTCAGCTCCGAGAGTCTGGGCAAGTTTGATATTTTCCTTCAGGACTAGATCGCCCCATTGAGTTTTTCCCTTATTCAATCATTTATTAAATACTTAGGTGATACACTTTTTATAGATCTTGTTTTGGTAAGCGTCTTTGCACCACCTTCCATAAAGGAGAGCTAGTTCTTCATAACAGGTATGAATTTATTGAATTTTAGATACTTAGATTTCGATCATGACCCTTATCAAGGGTACCTCGAGTTCGATGGGTAGGACTACTTCCACGCCATTAATTAATGAATAGGGGGTGGCCCCGATGGAGTTTTGATCAGTCATACGGTATCCCCAAAGGTAGATTCGGGGTTTGTCTCACTAGTCACGGTAGTTTTAGTGATCATGCTCGTAATGGTTATGACTTTTTTGTTAGCAGTTTTAACCGCTCCATTGGTTTGAAATTGGTAGGGAAACAATTTATGCCAAGTGGTACCTTACTCCTACAGTAGGTTTGAAACATCTTTCTCGAAGTGAGAACTTTTGTTTGATACTAACTCATGAGATACATCAAAATAGCAGATAATCTTTCATTGTATGAGTTTGGCCACTTTCATAGCATTTAAAATTGCGTGAGATTTAGCATCGACACATTTGGTGAATTCGTCGATGGCGATTAGGATCAATTCATGCTCGATGGTGACTTTAGGGGTTACCTTCCCTATGATGTCAATCCTCTAGGTGGAGAGAGTCCAGGGTGAGGTCATATAGTTGAGTTCTCAAGGAGGTAGATGTTGTCATGGGGCATGAGAATAACATTTGAAGAACCTCATGACGTATTCAATGCACTCCTTTCGCATGGTATTCAGGCAGTATGATTATATGCGGAGCTTGTTAGGTCCAAATTTGCCACTATGGATTTTTTCCATAATATCGAAGGTCTCTTCCTTTGTGATGAATCATAAATGTATTCCACTAAACCCTCTTTTTGAGAGTTTCCCCTCGTAGATGATGACTTGGAATGTCAATCGTCGTGGGGTAAGATGATATTTGGGAGATGAACCTAATGGGTATTGGATTTTGTCGAGAAGTTTCCATATGTCGTAGTACCATAATAAGGGTCTTATGGTTCTTTCTTCAATGACATGGATCTTGAAGCAATATGAAGGGGTGTTTCAACTGGTTACGATAAATGTGATGTCCGCAGTGTGCTCCAACATGTCCATCACAAAGGCTAGAATGGCAAGTTCATTTGAAAAGTTATTTTTAGCCCTTGGGATGAATTAAAAGTTTAGCTAATCGAATCGAGCGACTACTTACTCTAAGTAAGTGTGGTATGGCTAGATCTTGTTCTCTCAAATCCTCCATTTTCCCAGTAATTGAATAATGTCTAGAATGGAATTTTTGTAGTCCTTAAGGTCGGTGATCCCCATTTCTAGGGAAATTTCGATTGCTTCGATAAAAACTTCATAATCAACCATGTTGTCGGTGAAATAATATGTAATTTTTATAGAAGTGGGGAGTCATCGTGCATCGGGGGACATAAGAAGCACTCTTATGTCGAATCCCCTTTTGTGGGTACCACGTCGAATTATAGTTCCCATGTTATAGTCTCGTTCAAGATGAAGAGATCCTCGTTGTGAGGAAGTTGGATATGGATCGCCCTTTAGTGGCCTTTTGTGTGACATACATGATCTCAAAATTGAATAACATCAGTAGAAATTTGTCCGTTTGGCTAAAGAGATTGGGTTTCTGAAAGAGCTATTTTAGAGGATCCTTTCTCGCGATGAGTCTTATACTAAAAGACATCATGTAGTAATGCAGTTTGTGAGTGATCCATATGAGGGATACTAAAGATGTTTATAAGGACGTGTATTTGAGCTAATAGGATACCATTTTCGCTGACATAGTATATGGATCATTATTAACATGGCTCCGACATCAGTATCGGTTATGGTCATGTAGATACAGAGAGTTTGTTCATGTTAGGGAGGTACAAACACTGGTGGGTGAGTGAGATACTCTTTTATTTTCTCTAATTCTTCTTAGCATTGAGAGTTTCAATCTTTTGGTGAATATTTCTTCAATATTTGGAAGATGGGTTCACAAAGTCTAGTAAGTTGTTTTATGAACTTACTTATGAATTGTATTTGGAATAGGAATCCTCAAAATTCCTTTTCAGTTCTAGTTGGGAGAATTTCCCATATGGATTCTACTTTTGTAAGATGTACCTCGATTTTGTCCTCACTAATAATGAATCCAAGAACTTTTCCTTTAGTTACTATGAAGATGTATTTCTATGGGTTTATCCTCATTTTGAAGAGGCATGATCTTTGGAAAAAATTTCGGAGTGCCGGAACATGACATTCTCTATCTTTAAACTTGATAATCATATCTTCCATGTATACCTCCAATTACCTATGTATAAGGTCGTGTAGGATGGTCGTGGTTACTATTTGGTATGCTGCACCAACCTAGGGGATAATGAATGGTTTTTCTCTGAAGATCAGGGTGCATTTTGATCTAGTTATAGCCTATGAATCCATCTATGAAGGATTAGAGCGCGTTGCAAGTTTTACTATCTTCCAATAATTCGATGTTTGATAAAGGGAAATTATCCATTGGACATATGCGATTGATATCCCTATAATCTATGCAGATTCAAACTTCATCGTTGTTTTTTTGTACTGGTACGATGTTGGTTATCTAAGTGGAGTACTCCACCATACAATTGAAACTAACGCTAAGTAATTTCTCCCCTTATTTCTTAAAATTTTAGGACGATTTGGGTATGAGCTTATGGAGTCTCTATTCTACGGGCTTAGTGTCAAGGAGAGTGGGTATCTTGTCCAAGATAATAGAGGGGTCGATGTCAGGCATATCATCGTAGGACCAAATGGAAACATCCACTAAGGTAGATAGGATAGCTGTGAGTTCTTTTCATTCATTCTCATTTAGTGAGGACCATGGACCCTATTTGTAACTGTTTCGAGTTTTTATGAGTGCTTAAGTTTATGGTAACTGTTCCATCCTCATTGGGAGACATGTGATTATTTTGACTTTGCTCAAGCTTTTGTAAGTGTTTTAAGTATTTTAAGTCCACAGAGTTATCATTATTAGGCGTGACTTATAATTTATCATTGAATTCATAATCATCACATGTAACACACACATGAAATTACTAGAAATCAATGTTTTTGATGCCATCAATGGGAGGAAGGACGAAATTGATAATAGAAGAAAAGTCTACTATGTAAAAGAATACATTATGAGAGGAGATAGTGGGCACTATTTTGTTAACATGACAAACTCAAAGGGCCTTCACATAACGGGTGCTGGGGTGCATCCGATAGAGGTCTAGTTCTTTTATTTTGTTGTTCCCAAGATGTTGGTGATGAGGTGAGCATGGTTCTATTGAGGTATCTTAGGGGACACACTCAGGTGTTTAGTGACCTTGGTATTGATTGCAGACTGGGACATGAGGTGTTTCTCGAGATGAGATATCTTTACTATGGTAGCCTTTGCATTTCTAATTGGGCATATGATAGGACCACTATGAAGGGTGTGCCTTAGAGAGGATTTTGAGCTAGTTCTGGTGATTTTCATCGTTCCACTAATAATCTTATAGGGGTTCGTTAGTCATGCCTTGAGGATTGTCCAATGGAAGTGTTTTAGATAGGATGGTTGTAAACTCTTGTACAAGAAGTTAGAAGTTGATCTAAGGGAAAACTGACCAGTCATACTTTCTCTATAGTGGTGCCTCGGGTGGCCAAGGCAGTGTGCCAATCTTAGAAGCATTAAGCGAGGATCAAGTCAATGGAACTTCACATGGATATTATAGTGGTATCATCGGTAAATAGTGCGAGTAATCTCCATTCAGAGTCTTACTAAGGAGTTTATTTGTCTTCTTTGATAACCCATGATACATTGAGCTCATATCTTTATTTCATCCCACTATGGCTTGGGGAGCTCATGATAGCGAAAGTCCTCTCCATTGAGACGAAAGTTTCCACTCCGCTTTTGATGGGATTTTTTCTGGTTACTAGCTATGGCTTTGTTCTTAGGGGTGTACTCAAGAAAGAATATTCCCTTATGTTCAGTAGCACTACTAGATTCAAGGGTTCTCTATTTATTCTTTATATGTTTGTACCCAGACATGTATCCCATATTTCAGATTCTTCGGGCAGCTAAATTGTGAATACATATTGCTCCTCTATTATGTGAGCGAGTGGGATGACCTCAAATTCGTGGAGGAAAATATCATTACTATCATTATATGTGTATAAAATATGGGAGGTGTTGGTATTGGCTATAGTGTCCTACTCATCATCACCTTGGATGGTGATGACCTCATCAGCAAATGGGAATCTGAGCATTATTTGAAGTGATGAAGGTAATTCCCCGATGGGGTGTATCCATCCCCTCCCGAGTAAAGTGTTGAAACTGGCGGAGACGTCAAGTACTTTAAATTCGACAACACATTTTATAGGCCCTATTATGAGAATAAGGGCTCGAGGACCTCTTGTCTAGTGTTATCATAGTCTCATATGGCCATGAAATACAGTGAAAATTTTGAGATAGTCTATCCTAGACTCGTAGTAATGTAAAAGGGGAATAAGTCAATGGTTTAACCGTTATCCACTACTACCAGGGGTATAATCTATCTAAGGGCCTCAGTGGTAATGTATAATGCAAAATGATGATGCATCCTTGCATGGCAAGGTCTTCATCTAGAAGTTGATGTGGTGTTTCATGGTGATGGAATCAATGGTGGCTAAGATGTCAGTTAGGGTTAGATTTGTTGGCATAGAATATTAGGTTAACAGACGGACAGGGGCAATTCAGTGCTCCTAGGATGTATTTAAAAACTCCAAGATGGAGATGTTAGGTGAGATTCAGCGGAGCTTCGCTTGTATTTTATTATTCTCCTGGGCATGGGTACGGTAATTATGGTGGGGGAACCTTTTTGTGTGTCAGTAGTGTTTAGTGGAGTGGAATGTCATCATGACCTGTTGGGGAAGTCATCATTTTTTTGGAGGAAGCACTGGTTTTCCCTAGTTTTCATGTTCATATTTCTTTAGGCATAGTAGGAGATCAATGAAGGATGTACGGTCGATGGCAGGTGGTGTTGGGTTTGGTGCCATTATTTTGGTCCAGTCCAAGGTAAGGATTAGTTTATAACTCTTGGGAGCTTTATTATGGGTCTTTCAGAAGGCTCGAGACATGGATTTGTCTATCCATCGTACATCTATGTTTGAGTTTCGATTAGGGGTGGGGAATTCTACTACCGTGACTAGAACTTGGTTATGTTTCTTGTTAGGATCCCTCATTGAAGGTTCTATGGATATTAAGGATCTCGACTAGATTTCATCGTCAGATAGAGTTCCATTAAATAGATTTTCTTAATGCTCTATATTATAGTAAGGATATTCTATTTCCACTATATCTATTTATTTCACGCGACTGGAAGCTTCTAATAATTGTTCATGTGGGATCGAGACGGACTAGATCCGTTTTGGCTGTGTACGATTATCTTCGTGTGGGAGGACCTTCTGGCAGGTGATGGACCCGGTGGGTCATATTTTCTTGCACTTCAATAGTACTAACTATGTGGGTTTATTTCTACGTATGAGTTCCCATAACTATATCACGTGTGAGTGTAATGATCTTACTATGGAGATATCTCTAGGACGAACAAATCATAATCTATTTGCAAGACGAGCTCAATGCTGGGAGCGATAGGATATTCCTCGGGTAAAAGGGATATCATGGTTATTATCTATTGTCATATATTTACACATGGTATCTCATGTTTTAATGGGTATATCATCCCATCCAGTAGCTCAGAGTATTTGATAAATATTACTTCCAGGATTCCAGAGTTATCCCTTACTATTAAAGAACTAGAGGGGTGGACCTCTGTTTGAAAGGTTGGGTTGTAGGTTATGTCCAATGTGACCACACTTCTTCATTACACAAATTCAGTGTTTATGATTCTTGGGTTGATCAAGATCCTCTGCAGTGGGTTTGTAAGTGATCCCTAAATTGTACTCTAGAATACTAAGGGCTTCGAAGGACACGTGCCCTTGCTCATGAAACTCGAGACCTTTTATTGAGGATTAGTTCCACAAAGTCATTATCTTCTAAACCTTAGGGTTAAGGGTGAATTCATCTCCGGACCCTAGTAATGCATTCCCTTAGGTGACGAGGATATGGTCAAAAAATCGATAATTCTTTATTCAGGTACACATGGTGGGGCATGGGTGAAGGAGATCTAAAAGTATGTTTTAGTTGGCCAAAGGCGGTGCTTCTTTTGGATGAAAAGAGTATTAATTTTAAGCCTATCATCTACGAAGGGTCAAATTCACTCCCAATGTATGTTCTCATCATGTGGATGGTTAACAAGGGGTATACTTGTTCCTCAAGTTCTTGGGGAGGGGCTTGGGTGAGTACTCTATGTTGTGGGTCATATACTGACTGGAATAGAACTTAGGTGACTATGACCCTCTAGTTTTTACAGAGTCAGTTCCACCTTTGTGTCGAGAGACTCATGTGAGATGTGCATTCTCCATATACCTAATCAATCCTGAGCTTGGCTTCCCAATTGATGTCTTTTCGGATGAATTGGTCTCTTAATCTTTATTATTTGTCGTATAGAAATTGGCGATGAGATTGTTATCTCTAAGTTACATGATCATTGGCCTGAAGTTGCAGGTATCCCTCCTTCATCTTTACTGGAGGAGTAGGATATCGTTGTGAGCTAATAAAAGGTTCATTAGTTTGGTGACTACAAACCGTAGTGCTTCTTCTTTTTTTCTAGAGAGTGGACTAAGGGTGATACAGGAGTGAGGGTCAAGTGGGTAACGTTGTTGGTTTATAAATCAGAGAGGGAAAACAGATAAACCTATAGGTTGGGTCCTTCCTACACAGTGGACTAAATAGGTACTACATAAGTGATGTGCTATATTTCCTGGAAGGCTGTATTGAACATTTCTTCCCATTATATTGGGAGGCAATGGTTTTTTTTTAGGAAGTGTATAGCCATGATTAAAAAGGTTATATGGTCCATGATGGGATTGGGTTTGGTGATGAGTTTTTTGGTGGGTGTAGTGTGACCTGAGGGGTATCTATTGGGATGGGTGTGAGTATTCCCATCCTCGGATTGTGATGGATGATAACAATGATGGTGGTGGGGTTGGTGTTTTGGGAAGGGGCATCTGATAGGGAATTGGTACTGGGATTCTATGGTAGATGTTCTTAGTGACATTGGGTTTTGGTGGGATGAGAATCCCAGTTACGATGAGGTCCTAAATAGCTTACCTTAAGGCCTAACAATTGTCTTTCATATGATAGGGTCCCTGGTTGAATTTGCAATGCGAGTCAAATTTTTAATTTTATCCGTGGTGGATGGGGAGATCCTGGGTTGAAAGGTTTGAGGAATTTGTTTAATTATAATGCGTCAAAGACCCGACTGAACGAGGTTACAAATGAGTGAAGTCTCTTGGCCTATCAAAAAATTCATTACGTGGAGGCATGTCCTGACAAATATTGGGTGGGGCCTTAACAAACTGGGCCATTGTTGATTTGGTATCGAGAAAGTTACACCCCACATCGACTGGGTGAGGGAAAGTATTGGTTTATATATGTAAAGTTTCACTCTTCTAACACCGAGGCCTTTTAGCTCCACTAGTAAGGCATGCGATTGATGATGCACATGTCAGGGGTTCGAACCCCATTAACACAAGTTTGTGGATATAGAGCAAATAAAAAAACATTCCGCTGGGTGCGGTGGTTAAAGTTGGGACAATATTGGCAGTGAAAGAGTGGGGTGCTACAGAATGGTATCAGAGACAGTACCCAGCCAGAATAAGTGTGCCAACATGTTGGGTGATGGTTGATTTCATCCCAACGAGGACGTTGGGATCCATTAGGGGCTGGATTGTAACAAACTGGCCCATGGTTTATTTAGTATCCAGAGAGTTATATCCCGTATCACCTGGGTGAGGGAATGTAATGGTTCATATATGTAAACTTGCACTCTTCTAACACCAAGGCCTTTTATCACCATTGGTGAGGCATGTGATTGATGATGAACATGTCAGGGGTTTGAACCCCGTTAACACAAGTTTGTGGATATAGAGCTAATAAAAAAACCGCACCATTGGGCCTTGGTTGGAATGCTGAGGTAGAGGTTACCATGGTTGGGGCAGTTCCGGGAATTGGTTGTGGTACTAGTGATGGACTTATTATACGGGTGGTGATATGGTAGTAAGAGTACCAAACAAGTTCATGCGGGTGGAGAAGTTTTTGGTTCTTTGATGAGAATCTTCCATAATCATTAAAGCTTTTTATGCCAACTTTACTCAATCTTAGACCTTATTTGGCCGAGGGACTTAAAATCGAGGATCAAAATGAGCTCAAGCTCCCTTTGTACATTCTTTTAGAGGTTCTTGGTCACAATATCTATTCGGTCATTCTTAAGTGAATGATTGACCATTTGACCGAAATTATCTCCTCCGTGATGATGAAAAGACAATGGTCCCTTTCCTTCTTCTTATTTTGTCATTTCTATATCTCTGCAGGTGACCCTATGTTATTCATTTGACTCATAATGCTTTCAAAAAAACACAATACACATCATCCCAAGTCTTTATAGTTATCTCTCTCTTCAATCCCATATAAAAGTGAGGGATCCTTCATAGAACATAGAGGATAATATCCTTTACCATACTCCTAGGTCAACATTTCAGACCTGTATCTGAAGGTTCTTATTAGATTAGTGGGAGGACAAAGAGCCCTGTACTTTGCAGGCTTTAAAAACTAAAATATTTAAGTTTTTCGACAACCGATCTCCCGAATAGAGAGGCAACATTTTATATTGGTTAGATAATCATTGGTTTGCATCTTTCATATGGCTTCTGGAATGAGACACAATTCTATTTGGACTTAGGTTATCTCCTGGTTTCGTTGTGGGGGCGTTACCTCTTTGATTGGTGGGGGATCCACAAATTCATTCCACGGGGACCATGGAAGCCAACATTTGGGTACTCAGGGTAATGGTAGTAAGGTTCATAATAATCATGCCAGGTGAATTTAGGGCGCTGATGTTATCATGTGGAGACGGTGCTAGGACTGGTGTAGATAGGTCTTGGGGGATAGGCTTGGTAACCATGTCAGGTAGTCTTTTCGTGTTGGGAATGGGAGGAAGAAGTACATTCCCTCCTTTTTCAGGCATAGCAGTGGCCTCTTGTAGGCGGGGACTTGTTCTAGTTTTAATTCCATTATCTCGAATTGCACGGTATTCAGGGAAGCGACGATTCTCTCAAGCTGTATTACAATCTGATCATTACTAATAGGACCTGGTCTTCTTATGTAAACATGAAGCATAGAATGGTACAAACTTGACAATTGTGAGTGGGGAGCTCACTGATGAAAATTAATCGTCCTCATGTTCACAAACTTTGACTTCTAGGATATGGACTTAGTGCAATCTCTCTGATGATGATAACAAAAGAAGGAAATGTTGGGGAATTTTCTTTCAATTTTTTTCACACATAAGGACTGATAGAAGGACTCTGTAATACTCCGTATTTTTATGCTATAGTAATTTGGGGGTTTTGTTAAATTTAATGAGAGTGAATTATTTAATAAAAATTCGAAAATTAATTATGTTATAATTATTAACGTGACGAGAGTGAGTAATTATATAAAAAAATTGTCGAATATTACTAATGAGCACAGTAATATATGATATGGGTTATATTAAAGGTCACAAGTGAATGAAATGTCAATTTTGAGAATTTTAGTCGGGACACGCCCGTGTCGCGTCGGGACTAATTATTGAGATATAAAAGTAAATATTTTATAAGTTGTTCGAATGGTAGTTTTGAGTGTGCCAACGCGTCCGGAAAGGTCGAGATAGCCAGAAAAGTTTACCCGGGAGTTTAGTTTGGGTCTCGGGATGTTTTTAGGCTTAATTAGTGACCCGGGAGGGCATTTTGGTCATTTTACAATATAGGGTAATTAAACCCACGAATTTCAGCCATCCTTAGGAGCCATTTAGGTCAGCCTTTTAGGGTTAGAACATTTAGAACCCTAGAACGGCCATTGGAGAAGAGAGGAGAGAGCTCTCAAGGTTATTCAAGGCCAAAAACACCACCATTTGCACCACCGTCACCACCAACGCGTAGATCGCGAGGAGGAGAACGCAACCACACCAATATCAGCAGGAAACCAGACCTCTGAAATCCCAGGAAAGTGTTTAACTTGCGTATTTTCGTTGGTGCAATATTCATATTAGTGTAAGAATGATTAGGAGTGTAATCTATGGAAGAAAACCCCAATTTTGATAGGGATTTGCATGTAGAAAACATTATAACCATATTCTGGAAATATTATGTGAAGTAGATGATTAACCCACGAATTTTTGATGATATGCTAGAAGGAAATTCTGGAGAAAACTGATTAGAACAAAAGTTAAGAAAACATTAGGGTTCTTGATGTTTAAATGAGATTTTGGGTTGTTTCACCATGTTTAATGATGGATATACGCATGCTTAACGTTAAAAACATCTGGAAATATGTTATTATGTTTGTAGTAGGAGTTTTGGGACGATTAGTGTTGGGAAATATTGATTTGGGTGAAGAATTTTGGTAAAACCCGTAACTGCACTTCTGCAGGATTTCGCAGACCTGCTTGATCGATCGATCGAGCCTAGAGCTTCGATCGATCGAAGGTTCGATCGATCGAGCCCCAGACCTCGATCGATAGACCCTTCCTGGCAGACTCTTATTTCCCCTTGTTGAATTAATTGAACATGATTCATCGTGAAATAATTTTTGGGCTTTATGAATAAAATGTTTTGGGATATAGGAGAGACCAGTAGGACATATGATTAAGTGTTGAGAACTTTATTATGAGACGATAATTGTATCTTAGGGACAATTATTTATAGAACAAGGAAACTACGTAATTCAAGTGAGAGATTACGTCAAATACTTACGATAGTGAATAGACGTTTACCTACTGATTTTGCTACTTGGATGGATAGAATCCACGAGTGTCACATAACTAGTGAGAAAACCCTTCGAGTTAAGGCTAGAGACGAAACCTTATACGTAATCATAATAATGGGAAATTAAGGATAAATGTTGTGACTATGGGTAACGGGAGGAACCTATATTAATATGATGAATGGGTATATTTATATGATTGTGTGTACATATATTATATACATGTGAAAAACGTACCCGCGCTACTTGCTATCCCTGAGGTTACCGCCCTGGGACGATCTTATCCTGTGTTGCTTTATGGGGGATATTGATTCGTACCCTAGAAGATAGAGATCCTAGGTACGGGCTATCAGATTGATAGTCGGACGGTCCTAAGAGACGTGTGGGTATGTACTGACCTCTTGGACTTGGAATCTATGCTTCGCCTCAACGTTGTTTTGTATATGTTAATACATTTCGAGAGTGATTCCGAACTTGTATTTCCCTTTGTGTGAGCGATACGGGGATTGGATAGCAGAGTATGCCCGCACCATAGTTTATTTGGGGTGCTGTTATATATATATATTATACGAGTAGTTAATATATATATGAGGTTATAAACTTTAAACTGCCTACTGTGATTTGATAAGTAGAACATGGTTGTTGACGCTATAATAAATACTTGTTTTGTGAAAGTATGAGATGACACTGGGAAACTTTATAATTTAATGAAGCTAAAACGGGAGGAGTGCTACAAATTGAAAGTAACCTTTTTAAAACGCTGACATTGTTCGGTTTTGAAAACTTATGAGTAAGTTATGATAAACTAAATTATTTGGGAAGGTTAGTACGATAGGCGTGCACATTAAAAGAGAGGTGAGGATTCCTCAAGAGAGTGACGTACTAATATGTTATTGCATTGGCCTGTATCAATTTAAATACTTGCTAAACGTATTTTAAAAATCAAACACACTTTCGGGCTCTGACCCGTTTCTTTTTCTCTCTCTCTTGTATATATATATATATATATATGTATATTTTCAGGTGCCCAGCCACAGGGGCGTCTTGCCTAGGATCCCTTGAGAGGAACGTGCTGCAGCTTAGGTGGGAGTTGCAGGTCACTTGAGTAGACGGCTTCTTTTGTTGACTCCACTTCTAGCATTCTCATTTAATGGGCATGTGTCGCCCTTTCCATTATTTCATTTGTTGTTGGGACATTTATATTTCAGTTTTTCCAGTATTGTTATATGGGATTTATTCAGGATGGATTTGTGATTTTAGTTTCATATGTTGGTATTCGATTGACGAATGGTTTATGTTATTTAGTTTGTTGTGGTGTGATTCTTAATTGTAGAAATGTTGTTTTAATTAAATAAATCTTTTCCGTTAATTAAAATTTGGAAGGTTTGTATAAAATATTTTTTTTACACTTAGCTTAATTATTTAGGGTGTTAAATTGGAAATTTTATTTTTATCGACAGTGATGCTGAGAATGAACCAACTGTTTACCTTGATTTAATTTAATAAAGGACTGATCGCCCGGTATTTAATTAGGCGTGGTGTCACAGGTGGTATCAGAGCATCAGGATCTAGAGTCCTTTAGGATCTGTGCGGCCTATTATGTTTCAGCGTTGCTTTCTTTGATATAGAGCCCTACAAATAAGAATGTTGTGTCTATCTCTATACTTTGGAGTTTCGTACTCCTGCGATTTGGTTATTTGAATGATGAACTCATCCAAATTTACTTAAATTTTCAGATGGATCGTCAAGAAGAACTAGCTAAGACGATTAAGGGAGTCATCGAGCAAGATCGACTCACACCTCAGGTATCCCCAGGGAGAGTATCAACAGCCGAGTTAGCAGGTATCGTGGCACAAGCAGTTACCACTCCAGTTCTACAATACCAAGAACGCAGCCTACAACTTAAAGGAGGCAAAAGACCTAGAGAGGTTAACCTAGTGCATGTGACTGACATTGGGAACTGTGCGAAGGCACCGAATCTGCGACAACAAAATAATCAAGATAGAGTCAGTTCCAGTAGTAACGAGATTTATGTACAGAGACAAAAGTGTCAGGGACAACGAAGCCAGGTTCAGAATGAAATCACCAAGAGGTGTTTGGGTTGTGGAATGGAGGACCCCAAACGTAAATCTTGTCTGAATCAGACTGGGGATAAACTACAACCTGACCGGCAATGAATTTTGAAACTCTGCTATAAATGTGTACAATCGGGTCACAAGTGGATGGATTGTCCTCGCCCTGACATAGTTTTTCCACAGATTTCCCCTAAAGGCCAGCAAGACCAGGGAAAAAGAGAGGCTAGTCAATACCGTAAGGAAGGAAAGCAGTTTCGGGGGAGGTGTTTTCAATGTGGCAGGAATGGCCATAGGCGTCAAAATTGTCCAGAGAAGAATAGGGCCCCACTGCAGGAATGTGCTGACAATGTACCTCAGAAGCCAACTCCGCCACCTTTTTCAACAGCCTCAGTTCAGCAGAGAAAGCTACAAGGCGAACGTGTCTATAATTTCCCATAGGCATCAACCCCGCAAGCGCCACCCGCGGTTGAGGGTATGTTTTTCTATCCATGTTACCATGAGTCGAGATTTGTTTGTTACGAGTGCAACGCACTATTTTATAAGCTAATTTTTTTTTTTGCGAAAGCCTTAGGGTTGTTAGCCACGACAGTGAGCTCAGTGACGTGTGTAGACTCACCATCTTGGGAGTGGGTCTTTTATTTTTCTTTATATTCCCGTGAGTGGGGGTAGAGATTTGGTAGCTTAGTATTACTTGTATATATGTTAGTCTTAGATATACATTAGCTTAATGTTATATTCAGTATGGATTGGCTCGCCGCTTATTGAGCCATGATTATCTACTTCGGTGGAGCATTGTTTTTGCCATTTCGGGGAAAGAGATGTTTGTAGTGGCGATGCCTTGCCCAGAGGGAGGTTCGACCGCTCATTTGTATTACATAGAGGAGGATACCTCTAAGGAGGTTGTGATTCCCTTAGATTCGATCCCTATTGTCAGGGAGTATTCCGATGTGTTTCAGGAGATACCTGGCCTACCGCCCAGTCGTGATATAGACTTTGTTATAGATTTATTGCCAGATACGAGACCTATAGCATGCGCACCGTACCGTACGGCTCCGGCAGAGATGCGAGAGCTACGAGATCTGATAGAGCAGCTATTAGGTCAGGGTTTCATTCGTAGGAGTACCTCACCTTGGGGCGCTCCAGTCTTATTTGTAAAGAAGAGAGATGGTTCACTGAGATTGTGCGTGGACTACCGGGAATTGAACAAGGTCACGATACGGAATAAGTATCCATTGCCTCGAATTGATGATCTATTCGACCAGTTGAGGGGAGCGAATTTCTTTTCAAAGATAGATCTGAGGTCGGGGTACCATCAGTTACGTATTAAGGAGCAGGATGTTTCAAAGACTGCCTTCTTATCGAGATATGGGTCCTATGAGTTCAGGGTGATGCCGTTCGGACTCACAAATGCCCCAGCCATTTTCATGGACTTGACGAATCGAGTATTCATAGAGTTCTTGGATCAATTTGTAATCGTCTTCACAGATGACATCTTGATATATTCACACTCCGAGGAGGAGCATGCCGAGCACTTGAGGCAGGTTCTTCAGACTCTACGAGAGCATCAGTGGTATGCTAAGTACGAGTAGTGTGGATTCTGGTTGCGAGAGGTACAGATCTTGGGCCATGTTGTTTCTAAGCAGGGGATTTCAGTTGACCCGAGCAAGGTGTCAGCGGAGAGGGAGTGGGGACAGCCCACGACACCGACAGAAGTGCGTAGTTTCTTGGGTTAGCCGGATACTACAGGAGATTCATTTGGGGATTCTCCAAAATAGCGGGTCCATTGACAAATTTGACTCGCAAAGGGGTACCATATATTTGGGATGACGCTTGTCAATTGGCTTTCGATGAGCTGAAAAACAAACTTACTTCAGCGCCAGTCCTTGCGTTACCAAAGCCGGGTGTGGAGTACCTGGTTTACACCGATGCGTCTTTACGGGAACTTGGAGGTGTGCTCCAGCAGGAAGAGAAGGCTATAGCTTTTGCTTCCCGAAAACTTAAGCCGCACGAGAAGAATTACCCCACCCACGACCTGGAGTTAGAAGAGGTCGTCTTTGCATTGAGAATTTGGAGGCACTACTTATTGGGCGAGAAATTCCGTTTGTTCACAGACCATAAATCACTGCAGTACCTGTTCACTCAGCGAGAGCTGAATATGCGTCAGCGCAGGTGGTTAGAGTTTGTGAAAGATTACCAGTTCGATATACAGTATCATCCGGGGAAGGCCAACGTAGTTGCTGATGCGTTGAGCCGTAGACCGGTAGAAGATGTAGCGGACATCTGGAAAGCAAAGTGGAAAGAGCTGGGTCACCAAGACGCCGTAGCACGTTCTTTGATACCCGTGATGTCAGTCACACCTGAGATTGTTACGAGGGTGATACAAGCACAGACCACAGACCCGTTTTGCCAGGAGCAGATTGTGCGACTTTTAGCCGAGGGTGCTGAGTCCTATTCTGTTAGTTCTGATGGAGGTTTGCGGTTTAATGGGAGATTAGTGGTTCCAGAAGGAGCGGAGATACGACATGAAGTGATGACTCATTCTCATGGGTCCCGATTTGCAGTACATCCAGGAGGCGATAAGATGTACCAGGACATGAGACAATAGTACTGGTAGAGTGGGATGAAGAAGGACATCGCCGAGTTTGTGTCCAAGTGTTCCACCTGCCAGCTGGTGAAGGTGGACCACCAGAAACCGTCAGGATTGCTTCAACCATTGGAAGTACCCGCGTGGAAGTGGGAGAGTATTTCCATGGACTTCATTACAGGATTGCCTACATCACAGAGGGGCCACGATTCTATCTGGGTGATTGTAGACCGTTTGACCAAGGTGGCTCATTTTCTGCCGGTGCGGATAGATTATACCACGGGTCAGTATGCTCAGTTGTTCATCGGGGAGATTGTAAGATTACACGGGGTGCCCCTGAATATTGTGTCCGATAGAGACAAGATTTTCGTGTCGCATTTTGGGAAAGATTTCAGGAGGCTATGGGTAATGAGTTGAGGTTGAGTTCAGCTTATCACCCACAGACAGATGGACAGACAGAGCGTACTAATCAGATGTTAGAGGATAGGCTACGCATGTGCGTTCTCAATTTTGGAGAAGGTTGGGAACCACACCTTCCACTGGTAGAGTTTGCTTATAATAACTCTTATCAGTTCACGATTGGTATGGATCCATTTGAGGCTTTGTATGGCAGGCCTTGTCGTTCCCCAACCTGTTGGCTTGAGGTGGGGGATAACAAGTTGCTAGGACCAGAGGTAATTCAGGAGACCTCTGCGAGGATTGAGATGATCAGGGGTCGCATTCGAGTAGCCCAGGACAAACAAAAGAGCTATGCCGATGCGAAACGGTTCTTCAGGGAGTTTAATGTGGGAGACCAAGTGTTACTACGTGTGTCTCCTATGAAAGGAGTGATGAGGTTCGGGAAGAAGGGAAAGTTGGCTCCGAGGTACGTGGTACCATTTCCCATCATTGAGAGGATTGGGCCAGTTGCATACAGATTGGGACTGCCGGAACATTTACATCGCATTCACGATGTATTTCACATCTCGTCGTTGAGATGATACCTTCGATATGATATGGCCCATACTCACATCGCGATAGAGGAGATCGACTTACAGCCTGATAGCTCTTACGAGGAGAGACCGGTGGCTATCCTAGACTTTAGTGAGAGGAGATTGAGGTCAAAGATAGTTCCACTTGTGCGGGTCCAGTGGGAACACCATAATGTGGAGGAATCCACTTGGGAGCGTGAGGCAGATATGTGCGAGAGATATCCAGATTTGTTCTTATCAGGTATACTTTATTTTTCGAATTTCGGGACGAAATTCCGTTATTAGGGGGGAAGTATGTAATACCCCGTATTTTTATGCTATAGTAATTTGGGGGTTTTGTTAAATTTAATGAGAGTGAATTATTTAATAAAAATCCGAAAATTAATTATGTTATAATTATTAACGTGACGAGAGTTAGTAATTATATAAAAAAATTATCGAATATTACTAATGAGCATAGTAATATATGATATGGGTTATATTAAAGGTCACAAGTGAATGAAATGTCAATTTTGAGAATTTTAGTCGGGACGCGCCCGTGTCGCGTCGGGACTAATTATTGAGATATAAAAGTAAATATTTTATAAGTTGTTCGTATGGTCATTTTGAGTGCGCCAAAGCGTCCGGAAAGGTCGAGATAGTCAGAAAAGTGTACCCGGGAGTTTAGTTTGGGTCTCGGGATGTTTTTAGGCTTAATTAGTGACCCGGGAGGGCATTTTGGTCATTTTACAATATAGGGTAATTAAACCCACGAATTTCAGCCATTTAGGTCAGCCTTTTAGGGTTAGAACATTTAGAACCCTAGAACGGCCATTGGAGAAGAGAGGAGAGAGCTCTCAAGGTGATTCAAGGCCAAAAACACCACCATTTGCACCACCGTCACCACCAACGCGTAGATCGCGAGGAGGAGAACGCAACCACACCAATATCAGCAGGAAACCAGACCTCTGAAATCCCAGGAAAGTGTTTAACTTGCGTATTTTCGTTGGTGCAATATTCATATTAGTGTAAGAATGATTAGGAGTGTAATCTATGGAAGAAAACCCCAATTTTGATAGGGATTTGCATGTAGAAAACATTATAACCATATTCTGGAAATATTATGTGAAGTAGATGATTAACCCACGAATTTTTGATGATATGTTAGAAGGAAATTCTGGAGAAAACTGATTACAACAAAAGTTAAGAAAACATTAGGGTTCTTGATGTTTAAATGAGATTTTGGGTTGTTTCACCATGTTTAATGATGGATATATGCATGCTTAACGTTAAAAACATCTGGAAATATGTTATTATGTTTGTAGTAGGAGTTTTGGGACGATTAGTGTTGGGAAATATTGATTTGGGTGAAGAATTTTGGTAAAACCCGTAACTGCACTTCTGCAGGATTTCGCAGACCTGCTTGATCGATCGATCGAGCCTAGAGCTTCGATCGATCGAAGGTTCGATCGATCGAGCCCCAGACCTCGATCGATCGACCCTTCCTGGCAGACTCTTATTTCCCCTTGTTGAATTAATTGAACATGATTCATCGTGAAATAATTTTTGGGCTTTATGAATAAAATGTTTTGGGATATAGGAGAGACCAGTAGGACATATGATTAAGTGTTGAGAACTTTATTATGAGACGATAATTGTATCTTAGGGACAATTATTTATAGAACGAGGAAACTACGTAATTCAAGTGAGAGATTACGTCAAATACTTACGATAGTGAATAGACGTTTACCTACTGATTTTGCTACTTGGATGGATAGAATCCACGAGTGTCACGTAACTAGTGAGAAAACCCTTCGAGTTAAGGCTAGAGACGAAACCTTATACGTAATCATAATAATGGGAAATTAAGGATAAATGTTGTGACTATGGGTAACGGGAGGAACCTATATTAATATGATGAATGGGTATATTTATATGATTGTGTGTACATATATTATATATATGTGAAAAACGTACCCGCGCTACTTGCTATCCCTGAGGTTACCGCGCTGGGACGATCTTATCCTGTGTTGCTTTATGGGGGATATTGATTCGTACCCTAGAAGATAGAGATCCTAGGTGCGGGCTATCAGATTGATAGTCGGACGGTCCTAAGAGACGTGTGGGTATGTACTGACCTCTTGGACTTGGAATCTATGCTTCGCCTCAACGTTATTTTGTATATGTTAATACAGTTCGAGAGTGATTCCGGACTTGTATTTCCCTTTGTGTGAGCGATACGGGGATTGGATAGCAGAGTATGCCCGCACCATAGTTTAGTTGGGGTGCTGTTATATATATATATTATACGAGTAGTTAATATATATATGAGGTTATAAACTTTAAACTGCCTACTGTGATTTGATAAGTAGAACATGGTTGTTGATGCTATAATAAATACTTGTTTTGTGAAAGTATGAGATGACACTGGGAAACTTTATAATTTAATGAAGCTAAAACGGGAGGAGTGCTACAAATTGAAAGTAACCTTTTTAAAACGCTGACGTTGTTCGGTTTTGAAAAATTATGAGTAAGTTATGATAAACTAAATTATTTGGGAAGGTTAGTACGATATGCGTGCACATTAGAAGAGAGGTGAGGATTCCTCAAGAGAGTGACGTACTAATATGTTATTGCATTGGCCTGTATCAATTTAAATACTTGCTAAACGTATTTTAAAAATCAAACACACTTTCGGGCTCTGACCCGTTTCTTTTTCTCTCTCTCTTGTATATATATATGTATATTTTCAGGTACCCAGCCATAGGGGCGTCTTGCTTAGGATCCCTTTAGAGGAACGTGCTACAGCTTAGGTGGGAGTTGCAGGTCACTTGAGTAGACGGCTTCTTTTGTTGACTCCACTTCTAGCATTCTTATTTATTGGGCATGTGTCGCCCTTTCCATTATTTCATTTGTTGTTGGGACATTTATATTTCAGTTTTTCCAGTATTGTTATATGGGATTTATTCAGGATGGATTTGTGATTTTAGTTTCATATGTTGATATTCGATTGACGAATGGTTTATGTTATTTAGTTTGTTGTGGTGTGATTCTTAATTGTAGAAATGTTGTTTTAATTAAATAAATCTTTTCCGTTAATTAAAATTTGGAAGGTTTGTATAAATATTTTTTTTACACTTAGCTTAATTATTTAGGGTGTTAAATTGGAAAATTTATTTTTATCGACAGTGATGCTGAGAATGAACCAACTGTTTACCTTGATTTAATTTAATAAAGGACTGATCGCCCGGTATTTAATTAGGCGGGGTGTCACAGACTCTACATAGGAGAAGGACTCACACATGCACTATATTTTTTGGTGAAATTCATTTATCTACACTAAACTCCATGTGGACAGTATTTTATTTTTTATTTTTGGGTTTTGTATTATCTTCTGGGGAAAAAAACTAAATAAGGTCCCATTATATTCGGTGAAATGGGGATGGGCTCTAATTTATTTAGAACAAGGAGAGGGGAAGTATTATACTGTGGTCTATTATTTACTAAGGAACTTTTATTTTTGTGATGACATGCGGATTCATATTGTTTATCTCCATTATACAAATGGAATACATTTAATCGGAAAGCTGAGGGGTTTTGGACCAGCCACCAGCCGTCTGAAAATTTGTTAAAACCGTTCATCAGAGATATTTATATGTAAGTGTCTTGTTATTTTTGTGCAATATGGTATGTTCTTATATTTTTTCTATATGCAAAGGGGAAATGTGACCCGATTACGAAAGGATCACTCTTCATTACAATAGATCTATACTAAGCCTCTAGGAATAAGAAATATTTAAGGAATGTTTGAAACTAGTTTAACCTACTACTGAATAGTTTTGGAAGCCTATTTGATATCCCTCAGCACAAAAAAAAGTTCAAATGTTCCCTGTCACCGAGACCTTAGGATCAAGAGATAAGTTGTTCGACAAGCAGCTTTTAGGGCCTCAAGGGTATAGAGTTTAAACAATATGAAAACGAAGACTATGTAGTTCGTGATACAAACATGTAATCTTTAATTTTTACATACTTGGATGTTTATTTTATCACTAGGTCCTTTACATGTAACTATATGTTTGGGTAAATATACAATCCTATACATGGGAACTTCACCACATATCTTATTGTGAAGGAACCTGAAACTAAGGCCACTAAATAGTTTTAAAATTTACATAAAGTAGTCATGCGATGGAGAAATATTAGGCATAGTACAAAGGAAGCATATATATAGTCTACTTCTCTTAAATTTTCCTCTGCATAGTCGCCATCAAAACGTAACTGGAAATCCAATTACGAAAGGCGATATTGATTTTCGATGGTAGAATCGTTGTCCTTAATGAAGTTTCCACTCTGGTATTATAGTCCTTGAGCGAGCGATGGTACTGTGATCGACGGGAACAAGACACGAGGACACATGGTTTTTGTATCCCTCTTCCATCACATCCCTCAAGGTTGGGTTATTGGTTTAATGTTTTGGGTCATTCATTTCCCCTAGATGTAGTTTGACACAATGTCCAGTTTTTTGTGCACACCCCTCGTAAGTGTGGCTTTTGTGCTGAGCGATATGGTTTCCCAAGTTTTTCAGAGTATCTAGTTTGTTTTATTTAAAAGAAACAAAAAGGTGTGGGCTATCCCTTTCAGGCTAATCTTAAGGTAGGTTTTAAATTCTTGGGTTGGTTTAGAGATTCTCGTTGTGTGCCTTGAGAACCAAGATGCTATCAGGGAAGGTGTTAAACACCCCTCTTGTTCAGTCTGTTTCCATAATACAGTTTTTATTATGGATATTTTCATTACTTGATTACTTTTCAATTATTTTATAACATTCTTAGTGACCTTGGCGTGAGGTTACCTTAAAACGTAGATAAGTGCTTAGGTTAGACAATAGTATCAGTGATAGCTATAAACAAGTCACTTCAACCAATACAGGTGCACAAGATTGCTTGTGTATAAATCTATTATTTATATTCATATAACGGATGTGCATAAATGTAGATGTATAAGAAGGCATGTATTTTATATAGTTTGATATCTCACTCGTGTTTTTAAGGCGAGATAGAAAATGGGATAAGAGATGGGGCAATGTTTGTGGGATAATACATCAAGAGATATATTCGTGAAACTTGAGCTCACGAGATGGAATCGGTATTGCACCTACATACCGAGGAGCACTTGGGATCATTGCCTTTGTAGTTCAGTTGTATAATTGGTATATATGTGTTTTAATGCTTGTATGAAGGATATATTTGGGAGGTCCCTCCTTGAGGTAGTCTAATTTATCATTTGGGTTATTTAGATAGGATGTATTAAATTTAAGAGATGGATGAATATCCAAGGGGGACAATACATCATGATACAAAGTGTCTAGGCTTGAGAACCTGAGCAAGACTCGGTATTGCACCGAAGTACCCGAGGGGACTTAGGATCAAAGACTACATAATTCCATTATATAAGGGTTCCAATGTGATGTGTCTGCAAGTCTAGGACTTGTCTTGAAGAGGCGAGGGGTTGTGTATGGAGGTTTAAAATGGTAGTGGACCCAAAGAACTATCGACAAAGATATTTGTGTCTATCAGGTGATAACTAACTAAAAGGTTTTGTTAAACATCCAAGATATTTTGGGGGGTAGTTATAAGGTTGTCATGTTATAAAATTCCTAATCTATGGATGTAGAGGTAGAAATCGGGTTAGTTTGAACTGGGGATGGAGACATCCCTAGTAAATAGATCATCAAGAGATGTATTATAAGGCTTGGGATTCACGAGTTTAGTTCGGTATAGAACCTACATACCCACGAGGAATTAGGATCAAATACAACTTAGTTCCAACAAATGGGACAAATTTACCGCTGTAAGCAACAGGATACGGGTATATAAGGTACAACATTACAGTATTTATGAAGCCTAGTCCATAATATAGCATTTCCATTGTGTTAGAATGATATATTTATATGTTAAGGAAATATAATGATCAAATTCCTCTGATTAAAATGTATTTTTATGAAAATATATATTTTGGGTGCCACCGCCATTACGGGCTTAGTTCGCTCACAAAAGTTTTGAGCATAGCCGAATATAAGACTTTGGACTACAATTTTTGGGATTACATGGCTCAATGGCACTTTCTTCAGAAAGTATTTTCAAAATTAAGTTTTCATGTTTTTCATTATAGTTACATGAAATTTTATTTCAATTTATTTAACATATGAGCATGTTAATACAATACACAAGAATAGTTGTTGGATTAAAAATCAGGCTTTTGAAATATAAACGACGTAATTTCATATCGGTCCCCTAAATGAGGTCCAGGGTAAAGAAGATAAATAGTTATGTACATTTGATCATAGTATATATGCGTGGGGTATTGCGCTAATATATTTTATAGAGATTCTTTAACATCGCATTGAAAGTCAACTTTTTCCCGAGGGGTGCCTCCCCATTTTGAGATCTTTTTAGTAGGGAGGATATTCATTTAGAACTGATGTATTTTGAAAATTTTATGTACAGTTTTCAATTGGTATATTTCTCGTAGGTAACTTTTAAGAAGTACAAACCTCATTTTGGGAGTAGGGAGAAACTTTGCGAAAGTATGAGCCTTTCCCTAGGGAAAAATGACTTTTCTGAAGTATAAGCTTCTTCGAGACTTACAAAATGAGCTCGTGCATCTCGGACGATAAGAGGAGAAGAAGTTGAAAAAATCTAATCGAGGTTCGGTTTTTGGGTCCTTTGAAATGGTGTGTTAGCACCTCTATTTTTAAGGGTGTGGGGCCATCGGTTAACCGAGAAGTTAACCATTTTGGGGTCCTTGATTTTCATCGCAAGACACACGTAAGGGTGAGATTAGATATTTAAAGATCTCATAATGATTACTTTCTGGGATGGATAACCAATCAATTATTTATTAGGAAATGGTAAAGTGATCGATTAACTATTTGGAGGATGGTTAACCAATCGGTTAACGATCCTAGTGTTCTTGTTTGTTGTTATTTTAATGGATTATTTGATATTTTTCTATTTGCATTTTGGCACTATAAACTTTAATCCTTTGTGTTTTTGACAATTTTAACTTTAGTGTAGGTTTCAAAAGTTTTTTTTTTTGCAAATTCTTCTGGGGTTCATGGACGGGGGCTTATTTGTGATGGGACGAGGCATCCTCGAACTAGTATTTAGGCTCGAGGTGTCCACAGTGTTCAATTTAGGTTAAATGTTAGAGAGTTTATGGATTTAGGTGACATTTTTTATCTTTTTTTTTCTTCTCATGTTTTACATGCCCAAATTGACATATATCTAATTTATGTTTTTGGTTATTTTGCTTGTGCCTTGAGGTATTTTAGTGTATTTGAATTAGGATTTTCAGATTAGTTTATTGAATTGAATATGTGTGTATGCATATGTAGAATGGTTTTTTAGTTAATGGGGTTTTTATTAAGGTGTTTTTTTATATTGGAACTAATTATATATCGTTTCCCATATTTTAGGATTGATATATGGTTATTTATGATTTTCAGTTGGGAATATTTCAATTTTATATTACGGTTTGAATTTGAAAATGAGGAAAAGTTAAGTTTAATATTAAAATATGAATTTGTACTATTTTAACAACTTTGTTATTTTTTTTTATGGTTTCTAATGACCACTGTGTAAGAGTAGATGTATATTCATGTTGCCCATCACAAAATAAAATATCGTATTCCTTGTTACAAACTCCGAGCCCCTTGTCCTTGAGGTCGTAAAGATAAAGCATCTCATGTACTTGTTACATTGCCACTTATGTTGAGGCAAAAAACTAAGTAGACTTTCACTTTTGCTATAAAATCATACCCCTAGTAGTCAATATATGCATAAAACATAGCCATACAAAAAAGTATACCTATGATACAAAGATCTCTCATAAAAATAATCAATAAAGAGTCTGAAACCAAGTCGACCAAATCTACTGGAACATCTCTGTATTCACGATGTAAAGTAACCCCCCACTCATTTGGGTATCCACATGAATACAAGTTGAATAAAAATATATACCTAATAATGGTGTGAACACACAACTAATAAAGAACTACAAATCCTTGATGTTTAAGCGAGACTCATATGCATGAGTCATAAATATACTCGTATCCATCCCCGCTAATATCCAGAAAATTTCTTACCACAATGGCATCTAATAACTACTTGGACTCATGCCCTATGAGTGTAACACCATCCTCGAAAGTATATAGTGAAATGGAATCCCTGTGGACCTTGAGTCTATGGTTGTTCCTAATAAAACTTACCTTATTCACCCTACTCTTATTGGCCTCAACCCTACTAGTTTTCATTTACTTGGATTTAGTGGACATAAAAATAACATCACTTACTATTTTAAACCTTTTGCGATCGGATTCACCTATATGGTTCCTTCTACAAGTGAGGTCCCCCTACTTGGGTCAATGCTACATCTTCTCTAGTCATTGGGAACAATTTGTTCATGGTCTTCAAAATATTAGGAAGTTAATCCCTCCACTATTTATAACGCTTCTGCTGATATAAGAAGGTAATTTCAACCACCTAAGCGCAAGTGGAGAAAATGGGTTACCTATTAAGACCTACCGAACCCATCATACAAGGTTCTTGCCGCATTAAAAAAGTATTTTTTTCACACTGTAACTGATAAAGAAATCATCCTTCTTCGCTTTTGTGTCAATCTCTTCTGGTGCAAAAAAAGAAAGATAGCTAAACTCCTCCTTATATTGGACTCCATACGGTTTCACATACGAGGTCTTCAAAAAATTACTTCTAGTGTCATTAAGGATGGTGAGGTAAAAACATTTCTCCTCAAACCAAACACTAAGAACTTACCAAAGATATATGATCCAAAAGTTACTAACTCGTGATGGAAGGCGACCTCATGCGTGGGACGTCTTGCAAGTGAAATTCAAACAAGGAACCATCCCGATACACTTGGTCTTAATCGAATCATTCACATGGAAAAATGGCATGCCCTAAGCAATCGACGTTATAGAGAACCCAAGTTCTGAACTATAAGGATCTAAATTCATCAAGAAACACAATGTGAAAAAGCGACGAATGTAGTCAAGATCGTCAGACACTAGAACATGGAATGCTCTGATACCAACTGTGACAGCCTATAAAAATCATAAACAAAATGATAAGGTCGAATGCAAAAATCAAGGGAATAAAAAAAATTTGCTAATATTCTCAACATCAGGAACTAACTGAAACTGAACAAGTAATAACAAAATAATGAATTACTAAACAAAAATAAATCTGATACCAATAACTGCCAATATAATAATCTAACTCTCGAATGCAAATTTAACTCATACAGTCTTAGACGGGAGAATAATAACGAAATCTACAACCATAATATGTATAAGAAAAACACTACACAATGCCTAAGACCTATGAATAAAGGGTAGAATTCCACTAGAGGTGCTCTTCTGACCATCCACTCGGTCTATAGAAGGAACAATGATCTAAGACCTATGAAAATACAGATATAATAACAACATACACATAATGTTTATGAAGAATAAGATAATAACTGAATTTGGGCTACAAAATAGATACACATATTCCTCTCATCTTATAGTCGAATTTAAGTTCTTACTTACCCAACCCAACAACCTAACAATAACACGCGGTTCTAAATCCCAACCCATATGAAGCCCATATCAGTAAAGCTTTATCTTTTCATTCTTTAATCTAAATAATTTAAATACTAGGTTAATATATTTCATTATGAATCACATGTTATAATAAGGTCTCAAAACTAACTACATCTCCCTAAATAAATATAGTACCAATAATAGTCCTATATCTCATGTCTATCAAACACGGCTATCCCATAACAGTAATGTAATATATGGATCACTAGAATAGGTAATACACAAATTTGATTCTTAAGTGTGTCGGTAGGCATCCCTACCATAATTCATATACATCTCTAGTATACCACATAAATCATCAGAACTATCTATATTACTTCCATAAAAAATCACATATGGTAGGAGAAAGATAATCCCTATGTTTAAAATAAGCAACTAGGTAAATCCCCCGGCAGATACAAACAAATGGGCTCCTCACGTGCTCGCACATAACAAACCTTAGGGGATCACTCACGTATACTAGGTGTAGTGTTAGGTCATCATAAACTGAAGTCCTCATCATGATCAAGGGATAAATACCTAAGCATTCCCGTCATCTGTATAACATACCATAACAAATACCATACGATGAACTCTCCCTGTGAAACCCCCTCGAGACACAGGTGATAAAGCGTAGAACCGAGAGTAAAAATTACCGTGGAAAACTCCTATCTGTGATCGAGGAACCATCAGGGATGACGTTGAACGTTCCCCTTAATATAATGCGAATTAATACGTTCTCCACGAGTACTCACATATAAAAACATGAAAACAAATACAACCTCACTAACGGGTTAAAGCAAATGCATACACATATTGACTTAATGATACCGGACATATTTCGCATCATTATCAGAAAAAGGTAATACACATATTAACCTTATATCCATTCCATATTATATTAACCCAACACGAAGGGTTCCCAAATATAGGTATAGTCTCACCCTACCAAAGAACAAAAATATGCACACTAGTAATATCCAATCTAGTATAACTCTAGCCTGATCTCCATATGATCCATATATAGGAATTATCTAACACCTAACTTATATAAAGATATTGAATGTGTTAAGTACCCTATTCTAGGGAGTTAGTCTTAATCATAGTCTAAGGATGAACGACCTACTTATATTTCACTATGACCCTATCAATCCCGACTATTCAACCTCTACAATCCCCAACGAGATCTAAATACCCAATTGCCCAAACACCCAAATCATATCCTCAAAATAATAATATAATCATTTCTTAATGTATAAACATCCTAGCGGCCAAACTATATTATCCCTATTCCCAAATTCCAACCAACCAATCACAACTCAAAGCCCAAAATCAAAATCATCAATCCCTAATTTTAGGCTTTCCCACTCTTGGTAAAATATATATATAAGAAATTCAATAAAAATTCAACAATGTGAAATCAGTGCCCACATTTTCGTAATTTGATTTCCACGATCCTTTATCATCAATTGAGTGATGCTGAAGGTTGATGGATCGATGATACCTGTATAAAAGATCATTCTTCAACCTATGATTTTTTACCTCAAAATCCTCCATTAACGAACTTCCCAGCACCCAAATCACAATAAAACTTAAAAATAATCATATGTAATGGTACTAACAACAATCGAAACCTATTTTTAACAATTTCATAAAATCGTAACATGAACTAAAGGGGTAAATATCATAATCAAATCAATAATCCTAGTTTTTAAAATCTCTTCAATCAGCTTCGTATTTTCTTTAATTCATTCAATTAACATGGGGTTTTTACAAGTTTAACGAAATATAATCAAGTTATAATAAATATACATCAAACATAATTCAAATTTATGATGAAACAAATCAATTTCATATTATCCCATTAACATGGTTATTTACCCAATTAAGTTAATTACAAATTAACAACTATAAATCCTCGAATCAGATTGATCACTAATTTAATTTAAGATTTCAATGAATAAATATAATGTAACATAAAATCAACTTTAATCAAATCCTAGATAAACTTGCCTCAATCAATTTCTGAAGAAAACCATGCCAAGATCCTCCTAATTTCACCTCTCCTCTTGAAGTTCCTTCTCTATATTCTCAAGGTTCCTCCCAAATTATATGATGTGGATTATGAGATCCCTAATGATTAAAACCCTCCAATCCCTAAATGGTAGTTGGGCCCTAAGTGGTCCTCACCTAAAAGATCCCCAAATCACCTTCAATTACCCAAGTCTTATACTAACCCAAATAGGCATAAAAACCATCATTTTAAGACAAAATCGGACATTCTACGCATCCCAAAAGCTCGATATAAAATATTTCAAATCAAGTAAATAACAACCTAGTAAATTAATAATCAACATACACGAGTCAAATTATTAGTGAACGAATTAACAAAATACCATAAATTAAATCCAATTTTAAATAAAACTAGTGAGATCTAAATTAAATAAACCATGAAATTAAATTAGTGAGATCTCGTGTCACAAAAAACACAAATAATTAATTCTGGTAAATTTCCATAATTAAACAACACGCCTAAAAGGGTATGGAAAAAGGTGTGGAGAACAAAGCTGCCACCAAAAATAACTTTCTTTATGTGTACGTGTAGCAACCCACTTTTTAAATATAATTTTAATTTAGTATAGGTTATTTATTACTCAGAGCAAATTTTTTGTTAAAAATGGAATTGAGTTGCACTAATTAAAAGTAGCATGTTATATTAACTACGCATAAATTTTATTTAATTTTATGTCAACACTCATGTTAATCTTAAGTAGACAAGTATTTTCTTGACCAAAATTCATGACACATAAATATGAATAAATTATTATAGAAATTAAATATTACATCAATCATGAATTTAGTACTAACCATTATAATTGTTATAAATTAAAAGAAAATGGATAAAGTTTAATTTGAATTTAAGATTTTTTGGGACAAAACTAGCATAACCAAAAATTGAGTAAATATCTACATATTTAAATTTGTAATTCACCATATGAACCCTTCTTAAACCCATTAAAATTAAAAACTCATGTGTTTATATAACCCAAACTATCAACTACCTCCTCTTTAAACCAATCAACTTGTTCCTAATTTGCTATAAATAATAGTACAACCTAAACATCTTAACTCACCAATTCCTTTAAACTTCTCAAACCTATCCTGAAAACCTTATTTTCTACCTGTGTGCATATTGGTATTGAAGACATTGGTTTGTGCATGCACGTTTCTCATAAATGCATTCTTTAAAGAAAAATATGTTATGCAAGATTTTTGGTAAGTTTTTTTTATTTACAAACATGTAGGTGTGAAACTGTGTTTTAAGAAGTTAGAGAGAGAACTAGTTTATATAAATTTTAACAGGTATATGCACATATATATACACACATACATGTAGGGGTGTCTATATAAATGCACATATATGTGTGTGTGTGTGTGTGTGTGTGTGTGTGTGTGTGTGTGTGTGTGTGTTGTATACAAGTATGTGTGTGTGTATTCAGAGAGAGAGAGAGAGAGAGAGACCGAGAGACAAAGGAAGAGGGGGGAGGGAGGGAATCTGACTAAGTGGTCGGCGGTTTGGTTGCCGACGTGAGTTTGGCACAGAAAATGAGAACCAAAAGTTGGATTTATCTAAAACACAATATATATATATATATATACACACACACACACACACACACACTAGAGTATGCCCGTGCCTGAAGGCACAACGACAATTTTCCAAAGTATTAATCGTCATCAAGTCGTAAAAGTTTTGTATTATAATATCAATGGTGGTACAACGAATACTTCCAAAGTATTGAATTGACTAAATTATTTTGTAAAACAGTTTATTATAATAAAAAATGTACGATATTTTAAAATATTTGGGGAAAAATTCCTTTGTTTATAGGGCTATTCACCTGTATTAAATTAAGGACCAAGAAATAATTCGACACTACTAAGTAGAAAACACAACCCTTAGTAGAAAACACATAATGTATTTAAGACGAAAACATTAACCCAGTAAATGTCAAACATTTTTCATTACACTCATACTTCTTGCGAATTTAACTATTCTAGTATATTGATCTACACAAAAATTGAATCCCAAATTTATAGAACACATTTTTTCAAATCCACGATTCTTATCGCCATTGT
The DNA here is from genome assembly GCA_949130495.1 of Sambucus nigra. Classification (NCBI taxonomy): domain Eukaryota; kingdom Viridiplantae; phylum Streptophyta; class Magnoliopsida; order Dipsacales; family Adoxaceae; genus Sambucus; species Sambucus nigra. The sequence continues at coordinate 458,764,848 of OX422220.1, forward strand.
GCCCATATACACCGCGTAACAGCTAATCGATCCAATATAATGAACATAGTTTGAATAACAACTCCATCTAACTTCATCTAACAATAAAAATGGTTTTGAAATTTTCAAAATGATTTAAAATGCATAATAATTATAAATGCATTATGACATGATTTAATGGAGTCGCACTATCCATAAAAATCCAACTCACCTCTCAACTAAAGCTCGCAACTAAACGTATGCACGTGATATCCAAATAAATGCCCAAATCTATCTAGGCAAGCGGATCTAACTTAAACCCAATTTAAAACCATCTAACTTATCTCTCAATCTACACTTGTCTAAATTCCATCTAATTCATATACTTCAAGTTCTAATGTTAGTGCTCTATTTTATTTCTTCAATTACTTAACATATAAAGTTCATATAACCATTATCTTACTAACATATACACAATACATAAACATTCTCTTTTACTAGAATTTCTTATATTCTGGTCATTGCCATAATCATATATAATTATATGTGAGTTATTAGCATCTAAGTGCTAAGGACTAAACTTCTCCCAAATCTCAATACTGCACTGCGTTTCGTGCGTGGGACGTCTCGCAAAGCAAAATCCAAATAAGGAACCCCCTGTTACACTACTCCTGGCAGTATTGATTATCAAGATTCATTATGCCCTCAATGCATGATGCATGTAACCCAATTACTTATTACTCCGTTAATTTATTTAATTTATTATTCCCAATTCTCAACAGTGCACGGTGTTTCGTGTGTGGGACGTCTCGTAAAGAGAAATCCAAACAAGGAACCCCCCCAATACACTACTCTTTGGCACTGTTGATCGTCGAGATATACTATATACATATATATGAGCATTAAGGACTACTTTCTCCTCACTCCCAACATTACACTGCGTTTCGAGCTTGGGACGTCTCGCAAAGCGAAATCCAAATAAGGAACCCCCCCCCCCCCGTTTCACTACTCCTTGGCAATGTTGGTAATTGAGGTCCAGTACCAAGCACAACAATAATATAATAACCATCCAAACGAGCTATAACTCGAGGTCACAGGTTCTCAATTCTATCATCTTCTAGTGCTCAAACCACGTAGCATACTGGGGACCACCTGTAGGACTAAACGACACCTACCTCGTGATCAACTCACACACACAATGTCCAGGAAGCGGTCATAGTTCCTAACCGATCAAGTGAGAACGTCACATACCCCCGACTTCTCACCCCCAAAATATAATGAAAATCAGATATCAACACAATAGACGACTATGACCTGGGGAATATCGACACACTGCTCATCGCGCCAAAGTGCTCACCCTCATCGCGCAACTTCCCAATGTTAGCAAGGAGGGGGTATGCTTCACTTATATATATATATATCATCATCACATCATATAAAGATATACCATCATATAAGGTATACCTATCACATTGTTTACATATTCGTATTACGATCTTAGGCGTAAAGGAAATAATATCATTATTTAGTATTTCTCTCTCTTGATATACTAATTGTCAAATCTCACACATCTTCCCCACTTAGTATACACTATACTATTTCTCACTTGAAGTTTTCGCATCACTTCTAATTATGAATTGTCTCTCAATTCTATTTATATTAAGGATATTCTCTATACTAATGCACCTCGATTAGCATTTCTCATTGTGTGAGACATCTCCCAAATTAATCATCGCCAAGGATATTTCTACATCTGTATGCGCATTCACTAGCATTTAATTATTTTCAATCCATAATATGGTTCAAGTAATCATATGAACCTTTAAAGTTATCCCATTTGGGATTTATTTCTAAAATCCAATATCACTAGACAAAATCTCAATCTTTCGTAATATTCCATAATTATTCTCCAAATATAATTTCCCATGATAGTTGGCATCCCCACTTAGTATATGTGATATTCTCTAATAGGTATTTCTCAAATTAAGTCCATATGACCCAAACAATATCTTATGAGGGAAACTCCCTAAAAGCCTCCAAAACACACTTCAAATAACTCCTATTGAGATTCCCAATCGATAACCTCGAAAGAAACGGAATGAAATTCTCCCTAGAAAAACATCCCCCAAAATGCCCTGTTTCCGAATCGATTTGGCCCTGAGAATCGATTCGGCCTCCAAGGCAAATAGATTCGGGTCATCAGACCTGGGATTCTGTCTCAGGCTGAATCGATTCGACTGGGGTCCGAATCGATTTGGTCGGGGTCCGAATGGATTCGATCACTCAGACCTGGGCACCAGCAAATTTTCGAATCGATTCGGTAAGGGTCGAATCGATTCGGCTCCTCAGAACTCACGAAAATGGCTATTTTTTATTAAGCGAAAAATCCCCAAAATTCATTTTAATCATCTTCTCTTCATCCCAAACATATTATTATCATCAAAACTCATTATATAATTCGCCCCAACTAATTTTATACCCTAAAAATTATTTATACACTACATATCTAAGATTTTCCCAAAAAGTTATGGTTTGACAAAGTAAACCTAAAACCCATAAATTTGATCCCATAATCATGAAATAAATGGTACACAACAATTATTTATCAAGTTTAATCACTTGCCTCAAGTTCGTGGGGTCTGAATCCTCCTCGAGATCGCGTATTGGCTGGAAAACCCACTTTCTCTCTCTTTTTCTTCTATTTTCTTCTTCTCTCTTTCTTTCTTTCTATTTCTCTTTCTCTCTAAGGAGATTTGTTTCTCCCGTAGGCTTAATAAGCCTTGTGTCCCAAGATACACAACTTTAAATGATAATACACACTTTAAATGACTCGGTGACTTTAATTCGAGTCAAACGAGCTTAAATTATTTCGGAACCTAAATAGAAACCCAAGTACAGTCATTTTGACTTTCTCGACCCTTCCGGAAACAACTACACCCTCAGAATTGCCATTCGAAACAGTTTCTAACATCTCCAAATTTTGACCTCAAATGCCAATTTAATTATTCTCCAATAAAAATAGTATTTATTTCTCCCAAAATGAATAAATTACGGTCTCAAAAGTCTTGGGTTGTTACAAACTTCCCTACTTACAAGAATTTCATCCTTGAAATTTTGCTAAGCCTAATACTCCAAAGCTCAACTAGTTCCTACGACACTTATCCTCACTAACACTATACTCACACCTCTAACTTCCCACGACGAGCTTATTTTAATTTATTTTAAGTTTTATAAAACCAATTTTAACAACTAGGGCGCCCATACACCCTTTATTCGAGCTTTACTCGTACCAACCATAATGAGGCTTCATTTGACTCAAAAGTTTCACCATTCTAATTATAATATATTACATTAACATACTAATAATAAAAATTTCGAAAGGTCCAAGGATATAACTCCTCTCAATTCCTGACATTCGCCACCTTCATGCGGGGGAGGTCTCGCAAGAGAAATCCAAACAAGGAACCCTCCCAATACACTACTTATGCAGCGACGTCGGGGATTGAGAGTTTGTTAGATCTGGACTAGAGTTTAAAATATTTTATGTAAGTCATTTTGATATGGCCCAAAGGCCTATAAAAAGTTTGATTTTGAAAACAGTTTATTTTAAAAAAGTTTGTCTTACAATACATATATAAAATGCCTTATGCCCATAACACAAGGTCTTAACAATCATCATACATACAACAACATACAACTCATAAAAATTAGCATAATTATGAGCTAAACTTCCCTGCGTCTCACTAATTCACAAATTCTAAACTCTTCTCAGTAATAATATCTTATATCATATTAATATATTCCCATTCATTAGGCTCATCTATAACTGGAATACAACAATTATATAAGTCTAACATGACTATATAAAAGTAAGTAGCTTTATCATTACTACTCAATACCCAATAACAATTCTTACATTCAGAACATAGTTATAGCTCTCTTTCTAGCACATCACCCCAAAATCTAATCTCTCAAAAGATAGAAACATAAAAGCCTCACTTGCTCAAAAGTCCCCTTTAGGGTCATTCCATACATAATAGGGTTCTAGCGCTACCCTCTCATAACAATCTCTCATACGATATTCCCAAATCTTCATATAGCATAATCCTATTCACAAAGGAAAATAACTTACATCATCCATCTCTAGTCCGATTTCATCTCCTCATTATCAGGCTCCCACACAAAGTCCCCTAGCCTAAAATGACCTCGAATCTGCTGTAGGGGTTGCAGTTCCAAAACTTCTTCAAAATGTAGTCCTTTACCGCTTTTAGGGCAGTCTCTCTTTCTATGACCTATTTCCTTACAATAGAAGCATCTACTCGTAATTCCTTTCAGCCCATCTTGAGGAATAAAATGCCGTTGTGACCCTCTATAGTCCGACTTATACCCACTGGCACCATTGGCATTCTCTTCGCCAAACCTACTTGATGAACCCGAATATCTAAAGTTCTTACCCTCTTGCGAACGAAAACGATATTCATGACACTGTAACAATGTCGCATTCACTACCTCGGCGAAAGTCTCTAACGTTGGGCTCTCTATCAAATGCTTCCGAATTCGCCAATCTAAACCTCGAACAAACTTCGATATACACTTCTCTTCCGTATGTAACTCATCAGGTACTAATTTCGCCCATCGAGTAAATTCTTCTTCATATTCTGCCACCGTTCTATTACCTTGAAACACATCCATCAGTTTCTTCCTCATTTCCTTTTGAATCGAGGAAGGAAAATACCTTCGATCAAAGAGTCCCCAAAAATCTGTTATAGGTAAAGTATCTATCTTTTATGACGTGGTGACAGAATCCCACCATTGGAGAGCTGGACCCGTTAACTTAAAGGTGGCTAACAATTACTTCTGCACCTCACTACTACACTCAACCATATACAGGTGCCTCTGCATACTATTCTTCCATTGACTTGCAGCCATTGCATCAACTCCCCCCGAGAACTTTGGAGGATGCCCCTTACTAAAATCTTCCCGAACTCCTTCCCATAAAGATGGTCCTAAATGGGTTTGGGCTGCTTGAACGGCAGGTTGCTGCGCTATCGTAGAAATGGCAACAGTTACTTCTTGTGCCACAATAATGGAAACTTCATCTGTAGTTAGGGTCCTTTGAGGCATTAGGGGTTCCACATTTTCATCCCCTTTATTTGCCCTGACTGATCAACTTCTCTTCGGTGGCATCTGAAACAGAAACAATTGTATCAGAACGCCTTTTAATGATTTTCTATTCACAGAAGAAAATATGAACGTATGAAGACAACAGTCCTAATAATAAAGACACTAGAACCTGATGCTCTGATACAACCTGTGACACCCCACTTAAAATAATTATAGGTGGCCAGCCCTATACTAAAATAATCAGGAATCTCAAGTGGATCATTCTCTGCATCAACTGACTATCCTAATAAATAAACACGGCTAACTGACCGTTACCACAAAAAGAGGGTTCCAAAAATTTTAAAACTTTTATTTAACACCAATAAAACCAACCATACAACCATTAACCAACAATACTACATCTAAAAAAATAAAGAACGACACATACAAGCTCCGAGTAATATAAAAGAGTACAACACAATATACGAGGTAAAATACCTGAATATGCTGTCGGGTCACAGACAATACAAAAATATGAGAAATCAAATATATAAAAGTGATACTCTACAACACTAGGGTACAAACCCGATATACAAACTGAGTCATAGTCTAGATATACAAAAGATAGGAATCGACTATAACGAAATGTCGCAACAGTCCGCTACTGCCACAGCTCCACGAATACACTGGATGGATAAACATCATTGGCGCCCTTGTGAAGGAACACCCTAAATAATACAATATATATATGCAGGAGCAAGAGAAGATATAAACGGGTCAGAGCCCAAGGTGAAACATTTTATAGCAAGTGCATTAAAATGCATAATAATTATAAATGCATTATGACATGATTTAATGGAGTCGCACTCTCCATAAAAATTCAATTCACCTCTCAACTAAAGCGCGCAACTAAACGTATGCACGTGATCTCCAAATAAATGCACAAATCTATCTAGGCAAGCGGATCTAACTTAAACCCAATATAAACCTTCAATTTAAATCCATCCTAACTTATCTCTCAATCTACACTTGCCTAAATTCCATCTAATTCATATAGTTCAAGTTCTAATGGTAGTGATCTCTTTTATTTGTTCAATTACTTAACATATAAAGTTCACATAACCATTCTCTTACTAACATATACACAATACATAAACATTCTTTTTTACTAGAATTTCTTATATTCTACTCATTGCCATAATCATATATAATTATATGTGAGTTATTTGCATCTAAGTGCTAAGGAATAAATTTCTCCTAATTCTCAATACTGCACTGCATTTCGTGCGTGGGACGTCTCGCAAAACCAAATCCAAACAAGGAACCCCCCGTTACACTGCTCCTAGTAGTATTGATTATCAAGATTCATTTTGCCCTCAATGCATGATGCATGTAACCCAATTACTTATTACTCCGTTAATTTATTTAATTTATTATTCCCAATTCTCAACAGTGCACGGCGTTTCATGCGTGGCACATCTCGCAAAGCGAAATCCAAACAAGGAACCCCCCAATACACTACTCCTTGGCGTTGTCGATCGTCGAGATATACTATATACATATATATGAGCATTAAGGACTAACTTCTCCCCACTCCTAACATTACACTGCGTTTCGTGCGTGGGACATCTCGCAAAGCGAAATCTAAACAAGGAATCCCCCCGTTACACTACTCCTTGGCAATGTTGGTCGTTGAGGTCCATTATACCCTCGATACTCAAGTACCAAGAACAACAATAATATAATAACCATCCAAACGAGCTATAACTCGAGGTCGCAGGTTCTCAATGCCATCATCTTCCAATGCCCAAACCACGTAGCATATTGGGGACCACCTGTAGGACTAAACGACACCTACCTCGTGATCAACTCACACACATAATGTCGGGGAAGCGGTCATAGTTCCTAATCGGTCAAGTGAGAACATCACATACCCCTGACATCTCACCCCCAAAATATAATGCAAATCACGTATCAACACAATGGACGACGATGACCTGGGGAATAACCACACACTTCTCATCGAGCCAGGGTGCTCACCCTCATCGCGCAACTTCCCAATGATAGCAAGGAGAGGGTATGATTCACTTATATATATATATATATATATATATATATATATATATATATATATATATATATATATATATATATATATATATATATATATATCATCCCGTAAGATATACATACGTCATCACATCATATAAAGATATACCATCATATAAGGTATACCTATCACATTGTTTACATATTCGTATTCCGCTCTTAGACGTAAATGAAATAATATCATTAATTAGTATTTCACTCTCTTGATATACTAATTGTCAAATCTCACACATCTTCCCCACTTAGTATACACTATACTATTTCTCACTTGAATTTTTTGCATCACTTCTAATTATGAATTGTCTCTCAATTCTATTTATATTAAGGATATTCTCTATCCTAATGCACCTCGATTAGCATTTCTCATTGTGTGAGACATCTCCCAAATTAATCATCGTTAAGGATATTTCTATATCTGTATGCACATTTACTAGCATTTAATTATTTTCAATCCATAATATGGTCCAAGCAATCATATGAACCTTTAAAGTTATCCCATTTGGGATTTATTTCTAAAATCCAATATCACTAGACACAATCTCAATCTTTCGTAATATTCCATAATTATTCTCCAAATATAATTTCCAATGATAGTGGCCTTCCCCACTTAGTATATGCCCTTTTATTATTTCTAGAAATTTATATGTAATTTTTATTATTTTTCTTCTAAGTGTTATAGAATTTTTAATTCGTTGTTTCTCAGTTGTCATAAATCATTAAAATCTTCCTTTTTCGCTTAATATTTCTAGTTCTAACTTATATTGGTGAATTTTTTCATCTGTTATTTTAATTATCCACTTATTAATGGTTGCGTTAATATGGTCTTTATTTTTTATGTTTTCTTTTATTTTTATTTTAGTGTTTTCCAAAATATTATATTCAATACGTAGTCTTTCTTTTAAAAATTATTTTTCAGTTATCATTAACTATCCTAAACATCATTTTTCTCCTAGGATTTCTATTTCTAGCTTATATTTATGAATTTTTTCATAAATATTTATAATTATCCAATTAACAACAAGAAATCTTGAAAATTCTTTTTTGTTTTTATATTGTATAGCTCTTTTAGTATAAAAATCTAAGTTTCTATAATCTGCACGTAATCTAGCTCATTCTAATATATCACAACATGGTAGTATATTAAACTTAGATAATCTAAACCCCTTAGATTGGGAGACTGCAATAGAAATTTGGAAAAAAATGATGTTTTAGGACATGCACCAGATATTCTCTAATCGGTATTTCTCAAAATAAGTCCATATGACCCAAATAATATCTTATGAGGGAAACTCCCCAAAAGTCTCCAAAACACACTTCAAATAACTCCTATAGAGATTCCCAATCGATAACCTCGAAAGAAACGACATGAAATTCTCCCTGGAAAAACATCCCCCCAAATGCCCTTTTTCTGAATCGATTCGGCCTCCAAGGCAAATCGATTCGGGTCATCAGACCTGGGATTCTGTCTCAGGCTGAATCGATTCGACTGGGGTCCGAATCGATTTGGTCGGGGTACGAATCGATTCGATCACTCAGACTTGGACACCTGCAAATTTTCGAATCGATTCAGTAAGGGTCGAATCAATTCGGCGCCTCAGAACTCACAAAAATGGCTATTTTTTATTAAGCCAAAAATCCCCAAAATTTATTTTAATCATCTTCTCTTCATCCCAAACATATTATTATCATCAAAACTCATTATATAATTCATCCCAACTAATTTTATACCCTAAAAATTATTTATACACTACAAATCTAGGATTTTTCCAAAAAGTTAGGGTTTGACAAACTAAACCTAAAACCCATAAATTTGATCCAAATATCATGAAATAAATGGTACACAACAATTATTTATCAAGTTTAATCACTTGCCTCAAGTTCGTAGGGTCTGAATCCTCCTCGAGATCGCATATTGGCTGGAAAACCAACTTTCTCTCTCTTTTTCTTCTATTTTCTTCTTCTCTCTTTCTTTCTTTCTATTTCTCTCTCTCTAAGGAAAATTGTTTCTCCCGTAGGCTTAATAAGCCTTGTGTCCCAAGATACACAACTTTAAATGATAATACACACTTTAAATGACTCGATGACTTTAATTCGAGTCAAACGAGCTTAAAATATTTCGAAACCTAAATAGACCCCAAGTACAGTCATTTTGACTTTATCGACCCTTCCGGAAACAACTACATCCTCAGAATTGCCATCCGAAACACTTTCTAACATCTCCAAATTTTGACCTTAAATGTCAATTTAATTATTCTCCAATAAAAATAGTATTTATTTCTCCCGAAATGAATAAATTACTGTCCCAAAAGTCTTGGGTTATTACAGTTGGAAGGCTTGGTGTTGGTAAGACCACTGTTATGCGAGAAATTTCTAGTGTCTTGTTAGATGAGTTGCACAAAAGAGTGCTTATTGCAGTACATAAGAAAAACCTAATAGCAATAGTAAAGGGATAATGAAAGAAAACCTCAAAAAATGTCATCTGAATAAATAATATTATGACCCAGCCAAAAATACCTAAATCATTAAACTCGTGAAATTAAACATAAAATAGTTATAAAAACCTCATGATCTGAATCATAAAAACATCTAAACAAGAATATATACCCATGTTAAAGATTGCCCCTAGTTAGTAACACAACATCTAAATCAATTCAACACGCATGTTCAATAAAATAGAAGAGCAAAAAATGAAAAAGCACAAAAAACATTTAAGACAACTACTCACCACCACTGTGAAACATTCATTACCTAGTTTTTTTGGACAAACCATATGCAATAATCTCGTATATTACAAACTAATAACAAACCACATAGCCTCTTGGTTAATTTATCAAACACCTCCTCTGTACTCATGTAGCTGTAAGAGACTAAAACCGAGATTTTATCAGAAAGGAGAGAAATAAATAAGCTGATGTAAAAAATAAAAAATCCAATATGTACCTCATCTCATTTTTTGCGTGGTAGAAGTTCAAGAAAGGAGATATTCTTTCCATCGAACATCGAAAACCTAGATTTTATCCATAAAAAATTAAATTCATAAAAACTAAACCCATATATGTTTTCGTCAAACACTTAGGCACCAAACCGAGTTCAGATCTGATAACCCCCACCGAGATTATACCCATAAAACACTAAACCCAAAAAAATCAAACAATAAATCTCATGGGTCTAAGTAATAAAAAAACATATCAAACCTATAAAATAACACTTTCAATTGATGGCTATAACCCACAAATCATTCAATCAGATCAGCCATCTATAACAACATGTTAAACTTGCAAAATGTTGGAAATTAATGTTAAGTGACGAAATTAATTATTTAATTTCAATTGTATTAAATTCCGAATTTCCCATTTATGTGGTTTTAATAAATGTCAGATAATTAATTAGGAATGTGATAAATAAAGATATTAAAAGATTTGGGTAAACCTTATCCGTTAGTCACATGATGGTTAGTGGCATTAGTGGGAGACTTGAAAGAGTCCCACCTTGACTAGGATTTCGGCCCTCTTCCCCTTATAAATAGAGACCTCTACACCATCTAGAGTCATCTCATAACACACTATTTCTGAGGTGGGAGAGAAACTCCGAGATTCCATTAGAGTGCATTTTTTCCAAGAAGGCAGATTGATGGAGCAATTAATAAAGATTGATCTTTGATCAAGGTATGTCTTATTTTCTATCTTTTAGACGTATTTTGTGAAAACATGAAGATCTAAGATCCTTTTATTAAGAACAATTGTATGTTAAACATTAATCATATTAATGTGTTCATGATTAATATTAGGGTGTTCTTAAGAATGATTTTATATGTGGTATCAGAGCTAAAGTTTAAGATCTCGTGATTTTCCTTATTGATGTTCGTCTATAATGATATATGTGCCTGAGACCTTCTGCGACGTCTTATTTCTGTCATTAAATCTGCCCTTAAAGTGTGTCTGAGATTTTCTGTGACGTTTTTCTTCTGTCGCCAATACTCACTGGTGAGAATGAAAGGTCAAAACTTGCTCGAAATTTTACGAAACTGACATGGTCGACTGGAAACGTCGAAATAAACAAAACCCATTGTCTACAATGGGTACCATCTTACTTTTGCGTTTTGACGTCGTTAAGACCCTTAAAATTGCGTTTTTGTCGTTTTTGGTAATAATGTTGACGTCAATATCTCACTCCAGAAAATTGATTTTTGAATTCCGCAAATTGTTTTGAGATCCTGGAGTAATTATCTACATCTCTGTGGTGCTAACTCAAATTTTCTATTTTTGGCAAAAATCACGATTTTTTCCAAATATTATGTATTTTTTTTTTTACCACGGGGGATGTTTTTTCTTTATGTTCATGGTTGTTCTAATATTCATGTTATGTATTATTTTCTATTGATGAAAGGGTTCAATATAAAATTTTGAATATTAGATGTATGATTATGTGTTTGACAATAATATTTCGATATATTAGGTTATTGTGCATAATCTATAATTGGTTGCCCAAAGGTCCTAATGTAATTATGAATTGATGTTTCGACAATAATATTTATATGATGTTGGATGGAGAAGACATAAAAGTATCTTAATCTATAATTGTAAATATTAGATTATTGTGTATGCATTTATATTTGGACCATTAATTATACATTAAGTTTTGAGTATAATATTTTTGGGGCATTGATTTTACATAAATAATGTTTACGACTTCCTGAAAAATTATGTTTTTGAGGCATTCGAGCTACTATTGGTATCTTTGTGATTACTGATAGATTACATATTATAGTTAATATTAATGCATGATTAACTATATTTAAGTTGAGACATGTAAACAATTATTCATTTGAGTTAAGTCAAAGGCCAAACACAGGCTGAGACTGCATGTACGAATAATATACTTACATTCATTAAAGACTTATTCTAATGTTAGTTATAAAATTGGATTGAGGCGCAACACATGCTAATATCTGAATTGAACAACATTAGAACCAGTTTTGTAAAAACAGAATAGTTGACATTAAGTCCATTAATCATGGTATTAAATGAATTAGGCAACAAACACAGATGCCAAAATTATGGGACCATGATAAATGAATTATAGGGTAATATATCTTTACAATCTGAATATTATGTGATGATTAACACAGATTCCGTGATATTCGGAATGTAGATGAAATATACCAAAATTTTAGTCAACAATTCAATATTCGACCCTTGCAATTTTTGTTGTGTGTGAAAATTTAAGTTTTCCCATATTTCATAAAACCTTGCTCTAATGATCCTTTTTAGTTGAATATTCGTGCGAAACACATGCCAACATATTTCATATGGTTGGATATTAGACTTGTGTTTTGTTAATATTCATATTTTGATGAATCTCGTGCCAAACATAGGCCAACGATTCATATTGTTGAATATTATGATATTCATGTTTTATTGAGTCTCGTGCCAAACACAGGCCAACGATTCATGTGGTTGAAAATCAGAATTATTGTTTATTTTAAGGCTAGTACTCCCATTAAGTTGAATTAAATGCCAAACACAGGCTACAATTCATATGTGCGGATACTAGATTTATTCGTTGCATGCATGCATATTTGAATGCATGACTTGCAAATTTTGAGACTCATAAGTAGGTATTCATTCAGTTTAATCAAATGCCAAATACAGGCTAAGATTACATGTGAAGATACTATACTTGTAGTCATTTAAGATTATCCTAATGTTTGTTATAAGGTTAAATTGAAGCGCAACACATGCTGAAATTTGAATCAAATAAACATTGGAATTTTTGTAAATGTTAAATAATTGGCATCAATGTTAAAAAGTCATATTTACATATGTCACTAGTATGATAATTGTGATTATAACCATATTGTGCATTAGTATGACCATGAATGATTTGGGTCAATATTTCTGATTTGTTACTCATACATAAGTGATGAAGCGAAAGTAAATGATTTGTGTCTTCCATTTACTATTATTTGTGTAATATCTCATGTAAACTCTTTGTCTATTTGATTTTCACATTATGTCTAATTTTTCGTGAATTTCAAATTAAGGAATAGACAATAATATAATTATTCATGTATTACGGGTATTTTGCACATGTATGCGTATCTTTTATATTTATATAATATATGGTTTGGTGTTCATTAAAGTGCTCCATTCCAGAAGATATAAATATTGGACTAATGCATTAATATCATGCATATTTTGGTTGCCTACGGGTCCATGTATGATATTGAATGCTAGGATGATGATACTTTATGATGTTGCATACATATTATTGTTTATTCATTTATTGTGATATATATTTTGGGAAGGTAATAATGGTCGTCAAACACAGATGCCATAGTTTCTTTCACTATCATATCACCAATTAAGGTTATGAAAACCATAAACATGAATAATTTAGCTTATTGATCATGCGATATTTAATGAAAATAAGTGAAAAATTTATTGACTTGTGTATGTAAGTCTTTACGTAATGTAATTTTTATATTATGAAATGTTTGGTAGTCACTACAGTGACCCGACTAGAATTGCAATGAATATTAAATGTAAAGATGATGGTAGTAGTAACTCATGATGCTTATAATTGTAAAGATATTAATGGGGTATATTGAGTTCATTTCTTCAAGCAAGGTTATTCTTTACAGGGAATCAATTTTGAGTGATTGAATGAACATCATAGATCACATACATTATTATAGTATGTGAAAATAAGTTGTGCACAAATGTCGTGTACAATATAATGAAATAACATTATACCCAATAAAGTAATCTACAAGCATCATATAATCGATATTTCACGGTTACTACTGACAAAAACTCACGGTTATGCACTCAATTTATCATGTAATCGATGTGTGTGTTGTTAAATCAAAGCATTAATGAAGTGAGCAATTTATCTCATTATCTTATCACATATTATTGTATCCCATTTTATTTCTCTAAAATTTCATATTTAATTTGGTTAAACAAATTAAGTTTGTTTACATATTGCACACTCGGACTAATAATGATAAAGATAATATGTATCTTTTATGATTTGAAATGAGTTTTTCATCTCAGTAGAGTTTTCAAGTTATACTTACTGTGTTATAGAAAGTATCTACTTTTGATGCAAGGATTTCTTACAAAACAATCTAGAAATGCTAATAAGATTCTTTTCTTTTGTTCTTGGGGAATCAAATCGCCATTTGTTTTCATAAACCCTCAATTTCTTTTGGAAAATGTTTGTCTAGACTTGATCGTGAGGGATATGTTCTAAAGAATCTTTTGATGTATATTTTTCAAGGGTTATGATTTTAGTTTTGATGTTTTGTACAAAATAAAGTTTGGACATAGTTCTTTAAAGATTTGTTTGATCCTGCATCATAATCGTAGCATTTTTTATGAAACTCTTTAAATCTTGTACCAAATTAAATCTAGACTCTTTTTCATAATTTTCGTGGACAAGATTTTTGTAACGTCTCTTACAAATTTTGATAATCGAGTTGTGCTCTTAACGTATTACGATGTCTAATATAAGGATGACCTATGTGGCCCAAGTGGGAGATTATGAGAAACTTCCCTTAAAGTGGACCTACATAGATCATATAATTGTCATTGACACGTATTTATTGCATTAAAGTCAAATTCATTATGAAAGGTGAAATTAGTGGTAGTAGAAAATCATGAAATATGATTATAAAGGAAGATAGGGTACTTATCCCATTAACGATAACCTTCTTGAATCCTTGTTCTTTTAGTTGTTAGATTGTCTAAACAACAAAGAACAAATAAATGGTCAACCACTAAATGATAGTATTGTCACCGTGAGAGAAATGTAGATGAAATCATAAGGAATAGTATTAAGAAGATCCTAGGAGGTCTACTATCCTAAATGATTATGTGGGGTATCTGCATGAACATGAATTTGGTGAAGGAATAAATAATGACATGGTTTTATTTTCAAAAGTCATAAGAAGTGAAACTAATGGACTACAACTAAGGTTGAAATCTCGTTGAATTACATAATTGATGCACTAAAGTCGGGTATAAGGGGGTCATCAAGACCAAACGCGACACTAACGGTAGTTAAACGAGATAAAGCTAAATTGCAGTAAAATATTTCACTATTAATGAAGAAAAGGTTCTAAATGAACCTTCTCAATTATATGTAAGGACATGTAATTCTTATGACATGAGTAGCTCATTATGATTGAGAGTTACATAAAGTGGATGTGAAAATTATTTTTTGAATTCTAATAAACCATGCGTATATGTTTAGGATATCATTTTATAAACACAAGTTTCCCACATGAGGCATTTTAAGAAATAATATCATTATTTTTTTTAATCGTTGTATATTTGTATACACCTTAAGATCAGTGGGAGTAAGTTTATATATTTTCTCTATATACAAGCACGGATTTAGAAAATAGAGAATCAAAATAATTTTATGGGTTTAAAAGTTGTGTATGAAGTAATGAGATACTTAAAGGACTATACGCTCACATTTATGATATATGTGTTCATTTAAATATGAACAATTATTGTGACTCGGATTTACTATTTGTACGGATGGTATGAAGTTCACTCTTGCTTAAGAATATTTGTTTTGGTTTATCAACCAATATAATGAAGGAGTGCAACACAATCCATCCATTAAGTATTGTGAAAGCTGAGTTTGTAGTATGCTTGATGCTACAACTTATGTATTTTGGCAGCGTGACTTCATTTCGGGACTTGGAGTTGTCGACACTATTATCAAGTCGCTGAAATATTATGATAATGTCGCTGCAATCTTCTTTATGAAGAAATGTTAGGTATTCCTAAAGTAACTAAGCACGTTGAATGAAATACCTATCAGTTAAAGAAGAAATTCAGAAACAAAAAGTGTCAATTGATCACATTAGTACGAGTGATAACATTGCAGATCCTATTACGAAAGGACTATCTCCAAAAGACCTTATGGAATGTGTCAAAGAGATGGATCTCGATTAGTAAAATTATGATTGCTATTTGGCTTAGTTGTTTGACACTATTACTTGAATTCAATAAAAGTGTTTCTGATTACAATTATTTCTGTCCTTTGTGAATGCATGCAATTATGAAGTGTTGTTGACAGAAATAGTCCTTATTCCAAAGGACATTATGAGGCCATTATGATACCCAATATTAAAGGCTTAGTTGAATGAAACATTGGTGTTGTGGTACATGGAAGGAACCATGCTCTTGAATAGTATGGAACCGCCATGACTCGCATCCGTGAATCATTTGATTCAGCAAAATAAATTTATCAATGATTGTGCACCTTATGATACCTAATCTAATTATACGAATTATTAAGACCAAGTGGGAGACTGTTGGAAATTAATGTTAAGTGACGAAATTAATTATTTAATTTCAATTGTATTAAATTCTGAATTTCCCATTTATGTGGTTTTAATAAATGTCAGATAATTAATTAGGAATGTGATAAATAAAGATATTAAAAGATTTGGGTAAACCTTATCCGTTAGTCACATGATGGTTAGTGGCATTAGTGGGAGACTTGAAAGAGTCCCACCTTGACTAGGATTCCGGCCCTCTTCCCCTTAGAAATAGAGACCTCTACACCATCTAGAGTCATCTCATAACACACTATTTCTGAGGTGGGAGAGAAACTCCGAGATTCCATTAGAGTGCATTTTTTCCAAGAAGGCAGATTGATGGAGCAATTAATCAAGATTGATCTTTGATCAAGGTATGTTTTATTTTCTATCTTTTAGACGTATTTTGTGAAAACATGAAGATCTAAGATCCTTTTATTAAGAACAATTGTATGTTAAACATTAATCATATTAATGTGTTCATGATTAATATTAGGGTGTTCTTAAGAATGATTTTATACAAAATCCATATAAATACCAAATTGAAACCATTTTGACAGTCTCAAAACAATTGGAAATAGGTGATCTGATTGAATGATTGTGAGATGAAGTCGCGAAATCAGTCGCAGAAGTCGCTGAATCATCCATCTGAAGTCGCAGAACTGTGAGACGATCTTGGTGAGAAATATGAAGATGAGTTGAGCTGATAAGATGGAGATCCTCTTACTCAAGGTCACCGATTGGACTCAGGATTTCTACTAATAACACGTTCTCTTACACGGAATCCGCATTTCTGGTCATATGTTTTATATATTGAAACACCTTTGCATATTTCTCCAACATCGCAGGTCCAAAAGAAGAAGACATCATATAACCAACAGCCATTCTTAGAGAGGAAATTACTTGAAAAAGGGAAAAAAGCGAGTTTCATTTTTTTATGTTTTGGAAAACATGGAAATGGTGTGTGTTTCGGGTTTTGAGAGAGAGAGAGAGAGAGGTGTTGGTGCGGAGGTTCAAAATAAAGATGATTGTTACTATTCTAACGCCAATGCAACATTTGCATTGTCTACCTTCACACCGGGTAAGAAATTGTACACATTTAGGTGAGAGAAAGGGTAAATGATGTGTAAACTTGTATGGTCGGAAGACATTGTGTTAGGGGGGCCCCACATCTGGGGGCTAAAACTTGCCCGCCCAGAATGTGGGCGGCTAAAAGCCATGCGCCCAAAATTCTGTGCGGTAACCTTTTATCTGCCCAGAATTTTAACAGGAATAAAAAAAAATTAATTAGGCAAACGGTTTCACTATAACGGTAATAAAATTACAACGGTAACAAAAAATAAAACGGTAACATTTAATTTTGTATATATACATTATGCTCCCCTAGAATCTTTAACATCAACACTTTGACATTTTAATTTACTTATCACCAATTCAAAAAATATTTCTATGGATAATCCTTCACAAAGTACTCCGCCAAGTTCTAGTCGGCTACCAAATTTCACCCCACAAGACGAGGTGTTACTTTGTCTGGCATAAGTTAAATATTCTATAGATAGTCGTATGGGGACTAACCAATCACGAGCAACCTTGTGGGAAAAAATTACCAACGAATATAACACAAGTGAGGGTGTTATTTACAAATGAACCGAGAATGCATTGCAGGAAAAATACCGAAAAATTAATGCTGAATGTTTGTTGTATACGTCGACTTTGTCCAAAGCTTACGAAAACGGGAAAGATAGCGACACGACGGAGGTTACGTGGGTAATTACAATTAAATTCAAGTTTTTTATTTATTTATTAGTAAATTCTTAAATTGTCATCACTAATGCGGGAATTTTTCATATAGATAGAACGAGCTAGAGATAACTTTTTAAGCAAAGCAGATCATAAATTCAATTACGACCACTGCTACGAGGTGTTGAAGGACTTGCTAAAGTATTCCATGTCAACCATCGGTTCACAATATACGGATGAAGAAAATAATGAGAGCCCGCTTCATTCGAACGACAACGAATCAAGGGAATTCAATAATGCTCTTAGAAGACCGGAAGGACGTAAAATGGAAAAACATAAAGAAAGGAAACGAGCGACCGCCAACAGTGCGACTACAAACACATCCCTTTTAGAGAACTCCGAAGAATTCAACACACTTTATGACAAAAATTCTGCAGAATCACAAGCAATCAGGAGAACTCTAAATGAAAAGATTGATGGTTTAATTTCAATCCGCACCAAAGAGTTTGAAGCTCAACTCCAACGTGACGAAGATCAGATTATTTACATGGATACAACTAAATTCACTCCCCAACAAAATGCCTTTCACGAGATGCGAATGAATCAGATATGCAGCGTCGGTCTCAAGCATATCGTAACTTCTTAGAATAGATAAATAGATTTGGCCGGGTTCTTTATGTAATCCAAATTTATTAGTTATTAAATTTTGTACCAATGTTTATGAATGACTATTATTATCAAACCAAATTTTATTTATCACATGGATAATTGTTATAATTGCCCAAAATGGATAAAAATGAAATTACAATCAAGTTGATGATTCTACATGACGAATCCAAATGTGTTCCTTAAGATCGTCACGTAACTGGTTATGAGCTTCCTTGTTCCACATCTTTGCCTGACGCACCTGGTACTGATAATGGCCAGCGAGACTCTGCCTGCTTAAGCATGGGGGTGGGTCACGCAAGGGCAGGTCAGCTCGCCATGTCCCGTCACGCAACTCCTCCTCGACAATCATACTGTGTAATATGACACAAACTTTCATAATTACACGTAAGTCTTTATATTCCCAAAAATTTATATGGTTCCGGATAAAGTGGAACTGTTGTTGTAAGATCCCAAATGCCCTTTCCACATCCTTTCGGGCTCCTTCCTAAGCTCGTGTAAACACATTTTGTTTTTGAGTGACTGGTCTCTTGAAACTCTTGACGATAGTTGCGATAGGCGGATAGATGCCATCTGCAAGGTAGTAACCTGTGTCATATGTGTTTCCGTTTACTTCGAAGTGCATAGGGGTGCGATTTCCTTCTAGAAGTTCTTCAAACACGTGAGATTTGGCAAGAACATTCAGATCATTACATGCACCAGGCATCCCAAAGAACGAATGCCAAATCCAAGTATCATAAGATGCCACTGCCTCTAAAATAATAGTGGCAGCATGACAATGTCCTTGATATTGTCCTTTCCATGCATGTGGACAGTTATTCCATTCCCAATGCATGCAGTCAATGCTCCCAATCATCCCGGGGAAATCGCGTCGTTCATTTTCGGGCTGCATGCGGGCAATATCTTCGACTGTAGGTGTGCGACAATACTCCGGGCTAAACACTTTCACTATAGCCCTACAGAACCGTTTTAAAGTCTCAATCGCTGTCGTCTCAGCTATTTTTAAATATTCGTCCTGCAAATCCCCGCATCCACCGTACGCCAACATACGAAGTGCACAAATAATCTTCTGGTGAGAGCTTAATCCCATTCGTCCAACACAATCGGCTCTCTGTATGAAATATGAATCTTTTTCACAGCATGCTTCTAGAATACGATTGAAGCTCGCCCTGTTCATCCTAAACCTACCTCTGAACATTTCTTCAGGATAAGTGGGGTTCTCTTGGAAATAATCTTTCCATAAATTACGATGACCCATCTCTCTATCCCTATACACCGTTCTTCTCTCATGTATTTCCCTACCACTGTGTAGTAAGGACGATTGATTTATTGCACTCTGCAATCTGTAGTGGATCGCGGCGGCTTCATCATCTGAGTCAAGATCATAAGATTGGGCGATCTGCACTACTATCATCTCCTCTAGATCATTGTTAGACATTTTTTTTAAGGACTTGGGAAAAAATATTATATGAGTAGGAAATATCGTTATGCTCAATATCTATCTAAATTAATTATTTATAGACCACTCGAACTTGGACGGTAAAAAAAGAACCGCCCAAAATTGAACGATAAATAACGCTCCTCTGACTTGTTCATAGTCACTTCAACTGACATATGATGTGACCACTCGGACTTGGACAGTAAAAAAAGAACCGCCCAAAATTGAACGATAAATAATGCTCCTCTGACTTGTTCATAGACCACTCGGACTTGGACGGTAAAAAAAGAACCGCCCAAAATTGAACAATAAATAACGCTCCTCTGACTTGTTCATAATCACTTCAACTGACATATGATGTGACCACTCGGACTTGGACAGTAAAAAAAGAACCGCCCAAAATTGAACGATAAATAACGCTCCTCTGACTTATTCATAGACCACTCGAACTTGGACGGTAAAAAAAGAACCGCCCAAAATTGAACGATAAATAACGCTCCTCTGACTTCTTCATAGTCACTTCAACTGACATATGATGTGACCACTCAGACTTGGACGGTAAAAAAAGAACCGCCCAAAATTGAACGATAAATAACGCTCCTCTAACTTGTTCATAGACCACTCGGACGGTAAAAAAAGAACCGCCCAAAATTGAACGATAAATAACGCTCCTCTGACTTGTTCATAGTCACTTCAACTGACATATGATGTGACCACTCGGACTTGGACGGTAAAAAAAGAACCGCCCAAAATTGAACGATAAATAACGCTCCTCTGACTTGTTCATAGTCACTTCAACTGACATATGATGTGACCACTCGTACTTGTACGGTAAAAAAAGAACCACCCAAAATTGTACGGTAAACATTTATTCATCCATTTTCTTCCATTTAAGTAGATCGTCTCGTTATTAGTTATAGCGTCAATAAGTTATAGCTATACTAACTTCAGATCATAAACTATAAAATGCATAACCAAGTGTACATGCCTGATGAAGATTCACCCTCCTTAACCCATGTTCCCCTGAAAACTATGTTAGGGCAAAAACTTCGTACTATAACTGGTCACCGCCAAAAAAAGTTATGCGAAATGAATTCCTCTCAAGTGGGGGGATAAGAAGGATGCAACAGGTCAAGAAGAAAAAGTGTAAGTCTAAAGCGTCAACATCATTTGGAGATGACCATGATGAGGCGGCCCGCAACAATGTTGCACAAGTGTTGACTAACCCAGGGATCTACCAAGATCCCCATGGAGGTGGTTGGTTTGGTGAGAAAAGGGTGTTTGAAAACATCCCTATATGTACACTTCATTCCTTAGGCGATGTTAATCATGTGATGAAATGGTTAACGCCGACGAAAGGAAATATTCCATGGGATGATCATTTGAAATGGCCTAGGTTATTTGATAGATGTTGTGATTTGGAGTGCTATTGTTAGTGGAATGGTTTACCTGTGCCACAGGGAAAATCGGCAACATATTGCAAAGATGTAAAGAAAGATAATGAAAAATTCATTCGTTTATTGGAACACGAAATTGCACAGATGGAGAAAAGGCTAGAGCGGTGGCATTCTAAACATTTGATAAATACTGAACTCGACGATCCAATTTATGAATTGTATTCGGAACTCCCTGATTACAAAGGTCTAGATTCGGACTTGGATTTCGTACATCATCTACCTAACATGTTGATGGGGGATGGGAATGCCTTGTGTTGTGTTCCGTGGTTGCATAGGAAATAAAAAAGATAAGATTATGTAACTTTTTTATGTTTTTATATGTTAGTATTAATAAATTATAGTTGGTATTAATGTCACATGTTAGTATTAATAAATTATAGTTGGTATTAATGTCACATGTTAGTATTAATAAATTATAGTTGGTATTAATGTCCATGATTGTAACATAAAATAGTTAATG
The DNA here is from genome assembly GCA_949130495.1 of Sambucus nigra. Taxonomy (NCBI): domain Eukaryota; kingdom Viridiplantae; phylum Streptophyta; class Magnoliopsida; order Dipsacales; family Adoxaceae; genus Sambucus; species Sambucus nigra. The sequence goes on from OX422220.1 coordinate 458,787,122, forward strand.
GAAAATACACTGGAAAATTCCATCGTATGGAAAATACACTAGAAAATTACATATGGAAAATACACTGAAAAATGCAATTTACATTGGACCTCCTCCCTCATATTGGTCATAAGGAAATGTGTTGAAAATTCCAAAAATGTCATCGGCAAGAGATGGTTGAGAAGACGATCCTAAAGGATCTTGGGATGGTGGATGGGAAATATTGGGAGAAGCACTACGATATTCATCTCCATATATATATGGCGGTGTACGTTGCGGAATGGGGTAGTGTTTCGGGGCCGAACTCGGTCCCGCCCCACGTAGATTTGAAATTTCTTGATCTTTCTCACGAATTTGCCTATGCAACATAGTCTCTCGTTCTAACATTAAGGACCTTGTTTTTTGGATGAAGTCCTCTCTATAATAGACCATATCACGCCATTATTCGCGTGAGTAAAATTCAGTCGGAGCCAAGTCATTCGGCATACTTGGTGGATCTACCTGAATAAATGTTGTGCCAATTCCACTCATATGTGTCACCTAAAGTTCCCGTGATAACGGTATCAAACTCGAGGAAGAAGGTTACGAATGTGGAGCTTGCCATCTATCTGTCGGTGCGATGGGTACTCGTAAATCATGTGGTACCATCGAGGCAAACCCAACCCCGTCATGGTTCTGCCATCGAATTAACGAAGGTAATATTGGACCCTTAGTTACAGCTCTCCAGTATGTAAGCCATTCATCCTGCCCTGTGATTGTTACATTAGCAATTGCAGGTTGCCAATTGCCAATATGTTGCATATATATATTAAGAGGAATCAATGCCATTGGATATAATGGGTTATTTGGGATAGCAATGTGGCTTGTCATTTGATGGTAACAACGGTCTCCGAGATACCAACTCCCACCTAATTCCGGATCAAAGAGCATGTACCGTCTCTGAGCAAAATCATGAGCAATTGCAGCAGCAGGAAACTCGTTTTGCGGCAATTCCATAAACGGTTGCCATATAATTGACTCGGGTGATCGCATTTCGAGCTGCTCCTGCATGACTGAACTTTTAAAACGCATTTTTCCCTGAACATTATCAAGATTATCGATCCCCCATCGTAAAATACGCGGCCATCTTTCCACTGCATCATTGTGCAATAGGGGAGCCATGTTGTGGAGGTACTCGTAACCGTAATACTGCGATTTATAAGAATAAACAATTAATAAATTTATATTTTCATATAATAACTATATTTATATTATTTGAAAAAAATGAAATATTCACTTCGTAAATACTTTACCTCTATTAATTGCCAAAAATAATTAACTGTTTTCTGGGCATTTGCAGCACATGCGTCAAGTGCGTAGTAAACTCGGGCAAGAATGGCAGAACCCCAATCTTTCGCAGCCATGTCATTTATGTCGTCTAAATAAGTTGCCCAATCCACAAACACTGTATTGTGTCCCGTTGGAAAAAATATGGAGCTCATGACATAAAAAATAAAAGCTCGAGCGATTTGATTCGCGTTCGCTAATCTATGCTGCGGATCTTGTTGGCGCCAATGCAACATGTATTATTTTAGCATTGCACGCGAAATATTTCTTCCTTTTTACTGTGGGTGGCCTATTCCAGGATAATATAATTCAAATATTTCCTCCACCGTAAAAGGACTAGAATGAGGAAATGGTGGCAAAATGGGATTGGTACCAATTTCAATTCCTGATACGGAAAAATTTTACAATGATTAAAAGTTGCAAATATGATATATAAATAATTAACATAAATAAAGTGCGTATCAAGATATTGATAAATTACCGGTTCAATGAAAAAAATCAAACGGGGTGATCCCCAATTCCACTGATTGTAGCTGAAATGTGTGTGTTCTCTCCGACCACCTACTAATTAAGGCACCGGTCATTTGGTTATCTGAGTTAGGATAAATTTCATTGAACAAATGACTGAACCCGAAATTATTTATGGCGTCTCGGATTGCAGGAACGTCGGATAAACTTGCGTACACTTCAATCGGACCTTGTACACTACCACGCATGTGAAATTGACTATCATTTACTTGTGCGTTAGGATCAGTAATTGTGTCCGTCGCACGAGGTGTTTCGTCAGATAATCGAAATAAATTTCGATAAAAGATTGGTAAATTGGGTGGTGGAGGTGGGTTTTCATTTGGTTTGGCCTTTTTGCCACACCATTTTCTTTGAATGTGAAACATTTTGATGACTAAATAAATTGTTTTACGAAAATGCTATTTTGAATGAAAGATATATTGTGGGTATGATAAATAATGAAGGTAGATGTGTGATTTATATAGGGGATTTTTTTATAATAACGGATAGATTTTTATAACGGTTGAATTATAACGGCTGGATTATAACGGGCAGAAGTGGTTGGAAGTTGGGCGCCTTGGGCGGACGAAAGTGCCCCGCCCAGCCCTTGGGCGGCCAAAAGTCTCCCGCCCAGATTAATTTTACACACTCCCCACTGTGGCAACCGCACTCCACAATCAACCCAAAAAATCTAAATTTGCATTGTTTGTGCATCTCCCATTGGAGATGGCCTAAAGAATGGTCCGTCTTTCCCTTGAGCCTTGTGCTCTACAGACAGCTAATTTGTCTTTACTTTTCTAAAAGAGGTAGACTAGTCTACAAATAATTGTGCTTTTCTCTGATGGGAGTGGACAACATTCTTATAGCAACCCTTACGGGTAGTGTAAAAATACATCTGATTAGTGCAAATTTAGATGATAAAAAAGAAGAAAAATGCTATGGGTAAAAACAAATATACCATTTTGAGACACAAAACGGTGTCGTATTGATATAAATTTGTTCCGCGGAACATCATGTTCCGTTTTGTGTGGGCCATGTCAAGTGACTAAGCGGAACATCATGTTCCGTTTTAGTCTTTCCCTAAATTCCATCAAGCCCCCACATTTTCTCTACTATTTACATATCAACCCTCATTAATTCCTCAACAATATTTCTAACTTCCAACCAACCTATTAATTACCTTATACCTATTTATCTACCCCTTTTTTGAGAAGCTTTAGCACAAAAAAAAATCACCCACTTGGAAGCCGACGGTTATTTTTCGGGTGAGGTATTTTTATTGTGAGGTATGTTTATTGTTTTATTGTGATTATGTTTATTATTATTTTTTTTTCTGAATAGGTACTTTTTCATTTTTTTTTCAGTCTTTATTTAGACAAAATAAAATTAAATTTTTAGGTTATGTTCATGTGTAAATATAACGAAAAAATATTAAATAAAATTAAATTAATTTTTGTTATGTGATATGTTAATCTAACGAAAAAATATTATTACTTACTAAATATTCAAGTGTAAATATATAATTAAAATTAAAATTTTAGTTTATGTTAGTTGTAAAATATATTTTTGAATCAATTTTATTTTTATATGCAACTCCTAGCTAAAAAAGAAAATCATATTCTGCTACTCAAAGAAATCATCTACGAGCAAAAAAAAAAGAGGTAATTTGTTGGTTGTTTTAATTTCCATGCTATATTTATTTAATATTTAGTTGTTGTAAATTTACTTTTGTATAGTTTTATATATTATTTAGTAAATAGTTGTGTACAAAGAAACCAATAAATATTATTTGTTAATGTTATATAAAAAAAATCCAAATAATATTAGTAAATATTCATGTGTAAATAAATAATTAACATTGAGAGTGTTTAGAATACAAATATAAATGAAAATGAAGATAGTGTTCGTATTTATAAAAAAAAATGTAACCGTTGGATAAACAAATAGCCGTTGAAATAGGAAAGAGGGATAAATAAATAACTGTTGAAACTATTTGAAACATTTGGGGGTGAAAGTAGAAAAGAGGGAAATAGGGGAATGCTTGGGCGGAACATGATGTTCCGCTTAAGCCAATATATATATATTTTTTTCTTCCTTGCGCGGAACATGATGTTCCGTTTTGGGTGCGGGTCCCACAAAAAACCAACTTGTCCAATTGTATCTTTGTTATTTTATGCCCTACCGATGTTCATATATACAATACTGCCTTACGCATAACACACATATATATGCCATATATACCAGTTTAGCATACCCGTAAGGGTGTAATACCCCGTACTTTTGACTATATTTATTTTTGGGATTAATTAATTAAATTGTGTATTAATTGATAATTAATCCGGGTTATAAATACTAATGTGATGCGAGTTGGTATTTGATTATTTGATTATGTGCATATATGATGATATATGTATTTGGTATTATAAAATTTGTTGTGAGATTTATATATGGCAATTTGGAAATTTTGTTGAGACGCGTGGGACTGCCGCGTCACGATATAATATTTTGATAATAAAAGTGAATTTAAAATCTACAATCCGTATAGTCAGAAAACACTAGCCGGGGGTATAGTTTGGGTCCCGGGGTATTTTTAGGCCATACCGGCAACTTAAAGGGTATTTTGGTAATTTTACATTTTGAGGAATTAAAAGTGACGAAAATTGGAGATGCAAATCTGATGTGGAATTTGGCCCACTAAGCCCATAACCAACCAATATTAACCTAGAAAGCTACATAGGTTATCATTTTAGGTTTTCTAAGTTTCCCCAAATCAAAACCCTAGCCACCTTAAGCCACCATTGGAGGAGAGCTTGGAGAAAGGAAAAATCTGCAAAAATTCTTCAGCAAATCAACACCAAATCCGGAATCAAACCAAGGCAAGTGATTTAAATTACATTCCTTATTAAGTGAATGCTTTTTCCATGTTAGACACATTGTTAAGCAATCTTATATAAGAGTTAAAAGAAAACCCATGAAATTGGAAGATTGTTGTTTAATTCTGGGATAGGTTTGCATGTAGAAACATTGTTTGAAGATTTAATTCAGAGATTTCATATCTATGTGATGTATAAACGGATTAAAATCAGGGAAATTTTGATGAAAAGAATCTAGGGTTTATGTTCTTGAAGGAAATTGGGAATTTATGTAGAAACCTTGTGATTTAATGATGTTTAGAAGGTATTAAACCCCTTTAATGATGTTAGTATAGCACCTTGGCATGTTTGAGGATGATTAGAGAACTCAATATATTGTAGGAACGAATTTTAGAAGAGGTTTGAGGAGTAAAAATGGTGAAAAACAATTTTGGGAAAAATCTGGGCCGAAACTGGTAGCTCGTTTGAAGCAGCCCCCAGGTCGTTCGAACGAACTCGTTCGAACGAGCTTCTAACGAGTTGACCAGTCGTTACTAACGAGAAGGTATTTCGTTCGATATCTCGTTCGAACGAGATATCGTTAGAAGTGACAGTTCGTTCAAACGAACTGGGATCTCGTTCGAACAGCCTCGTTCGAACGAGACTTCTAACGACCTGACAGTCCAAACTCGTTCGAAGCCTCGTTCGAACGAGACTTCTAACGAGCTGGCAGTTTGGTACTTTTTGGACTGTTTTGACTTTTGGAGTTTTGTAAACTTGTTCGAGGATATAGTTAACCTTCCAACGATGATGTAGTGATAGGTTTGGGACATTTGGGTATTTATGAGAAGGAATTTACATACGAGAGTGTGTTACATGGACGGTTTGGGTTGAGACGTGAGTGTCTAGTACGACGTGAGATAATTATGACGCGTATAATTACAAACCGGAATAGTATGAATCATGATAAGTATAAACTAGTACGAGTATGCGATATGTACTACGATTAAAATACGGTATTACTAAGATGTGTGTTTACTTAGTATTGTTATATGGATTGTGTGTATGACATACCTACCATACTTGCTATCACGGGAGGTTACGTTCGCTTAGGACCCTCTAATCCTTGTGTGCCTACGGGGGGGATATAGACTGGTACCTTGATGAACATAGGTCATAGAAAGACTTATTGTGATATTAATAAGTCCGCTGACCGTGGGAGCGTAGGTATGTGCGTGACCCACGTGATGGTGACTATGTTCGCCTCCACTATTTGTGATTTGTGTTATCTGAACTATTCCTGAGAGATTCGGAATGTGTGATCCTTATGTACGTGATGTACGGGATGGATAGCAGAGTATGTGTGCACCATAGCTTAGATGGGGGGTGCTTGTATCGTATATTTATGATGTGAATAATATACATTAAATTAATGGGAATCCTCATGTTAATGTTGTAAAATTATTACGGTATTATTTCGAGTTATATAATGAGTTAACTGATAGTTATATCAATGGTATATTTAGTAACTGAGTTCACGTTAAACCCCTATTTAATTACGAGCGTTGTCATGTTAAATGGAACTGAGTAATATGGGTAGAACCTTTGGCAGTCTAGCTAGTTATGTAGTCACTTAGCTAGTTGTATGGATAGATATAGATGGGTACTTGCGTTAGGAGTGCACAGTTAGACGAGGGGTGAGAATATAATGTGAGTGCACGTCCTAACATGTACTTTGCATTTAATGTTTTAAATGTTTTTAAAGCACTTGCAGGTTTTTAAAATATAACTCCACATTCGGGCTCTGACCCGTTTGCTTTTCAAATCTTTTTCTTTGTAAAACCATTTTAGGTGCCCAGCCACAAGGACACCAAGCATAGGATACTCATTCAGGTGACGAGCTGTAGCTGTTTGTGGAAGCTACAGGGATTTGCATGTAGACGCTTCTATCGTTTGGATTCCAGAGTCACTATCTATCAGTTGTAGGGCATGTTGCCCATTTCTATTTAGAGACATCTTTTATATTTCAGTTTTCAGACTTTAGCATTTATGGTTTCAGTATTTAGTTATTCTTTTCAGTTATGGGATTGTAGTGAGGAGTTTTTCCTCCAGACTTTAATTACTGTTATGTGATGGTTATTCGTTTTACTTCAGTATGGTGAATGGTGTTATTTATTTCTTCTTTACACTTGTTGCATGTTAATCAGACTTAAATTAAAATTTGGCAACTTGCTTTTAAATACTAGGTGGTTAGTAATATTAAAACGTTTTCGATAGTGATGCTATTAACTGAGCCAACTTGGCATTTTGAATTAATTTAATAAAGGAGTAGCTACCCGGTATTTAATTAGTCGGGGTGTCACAGGTGGTATCAGAGCATCAGGTTCTAGTGTCCTTTAGGATCTGTACGGCTATTATGTTTTCGCTACGTTTCTTAGATATAGAGCCCTATATTTTAGGACTGTTGTACTCTTTTTGTGTATGCTTCGTTCTTCAGCTATATTAAGTTTATAAACCGTGAACTTATAAACTTTTCCTTATTTCAGATGCCTCCACGACGTGCACGACGAGTTCCCAGGGATGCTACGCCCGAACCACAGCCCGCTCCAGTTCAGGGCATGATGAACGCCGCTGAGGTTGCTGCTATAGTAGCCCAAGCAGTAAATGCCGCGATTGCCATGATTCAGCAGGCACCACCTCAGGCGCCGGTTGCCGCGCCAGTACAGGTTAATGCATTCCCGTCTGCTTGGGAGCGTGTACGTGACGCTTTTCAGAAAGCGCATCCGCCAGAGTTTGCAGGTAGCTCAGACGTGGTAGTCTCGAGCCAATGGAGGAAGGACATACAGAGGCATTTGAGGATGCATGAGTGCACTGATGTTCAGAAACAGGTACTAGCTACTTTCACGCTAGTGGGATCTGCGCTACAGTGGTGGGAGTCTATCACCACCGCGGAGGAGAGGGATACCCTCACGATTCAGGAGTTCTGGGTGCGGTTCGACCGCAAGTACTTTCCGTCCGTAGTTTATACAGAGATGAGGAGGAAGCTGATGAGTTTGAAGCAGGAGGGCAAGACAGTGGCCGAGTATGAGGCCGAGTTCACTAACCTGTTGAATATCGTTCCAGATGAGATTCCAACAGAGAAGAAGAAGATTGAGAAGTTCACCGATGGGTTGAATTAGAGGATCCGTCAACATCTGCTAGGGAACATATCGTTGGCCATTTATTCTGATGTGGTTAACGCAGCATTGTTACACTGCCAGGACCACCGTTTTCATATGGACGAGGGCAAACGGTCGGGAGAGTCTAGCCATCAGGGCAGGACTAGAGGACATGGTGCCAGCGGGGCACAAACCGGTCAGGGGCAGAGACAGAATGAACAGGGTACCCAGCAGGGGGATAATAAGAGGTTCCGGTCAGGGAACTACAGGCAGGGACAGGGAGGTTTCCGTCAGGGCCATCAGGGTCCAAACGGCCATCAGGGCCAGCAGGGACAGAATGGGTAGCAGTTTCACCAGGGCCAGCAGGGCCAAGGGAGGAATGGTAACGGCCACCAGGGCCGGGGACAGCAGGGGCAGAGGGGAGGGAACTTCCCAGGGAAGTGCTTTACTTGTGGCAAGACTGGCCATAAGAAGCAGGATTGTCCTGATAGGGGCAGGGCCCCACAGCAGCAGCAGCAGGGTGCTCGCCAGGAGCCACAGAGACCTATATTTCCCGCCGCTCTTCCCGCACCGCCACAGATGGCAGCACTGCCACCCATTCCAGCAGTCCCAGCTCAGCAGGGGCAGCTACAGTATGGACGTGTCTACAACGTTCACCAGGCTGCAGTTCCACAGGCACCGCCCGCGATCGAGGGTACGTTTCCTATCCATGGCACTATGGGTCGGGTGTTATTTGATACGGGTGCTACACATTGTTTTATAGCTACACACTTCGCGAAAGCTTTAGGATTGTTAGCTACGGCAGAGAGCACAGTGACGTGTGTCGACTCACCATTGGGGAGTGGGTCACTTATTTTCTTTATATGCCGGGGAGTGGGAGTAGAGGTTGGTGGTTTGGTATTGCCTGCAGACATGTTAGTGTGAGACATGCATGTTCACGATGTGATCATCGGTATGGATTGGCTCGTAGCATATAGGGCCATGATTGATTGCTTCAGCGGGAGCATTGTTTTTGCCATTCCGGGGAAAGAGATGTTTATAGTGGCGATGCCTCGCCCAGAGGGAGGATCGACCGCTCATCTGTATTACATAGAGGAGGATACCTCTAAGGAGGTTGTGATCCCTTTAGATTCGATCCCGGTTGTCAGGGAGTATTCAGATGTGTTTCAGGAGATACCAGGCTTACCGCCCAGTCGGGAGATAGACTTCGTTATAGATTTGCTACCAGGTACAAGACCTATAGCACGTGCACCGTACCGTATGGCTCCAACTGAGATACGAGAGCTACGGGATCAGATAGAGCAGCTGTTAGGGCAAGGCTTTATTCGCAGGAGTACCTCACCTTGGGGCGCTCCAGTTTTGTTTGTGAAGAAGAGGGACGGTTCACTGAGATTGTGTGTGGACTACCGAGAGTTGAATAAAGTCACGATACGGAATAAGTATCCGTTGCCTCGAATCGATGACTTATTCGACCAGTTGAGAGGAGATTCTTTCTTCTCGAAGATTGACTTGAGATCGGGATACCATCAGTTACGTATCAGGGAGGAGGATGTCTCGAAGACTGCGTTCCTGTTGAGATATGGTTCTTACGAATTTCGGGTTAAGCCTTTCGGCTTGACCAACGCTCCAGCAGTGTTTATGGACTTGATGAACAGAGTGTTCAGGGATTTCCTAGATCAGTTTGTCATTGTCTTCATTGATGACATTCTGGTTTACTCCCAGACAGAGGAGGAGCACGCCGAGCATTTGAGGCAAGTTTTGCAGACACTTCGTCAGAACGAGTTGTATGAAAAATATGAGAAGTGCGGGTTTTGGCTGAAAGAAGTCCAGTTCTTGGGCCACATTATTTCCGACCAGGGAATATCTGTCGATCCGGGGAAGGTATCAGCGGTGAGGGAGTGGGGACAGCCCACGACACCAACGGAGATTCGTAGTTTCTTGGGTTTGGCAGGATACTACAGGAGGTTTATTTGGGGTTTCTCGGAGATAGCAGGTCCTTTGACACATCTTACTCATAAGGGTGTGCCGTACATTTGGAGTGATGCCTGTCAGTTGGCATTCGATGAATTGAAGGACAAATTGACCTCAGCACCTGTGTTAGCATTGCCGAGACCGGGAGTTGAGTATTTGGTTTACACCGATGCGTCCTTGCAAGGACTGGGAGATGTATTGCAGCAAGAGAGACAGGCCATAGCTTATGCTTCCCGTAAGCTTAAGCCTCATGAGAAGAATTACCCCACGCATGATTTGGAGTTGGCAGCAGTGGTATTTGCCTTACGGATTTGGAGGCACTATCTTTTGGGGGAGAAGTTTCAGTTGTTCACGGATCACAAGTCACTACAGTATCTGTTCACACAGAAGGAGTTGAACATGCGGCAGCGTAGGTGGCTTGAGTTTGTGAAAGACTACCAGTTCGACATCCAGTACCACCCGGATAAGGCTAACGTGGTAGCAGACGCGTTGAGCCGCAGGCCAGCAGATGAGGTGGCAGAGGTGTGGAAGGCTAAGTGGAAGGAATTGGGACACCAGGATGCAGTGGCCCGATCTTTCATGTCTGTGATGACCGTTACACCGCAGATTGTCACGAAGGTAGTATGGGCACAGGCTAACGATTCGTTCTGTCAGGAGCAGATAGTTCGATTACTTGCAGAGGGAGCCGAGTCCTATACCGTTAGCTCAGACGGGGGATTACGCTTCAATGGGAGATTGGTAGTTCCGGAAGGGGAAGAATTGCGGCACGATGTGATGGCAGAGTCGCACGGCTCACGGTTCGCGGTACATCCCGGAGGGGACAAAATGTACCAAGACATGAGACGGCAATATTGGTGGAGCGGTATGAAGGGAGATATCGCTGAGTTTGTCTCGAAATGCGCCACTTGTCAGCTTGTAAAAGTGGATCATCAGAGACCAGCAGGATTGCTACAGCCGTTGGAGGTTTCGGTGTGGATGTGGGAGAGCATATCCATGGATTTTGTCACGGGGTTGCCTACGTCGCAGAGGGGTCACGACTCCATTTGGGTAATTGTGGACAGGTTGTCCAAGGTCGCTCACTTCTTACCCGTAAGGACTGACTACACTACGGGACAGTATGCCCAGCTCTTCATTTCAAAGATTATGAGACTTCACGGTGTGCCCCTAAATATCGTGTCTGACAGAGACAAGATATTTGTTTCGAGGTTTTGGGAGAGTTTCCAGGAGGCCATGGGCACGGAATTGCGGTTGAGTACGGCTTATCATCCGCAGACCGATGGGCAGACAGAGCGCACCAATCAGATGTTGGAGGACATGCTACGCATGTGCATTATTGACTTCGGGGGTGGATGGGAGCAGTACCTTCCACTGGTGGAGTTTGCTTACAACAACTCCTATCAGTTTACTATTGGCATGGCTCCGTTTGAGGCATTGTACGGTAGGCCTTGTCGTTCCCCAGCATGTTGGTTAGAAGTGGGGGACAACAAACTACTTGGGCCGGAAGTGATTCAGGATACTTCGGCAAGGATTGAGTTGATTCGGAGTCGCATTCGGGTAGCTCAAGACAGGCAGAAGAGTTATGCTGATGCGAAGAGTTTTTTCAGGGAGTTCCAAGTGGGGGACCAGGTTTTACTCAGGGTATCTCCAATGAAGGGGATTATGCGTTTCGGGAAGAAGGGGAAGTTGGCACCGAGGTACGTGGGGCCGTTTCCTATTATTGAGCGGATCGGACCGGTTGCGTATAGACTGGGACTACCGGAGCACTTGCATCGGATTCACGACGTGTTCCATATTTCCTCGCTGAGGAAATACCTTAGAGATAATTTGGCTCATTCTCACATTGCTGTGGAGGACATCGATCTCCAGCCGGATAGATCCTACGAGGAGGGGCTAATAGCTATTTTGGACCGAAGCGAGAGGAAACTGCGGTCAAAGATAGTCCCGTTAGTGCGTGTTCAGTGGCGACATCACAATGTCGAGGAGTCCACATGGGAGCGCGAGGATGAGATGCGCGAGCGTTATCCAGAGCTGTTTTTAGCAGGTACTTTCTAGTTTCGAATTTCGGGACGAAATTCAGTTATTAGGGGGGAAGTATGTAATACCCCGTACTTTTGACTATATTTATTTTTGGGATTAATTAATTAAATTGTGTATTAATTGATAATTAATCCGGGTTATAAATACTAATGTGATGCGAGTTGGTATTTGATTATTTGATTATGTGCATATATGATGATATATGTATTTCGTATTATAAAATTTGTCGTGAGATTTATATACGGCAATTTGGAAATTTTGTTGAGACGCGTGGGACCACCGCGTCACGGTATAATATTTTGATAATAAAAGTGAATTTAAAATCTATAATCCGTATGGTCGTTTTGAGTGCGCCAACGCGTCCGGAAGGGTCGAGATAGTCAAAAAACACTAGCCGGGGGTATAGTTTGGGTCCCGAGGTATTTTTAGGCCATACCGGCAACTTAAAGGGTATTTTGGTAATTTTACATTTTGAGGAATTAAAAGTGACGAAAATTGGAGATGTAAATCTGATGTGGAATTTGGCCCACTAAGCCCATAACCAACCAATATTAACCTAGAAAGCTACGTAGGTTATCATTTTAGGTTTTCTAAGTTTCCCCAAATCAAAACCCTAGCGACCTTAAGCCACCATTGGAGGAGAGCTTGGAGAAAGGAAAAATCTGCAGAAATTCTTCAGCAAATCAACACCAAATTCGGAATCAAACCAAGGCAAGTGATTTAAATTACATTCCTTATGCAGTGAATGCTTTTTCCATGTTAGAAACATTGTTAAGCAATCTTATATAAGAGTTAAAAGAAAACCCATGAAATTGGAAGATTGTTGTTTAATTCTGGGATAGGTTTGCATGTAGAAACATTGTTTGAAGATTTAATTCAGAGATTTCATATCTATGTGATGTATAAACGGATTAAAATCTGGGAAATTTTGATGAGAAGAATCTAGGGTTTATGTTCTTGAAGAAAATTGGGAATTTATGTAGAAACCTTGTGATTTAATGATGTTTAGAAGGTATTAAACCCCTTTAATGATGTTAGTATAGCACCTTGGCATGTTTGAGGATGATTAGAGAACTCAATATATTGTAGGAACGAATTTTAGAAGAGGTTTGAGGAGTAAAAATGGTGAAAAACGATTTTGGGAAAAATTTGGGCCAAAACTGGTAGCTCGTTAGAAGCATCCCCCAGGTCGTTCGAACGAACTCGTTCGAACGAGCTTCTAACGAGTTGACCAGTCGTTACTAACGAGAAGGTATTTCGTTCGATATCTCGTTCGAACGAGATATCGTTAGAAGTGACAGTTCGTTCGAACGAACTGGGATCTCGTTCGAACAGCCTCGTTCGAACGAGACTTCTAATGACCTGACAGTCCAAACTCGTTCGAAGCCTCGTTCGAACGAGACTTCTAACGAGCTGGCAGTTTGGTACTTTTTGGACTGTTTTGACTTTTGGAGTTTCGTAAACTTGTTCGAGGATATAGTTAACCTTCCAACGATGATGTAGTGATAGGTTTGGGACATTTGGGTATTTATGAGAAGGAATTTACATACGAGAGTGTGTTACATGGACGGTTTGGGTTGAGACGTGAGTGTCTAGTACGACGTGAGATAATTATGACGCGTATAATTACAAACCGGAATAGTATGAATCATGATAAGTATAAACTAGTACGAGTATGCGATATGTACAAAGATTAAAATACGATATTACTAAGATGTGTGTTTACTTAGTATTGTTATATGGATTGTGTGTATGACATACCTACCATACTTGCTATCACGGGAGGTTACGTTCGCTTAGGACCCTCTAATCCTTGTGTGCCTATGGGGGGGATATAGACTAGTACCTTGATGAACATAGGTCATAGAAAGACTTATTGTGATATTAATAAGTCCGCTGACCGTGGGAGCGTAGGTATGTGCGTGACCCACGTGATGGTGACTGTGTTCGCCTCCACTATTTGTGATTTGTGTTATCTGAACTATTCCTGAGAGATTCGGAATGTGTGATCCTTATGTACGTGATGTATCGGGATGGATAGCAGAGTATGTGTGCTCCATAGCTTAGATTGTGGGGTGCTTGTATCGTATATTTATGATGTGAATAATATACATTAAATTAATGGGAATCCTCATGTTAATGTTGTAAAAATATTACGGTATTATTTCGAGTTATATAATGAGTTAACTGAGAGTTATATCAATGGTATATTTAGTAACTGAGTTCACGTTAAACCCCTATTTAATTACGAGCGTTGTCATGTTAAATGGAACTGAGTAATATGGGTAGAACCTTTGGCAGTCTAGCTAGTTATGTAGTCACTTAGCTAGTTGTATGGATAGATATAGATGGGTACTTGCGTTAGGAGTGCACAGTTAAACGAGGGGTGAGAATATAATGTGAGTGCACGTCCTAACATGTACTTTGCATTTAATGTTTTAAATGTTTTTAAAGCACTTGCAGGTTTTTAAAATATAACTCCACATTCGGGCTCTGACCCGTTTGCTTTTCAAATCTTTTTCTTTGTAAAACCATTTTAGGTGCCCATCCACAAGGACACCAAGCATAGGATACTCATTCAGGTGACGAGCTGTAGCTGTTTGTGGAAGCTACAGGGATTTGCATGTAGACGCTTCTATCGTTTGGATTCCAGAGTCACTATCTATCAGTTGTAGGGCATGTTGCCCATTTCTATTTAGAGACATCTTTTATATTTCAGTTTTCAGACTTTAGCATTTATGGTTTCAGTATTTAGTTATTCTTTTCAATTATGGGATTGTAGTGAGGAGTTTTTCCTCCAGACTTTAATTACTGTTATGTGATGGTTATTCGTTTTACTTCAGTATGGTGAATGGTGTTATTTATTTCTTCTTTACACTTGTTGCATGTTAATCAGACTTAAATTAAAATTTGGCAACTTGCTTTTAAATACTAGGTGGTTAGTAATATTAAAACGTTTTCGACAGTGATGCTATTAACTGAGCCAACTTGGCATTTTGAATTAATTTAATAAAGGAGTAGCTACCCGGTATTTAATTAGTCGGGGTGTCACAAAGGGTTGCTCTTAACGTGTTGTAAACCCATTTTCTAAAAGAAACTTGAAAGACTTTGAGCATTCTTAAAGATGATTTAGCATCATTTTCAACCGTAGCATTTTTAAAAGCTCATGTTTGTTTAACAAAATAACCTTATTTTTAAATTAAAGTGAAATGGAAGAAATAATTAATGAGAAATAAAAGAGGAGAAAATCAAAATTTTGAGGGGTAAAATAGAAAATGCAAAAAAAAATCATATTGATGACATCATCGATCAATATTATGACATACATAAATTTCCTACTTTATTATATATACTAGCGAAATGCCTGTGCCTAAAGGCACGGAAAAAAAAATTCAATGATCGAAATGTGTAAACAATTTAAGTCAATTTTTATTATAACACAAACGTGAAAAAAATTTATAAATTTTGAACATAATTTTCTTTATTTATATCACTATAATTATCCCATTATGAAATATCACAATACAAAAGTTTTGTTTACAACACAAAAGTGTAAACATTTTTAAAAATTTTGGGCATAGCAGTTGTAGATGTAGAAATGATGAGCAATAGCACTTGTAGATGTATAAATAATATAGCTAAAATTAAATTAGAAGGCACAATTACACTTATTTACAACTTATTGTGGATGGCCTTTACTCAGTTTTAGAACAAAAAAATATACTTTACTCACTTTACCCACCTTATTGTGGATGGCCTTAACATTGTTTTTAAGTTTACAACACTTAAAAATAATTTTGCATTTCTTAAAACTATTTAAAAATGTAAAAAAGGGTTTTTTTAATTTATATTAAACAAACTTTTTTTTTTTAAAACAGTTTTTTTCAAAAAAACAAAAATATTTTTTATATTAAAATTGTGTTTTTTAACAATACATTTTTTTTAATTTATCTAATAAAATAATTTTTTTAATTAAAAGAAAAGACAAATAACCTTATTAAAAACTCTACCATTTATTTCACCAAGATGTTTAATGCCACTATATGTAAATCTATGTTGGGACTTTTCTTGAGCAATTTTTGTTCCATGTTGGCCATCACATAAGTGAAGAAAATCATTAGTAAAATTAGTAAGCAATGCATTGAAATGATTGGACAACAATACAATCATCTCTATAGACATGTGAGATTGAGGATCAATGCTTGTCTCATTTTCTTTTTCCTTTACCGAAGTAGTTATAATATCATGATCTTCACCTTAAACTTTGGGGACTACAAAACTGTATACTTCATCTGTCAAATACTAAACCAAAAACACTCTACGAAGTGTCACTACGTTTGTTATGTACTAAACCAACAATCTTACTTCCCTTCACGTATCCGAGTACCCATTTCAAATCCTGCCAAGGGACAACAATACAATCACAATATGTTAAATGTTTGACCTAGTGTGAACCATGAAATACATAACTCCCAACTACACCAAAATAAGGAACCCATAACATGTGCTCACTCCTCTGTTTACGGTGATAACCCTGACTATTTTAGAGCTGCTACAGGGGTACTCACAGGTTTAATAGAAATATTCTTTTTTGAAAGAGACCCATCAGCGAAGCAGTATAAAGAGAGCTCATCAAACTCTCTAATTTATAGTGTAAGACATATATTAGAGGAAAAATGAAATCTTAGTACCTTAAATAAATGAAATCCCCATACGTTACACAATTGATTCAACTTAGATTTCACCATAAATTTATCTGCAAGCATTAGATATAAGGGTTTAGAACATTTAAAACACAATAACTAATTTTTGAACAGAAAGCTTCTAAGACAAACATGATTTATTCTGCCAAAATGTTTAATGCCACTATATGTAACTGTAGATGCGATTATTATGCAGCACAAATAAATATGAAAGAGGTGACAACCAAGAAAAAACAAATAAAAAACCAATCACACAACAACGAAGATACGTGGTTCAGCAAAGAAGTGCCTACGTCCACGGTGGTTCAGTCAGTGTTATTTCTCTATATTCTGAAGAGTAAGTACAGAGAATACAACTTGTCCTTTGCCCCGGACTTAGGGTTTAATTTATACATGTGTGTGTTGGTGTAGTGGAGGTGATGGGTTCCTCTTTATTAGCCATCTCCCTTTCATGGGATCATATTCCCCCACAACTTCTCTTCATGGGATCGTGGAGTAAATGGATGAGTACCAGAAGTGACGGGCCTGGGCTTTGGGCCGCTGAAGAGGGGCTACTTGTCCAGGCCTTATAGTGATAAAAACGGGGTACCCACAATTGCCCCTAAATTTGTTGGGCCGTTCTCGCGGGTCTGATTAATTTAAATGATCAGCAATGATGGTTGATCTCTTTGAAAACTGTGAAGTTACTTTGGCGGCACCCGCTTCGCTGTCCGTGCGTTATGATTAGCTTTGAAGGCTTGTTGGAATAAGACACATTTTCTCTTCGTCGTTCCAGCTTTTCCATCAATCTTCTATTTTCTGAGAACTCTCAAGTTTTGTACCTTCTGTTTTCGGTCTCCACTCTCGTCGCTTCTTCGCCTTTTGGTCTGATCTTCTGTCCTGTAAGTCTTTCGTGCCCTTTTTCTTGATTTTATAGTTTTTCCTGTATTTTTCCCAATGGCGAAGATTGGAAATAGGTCGGTAACTGAGTTTAGAAAATTCTACGGTATTCCTGAGTGGGTAGAGATTGAGTGTTGTGCCTCGCCGCCTAGGAACGTCAGGGATATAGAGGATGCACATTGGATTCATGTCCTGTTGCTCTCCCAGGGGGGTCTTACCTTTCCCCCTAATGGTTTGTTCCTGCACTTTTTTAGTTATTTTGGTATTGTGCCTGCACAATGTTCACCCAATGTATGGAAAATAGTGAACGGTGTGCACAGGATAAATCAGTTGTACGGCACGAGGTTAGGGCTTGCCGAGGTTTGTTTTTGTTATTCTTTTTCTCGAACGAGTTCAGGTGTCTTGTACCTTAAGTCTAGGAGCCCTGATAGGGTATTGGTAGTAAATTTACCTGATTCCCATAAGGACTACTGGCAAGAAGGTTTTCTCGTTAGGAACTGGCAATACTCCCCTCAATTTGAAGGGTCGAGGTCTGAGAGGTTCACTATTCCCTTTTATGGGGAAGAATATATAGGTAGATGTTGTATTGTTGTTTCAACCCTTGCTTACTTTGTGACTTGTCTAACTCCTCCTTGCTTTCTCCTTTTCAGCGAAGATAAAGAACTTGGAGCCAGCTCTCAGCGAGGTTCGTATCTCGGAACTAGTGAAAGCTTGGAACATCAGGGAACCTTTGGGTGACGGCGAGCATCCTAGGTCTGCTGCTTTTCTGCTTGAATACAAGAACACAGGCTCGAGCTTCATAGCCCGACCTGTGGATAGTGTTCCGGACTTTGACTCTTCCGAAGAGATTTCAGCTGAGCCCATCCAATTGGACGAGGAGGAGAGCAGCTCGGAGAGCAGCTCGGAGAGCGAGCCTGCAGGTGTTGGGAGTAACTTGGGTGGAGGCAGTGCTGATAGTAGCAGTTCGTCGAGTACTACCAGTAGTCCAGGTGAAGAAATGCCTCCCAGGAAGAATCTAATCCGGGATGATGATGATGATGATGATGTGCTTCTTGCACAGAGGTACAAAAAATCGAAGACTGTCTCCGGGGCCATAGCTACTGGTTCTCGGCCTCCCTCTCAAGAACAAGAGAAGAAGAAGAGAGAGGAGGAGCAGGCGAGGGAGAGGGAGAAGAAAAAGGAGGAGGAGAGGAAGAAGGTGGAAGAGAGAAAGAGGAGGGAGAAGGAGAAGGAGGAGGAGAGGAGGAAGATGGAACTGAGGACCAAGACTGGTCAATCCTTGGTTCCAGTATCTGCTTTGCCTGAGGGGGCTTCGGTGGCCACCTCTCCTCAACTCGCCCCTGCGCTGCTTGAGAGGGCAGTCCTCCCTGCAGATCGCGAAAGGGCGTCAGGGACTGATCAACTGGCCTTGCAAGCTAGCCAGAGGCTTGCCTTGGTAAGGTTTCTTTTCTACTTCTCAACTTCTTCTAATCTGTTTTGGTGGTTTCTTCTTTCTGATCTTTCCCTTGTTTTCTGCAGTTTGTGACTGACTTCGCTATGCTCTATCGCTCTCGCGACGAGCTGTTGAGAAGGAACAGCGAGCTGGAGCAGGCGAATTCTACTCTGGTGGCCAGGGGTTCCCGGCTGGAGGCCGATCTGAAGGCCTCTGATGGGGCTCGAGCTTCTTCTACCTTGGCCCTTGCTAATTCTGCTCGCGACAGAGATAATGCTGTCACGGAGCTCGGCGAGCTGAGGAAGTCGTATGACCAGGTCTGTTCTAGCAAGCTGGACTTTGTGGAGAAGAACAGGGTTCTTGCCGAGCAGCTGGAAGCGGAGAAGGCCCAGGCAGCCATTGTTAAAGAAGATTCATACAATTCTGGCTGGGCTGCTGCGTATGAAGACGCCGAGGTTCAGATAGGCTATATTAGCCGTCTGAACTTCAAGAAGGGGTGGAACAAGGCTCTTGTGGCTGCAGGGGTGGATGTTGCATCCCCACTTTTTGACGAACATGATCCAGGGCCCAAGCCAGTTGTGGATGAGGAGCCCGCTCCAACTGCTGAAGGGGTCAATCCTGCTTCTCAGGCGACTCTTGCTGATGCTTCTTTGGTCGAGGGGGCAGTGCACACCTCTGCAGAGGGTAACGCCCCTGCTGATGCTGATAAGGACGAGGGTCCGTCCACCGAGGTTGCTAAGTGATAGGGGTTTCTTTGTAGTTTTTTTTTTCTTTTTTTTTTGTTCTGATGTAACCTCGCTCCTTATCAATAAAAAGGCTTCGTTTTTGTCTATGCTGATTTCTTTTTGCTCTCTTCCTTTCTTTGTAGTTGGTTGATGTGGATGATTATATTCCTGTTACCTCCCAATTGGGTAGGACGCTGGGTCCTAATGCAAGCCCTGCAGTTCGCCAGGCTTTTGCTAGGCTCTGTAGGTTTGCCAAATCAAGGAACCAGAAGTATAAGGATCAGTCCGAGCTGGTGGCTAAATTGATGGACAGGCTCCAGGAAATGGGAGAGATCGGAGCTTCAGTGCAAGAAGAAGTCAGCGAGCTGAGAGTAAAGTTACTGGAGGCTACCGAGATCAATCAGGTCGTGGAGTTTCTTCAGCGGGAGAATGACGACCTGAGGCGGGAGGTCTTGAAGCTTAAGGAGCATTCGCCGAGCACCTCTTCGGCAGTCCTGCGAGGTTCTTCCTCGTCGCGAGCTGCTCGGCCACCCCTCCCGCGAGCTGGCAGGAGTACGCGGGGTAGGAGTAGGGAAACTGAGGAGCGGCGTGAGAGGGAGATGGAGGAGCTGCGCGGCGATGTTCAGCGAGCTTACGTAACTGCTGCTGGGCTTCAGAGGGACGTCACCCGTTTGCGGCATTTATTTAAGAAGGGTCCTCGCTAAGTGTGGACTGATGGCTATGATCAGGGCTGGCTAGATGCTCCCACAAGATTATCAGAGTTCGAGGAGCTTTCCTTCATCAGGGGGTGGTTGAGTGCTCTCAAAGAGCTGCAGGTGCCGAGAAATTCGATATTGTGGTATCGGCATGAGATGTCTCCCTCTACTCTGATGCCCAATCCATTTAGGCGAGATGACCGATGGATTCCTATCGATGCTATTCCTCGGCGGCTACTGGAGTTGGACATAAATGAAGTTGTTGAGGAATTCGATCCTGCCCCTGATGACGGGAGGAGAGCTAAGGTTGCTGATTACCTTGCTCGGAGGCTTCCCTCTTCTTGATATTTTGTTTTTTAATAATTGTAAATGCTTTGGGCGAGTCTTTGCCGACTAAACATGTACCATTATTGTTTGTAAATATAAAAGATTAATGGAAAGTTTGAGTTTTGGGCGTTTTTGCCGACTAAACGTGTTTATCCAGTCTCTGTTATATTTTTGCAGCTTCACAATCTTTATCTTGTCATGTGAGTGTCCGCCCAGTCCAGTATTAAGAATACCATTGTGCTCTCTCTTTACCTTTTAGGTCGTGTCGTCACACTCCCTTAGGTCTAAGAGGGGCAATTGGCGAGGACACACCTATTTTTGGATGTCTTCATCCGGTCAGGATTTTGTTTAACCAAAGTAGGTTTGATGCCTAAGAATACTCTGTAGGGCTTCATATATTGCCATGGGCAATGCTAAGAGGTCTGTCGTGCTTCGTGACGATGACCTGAGGAGGGGTGTTCCCCTGCTGTGTCAACTATTATACCTGTGATTTGAAAAGGATGTGCAATAAGATATAATTGTTATACTTTTAGAGAGTAATCAACTGAGAGATTTTTATTGGTGAGTAGAGAAATAAACTGTCTTTTCCCAAAATGAGTACAATAAAAGATCTAACAATATAACTCCTAAAAGTAGAATTTCTTGAGATTAGCTGCGTTCCATGCTCGTGGTATCTCTCTGCCCTCCATCGTTTTCAAATGATAGGCACCTTGCAGGTCGTCTCTAATTATTTCATAAGGTCCTTCCCAGTTTGGGCCCAGTTTACCATCTGATGGCTTCACTGTGTTGCCAAGGACCTTTCTTAGGACATAGTCTCTAATTTCGAACTTCCTCGGATTGACCTTTTTGCTGTAGTGCTTCGCGAGCTGTTGCTGATAACTTTCTAGTTTGACTAGGGCAAGTTCCCTGCGCTCGTCGGCCAAGTCGAGTTCAGCGAGCAAAGCCTGATCGTTCTGATTCTGCTCGACAAGCTTGGACCTCATTGTAGGCAATCCTGCTTCTAATGGGATGACCGCTTCCATACCATATGCTAGTGAGAATGGCGTCTGACCTGTGGCTCGTCTGGGAGTCGTTCTGTATGCCCATAGGACATGTGGTAGCTTGGTAGTCCACGCGCCTTTTGCTCGTTCTAACCGCTTTTTTAATCCAGCGATCACTGTTTTGTTGGAAGCCTCAGCTTGTCCGTTGCTCTGAGGATAAGCTGCCGAGCTGAAGTGGTGCCTGATTCCGTGTTGGTCGCAGAAGTCCTGAAAGGGGCCACTTTCGAACTGTGTCCCATTATCAGTGATGATGGTTCTGGGGATCCCGAATCGAGTGATTATATTTTTCCATATGAATTTCATCATGTCAGCATCTCGGATGTTCGCCAGAGGTTCTGCCTCGATCCACTTGGTAAAGTAATCGGTGGCGACCAACAGGTATTTGCGATTGCCGGCAGCGGTGGGTAGAGGTCCCACGATGTCCATTCCCCACTGGGCAAAAGGCCAGGGGCTGGTCAGGGATTTCAATTCGCTGGCAGGCTGGTGGACCATGGGGGCGTGAAGCTGGCACTTTAGGCATCTGCGGACATATACTGCGGAGTCCCTTTGCATATACGGCCACCAGTAACCTTCCTTCATTGCTCGGAAGGCTAGAGATCTTCCTCCGACGTGACTTCCGCAGATTCCTTCGTGGAGCTCGTGAAGCACTGTCTCGACCTCGCCTGAGTGGACGCATCTAAGGTAGGGGCCGGAGAAAGATCTTTTATACAAGTCGCCTCCCGTGGATAAGTGAAAGCGAGCAGCTTTGACTCTTATCTGGTGGGCGGTCCTTTTATCATCTGGGAACGTTCCGTTCTTCAAATAGCCTTTTAAGGGATCCATCCAGCTAGGGGATGGTTCCAATTGGAGTATTTGTTTCGCTTTTGTTGGCTCACGGTGAATGCTCGGGTAGCTAAGGAAATCGATAGGGATTATCCTTTTAAGGCTGGAATCGACTGCCGAGCTCAGGGCTGCCAAAGCGTCAGCGTGGCTGTTCTGCCCCCTGGGGAACTGCTGGATGTTGATTTCTTCAAAGTTTGTCATCAAGTTTCTTACCAACGAGAGGTAGGCTGCCATCCTTTCGTCCTTCGCGTTGTAGTCTCCACTTATCTGATTGGAAACTAGTTGCGAGTCTCCGAATACCTGTAAATGTTTTGCTCCTAGAGTTTGCGCCCTTTGGAGACCTGCAATTAAGGCTTCGTATTCTGCTTCGTTGTTGGAGGCTGCAAATCCCAGCCTAATTCCTTGCTCGAGGACTGCGTTTTCTGGAGTGATGAGAACAATTCCTACTCCTGCCCCCTTTGAGTTGGAGGCTCCATCAACGAATAGCTTCTAGCTTTCCCCTGTAGCCTGGCTGTTTTGTTCTGTTGGTTTAGGCTGGTCGAGAGGTTCTTCGCCCGTGAATTCAGCTATGAAGTCAGCGAGGACTTGACCCTTGATAGCTGTCCTTGGTTGAAATTGGATGTCAAACCGGCCGAGCTCGACTGACCACTTAGACAGCCTGCCTGACAGATCCGCCTTCCTTAGGACAGCCTTGAGGGGGTGTGACGTAAGGACGATGATTGTGTGAGCTTCGAAGTAATGCTTTAGTTTCCTTGATGACATTACTAGGGCGAATGCGAGTTTTTCCAGTGGCAGGTACCTCTGCTCGGCGTCTAGTAAGGTTTTGCTCGCGTAATAGACTGGATGTTGGATCCCTATGACTTCACACATTAGCGCTGAGCTGATAGTATGGCTGGATACAGAGAGGTAGAGGTACAAAGGGTCCATTTGCTGTGGCATGACGAGCAGTGGTGGGGAGCTTAGGTAGGATTTGAGCTCGCCTAATGCTTGCGAGCAATCTGGGGTCCATTCTACCGTTTTGCTGCCTTTTAAGAGTTGAAAGAAGGGCTTGCATCTCTCGGAGGATTTAGAAATGAAACGATTCAGAGCAGCGAGCATTCCAGTGAGCTTCTGTACATCGCGTATTGTGCGAGGAGGTTGCACTCTTTTGATTGCATCAATCTGGTCCGGATTAGCCTCTATGCCACGCTTGCTGACCAAATACCCAAGGAACTTTCCTGACTGGACACCGAAGGAACACTTGCTCGCGTTGAGTTTCATTCGGTATTTCCTGAGGATTTCGAAGGTACTTGCCAGGTCAGAAAGGTGGTTTTCTTTCTCCTTGCTTTTGACGAGCATGTCGTCGATGTAGACTTCCATCGTGTTTCCCATCTGATTTTTGAACATTTTGGTAACCAGACGCTGATAGGTTGCCCCTGCATTTTTTAGCCCGAAAGGCATGACCTTGTAACAGTATAAACCAACCGTCGTGATAAACGCCGTTTTGTCCTGATCTGGGGCATATAAGGGAATCTGGTGATAACCCGAGTATGCGTCCAGGAAACTCATTCGCTCGTGAGCTGCAGTGGCGTCTACTAGTTGGTCTATTTTTGGAAGAGGGAAACTATCCTTGGGGCAGGCTTTGTTGAGGTCAGTGAAGTCTATGCAAACTCTCCACTTACCGTTGCTTTTTGGAACTACCACTGGGTTGGATAACCATTTGGGGAACTGCACTTCCCGTATGGATCCTGCATCCAGCAGTTTTTCGACTTCCTGTTCTATTGCTTTGGCTTTCTCGGGAGCAGTCCGTCGTGACTTTTGTGCTATCGGTTTGAATGTGGGATTGACGTGCAACCGATGGCAGACCATATTGGGGTCGATCCCTAGCAGCTCGTAGGGTTCCCAGGCGAAAACATCTATGTTGCTTCTGAGTAAGGTTAACAAATCCTTTTGCTCCTCGTCAGTGAGTGAGGTTCCGATCAGGAAGACTCTGCTGTTGTCCCCTTCTCTAGCAATGACTTCTACCAGGTCTTCTACAACCCGTTCGGAGGGGAGGAGCCTGGTTTCTTCCACTCCGGGCCTTCCATATTTTAATTGCTATTTGGAAGGGATTGCACCTTCCTCCACCTTCTCGCTGGTTCGGACGTCTTTTTTCTCTGGCTTCGGTCGGATAGCCGCTATGAAGCACTTTCTCGCCATCGCCTGGTCGCCATGTATCTCCATCACTCCCCGCTCGGTGATATATTTGAGTTTCTGGTGGTAGGTCGAGGAGACTGCCTTCATTGCATGGAGCCATCCCCTGCCGAGGATGGCTTGATACGGTGAGTCGATGTCGACCACCAAGAATTCGATCATTTTTGAAACACTCCCAGCGAGCACTGGTAGTACTATCTTGCCCAAAAGCATGGTCATTTTTCCAGCGAAACCGACCAGAGGGACAGTGGTTCCCTTAAGGTCGGCGATGTCTAACTTCAATTTCCTGAACAGGTCGATGTACATTACTTCGGATGAGCTTCCTTGATCGACGAGTAGTCTGTCGATATCAAAGTTGGCTATCCTGAGTGTAATGACTAAGGCATCGTGATGTGGGGTTCTCACTCCCACAAGATCTTCATCCGTGAAGACAATATGCTTGTTGTAGTTGATGTCCTCTGCTCGGCGGCATTTTCCTGCCTGTGATTTCGCTGGATCAATTTGAAAAGCTTGCATTACTGCTGTCAGCTTCTTTACCTCCATCCGAGCTGAGTTGCCCTGGATTTGCTTAACATCGGATACTCCATGGATTACTGCGAATTCGTGTCCGGTGTCGTCTTCTAATACGTTGTCGGGTTTTGCCTCCTTGTGGACAGTCACTCTCTCTACCTTCCTTTCCACAAAGTTATTCAAATGTCCGGATTGGGCCAACTCCTCGAGGTGGGACTTAAGAGCCTTGCAGTGCTCGGTCTTATGTCCCCCCTCTTTGTGGAAGGTGCATCTCAGCGCATTGTTTCTTTTCGATGGGTCTCCTCCCATTTTTCGGGGCCATTTGACGAACGGCTCATCCTTGATCTTAGCGAGAATCTTGTAAATTGGTTCTTTGAAGATGGTGTTGACTGCCTGGAACGACTTTGCAACGTCAGGGCCCCCTCCGTTTTTGGGGCCATTCTTGCTCCCATTCTTTCCTCCTTTTTTCTGGTTATCAACTTTCTCACTTCCCTTCGTGGCGAGCTTGGCTCGACCGTTTTACCCTTCATTAAGGCGGGTGACATCTTCCACCTTTGCGTATTTCTCAATCCGGGCCATCAGGTCATCAATGGTGGTTGCTTCCTTCTTTGTCAAGGACTGGTAGAGGAGGGAAGAGCTAGGTAGCCCAATTTTGAATGAAGCCACTGCCACCTCTTCTGCGCAGTTTTCGACTTCGTTGAATAACTCCCAGTACCTTTTCGCGTAGTCTCGAAGTGTCTCCTGAGGAGTTTTCTTCATCGTCAATAGAGCATCCATCCTTTTGGGATGGGAGCTGCTGGTGATGAACCTGACCGTAAAGAGCTCGGCCAGGGATTTGAAATTTCTGATGGATCGGTGAGGGAGTTTCTCGAACCATTTCTGGGCCACGTCATGAAGGCTCGAGGGGAAAATACGGCACATCAACGCATCTCGGTGATTCCAGAGGGTCATAGCCTGCCGGTACTGCCTGACATGATCAATGGGATCAGTCTTCCCGTCATAAATATTGAACCTCGGAATAGCAAACTTTTTGGGAGCTTCTTCTTCTTCAATTTCCCTTGTGAAGGGCGATTTCATCTGGGTCTTGAGGGCTCTCCTGGCGAGTTCTCTGGTTGACCTGGTGCCGCGGTGAGCTGGATGTTGGTCCATTTCTCTGCGGACCAGGTTCCGTATGTTGTCGTCGCTGCGAGCAGGGCTCTGATAGCGGCGAGCTTTTCTCAGTTGCTCGCGGAGGTCGTCGTCTGAGTCGCCACCTTCGAACCCTTGATGTTGCCGCCTAGGTCTCCTTCCTCGGCTGCGAGATTTGCTCGCCTGAGGGCTAGGAGTGCGATAGGGGCGTTTCCTGGTATCAGGACGTAGTTCTTTTTCCAGTTTTTCCAGTCTTCTTTTCAGGCGAGCATTCTCAGCCTCATACCTGCGAGAAGACTCTCTCTGCTCGTGGAGCCTTGCTTCGTATGCATCGATCAATCTGGATATCTGAGTGGACCTTGCTGGTCCTTGACTTTCTTCTGAGGCTGGCCTTTCTAAGCGAGCCCCTTGATCGGAATGTCGGACTTCAGACCTGATCCTGCGAGTAGCGGGTGGCTCCTGAATGTCTCCTGCTTGAGGAGCGTTGCTGCTGTGATCAGACATCTTAGATTTTTTTTTCTTTGGTGTGGGCTCTTCTCAAGGAAAGATAAACGTTTCCCACAGACGGTGCCAATTGTAGATGCGATTATTATGCAGCACAAATAAATATAAAAGAGGTGACAACCAAGAAAAAACAAATAAAAAACCAATCACACAACAACGAAGATACGTGGTTCAGCAAAGAAGTGCCTACGTCCACGGTGGTTCAGTCAGTGTTATTTCTCTATATTCTGAAGAGTAAGTATAGAGAATACAACTTGTCCTTTGCCCCGGACTTAGGGTTTAATTTATACATGTGTGTGTTGGTGTAGTGGGGGTGATGGGTTCCTCTTTATTAGCCATCTCCCTTTCATGGGATCATGTTCCCCCACAACTTCTCTTCATGGGATCGTGGAGTAAATGGATGAGTACCAGAAGTGACGGGCCTGGGCTTTGGGCCGCTGAAGAGGGGCTACTTGTCCAGGCCTTATAGTGATAAAAACGGGGTACCCACAGTAACCATATATCAAAAAATGATAATGTAGAAAAAATCATTTAGCACAAAAGATACATACACAGAATGTTATAGTCTTTCCAAAATGGGGGTTTCATTTGGCCAGATTAGAAACAGAGGAAAAATTAGGGGCTCTGCAATTATGAACAAAGGAAAAATTAGTATAAAATAAAGTCCAAGCCACTTATCAATCCAAAAACAAAGAAATGGAGGCTTGTTTATCTATCTGCATACGTATATCATTCTTTTGGCATACTAACAGAAAATACACATATATCATTTCATTCACCAGAATGGCATGCTGCTTGTTTGGCCAGCCTCAAAACTTCTCATATAAAAGTCATATATTCATATGCACAACTGGAGTAAACACTTCTGCAATCCCCCTATTCTCTTAACTAAGGAGTTCACATGTATTCTGAGTCGTCCACATTTCACGCTCTTTAGCTGCAAGAAGAGGATAAATAAACCTACTGTAACATCAAATATGCCATATACAGTGATCTATGTACAGATTTGAAGATAGTAGAGAACATGGATTGTAAAAAGGAACAACAAATACAACTAAAAATTATCTTGTACATGTCATGTGTTGAAAATTTAACCTTATTATTAAGTTTTAACAAATACACCTGGTAGCAGATCGGTAACTTTGTAGGCAACAACCATAACATCAAAACTTAAATCAAAACCCGACAAAAAAACCAATGACGATTAAATGCGCAATCAAGGAGCATCTTAAAACAAATTGTAATACCCCGTATTTTTATAGCTTTTAAATTATGGGATTTATTAAATTTAATTGAGATAAATATTAAATTTAATTGAGATTAATTAATTTAATTCTAATCCAAAATGTCGCTTTAAATATTTACTAGCGTGATGAGAGTTAGTAATTATTGGGAATATATTATTTGTTGCATATTACTGGATGAGTATAGTAATATATGAGATTTATTTTTATAACATTTTCACGTGTGAATAAAATGACAATTGTGGAAATTTAAGTCAGGACGCGCCTGTGTCGTGTCGGGACTAAATGTGGATTAATAAAAGTGAATATTTTATAAGTTATTCGTATGGTCGTTTTGAGTGCGCCAACGCGTCCGAAAGGGTCGAGATAGTCAGAAAAGTGTACCCGGGGGTTTAGTTTGGGTCTCGGGGTGTTTTTAGGCCTAATTAGTAACCCGGGAGGGCATTTTGGTCATTTTACATATTTGGGTAATTAAACCCACGAAAATTAGAGGAGTTATATCAGATATTGAAGTTTTCACCTAGGGTTAGAATACCCAAAACCTAGAATGACCATTGGAGAAGAGAGGAGAGAACACTCAAGGGATTCTAAGGCCCAAAACTCAACGGTTTGCACCGCCGCCACCACCAACGCGTAGATCGCGAGACGGGGAACGCAACCACACCGAATTCGGCACCAAACCAGACTTCTGAAAATCCCAGGCAAGTGTTTATCTTGCTTATTTCGTTGGTGCAATTTTCATATTAGTTTAGGAATGATTAGGGATGAGATATATGGAAGAAAACTCAAATTGTGATAGGGAAATCCATGTAGTATTGGTTTATATGATGATTCTGGAAACCTTGCCATGTAGAGAACTTTACCCACGAAATTTTGATGATTATAAGAAGGAAATTCTAGAGAAAATTTGTTAGAAACCTATTTAAGAAAATTTTAGGGTTCTTGATAATTAGATAAAATTTTGGGTTGATAATCCATGTTTAAATGATAGAAATACACATGCCTTACGTTAAAAATGTCTGGTATATTGATATAATGTTAGTAGTAGAATTTTTGGGACGTTTGGGTTTGGAAAATATGGATTTGGATGAAAAAAAGTGGTAGAACCCGTAACTGCAATTCTGCAGAAAATCGAAATACCTGCTTGATCGATCGAAGGTTCGATCGATCGAGCCCCAAACCTCGATCGATCGACCCCTCCTGGCAGACTCCTATTTCCCCTATTAATTGAGTTAAATTTAATTTATCATGAAATAATTCTTGGGCATCCTTAATATAATGTTTTGGGAGATAGGGGAGACCAGTAGGTTATACGAATGAATTTTGGAGATACTTAATGTGGACTAAGAATTACATTTACTTATAAATCGATTAATTTAGGTATTGAAGGGTAAGGTGCGTAAGAGAGTTATGTTGGAACATAATAAGGACACCCACTGAATTTTATACATGTGAGGATAGAGTTCACGAGTGTCGCAATATGAGTTGGAGAAACCCTTCGAGTTAAGGTTAGTGACGAACCCTTATAAGAATACTAAATGTGAAAATTAAGGATAAATATTGTAATTATGGATGATGAGAGAAACTTATATTGATATAATAATAAGTGGTATATTTATATGGTTGTGTATGCATATATTATATACGTGTGAAAAACGTACCCGCGCTACTTGCTATCCCTGAGGTTACCGCGCTAGGACAGTCTTATCTCGATGGGACCTTTATGGGGGATATTGACTTGTACCCTAGAAGATAGATATCCTTGGTACAAGCTATCGGACCGATAGTTCAGACGGTCCTTAGAGACGTGAGGGTATGTACTGACCTCTTAGAGACTTGGAATCTATGCTTCGCCTCAATCTTGTTTGTGTATATATGTTGATACAGTTCGAGAGTGATTCCGAACTTGTATATCCCTTAGTGTGAGCGATGCGGGGATTGGATAGCAGAGTATGCCTGCACCATAGTTTGTATGTTGGTGCCGTTAGAATGTATATATTATACGAGTGCTTAATATATGTATCTGAAATTTGGGAAATTTAAATTGTTGCTGTGATATGGTAAGTGAGAAATAATTCTGGACTATAAATCGGAAATACTTGTTTGAAAAGTATAATATGACACAGGGAAACTTTATAAATTAATGAAGCTAAAACGGGAGTGGTGCTACTAACTGGAAGTATTTTTTTTAAACAATGATATTATTTGGTTTTGAAATCTTATGAGTAATTCGAGATAAACTAAATTGTTGGGAAGGTTAGTGTGATAAAATGATAGGATAAACCGTTGGTAATGTTAGTGCGATAGGTGTGCACATTAGAAGAGAGGTGAGAATTTCTCAAGAGAATGTCGTACTAATATGTTGTTGCATTGGCCTGTATCAATTTAAATACTTGCTAAACGAATTTTAAATCATACACACTATCGGTCTCTGACCCGTTCCTTTTTTTTTCTCTCTCTCTTGTATATATATGTATGTATTACAGGTGCCCAGCCACAGGGGCGTCTTGCTTAGGATCTCTTGGAAGGAACGCGCTGAAGCTTAGGTGGGAGTTGCAGGTCTCTTGATTAGACGACTTCGTTCATTCGGATCCACTCTTAGTACTTTCATCTAGTTGGGCATGTGTAGCTCTTTCCATTATTCCGTTGTTATTGGACATTTGTATTTCAGTTATTTCCAGTATTGTTACTATGGGATTTATTCAGTTTGGATGTGTGAATTTAGAGTTCGTATGTTGGCATTCGATTGACGAATGTATTAAATTAATTGGATTATGTTGCAGAATTTAAATGTGGTGTGATTCTTACTCATTGAATGTTGTTAATAAAATAAATGATTATTATTTAAATAAAATTTGGAAAGTATGTATGAAAATGGTTTTGACACTTAGCTTAATTAATTAGGGTGTTAAATTGGAAAAATTTATTTTTCGACAGTGATGGTAAGAATGGACCAACTGTTCACCTTGATTTAATTTAATAAAGGAGCGATCGCCCGGTATTTAATTAGGAGGGGTGTCACAGGTGGTATCAGAGCATCAGGTTCTAGTGTCCTTAGGATCTGTACGGCTTATTATGCTTTCAGCGTTGCTTTGTTTATTATAGAGCCCGATGTTTAGGATTGTCGATTCCTTTGAAGAGATTCCGTTGTCCTGCTATAATGTGTATACACTAGTGAATTCTAATTTCGTTCGGATGTGTGCGTGTGCCGAGCGATGACGGATGTCAGAAGAGGACCGTTAAGCGTACATCAGGAGGCAGGGCTCACTTGAGATTATGAAATATATCCGAGGATGATGATCGTAGTCGAGGTCACCTCCATTATGGCACGAGAAGCCACGACTAGAAAGGGGACTAAGGTGCAACAACGATTTTCAAATGCTGTTATAGTCAAATGAGGTGCGAGGGTAAACTTACCCAACGTATTACAAAAACATGTAGAGACTGTCAATGGGAGATTTTAGAAACGCGAAAATTGTATGTGTTTACCAAAGGAGGTAAAGTATCCAAGGGCGTAAATATAGGCCGGAGTGTGGCAAACTGAAAGTGAAAATTTAGAGAAAATTTTCTTGGCTTTCGGGACGAAGTTATAATGGTTGGAGTCAACCATCAATTTTGTAAACGGAATGCTATGCCTATAGGAGAACCTTAGGTAAAGTGATGACCGTATGTTCCTGCCTTAACTGTTCAGGATTAGAAGCAAATGTGGTTCTGAACTCATCGAGAGAGGGCATGTCAGGGGTCCATTCATGAATATGAATCTTAACCGTTAGCGAATTTTGTATCGGAAGATGTAGATACAAGTGGGAGAAACTACTCCAAGTGGGAGACCAACTCGTAAAAATAGTTGATAAAACTCGAGGAGGAAATTCTGGTGGACGACCGATTCGGAGGTTGACATTGTCATATTTTGTCAAAATAGATGATAACACTTCTTTGTGGGGGAAGTTAAAGGAATCGAAGAATTTAGTGGAGAATAAGACTAAATACAACGGTGGTGGTATAGCACCATAAAATAATGTGGATACACATCAGGAAAACCATTTAAATGCTTCAGATAGTTAAATTCTTACCAAGTGATGGTAAATTCAGTAAGTACTATTATAGATAGTAACCTGATCTTTATGGCCTAAAAATCTAAGGGAACAACCGGGATGGCTAACAGGAATCGAGTCTACTAAAGTTCGAGAGAAGGAAAATCCTAACCTGGTTAGTAGGACAGGTGATAAGTGGATTATGTGTTGAGGTATTTTGGTGCAGAGTGAAATTACTCGCGATAATATGTTCCAAAGTGAGAAAAAGGGGCAAGAATACGGTGCCTAGTAAAAGGCAACGATTAAAATAATTTTGTTTTGGTTTGGGCAGACGTGTTAGGTTCGAAAACCATTTGTGCAGTCAAGACGATTCCCAGGATGGAAGTATAGGTTGTTTCCTTAAAGGATGCGGCGTGTTTATGTGACACGAGCGAGTCACCATATTTTGTTCATTGCTAGATTAACATGTGAGACGAGTTTAATGCATATAATTATAAATGTTACCATTATGTGAATATTTTTCCCTAGTGTAGCGGGATTTTTCTTTAGTGCTATCCGCGGAGGATGGATGAGTATATTAACAAGTTTTGTACTTTATTGAGGTTACTCGTTGTAGTGATGCGATACACGAGTATGATATTATCTTTGTTAAAATGTTCTAGAATTGGGTAGTATGATAGTGGGCATTTATTGCGAGGCTACCGGAGTAGTTGCATTGGTGCAACATGTTTTATGTTTGTTTTGGTGAGGCTTTACCTGTAAGAAGGTTGGACTCGCACCTACATTATCTATCCTAGAGACTTCGGAAGAGATAACGGGCTCGAGATATTCGATGCCAAAGCATGTATAGACTTTGTTAGTATAATTCCGTATATATCGGGATTTACCATTGAGCGAAAAGATTTGACTCAGTATTATGTTTAGCACTCTGGACTTAGTGATAGGAAGAGTGCATTGTTATATTTA
Organism: Sambucus nigra; assembly: GCA_949130495.1. Classification (NCBI taxonomy): domain Eukaryota; kingdom Viridiplantae; phylum Streptophyta; class Magnoliopsida; order Dipsacales; family Adoxaceae; genus Sambucus; species Sambucus nigra. The sequence continues at coordinate 458,820,133 of OX422220.1, forward strand.
TCCTTTAGAGATGTGGGAGTAAATATTTATACCCCTAGTATTAGGGAAAGGAATTTCGATCGTATGTATCCGAGGTTTATAGAATGTAATTACTATCAACCAATACGGGACGATAGTGAAATTGGTGGAGAGTTCTTTGTTAAGCATAATTACGGGAGAAATTGTAACTTTTCTGTCAAGGGACGGAATAAAGGGGCACATACTATGGACGGAGGACCTAACGGATTTCGATAACCGACAATGCCAGGTAGTAGTGTATCGGGGGGGGGGGGGGGTTCCTTGTTTGGATTTCGCTTTGCGAGACATCCCACGCATGAAACTGAGCGTAAAGTTGGAAATAGGGAGACGTTTGGTCGTTATTCCATGAGTTCGGTACCCTGGTCGAAATGGGATCAAGTAATTATGTATGTACGTTGGAAGTTGAATTTTGTTTTAAGGTCATTGGAGCCGAATTTTTGTGGTAGGAAAGCATTGAAAGTTATTCCCGCGAGTTGAGGGGTGGAACGATGATAAGGAAGATTTAAAATTTTGATTTTAGGGTGATTAGAGTGTTGTAATCACGCTTCAAGCACCAGGGAAAACAAAGAATTTGTTTATTAGTATGGAGCGTATGTGATACTTACGCTAGTATGCCCGGTTTATAGGGTGTGTAGACATCCTGGTTAACTGATGTTAAACTCGTCGTCCGAGATGAAGAGACGTGGTAATAAACACGTGAAATATATGTTTCTGGGACTAGTATAACGAAGTGGAAGTGAAAGAGTGGATTAAACGTCACATGAGGGGCGATAATCCATACATAAGTGTGCAATTAGAATAGCACGCCCTAACTTTATTGGAAGGCTGTGGGAAGCTATTCAAGAATTGGTATTCCTTGAATAGAGTAGAATTTAATTGCTATGAAGCGCACCCGGAGCGGAATTGTTATTAGTCAAGTGTGAGAACGACTTGCGCATACAAAGAGTAATGATGTTAGTATAGTATAAGAGTTCCAGAAGTGCGCTTCGTGGAGAGAAGAGCACGGGTGGAACTTTCGGCATACTACAAGGAAGGAAGGGGAGTATTACGTGTCACTTAATGTGAGACATTTCAAGGGAAGAATCGATGTTTAGCGAGACGTAGTGAGTATTCTCTACATGCACCGGCCATAGGTAAGGTTTGGTTGAAAGAGGAGAATCAACCAAAGAATTTTGTGTTTATCGAAAATTCCTGAACTTGGAAGAGGTTGGTAAAGTCGGTAAAGTTCTTGGATGAGTTGCCATCCTCAAAATAAGATCAAAGGTTTATCTCGAACATGTGAATTAAGTCGCTGAGAAAAAAAGTGATTGATATTCCTTTGGACTGGCTTACAATATTAACTAGTATGCCCCAGACTTCCTTTGAAAGGAAGGATCGCGCCAATGCATGGTCCGGCGCTGTATAAATTTCTGAATCAGGATGAGATTTGGTGAATCCCACCTTTGATATGGGATTTCAAAAACCATCGGAGAAAAGATTTGGTTTTGAGTAGGATGTATCACCCTTTGACAAATAATGGGCGCACGGTGATTAAAGATTTGTGGATCCACGTGAAGGAGATTTTGGAATCTTGATACGATGATTTCAAGAATGCACTGTAGAAGCACTCGTACCTGTTTGTCGCGTACAAGGTACTTATTAAGGTTTTGTTATGGAAGAACCTCGACTATTCTCCTTCCGTATGTTTATAGGAGAGTAGGTAATCATAATTTTTGGATCGGTCGAGAAAACATCCGATAAATGTGGTAGAATTCCACGACTGTTTTAGGCGAGCAAGAGTGATCAAATGTTCGTAATATTTTCTCAGAATGGGAGTTTTGTATATGAATAAATCCGAGTATTTGTCATGTAGTGAGGTGCGGCCTCCTAATGTTAGTGAGATAATGAAATTTATAACGTATAAGCGTGACCTATGCGAATGTTGTCGGTTGGGAGCACAATGTGAAGTGTCTCCAAAGAGAATGCAAAATAATGTTACTGTGAAGAAAGGGCTATAGTGATTGAGCGCCGTAATGTGTAGTTAGTTTGTGTACGGAAAAGGATATCCAGAATTGTGCTACCTGATAGGCCTTATTTTCCGAATTTCGGGACGAAATTCAGTTATTAGGGGGGAAGTATGTAATACGCCGTATTTTTATAGCTTTTAAATTATGGGATTTATTAAATTTAATTGAGAAAAATATTAAATTTAATTGAGATAAATTAATTTAATTCTAATCCAAAATGTCGGTTTAAATATTTACTAGCGTGACGAGAGTTAGTAATTATTGGAAATATATTATTTGTTCCATATTACTGGATGAGTATAGTAATATATGAGATTTATTTTTATAACATTGTCACGTGTGAATAAAATGACAATTGTGGAAATTTAAGTCAGGATGCGCCTGTGTCGTGTCGGGACTAAATGTGGATTAATAAAAGTGAATATTTTATAAGTTGTTCGTATGGTCGTTTTGAGTGTGCCAACGCGTCCGGAAGGGTCAAGATAGTCAGAAAAGTGTACCCGGGGGTTTAGTTTGGGTCTCGGGGTGTTTTTAGGCCTAATTAGTAACCCGGGAGGGAATTTTGGTCATTTTACATATTTGGGTAATTAAACCCACGAAAATTAGAGGAGTTATATCAGATATTGAAGTTGTCACCTGGGGTTAGAATACCCAAAACCTAGAACGACCATTGGAGAAGAGAGGAGAGAACTCTCAAGGGATTCCAAGGCCCAAAACTCATCGGTTTGCACCGCCGCCACCACCAACGCGTAGATCGCGAGACGGGGAGCGCAACCACACCGAATTCGGCACCAAACCAGACTTCTGAAAATCCCAGGCAAGTGTTTATCTTGCTTATTTCGTTGGTGCAATTTTCATATTAGTTTAGGAATGATTAGGGATGAGATATATGGAAGAAAACTCAAATTGTGATAGGGAAATCCATGTAGTATTGGTTTATATGATGATTCTGGAAACCTTGCCATGTAGAGAACTTTACCCACAAAATTTTGATGATTATAAGAAGGAAATTCTGGAGAAAATTTGTTAGAAACCTGTTTAAGAAAATTTTAGGGTTCTTGATAATTAGATAAAATTTTGGGTTGATAATCCATGTTTAAATGATAGAAATACACATACCTTATGTTAAAAATGTCTGGTATATTGATATAATGTTAGTAGTAGAATTTTTGGGACGTTTGGGTTTGGAAAATATGGATTTGGATGAAGAAAAGTGGTAGAACCCGTAACTGCAATTCTGCAGAAAATCGAAATACCTGCTTGATCGATCGAAGGTTCGATCGATCGAGCCCCAAACCTCGATTGATCGACCCCTCTTGGAAGACTCCTATTTCCCCTATTAATTGAGTTAAATTTAATTTATCATGAAATAATTCTTGGGCATCCTTAATATAATGTTTTGGGAGATAGGGGAGACCAGTAGGTTATACGAATGAATTTTGGAGATACTTAATGTGGACTAAGAATTACATTTACTTATAAATCGATTAATTTAGGTATTGAAGGGTAAGGTGCGTAAGAGAGTTATGTTGGAACATAATAAGGACACCCACTGAATTTTATACATGTGAGGATAGAGTTCACGAGTGTCGCGATATGAGTTGGAGAAACCCTTCGAGTTAAGGTTAGTGACGAACCCTTATAAGAATACTTAATGTGAAAATTAAGGATAAATATTATACTTATGGATGATGAGAGAAACCTATATTGATATAATAATAATTGGTATATTTATATGGTTGTGTATGCATATATTATATACGTGTGAAAAACGTACCCGTGCTACTTGCTATCCCTGAGGTTACCACGCTGGGACAGTCTTATCTCGATGGGAACTTTATGGGGGATATTGACTTGTACCCTAGAAGATAGATATCCTTGGTACAGGCTATCAGACCGATAGTTCAGACTGTCCTAAGAGACGTGAGGGTATCTACTGACCTCTTAGAGACTTGGAATCTATGCTTCGCCTCAATCTTGTTTGTGTATATATGTTGATACAGTTCGAGAGTGATTCCGAACTTGTATATCCCTTAGTGTGAGCGATGCGGGGACTGGATAGCAGAGTATGCCTGCACCATAGTATGTATGTTGGTGCCGTTAGAATGTTTATATTATATGAGTGCTTAATATATATATATCTGAAATTTGGGAAATTTAAACTGTTGCTGTGATATGGTAAGTGAGAAATAATTCAGGACTATAAATCGAAAATACTTGTTTGAAAAGTATAATATGACACAGGGAAACTTTATAAATTAATGAAGCTAAAACGGGAGTGGTGCTACTAACTGGAAGTATTTTTTTAAATAATGATATTATTTGGTTTTGAAATTTTATGAGTAATTCGAGATAAACTAAATTGTTGGGAAGGTTAGTGTGATAAAATGATAGGATAAACCATTGGGAATGTTAGTGCGATAGGTTTACACATTAGAAGAGAGGTGATAATTTCTCAAGAGTGTGTCGTACTAATATGTTGTTGCATTAGCCTGTATCAATTTAAATACTTGCTAAACGAATTTTAAATCATACACACTATTGGGCTCTGACCCGTTCCTTTTTCTCTCTCTCTCTCTTGTATATATATGTATGTATTACAGGTGCCCAGCCACAGGGGCGTCTTGCTTAGGATCTCTTGGAAGGAACGCGCTGTAGCTTAGGTGGGAGTTGCAGGTCTCTTGATTAGACGACTTCGTTCATTCGGATCCACTCTTAGTACTTTCATCTAGTTGGGCATGTGTAGCTCTTTCCATTATTCCGTTGTTATTGGACATTTGTATTTAAGTTATTTCCAGTATTGTTACTGTGGGATTTATTCAGTTTGGATGTGTGACTTTAGAGTTCATATGTTAACATTCGATTGACGAATGTATTAAATTAATTGGATTATGTTGCAGAATTTAAATATGGTGTGATTCTTACTCATTGAATGTTGTTAATAAAATAAATGATTTTTCTTTAAATAAAATTTGGAAAGTATGTATGAAAATGGTTTTGACACTTAGCTTAATTAATTAGGGTGTTAAATTGGAAAAATTTATTTTTCGACCGTGATGCTAAGAATGGACCAACTGTTCACCTTGATTTAATTTAATAAAGGAGTGATTGCCCGGTATTTAATTAGGCGGGGTGTCACACAAATAAGAAACAGACAAATTGAATATTAAACAGGAAACCTATATGAAACTAATGTCCTAAAAGACTCCCTGCAAAAATTATGGGATTTCAAAATAACATCCCGAGCATACAGAGTTTGAATGATAACATTAATATTACAATATGTAAGTGATAATATTAAATGTGCTTTATTTTTCAACCCAAAAGAAGGGGCTGGAAACTTCTATACTTACCCATGACTATGATCCTCTTCATGAAGGCAATGTGACGCGACTAAGAATTTGTCTCAAAAGTGCGTTTTCTCTAGGCTCAAGTGCAAGCCTGTCGCGTTAGTAATAATCCGACAAGTCGGGATCGTATCCATAGGGATCAACAATTGGCACTTGTGTAGGAGAAGTTATTAAATCTTGAAATGATTTCTCAAAAGAAATAGGAAAAGATGATTAATGATTGAGAAATTTCTAGTGAAATAAAAATTTTCTTTCAAGAAAAAGAAACTAAAAATTGTGAAGAAATTAGATTGACAAATAAGAGAAAATAGGGTAGGGTACAATCCCTCAAACCTTAACGAATTATCGTGTAGAACACTAGAATTTAAAATAAAAATTCTTGACTAAATCCAGCCTTTATAAATCCTAAGCATTACATATATGAAGGATCTAGCCCTCATCATATGAAATCAAAGGTAAATATAAAGAGGTGAATGAACAATTACACTCGCAAAGCGTTCTTAAACATCTCAAGTACCTAGGGCAAGAGAGATTAAATGATTGACTATGTTTGTATAATTTTCATTCACTATTCGGTCAGAATTTAATTTACCCTCTATTTTCTATATAAGTAATTTACCTCGGAGTGAGTTCATGTACCCCAGCCCTTAAGAATTTAGCTAGACCTGATTTGATTAAAGAACAACTTCATACACAGAATTATAGATCTAACAACTATTGAAAATGATTTGCGAAACAATTGAAATTTAACTAACAAAGATACCAACTAAGAGAATGGAATTGTTATACTTGATTTCAGCAACAGGAAAAGACTTGAATCCAGAAATTGTAGTCACTCTCTCAACCTTACAAACTAGGGTTTATGAAAACTCCTATGAAAATTTTCCTAACTTCTGAATTTCTCTCTCTAAAATTGACCTAAAATCGACCTCCCTAGAATGAGGTAGGGCATGGGCTTTTATAGATCCAAGTACTACGAATTAAACAGCCAGAGTTGCTTATGGCGCAAGATTTCACCAGCTACGCACATCAAAATCTTCACAATAAATGCCAGGATTTCGCATGACCGGACCGGTTCGGATATCCCTCGGATCGGTCCGTTTTTCAGCCACCGGATCGGTTCTTTTTTTTATTCTACCGGATCCGTCCGATCCCCACCGAATCGGTTCTGCTGTCATCGGTTTGTCATCCATCCGGGGTCTACTGGACTTGGATCATTTCGGATCGGTCCGGTTCCCACCGGATCGGTCCGATTTTCTTCCATGTTGACTTTTCTCTTTCATCTTTGACTGGCCATAACTTTTGATCTCGAGCTCCGATTTGAGTGTCGTTTCTTCCGATATTCTTGTGAAATCAAGCACTTTAACTTCCCTTTAGGTGTCGAATTCGAATTCTGGATAGAAATTTACGCTTTTGACCTTTAACTTTTCTTCCTTTCCTTTCTTCCGGTTTCTTTCTCTCTTTTCTTGCACTAAATTCCTGTAAAATCTATCAGAAATACACGAAACTCGGGGAAATTGTTTGAAACAATCAATGGAAATGATATGGAATAAAAATGATTCAATTACCTTGTTCGGGATATCAAAATCACTAACTTAAGGGGATAAATTCAGAAGAATTTATGCTTGGTCACAATGTCTACTTTATCCTCTAATGGCCTACACCAACTACCAGTTGATCAACACTTGCATACATATCAAGGTTAATTTAATACCCGACAAGAGTAGCCCATTGGTCTTCAAATTCAAGTGTGAGTTTTGAGAAATTCAAGTGGGTGCGTCCACTCAAAAAATAGATTAGATAATCCAATACCTGAGTCAAGTAGTCCATTTATTGGTTAGTCAATTTTAATTTGGGAGGAATGTTACGGGGCAATTTTTGAAAAAGTATAAGGTATGCAGATTAATTAAGGCAGGAGTCACCGAATTTAGAATTAAGATAGAAGCTAAAGAGTTGGTGCAAGTCAAGGTACTTACCAAAGGCTTCTGCATCGCTAAATTGAATTGGGGGCATGTCATGATCATCAAAAATTTGATCTTGTTCCTGTATAAGTGGTTCTTGTGGCCTACTCACGCTTCAGACACATCCCATGTACCACGTGCATGCCACTTTTACCAATAAATGTGTTCGCATCATATATTCATCACTTAGAACCCTGTTTAAAAAAATGATTTCAGAAATGAAGAGAATAGACAAAGAAATTGAAGCGAGAAACAACCTCTGATATATGTTGAATAGATAATGAAATTTTTATAAGAAGAAAACCTGTCGATCATCTGTGTGAAATCAGAAAATAAGAAAATATATGTTGAAGATTTACAATTTTCCACACTATAATGGTCATCTAACATAGCAAGACATTTACAATTATCCACTTGTGTCTCAAAAGACACCAAACTGTTATTATCGGCCATCATAAACTTCAACTTATAATGACGACCAATATTAACATTGTCTACCTCTTCAACCTAAAGTGATAAAATTGCCCTAATTCCAATTGATGTTGCAATTAGTCTTTACTGGATAAACTGATTTACTGGATAGACTAATAGTGTTCCCATCTACCGAGACTGATAAAAGATAGAAATAAAGCACAACGCATGCACTGCACGCTCAATTCTCCACATATATTCGAATATAGAAAATGAAAATGAAAATGAAAATGGGGATTTCATCCAAGAATACAACATATGTAAAGCAAGGACGTAAAGAACTAAAGAATTTGGAATAAATAATTTGTAATGGATCAATCTAATTTAAGTTTTGAGCACAAACCATTTGCCTTGTTTGATGATTGTGAATAGCGAACATTGGTGTTTTGTTTCCAGCACTAACCATTTGATCTGTGTTGATACAAAAATGAAATAAAAATGAGCAATAACAATAATTAAAAAAGAATGAAAAAGGTTATTCAATACAATGCACACCAGTATACTAATCCCAAATAGAATCTTAGACATACCCTTAATCATCATCCATTATCAAATTCTGTGAAGGGAAATATAAATAGGAGGATTGGTGAAGAAAAGGATATTGGGGGGAAAATTTTAAAATTACTTTAGCTCAGGAAAAAAAATTCATGAGTGTACGTGAGTGGACCATAGCATCCCCAAACAGTGTACAATAATTAAGCTCGGCAAAAAAATCACTTCCTTTGTTACATTACATAATAATTAATAAAAAATTAAAAAAAAACAATTCAAGAAAAGGCGCAATACTTTAGATGAGCAAAATTGCAAATCCAAATGTGTAACTGAGTAGACCATAGTCATGCCCAAACAGTTCATCCACACAAATCCGTTGAACTAATTCATCTTTCATACAGTTCTTGAAATGAAAAAAATTAAAGTCAATGCTATAAAGAAAACCATACCAAGTTATACTCACAAATAACAAATTTTTAAACCCAAAATTAGATAGAGAGAGATGAATAGCATTTTGTATGCATAAGCCCACCCAAAACCTATATGGAAAAATACGAATTAAAGTTCATGTATGGTAAGATAAGTTGGTGGTGCAGCAAGTTTAAAAAAAATAACAAAATATAGAAATAAGAAATAATAAATAAGAAAAATAATTAGAAATATCATTTAGGTATAGATTATGACTAATTCTGACCTCGTTTCTAAAATTAAATTATTAACACGAATTAACATGAGCCATCAGATTAAGTTTAACCACAAAAACAAAATGCATAAATTGTAAGCATCAAGCATGTGTGACTTCAACAACCACCTCAGTGTATTATGCACCGACATTCAACACCATAACCCCTACTGTTAATCATCATATTTGCCCTCGACATCATTGTAGTTATGTCGATTCTGATTTTTGTTGATCGATAAGTAATCAATTTGCACACCGAGGGCTCCTAAAGACTTGCATTGGACATAACTGCCCTCACATAAATGTTTAATTTCCGGTGTGGGTTTCATAAGCTGAGGCGATGTTAACATATCATAATTAGTAAAAAGGAAATTATGTAAAATAAACCTAAGTTATTATCAGTAATTCAAAACATCACCTATTTATAAAAAATAAATAAATGAGTTACATATTATCAGTTGACGTTACAACTGGTTGGATTGAAAGTGGACATTGTTAGAACTAAATTCGTTATCCATCCTATGCAGAGTTTCTCGTACGACGCCAAAAATGGGAAATATGGGAATTATGGAGACACTGGAAGTATGGACAAACAACGAAATGATGCAACACAACATGGAAGTTGTTCACGCGATTCTCCTTCGCCAAAAGTGTTGAGCTACAAAATTATATGAAAACTTAGTTCACTAAACAACAATGCATTAATTAAGAAGTTTGGTTAGAATACCGAAAAATGCTACACTCATAATTCCTCCTTAATGATTTAATATATCCTGCATAAAAGTTACAATACACATCACATTCCCCATACACATGACATACCAAATAAAATTCAGTAAATATTAGAAAGTTACCATACACATCAAGATTCCCCTATCCACTGCTTTGTTGACTATCTCGGTTTTGAATGCTACATTGATACCCCTAGTAACATGAATAGACCCAAATCAGAATTCTTTTTTTGAGTCAAAACAACTCAATTCAAACTTAACACACATGAAATTAATACAGGTTGTCTCTTTCAAATTTATCCATGAAATTAATACAGGTTGTCTCTTTTAAATTTATCCATGAAATTAACACAACTTGTAGGCTTTTTTTCCTTCTGGGTTGGGAATTATTTGAATTGAAGTCCCCCATTCTTATTTTAGTGTCATCAATATCTTTTTCTTCTTGAAGTAATCATCTAAATTTAAGTTGTCTTGTATCTTTAGGAACTTCCATTTAAGATGTAATTTTATGTCATTGGATTTTAGACTTCTTCATCTCCATCACCACCGATGGAAAATGAAACTCCAAATTTCAAGCTTTTAAAGATTTATCTTCTGATCAGACAACGCCAATATTGGATCAAAATTCCTCATCTCCATCACAAACATGTTCATACTTTATGATAATATACAATTTAATCAAACATCTTTATACAAAATATTATCAAACGTGTTCATACTACTACACTTTTGTAACACGAAAAATATTCCATGATTGCAACAAAGCTCTACACACATTAGCCATATTACTAAGTAATGGCTTGAAATGTTTTCCAATTTTCAAGATTCCACTTGTAGTTAAAATTATACACAAAATTTTAACATTAGACATGAAACAATATGAAAGAAAAACATCTGGAATCAATGAATACAAAAGATCAGCGAAAGAACTTAAAATACTCATGTGAGCATATTGTCAAATGCCTAGCCTATAACAAATATTGTGTTTTGTATTATCTTTATACATTCACAATGGTTGAATTGGATCTTTATCATTATCTCTACATATCACAACTATCTTGGATCTTTAGGATAAACAAAACGTTCATGTGATGCCGGAACACAACAATTAAACTCCAAAAAAACAACCATCCATTTTGTTTGTGGGGAATAGTAAATTAAAATCCCACATAAATGTGTTATCATATAGGCGGAGAGGAAAAATATTGGGTACTCGACTGAGATCACTGGATCAAATCGGCAAGAAAATTGGCAGCAAACTGAAAAAAAAATTCAAAACATCAAACATCAAACTATCTTCTTCTACATTGTAATATAGTTTGAAGTTATCTTCTTCTACAATGTAGTTTGAAATTATACAAAAGAAAACTACATTATTTAAATAAAATAATTTTAAAGAATGAAAGTAAAAAGTGATTATACTTACCTTTTGCTTAGTATCCAGATTCGAAATAGAACTCTAGAAAATATTAATAACCAATAATTTTAAAACTACCCAAAAAGAACGATTAAAATAAGGATCAATCATAAATAACAACAAATATGAAGGAAACAAGTGAGAAGCAAACCTAACGTCTTTAATCGTTAAGCGAGGGAGACAAACCCTGAACTTTTTCATTGTCCAAAACCAACCAAACAAACCCTGAACAAAAGTAATAGAGGAGAGAGGAGAGAGAAGACATATCAAAATGAATAGAGGAGAGAGAAAGAGAGGGAGAGAGGTAGAGTTGTGACTGACCTGAGAAAAGGGAAAATAAAAGGATCAGAGAGAGATATCATGAGAAGATTGAGAGAGGGAGAGTTGTCACTGACTTGAGCTTGATTGATCGTCAAAATCCGGCATTTCAAATCGTTGAAACCTGATTAAGCCCTAAAGCCCCAAATAGTAAAAATTAATAGAAATATAATCAGTACTTGCAAAATTAGCACGGATAAATCCTAAAAGTTGAACCGCAAATTAGTAGAAATATAACCAACAAATCAGTACTTGCAAAATCAAAACACCAAATATGAAAATCAAAAAGACAAACACAAATAAAAAGTAAATGTTCAAACGCAAATGCCCTATTCTGTAACCATAAATGATTTTTGCGGGATGTGGTGAAGAGAGAAAGGGTACCTGAAAAATGAGAGCCGAAAAAGAGAGAGGGGTCAAAAGTGGTGGAAAGGATGAATTGTGTGACGTGTCTAATCCATCGAGAGAGATAAGTGTACTTCGGTCAAAAGAAAAGTGGTTTTAAGTGTGTAATTTCCTATTTTAACCATGCTTTTGAATTTTGAGTAAGAGGGGGGAAATAAATCAAGTGCTAAAAATAGGGGGAAATACAATAACAAAGGGATAAAAGAGGAAAATGTAACAAAATAATCTCAATCCTTGGATTCTTGCATTGGTGGCTCAATCCTAACCTCTAATTAAGTTATCCTCTTATTGAATAGTGAATATATATATATATATATATATATATATATATATATATAAGGGAGCATGGACTTTTACTATTCAAACGATTTAACATGTGTGGTTTGTTCTCCTGATGTGATCTAAGGGTCTCACATTGTGCCGTGTCGCAAGATAAAGCTTATGACATGGAAAAAATGGGACTAATACACGTGGACCAAACGATAAAAACCTACCTATAATCTCTTACTCTTACTCATCCTCTCCTCCCCCCCTCTTTGTTTACATCTCCCTCATCCGTCCCTCTCCTCATTATCTCCCTCTCCCACTCTTCTTCTTACCGCCCTCTCCCGAATCCCACGTTATAAGTAATGTCTTTCTATTTCTCCATCACTATCTTACACATGCTCTCTCTATCTCTCTCTCTCTCACACACACACACGCACACACACACACACACAAACCCCTTAATTTATAGATCTGAACTTATGGTACAATTTGCTAACACACACAACTCTTTTGGATTTATGGTTTGTAATTTAGCTTATGTAATTTTTTTTTCAATCTGTCTAGGTACACTTTTTTATGCGTAAATGTATACTCTTTTTGTATGAAATGCGTATTTTTTATGGTAGATACGTATATTTTGGTGGTAGGTATGTATATTTTGTTGAATTTTAATTTTGGTTGTAGATATGCATGTATTTTTATTAACATTGGGTTGATTTTGTTTAGCTTACTGTATTTATGAAGAATATTTGCCAATTTTCCAGATTCTTGCTTCTTGAAATTAAATATATTGATTAAAGTGGGTAAATATTTTGTTTTGATGTTTTAAACAACGTTTGATATTTATTTTGTTCTTGTTGAATATCCAGGGAGTCTTTTGCCACCCCAGACCTAGTAAAATGAGTGAAGGTCATAAAAATTAAAATAATTTACAGTTTGCAATTTATGGAACCATATGTTATACGAAATCCATCATTAGTGCATATACATGTGACTCTAACAACTATATGTAATTCAAACTCCATCAAATAATTATGTAATTTCAAGATCTTCTTGGCTCAATACATGATTTTTTTACCATAAAGAAAAAGCTAAAAAAATTTGGTTACGACTTAATCGCATCTCTCTAATAAAAAATCTCATCTCGCATGTCGCTCTCAATTTATCATAATTTTTATAGCTTATAGTTAAGAACAACTGTAAAGATTTGGCTATAGTGGTATTAGCAGTTACTATTTTTTTACGACGATGCCATTGTTTTCAGTTCACTTAATAGGTTTAACTAACAAATTAGTTTTCTGCTATGATGCCACTATTTTCTGTTCAGTTCCTAGGTTCAACTAACAAATTACTTTTTGGCTATGGTGGCATTGGAAAATGTGTTTTTATATTAATTGGCCTATAAATGTTATGTTTTTAATCCAATTGATAAAGATTTATTTCTTATTCTTGTATGTTTCTCTAATTGAAGATATGTTTCTGAATGCTTCGAAATAAAGTAAATGTTGTTAATGAACAATATAGTAGATCTTAAAAGACATGTTACTACTATTTGTTAATTTTTTAAGTGTTTCTGAATTTCACCTTACTATTCCTTCCATTGTTTACAAATTCCTTAGAGTAATTTTTTAAGTTCAATTTCATCATTGTGCAAAGCTTTCTTCAATGTTTTGAAATAAAATATAATCATATTACAACTTCTTTCTTCTTCTTTTTTCCAGTTTTGCTCTGGTATGGATATGATTTTGAGCATAAGTATAACCATTAAATTATTCTTCTTGATTTTTTTACCAACTTTAGTATGCCGACTTCATTCAATTATCCTAATGTAAGTGTAAGTGCAACCATATAATGCTCTTAGAAAACAAACACTATATGATGGCTTAGTTATTTCTGGCATCAAAAGGTGTAATTTGTACAATACTACATCATATTGTCTGTTTAGTTTTTATTAGAGGTTGTAGTAATGGGATTGATATTGATTAGTTATTGAATAATAAGAATTTGTTAGCCCATTTTTTTCCTTATTCTTTATTTACTTTTCATCGTTACTTGAGGTTCTAAACATCTGGCATATCTATTTTCTACTTATTTGACCGATGATATGAGTATGACAACAATATTACCGATTGTGCATATTTTTCCTAAAAAATGACGAAGGTATCCATGTCATCCTAATGCATCTTTTTGTATGCTATTTTTAAAATTAAAATTTTATGCAAGTCATGTTTAAGTTTATTGTTTGGATTATTACATGTGGATTTGGTTAGGAAAAACATTATGATGTAGGTCACAATGTGAAGATTTTAGCTTTACTTTCAGATTTGGTTATAAGAATTTGGTTCTTAACCAAATCAAAATTCTACCATTGTTTTGTTGATATAGTTTATACAATGTTTTGTCATTACCTTTTTTATGGTTTAAAACCATTAATCTACTCTAAATAGCGTATCTTTACTATTGTTTTTGTCCTTCTTTACTAGCAGGTCCTCAGTCTTATATCTCTCATATTCTCAGGTATGCATCTCAATTTTGTTTTGTCTGAATTTCACTCTTTTTTCCACGGTGTTGTTTCAAAATGAATGTAATATGTCGATGCCAAAATAATAATCTTTTTACTAATATGTTTGGTGTTCTTCCAAACAGAATGCAATAGGTTTTGGAAACTCTATTTATGTGAAAATATACGATATATTGCTCTATTTTCTATGGTATCGATTCTAATATACAATGGTGTGTTTTAGACAAAAACATGTTATCACATTGTCGGGAACCCAAATTTGCAGCATACTCAAAAGGTCAAATTTTATATATTTAACTGCTTCTTATTTTTTAGTTTCCAAATTCATTATTTCAGTTTTCAAGGTGAAATTATATATATTTAGTTTCATGAAATGGGAGGTTTTTTAATTGATTATTATTGATTGGTTTGAGTGTTTTCTTCTCCAATATATATCACTTAACAGGTAATTAAATTCTTGAGTAGTGTTATTATATTTCAAATAGAAACTCTTAAGTATTGTGTAATGACTAGAATTTGATTCATTATGCAATAATATTTCTAGTGACTTCATGTGATCTAATAAATTCAAGAGGTTTTTAAGTTTGTTTTTTAGTTTAATACATTCAAATTTTGCTTTTAGATGTTTATGTTGCTTAAATCTTTGATTTCAAATATTCATTTGATCCAAAAAAAAATCCCCTAAATTTGTTGATAGTGGACCCAATATAGTGTCCTTTAAATTCTATTGTAATTTAGTCAGTTAAGGAATCATAATTATTTGTCTGATTGGTGGAAATATAGACTTAAGGTTGGTTTGAAGCGTGATGCCATTTCCATTTTCCCTCCAAAATTGGAAATCATTTCTCTCACGGTTTCTTGAGTTACTCTAATTATGCTACTCATAGCCTCACATTAAAGTTCTATAAGTTATGTTTTAAAAAAATGTAATGCTAACGTATATATTATTTAATCATTTGTAGGAATTTGGATTTGTGGTGGATGTCAATTATTTATTTGTCTTACTTTACGGCAGTTGTATTGATTCATACTCTTCAAATTTGTGATGCACACGATCAACTTATGTTTCAAATGCGTGTTTAAATTTGGTGTAGGCATTCATAGCGAACAAATGGGAACCTATGTTGAAGTTTATGAAAGCTGATATATATACACTCAGAAGTTGATACACCAATTATGTATTATAAGCAATACACTTACGACTGATATACAATACACTCGGGGGCTGATATACGTACACCTGAGATGATACGTATATTTTTACATATTTTTACCATTTCTTTTAAGCCACTAGAATAATCAAAAAATCAAATATTCTTTGTTGGATAACAGTTTATATTCATTGTTGAGTAGCAGTTCAAATATTTATCATGAACATAAGATATTGTTGTGTGTTTTTGTGTTGGCCATTGTGTGATTTTAATATGAACTTGCTACAGTTGTGTTGGTTAAATTTATATTTAATACATGCCTTTAAAATGATAGTAACAGTTGGTTAACCCTATTTAATCCGTCAAATTCAAGCACTGAACGGTGGGAAATTTCATCTGTTCAAATTTCGTCGGTTTAAATTTCATTTGTTTAAAGAAAAAAGGTGTTCAAATTGAAGCATTACAATCTATAGTTCAGTAGGATTCCGGCTAGATCGTCGTTTGTTTATGCACTTAGCTTAATGGTTGTAATTGAGTGTCTCATGATACTGAAAATCATAAAGGATTTCTTTTAATTTTACATAGTTTAGTATCCATATAATTAACGTGTACAAAATTCTCTAATTCTTACTTCATGTAAAATTCTTGAAATGATTCTTTTTCTATCTAGACAATTAGGTCCTTCTATATATCAGTTTGTAAGAAGCTGCAAATAAATGTAGTTTTTTTTTCACTCGTTGATAGTTTATGAGTAACAAATTGTCATATACTTGGTCATCGTGTTTTTACAAAAACATGGTTGTGGTTGAGAAATGTAGGCATTCTTCAAGATGAAATTCCTTTTCCATTTAACAGAGTCGAGCATCCTATGCATGTTAAGGTAATAGGTTCTCTATACTATTTTAATAAATTGATACCAACTTAGTCTCAGCGATTGTGTGCATCTTTTGGTTTCGTCTTCTTTTCTTCCTTTTGTGCATTTTATCACTAATGAGTACTTTCCATTTGTTAAAGAGTAGTGAAATTATGTCTTAATGTATGTAAGGTTAATATAAATGGACCCAACTATTTAATAGTATCAATCATTGGTGCATAACTAAAATTGAAATAAAGGTAATTAAAGCTACTAATTCACTAATCCCTTAAATGCATAGCTTAGACATGAAGATAATCCCTTAAGTCCATAGCTTAGAAATGAATTTTGTGTTTTGGATTAGAAGAGGAATTCCATCGCTTAGAATTAAACATAATTTAGATTTGAGTCTAGTATCCAATTTGGTTTAGCTTATCTTTATTCAAAGTTAAAAGCTCGGATGGTTTTAAACACGTATGTTATCTTACTAAAGTTATGTATACATCCTTATTTGTGTTCTTGGATTTAAAGTTAACAAGATGTTATTTATGGTCAATTCAAAGAAACTATTTTACATCTCATCACATCATAAACCACTCTAATATCAACCTTTGAGCTAAGATGTCAATGCATATATATCTATTTTGATGTGTTTGATATAATGGTAATCTAAGCAATCCAGTTTATACTTATTTTTCAATCATAAAATGTGTACTTACATTTTCTACACATGCAACTTATGTTTTTTTAGAATGTATGTTTTTACTTGTGATTTTTGAGATGACATTGGTAATAAATTTTGAACATGATGGATGGATTATTCAATGAACTCAAATGCTGACACTTTTACATCTTTGAATTTGATGATTAAAAACAATTATTTATTCATCTTATTACATTTTTTCTGGTGGTCCTTGGATGGATTAATGAGATTTAGATGTTGATTTCTGATTTCAAAGCTTATATTTCCAATATTAGTTCTTTTCAACGTGATCATTGGGTTGATTAAAGACAACTACACTCCATGTAGATTCTAATCCCTCTTTCTGTCAGGTAACTCTAAAATCCATTCTTCCTTTTTGTTTCTCCATATTGTGGAAACATATGATGATGTCAAATGGTTTACATGTTATCTTTATATAGGATCTTGAGAATTTAGCATATGAATTAAGATAAGAGATTAATTCATACAAAGTACAATGTAGGTGGCCATCTAAGTTCAAGCTTAGTAGTGGCTAAACGAACTTTTCCAAGTATATAAATGCAATGTAAAATTACTATTATTATTATTATTATTATTATTATTATTATTATTATTATTATTATTATTATTATTATTATTATTATTATTATTATTATTATTATTATTATTATTATTATTATTATTATTATTATTATTACAGCTATACAATTTAATATATTAAATTCTTACTACAAAAATAAAATTTCAATTTCCTTTTAAAGACGCGGAAGCGAGGTTCAATTAAATGCACACAAACAACAAATTTTAATTTCTTTCCAATTAAAATTAAACAAAGTTCAAAGTGAAATTAAGTTAGACAACAAAAGAATTTTTCATTTAAACCAACTTAACTTAACCCAAGTCCTAGAAATTTGCATAAGTCATATTTTCAATCTTGCAAACTAGGCCAAACCAATTTTGGCACTAAATTAAAGATGAGTAGTGATTTAAACCAATTTTATCTTTTTACCTAAGCATGCATTCTAGGTGATTTTGTAAAAGATAAAATAAATAAATAACCACTACGCCACGATGTACGAGGAAAACCCCACAATGGGAAACAACCTCAAACGACCCTAGCCTTAAGTCCACTAAGTACGAAATTACAATTACAAGCAAGATGACTTACAACACTCGACTCGACTCCTTCAAGACCCGACACATCTTCTTGTAACTACCTCTGCCTAGCCGAAAATCCTGAAACTCCACCAGAACCTTGGAATCCACCAATGAGACTTTAGAAACAGCGCCAACCACACATGGTGCCTTTCACCATGTGATAATGCCACAACCAAAACAAACTTCTTCTTCTTTGAGGGATTTAGAAGTAAACCCAAACTTTTTCTTCAATGTTGCAGAGATAAACCAGGTGCCAAACACTCCAAGCAATGATATATATATTGAAACTTGGAATAAACAATATGGGTGAACACAAGAGTGTTTTATGATTTTTCTTGAAAACAATACACTCAAAACATGAACTTTTTCCTTTTAGAATTTTTCTCTCAAACTCTCTCTTCGATATGGTTGTGTGTGAAAAAGTTACATAGAAAATGTTGATTCCCGTACATATTAAGTCTGTCAAAAGTTAGTGGGGAAAAGGAGTGTGAAAAGTGGGAAAAACTGCTTAAAACTGCCAAATAAATTGTTCCCACCAAATCTCGTTCAAACGAGATTTTTATTCGAACAAAGTCTCATTCGAATGACCCTTTTAACGATGTTCCATTGGATAAAAGAGAAAATTCATTAGATAACTCTTCATAAGTCTCATTCGAACAGCATTCTCATTCCAACAAAAATTCGAACGATGTTCCAATGGCCAAATAGGGAGCTCTTTGGCAAACCTCGTTCAAACGACAATAACAATTTTTATCACAGAAACAATATATACTCTATTTTAAAGTTTTAATAAAATCTTTCTAAAAATAAACAACAGTTTAAAATAAAAGTTCACCCAAAGAAAAAATGTTCCAAGCTCCTATATATATTTATAATGCATTCATAACTTAGGAGAAATGGAACCAATGTTGTTGACGTAGAAACGAGGCACATTAAACTCGACATTTGGTGAAGCTTTAATATCTTGGTCACTACGTCATCAACTTTAGAATGTCATAGGCTTGAAGGATGGTCAAGAACTCTATCCTATGACACAAATGTTTTTTTCCGGAATTAAGGTAAAACAACAAATGACTCAATTGGAAATTTGTGTCCTTATAAATCTCCCCCTTTGGCTATTCCGGTACAAAAACGAACTAAAATACTAAAGGGCCGTCAAGATCTACTAAACATAGAAAAAATGTCCCACCCAAAATAAAATTACATAGCTTGACTCAAACAACCCAAGGATCAATATCTTTACCAACGATGAAAGTTCGACGATGAAAGTTGCCTTTTAGAAGAATTCCTGCACACTTAAGCAAACTATCAAATTCATAGGGAATATCAAAATTTTAAATGAATTAATAATTAAATTAATTACTCCCCCTAAATTAATTTTCCCCTTTTCAACTATGATCAACCTAAGAAGATAGTGCTCTCCCCCTAAGTTAAATTTCCTAAACTTAGATAAGAGTACAATAGGATTAGATACCATTTCTCCCACAATTATTATCCCCCTTTTTGTGTAGGAATAGACAAAGGATAACAAACTAATTTAAACATGATACCATATAAAGAGAGTATATAATATTTCTGTGCTAAAACATAAAAGAATATGGGCAACAAAATCAAAACTAATCCATATAAAGAGAAAAGGATACCAACTAAGATGCAACAAAATGATACCAATATGATACAAAAAGTATTAAGCATGTGATATCAACAAAGAATGCAACAAGATAGATACCAATCGTGAAGTAGAAGCATAGATGGACTAGAAAGCGAGGCAAAGACAAATAAAACAAGCAATATCAAATATATGTATACATAATATATACCTAATAGACTCAAGTAAACATATATAGATATAAACACCAAAATGCCACACACAAAATATAATATGAGTTTTCCACACTCCTATGGAAAAAATGTGTCATATGGAAACGAAAGTGTAGGGGTGTGAACTAGTAACAATTAAATTTAGACCCAAATACTTAAAATATGTTCACGGAGTTCTCAATTGATTGCAAACTTCATCACATTTGAATATAACCTCATGTGACAATATAAATTGAACTCAATGAACAAACATACACAATGTATACAAGCCTAGAGTTTTGACGATTCTACAAACCAATAGCGTCATGACATTGCAAGTACAACTAGGATAAATGGACATTGTGAAAACCGTTGATATACCATACAATCTCCCTCAATAAGCATATAATTTTTGAATGAATGTATCAATTAAACATAGGCCTTGGCAATTATTTTTTCTTTTTAGTACCATATTTTATTTTTAGGCCTTTGGACCACATATTTATTTTAGGTCCAAGCAAACGGTGGCTTACTATTCGCAAAGGATAATAATTCCTTTCAGAGCCCTTACTCGTGCACCATTGTATATATCATTTTTATATCTCGCAAATCTCACATGAAACAGATTTTGACATGCACTAGTCCTCCTAGATCACAAATATGTAGATTACAAGTTTGGTAGGATAACACCTCACAAAGCTCAAGTATAACATGTGACGATTAAATTTCAAAAGATCTCGTGCAGGTGTGAATAAAGGCATATAAAAATAGAATCCATTATATCAACACAAAATCCAACAACTCCATGTAAGCATGGTAAAGAACATTTTAAGGATTGACAATCTTAACCAAAAGTCCTAGCCACATGGAAGTGAAAAAGAAGGGATCCTAACACAAGTGTATGCCACACAGGGTGTGTCAAACTAAAATAACACACAACAAAAAATCTTTTTGAGTTTTTTTGACAATTTTTAACCAAAAATAAAAATATTTACTCAAAAGACACACAAAAATCATTTGTATTTTTCATTAATCTTAAATTACTAAAAGGAATAAAACACAAATGATAAACGAAAATCTTTATGTATTTTTCATTTAATGCAAACTAAAAGGAAAGAAGTATAATACAAAAGATACACAAAAATCATTATTTTAGCATGTGAATAAGCATGAAGCATAGACTAGAAGATGATTAAACATGCATACACCTAGAAATGATATATAATATGAAGCAGAAAAAGCTAGTGTATGCAAATAACTAACACATTCAACCTTTAGATTTTGCAAGGGAGGAAGCATGTGAAAGTAAATGAGAATAAAAAATCCTATCTTATAAAGCTACCAAGTCGAATCTCCTAACCCAAATTAATGACGAATGACGATCTCGGGAAGTAGGAATCTTGGCTACCTCGGTTGCCTTACGTAGGGATTTTCTAGGACCTCGTTTAAGATCAAAACAAAAATTTGAAAGATGACCTTTTCGACCACAATGTGATCACCTAAAGACTCGGCGAAAAGACATACATAAGGAATGATCTCTAAAGGATTTCCTAGCCGATTCTCCTAAAACATTGGTTTTGTCTTTATGAGTTGATTCATTATAAGTATCTAAGCCTAAACCACAAGTTTTATTTTTTATTTGGACCGTGCCTAAGATTTTATCTAGCTTTTCGTACCTACACTCCAAAATAAATTTGACTTTACTAGAGTCTTTTAATTGATCTTCTAATTCTAAAATTCTAGACTCCAACAAAACATTTCTCTCTTCAAACTCGAGAAGCTCTTTTTTCATTGACTCCATTAAACCTCTAAGGCTATATCTCTCGCCTTATATATATTCAAGCTTCTCTCGAAGAGTCCTCTCATGTGTCCTAAGGTCTTCAACCAACACACTATCATCAACGACATTGACACGCTCTCTTAAACGAGCTTCTAACTTCAAATTTGCTCTTTTTAATTTAATAGATTCTTCATATAATTCTTGAAAATAAATTTGAAGTTCACTCACATCAACCACATTTTGAATTTCACTCTCTCTTTCTTCTCCACTGTCATTACCATTAAAAATAAGGGAATCATAAACTTTGACAGTGGAAGTGTCATGTGTTAAAATTTCATCATTAGAAGAGTGCTCACTATCACTCACATGACTAGCCATAAAGGCCATAAAGTTGGGCTCAGTGGGGGAATCAGGTCCCTCTTCCTTATCACTATCACTAAGGGTTGCATTATATGAAATTGGTTTCTTACCCTCTCTCCTTAGTTTAGTGGTTCACTCAAAATCCCTATGGCCATACCCTTCACAACCATAACACCTATTTTTCATGCGTAGATTTTTCAAATTTCTTAAAATCATTTTTAAATTCATCTTTGTTAAATTTAAGAAAATTTTGAAACTTTCTAACAAACATAGCCATATTTTTCGAGTCACCATCACGTTCACTCTCTACTACTTGTTTTTCCTCCTTTTGGGCTTTTAAAGCAACGCCCTTCTCAATTTTCTTTTCAATTTTAGAGGGAAACATGTCTAGTTCATAGGTTTGCAAATCACCTAGGAGCTCTTCTAATTTTGTAGAGGCTAAAATGGGTAAAGAATTTAACACAGTCACCATAGCAATAAATCTATCGGGTAGGGACCTTAAGATTTCCTTTACTACACGGTTGTCGGGTATTTTCTCTCCGAAATTAAAAGATGAATTAACAATATTGGAAAGTCTAGAATAAAATTCATCAAAAGTTTATTTTTCATTCATTTTGATGGTTTCAAATTGAGTGGTGAGGTTTTGGAGTTTCGAAGCTTTAACGACACTAGTTCCTTCATGAGTGAGTTGTAGAATATCCCAAGATTCTTTAGCGGTTTCACACGTCATAATGCGACGGAATTCATCCGGTGTGACCACGTTAAACAAGGCATTTAAACCTCAGGAATTAAAATTAACAAGTTTAAATTCATTCTCACTCCATCTATTTGCGGGTTTGGGAACAGGCTCATTATCAACAAATTGAGTATGTGGGGACCACCCGTTAACGACAGATAGCCAAACTCTCTCGTCGATAGATTTTAGTGGCGATTTCATTCGCGCTTTCCAATACACATAATTAGAACCATTGAAAATAGGAAATTTTAAAAACGGAGAAAATTACATTTTAGCCCAAAATAATTAAAGGATCTTAACGATGTAATTTATCGTTTTGTCTCTGATATCACTTTTTGGAATGCGAGCCCCCCAATTTTTAAATTCTTACTACAAAAATATAATTTCAATTTCCTTTTAAATATGTGAAAGCGAGGTTCTATTAAACACACATAAACAAAAAATTTTAATTTCTTTCAAATTAAAATTAAATAAAGGTCAAAGTTAAATGAAGTTAGACAACAAAAGAACTTTTCATTTAAAACAATTTAACTTAACCCAAGTCCTAGAAATTTTCCCAAGTCAATTTTCAATATTACAAATTAGGCCAAACCAATTTTAGCACCAAATTAAAGATGAGTAGTGATTTAAACCAATTTTATCTTTTTACCTAAGCATGCATTCTTGGTGATTTTGCAAAAGATAAAATAAATAAATAACCACTATGCTGCGATGTACGAGTAAAAATCCACAATGGGAAACAACCTCGGATGGCCCTATACTTAAGTCCACTAAGTACGAAATTACAATTACAAGCAAGATGACTTACAACACTCGACTCGACTCCTTCAAGCCTCGATGCGTCTTCTTGTAACTACCTCTGCCTAGCCAACAATATCGAAACTCCACCAAAACCTTGGAATCCACAAATGACACTTTAGAAACACCGTCAACCACACATGGTTCCTTTCACCATGTGAGAATGTTGCAACCAAAACAAACTTCTTCTTCTTTGAGGGATTTAGAAGTAAACCCAAACTTTCTCTTCAATGTGGTAGAGATAAACCAGGTGCCAAGCACTCCAAGCAACATATATATATATATATATATATATATATATATATATATATATATATATATATATATATATATATATATATATATTGAAACTTGGAATAAACAATATGGGTGAACACAAGAGTGTTTTATGATTTTTCTTAAAAAAAATAGACATTCAAAAGATGAACTTTTTCCTTTTACAATTTTGCTCCCAAACTCTCTCTTGGAGATGGTTGTGTGTGAAAAATTTACTTAGAAAATGTTGGTTCCCAAACATATTAAGTATGTCAAAAGTTAGTGGGGAAAAGGAGTGGGAAAGTGGGAAAACTGCTTAAAATTGCCAAATAAACTGTTCCCGCCAAATCTCATTTCAATGAGATTTTCGTTCGAACGAAGTCTCGTTCGAACGACCCTTCTAATGATGTTCCAGTGGATAAAAGAGTAAAGTCATTAGATAACTCGTCAGAAGTCTCGTTCGAACAACATTCTCATTCAAATGACAATTCGAATGATGTTCCAATGGCCAGACAAGGAACTCGTTGGAAAACCTCGTTCGAACGACATTCTCGTTCGAATGGCAAACTTGTTGGAACGACAATATCGAAAGAACTTCTAGAAAGCTTAAATTTTGATTTTTAGTCCAGAAACTTTATATACTCTATCTTAAAGTTTAATAAAATCTTTCTGAAAATAAACCATAGTTTAAAATAAAAGTTCACGCAAAGAAAAAATGTTACATTCTCTTATATATATATAATGCATTCATACCTTAGGAGCAATGGAACCAATGTTGTTGACGTAGAAACGAGGCACATTAAACTTGGCATTTGATGAAGCTTTAATATCTTGGCCGCTACGTATTCAACTTTAGAATGCCATAGGCTTGCCGGATGGTTGAGAACTCTATCCCATGACACAAACGTTTTTTTTTTCGGAGTTGAGCCCCATCCCGCCCCATTACAAATGTGCCATGCGTTGCTTGATTAATCGATCATTTATATTTTGATTAGATTGAAAATTTATTATGTGTTTAAGCATAATTTTTATCATCATCTTGTTGGTATAGTTGCCAATAATGATTTTTTGTAATCATATATGAAGTCTATTATAATCATAAATTGATGATTTGGTTTATAGGATGTCAGGGATGGATATTTGTATGGACGAATATTTTTGGTTTCTTAAGTAGGTGGACTGTCCTATAAATAGAGGAAATCCTGCCACAATTTTCAAAATCAAGTACACATTTTTGTCTTTTATAATAAATTCCATGATTACAAGCCTTAGTCAATGCGTTTTTTGGAAGTGTTCGATGTGCTTTTAGGCACGGGCATAGCCTAGTATGTATGTGTGTGTGTGTGTGTTCTTCTATTAAATAATTTTAAACTAATTAAGTTTTAAAACTTTAAAACTTTATATATTTTAAAATATAAATTAGAAAAATGAAAGAAAAATACGGTTGGGTTCGTGATGACGAGTAGATCAATTTGATATATAATTTATCAATATTTGGCACCATTTTAACAATAGCCCATTTTTAAGCCTTCGTGTCAATTAAGGGTCACGATATACTCAAACAACATTTTTTTCATATGTAATTTACAGCAAAAAATATCGTACACAATTAGATGTTTTTGGAATATACCACAAATATCCTTTTACAATTTCAAAACACTATTTTTATTTACCTTCGTATTATTCCAAAAAAGTTATTTTCATAAATTATATCATGTTTTTGAGAATTTGAATGTGGTTCCTATATGAACAATGTGTATTATACAATATTAATTAACTATTGGAATTTTCAAATTACAATAATTTAATTATGAACCGAGCTACGTATGAAGTACAATCTATAAACCATTATAGATTGCCATTGTAATTTCACATAAATGACTGATATTTCATTTTTAGAAATATTTGTTGCAATCTTTCCATTAAATTGTATCTAGAACTAACAGATTCAACTTATACTCAAGCAATCTAAAATCCTACGAATTATTGGTAGGTGAATTCAAATTTTAGTCTTATTTTGAAGAATTACCTTTAATTTTACAATTGTTTATACATCATTGTGTAAACCGTGTGATTGTGTGATAATTTATTAAATTCGCAAATTTCTAATTTGGCACACTTATTTAATTAGAGTCTGTTTTTAAGCCAAATTGATTCAACCCCTAAACATGCAACTACACGTGTGCATATGTCAACCCATAAATAAAACATGCGACATAAAATTTAAGGAAAAATCCTCCAAAGGGGCAAAACCTTTTTATTTTCAATATAATTTGTAAAGAACGGTTTACACGGATTATACTGAAAACATGAGTGAGATACGAAATACCGCAGGTGTCGGTTCCGATGTCGTTGGCTAGAATTTCCTGTAAGAACTCCAGATGGTCAGCAATGGAAACGAAACGGCTTCTCCACAAGAGTAACATTATAAGGACTCCCTCCACAAGAGCACACACCTCTCCAATTGTAAAGTTCTCCCCACAAAGAATAAACAAAAGAAAAGTGTGTTCTTGAACACCAAAATAATTCACCAAAGCATATGGGATTTTTGTGAATTGAAAACAAAAAGGGATTAAACCCTAAAAGAAGAAGTCAAAAGGATTCTGCAGTTTCGCAGTTTTCTGTCTTTCAAAACGCTGGAACTTCTTAATGAAAACGAAACTATTTAATGAGTATTTATTAAAAAAAAACACGTCGCCTCAGTCGCTCGAACGAAATAGCTATCTCACTCGAACGACGTAAACGTGTCGTTCGAACGACATCGCGCGACACGCACATGTCGCTCGAACGAGATGACATCTCGCTTGAACGACCTGGCATTAAAATCGAGGTTGGCTACACAACTAAGAAAAATTATTCATTCCCAAATTTTGACGAAAAAGTCCGCTCCACCACTTAGAAAATATTTTGTAAAAATATCCCAAAAGCTCTAAGTGCAAAGTTAAGATATTTAAAATGTAACCTTACCAAAGTAAAATTTGTGGAATGTTTTTGATGAAGAACCTTGATATATTCGGATATGTATTGATGTAGATTGCTCTTGAACTTCTTCGATGGTTGTAACGGTATACGACATAATTAATTGATAACGACTTATAAAATATGTCCTTACAAATCTCCCCCTATGTCTATGCCGGTACATACATAAAAACATCCGAATTATCAAATACCAAATGCCTATAGAAATCTACACTCCGATGAATAAATTTACAAGATCTCAAATTGTTCTTCAAAAATCTTCATCAAATCTCAAAGCTTTTCTCATCAGGGTGTGCAATATAATGATCTTCAATCTTTTGTAACAACCCTCGATTCTGGGAGGCTCATTTTATACTAATTTTACCGCATAAGGTAATTATATAAAATGTGGGGACTGGAGTAAATATTAATTTAATGAATTGAAAGTTAATATTTACTAGATTGATGCATGTTTACTGCATGTGAAAGTAAATAACATCAGGTTGCATGTCTGTAGTGTCATGTATTTTAAATGGACTTTTAGTTTAAATGATTTTGGAACTCGGAATAATTTATAAAAATTTCCGGATGCCAGTTTAGAGGGTGTAGTTAGTCTCGAAAGGTGCGAGACAGTCAAAATAAGTGCCATATTGTATTTTTATGTTTCGGGCACTTTTACCTGGTTTTAGCTTATATGCGTATTTGCGAGTCATTTTAATGTGGTATTAACCATTTAAGTTGGGAGTTTTAACCTAAGCCACGATTTTAGTCTTCTAAATCCCTTATTTTTCCCCATTTTATGTCTTGAACATAGAGAGAGACAAGAGAGAAAGAAGAAGAAGAGAAATGGAGAAATGAGAGAGAGATTGAAGATGGAGGATTTGGGATTGCTTCTTCTCCAAATAAATCTGAGATATCAACCCTAAGGCAAGTTTTCTACTTGCTAATATGTGATTTAAGATGCATAAATTGTATGATAGTTGTGTATTTACATTTATGGCTTAAATGTAGAATTTGTGGGATTTAAACCCTAGTCTTGATTTATGTTGAAGAAATTGTGGGTTTTGATGGTTAATAATCATGTAGATTAGTTTGGGGTAGATTTTTGTTGTTGGATGTGTATGAAAAAGGAAGAGATTTGAAGTTTGGAGGATTTAGGGTTCATAACCCTTCGTAGCCATTTTTGGCAAATTTGCAGGTCTAAATCGATTCGGCCCTTTGGGCGAATCGATTCGCTAAGGGAAATTGGCAGGTCTGCATAACCCGAATCGATTCGGGTTAAGGCCGAATCGATTCGGTCAATTGCAGAAAGTTGGTTTAGTAGTCCGAACCGATTCGCTTTTTGGGCGAATCGATTCGTTTTCCTGCTGTTTTGAGTTAATTTTTATAACTCAATTTCAATTCTTTTCTTTAATATAGGGATTAGGAACCTTCTTGAATGAAGTAAACTTAGAGTCCTAGAGTGTGAGATGAGTTAGTTGTCTACCCCACATTAGGAATGGTTTATGTGGGGACTTTTTCGGGGTTAGGCCTATTAATGATAGGGCATTCTTTTCTTCTAGTTAATTATTATAAAACTAGGAGAGGTAGTGTTATGTTCGGGAGACTTTAGAAGCTTAATTAAGTTATACTAGTTTTGATGGTTTATATTACCACACCAAAAGAATGTTGGGAGATTTTAAAAGTTCGATTGAACTATGTTAACTTTGGTGGTTCATAATAACGCCATAAAGGTGAGTTTGGAGAATAAATTGAAAGTTATTTCATTCCTTCGAAAGTTGATAACCTTGGGGTTTTAAAATAACATCCTAAAATGCTTGGAGATGATGAAGAGTTTATTTACTCCTCTGAGGTTGTAGTATTGATATAATTTATTGTATGGCTCCGGATAATAAGTTCTATCTGTTACTAGAAGTAAATAATAACGGTTTCGAATAAAATGAAACATATACGTGGAATGGAAATGAAATGGAAATGGTATTGATATTAGTAAATGATAATTTACTTAATCCTGAAACCGGTAAAAAATGGTTTACTTGATTTTCGATATGATAAATAAATTGGTTTAAACACACCTCTCTAAATGACATCATAAGGGTAGTCCGCGCGCGAGGTGAAGCCCCCTGGATAATGAATGCAGGGTGGGTATAGTCCTAGGCCATGGGAGCGCTTATTGTTGTATATTTTTCTGCGATGGGTAGGAGATTCCGGGTGTGGTCTTGACTACCCCGCAGGCTCATGGCCGCTTCCCGACGTCTTGCGATATAGGTGCCCAGGTTGTCTAATGATAGGCCCTGGAAGATGATGGTCATTTAGGGGCGCGCACAGTGGGGAAACCCAGACGGGCGGTCTTAGAATTCATTATATGTATATAATTATAACAGTTCATAATCAAGTGGGACTTGATGTATTTGATATGCCACAAAGAGCACATGTAAATGCCACAAAGAGCATTTGAAAATGATTATTTTCCTGATAAGGAAAGGATTTTTACAAAAGGTAAAATTGAGATAAAATCTCCTTTAAGAGCAAAAGATTGTGATTATATATATATACTTCCTGTTAAGGAAAAGATATATGAAATAATTGGCACATTTGATGAAGTTTTTAGTTTAATGCTTCTTATTTAGTTCCTTCTTAGCTTATGTTTTAAATTGTATAGGTTGCTTTTTATTTCTCTTTCTTCACGATTTATTATACATAACTGTCATACTCTTTATTCATCTGGTAATCATATAGAACCGGTCCCTGACCTGGTTACATTTCTTGTTGCATATTCATCTTGTCTCTTCTCAGGTACTCCGCCGCAAGGATGCCTGATTTGAATTCCTATTCCGATGTTTTCGACGAGCCGTGATGCATTGCGGGTATTACGGGATACATTTGGTATAGACGTTTTCTTTTCTATTCTAGTTAAGATCAAGTCTTTTATTCGGGTAAGAGGCCCAAGCTTTTGTATATGTCTAATGAAATGTAATAAGTAACTTATTGTACTTGTGTATTGTTGGTATATCAGTTTAGTGACCGGTTACCTATTCGGTCTTTTTATCGTATTCTTGTTGTGTTTTTTTTTATATGTCTTGGGGTTTCCCTTATCTTTCAGGAATTGGGTTGTTTGTTTTCATTTATTTACTTTCAAAACAAAATTTTTTGGCAACCCGTTTTCTGAAATATTGGGTGGTTATCTTGGATACTCTATATTTTTGTTATGATGCTGAGATTGATTCCATCCATGATTCCGTTATATTGGAGTATTGGGCTGGCCACCCCTTATTTTTGTGAGCGGGTTGTCACAGATGGTATCAGAGCATCAGGTTCTAGAGTCCTTAGGAATCTGTGTGGACGCCTTAAGTTTTCAGCGTTGCTCTTGATTTGATGTAAAGCCTTAGGATTAAGATCGTTGATTTCTCTTATGAGATTTCGTTCTTCTACCATGAGGTAGAATCTATAAAATCTTTTGAGTATTCCTGTGAGAATAATAGGTCGATAGAAGAAGGGAGTTATGGGAAGGTTTGTGGAGAACTGTAAGTTGTGGTCTGGGATGAGGACCGCTTTAGAGGCCGCTCCCTTTTTGTAGCACTTTCTTGCCTTGCTATTACGACTGCAAATTTCAGTTGATGTAGTTTCCCAAGTACCGCTAGAAGTGGGAAGTGGTACTAAACTTGAGAATTCACGCGATGTTATATTGAAGTGGAGAAGTGCCCTGTAGTAAGATGGAGGAAAATCCTTCACCCGTAGAAGAAGTGTTGAGGTGGTGAAAATGTGGTCACTATATTCGTGGGTGCCAGAAGTTTGGCCCATAGAGAAGCCCGGTGGATACTTGCAATGGCGAGTTTCTCTGGGATAACTGGACTGAGGAGAAGGTGGATTCTCGAATGTTCACAAAATGTTCGGTTATAGACCAATGGCGAATAAGGTGTTGTACAGTTAGGGAGACGAGATCATGCACCATGAAGTGTTAGGCTCCAAAATAGGTGTTGTTAACACTTCTGATGGAGTAAGAATCGTGAAACCCCATCGGTGGACACCCACCTGGGGAAGTTTCATTAAACTGAGGAGGAGGAGGCCAAGAGCGTGTCCTCTTTTACTGAGAGAGTAAGAGGGACTGCATGGAAAATTATTGTCAGCCAGAGTCGGAATAACGGCTATGATGTGGAGTGTAGAACCACTCATTTTAAACTTCATTGAGGGGAGAGCAAGGGCAAGAGTAAAGTGCCTGGTTGGGGAGTTGGTGGAGATAATGTTGGTATGTGTAAGGCTCGAATATGGAGTCTGAGAACCATTAGTATTGACCCGGAGTGCTTGGCAAATTGTGGAGGAAATTCTACCTTATAGGTGGGTTGTGTATATTCCTTAGGATAAGATTTAGTAGTATTATGTCTACGATAGACTCGGGTGTGTATATTGAGCTTGTAGTAGTATTTACGCTATTATCGAAGGGTAATTATATGACTTCTGTGGTATGGAAGTTCTATCTTTTCTTCACTCGTTATGAAGCGAGTGATGATATTTTTAATGTATATGTGTCATATGTGTTACCTGGTTTGAGTGTTTTATTGCTTATTTGCATTGTATGTGGATGCTATGACTTATCTCCATAACCAACAAAGTTAAGTAGTAATGCATAGGAGGGGTTCCTTCTTTGGATTCTGCTTTTGCGGGACGCTCCACGCGTGAACCTTAACGACGTTGGGAGTGGAGAGATGCCATATTTCCTTTCTCTTATTTCATATATAGAATGCTAAGGTAAAGTCTAGAAGTAGAATCTTATTAGGAGAATTGTAAATTAGAATGGTACAGATCCCGATCATGTGCCTTAGACCGTCACATCTTAATGACCGACGATGCGAGGTAGTAGTGTAACGGGAGGGTTCCTTGTCTGGATTTCGCTTCGGCGAGACGTCCCACGCATGAACCCGAGCGAATGTCGGAAGTTGAGTAAGGTCTTGGGCACTAGGGATGTATTTGGTATTATATGCTTACGATTTAGGTAGGATATATATAGATAGACCCTAGGATTTTTAGGATGTAGGACCTTGAGGGTAGGTGGTGTTAGTTTAGAAAAGCGTTAGGGAGTTGGCCACGAATAAGTTGTGGGTTAACTCTATAAGAGATTAGATCCCTTAGCAATGAGATTTTGGGGTCTCGAGAGGTTTGGTAGGTTCGGCCGAAGGAGATGAGGCATTTCTTAGAAATAATGTTACGTGGGTAACTTCATTTCCGTGGAGTTAATAAGGACGAGTGGATCCTCACTCCCGAGCCATGATTGTAAGCTCGAGAGTGTGTTTAATGAGTAAGCTCTTCCAGGATTGGGGAGTAATAATACTAGGACATAAACTCACTGTTTATGCGTCGCACAAGCTTAAAATTGTGGAAAGTAATATCCTGTGCTTGAATTAAAATTCATCGTGGTAGTGATTACCTTAAATAGATAAGGCACTACTTCCTAGGCAGGAAATTTGGTCCTTCTCGTAAGCAACAAGTTGTTGCAATATGTTGTGGGAGGAATTGAGTTGGTGCTCGGGGTTCATAAGAACTAGTGATTGGATATTTTCTCATTCGCTAAGGAAGTGCGATTGGGCTAGTGGACGTGTCGAGTAGAGAACTCGTCAGAGATAATGGTTATGGCATGGAAGGCCAAGTAGAATGAGCATGAATAGGAAGACTCGGTAGTAAGAGCGTTTATGTCTGTGATTGACCATTTCACCTACTCGTGTAAAGAGAGTAGTAATGGAACGAAGAAGGGTATTCATAGACGTCTGCATGGAACTACCGACATCGAACTGGTCATGATCCCATTTGAGAAAATGGTTAATCGTTTGATCAGACTGTTGCATTCCCGGCCATCATGGATGGACTACTTGTAGAAGAGTATGCCCCGTTCTCGATGGAGGAATAGAAAATCCGTGGGGGTTGCCTATTATAATAGGGTGGACCGAGACTAGATATTCGCGTCGAAGGTTTAGCAAAAGTTTCCGCGAAGTAATGGGAACCGTATGGAAATGGCGTATATCCTACCACCCTAAAGTGGATGGATGAAAGGGAGGAAATTTACTTATGCCGAAAGGCATATTACGAACGTGCGTCTTAGTATACCTAGTAGATGGGAGCATAAATGGTATGGATGGAGGTTTTCGTGCAACCATTAGGTTTTGGAGTGGTCTTATGGATCATTTCCTAAGGCATGGTACCGTGAGTGGCCTAGCGTGGTCAGTAGAGTAATTCGTATAGTCGATGGATGGAACCAATGGGTAATATGTTCCTTGGACATAGAGTGGTCTCGGAACATTTCTTTAGAGATTTGGCTTTTAAGCCATACGCCTCGATGAGATACGTCGATGCGGGGGATAGCTGAGTAGCGTTAGGGCTAAGCCACATAGAGTCGGTATGGATGCCCCGAGGTGAGATGTAACCTAATTCTGAAGATTTGGCAAATTGTGCCGAGTCATGTGGGCATCGTGTTCCGCCGTAGGAAGCTAGAATCGATAGTTAGTGAAGAGCGCCTTGTGCTACTAGACTAGAGAACAAATGATGATTGGCTGAGATCGATAGGGTCGACCTTAGTCTGAGTCCATTTGGGACGTTGCAATAACGAGGAGTTTGTTTAGGATGGTAGAATCCTAGTTTAGAGTAGTATGCCCTTATCAGATTTGGGTATGCCCGAATTTTGGGGGAAAAATTCCCTCTTAAGGGGGGGAGTATGTAACAACCCTCGATTCTGGGAGGCTCATTTTATACTAATTTTACCGCATAAGGTAATTATATAAAATGTGGGGACTGGAGTAAATATTAATTTAATGAATTGAAAGTTAATATTTACTAGATTGATGCATGTTTACTGCATGTGAAAGTAAATAACATCAGGTTGCATGTCTGTAGTGTCATGTATCTTAAATGGACTTTTAGTTTAAATGATTTTGGAACTCGGAATAATTTATAAAAATTTCCGGATGCCAGTTTAGAGGGTGTAGTTAGTCTCGAAAGGTGCGAGACAGTCAAAATAAGTGCCATATTGTATTTTTGTGTTTCGGGCACTTTTACCTGGTTTTAGCTTATATGCGTATTTGCGAGTCATTTTAATGTGGTATTAACCATTTAAGTTGGGAGTTTTAACCTAATCCACGATTTTAGTCTTCTAAATCCCTTATTTTTCCCCATTTTATGTCTTAAACATAGAGAGAGACAAGAGAGAAAGAAGAAGAAGAGAAATGGAGAAATGAGAGAGAGATTGAAGATGGAGGATTTGGGATTGCTTCTTCTCCAAATAAATCTGAGATATCAACCCTACGGCAAGTTTTCTACTTGCTAATATGTGATTTAAGATGCATAAATTGTATGATAGTTGTGTATTTACATTTATGGCTTAAATGTAGAATTTGTGGGATTTAAACCCTAGTCTTGATTTATGTTGAAGAAATTGTGGGTTTTGATGGTTAATAATCATGTAGATTAGTTTGGGGTAGATTTTTGTTGTTGGATGTGTATGAAAAGGAAGAGATTTGAAGTTTGGAGGATTTAGGGTTCATAACCCTTCGTAGCCATTTTTGGCAAATTTGCAGGTCCGAATCGATTCGGCCCTTTGGGCGAATCGATTCGCTAAGGGAAATTGGCAGGTCTGCATAACCCGAATCGATTCGGGTTAAGGCCGAATCGATTCGGTCAATTGCAGAAAGTTGGTTTAGTAGTCCGAACCGATTCGCTTTTTGGGCGAATCGATTCGTTTTCTTGCTGTTTTGAGTTAATTTTTATAACTCAATTTCAATTCTTTTCTTTAATATAGGGATTAGGAACCTTCTTGAATGAAGTAAACTTAGAGTCCTAGAGTGTGAGATGAGTTAGTTGTCTACCCCACATTAGGAATGGTTTATGTGGGGACTTTTCCGGGGTTAGGCCTATTAATGATAGGGCATTCTTTTCTTCTAGTTAATTATTATAAAACTAGGAGAGGTAGTGTTATGCTCGGGAGACTTTAGAAGCTTAATTAAGCTATACTAGTTTTGATGGTTTATATTACCACACCAAAAGAATGTTGGGAGATTTTAAAAGTTCGATTGAACTATGTTAACTTTGGTGGTTCATAATAACGCCATAAAGGTGAGTTTGGAGAATAAATTGAAAGTTATTTCATTCCTTCGAAAGTTGATAACCTTGGGGTTTTAAAATAACATCCTAAAATGCTTGGAGATGATGAAGAGTTTATTTACTCCTCTGAGGTTGTAGTATTGATATAATTTATTGTATGGCTCCGGATAATAAGTTCTATCTGTTACTAGAAGTAAATAATAACGGTTTCGAATAAAATGAAACATATACGTGGAATGGAAATGAAATGGAAATGGTATTGATATTAGTAAATGATAATTTACTTAATCCTGAAACCGGTAAATAATGGTTTACTTGATTTTCGATATGATAAATAAATTTGTTTAAACACACCTCTCTAAATGACATCAAAAGGGAAGTCCGCGCGCGAGGTGAAGCCCCCTGGCTAATGAATGCAGGGTGGATATAGTCCTAGGCCATGGGAGCGCTTATTGTTGTATATTTTTCTGCGATGGGTAGGAGATTCCGGGTGTGGTCTTGACTACCCCGCAGGCTCATGGCCGCTTCCCGACGTCTTGCGATATAGGTGCCCAGGTTGTCTAATGATAGGCCCTGGAAGATGATGGTCATTTAGGGGCGCGCACAGTGGGGAAACCCGGACGGGCGGTCTTAGAATTCGTTATATGTATATAATTATAACAGTTCATAATCAAGTGGGACTTGATGTATTTGATATGCCACAAAGAGCACATGTAAATGCCACAAAGAGCATTTGAAAATGATTATTTTCCTGATAAGGAAAGGATTTTTACAAAAGGTAAAATTGAGATAAATCTCCTTTAAGAGCAAAAGATTGTGATTATATATATATACTTCCTGTTAAGGAAAAGATATATGAAATAATTGGCACATTTGATGAAGTTTTTAGTTTAATGCTTCTTATTTAGTTCCTGCTTAGCTTATGTTTTAAATTGTATAGGTTGCTTCTTATTTCTCTTTCTTCACGATTTATTATACATAACTGTCATACTCTTTATTCATCTGGTAATCATATAGAACCGGTCCCTGACCTGGTTACATTTCTTGTTGCATATTCATCTTGTCTCTGCTCAGGTACTCCGCCGCAAGGATGCCTGATTTGAATTCCTATTCCGATGTTTTCGACGAGCCGTGATGCATTGCGGGTATTACGGGATACATTTGGTATAGACGTTTTCTTTTCTATTCTAGTTAAGATCAAGTCTTTTATTCGGGTAAGAGGCCCAAGCTTTTGTATATGTCTAATGAAATGTAATAAGTAACTTATTGTACTTGTGTATTGTTGGTATATCAGTTTAGTGACCGGTTACCTATTCGGTCTTTTTATCGTATTCTTGTTGTGTTTTTTTTATATGTCTTGGGGTTTCCCTTATCTTTCAGGAATTGGATTGTTTGTTTTCATTTATTT
This sequence comes from Sambucus nigra, assembly GCA_949130495.1. Lineage (NCBI taxonomy): Eukaryota > Viridiplantae > Streptophyta > Magnoliopsida > Dipsacales > Adoxaceae > Sambucus > Sambucus nigra. The sequence continues at coordinate 458,856,814 of OX422220.1, forward strand.
ACTTTCAAAACAAAATTTTTTGGCAACCCGTTTTCTGAAATATTGGGTGGTTATCCTGGATACTATATATTTTTGTTATGATGCTGAGATTGATTCCATCCATGATTCCGTTATATTGGAGTATTGGGCTGGCCACCCCTTATTTTGGTGAGAGGGTTGTCACATCTTTGTACCTACACACATGAGATAAAGCAAAGTACGTTCGTGATGTATCGAGTTTGAAATGATATAAGAATAAAACATTAATAAAAAAAATCTCCCCCATAAAGAAAAAAATCCCCCATAACATGATAATTATTTCTCCCCCTTGTTATGATCTCCAAAATAAACAGATAAGAAGAAACAATCAAAACATGGAGTGTCACGATAAAAATGCATAGCAAACAAGGATCAAACTACGCGCGTGAAAAGGAGTATCTCAAAAACTTTCACAAACTATTTTTGATTTTTAAAATTTTTCGTACACAAATAAGATACCAAAAATCACACCATGGATTTAAACTAAAACAACCAAGTCATGGAAATGGAATGTATGGGTGTGAACACATTCGATAGGTAAATAAACTCAATCAATCATATGTGCACAATGTATACGTGTGCCCCTAACGAATGAACATCAAAAGTATCCTGAGGTGTAAAAATTATTGAATTTAGATGACATCGTCTTATGAAAATCAAAGTCAAAGTTATTTCCACACCAATAACATCCAAAACTATATAGTTCTTTTCAAGATTTTTAAGGACGTGGAAACCCGGTTTAATTCTCCATCCAAACTCCCTCATATATATTTTCTTTTAGAGGTGTATAAACTAAATTCTCAAACTTTGGATAATTGGCGCAAAATCCTAATTGGCCCATAATTGGCATGAATTTCTTTTTATTGCCTATAAATTTTTTCTGGCTCTTTTAAACCTCTTTGGACCTAGGATAATAAAATTCCTCAATTTTCTAGGTCCAATTTAAACGGTGGCTTAATCGCAAAGGATAGATGAGTACCTTTCGTAGCGCTTCACCGTTTTCAAACAAAACACACAAATCCTCACAAACATGGTTCAAAGGTGCACACTTTTTATTGTCTTGTTTTATCGCGCTTGGTTCATTTTCAAGACATGATTAAAGTGAAAACACCCAACCAACATATGATAAGACAAGCACAATGATCAAACAAATCCGTGCATATGTTCAATAAAGGAAATCATGAGTCAAACATGTAGGAAGTAACACTTAATTACATCTTAATGACTTGAAACATTATAAATCACATGGATGAATTGACCTATATTCTCAAGACACTATCAAATACTCACATGAAAAAAATGGAATGATGTTGTAACTCCGTTATCCTAAATGTTTATCCATAAAAAGTGCAAACAAAATACAAAAATATTTTTGGATTTTCAAATTTAACCAAAAAAAAATGAATGGACACTAAAAAAATAGAATTTTTTTTTGCATTTTTCAAAAGAAAAAAGTTATACAAAACGTACATGTCACAATGCTGCCAAACATAAATATCATGAAAAAAAACTAACGTATGACAAACATGATAACACAATCATCTATATGATATGTCAACAGAAGAATCATGTGCAAGCAAACGGGAATCAACTTGTCTAAAATCTAGTGCCTCTGAAAGTGATTTCCTAACCTAAATAGATGTCAAACATCATGTGGGGGATTTAGGAACCAAGGGAACACTAGAAATAAACTTCCTAGGACTTTTCCCAAGATCAAAACAAAAATGCCTAAGGTGACCTTTCCTACCACAATATGAATAGGTGTAAACGGGTGGAACGAAACCTATGGGTTGAGCTTTTCTAACATCCTTGGGATTAATTGACCCTCTAAAATAAATAATGGTTTTGGCTTTAGCACTAGAAGCATGAGAACAAAATGAGTCATTACCATCACTATCAAACCTACTTGAATCGTTTAAATCATTTTTCAACTTCAAAATATGTGATTCAAGAAACAATTTAGACTCTTCCAAAGACAGGGATTTATTTTTCAAAATTTTAATTAAACTTAACAGTTTATCGCGCTCCCCCTCAATTAAAACAAACTTATCCCTAAGAGTCATTTCACGTGCCCTAAAATCATTAATTAAAATATTTTTGTCCTCTTGGCACAAACATAAACCATCGAATTTTCAAGGACGTCTAATTCTTTTTCTAAAAATAGGACCCTATCATCACTCTCCTTCTTGGACAACTTTAAAGCAACAAAGTCATGGTCCAAGGAAACAAGTTTCTCACGATACAAATCTCTTTGATTTTGAACTGTTTGCAAAAGATCCATCACAGATTTAAAACGAGAATTCTCTTTTTCCCAAAAATCAATTTTTTTTAACAAACATCAAATTCAAATGATCAAAACTCTGCCTCGTGTCATCAAAGGGGGGCATTTGATTACGTAAGTGCTCCATCGAAAAAATTATGACTTTTCACAAAAATGATTTTTCAAAAAAATCAATATCACACGATGTTGCGAAAAATAGGAAAACGCGATAAATTAGCGCAACCTGCTCTGATACCAATTTGTAAAAGTGGTGATCGCTTAAATAACTCTGATACCAATTTGTAAAAGAGGTGATCGCTTAAATAAGCTCTAATACCAATTTGCAAACATGTGACTGTGTGATAATTGATTAAATTCGCAAATTTCTAATTTGTCACACTTATTTAATTAGAGTCTATTTTTAAGACAAATTGATTCAGCCCCTAAACATGCAAGTACACGTGTGCGTGTGTCAACCCATAAATAAAACATGCGACACAAAATTTCAGGAAAAATATCCCAAAGGGGAAAAACCTTTAATATTTTCAATATAATTTGTAAAGAACGGTTTACACGGATTATACTGAAAACATGAGTGAGATACGAAATACCGCAAGTGTCGGTTCCGATGTCGTCGACTAGAATCTCCTGCAAGAACTCCATATGGTCAGCAATGGAAAAGAAACGTCTTCTCCACAAGAGTAACTTTATAAGGACTCCCTCCACAATAGCACGCAACTCTCTGGTTGTAAAGTTCTCCCCACAAAGAATAAACAAAAGAAAAGTGTGTTCTTGAACACCAAAACAATTCACCAAAGCATATGGGATTTTTGTGAATTGAAAACAAAAAGGGATTAAACCCTAAAAGAAGAAGTCAAAAGGATTCTGCAATTTTGCAATTTTTTGTCTTTCAAAACGCTGGGACTTCTTAATGAAAACGAAACCATTTAATGAGTATTTATAGAAAAACGTGTCGCCTCAGTCGCTCAAACGAAATAACTATCTCCCTCGAACAACGTACATGTGTCGTTCGAATGACATCGTACGATATGCACATGTCTCTCGAACAAGATGACATCTCGTTTGAATGACTTGGCATCAAAATTGAGGTACGCTATAGGACATAGAAAAAGTACTCATTCTCAAATTTTGATGAAAAAGTCCGCTCCTACACTTAGAAAATATTTTATAAAAATATCCCAAAAGCTCTAAGTGCAAAGTTAAGGTATTTAAAACATAACCTTACCAAAGTAAACTTTGCGGAGTCTTTTTGATGAAGAACCTTGATATATTCAGATCCGTCTTGATGTATATTGCTCTTGAACTTCTTCGACGGTTGTAACGGTATACGACATAATGAATTGATAAAGGACTTATAAAATATGTCCTTACACTTTCTGATTGGCCGTCAACTTTTGTTCTCATTTTGAACTATTTTGCGTAGTTCACAATCTGTTGAAATTTGATTCAATCTTGAAACATTGTGACCCTACTTCATTTTTATACTAATGATTTCATTTGAATTCTGATTTCATTAAACATTAATAACATACACTATAATGAGGGAATAGACTACCCTTATATCCACAGAAGTGCTCTTTGGCATGTAGGACTCGGGATTTATGTCCCTAGTTTTTCTAACCATATGGATACTTCTCTTCGAAGTTAGTCCTCAACATTGTTACATTATTGTTACTTGTTTTAAAGTGTTTTATATCCATATATCTCTGTATTGATTATTATAATTACATTACTATCCTATTGAATCCCCTATATCGGATAATTATGGGATATCTTGGTATAGAAACATCGGAACCCTAACTATTTATGACTTGATATTATTGTATCATGTTATATCATCATACTCTTTTTACTATATCAACTATATTTTGGAAGGCAGAGTATCATAAATGACATGACGAAAAATCCCTTCACCGTAGCTCAAAAAGCATGATTTAATCCAACAAGAGAAACAAAAGCAACATCTTAGATTATAGATATTGACAAGTCGTGAACCAAATCTTGAAATCCCTAAAAATCTTGAATCTTTAATGTAAAATCTCTAAAAAAAATTGAGATATGGATTATGATTTGGAAAATAATATCACTAGACTTCATAGGAATCCTCTGAAAATGACTTTTATTCCGCGAGGTCCAAATATGCCAACATATCATGGATAGGATCAACCTGTAGAAAGAACAATACATAAGAGATGATCTGAGCGAGAGACTGTCCCCACAAAAACTCGTGATGCCTAGAAAATAGAACAAGATTTTAGAAGCAATGTCACCCAACAAAAATAAATGATCAAAGTCTTCAATCTTCCCCATGAAATAACAATGATAGCTAGAGAATAAAGGATTTTTAATCTTTATGATTACATACTTAAGCATTATGATCTTATGGAGCAATTTGAATATAAAAAGTGACATTCTATTGGCCATCATTTGGTCATAAATAGTTCTAAAGCTTAATTGCCTTCCCTTTTTTGTGAATTAAACTCCAGGATGAGTTAACTGAGAATCTGCCATTATCTATAGGCAACCATCTCACCTCCGAAAAAATCTGAATTTTCTCTTCAATATCATCAATAACCCCATGCATATGCTTCCATGTATGAGAGATTGTGTTAGAAACTCGAGCCTGAAAAATATTACCATCTCGACAGTATTTGTTATGAATAAATTTTAACCACAAAAATTTGTTTTCCGCTAGAATCCACCATAATTTATAGGAGAAAGAATTTATAATTTCTTGACATTTCCTATGTCGGTAAGCACGATGTATGCCAGTGAAGCCAATGTTTCCTATTATATGTCCCATCACTACATCAACAAAATGGTCAAAAGTCATTTCTAAATCATGAATCACAGTATCTAGAGGGTCTAGCAATGAAAATAGGTGGAAGGCCATGGATTGGGAAATAAACATGATAAATATAATCTTTCCTACAAGAGATAAAATCCTGCAACACCACATATGGAGCTTATTAAAGATGTTAGAAATCAAAGATGAAAACAACTCCATTTTCTTTTAACAGGAATATAAAGGAACTCCCAAGTAAGTGATGAGAAGGCGGTTTTGAGCGAAATCAGTAGTTGTCAAAATTGTTGAAAGTATACAACCATGGGCTTTATCCGAGATGATGAAGAAGCTTTTGGATTGATTTACCACTTTACCAGAATTTACTTCGTATAGGGATAAGAACTTTGTAAGAGCTACAAGAGAAGATTTAGCACCATTACTGAAAATCAAAATATTATTTACAAAGGACAGGCGACTAGTAATTGGGCTTCTAGAGGCATGGAAACTGTTTTAGGACACCTTAATGCGTCAAGTTATCAATACCACTGTTTAAAACTTCGAATGCAAGAACAAAAAGAGATGAAGAAATAGGATCACCTTGTCGGATACCCCTAGTGGACTGAGAGAATACACGGCGATGACTATTAATTAGAATGGAAAACTATAAATTGAGATTACCCTTTAAATCAAGTCAATCCAAATCTCATGAAAACCAAATGCCCTTAAAACTTTGATAAGAGACTTCCATGAAAGACAATCTTATGCTTTGGCTATATAGAATTTAATGTGGACGTTACTCCCACGGACGTTTTTTATGAAAGCTAGACATGAGATCTTGGGTAAGGAGAATATTGACGTGGATATATTTTTCCTCAATAAAGCCATAATGATTATGGGAAATAATATTTGGCTGAACTAAACTCAAATTTTTGGCTGTAATCTTTGTGATAACTTTATTGGAGAAATCACAAAGGCTAATAGTCCTAAAATCCTCACTTCTAGATGGATTATGCATTTTTGGAATTAGCACCAAGTTATCACTAGTTCAACTTTTTGGAATCTAATGACCCAAGAAGAAGGAAATTATAGCTAGGCAAAGATCCTCTTTAATAATTTCCCAACACGATTTGCAAAAAAACCCATTAAAGTCGTCTACACCTACTGAGATGGATGCATCCATACTAAAACAACCTCTTTGATCTCTTTTGTGGTATGAAAGGCATTTAACATCTCGATTTTCTATGTCGGAACCAGATACAAAATCATAGTCAGAAAGTTGTTATCAGTAATCATATCCCCGGAGATGAGAATACGTCTAAAATAGTCACAAAGAGTCTCCTTGATAACATGTGAATAGAAAGGCCAAGAGTGAGTAGCATTCCTCATTCGGAAAATAGAAAGGCTATTGAGGTTTTTCTTTGCTAAGGACTGGAAAATATTGATATTAGAATCCCTTTTACAAATGCATTTTACCGGAGGATTTGGGCACCAAAAGCATTCATCCTTAGCAAGCTCATGTTGCATCGAGGCCTTAGATTTTTACTAATCAGTGAAGGTTGCTTCCAAAATTTTTTATTCCAAGATTACCTTGGCTTGTAGGAATCTATCTTTTGCTTGACTAACTTACTAGAATACATTTTTAAAGATCTTAATATTCCACTTCCTAGAGCATCCTTGACAGCATTATGTTTCTGGGAGAAAACATTCATGGGCGTACCCTATACTACAATGTTCTAAGACTATCCCACCAAGTCAGAAAAAGTATGGTGTTGAGACCACATATTTTAAAATTTAAATTGATAGGGACCTTGATCATTTTAAAGGGCCATCGACAAAATATTTGGGGAATTATCCAAGTTCAATTTGCATAGGTGGTCCACTTTAGTAACCTGAAACATATTATTCCAGGAGGCATGTAGTGCAAGGAATATTTTGACACATAGAAAATCATATACCTTTATTATCAAAATGCATGTAGCGCATGCAATGGTGTATAAGAAAAGGTATCCTCTTGCATGTATCAGATCATAGGCCTGAGTAAGAGATATATGACACAAACTAACCTATATGTCTCAACTAAAAAAATTCCCTTACAAATCTCCCCCTTTGGCTCTTCCTAAAAAAATAGGACACATAATTTAATATGGTAAGCTAGATCATGAAGCCACCTATGCCCATCCCAAAATCCCATAAAAAATGGGGACGGACAACCTAACAACTACTTATTTCCTTCTCTATTAAGTCTTCACCTGCCCCTCAATCTATAATGGACCCCCCATTTTCATAGATTTATCCATCATAATGTTGATGTCACTACCATTAATGATTAGATCAGTGATGAAGTAGCCAAATCCATGAAGATCTATCAAAGATCCTACCTAATATACCTATCATAACTACCATAAAAATGATGATATCTATTGGTCACGATAGGTGGTGGTGTTTAATGGATATTGAGATCAACTGAGCGTGAATAGTGATGGGAGACACCTCTCAGTCATGTTTCCAAAGCACCCATATTGAGATAAAAGCACTAGAAACACCAAAATGAAAATTTAACCTCGTACACAAGTCTGAAAGGATAAGCAAGTCCACTTTAACCTCCAATAAAACAATAACCTCCAAAGAAATTTTCTTGGATAGTTCCTTAAGTCTTCTAATAAGAAGGTATTTCCCACTCCTCTCGCATTCCAAAATAGATATCTCATCATTGAAACACAATAGAAAAAAACATTTAGTAATCCAAGAAGATGATTTGGTTAACATTGTGGGTTTTCGTGGAAGATTTTAATTCTTCCCACGATGCCTTTTGACATCTACATATCCATCATAAGTTAGTTTTTGCATAAAAGTATACAGTTAATTTTTCAGAAAACTCCTATTAGCCTTGGGTGGTGGTGAACTTGCATTGCCTTTTAGATATAATACACTTAAACATGCCCTATCATTTTTATAAATATTTTGACTGAAATGATATTTTTTTAGGGGCAACATTCAACACATTATAATTTTACCATTGATGTTTAGGAGGAAATTGTGACACCCCGCCTAATAAAATACCGGGCGATCACTCCTGTACCAAATTACCATTGATGTTCGTGCGTGGGGTGTCTCGCGAAGCGAAATCCAAACAAGGTACCCTCTGATACACTACTACGTGGAAAGGTCGATCGTCGAGATCCATTAGACCCTCAGTACACCACAGATATATATATTTATATACATTTCCATATTTACGTATATATACATATCAAATTTTAAGTCCGGATAAAATCTCCCTGAATGAGAATTTCTTACATATTCCATTTATCTCTTTACTCTAGTAGGGATATAACATCTTGTTATCATACACAAGTAATGTAATATACACACAAGTACAATAACCATCCCAACGAGCTATAACTCGAGGATGCAGTTTCATAGTGCCGATCCAAAATCTGGGTTTATTCACTATACCACGGTACCAAGCCAGACTCTCTCAATGGACATGGTAAACAAATACACAATGGTGAAGGCAGTCATGTTCCCCCTGCAAGTGGAGTTACACACATCTCACTTGAACGTGGGACGATAATGAAATGGGGACTATACTCGCCCTGCTCCTAGAGCCAGGGGATTCACCCACATCGCGCAACCTCCCTGGATCGCACTAGAGAAAATATATACTCTGGATGTTCCAACCCTATACCAAAGGAAATCCCGTGGAAACGAGCCTCTAAAATACACATATACCAATCACACACAGATACATATGTATTTGTATCATAATATATATATATATATATATATATATATATATATATATATATATATATATATATATATATATATATATATATATATATATATATATAAGGGTTCAGCCTTCTCTCCTCTCTCTCTCTAGCCGCCATAACCCTAATTAGGGTTGCATGGCATCCATTCACCCCTTTCCTTCTTCGTCCATAACTCCTAAACCTCCTGACCCACCTAATCCTTGGCAAAAATCCTTTGCTAGTATTTTGAAAGAACAATCTCCTTCCCATGCAGTTAATATCAAACCTCTCTCAAAATATAAAGGTGAACCTGCAATTATTTTCTCCAAAGAAGAAGTTGATACTCTATCTGCGCCTTTCAAGCATGCCCTAGTTGGAAAGTTTTCACATGGAAAGCCATCAATGGAGTTTATTCGTAAAAACTTTGAATCTTTTGGTTTAAAAGCTGCATATCATATTGGTCTTATAGATCATAAACACATCCTTATCAGAGTAAACTGCCAAGAAGATTTCATGAGGCTATGGATGAAAGATCAATGGTATATTGGTAAGTTCCCTATGAGAACTTTTAAATGGTCCCCTTTATTTAGATCTGATCAAGAGAGTCACCTTGTTCCCATATGGTTACAGTTCCCAGGTTTACCTATTCATCTTTTTGCCAAAGAACCTTTGTTCTCGTTGGCTCAGGCTGTTGGAAATCCCCTTAAGATTGATCAATCCACTGAAAATATTCACAGACCTAGTGTGGCAAGGGTTTGTGTAGAATTGGATCTTCTAAAGCCAAGACCCTATAGAATTTGGATAGGGTGTGGTGATGTTGGTTATTGGCAATCTATCGAATATGAAAACATGCATTTTTATTGTTCTCATTGTCTCAAACTTGGGCATCAAGAAGATAATTGTATGTTTAAGAAGGAGATCATAATTAAACCTGATAAGAATGGCAAGAAAGTTGTTGAACAAGATATGCAACCTTTAAAGAATTCAGCCAAATTTCAAGAATCAGTTTGGAAGTATAGACCTATAGCAAAGGAGTCCGAGAAGCATCATGTCTTGAAGTTCCAATCAGAAGCTTCTACCAGTTTAACCAAGAATCTTCCCAAAGATATTGAAGAACCAATCATAAGAATGCAAGTTGAAGATATTGACAACCAAGTAAAGTCTCCTGTTCAGAATGGTATTGTGACAATTGCTGAAGTAAATGATGATAGCAGTGAGGATACTGAAGAAGAGGAAGGTGAATGGAATGAAGACAGCATGGAGGAATTGAAAATTGGAAATTTAATATCAGAAAATGGGATCAATTTATGTGAAGAAAAGTATTACAGTACAGGAACCAAAATGGATAAGGTGAAGTATAAAGTGCAGCAGTCCAAAAGGGGATACCACTCAGATAATGAAAAGTCTGATTTCCAGGAAAAGTCTGACTGGGAGGATTTGAATATGTTATCAGCTTTGTTGACAGAAAAATTGGATAGTAAGGAGAGAAAGGAAATTCATACAGTGAAGCCTATGGTGATTTTTCGAAAGAAGGCTAAAGCTAAAGGAAATAAAAAGGTGATTACTGCCAAAAGAAGGGTTACCAGATCTGCTACTAGAGGTTCCTAGTCAGTGTGCCATAATCAATCTCAATGATTCAAGGAATAGTATGGAATGCTCGAGGAGTAGGGAATAAGCCAACAAAGAGAAGGATTAAAAAACTTTGTAAGAATAATAACCTTTCCTTTTTAGCCATTCTTGAACCCTTAGTTGTTAGTTCTAAAATAGAAGATATCAGGAGACTTATAAGTTTTGAGGGCGGTTGCTTTAATAGGTTAAATAAAATTTGGTGCTTCTGGAGACATGGTATTCAATGTGAGGTTTTGGTAGATGGGGATCAAAATTTACTGCTTAAGCTAGATCATCCAAACTTAAAAAGTCAGATAGGAGTCAATTTAGTTTATGCCAAATGTACTAGACTGGAAAGGAGAGATCTCTGGGATTCTTTAGAATATAGTTCTTCTCTGTGTACTGATTACCCTCTCATTGTCATGGGGGACTTCAATATAGTTAGTACAAGTTCTGAAAGGGCTGGGGGTGCTGATATTGATATTGGTGGTGCTTCTGAGTTTAATTCTTGCTTGATTAGCTGTTCATTGCAGGATTTGGGCTATACTGGATCTAAATTCACTTGGGCTAAAAGTGTAAATGGGAATATGATGTATGAGAGACTTGATAGAGGCTTGGTTAACCCTTCTTGGTTGGATTATTTCCCTAATTCATCCATTACTCATTTGCATAGGAATTGTTCTGATCATAGTCCCTTATTACTTTCTATTCAAAATCAGTTTGATTCCTCATTTAAACCATTTAGATTTCTAAATATGTGGAGCTCTCATGATGGTTTTACCAATTTAGTCCAAAGCTCGTGGGCAGTAGCTGCTACAGGAAGACATATGGAGGTATTTTCATTCAAGCTTAAAAGACTGAAATCAGATTTGAAAAGCTGGAATAAAGAGGTTTTTAAAAATGTTTTTGAAGAAATTTCAATTATGGAGGACAAGTTAATCCAAGAAGAGCTAAAGTTAGAATCTGATAATAGTGGAGAACAAAGGCAGAGCTATTCTAAAGCAAATGCAGACCTTAATGCTGCGATGGCCAAAGAAGAACTGTTCTGGTTTCAGAAATCAAGGGGTGATTGGATAAGTAATGTAGATAGGAATACAAAATTCTATCATGCTCAGGTGCAAAACTATAGAAAGAGACAAAGCATACATGCTATTAAAGATGAGGAGGGCAGCATTAAAGAGACTAAAGAAGACATTGCTAACCAGTTTATTTCTTATTTTTCAAATTTGTTTTCTGCAGGTCCTCTTGAAGAAAATGGTATTCTGGAAGTTATCCCAAAGATATTGACAGAGGAGATGAATAGTGCTCTTATTTCTATCCCAGAAGAAGCAGAAATTTTGAATGCCATTAAAAGTATGAATCAAAATAGCTCTGCTGGATGTGATGGCTATAATGGTTTTTTCTATGTGCAGTGTTGGGATATAATCAAGCAGGATCTTGTGAATGCTATCCAAGCTTTTTTCTTAGGAGCTGATATTCCCAAATCATGGGGTTCTACTATGATTTGTCTTATTCCTAAAGTTCATAGACCTATGTTCTGCAAGGACTACAGACCTATAAGTCTCTGTAACTTTAGTTACAAAATAATCACCAAGATTCTTAATTCCAGACTTAGTCCTCTGCTTCCATCTATTATTTCCTGTAATCAATCAGGTTTTGTGCAAGGGAGAAACATTATTGATAATATTCTATTAGCTCAAGAGATGATGCAATTTATTGATAGAAAAACTACTAGAGGTAATGTGGTTTTGAAACTTGACTTGGCTAAAGCATATGATAGAACTTCATGGCTTTTCTTAATTAAATCTCTAAGAGCTTTTGGATTCTCAGAGACTTTTATTGATCTAATTTGGAGATGCATTTCTTCCACCTGGTTTTCTATAATTATCAATGGGCAGCCTATGGGATTCTTTCAACCTTCCAGAGGAATTAGGCAAGGGGATCCTATTTCCCCAAGCCTATTCATTATCATGGTAGAAGCTTTTAGTAGAGGATTGAATAAGCAGATGTTGGCAAGTTTGATTGCTCCTTTTTCTCATCCTAGAGGAAGTCCATTAATTATTCATCTTGGTTATGCTGATGATCTAATTATTTTCTCTAGAGGAACAAAGCAAAGTCTTAAAAACCTTATGGCATTCATTGATTGTTATGAGAAGGAATCCGGTCAACTCTTTAATAAAGAGAAATGTTGCTTCTCTCTAAGCTCTAAAGCTTCTGTGACTGTCAGATCCAGTATTGCATCCTGCACAGGTTTCAAAGTTTCTAATGGCTATATGACATATCTTGGCTGCCCTCTGTTCAAAGGAAGAATGAAAGGTATTTACTTTGAATCTCTAATTCAGTCTATTGCAACCAAAATTCAGAGTTGGAAGTCTAAATTTCTTTCTTTAGATGGTAGAGTTACTCTGATCCAATCTGTCTTAAATTCTATCCCTATCTTTACTTTATTTGCTTTACAACCTCCTAAATTGGTGATCAAATCAATTATTCAATTGATTAGTTCATTCTTTTGGGGAATAAATAAAGATTATGGGAAAAAATTTCATTGGATCAAGTGGGATTCTATTTGTTTCCCATTTAAAGAAGGTGGATTAGGCATAAAAAATTTGGAATATATCAAAGAAGCTTCTAACATCAAATTGGCCTGGAATATGAAGAAGAATACTAGCTTATGGGCTAAGTTTATGAATGCTAAATACTCTAATGTTCCCTCTGGAAGTGGATCAATGACTTTTAGAAGAATCAGGTCTGCTTGGAATATAATGGAGGCTAATTCTTTATGGCTAGACAATGAGCTGATTTGGCAACCTTCTTCTTCTGGAAAGTTCACATTTTCATCAGCTTATGAGATTATAAGAAAGCATAAATTGTCATCTTTAGCTTTTAACTATATATGGGATCCTAATATTCCTCCTAACATATCTACTTTTATGTGGAAAACTTTATCTAAATGTGTTCCTGTTGAAGATCTTATTCAAAAGGTGGGAGTGAAATTAGCATCAAGATGTCAATGCTGCCATAAGGATGGGGAATCTTTGAACCATCTCTTTATATCAGGTCCTATAGCTGCAGAAGTTTGGAATCATTTTTGCTGCTTATTGGGAGTTATTCCTAGGCCATCCACTATTCATAGCTCGATAATTCAATGGTGGTTACATGCAGGAAATTCTCATATATCTCAGTGGCTTCATAAGATCATTCCAGTCACTATTATCTGGGAAATTTGTCTTGCCAGAAATAAAGCTCTTTTTGAAGGTATAACTATGAAAGCTAACATGATTTCTTCTAGAGTGATATCTAGAATTGCAGAGATATTCCAACATTCCAAAATCAAAGGTGGGAGAAATGATGTATGCACGGAGGTTATCAATGTCTTCTCTCTTAATTTCATGATGTCCAAGTTTTCTTTTATATTTATGCCTTGGAAATGTCCTCCAAAAGGTAGATTCAAACTCAACTGTGCTGCCAAGGCAGGGAACAATATGGGTTGTGGCTCTATTATTCGAAATGATTCGGGTCAATTCATTTGGGCTTTCTCAAATGTTTTATCTACAGATTCATTGATTGAAGCTCAAGTTCAAGCTATTTTGGTTGGGATCAAGTTCTGCAAGGAGAAGGGTATTTCTAATATTGACATAGAAGTAGAGTCAGAAAATATTCTTCAATGTTTTATTTCTTCTTCTACAGCTCAGTGGCGTATAAGGACTGAAATTTCTGAGAACTATTAATTTCTCCAAACTAATCATTGCATCATAAAGTTATGTTCTTCAGAAGCCAATAAAACTGCAGTGTTACTTGCCAATCATGGATCCTATCATCAAAGTTCTATTAGCTTTCAAAATTATTGTGATCTCCCTAGAGAGATTAGAGCTTCCTTTTTAGTAGTTTCAGTAAAGGTCTTTGTTTGATTTGATTGTAAGCCATGTGAGAGGGCTTTTCTCTCTACAGTTGCAATAAAATTCCTATTTAAAAAAAAAAAAAAAATATATATATATATATATATATATATATATATATATATATATATATATATATACTGTAGTCACATTGTATACATATATTCCTTAAATATACATAAATGGCCATAATTGCCAATAACATATAGCGATGACCAATAATCCCAAAGATTTTCATAATTTATATAATTCGAGTATTCGCACACTCATAATACTAAATCCAAAAGCATTCCCTCACTTGATAAATAACCTGTACCTTATTCACATTTAAGGATTTATTTAATATCTCCAACTATACCAATTTACACTAATTAATAAGTATATTCTCCCATTCGTCCAAATAATCTCGTAGGATATAGCAACCATAATTGATAGAATTATTCCTTCCACTTACATAATTATATAGGCCTAAATGCCCACTGAATTTATCCCAAGAATTATTCGTCACCAAACACCCTTAAATTAAATAGGTCGTGGATTCCATTTCCACGAATCCTAGGACTACATCATGTCCAAATAATAATTAATAGGCCCCTACTCTATTTTTAAGAACCCCTAATATTTATCTTCAAACAATTCAAGCCTTAATTCTCCCAATATCAGGTTTGATTTCTAACTAACGATTTCGATCTCGGACAGCTTTCCATAGAAAAATTATTATAAATCCCAAAAAAAATCATAAAAATATGCGGTCGGCGTCCACGCAACCATATCGAAAAGATATACAATTTTCATTTTTTGACCAAGAGCCGAATCGATTCGCCTCTAGGCCGAATCGATTCATCAATGTCGCTAGTTACTGTTCATCATCTTCTCCAAGACTGTTTCGGCCATTAACATACATACAAGCTTTTTGTTTCTTCTCCTAACCTCCTCCAACCTAAACCAACAACATATACACATATAAATAGGGGTTCTAAACATCCTACAACCCATAATCCACATTTTAATTATATGAATACCTAAGTTTCTCGAATTGGAAATTATTGGGGTTTTTACTCATTTAGCTTCCGAAAACCCATTTTAATTCACAAAAACCCATCCCAAAAATCTTTGTGGTGTATCACTCTACCAACTAAGATATGAGATTTATGTTCTAAAGTAAATAAAGCAAGTAGCCACTTGCCTCGTGGATAAAATTCGACGACCTTGAGCCGAATCTCGCAGAGTTTGGCCGGAGCTTCCCCTTTTCCTCCTTTTTTCTCTCCTCCTCTCTCTCTTCTCTCTTTTCTTTCTCTTCTCTCCCCCTATCCCTCCTAATATAGGTATAAAAAGGGTTTATACCTTTTAAAATCCAAAAATGACTCGTTTACTCAATTGCGAGTCCCTATTCGTTTAAAAGTTCCCAGAGCCTAAACATTACCCCCGAATACTTTATTTTGACTATCTCAGCCATTCCGAGACCAACCGCACACTCGAAATCTCCATCCGAGGTACTTGACCGCAACCCACTAATTTAACCCCACACAACTTAATGCAGTATTCCCAATAAAATATTATCCTTTGTCACTTTACCCAACTACGATGTATAATTAAAATACTCCAACATATTTACTTAATCCCAAAAGTAAATATAACACCCATAGAAAATCATCTTATCCTTGAAAATTCTAAAAATTACTATTCCGAAAAATTCCTCAAAATTCCAATTTACACCGAATTATGGAATTTAATTATCCCTCAAATGTACAAGGTGTTACATACTTCCACCCTTACAACAGAATTTTTCCCTCGAAATTCGAATATAACCTACATCACCATCTTAGGATAATTAATTTCCACTACGTCCTAGTACCCCCAAAATCGCAAGGTGCTAATATGATGGTCCCTTACCATATTCCACCTATCTCAAGGTGTACTTAAACGTACTAGCATCATCACAAGCTCATCTAAATTTCTGCATGTGAATGCATAATAACGACGCGTTACTCCTATTGCTTCTCTAACTGCCAATAAGAGAAACGAGTCTATAACTACCGCTCTAACATCTTACAAAGCTGATACTTTTGCTAACAAGCGTCCGCTCGTCCATAACAGGACAACTGATTTCCTTTGAAAAGGAAAATCTACTAAAACTTGGCTATTTTCGTTAGTCTCGTCGCTTATATTGGGCATGTTACCTCTTATTGCCCCTTATACAATTGGAATATCGCGTACCTCTCATGACATTCCATTCAACCAACTTTAATCTTCTTTATATACCCCGCCCTTATAATTTAGGCGGTATATAAAACAACCTTACCATGGTGCCCATACACCTTTTAACTCATGCTTATTTGCACAACCATTTTAAACGGGACACATTTACACTCTCTCTAAACAATGGTCCTTACTTCCTCGGAGTAATACTTACACACGGGTCTTCCCAACTCGCGAAATTCAATTCTTCTCAAGGTCAATTAACCAGTCTTCTTATGGTTTACTTCCCACAATCTTCCTATATCGGCGCCACTACTCTATTGAATTTACTCCCTAATAATCCTACGATCTATGTGTTATCCTACCCACACGAAACGAGTATAATCCTAAGTATATCCCTAGTGCCCAAGGCCTCTCTCAACTTCCGACATTTGCTTGGTTTCATGCGTGGGACGTCTCGCAAAGCAAAACCAAAACAAGGAACCCTCCTGTTACACTACTATGAAACCCCGCCTAATTAAATACCGGGTGATCAGTCCTTTATTAAATAATAACCAAGGTGAACGGTTGGTTCATTCTTAGCATCACTGTCGCAAAAATAACTTTTCCAATTTAAACACCCTAAATAATTAAGCTAAGTGTCAAAACCATATTTTTTAGACATCAATTTCCAAATTTAATTTAAAACCAATATTTAAAACCTTACATAATCCATGGTTTAAAAATTACACAACAATTTGACTGGAAAATATAATCCAAGCAATTTAAACATTCAACTAAATAAGTCGAACATTAAAACTTTAAAGGAAAGACGTCCTGACAGTAAAAATCCCAAAGTATAAATGTTGGAAATAAACAAATCACAATCTCTGATAAATCCATCTGAATAAATGAAATAGGGCGAAACATGCCCAACTGGATAAAGTAAGACTAGAAGTGGAATCGATAATGAGATCTTCTAAGCAAAAAGGCCTGCAACTCCCACCTAAGCTGCAACACGTTCCTTCCAAAGGATCCTATGTAAGACGACCCTGTGGCTAGGCACCTATAATATATACATATATATACAAGAGAGAAGATAAAATAGGAAACGGGTCAGAGCGCGATTGTAAAACAGTTTAAAATTCAGTTTAGCAAGTATTTAAAATGCTTACCGGCTAATGCAACAATCATATTAGTGTGAAACACTCTCTTGAGAAATTCTCACCTCTCTTCTAATGTGCACACCTACCGCACTATTTATCCCAATAGTTTAGCTTATCTTAAGTTACTCACAAGGTCTCATACCGACAATTTCTAGTTGTTAAGAGAATTAATTTTAAAAGTAAAGTTCTCACATAACCTCATTTAATTATAAAGTTTCTCAGTTTTGCTTCACATGTTTTTCAAACACTTATACACAAGTTGAAATAATTATTCATTACTTACCTACCTTTAGTCACAGTAGATAGTTCCCAAATTTCAAGTTTATATATATATATTAATCATTCATATAATATATATATATATATATATATATATATATATATATATATATATATATATATATATATATATATACAATCGGCACCCCACATAAATTTATGGTGCTGGCATACTCTGCAATCAAGTCCCCGTATCACTCATAATAAGGGAAATACTAGTTCGGAATCACTCTCGAACTGTATTAACACAAAACACATACAAATTGAGGCGAAGCATAGTTCCAAGTCACTAAGAGGTCAGCACATACCCTCACGTCTCTTAGGACCATCTGACTATTGATCCGATAGCCTGTACTAAGGATTCCTATGTTCTAGGGTACAAGTCAATATCCCCCATAAAGGTCCCATCGAGATAAGACTGACCCAGCGCGGTAACCTCCGTGATACCAAGTAGCGCGGGCATGATTTTTACACGTATATAGTATATACACAAACACAGTCATATATGTATACTACTATTCCCATCTCAAATTTAAGTACACCCACGACCCCTACTTATGATATTCATTCTTATTGCACATTACTAAATTATCCCGAATAACGGTTCGTCCCTTTTACTTATTTATAGGATTATTCCAACTTACTACGTAACACACGTAAATTCTTATTTCCCCAAGTGTAATTTCAGTAGGTACTCATTAATTTTACAACGTAACTTTCTTACGAGTCTCACCCTTTAAACACACGTTCCCATTTTCTTAAGTGTAAAACACCTTTGTTAAATATTAATCTCGCCTTACATTAAGGGTTCCATTTTTATAAAGTCCTACTGGTCTTCTTTATCCCCCAAAATATTCTAATAATAATGTCTAAGAATTTATATTCATTTAAATTGGAACAACCTATTTAGAAAGATAATTTGAGTGTTCTAGAAAGGCTCGATCGATCGATGGCAGGTGCTCGATCGATCGATCAAACAGGTATGGCGAAACTGCAGAATTTCCAGATACGGGAATGCTATACCAAAATCATTCAAATCATCATGTTTAGTTTCCAATCTTCCTTCAAATTACACCACAAGTATTTTATTTTGAAATAATGATTATTCTACGTAAGGCATGCGAGTTTCCATCAATTATAATGGATTAAACCGATTAAAATCCAGAAAATTACAAGAACCCTAATAATTCGTTTAACTTAGTTCTTCCCATTCTTTTTCTAGATTTCCTACTCCTAACTTAATGAATTTCGTGGTTCAACCTCTACATGTGATTTATATTTCCAGATTACATCTTTTATCTCTACAATATGCAAATCAAAGTCTCCCAAACATGCTTTCTATCCTGAAAACTAGTCCTAATTAACCCTAGACTAACATCAGTGAAACATTAACTGAATTAAAGCAAGATAAATACTTGCCTGGGAATTCTTGGTTCAGATTAGTGGACAATATTTGTGTGGTTGCGATCCTCGTTGCGCGATCTAAAGTTTGGCGGAGACGGCGATGCAATTGGTGGAGTTCTTGGCCTTGAACCCCTTGGAGAGATTCTCCTCTCCCCTTCCAATGGCCGTCTTAGGTTTCTATTTGTTTTAACACTAGAAGACAACTCCTATTATCCGATATACTCTTAGTAATTTCGTGGGTTTTCATGTCCAAAAATATAAAATGTCTAAAACCCTCCCGGGATGTTAATTAGGCCTAGAAACGCCCCAAGACCCTAACTAAACCCCCGGGTAGATTATTTTGACTATCTCGACCCTTACGGACACATTGATGCACTCAAAATGACCATACGGGTGACTTATAATTTATTCACTTTTAATAGTTCGAATTTAATCCCGACACGACACCAGCGCGTCCCGATAAATTTCCAAAATTATCAAATTAGATTCTCGTGATAATTTTACTAAATACAATTATACCTCATACTTTACCCATAAAGTAATTTACAACGTAATTCCAATAATTACTAACTCTCATCACACTAGTAAGTATTTAAATGATTTTTCGGATTAATATTAAATTAATATCTGTAATTAAATTTAATAAATCCCCAAAATTTAAAAGTCGTAAAAATACGGGGTATTACTTACTTCCCCCCTAATAACGGAATTTCATCCCGAAATTCAAAAAAATTATGGTGTACCTGGTAAGAATAACTCTGGGTACTTCTCACGCATGTCTGCCTCAAGCTCCCAAGTGGTTTCCTCCACATTATGATTCTCCCACTGGACCCGTACAAGTGGGACTACTTTCGACCTCAATCTCCTTTCGCTATGGTCTAGAATAGCCACAGGCCTCTCCTCATAAGAGCTATCAGGCTGTAAGTCAATCTCCTCAATCGTGATGTGGGTGTGGGCCATATAGTCCCGAAGGTATCGTCTCAACAACGAGATGTGGAATACATCATGAATGCGGTGTAAATGCTCTGGCAGTCCCAATCTATATGCTACCGGCCCAATCCTCTCGATAATGGGAAATGGTCCCACGTACCTCGGGGCCAGTTTCCTGGGCTACCCGAATGCGACTCCTGATAATCTAAATCCTAGCGGAGGTTTCCTGAATCACCTATGGTCCGAGCAACTTATTGTCTACCACCTCTAATCAACAAGCGGGAGAACGATAAGGCCTTTCATACAATGCCTCAAATGTAGCCATGCCAATCGTGAGATGGTAAGAGTTATTATAAGCAAACTCCACCAGTGGAAGATGTGGCTCCCAACCTCCCCCAAAATCAAGGACACACATGCGTAGCATATCCTCCAACATCTGATTGGTACGCTCTGTTTGTCCGTCGGTCTGTGGGTGATAAGCTGAACTCAACCTCAACTCTGTACCTATGGCCTCCTGAAAGCTCTTCCAGAAACGCGACACGAAAATGTTGTCTCTATCTGACACAATATCCAAGGGTACCCCATGTAGCCTAACAATCTCAGTAATGAACAACAGAGCATACTGGTCTCTGGTATAGTCTGTCCTTACTGGCAGAAAATGAGCCACTTTGGTGAAACGGTCCACAATCACCCAGATGGAGTCGTGGCCCCGCTGTGATGTAGGCAATTGTGACACCCCAACTAATTAAATACTGGGTAGCTACTCATTTATTCAATTAATTCAAAATGCCAAGTTGGTCTAGTTAATAGCATCACTGTCGAAAACATTTGAATGATTACTAACCACCTAGTATTTAAAAAGTAAGTTGCCAAATTTTAATTTAAGTCTGATTAACATGCAACAAGTGTAATGAAGAATAATAACGCCATTCACCATAATGAAGTAAATAGAATAACCATCACATAATGTAAATAAAGTCTGGAGGAAAACTCCTCACTACAAATCCCACAACTGAAATAAGTAACCGAATACTAAAACAATACATGCCAAAGTCTGAAAACGGTAATGAAAAGATGTCTCTAATAGAAATGGGCAACATGCCCTACAACTGATAGATAATGACTCTGGAATCCAAATGATAGAAGCGTCTACAAGCAAATCCCTGTAGCTTCCACAAACAGCTACAGCTCATCACCTGAATGAGTATCCTATGCTTGGTGTCCTTATGGCTGGGCACCTAAAATGGGTTTACAAGAAAAGTAGATTTGAAAGCAAACGGGTCAGAGCCCGAATGTGGAGATATTTTAAAAACCTGCAAGTGCTTTAAAAACATTTAAAACATTAAATGCAAAGTACATGTTAGGACGTGCACTCACATGATATTCTCACCTCTCGTCTAACGGTGCACTCCTAACGTGAGTACCCATCTATAACGACACAAACCACTAGCTAAGTGACATCATATCTAGCTAGACTGTCATAGGTCCTACCTTTATTACTCGGTTCTAATAACATGATAACGCTCGTAATTAAATTAGGGTTTAACGTAAACTCAGATGCTCAATATGCAATATATTACTCTATCAACTAACTCGTTATGTTTTTCTCGAAACAATACCGTAATTATTTTCACAATATTAACATGAAGGTTCCCATTAATTAAGTGTATATTATTCACATCATAAATATACAATACAAGCACCCCGAGAACTAAGCTGCGGTGCACACATACTCTGCTATCCATCCCGGTACATCACGTACATAAGGATTACATATTCCGAATCTCTCAGGAATAGTTCACAGATAACAACATCACAAATAATGGAGGCGAACACAGTCACATCACATGGGTCACGCACATACCTACGCTCCCACGATCAACGGACTTATTAATATCCCAATAAGTCTTTCTATGACCTATGTTCATCAAGGTAACCAGTCTAAATCCGGGCAACACAAGGATTAGAGGGCCCTAAGCGAATGCAAACCTCCCGTGATAGCAAGTATGGTAGGTATGTCATACACACAAATCATACATCAATACTAAGTAAACATGCATCTTAGTAACCACCGTAGTTTAATCATAGTACATATCGCATTCTCGTACCAGCTTATAATTATCACAATTTATACTATTCCGGTTTATAATCATACGCGCCATAATTTATTCTCACGTCTTAGTAAACACTCACGTCTCAACCCAAACCGTCCATTTAATTTAACTCTCGAATATAATTTCCTTCTCATAAATACCCAAGTGTCCCAATTCTATCATTGTATCATCATCGGAATGTTATCTATATCCTCGAACAAGTTTACGGGACTCCAAAAATCAAAACAGTCCAAAAAGGCCCAGACTGCCAGCTCGTTAGAAGTCTCGTTCGAACGAGGCTGTTCGAACGAGATCAAACTGTCAGCTCGTTAGAAGTCTCGTTCGAACGGGACTGTTCGAACGAGATCCAGTTCGTTCGAACGAACTGTACCTTCTAACGAGATCTCGTTCGAACGAAGTATCAAATGAAATTCCTTTTTGTTAGAAGTGACTGGTCAACTCGTTAGAAGCTCGTTCGAACGAGCTCGTTCGAACGACCTGGGTTGGTTTCTAATGAGCTACCAGCTGCGAGCCTAGAATTTCCAAAATCGTTTTTCACCCAATTTCTACTCCTCAAATCTCCTCTAAACTTCATCCCAATTATGTTTTAAGGTCCCTAATAAATCTTAAACATATTATAGTCACATCCTAACACGTTTTAAAGGATTAATCCACCCTAACATCAACCAAATTTACAAATCTCTACCCTTTTTCCCCAATATTTCAAGAACATGAACCCTAACTTTTTGAATCATGGATTAATACAATATAAATCTGTTTTAATTTCTTCCAATCACAAATATCATGAGAATAATCATCTACCTATCATTCTACATGCAATTCTCCTCAAGATTTTCAAGTTCTATGTTCTAAACTACATGGGTTTTCATATTTCACCAAGAACAAACAGAAATTTGAATTATCTAACATGGAAAGAACATTCTCTTAAATTAAATAGAATTAAGACACTTGCCTCGAGTTTATCTCTGATTTTGGTGTTGGTTTGGTAAGGATTTCTGCAGAATTCCTTCTCTTCCTCTCCCTCTCCAAGCTTTCTTCTCCAAAGGCTATGGTGGCTAGGGTTTGCTTTGGGAAGATATTAGAAAACCTAATTCTAATAACCTACGTAGCCCTCTAGGTTAATATGGGTTGGTTAGTGGCTTAGTGGGTCAAATCCACATCAGATGTAATTAACCAATTTTCGTCACTTTTAATTTCCCAAAATACGAAATTACCAAAATACCCTTTATATTGCCGGTATGGCCTAAAAATACTCCGGGACCCAAACTACACCCCCGGCTAGTGTTTTCTGACTATCTCGACCCTTCCGGACGCGTTGGGACACTCAAAACGACCATACGGATAATAGAAATAAAAATCACTTTTATATTTAACATAATATACCATGACGCGACGGTCACACGCGTCTCAACAAACTACCCAAATTGCCGTATATAAATCTCACGACAATTTCATAATTCCAAATTCATATATAATCATATATATGTACATATAATCAAATACCAACTCACACTCGCTAGTATTTTAACCCGGATTAATTTCCAAATAATATGCATTAATTAATTAATCCCAAAAATAAATATAGCCAAAAGTACGGGGTATTACATACTCCCCCCCTAATAACTGAATTTCGTCCCGAAATTCGAAACTAGAAAGTACCTGCTAAAAATAACTCTGGATAACGTTCGCGCATCTCATCCTCACGCTCCCATGTGGACTCCTCGACATTGTGATGTCGCCACTGAACACGCACTAACGGTACTATCTTTGACCGCAGTTTCCTCTCGCTTCGGTCCAAAATAGAAATCGGCCCCTCCTCGTAGGAGCTATCCGGCTGGAGATCGATGTCCTCCACAGCAATGTGAGAATGGGCCAAAATTATCTCTAAGGTATTTCCTTAGCGAGGAAATATGGAACACATCGTGAATCCGATGCAAATGCTCCGATAACCCAAGTCTATACGCAATCGGTCCGATCCGCTCAATAATAGGAAACGGCCCCACATACCTTGTTGCCAACTTCCCCTTCTTCCCGAAACGCATAATCCCCTTCATAGGAGAAACTCTGAGCAAAACCTGGTCCCCCACTTGGAACTCTCTAAAAAACCTCTTCACATCAGCATAAATCTTCTGCCTGTCTTGAGCTACCCGAATGTGACTCCGAATCAACTCAATCCTTGCCGAAGTATCCTGAATCACTTCCGGCCCAAGTAGTTTGTTGTCCCCCACCTCTAACCAACATGCTGGGGAACGACAAGGCCTACCGTACAATGCCTCAAACGGAGCCATGCCAATAGTGAACTGATAGGAGTTGTTATAAGCAAACTCCACCAGTGGTAGGTACTGCTCCCATCCACCCCCAAAGTCAATAATGCACATGCGTAGCATGTCCTCCAACATCTGATTTGTGCGCTCGATCTACCCATCGGTCTGCGGATGATAATCCGTACTCAACCGCAGTTCCGTGCCCATGGCCTCCTGGAAACTCTCCCAAAACCTCGAAACAAATATCTTGTCTCTGTCAGACACGATATTTAGGGGCACACCGTGAAGTCTCACAATCTCTGAAATGAAGAGCTGGGCATACTGTCTCGTAGTGTAGTCAGTCCTTACGGGTAAAAAGTGAGCGGCTTTGGACAACCTGTTCACAATTACCCAAACGGAGTCGTGACCCCTCTGCGATGTAGGCAATCCCGTGATAAAGTCCATGGATATGCTCTCCCACATCCACACCGGGACCTCCAACGGCTGTAGCAATCCTGCTGGTTTCTGATGATCCACTTTTACAAACTGACAAGTGGCGCATTTCGAAACAAACTCAGCGATATCTCTCTTCATACCGCTCCACCAATACTGGCGTCTCATGTCTTGGTACATTTTATCCCCTCCGGGATGTACCGCGAACCGTGAGCCGTGTGACTCTGCCATCACATCGTGTCGCAATTCCTCTCCTTCCGGAACCACCAATCTCCCATTGAAGCATAATCCCCCGTCTGAGCTAACGGTATAGGATTCGGCTCCCTGTGCTAGTAATCGAACTATCTACTCCTGACAGAACGAGTCATCAGCCTGTGCCCGTACTACTTTCGTGACAATCTGCGGTGTAACGGTCATCATCGACATGAAAGATCGGGCCACTGCATCCTGGTGTCCTAATTCCTTCCACTTTGCCTTCCACACCTCTGCCACCTCATCTGCTGGCCTACGACTCAACGCGTCTGCTACCACGTTAGCCTTACCCGGGTGGTACTGGATGTCGAACTGGTAGTCTTTCACAAACTCAAGCCACCTACGCTGCCGCATATTCAACTCTTTCTGCATGAACAGGTACTGTAGGGACTTGTGGTCCGTGAACAGTTGAAACTTCTCCCCCAAAAGGTAGTGCCTCCAAATCCGTAGGGCAAATACTACTGCCGCCAACTCCAAATCATGCGTGGGGTAATTCTTCTCATGAGTCTTAAGCTTACGGGAAGCATAAGCTATGGCCTATCTCTCCTGCTGTAATACACCTCCAAGTCCTTGCAAAGACGCGTCGGTGTAAACCAAATACTCAACTCCTGATCTCGGCAATACTAACACAGGTGCTGAGGTCAATTTGTCCTTCAATTCATCGAATGCCAACTGACAGGCATCACTCCAGATGTAGGGCACACCCTTACGAGTCAGATGTGTCAAAGGACCCGCTATCTTCGAAAATCCCCGAATGAACCTCCTGTAGTATCCTGCCAAGCCCAAGAAACTACGAATCTCAGTCGGTGTTGTGGGCTGTCCCCACTCCCTCACCGCGGATACCTTCCCCGGATCAACAGATATCCCCCGGTCGGAATGTGTCCCAAAAATTGGACCTCCTTCAGCCAAAACCCGCACTTCTCATATTTTGCATACAACTCGTTCTGACGTAGTGTCTGCAAAACTTGCCTTAAATGCTCGGCGTGATCCTCCTCTGTCTGGGAGTAGACCAGAATATCGTCGATGAAGATAATGACAAACTGATCTAGGAAATCCCTGAACACTCTGTTCATCAAGTCCATAAACACAGCTGGAGCATTGGTCAAACCAAAAGGCATAACCCGAAACTCGTAAGAACCATATCTCGACAAGAACGCAGTCTTCGAGACATCCTCCTCCCTGATACGCAACTGATGGTATCCCGATCTCAAATCAATCTTTGAGAAGAAAGAAGCTCTTCTCAACTGGTCGAATAAGTCATCGATTCGAGGTAACGGATACTTATTCCGTATCGTGACCTTATTCAACTCTCGGTAGTCCACACACAATCTCAGTGAACCGTCCCTTTTCTTCATAAACAAGACTGGAGCGCCCCAAGGTGAGGTACTCCTGCGAATAAAGCCCTGACCTAACAGCTGCTCTATCTGATCCCGTAGGTCTCGTATCTCTGTCGGAGCCATACGGTACGGTGCGCGTGCTATAGGTCTCATACCCGGTAGAAAATCTATAACAAAGTCTATCTCTCGACTGGGTGGTAAGCCTGGTATCTCCTAAAACACATCCGAATACTCCCTGATAACTGGGATAGAATCTAAAGGAATCACAACCTCCTTAGAGGTATCCTCCTCCATGTAATACAAATGAGCGGTCGATCCTCCATCTGGGCGAGGCATCGCCACTACGAACATCTCTTGCCCCGGAATGGTAAAAACAATGCTTCCACTGAAGCAATCAATCATGGCCCTATAAGCTACGAGGAAATCCATACCGATGATCACATCGTGAACATGCATATCTAATACCAACATATCTGCAGGTAATACCAGACTACCAATCCCTACTCCCACTCCCCGGCATATAAAGAAGATAAGTGACCCACTCCCCAATGGTGAGTCGACACACGTCACTGTGCTCTCTGCCGTAGCTAACAATCCTAAATCTTTCGCGAAGTGTGTAGCTATAAAACAATGTGTAGCACCCATATCAAATAATACCCGACCCATAGTGCCATGGATAGGAAATGTACCCTCAATCGCGGGCGGTGCCTATGGAACTGCAGCCTGGTGGACGTTGTAGACACGTCCATACTGTAGCTGCCCCTGCTGAGCTGGGACTGCTGGAATGGGTGGCAATGCTGCCATCTGTGGCGGTGCGGGGAGAGCGGTGGGAAATATAGGCCTCTGTGACTCCTGGCGAGCACCCTGCTGCTGCTGCTGTGGGGCCCTGCCCCTATCAGGACAATCCTGACGTTTATGGCCAGTCTTGCCACAAACAAAACACTTCCCTGGGAAGTTCCCCCCTCTCTGCCCCTGATGTCCCCGGCCCTGGTGGCCGTTACCGTTCCTGCCTTGGCCCTGCTGGCCCTGATGCCCGTTCTGCCCCTGTTGGTCCTGATGCCCGTTTGGACCCTGATGGCCCTGACGGAAACCTCCCTGTCCCTATTTGTAGTTCCCTGACCGGAACCTCTTATTATCCCCCTGCTGGGAGCCCTGCTCATTCTGTCTCTGCCCCTGACCAGATTGTGCCCCGCTGGCACCATGTCCTCCAGTCCTGCCCTGATGGCTAGACTCCTCCGACCTCTTGCCCTCGGCCATATGAAAACGGTGGTCCTGGCAGTGTAACAATGCAGCGTTAACCACATCAGAATAAGTGGCCAACGATAGATTCCCTAGCAGATGCTGACGGATCCTCCATGTCAATCCGTCCGTGAACTTCTCAATCTTCTTCTTCTCTGTTGGTATCTCATCTGGAACGATATTCAACAGATTAGTGAACTCGGCCTCATACTCGGCCACTGTCTTACCCTCTTGCCTCAGACTCATCAATTTCCTCCTCATTTCCGTATGAACAACGGACGGAAAGTACTTGCGGTCAAACCGCACCCAGAAGTCCTGAATAGTGAGAGTATCCCTCTCCTCCGCGGTGGTAATAGACTCCCACCACTGCAGTGCCGATCCAACTAGCTTGAAAGTAGCTAGCACCTACTTCTGAACATCAGTGCACTCATGCATCCTCAAGTGCCTCTGCATATCCTTCCTCCATTAGCTCGAGACTACCACGTCTGAGCTACCTGCAAACTCTGGCGGATGCGCTTTCTGAAAAGTGTCACGTACACGCTCCCAAGCAGACGGGAATGCATTAGCCTGTACTGGTGTGGCAATCGGCGCTTGAGGTGGTGCCTGCTGAACCACGACAATCGTGGCATTTACCGCTTGGGCTATTATAGCTGCTACCTCAGCGGCATTCATCATGCCCTGAACTGGAGCGGGCTGGGGTTCAGGCGTTGCATCCCTGGGAACTCGTCGTACACGTCATGGAGGCATCTGAAATAAGAATAAAGTTTATAAGTTCACGGTTATAAACTTAATATAGCTGAAGAACGAAGCATACACAAAAAGAGTACAACAGTCCTAAAATATAGGGCTCTATATCAAAGAAACGTAGCGGAAACATAATAGCCGTACAGATCCTAAAGGACACTAGAACCTGATGCTCTGATACCACCTGTGACACCCCGACTAATTAAATACCGGGTAGCTACTCCTTTATTAAATTAATTCAAAATGCCAAGTTGGTCCAGTTAATAGCATCACTGTCGAAAACATTTTAATGATTACTAACCACCTAGTATTTAAAAAGTAAGTTGCCAAATTTTAATTTAAGTCCGATTAACATGCAACAAGTGTAATGAAGAATAATAACGCCATTCACCATAATGAAGTAAATAGAATAACCATCACATAATGTAAATAAAGTCTGGAGGAAAACACCTCACTACAAATCCCACAACTGAAATAAGTAACTGAATACTAAAACAATACATGCCAAAGTCTGAAAACGGTAATGAAAAGATGTCTCTAATAGAAATGGGCAACATGCCCTACAACTGATAGATAATGACTCTGGAATCCAAATGATAGAAGCGTCTACAAGCAAATCCCTGTAGCTTCCACAAACAGCTACAGCTCGTCACCTGAATGAGTATCATATGCTTGGTGTCCTTGTGGTTGGGCACCTAAAATGGGTTTACAAGAAAAGTAGATTTGAAATCAAACGGGTCAGAGCCCGAATGTGGAGATATTTTAAAAACCTGCAAGTGCTTTAAAAACATTTAAAACATTAAATGCAAAGTACATGTTAGGACGTGCACACACATGATATTCTCACCTCTCGTCTAACTGTGCACTCCTAACGTGAGTACCCATCTATAACGACACAAACCACTAGCTAAGTGACATCATATCTAGCTAGATTGTCATAGGTCCTACCCTTATTACTCGGTTCTAATAACATGATAACGCTCGTAATTAAATAGGGGTTTAACGTAAACTCAGATGCTCAATATGCAATATATTACTCTATCAACTAACTCGTTATGTTTTTCTCGAAACAATACCGTAATTATTTTCACAATATTAACATGAAGGTTCCCATTAATTAAATGTATATTATTCACATTATAAATATACAATACAAGCACCCCAAGAATTAAGCTGCGGTGCACACATACTCTGCTATCCATCCCGGTACATCACGTACATAAGGATTACATATTCCGAATCTCTCAGGAATAGTTCACATATAACAACATCACAAATAGTGGAGGCGAACACAGTCACATCACATGGGTCACGCACATACCTACGCTCCCACGATCAGCGGACTTATTAATATCCCAATAAGTCTTTCTATGACCTATGTTCATCAAGGTAACCAGTCTAAATCCGGGAAACACAAGGATTAGAGGGCCCTAAGCGAACGTAAACCTCCAGTGATAGCAAGTATGGTAGGTATGTCATACACACAAATCATA
Organism: Sambucus nigra; assembly: GCA_949130495.1. Classification (NCBI taxonomy): domain Eukaryota; kingdom Viridiplantae; phylum Streptophyta; class Magnoliopsida; order Dipsacales; family Adoxaceae; genus Sambucus; species Sambucus nigra. The sequence continues at coordinate 458,886,989 of OX422220.1, forward strand.
CATCAATACTAAGTAAACACGCATCTTAGTAACCACCGTAGTTTAATCATAGTACATATCGCATTCTCGTACCAACTTATAATTATCACAATTTATACTATTTCGGTTTATAATCATACGCGCCATAATTTATTCTCACGTCTTAGTAGACACTCACGTCTCAACCCAAACCGTCCATTTAATTTAACTCTCGAATATAATTTCCTTCTCATAAATACCCAAGTGTCCCAATTCTATCATTGTATAATCATCGGAATGTTATCTATATCCTCGAACAAGTTTACGGGACTCCAAAAATCAAAACAGTCCAAAAAGGCCCAGACTGCCAGCTCGTTAGAAGTCTCGTTCGAACGAGGCTGTTCGAACGAGATCAAACTGTCAGCTCGTTAGAAGTCTCGTTCGAACGAGATCCAGTTCGTTCGAACGAACTGTACCTTCTAACGAGATCTCGTTCGAACGAAGTATCGAATGAAATTCCTTTTCGTTAGAAGTGACTGGTCAACTCATTAGAAGCTCGTTCGAACGAGCTTGTTCGAAGGACCTGGGTTGGTTTCTAACGAGCTACCAGCTGCGAGCCCAGAATTTCCAAAATCGTTTTTCACCCAATTTCTACTCCTCAAATCTCCTCTAAACTTCATCCCAATTATGTTTTAAGGTCCCTAATAAATCTTAAACATATTAAAGTCACATCCTAACACGTTTTAAAGGATTAATCCACCCTAACATCAACCAAGTTTACAAATCTCTACCCTTTTTCCCCAATATTTCAAGAACATGAACCCTAACTTTTTGAATCATGGATTAATCCAATATAAATCCGTTTTAATTTCTCCCAATCACAAATATCATGAGAATAATCATCTACCTATCATTCTACATGCAATTCTCCTCAAGATTTTCAAGTTCTATGTTCTAAACTACATGGGTTTTCATATTTCACCAAGAACAAACAGAAATTTGAATTATCTAACATGGAAAGAACATTCTCTGAAATTAAATGGAATTAAGTCACTTGCCTCGAGTTTATCTCTGATTTTGGTGTTGGTTTGGTAAGGATTTCTGCAGAATTCCTTATCTTCCTCTCCCTCTCCAAGCTTTCTTCTCCAAAGGCTATGGTGGCTAGGGTTTGCTTTGGGAAGATATTAGAAAACCTAATTCTAATAACCTACGTAGCCCTCTAGGTTAATATGGGTTGGTTAGTGGCTTAGTGGGTCAAATCCACATCAGATGTAATTAACCAATTTTCGTCACTTTTAATTTCCCAAAATACGAAATTACCAAAATACCCTTTATATTGCCGGTATGGCCTAAAAATACCCCGGGACCCAAACTACACCCCCGGCTAGTGTTTTCTGACTATCTCGACCCTTCCGGATGCGTTGGCGCACTCAAAACAACCATATGGATAATAGAAATAAAAATAAATTTTATATTTAACATAATATACCATGACGCGGCGGTCACACGCGTCTCAACAAAATTCCCAAATTGCCGTATATAAATCTCACGACAATTTCATAATTCCAAATTCATATAAAATCATATATATGTTCATATAATCAAATACCAACTCGCATCTCGCTAGTATTTTAACCCGGATTAATTTCCAAATAATACGCATTAATTAATTAATCCCAAAAATAAATATAGCCAAAAGTACGGGGTATTACAGCAACCTCGTAATGAAATCCATGGAAATACTCTCCCACTTCCATGTGGGTATTTCCAACGGCTGAAGCAACCCCGACGGTTTCTGGTGGTCCACTTTTACTAATTGGCAAGTAGAACACTTGGACACGAACTCAACAATGTCCTTATTCTTCCCACTCCACCAGTATTGTCGTCTCATATCTCGGTACATCTTATCTCCCCCAGGATGCACCATAAATCGGGACCCGTGAGACTGGTTCATCATTGTATGTCGTAAGTCTTCTCCTTCTATGACCACCAATTTTCCATTAAACCTTAAACCTCCATCGGGACTAATTGAATAGGACTCGGCACCCTCGGCTAAAAGCCGTACAATCTGCTCCTGGAAAAATGAGTCTGCTATCTGTGCCTATATTACCCTCGTAATAATCTCGGGTGTCACCGTCATGGAAAATATGAATGAACGGGCTACTATATCGTGGTAACCCAACTCTTTCCACTTTGCTTTCCAGACGTCCGCTACATCGTCTACCGATCCACGACTCAAAGCATCAGTAACTACGTTGGCCTTCCCCGAATGGTACTGTATGCCGAACTGCTAGTCTTTCACAAACTCTAACCACCTGCGCTGACGCCGATTTAGCTCTCGTTGAGTGAACACGTACTGCAGTGACTTGTGGTCTGTGAACAAGCGAAATTTCTCCCTCAATAAGTAGTGTCTCCATATCCTCAATGCAAAGACGACCACTGCTAACTCTAGGTCGTGAGTGGGGGTAATTCCTCTCATGCGGCTTAAGCTTGCGGGAGGCAAAAGCTATAGCCTTCTCTTCCTGCTGAAGTACTCCCCTGAGTCCCCGTAAGGAGGCTTCATTGTAAACCAGATACTCTACGTCCGACTTGGGTAAAGCAAGGACTGGTGCCGAAGTCAGCTTGTCTTTAAGCTCATCGAAATCCAATTGACAAGTATAATCCCAAACATATGGTACCCCCTTGTGAGTCAGGTTCGTCAATGAACCCGCTATCTTGGAGAACCCTCGAATGAATCTCCTGGAGTACCCGGCTAACCCAAAGAAACTACGAACTTCCGTCGGTGTCGTGGACTATCCCCACTCCCTCACCGCTGACACTTTACTCAGGTCAACTGCTATCCCAAGTTCAGAAATAACATGGCCCAATAATTTCACTTCCCATAACCAGAATTTACACTTCTCGTACTTAGCATACAGCTGATGCTCTCGTAGAGTCTGAAGAACCTGCCTCAAGTGCTCAGGATGCTCTTTCTCTGTATGTGAATATATCAGGATGTCGTCTATGAAGACGATGAGAAACTGATCTAAGAACTCTCTGAACACCCGGTTCGTCAAGTCCATGAATACTGCTAGAGCATTTGTGAGTCCAAATGTCATTATTCTGAACTCATAGGACCCATATCTCGTCAAGAAAGCAGTATTCGAAACATCATGCTCCCTAATACGTAGCTGATGGTATCCTGACCTCAAATTTATCTTCGAAAAGAAAATTGCTCCCCTCAGCTGGTCGAACAGATCATCGATTCGAGGCAACGAATATTTGTTCCGTATCGTAACCTTATTCAGCTCCCTGTAGTCCACGCATAGTCTCAGTGAACCATCTCTCTTTTTCACAAACAACACTGGAGCACCCCAAGGTGAAGTACACCTATGAATGAAACCCTAACCTAATAGCTGCTCTATCTGATCTCGTAACTCTCGTATTTCCACTGGAGCCATACAGTATGGAGCGCGTGCTATCGATTGAGTATCCGGTAACAAATCTATGACAAAGTCTATCTCTCGACTGGGGAGTAGACCTGGTATCTCCTGAAATACATCAGAATACTCACAAATAACTGGGATCGAGTCTAAGGGAATCACGACCTCCTTACAGGTATCCTCCTCTATGTAATACATATGAGCGGTAGAGCCTCCCTCTGGGCGAGGCATTGCCACTACAAATATCTCCTGCCCCAGAATGGCAAAGACAATACTCCCACCGAAACAATCTATCATGGCTCTATATGCTGCGAGCCAATCCATGCCAATGATAACGTCGTGTGCATGCATATCTAAGACTAATATGTCTACTGGTAAGATTAAGCTACCAATCTCTAATCCCACATCCCGACATATAAAGAAAATTAACGATCCATTTCCCAGTGGTGAGTCTACGCATGTCACAGTACTCTCTGCTATGGCTAATAACCTTAAGGCCTTCGCAAAGTGAGTAGCTATAAAATAGTCTGTAGACCCAGTATCAAATAAAACCCGAACCATAGTACCATGGATAGGAAACATACCTCAATTGCGGGTGGCTCCTGTGGAGCTGCTGCCTGGTGGGCGTTATAGACACGTCTGTACTGTAACTGCCCCTGCTGCACTAGAGCTAGTGGAATGGTTGGTAGGGATGGTGCCTGAGCTAGTGCTGGGAGGGCGGCTAGGAAAAGTGGCCTATGTGGCTCATTACGGGCACCCTGCTACTGTGGGGCCCTATCTCCCTATGGACAATCATGGCGCCTATTGACATTTTTACCACACCCGAAGAATCGGCCCCTAAAATTTCCTCCCCTCTGTCCCTGTTGATTACTTCCCTGTTGGCCGTTACCACCCCGCCATTGGCCCTGCTGGCCCTGCTGAAAACACTATTAACCCTGATGGCCCTGTTACTGACCTTGCGGCTGACGATATTGGCCCTGCTGATTAGACTGGCCCTGCATGAATCCCCCAACTCCCTACCTGGAGTCAGTTGATCAGAATCGCTTGGCAGGGTCCCCCTGATGTGAACTCTGCTCATGTTGACGAGTCTGCCCCTCAAATGTCGGTGCTTCACCCGTACCATTACCCCCTGTCCTGCCCTCCTGGATGGACTCTCCTGCTCACTTGCTTCCCTGCAGGTGGAAGCGGCGATCCTGGCAGTGTAGCAAAGCAGCATTGAGTACGTCCGTGTAGGTACTTAGTGATAGATTGCCTATGAGATGCTGACGGATCCTCCAAGCCAACCCGTTTACAAACAACAATACCTTCTTCCCCTCAGTGGGTGCATCATCTGGCACCATAGTGAGAAGTCTTGTGAACTCCTCTTCATACTCAGCAACAGTTGAATTTTCCTGTTTCAATTTCAGTAACTTTCACCTTATCTCAGTCTGCACGGCGTATGGAAAGTATTTGCTGTAAAATCACGCCCAAAATGACTGAATAGTGATAATATCCCTCTCCTCCAGGGTGGTGGTGGATTCCCACCAATGAAAAGCGGCCCCCACAAACTTGAAGGAAGCCAACAACTATTTTTGCACGTCCGTGCACTCGTACATGCGCTGATACCTCTCTATATATTTCTTTCATTAGCTAGCTATAATGATATCCGAACTACCCGTAAACTCTAGGGGATGCGCCTTCTGAAAGGCATCCCTAACTCTCTCCCATGAAGAAGGAAGTTGTGCCGGTACTGGCGCCACTGCCTGAACCTGGGGTGGAGCCTGCTGTACTACTACTAGCGCGACATTCACCACCTGGGAAACGATAGTGGCTACCTCGATTGCGTTCATCGTTCCCTGAGCCAGAGCTGATGGTTGCTCGGATTGGGCAGAACCATTTCCTTGGGTGCACATCTCGAAGGCATCTAAAACGTAGAGAAATTTTATTAGTATACAGTTATTATCAAATTTCAAATAGCTGAAGACGTAATCGTAAAAGAAAGTATACAACAATCCTAAAAAATTGGGCTCTATAGCAAGAACGCTAGCTGAAAGAGAAATAAGCCGTACAGATCCTAAATGACACTAGAACCTGGCTCTCATACCACCTGTGACACCCCGCCTAATTAAATACCGGTTGATCAGTCCTTTATTAAATTATAACCAAGGTGAACGGTTGGTTCATTCTTAGCATCACTGTCGCAAAAATAACTTTTCCAATTTAAACACCCTAAATAATTAAGCAAAATGTCAAAACCATTTTTTTAAGACATCAATTTCCAAATTTAATTTAAAACCAATATTTCAAACCTTACATAATCCATGGTATAAAAATTACACAACAATCTGACTGGAAAATATAATCCAAGCAATTTAAACATTCAACTAAATAAGTCCAACATTAAAACTTTAAAGGAAATACATCCTGACAGTAAAAATCCCAAAGTATAAATGCTGGAAATAAACGAATCACAATCTCTGATAAAACCGACTGAATAAATGAAATAGGGCGACACATGCCCAACTGGATAAAGTAAGACTAGAAGTGGAATAAATAATGAGATCGTCTAAGCAAAAAGGCCTGCAACTCCCACCTAAGCTGCAGCACGTTCCTTCCAAAGGATCCTATGCAAGACTCCCCTGTGGCTGGGCACCAAGGTAAAATATATACTCTCACTATTCCAACCTTATACCAAGGGAAAGGCCGAGGAAACCAGCCTCTAAAATACACATATACCAATCACACACAGATACATATGTATTTGTATCATATAATATATATACTGTAGTCACATTGTATACATATATTCCTTAAATATACATAAATGGCCATAATTTCCAATCACACATAGCGATGACCAATAATCTCAAAGGTTCTCATAACTTATATAATTCGAGTATTCGCACACTTATAATACTAAATCCAAAAGCATTCCCTCACTTGATAAATAACATGTACCTTATTCACATTTATGGATTTATTTAATATCTCCAACTATACCAATTTACAATAACTAAATAAGTATATTCTCCCATTCATCCTAATAATCTCGCAGGATATAGCCAACCATAATCGATACAATTATGCCTTCCACTTACTTAATTACATAGGCCTAAATGACCACTGAATTTATCCCAAGAATTATTCGTCACCAAACACCCTTAAATTAAATAGGTCGTGGATTCCATTTCCACGAATCCTAGGACTACATCACGTCCAAATAATAATTTATAGGCCCCTACTCTATTTTTAGGAACCCCTAATATTTATCTCCAAACAATTGTAGCCTTAATTCTCCCAATATCAGGTTTGATTTCTAACTAACGATTTCGATCTTGGACAGCTTTCCGTAGAAAAATCATTATAAATAAAAAAAATTAGAAAAATACGTGGTTGGCGCCCACGCGACCGTATCGAAAAGATCTACAATTTTTATTTTTTGATAAGAGCCTAATCGATTCGCCTCTAGGCCGAATCGATTCGGCAATGACGCTGGTTACTGTTCATCGTCTTCTCCGAGACTGTTTCGGCCATTAACATACCTCCAAGCTTTTTGTTTCTTCTCCCAACCTCCTCAAACCTCAACCAACAACATATACACATATTAATAGGGGTTCTAAACATCCTAGAACCCATAATCCACAATTTAATTATATGAATTCCTAAGTTTCTCGAATTGGAAATTATTGGGGTTTTTACTCATTTAGCTTCCGAAAACCCATTTTAATTCACAACAACGCATCTCGAAAATCTTTGTGGTGTATCACTACCAACTACGATATGAGATTTATGCCCAAAGTAAATAAAGCAAGTAGACACTTGCCTCGTGGATAAATTCCGACGACCTCGAGCCGAATCTCGCGGAGTTTGGCCGTAGCTTCCCCTTTTCCTCCTCTTTTATATCCTCCTCTCTCTCTTCTCTCTTTTCATTCTCTTCTCTCCCCCTCTCCCTCCTTATATAGGGAGAAAAAGGGTTTACACCTTTTAAAACCCAAAAATGACTCGTTTACTCAATTGCGAGTCCCTATTCGTTTAAAAGTTCCCGGAGCCTAAACATTACCCCGAATACTTTATTTTGATTATCTCAACCATTCCGAGACCAACCGCACACTCAAAATCTCAATCCGAGGTACTTGACCTCAATCCACTAATTTAACCCCACACAACTTAATGCGGTATTCCCAATAAAATATTATCCTCTGTCGCTTTACCCAACTATGATGTATAATTAAAATACTCTGACATATTTACTTAATCCCCAAAGTAAATATAACACCCATAGAAAATAATCTTATCCTTGAAAATTCCAAAAATTACTATTTCGAGAAATTCCTCAAAATTCCAATTTACACCCAATTATGGAATTTAATTATCCCCCAAAAGTACGGGGTGTTACAGAAATAAGGTTAGAAGTTTGATAAGAAACATAAACAAATCAATCTCAGTGTTAGTCTCAACTCAGCTAGTGGCTTGCACTTCATCCTGAACTAAGTCCATTTGAGACTGGTCATCGATTAATTTGGACATCTGGTGAGTGACCAATAGGGGATGTCCAAAGGCTTGTTTACTAACAAATTTAGAGGTCCCGTATTTTTCTTGAGAATTAATCAAATCATATTCAAGAGTATGACCTTGAGTTAATTGAAAGTGATCTAATGTTCTATTTTCAATAAAACTTTTGGGGTGGTTTTGGTGATAAAATTTGTGTATAGTCCAACTGTGGTCTCTGAATAAAAGATACAAATTCACTAATGAATATTTTGACACAGAGAAAATCATATACATTTATTATCAAAATACATGTAACGCGTCCAATGGTGTAGAAGAAAAGGTATCCTCTTGCATGTATCGGACCGTAGGCTTGAGTAATAGATATATGACACAAACTAACCTACATGTATTGAACAACAGAATAAGATACTGCATACATATGTCTCAAATAAAAAAATTCCTTTACAAATCTCCCCCTTTGGCTATTCTGAAAAAAACAAGACACAAAATAAAATATGGTAAGCCAGATCGTGAAGTCACCTATGCCCATCCCAAAATCCCATGAAAAATGGGGATAGACAACCTAACAACTACTTATTTCATGTTGCATTGTGTAGATACTGATGAAAACATGAAGGTGGAAACCTAAACACATGAAATTATAAATACTTGTGATGAGTAGGAGAATAAAATATTTAATAAAATAGATGTAAGAAATTCCCTACGTACCAAAATTGTCTCCCATTTTTCTGCCGAAAAGACAAAGGGACATAGAAAATGCCTTGTAAAGTAAGATTAACAAATAAAAACATACACACAAATAATTAGAGCAACTGTTATAAAGTAGGTCCATATAGATGATAACACGTGTCAAATAAAATAAAGCAAAGTTATATGAAAAACGGGTATGCAACATCAGATATAAGAATAGAAAAGATGGAACCAGAGCTCAATAATATAAAAAGGATATGCAGTACATAATAATAAAGTATCCAAAATTGTGCAAGTGATAATAAATAACAATAATACATGTACATCTATTTGCCTCACATACTAAAAAATCTCTCACACATACCGATAAATCTGTCGCAACCACATGAGCCTCCAAAACCAAACTCTCAGAACATATATCAAATATCTAATGGAGGTGGAAGATCATCAACAACATCATAAAGACTCTGTCTAACTCCAAATGAGATAGTGCCATGCTATTAATATTGACACTGCATCTCCTCCAAATGAGAGGTCATCAAAGACTCAATCCTCATCCGATGCTCACTCTCAAGAGTTGGCTATGCTAGCAAACTAGTTGAATCATTCACAACACAGCCAACTCAGCTTCATACCTTTGTGTGCCCTCCTGCATCTAGAAACAAATGGATTGTATCTCTGAATCCAACTCCCTAACCAACTCCAAAACCACAGTAGAAAGATATGGAGATTGTGATACCCCGCTTAATAACATAGCGGGTGATCAGTCCTATACTAAATTAAACAGGAATCTCATCTGGTTCATTCTTAGCATCACTGTCAAAAATTTTCTTAATTACTAATCCCCTAGCCTTAAATTAAGCTGATCTCAAATTTTATCTTATGAATTAAATCAAACTAAACCAACATACTAGGAAACCAAATTAACTATTACAAGAAAGAACTAAACATGCCACAAAATAAGTACATGTGTTTGTCGAGAAACATCGACTATAAGCAACCCACAAAGTGCAAGAATACCAATACATGCCAAGATTGAATATAAAAGTACAAGCCCAATAGTACAACCGAAAAATTTCATATCTAAATATAGAATGAAACAAGCGTCTACACAAAGATCCCACAGCAATCCACATAAGCTGTAGCGGAACACCCTGTTGGAAGGATCAGGCCTGACGCCTCTGTGGTAAGGCACCTAAAAGGTTTTTGAAAATATTTTCTAGAAAGGGTTAGAACCCAAAAAAATTGAAAATATTTAGCAAGTGTATTTAAGTGCAAGAGATAAAAATGCAAATGCTCTTCATATTTAAATTAGTGTCGCGCACTCCCTTGAGTATACCATACCCCTCAACTAATGTGCATGTCTAACGGAACTATATATGACCCATCTATCTAATCCTCCGTAACTAGTCGTGTCTCATATCTCACTATTTCCACTATTCCAATCCAAGTGAGTATAGTATACAATTTATAGGTTATTAATCACAATAACTTGTTTAAATCATTTCCCATTTAATACTATACAACATTTTCCCGAGTTATATCCCTTATACAATTCAGATCATGTATACGAGTTGTAAGTTATATTTCACACTAACTTATTTACATCCATATCCAACTTGATACCATATAACCATTTCATAAGTTATATTATTTATACATTTCAAACCATGTATATATATATAAATTCCCATTTATAATTCTGCACAATATATGCATATCATATCTCAACATTCACACACATGTCGGACATAAATGCTATTACCGAACGCCTAGGAGGCGACCATAGTTCCCGTCGAAAGTGTCCCCTCCATACCATAATGGTCCCACCCCAAAGTCACAGATGCTATGGCCTGGGAAATATGCTCACCCTACAATCACTAGGCAGGGGGCTCACCCACAACGTGACACCTCCTATGATATCATTAATATTGGTATAACTTTACTATATATATTATTCACACAAATATATGTAAATCATATATATATACTACACATCAACATATATATAGAAATCTAGGCTATCGGAGTATTATGCCCATACCCAAGCCTAAAGTATTTAAGTCTATGGTACGACTTCATTTTGATCAATTACATACTAATTAATTTTCATTATTTTTGTATAACCATTTCACGTGTACCCAGACTCTCTATCTCTCAACTCGAAATTCAATATTTTCAATTCAATGTTCAATTTTATCCAATTAAGTTTCCCCCACTTAATTAACAAGGTTTCAATTACTGAATCATAAGCCTTAATCTATCCAATTTAATTAATCCTCTAATTAATCCAAGGGTAATTAGTCACACATATCAATCTAGGCAATCTCCAACGGGATAGCAACTAAAAAAAATATTTCTTAAAATTTTCCCCACGAATCTGCCTAGATTTTAAAAAATGCCGTTTTGGGGCCTTTTGGAGCCCTTTTTGGAGAAACTGTATCAGAGAACAAAAGTTAGAAAATGCGATTTTTTACAGGGCAGGCATACATAATCGCCATTAGAAGAGTAAATACCTCAGTTCTGTACAGATTTCTTCATTAAAACTTTTCAAGATTTATCCTAAATCCATTATTTTGTTATCACAATCTATCCTTAACAAGTTCATCAATTCAATCATCAATTTCATCAATTCTCAAAACCCCTATAGATTTATAACTCTTATTAAAAAGAAATTACTCAAGAACAGACCTTAGAAATCAATTGGATTTCACCTCTTTTAATATGAAAATGTAGATGAAATTTAATAATCACAATTTAAACCACTTGCCTCAACTAACGATCTAAAGCTTTAAGTGAAGGAGTTGAAGAAATTGAAGCAATATTTCCAAGATCCCCAAGTTCTTCTTCTCTTTGGCTCTCCCCTTAAGCTTTTTCCTTCTTTAGTCTACTAATGTGATTTAATGTTACCTACCCCTCACCCATTTGAGGTTAAGAACCCTATTCACGTTTTTGGGCCTATGGGCCTTATAAAAAGATTCCATATTCCCTATATGGAGCTCAAACATATCTTATTAGGCCCCGCCATCCAATATATGTACATGACCACTGATTTCGGACAATTTTGACCCTAGCGTACTCAACCGCGCGCTCAAAATCACCATCGGGAATAAATTTCTAAAATTAACTCTCACCCGTTAAGTTATTTAAATATATTTACTTTTAAATATTTCCTTAAATTAATTCTCATTAATTCACGAAACAAGTGAATTACTAATTACTAAATTAATTAAATGAAAATAATAACCCAGAAATTACGAGGTGTTACATACTTCCCCCCTTACAACAGAATTTCGTCCTCGAAATTCGGATAAGCCTAGTACTCCCGGTCTCAACTAGCCCTGCGATCACTTACCCTTAGCATTAATACACAAAATTATTGACAGAAAGTAATTAACCAGAGTGCCTATCCACCCTGTACCCCGTGCTTAACCGCATTAAATGAAGCACGACATTTACTAGCCCTTAATCTGTAATATAACTTCGATCCCACAGTTATAACATTCCCGATAGCCTCCTCTCGGCATGAAAGTATACATTATCACTCTTATGAGAATACCTACTACCTCACCCTTACTATCACTAGTTTCCTTGCACGAAAGTAAAACCCGAGCTATATCTTCCCGCTCGACAATAAGTCCAACCACTCTGAATCACATCAGAAATACCCTTACTCACTTGGATTTCAATTTAATAATATTAGTACATTAACATGCAACACATTTTAACATACATTACCGAATATATACGCTAGACCCTATCTCAGGTGAAACCTAGCAACGATAATTCATACTCTGGTACCGCGAACACCCAGTCTTACTATAGCTATCCATTATAGCCCCAAACTATAGCTACACAATTGAAACTTGGAAAACATCCACACTACTCCCATAATCCTTGCAAGTAAAAATCTCTCGTATAATGCAAACATCCTCTTAGTGTAACCCCCCCCCCCCCACTCTCACGTGGTCAACAAGAAAGAATTCCGCTATTCCACGGTACTTAATTAAATACACTATGGCTATTTCAACCAACACATCCAATAATATCAATCTCACTCAAGAATCCTAGTGATATCAAATTGTAGGTTGTGACGCGCCACTGTCACTTCCAAACACACCCATTCTTAATCATTCCATAATTTGGGAGACAACTTATTCCCATTTCTCCAAAATATTCCCAAATCATTATCTTGGTGTCTTCTCCCCGAATCTACTAAGTATATGCCCATAGAGGTTGTGGCTCCTCCCAGGGTGACCATGCACCCTATAACTCGATCCTAATTGTACAAACCTCCGATCATTCATTATGTAACCATTATTCATCTCAATTTTGGCCCCCGCATTTTTGGCATGGTTACATCCTCCATATATTTTCGATGACTTACTCATTATCATTTAACTCTCCCCGATATTACCCCACCTTTATTATTGATGTGATAGCCTCAAAATACTCCTTAGTCCCATACCTAAGGGCCCTTGCGATGGATAAAGTGGCTAAAATAATTCCCACAACACAAAAATATGCACAACCTAGCAACTTGTGGTGACAAAACCTTGCAGTGTTTCTTTCGCAACACCTTTAGGCTCCACTATCCCTATCACTTAGTGGCTTTTCGCTCAACCTATTTTCTTCACACGTTCGCTAATTATCATTAAATCCAATGACCTAGAATCCAATTCTTTCTTACTCGTTCGACATTTCATTAGGGCTTATGCGTATAACACTTCCCAACGAAGCCCAAAAGAACTTTTCCTAGTGCATTACTCCTCGGCATTGTTGGTCCTTGATTTCCACAGAACCCAAATCATACCCCCGGGACTCTCGAATCTTGCCCTAATACTCCCAAGTCTATCATGTACTCCCTCATCCCTAAAGGAGTTATATACTACTATGCTCGTACTATCACTAAGCTCTCAACGCTAAATATTAATAACGAGCTAAATCTGTCCACTCCACGGCAACCCCATATCCCTTGAATATCCTAAGTAAAAATCCTACGCACTGGAATCCAACATTACTAGACAACTGAACCCTATGAATCCTACTTCACACAATATTGCCGCTATGATATTTCTCAACCCTCTTCAAGGTGAGACATCCCAAGAGAATATACATTCAGTATTGAAACAATGAATACGATAGACTTGCTATGATCACCTCCCCATTGCGATCTTATCCGTACCCAAGATGAAACCATACCTCAATTATCACCTCACAAAGGATCTAGTCCCCAAAAATACATCGTCTCAATGTACACCACCCATTCCTCTTAGGTTGAACCAAAGAGTACCCCATTACTCTATGCTAAAAATACGCATACTAGTGACATTAACGATACTTCCACTAAATCCAATTGTTACGCGAATCTAATACTAATATATTATTGTGACCCTCTTACATCACATAAAACATACCCTAATCAGTTCGTAATAAGAATTATAGTTTTAGTTACTCACAATAATGTTGGCTTAATGGTTAATAGACATAACACCTGCATCTTATCAAAACTAAAACTTCTCCAACAAATGCCCTTACTAGGTATCTAGATCCTATCCCCTGACTCGCTGCAGACAAAATCCACCCATTTATTTCTACTCTTTTACAACTAAGACACCTATCTTTGTCAGCCTTCACTTTCTCTAGCCCCAACGGCCCTGTCGGGGTTTTCCTTCTCATGGACCTGGTAGTGTTGACCCTGATTGTTGACCCAAATGTCCATTTGGATCCGTTAATTCAATAACTGGTTACTGGCCATGATGGCCCTAACTAAACCCACCATTACTCGGTAGAGGTTTCATGGACCTCGATCATTAGGCTGGGCCCCGTACTAGGTAATTCTTCCCTTGTAACCTTACTTGCACTAAAAATCCAAACTTACTCTTCGATAGATTCTCCAACTCTCTTATCTCCCCTCTCTCGAGAGCATTGCTACTAGTTGTAATTGTACAAATTTGATGACAACGATACCAACCATCCTGGCCAGATCTCCTATCTATGCTATTAAACTTTACCCAATAGGTCTGATATCAACTTACAAACCCTATTTGATTATTCGTATCCTCTCATCGGTTATGAAGTTTGTGAATTCCGTCAACTTTCCTTCCCATTCGGCCACTGTCCGACCCTTTTTTAGAAAATTTCTAAAATTTTCCTTGCCTCTTTATTTAACCTTAAGTGCAGGATTCATAATAACATGCACCCCAAATTCCCCGTTATTCGCAGTAACTCCCATGAATGTGGCGATTGGCTCCCATCACCCAATAGTGCTTCTAAAAACAAATGTCCTTTCCCGAAATTTTGACTTGAGTGACACTACACTCCCCTCACATGTCATCCCAATTGGATGTTCTCTACCCACTGGTAAATCACTCTTATGCACCTCCCTCGAATCCTAGTGGATTGTTCTTCTGAAATAAAATTTTCTTCGACCCTCACCCCTTATCATCTACACTTGGGCTTTAACTTTGCATCATTTTACTTCCCGACGGTTCTTGGGGAAACTACTGCACCCCAGCAGTTTCTCCAACTTCAATTATTCGAACAATTATCGTAGTGACTCTTACCACGTCACTATTTCTAGAATGCCACATGGCTTCTATTGCGTCCTCCATCCTACAATCCTTCCAACGTCTCACGTTGGATGTTCTATAATGTTCGATCTACTACGTTCGATCGAAACCATATATGAATAACATGAAATATAGGGTAGCAGGGGAATGTAAATTACATACGTAAAGGAATACAACAATCCTATAATAAGGCTCTATATCAAAGAACGCTAAGCTGAAATGTGAAAACCGAACGGATCCTAAGGACACTAGAACCTGATGCTTTGATACCATCTTTGACACCCCTCTTAATAAAATACTCTCGATTTTCATACTAAACTTTTATAATGGATGGGAGAAAAACCTTCTTCTGGTCAAATTTGTATACAATAATTCGTACCAATCCATGATAGGTATGGCACTGTATGTGGCGTTGTTTAGACGACCGCGTAGATCACCTGCTCATTGGTTGGAAGTAGGAGACAATAAGCTTCTTAGACCTAAAATGATCCAAGATATCTTTTTGAAGACTGAGTTCATTCGAAACCGCATACGAATTGCCCAAGATTGTCAGAAGGGCTATGCCGACGCGAATAGAGGTTTTATAAAATTTGAGGTAGGGAATCAAATTCAATGCGGGCTTTTTCACTAAAGGGTATAACACGATTCGGGATGGAAGGAAAAATTGTGCCGCGTTAGGTAGACTTTTTCCCGTTATTGTATAGGTAGGCCTGATAGTTCATAGGAGGAACAACCAGTTACTATTTTAGATCATGAAGAGTATAGACTAAGATCGAAAGTGGTACCCTTTGTCCAAGTCCAGTGGGGGCACCACAATGCAGAGAAATTTCCTTGGGAAATAGAGAATGATATTTGAGAGACGTACCCCCGAGTCTTTTTATAAGGTAAGCCTGAATTTTGAGCTATACCAAATTAAACAGTAATCTCATCTGGTTCATTCTTAGCATCACTGTCGAAAAACCTTTTAATTACTAATCACCTAGTCATAAATTAAGATGATGTCAAATTTTATCTTATGAATTAAATCAAGCTCAAACAACATACTAGGAAACCAAATTAACTATTACAAGAAAGAAACTAAACATAACACAAAATAAGTGCAAGTGTTTGTCGAGCAACGTCGATTACGAGCAATCCACAAAGTGCAAGAATACCGATACATGTTAAGACTGAATATAAAAGTACAAGCCTAATTGTACAACTGAAAATATCCCTATCTAAAGATAGAATCAAACAAGCGTCTACAAAAAGATCCCACAACAATCCACGCAAGCTGCAGCGGCACACCCTGTGTGAAGGATCAGGTCTGACGCCTATGGTAGGACACCAAAAAGGTTTTTGAAAATATTTTATAGCAGGGTTTAGAACTAAAAATATTTGAAAATATTTAGTAGATGTATTTAAATTCAACAGGTAAAAATGCGAATACTCTTCATATTTAAATTAGTGTTGCGCACTCCCTTGAGTATACCTCACTCCTCAACAAATGTACACGCCTAACAGAACTATATATGACCCATCTAGCTAATCCTCCATAACTAGTCTTGTCTCATAACTCGATATTTCCATTATTCCAACCCAAGTGAGTATAGTATACAATTTATAGGTTATTAATCACAATAACTTTTTTTAATTCATTTCCCATTTAATACGATACAACATATTCACGAGTTATATCCCTTATAGAATTCACATCATATATGCAAGTTGTAAGTTATATTTCACACTAACTTATTTACATCCATATCCAACTTGATACCGTATAACCATTTCACAAGTTATATTATTTATACATTTCACTCCATGTGTGTATATATATATATAAATTCCCGTATGTAATTCTTCACTATATATACGTATCATATCTCAACATTTACACACATATCAGATATAAATGCTATTACCGAATGCATATGAGGTGACCATAGTTCCCATCGAAAGTGTCCTCTCCATACCATAACGGTCCCAACCCTAAGTCATAGACGTTATGGCCTGGGGAATATACTCACCCTGCATTCACTAGTCAGGGGGTCACCCACATCGCATAACTTCCTATGATAGCATTAATATTGGTATGGCTTTACTATATATATTATTCACACACACACACACACACACACACACACACACACATATATATATATATATATATATATATATATATATATATATATATACTAGCGGAATGCCCGTACCTGAAGGCACGAAGAAAAAATTCCAAAGTCATGAATCGTGTAAAATTCAAGTCTCAGAGTTTTTTTACAACGCAAATAAGTGTAAACAATTTAGAAAATTGGCTATAATTTCCTTTGTTTATTAGACTATCCACCATGCTTAATAAATAAAATATACTCCAACAACAATACTAACAATTCGCTCTGGACCTCATATAAACATCATCAATTTAAACAATTCGTGGCAATAATACAAGTACGCAAGTTATTCTAAACAACACATACATGCCTGAATAACTATTAATAAGGTAATGAATATAAAAAATAGACAACCAATATACTATTATTCATTGAAATTTAAAACCTACATTACAAATTTGTATAATACATTAGAGATCAATTTTGCAGAACATAAAGTCGGAATAGGTAACTCAATTAGCGTTAAACATCTTCTCATCAAGATGCTCAAAAACTCGTTCAAAACTCAATGGATGACATGTACGTGGATCCATATCCTACAACCAATATATATTGGAGGAATTTTATTTAAACCACTATCACCGTGGACCGAATGTCGTTTGTAACAATGTTCCTGAAAATAAGGCAAAATAAATTATGTCAAATGAAAAGTTACAAAATAGGTATAAAAGTGCATGGCGGAACAAATGTTAAATGACAAATGTTGAAAAGAAAAAGGTTTAAACAACAATATTTAAAATTATACTTAACAAACGTCAACCATATTAAATGAACTCAATGCCATTCTTCCTACCAACTTCATTTCTATGCAATTTCTGCATAGTTACATACCAACTTCATTTGTATGCAATTTCCCACCAAAAGTGGACTAAAGCTAACAATTTTTCCAACTGGTAAAGATCTCACTTTGAATATCAAATCCCCAATAGAACCTGTGTAAAGCATTGAGGATAGAACATGTTTAAGCAGGCAGCCCGACAGTGGGAGTAGTGTTTTCTCAAATAGCAACAAAATCAAGTCTCAAACAGCAAAAAATCGCGAATGGGACCAGCGCTGTCTCAAAAAATCGCCTCGAGTATGAAACATGTATGAAATATCATATAGTGGCAATTGATTGTTTGTTATGGTCCTGAAAAAACAAAGAGGTACAAATAAGATATAGGAAATGTAACTCGAATATTTAATTCAAAGTGATATATTTGACCATAAAGTAATTGGTCAATAATGAAAATTTTAAACATATTGTTGGATCAATATTACCAAAGTGAAGGTATATATACATACATTACTTTCTTTCATAACGGAATAAAGCGAGAAATTTGGGAGTGCCATCGATAATGCGAAAAAAAAAATTGTAACCCAAATAAAGTAAATGTTATAATGAAGGAAAAACAAAAAATCAGAATAAATGAACCTGACCTAAAAGTGAAGAAATCATCATTTCTTTATCAGCCTAAAGTCGCCTCTAATTAGTATTTATAAATAGAAACTCAAACATTAACACCACGTCAACACACAAATAGAATTCATAAGCTTAGTGATGTGTTCAGGAGCACCGAAAAACATGAAATTTAAGTTCAAATAATTAAATGTAACTGTCTAAATTGATTGTCACTGTTCTTCTCTGGAAGTTCAACAAACTGAAGATCAACGGTGCCTACTCGAGCCATACATCCTTCATAATCATGATGCACCGAAAAAATATATAAGTCGTTATTGAGTTTGTAAGGACACAAATTTCCAATTGAGTCCATATATAGTTTTGGCTCAATTCCGGACAAAAACATTTATTCATAGGATAGTATTTAATTGTAATATTCTCAAGCCTATGAAGTGTTTGTTGAAGACGTAGCGGAAAAGAGTATAAAGCTTCATCAAATATGCCGGTTTGTGTGCCTCGTTTATACGTCATCAACCATAGTTCCATGCTCCCAAGGTATGAATGCAATATTATATATATAGGAGCTTGGAACAAAGTTTATTGGGTGTTAGGTTTTGTAAAAATTGTGTTTTAATTTTCAGAAAGAATTAAATAAAACTTTAAAATAAGTTTATAAAGTATTCTGGGCTAAAATCGAATTTTCCAAACTTTCTGGTTTTTCGTTCGATAGAGTCGTTCGAACGAGACTGTCGTTCGAACGAGACTGTTCTTTGAACGAAAATGTCGTTCGAACGAACCTGCCAACGAGTTCCCACCAAAGTATACTGGTCCGTCGTTCGAAATGTCGTTCGAACGAGATTGTTCGTTCTAACGAGATTTCCAACGAGATTATAATGAGTTCAATATGGAATGTCATTAGAAGTCTCGTTCGAACGAGATGCCAGGCGGGAACAGTTTTTGGCAGTTTTTTGGCAGTTTTGCACCCACTTCCCCACTTGGTTTTTAACCAACTTTTTCAGTTTTTATTATGTGCGGGAAGGACATTTTCCAACTTAACTTTTCCAATCTATTTTCATCTCTTAGAGAGAGTTTGAGAGAAAAAATTGTTTAGGAAAATGTTCATGTTTTGAGTGAGATTTTTAGAGAAAAATTTCCATTACTCTAGTGTTTACACCCAAATGAGTTTATTCCAAGTTCTTATATACTTATCAATTGCTTGGAGTTTGGCACCAATTTTTCTCTACACCGAATTGAAAGAGAAGTTTTGGGTTTTTCTTCCACCACCCACAAAGAAAGAAGAAGTGTTTCTATGTTAATTTACCCACACGGAGAAAGGCTCCATGCTCGGGTGACGGTGACCATATAAAGTCCCATCGGTGGATTCCGAGACCGCGGTGGTGTTCCGAGGTTATCCACTAGGAAGAGGTGTCTACAAGAAGAAGCGTCGGGGCATGAGAGGGATCGAGTCGTGCGTTGTAAGTCTATCTGTCTTGTACTTGTAATTCCGTATCTAGTGGATTTGTGGCTAGGGCCATCCGAGGTTGTTTCCCGTCTTGGGTTTTTCCTCGTACATCGCGGCGTAGTGTGATTGGTTTATTTTATCTTGCATAATAACGTAGAACGCATGTTTAGAATAATTCAAGATAAAATTCGGTTTAAATCATCGCACTCAATTTAATTTGGGACTAAATTGAATATTGGGTAAAGTTTATTTAATTCAAGTCTTTTGCTAAAACTTGGTTTCGCCTAATTTGCTAATTTTGATAAATATGACTTAGGCAAATTCTAGGACTTGGATTAATTAATTGGTTTAAGTGAATATATTAATTGATTAATGTTACTTCACTTGGTGTAATTTTAATTTGTTTCAGAAATTAAAATTTGGCTTTTGCTTATTTTGTGAACCATCTTACGCTTCCGCATCATCTTGAATTTATATAAAAGGAAATTACAATATTTTTAATTGTGTTTAAAATTACTAAAATCCGGGGTTCCAGATTTTTCAAATTGGTATCAGAGCAGGAGCGCTAAGTTATCGCGTTAAAGATCCATTTTTCGGCTTTTTGTATTTCCTTATTTTTTTAGGTGGTTCAATTTTTTATCACTCTCATATTTTTTTTCTTCTCAATGGGACGTCTTAATGAAAATTTGTCAAATTTTAAAACTTTTAATTTTCGAGAGGAATTAAATGGGCTTAACAAATGTAACGAAAATTTAAAGGAATTAAATTTGAGATTTGTAAAAATAATTAAATTTCTTGAAAATGAAAATTCTTGTTTTAAAGCTCACATTGAGTCTTTGCAAATCTCCTTATCTCAAAAAGATATTTTTCGTGAAAAGCTCATGGACTTACATTCAAATTTTGATATTTTAGAAAAGTCCAAGAAAGAGAGTGAAAATCGTGAAAAGACTCTTAGGGACAAGTTTGCTCATATTGAGGGAGAGCGTTTTAACCTTCTAGGAATTATTGAAAATTTAAAGAAGGAGTCCCATAATTTTAAGGAGTCTAATTTATTACTTGAGTCCAAAATTTTAAAATTGAAAAATGATTCTCAAGACTCTAGTAGTAGTTCTAATGGTTCTAGCACATCATGCTCAAATTCTTCCATTGCTAAAGCTAAAACCATTGTTTGTTTTAGAGGGTCAACTTTGTCCAAGGACTTTAAAAAGGGTCACACCTTAGGTAACATTCCTCGTGTTTATACATGCTTGCATTGTGGTAGGAAAGGTCACCTTAGGTCATATTGTTTTGATCTTAAAAGAAGTCCAAGGAAATCTTTATCTAGCATTTCATTATTTCTCAATCCCCATCATTTTAAATATAAATCTATATGAGTTAGGAAATCTCTTTTAAACGCGCTAGATACAAGATTTGTTGATTCTCATTTACTATCACATGAAACCTCCCTTGCTAAATTTAAAGGTTGAATGTGTTAGTGTTTTATGCATACTCTAGCTTTTTGTGCTTCATATTATATATCATTACTAGATGTATGCATGTTTAGTCATTTTCTAGTCATTGCCTTATTTCATATCACATGCTAGAAATTATGACTTGTTTATCTTTTTGTATTATATTTTGTGTTTGTATTAATTGAAAAATATAAAAAGATTTTTGTTTATCATTTGTGTTTTACTTCTTTCATTTAAGCTTAATGAAAAATACAAATGATTTTTGTTTATTCTTTTGAGTATATATCTTTATTTTTGGTTAAAAATGTCAAAAAACTCAAAAAGACTTTATTTTGTGTGTATTTTAGTTTGACACACTTTATGTGGCATATATTTGTGTTTGAATCCCATCTTTTAGGCTCCCACGTGGCTAGAACTTTTGGTTTAGATTTTCAATCCTTAAAATGTTCTTTACCATGTTTTATATGGAGCAGTTGGATTTTGTATTGTTTAAATGGATTCTATTTTTATATGCCTCTTTTCACACATGCACGAGCTCTTTTGAAATCTTAATGTCACATGTTATATTTGAGCTTTTTGAGGTGTTCTCCTACCAATCTAGTCATCTACATATCTATGACCTAGGAGGACTAGTGCATGTCACAATCCGTTGCACGTGAGCTTTGTGAGATAAAAAATTATATATCTAAATGTGCATGGGGAAGGGCTCCGAAAGGATGAATTAAATCCTTTGCGATAGTAAGCCACCGTTTATTGGATCTAAAAGAAATACGTGATCCAAAGGCCTAAAAACTGAATATTTGGCATTAAAAAGAAAATAATTGCCAAGGCTTATGTTTGTTTGATATATTCATTCGAAAACAAAAGAATATATATGCTTATTGTGGGAGAATTGGATGGTATATCAACGGTTTGCACAATGTCCGTTTATCCTAGTTGTCTTTAATGTCATGACTCTATTTGGTTTGTAGAATCATCATCATGCTAGGCTTGTATGCATTGTGTATGTTTGTTCATTGAGTTCAATCTTCATATTGTCACACGAGGTTATATTTAAATGTGATAAAGTTTGCAATCAAATGAGAACTTCGTGAATGTTTATTAAGTGTTTGGGTCTAAATTTAATTGTTGCTAGTTCACACCCCAACACTTACGTTTCCATATGACACATTTTTGCCATACGAGTGTGCAAACTTATTGTATTTTGTGTTATATGTGTGTTTATATCTATATATATATATGCAAGTGCTTCATTGGTATATTTCTAGTTTATATATATATGATATTTGTTTTGTCTTTGCCTATGCTTTTATTGCCCATATGCTTTCATGTCTTATCACTTTAAGCTTCAACATGCTTTTATGTTTATTAGTTCTTTATCCTTTGCCTATTCCTGAACAAAAAGGGGGAGAATGATGATAGGGGGAGAAATGGTATCTAATCCTATTATTATCATATCTTAGTTTGGGGGAGATTTATCTTAGGGGGAGACGTCTTTCTAAGTAGGTCATGTGTTTGATAAAGGGGAGAATTAATTTAGGGGGAGTAATTAATTAAAATTGCATTTAATACTTTGATATTCCCTATGCATTTAATGAGTTTGCTTAAGTGTGCAGGATTTCTTCTAAAGCGGCATTGTTTAAACGGCAAAGCGTTTGATCCTTGGGTTGAGTCAAGTTTGGGTGGGTTATGTTTTGAGTCTAGTAGAGCTTGACGGCCCTTTAGGATTTTTGTTTGGGTTTTTGTCCCTGAAATAACTAAAGGGGGAGATTTGTAAGGACACAAATTTCCAATTGAGTCCATATATAGTTTTGGCTCAATTCCGGACAAAAACATTTATTCATAGGATAGTATTTAATTGTAATATTCTTAAGCCTATGAAGTGTTTGTTGAAGACGTAGCGGCAAAGAGTATAAAGCTTCATCAAATATGCCGGTTTGTGTGCCTCGTTTCTACGTCATCAACCATAGTTCCATGCTCCCAAGGTATGAATGCAATATTATATATATAGGAGCTTGGAACAAAGTTTATTGGGTGTTAGGTTTTGTAAAAACTGTTTTTTAATTTTCAGAAAGAATAAAATAAAACTTTAAAATAAGTTTATAAAGTTTTCTGGGCAAAAATCGAATTTTCCAAACTTTCTGGTTTTTCGTTCGATAGAGTCGTTCGAACGAGATTGTCGTTCGAACGAAAATGTCATTCGAACGAACCTGCCAACGAGTTCCCACCAAAGTATACTGGTCCGTTGTTCGAAATGTTGTTCGAAATGTCGTTCGAATGAGATTGTTCGTTCTAACGAGATTTCCAACGAGATTCTAACGAGTTCAATCTAGAACATCGTTAGAAGTCTCATTCGAATGAGATTTCGTTCAAACGAAATGTCGTTCAAACGAGATGCCAAGCGGGAACAGTTTTTGGCAATTTTTTGGCAGTTTTGCACCCACTTCCCCACTTGGTTTTTAACCAACTTTTTCAGTTTTTATTATGTGCGGGAAGGACATTTTCCAACTTAACTTTTCCAATCTATTTTCATCTCTTAGAGAGAGTTTGAGAGAAAAAATTGTTTAGGAAAATGTTCATGT
The DNA here is from genome assembly GCA_949130495.1 of Sambucus nigra. Lineage (NCBI taxonomy): Eukaryota > Viridiplantae > Streptophyta > Magnoliopsida > Dipsacales > Adoxaceae > Sambucus > Sambucus nigra. Next base: position 458,911,151 of record OX422220.1, read on the forward strand.
TTTGAGTGAGATTTTTAGAGAAAAATTTCCATCACTCTAGTGTTTACACCCAAATGAGTTTATTCCAAGTTCTTATATACTTATCAATTGCTTGGAGTTTGGCACCGGTTTTTCTCTACACCGAATTGAAAGAGAAGTTTTGGGTTTTGCTTCCACCACCCACAAAGAAAGAAGAAGTGTTTCTATGTTAATTTACCCACACGGAGAAAGGCTCCATGCTCGGGTGACGGTGACCATATAAAGTCCCATCGGTGGATTCCGAGACCGCGGTGGTGTTCCGAGGTTATCCACTAGGAAGAGGTGTCTACAAGAAGAAACGTCGGGGCTTGAGAGGGATCGAGTCGTGCGTTGTAAGTCTATCTGTCTTGTACTTGTAATTCCGTATCTAGTGGATTTGTGGCTAGGGCCGTCCGAGGTTGTTTCCCGTCTTGGGTTTTTCCTCGTACATCGCGGCGTAGTGTGATTGGTTTATTTTATCTTGCATAATAACGTAGAACGCATGTTTAGAATAATTCAAGATAAAATTCGGTTTAAATCATCGCACTCAATTTAATTTGGGACTAAATTGAATATTGGGTAAAGTTTATTTAATTCAAGTCTTTTGCTAAAACTTGATTTCGCCTAATTTGCTAATTTTGATAAATATGACTTAGGCAAATTCTAGGACTTGAATTAATTAATTGGTTTATGTGAATATATTAATTGATTAATGTTACTTCACTTGGTGTAATTTTAATTTGTTTCAGAAATTAAAATTTGGCTTTTGCTTATTTTGTGAACCATCTTACGCTTCTGAATCATCTTGAATTTATATAAAAGGAAATTATAATATTTTTAATTCTGTTTAAAATTACTAAAATCCAGGGTTCCAGATTTTTCAAAGTTTTCCCATTAATAGGATCTTGATGCGTCGAAATTTGCAGTATGCACTAAAATTTCATGTATGCATGATAACTACCCTTCTTGAATGCTTATCTACAAGCTAAACATGTTTGACCCTTACATATGGAGAGTCACTATTGGTTTTGTCAAATCAAAAAGATTCTTAATCTCCAAATTCCTAGTAGAGAGACTAAGAAAGGACATAAAGGAGGGGTGTATATTCCCTTGAGAGAACCACTATTGGGTTTGTCGAATCAAGGACAAAAATTCATGGCATTCATTGGTGGATTGAATTCTTTATCTATAAACCGATGTTGACATGGGTCGAGGAACTTATCTTAAGGGCCAAAGCAAAAGGCGAAGATATCTGCAATCCCGAACGCATCTTACGTGCTGAACATCGCACTTAACCTTGCATTTCTTTGATCTTTCTAAGATTGTTAGAATGGTCTCCAATGTACTATTAAATGGTGAATATCAAATCCTACATTTAACCATCTTCATATATTCAATCATTAAAATCAATAACTGAAGAAAAACTACACATTCATCAAATCAAGACACTTTAAATTATCTACATGTGAGAGACGGAGTGAGCAAAATATTCAAGAAACTATTAAAGAAACTATATCATCATCGTGAATAACAATGTCTACTTCCTTACGAAGTTTCATAACTTCTATATATGCAATCATTTGAATAAAAATTTGAAGCACTCAAGATCTTTTGATAATGATATCAAATATATACTGAAAATATGAGGAAAAGTTCATGTGCGTACAATACACAGGAACTCATTTATCATTTTTTATTTGACGGGGTTTATGTGTTAGATTCTCCATATAGCTAGCCTTTTATTCACCTATTTGGTCATGTTGGGTGAGCGAATTTGAAGGTTTTTCATTTTTACTTTCTTGAACATTTTGCAGAGTTATTGTATTCGATTTAGATGTATGAAAGTTTTTACTGTGGAAGAACAGAGGGTGTGTTCGTAAGTAACTTTATGGTACATTTACTCTTCAGTTCTCTCCATAATTTTGTAGAAAATGCCCTTGATAGATTGTTTACAAAAAAAGATCTATTGCAGATCTATTCTAGTAAATATATGTACAAAATATATATGTATATAGATGTACAATGTTTAATCTGACCTGCATAGAAATTATAATAGTGTCTTTATATATTTGATGTATAACCACATCACAATGTACAATGTTTATCTACAACCAGAGTACAATGTACTGAAATGTTAAACATGCACTTTGGGGGAACAGTTTCTCTACGGCCAGATTAAGACTTTTGTTCTTATATGTACTGAAATGTTTAACCTTACCTGCATTGAAGACACTGTGAGATCAATTACCTGTGTTATAAATTAAAAAAGCAAAGTTAAAAATTATTATAATGATGCAAATCTCTAATTCATATCATTAAACCCAAAGAAATAGGAAATATTGGATTCATAACTTTATAAACAAAAATACTAAGACAAATGTGAGATGAAAACTAACCTAAGAAGCAAAAAAGACAAAGTATACCTGATTTGACCCATAAATATCTAAGTCAGCCACCAAAATTTGATACAATTACTTTTGCCAAACATATAAATAATCCATGCCCGCATCTTCTATCATTTACCCGATTTAAAAAATCAACTACGAAATAGTAATGTTGCGCTCCTGTAAAAAAATAGTAAACAATAGTTCATGTTCTCGTTTAAAAATACATCAAAAAATGTCTAGGATCAATAGGTATTACTACCATTAAAGTGAGAATCAATGACATAGATTTGGAAAATGAAGGCCATCAAAATGGGACAGAGATTTGGCATAGGCCATAAAAACGAGACATAGAGAATGCATACCTATTCATGAACAAAATGAATACTTAGATAATGACTACATATTCATGATTTTACTACCGCTACTGTCCAATTAAAACGGAAAACACAAATAAACAAATGTTTTCATAAAAGTCCCTAAAATTTGAAGTAAAGTCCTAGAAATATAAATATCCAGAGTAGAATTATTAAAACTGAACCAATTTATGTCATAAAAATGAACATAACATAAAATCTGAAGAAAAAAAAATCAGACTACATGTGTTAAAAATAATATAATCCATCAAACTCCTTATTCTCCCTACTTTGCTTTGCTTTCTAAATACCTAAATGCACAGTGAACATAAACATGGGTACTAATAGATATATATTACACACACATTAGCTAAATGATAATAAAAATGAATGTGCACAAAGTCAACGAAAAGTGAAAACAAAATGCAAAGAATCTAACAACTCCAAGTTAATAACAATGGCTACTTAGATTGTAATCATTATGGACTACAAAGCTTCGTATATATTTCGAATCCTTTCATCATCGTGAATAATAATGGTCGCTACCTCACAAAGCTTTGGCATTATGAATTTTTTGATGATACATCAACTTTATATCATCATCGTGAATAACAATGGTTGCTTCCTTACAAATCTTGCATATATATATCTGCAATCACTTAAATAAAAATTTGAAGCACTCCAGATCTTGTGATAATGATATCAAATATATACTGGAAATATGGGAAAAAGTTCATGTGCGTACAATACATAGGAGAGCCATGATTTGTGGGCGACAATATATCAATTTATCTTGCATCATTATGGCCCTTAGGAGGATCTTCCATCTCAATTTATTCATCGCAATCCGAATCATCAAAATTGGCCTCTGAATGTCAAGATGGGACATTGTAGTTGTGCCTCCTGCAAATTTCAATTGTCTGAAATTCATGGAGGATGTGGTAAATTTTTGTCTCGGATCCATTTGGGATAAATTTTCCAGTTTGGTTGTCGTAGAATCTCTAAGACACTAACTCCATGTTAGAATCCTCGTGTTAGAATCAAGCACACTAAGTGAAGCATACAGTAGGTAAGAAGCATAAATTTGCAAAGCCCTGCAATAAGTTATCAATAGTATTGTTCAGAACTATAGTTGTTTGAACTATAAAATTCCCTGCTGAAATTATAACTAAAAATTTAGCAAATCATTAGTCACCACATAAATAAGGCAAAACTGAAAAGTAAACGCATAATAAACTATATAAAAGTATAAAAAAAATTCAAAGTAAATGACTATAATTCTACTTACAATAATAATATTGGTTGAATTATGCTTAACATACCATGTGGTGTAGTAGTTTATGCCCACAAAATCAAACGAACCCTGAGAAGAGTGGACTCAACTTTTGAAAATCTTGGTAACTGGCTTTGTACTCTAATTCTCATTGAACTTGGATAATCTCCCAAGATTAAGGGCTCAATGAACCATCCCAAATGAAAAAATATTTTGCGTTATGTTGCTTCAATGTCGTTCGTGGAGTTTGTTGCTGGTTCATACCAAAAAACATCAACTGATAGCCCAACCGATCCATTTTGCTTTCGCTTATATTTCTTCCTATAGATATCTACTAAAGTTGCATGAGCAAGGAGAATGTGATGACCAACTAAGTAAGGCTATGTTGCAGAAGAGGCAGTTCCAAAAAAAACCTTTGAAAAACTTCCTCTGTTAATGCCAAATCATCAATCAAATAGAAATCATTTGCTTTAGATCTTGGTGATACCGTAAGAATTTTCATGTCGTAGCGAATTGGAATGGTTCAAACATTAGAGCAATTTGTTCTCTGCACCCAGACCTTGTTTTGTATCACAACAGTCGATTAGTCTCCCACTAGATGACTAAATTGCTTTCGAAAAATAAAACCTGCAGCTGAGCAAAACATTTGTTTGCCATTTTTCGTCAGTTTATCCAAAAGAAGGAACATGCAAAAGAACAATAACTACACACAAGAGAATATATAATCTTTCATGGAAAATATGTTTGGCGACTGAAGTACAAATAAATCATACTAAATGTTAATACAAAAGGAAAAATGAATATTAACAACTAACTTACAAAAACAAACCAACATATAATGTTTAAACGTTTGGACAATGGAGTACAAATAAAAAGGAATTCATAAAGACATAATACCAAAACCACAGTAAACTTTATAAACAAACATAAGCCTCAATGTCAACTACACTAGTACCCTAATTTGGTCAAAGTCAAACTAATTTTGGGTTCTGCAGATTTAATAAACTAAATGAACTGAAATAATAATCAGGTCGAATGAAAAAACCATAAGTAGATCACCACCATGTTCAATCGCACCACCACCAAAGAAAAATCGTAACACTTTGGATAAAACTACGTCAACCAAAGAAACAAAAAAACTATAAACATATGTTGCTAAAGTTGTACATGATTTACATCACGTTTAATTTTTTAAGTTAAGCAGTGTGACTATCACACCTTTAAGGCAATGCATTTGTCAAAGGCAGTACACAGGAAGAGAGCGCTTAAATGCAGATGAATGTTACCCAAATTACATGATAATGAATAATATGGGGACCTTTTTTTTGGATAAATGCAGAAGTTAAATATATTCAATGATCCTTGCATATTATTTGAGTCATTAATTATAATAATCACTATGTAGCCTGGAATGAATTGAAAGAATATAAAGCCGAGTGATTTTCCAGAGCGGTGCTCCTTAAGTACAACTAACTTATATTAGAGGCGTAATTTTGAAAATCGAGGCATAGCAATAAAGAGGCACGACAAAACATTTAGGGCTCAAGTCTGTAACAAATAAACTGTATTAAGTATAAACTAAAGCCTTAGCCAAAACAAAACTAATGACTTAAATTAACTATAACACAAACCCAAGCTACAAAAAGGTCCAATGACCCCAACATCCCCTCACTACCATGATCCACCAATTCTCCCAGAGCCGTAACAATTATATTCTAAAACCATAAACTTCACCCAACTAAAGACCAAAAACCCAAAAATACCACCTCCAACTTCTATAATGAAACCATCAAAGCATGAAAGACCACTAAAAATTAATAACACTCCTAAATTTCAAGAACTGGAAAACTAAGATTGGAGAGAGTCATAGATAAGATAGAGTATACCTTGACAGAAATTTTGTCTAACACGTATCATGCAACTATGAAAATGTAAAAGTACAAAATCTTTCCACTTACTGAATTTTGAGTGAAAGACATCCCTTCCTCCCATTAGTGTTAGCCCCAATTTGCACATATCAAATTGTAATTTGCAAAAAATGAAATTCGTAGTTCACAAAATTTATAAGCACATATTATACAAAAAATTAAGAAACACTAAATAAAAACTCGTGTAGCACGCACCTTGGCTTTCAGTTCTCGAGTCTTTTCTTCGATATGAGATTCAAGAAAATGGATCTTGGAGTTGATTTGATCCAATTCAATCTTGAGAAATTTGAATATGAGTTTTTTGATCTAACAATTTCTTCCCCAGAAATCGATGAATCAACTCCAATCTTAGTGAAAATTAGCTTAATGGCTGCCATATTCAAAACCACAAAGCTAATTTTAGTGTTTGTTTGGTGAGTTTTAAGATAAATGTAATTACATATTATATATAATAAAAACTGATGTGCAACTAAATATAATTACATATTATCGAAACCACCAACTTCTTCAAACACCTGATGTGCAACCAAATGAAGTGATAAGAGAAAACTAAAATCAAAAGAGATCACTACTGAAAGACACTACACCCAATTCTGAAACAACACAAAAGCCAATATATGAAAAAGAAACTAATGTGAGTTATGTTTGCGCAGATGTACTTGTATTGGCATTATTGATGGAACACGGCTATGTTGATCTATCACATACTAACAGTTTACCTTGGATTCAAAATTCTCGCCTTATTGAATCTTGAATAAAACTGTTTTAAAATATATGCACATAAGATCAATAAATAATTAGGAGAAACAATGTGATACAAGAAACAAAATTATATAAGTAACAATAATCTAAAAAACATTAAAAGCTCAACAAAAATCATACGGGTTACTCAAGTATTTCAGGATTCTCAATATTTGTAATGGATTTAGGTCTCGTAACTGCAAAAATGAAACATAACATCATTAGATGAACATATGAAAGATGAATGTTCAAACCATCAAAATTTCACAATGCACTAACCATCAAAATTTCACACACGTCTGCAAATATACTCATCAACACACACATCTACACAAATATACTCGTCACAGACATTTACCTAAGGTGGGGAAAATCTGGGACGTTCTGAGACTCTAGGGATGATGTTAAGAATCAACAAATCGGAGAGAGAGATGAGGCAAAAACGGAGGTTGTGAGGAAAATCGTAAATGAGAGAGAGAGAGAGAGAGAGAGAGAGAGAGAGAGATGAGAGGGAGCTAGGGTTTCGTTTGGGGATTGACAAAATTTAAGAGTTTGGGGAAGTGAACCGAAGAGAGAGAAAATATTATATTTTTGATGTATTACCTATATACCCCTTTTTATTTCAATCATAGTACAATTTTAGAAGGAAAATGGGGGGAAAGTAAATTTTAGTAGGTTAAAATTGTAAATGCCATATAAATTATAAAATCAAGTGTGGTGAGTTGTAGTGCTTATGGTGTGAATTGTGATCTCACCCTCCATTTCTTGCATTGGTGTTTCAATCTCAAACTCTACTTAGCTTATCAACTTATGGAATACTGTCAACCATTCTACTCCTTATTATATAGATGTACTACACATCAACATATATATAGAAATCCAGGCTACCGGAGTATTATGCCCATACCCAAGCCTAATGTATTTGAGTCTATGGTACGACTTCATTTTGGTCAATTACACACTAAGTAATCCTCATTAATTTAGTGTAACCCTTTCACGTGTACCTGGACTCTCTATCTCTAGGTCCGAAATTTAATATTCTCAATTTAATGTTCAATTTCATCTAATTAAGTTTCCCCCACTTAATTAATAAGGTTTCAATCACTCAATCATAAACCTTAATCTCTCTAATTTAATTAATCCTATAATTAATCCAAGGGTAATTAGTCACACCTATCAATCTAGGCAATCTCCAATGGAATAAGAACTAAAAAAAAATCTTAAAATTTGCCCCACGATTCTGCCCAGATTTTTAAAAATGTCGTTTTCGGGCAATTTGGAGCCGTTTTTTTGAGAAAATTTATCAGAGAACAAAAGTTAGAAAATGTGATTTTCTATAGAGCAGCGCGGACAGAATCACCATTAGAACAATAAATACCTCAATTCTATACAGATTTATTAACCAAAACTTTTCAAGATTTATCCTAAATCCATTATTTTTTTATCACAAATCTAGCCCTAAGAATTTCATCAATTCAATCGTCAATTTCATCAATTCTCAAAATCCCTATAGATTTATAACTCTCATTAAAGGGAAATCCCCAATTTACTTAAGAACAAACCCTATAATTCAATTGGATTCCAGCTCTTTTAATATGAAAATGTAGAAGCAATTTAATAATCACAATTTAAACCACTTACCTCAAATGAAGATATAAAGCTTTGAGTGAAGGAGTTGAATTAAAATTGAAGCACTCTGTCCAATATCCCCAAGTTCCTCTTCTCTTTGGCTCTCCCCTTAAGCTTTTTCCCACTTTAGTCTTCTAATGTGATTTGATATTGCCTACCCCTCACCCATTTGGGGTTAAAAACCCTATTCACATTTTTGGGCCTCTGGGCGTTATAAAAAGGGTCCATATTCTCTATATGGAGCTCAAACATGTCTAATTAGGCACCGACATCCAATATATGCATATGACCACTCGTTTCGGAATATTTTGACCCTAACGGACTCAACCGCGTGCTCAAAAGCACCATCTAAAATAAATTTCTAAAATTAACTCTCACTCGTTAACTTATTTAAATGTATTCACTTTAAATATTCCAATTAATTAATTTTCTTTAATTCACGACACAAGTGAATTACTAATTACTGAATTAATTAAGTAAAAATAATGACCCAAAAATTACGAGGTGTTGCAGAGATGGTGGTAACTAACGAGAAGAATTAGAAGTAGGACCCAAGGCAGAAGATGAAAAAGTGTAAGGGGAAGAAGGTCGAGGGTGATGATATGTGGTGCACACAGAATAAAGATGTCCCTTAGATGGACGAAGAGAGCTTACGTCAATGGTCAATAGGGAACTCATTTACTCTTAGTTAAGGAGGAGAGTGACTTAGACATTCAAGTAGATACGTGTAATAAGAATCTTGTAGAGAAGAGAAAAATGGATGGATTTCTCACCAATATTGGGCACTTATGCGTAAAATCGAGGATTATGGTAGGAAGACCAATGATGATAATAGAAATAGCGGTGTGCATAAAATGGGCTTGCTCTTTAGTAATCTAGGTAGCAATAGCATGAGGATTGAATGAAGAGAACATGATCCAATTAAGGATGTAGAAATAATACTTAAGGTCAAAATGGTAAAGGTTGCGAGTGTTGGCATGGTTTATTTCAAAAATTATCGAGAAAATATCATAAATCAAAATGTGCTCCTCATTGGGCTAAGGAAACGAAGCATTATGGACCCGAAGGTACCTAAAGTAGACACAATGATGTCAAAGGTAATGACTATGTCAATACCTTGAACAAAGGAGCAAAAGGATGCAGTGTGTGTTAACATATGATCACAAAAATACTACATGAGACTGTGATGAATGACATTGTACGTGAAATAAGGGGGATACCAAGTGCAATCAGAAAACCACCAAGAACGTAAGTTAGAGAATAATTTGATAGGGTGACAATCCGCCCTCGAATAATATACCAATAATGGAAGCCTAAAAAACAATAATGATTATAATCAACATGAGTCGGCCAATGAAGGAGAGAGTATGGAGGGAGATACACATATCCCTCGAGGAGGAATATTCTCATTAAGAGCCTCGTCACGAGAAAAATGACGGTTTTGATCACCAACCATAACAAACTAATGCAGAAGAATGGGAAACGAGAAAGGAGATATCCACACACGTACTAAAACCATATCTAAGATAAATCATCCAACCAACCATCAAGAAACCAACAAAAACCAACAACTAACAAGCATTAAGATAGGAATAAGAATCAGTATAAATTGATATAAGGATTGAAGTTATGAAAGAAAATCACATGTTCAATATATGCCCATTTTAGTAGGGAAAAAATATGATAAAAAATAAACTCACAATGGAGAGAGAACACACATGGGGGGGGGGGGGGGGGGAAGGATTTTTTATTTTTTTTGCATTTTTTTTCTAAAAAAGAATGAAAAGAGAAAAGGCCCAAAAATGACATTTGAAAAATATAGATATGCTCTCAAGGATACAACCATATACACAAGAAAACATTATTTTAGAGAATCATAAATGTGTATATATGAGAGTTGAAGAAAAGAAGAGCACACAAATATACCTTACAAACATTGATAAAAGAGAAAACAAATGAAAAAATCCTTCCTCAAAAGAAGATGAACCCAAGATATCCGTAGGAACCACACGAAGTATAAGAATAGGGGAGGAAATAACTGAAAAGGAGAGAACCACACAACATAGTAGATGGAATCACAAAAAGGTAGAAGACAAAATGCTTGGGTCTGCTGCTTTCAAAGAAAATGGGAAGAAGGGGAAACGCGAAAATGAGTGAGATAAAAGGCCTAAATGTGTGCATTATTTTGTATTAATTATACCCAAATCTAGGCCTTGTTAGTTCCGCTGCACCATCAATAAAATGTTTTTAGAACCATTTTTATTATTTTACAGAAAAATACAAATTTAAGAATAAATGGGGTTAATAATGCAATTTTGAGAACTTCACGCTCACATCCTATATTCATTGCTAATCTCTTGTTGAAGTTTATTTTTGAGTATTAACAGGTTTAAAAAGAAAGCGGTGAAGTTCGAATGCAAATTGAGCATGAAAAGGTCACTTACGCGCCTTCAGGGGCAATATTGTAAATTCAAATGACTGATTTCGGACTCGGACCAAGCACGAAAATTGAAGGCCTTGAATCAAGGGACGTCTGGATTCAAACAGTGTGTCCATCAGAGTTGAAATGAAGAAGTTATGGCTGTTCAAAGTTCGAAGCCGAAAGAAAGTCAAAAGTCATCCCCAAAGTCAAACTGAAACCTTTAAACCAAAATCGACCCCTAAACCGAACCCAACCCATACCTACACCTTGTGTGTGTGTGTGTGTGTGTGTTTAGTTTGTATTTATTTATTTATAGATTTTTATTTGAGTCATGTACATATTTTTGGTGATGTTTTATTTATATGCGTATAATATTTATTTTATTATATTTTTAGTGTCTTTATTTTTACTTTAATTAATTTGTTTATGTTTATATTATTTAGAGTGTGTCATTTTATATGTCATATTGTTTTTTTTAGCGTTAGTTATAATATTTGACTAATTGTACATTTTTATGTCATTATATGTTATTGTTTCTAAATTTATTCTTTTAGTTTTATTAATTTATTTTAATTTTTTTTAGTGTCTTATTATTTTATAGGTTATAATTTTTTTTATTATTATTTTTGTAATTTTTAATTGAGTCGTAAATAATTTCTTTAAATTTTATTAGGTGTACAAATTAAAAGCACACACTAACTTCCATACACCACTTATACACCCAAACAACCCTACACACTCACACACACCATTCCATACACCGCACCACACCTAATCACTACCCCCACCATCTTCCAAATTCCCATCCTCTCTCTCCACGTCATTACATCCATAATCAAATAAAACCCACTACTCCCACTACATGTTCACACTAAACTCCTACAAATACCCATTACCTACATCATCCCATGGGTGCAAAAAAAGGGACGAGAGATAGGGAAAAAAAGACACTTTGAGAGATAAAAAAATCGGTGTAGAGAGTATTTTTGAGGCACACTTTGGAGGAGGATATTGTGTATTGTAATTCAAGTCTCGGACCCGAAATTTTGTAAGTTGACATTTATTAATGAAGATTATTTTTTCACCTTGCAATATTTGTGTGTCAAATATGTTGTGTGAGTAGTTTAATTACTAGGACTTAGGTGATGTTTGTCACGACTAATTAAACCACGCATGTTAATTTAATTTCGTACATATTCCGACGTATTCTAATTCGAAATAAAAAAAATTCCCTATTCGCTTAAAATTACACGAGAGTGTATTTTTAAACTTCAACGAATTAATTATAAATTCATGCTTTAAATTTTTTTAAAGTTGTCATTTTTGATGGGTTATGCTTGTAATTAGATGTTTTGATACCTGATATATATATATATATATATATATATATATATATATATATATATATATATATATATATATATCCCAACAGCCACACCATTCATTTGAATGAAAAATAGAGTTCATAGGAACGAAAATAAAGACTCATTAGAAGGGAATAATAGTTTGTCTAAATGAATAGAGAAAGTTGTCCACGCAACCCAAAAAAAGAAAAAATCTTTTGAATTTTTTTGTGAAATAAAATGCATTTGTATTTCTCGTAAAATATATACAAATAAGTACAATATAGTTAAAGGAGATAAAAGAAATGTGCGTTACCTCACACCTTAAACTAGATGAATACCCGAACACAACCGATGGAAATAACACATATAGATTTCCAAATATTCTAAAGCATAAGACATCTAATGGTTTAATGAAAATATTAGTGAATTGATGTTCAGTGGTAAAGAAAACTTAGGGATGTGATTTTCTCTTCAATAAGATCATGAATGAAATTCTCGTGGATCCTATTATGAATTGTCCGTGAATGTTAAACCAAATTACGAGAGTGATGAATGGAACTAGTAGCATTGTAAAAATGGTCATGGTGCCTTGGTGGATCCCATAATCTCTTAACAATTGTTTCCATCCACAAGAGTTGTGTGAAACAACTCCCGGTGGCTATGTATTCACCCTCTTCCGTGGAAATAGTGATCAAGTTTTGATTCTTGGTCAACTAAAAAATTAAAGCACTCCGAAAATAAAAATAACCACCCAAGGTTCTTTTACAACCATCAACATTACAAGCCTAATTGGCATCAGAAAAATCAAACAAATAATCATTGGTATCAAAATAATATCATATCCTATAATCTGGAATGACACTTACGTATTTAATGATTCTTTTAAAACAAGCAAGTAAGGCTTCTTAGGGGATACCTGATAATAAGCGCACAGTTTGAGACTAAAAGAAATATCTGGATGACTAGAAATTAGGTAAATAAGGCTACCTATCATTCTCCTTAAAAAGTGTTACTCGACGTCCTTTCCCGGTGTGTCTTTTCTAAGTTTAGTTGTTGAACTTATAGGTGTATGTGTGTTCCTAGGAGTGTCTAAACCAATCTGATTCACAAGATCTCTTGCTTTCTTAGCTTGGGATATTAAAATACCATTATTTTATTAACAAACCTAAAAATCTAGCAATAAATTGAGCTCACCTACCATACTCATATCAAATTCACTCGTTACTTACTCTTCAGACCAATGACCATGTCTGTGATATGTGAAACCGAAGACTGTGTCATAGACATAGACTTGAAAACCCAAAATATACCCCATCACTCTATGCACGAGTAGTGTCATATCATTTCCCCCTGTCTAAAATCCAAGGTCCAAGAGGTAGGAAGCAATCCTCTCATACCAAGCTTGAGGAGCATGATTTAATATGTATAGGTTTTTCGCTAGATAAAAGGCATGATCAGGGAATTTTGGATCTTTAAATTCTTTAGGTTGTTACACAAATTCCTCCTCCTGTATAATTCCATTAAGAAAGGAACTCTTGACATCCATTCAACACACTATAGCTTAGCAACAAGAGTGAATGTCCATCCAAAATTAACACCTACAATTTGGGTATAACCTTGAGAAACAAACATAGACTTACTATGAACAATAATACCATACTTATCCATCTTATTTGATAAACTCATTTGGTACTAATGACGTTTGTCTCTCATGGTCGGGGGACTAATTCCCAGACATCATTCTTTTTAAATTGAAGCAGCTCTTCTTACATGGCATTAATCCATTATTCCTCCTGGAGTTCTTCCTTGATGTTCTTGGGACCAACTTGAGACATGTAATAAAATTCCTAACCTTATTTTCTAATTGAGAACAAGTCTTGATTCTTTGGTTGAGATTTTCAATAATGTTCACGATGTCATGATTCTTACAAACCTAAACGGGTGGATCTTCCTTGTCAAGAGTGGGGTTGACCATGTAGTGATAAATAATGCGATCATCACAAGGGGTTCATCATTTTCACAAGTGATATCATCATCCATAAATGTTGTAGCAACATAATCTTTAATTGTGATATTTATCGATTCCATAATCACAGAGCTTGTAAGTTTGGAACCCTGTATGCTTGAATGTTCGATGAATATCCTAAAAATATTCCTTCGTCACTCCTAGAGCCAAAACTTTCCTGAGTTATCTTTGTCACGAAGAATGTATCAAGGACTTCCAAAGACTAAAAAGTATGATAGGTTGGGATTTTTCTCGATCTATAATTCATATCGAGTTTTAGTGGCCTTTGAATGAAGATAAACCCTATTCATTGTGTGGTATGCGAAGTGAACCACCCCTTCCCAAAAATGCTTAGGCACATTCTGAATAAGAAGCATGGACCTTTCCATCTCCTGAATAGTCCTATTTTTCTTCTTAACAATGGCTTTTTTTTAGGTGTGCCTATCATCGACAATTCATGTTTGATGCTTAACTCATCACAAAATTCTCCAACACAACCATCAATGATTTTCGTTCCATTATCACTTCAAATGTGATTTATCACGATACTACGGTGATTTTTTATAACATGATAATTGGTTGTTAGAAACTCAATATCATCTGACTTTTCCATAAGGAATCGTATAATTGAATACCTAAAAAAGTCTTTAACTGTCACTATGATATACGTTTTACCACAAATGATCTCCGTATGCATGGTACGGATGATATACACATGTATCAACTCTAATATATGAGAGGTAGTAATATTATTTAACTTCTTATGTGGAATTATGATATTTTTTCCATGTTGGCATAAACAACAAACCAAAGAAGTTGGTTTTCCTAGAAATCGTAATCCACGAACTAGGTCTTTCTTCATAAGACGGTCGAGTTCCCTATAGTTCACATGACCTAATCTTTGGTGCTAAAAGTCGACAGGGGGACCCTAGAACTATTGTAGATGAATGAGGATTTATTAATGATACCATAACAATTATTGAATGTCATCACACCTTGAAGTACGATCTTACCAAATTTATTATAGACACAACATCCCATTTAGTTAAACTTAACCAAAAGGTTCCCATCCCACAATTCTCTTATTCTTATGAATTTTGCTTTCAACCCTTCAATATAAAACACATTGCCTATCTTTGGGAACCCAAAAATCTTAATGGTACCATGTCCTAATACATTAGATCATTTCCTATCAGCGAAGGTGACTTTGCCATCCTTACAATCCTCAAGTTTGGTAAAAGATATTTGTCACATGTGATGTGACTTTTGCATCCACTGTCAAAATAACATTTAGAGGTATTATGAACCTTGAGAGAAACATGAATAATAAAAGGTTTCATGTCATTTTATTTCACCACCTAAGTAGAAGTGTAACACGTGGGCATTGCCTTACCTTTGCTCTTTCTTTTGTTATTTGTAATATTAGGTTTGAATGAATTCCGATGAATCATAAGAAACATTTGGAACTTTTCCATCAATCCTTTAGAAGTATGGACTAGATATTCAACTTGTCCTCTTAAACTAAACATATGGCTATAGTGGGGTGCGGGAGCACGAGAATGAGAATCCCTCTCAAGCTTGTAAAAAATTCTCTAATATGTCCCGTTCTTATATAATAAGTAAAAAATATGGTTGAGTGGATTTCATATTATTGGTTGTCTTAGTAGGGCTGCTCTTTGGTGGGTTAGGTTTAAGAATGTTTGTTTCAGAAACAAACTTAGCAAAATGTATTGATTCAGGCTTAGAAGTTTCGCCTTCGTCGTACCCTATACCTTTTCTCTTTTGATAACCTTTATCATTATAACCTTGGACAAGTTCGAGAAACAACTTCCTTATTATCGTAGAGTTATACTTAAGATTGACTTTGACTTCACGAGAAGCCTTAAGATCTTTCTTAAGTTTGATAATTTTAGTTCTAGCTTCTCAAGAACTTCCAAAGAGTCGTGAAGGTCCGTAATAAGTCTTGCAACATTAGTACTCAAGTCATCCTTCTCTTTTACCATCATAATGAGATTTCGAGAAAAAGTAACTTTAATCACCCCGAATGGATTCACAAATGCCACATTTTCGTTCAAGGCAATCAACTCATTTCCAACCTTCAACACCTTTGTAGTCAACTTTTTATTCCTTTTTGGAATTTTCAATGACTTGGTGTAGATCTCATATTACGAGGATTGAAGATCACCTTCATCAACATCATCGTCATTGAAACCATCATCATTTTCACTATTTTTGGAAAGATTAAACCTAGTGTCGAGGCCATCATGCAGAAAATTGTTATCATTGGAATGAGACACACTAGATTTATTAGTACGACTAGCTGTGAACGCAGTGAATTTAGTGGACATACACATAATTTGACCCATCAAACATCAATAACCTATTAATTAACTCTATAGAAAATCCTCAGAATATATGCCTAAGTAACCAATAGACACCCTCTATGATACCAATTGAAAATACGATTTTCTAATTAAAAATCAAACAGATTAATGTGATAACAGATTATACCAAATTCAGTCTAAGCCATATAAACACACGTATCACATTATTATCAATTTTATTCTTGTATATCTTAATTCCTAAGTTTGCATTCAAGCTTAATAGGGTAATAAAACATCAAGCACAATCACATAGTTACCGACGATGTACAAGAAAAAACCCCACTAGGAAAAACCTTGTACGACTAGGACTACATAAATCACACTATAAATACGGTTTTAAAAGATGAATCAAAAGAGTTAAAACACTTGACCCCTCAATCCTAGGTAGATGAAATCTTTAAACCTTCGTTAATATCCATCGTACAGTCTACCAATAGCCTCAGACCAAATTAATATCTCGGACTCGTCCAATAACCTCAACCATCACCCAATCGTGTGTAATTTACCACATAATGAATATTAAGAATTACACGTGTGGGTTTAATCTTGATACCGATCAAGATAATAAAAAATGTATTTGGATTTCAGTAAACAGTAGATTTGATTCTCTAGAGGCTTGAAAATGTTTTTGTTTAAAGTGGCTTAACAAAATTTGAGAGATTACAAGATAAAAATACACTAAAAGTTTTAATGAAGAGTTTTTAAGATGAAAAAGTTAAAAAAGTTTTCTGAAAATTTGTGATGTTTGTTCGAATGAGATTACAAGGTCGTTTGAATGACTTCATACATCTCATTGGAACGAGATCATACTTCATTCAAATGATATGATATATTTTGTTCTAACGAGCTTCCAATGACATTAAAATGATAAAATAAATTAAACAAAACAAAAAAATGAAACATAATTCAATTTATTTTAATGTCTTTAGAATCTCGTGTGAACGAGCATGAAATCTCGTATGAACTCTTATTCGAACAACATTGCCTTCTCATTCGTAAGACATTATCAATGTCGTTTGAATGACATATCGAAACATAAAATTTTTCAAGAAAACATTTTAAAATATAAATAACCTCATAATAAAAGATGCAAACACGCCAATAAATATTTTCACATATAGAAAATCATATAACGTTGTCCTCGAGATGCATGGAGCGCGTCCAATTATCTATAAGAAAATGTAGCCACTTGCGTGTCTCAAATCATAGGCTTGAGTACAAAAATGTGACACAAACTAAATCTACATGTTTTGACCAACCGAATAAGCAAATATATACATATAACTCGATTGGAAATTTTCCCTTATTGTTCCTTCAATGAGAAGTAACAATATACTCCTTGTTAGTTAGTATGTTGGTTAGATATTTAGAAAGATTGTTTCTCGGATTTATATTCAACAAATTCATTTGGAATAAAATTGTTGATGCATATAGAATCCGAGATTAAATCAACTAGTGGAAGAAGAACATACAGTTTACATTAATGAAATTGTACAAACAAATTCCCAATGTCTAGTTTGGATTGAATAAGTTACCACTTAACAATAAGTTCTAATACCATAAATTATCATAAAATACTAACTAGGCGGAACATTTTTATAAACCATATAAGTTCCAATGTTACTAACTATGACTTTATAAACTTGAGTGTATAATTATAATGGGTTATTATATTTCAAAAATTTTGGTATACATACATCAAATAGTAGTATTACCATTCTCACACTAAATGATATAGATATTAGTGACCCCATTTTCATAGGTGTATAAATATATTTATATCTAAGAAAAGACCCTTTATTCTCATTAGTACATCTTAGAGAATGTAACTCCATCCATATTTTATATTCAAAATTATGAGAATTATTATAAAGTTTATCTATAAAAACATCAGTATAATGTAACGATCCTCTTACCTTTGTATATCAATACTTATATCTATGGTAGATTCTATGAGATTATTTTCATGACATTACTATTCATCTTTATTATGGTACCTAGTAAAACCATAATATTACCATCCCGGTTGAATCCACACTATCGATTTAAAGTACACAAAACTATCAAAAGTTACGTTCCCCCCAAAATTATTGGCCCAATCAAAGTTAAATCTTATGTATGAAGTATTCTGGTATATTAGGAGAAAAGTACACATCACAACAGGATTCAAGATAGATTTTTGAATATTATTTAGCTAAGATATTCCGGTAATATTATATGTTTTCATATCGAGATCTTCAAAACTACACTCTAGTCTCAATAGTATTCCAATAATGTAAAAATTACATTTCATGAGAACTTAATATCTAAGTCTAACCCTAGATATATTTTCATTAGTTTTATAAACATTATACGTAAACCTTTTTGCCGAGTGATCAACTACATTAAATAATACATAGGAATATATACCTTAAGAAAAGTATATTAGAATAAGGAAACCAACCTAAGAGGATTGTCGAACTACTACGTTTCGTATAGAGACTTATGATTTCAAACATGTATTTTCATATAAATTTAATATAATGTTATTACTAAATGAAAATACAACCCATGGTAGCCTCAACAACCTTTACAACTTATATTAGTTGTTTGTAAATCAAACTCCATATGACCAGAGCACGTCGAATTTTTTATATTTCCATAAAAAACTTTTGTTTTGATTCATTCATATCCTTATTATACAGTATTTATTTTAAAATCCTTATTAAAAATACCCTCATTACGAAAACCATTGATACGATACATGCTACATGCAAAGCTTAAAAGCATGTCTACTATTTATCTAAACTCGATTTGTTTGTTGTATTTAATCTTCATTACACCATCATCATTTATATATAGTTTTGTTGAATGAACTATGATTAGGGAATGGAATGACTATAGTGACACCTTAACATGATAACATACAACTTCGAAATCTATTAAGACAATAAATGATGATTTCAAAACATGGTAACCCTTAAATCATGTAATAAACACCATGAGAATATTTAAACTTTAAGGATATAGTGAATTTCAAGCACGAAACTATTTTTAAGGTGGGTAGGATGTAACAACGCATCATTTAAATACGATTTAAATTTCGTTTAGGTTATTTATTACTCGGAGAAAAGTTTTTGTTAAAACTGAAATTGAGCCACACAAATTAAAAGTATCATCTTATACCAACTTCCCATAAATTTTATTAAATTTTATGTCAACACTCACATAAAAATGAAGTAAATTAGTATTTTCATTAATAAAACTCATAACACATAAATATGAGTAATTTTTAGAGAAATTGAATATTGCATGAATTATGAATTTAGTCTAAACCATTATCATTATTATAACTTACAAGAAATGGTGTAAAGTTTAATTTTATTTTTAGACTTCATGGGAGAAAACTAAAATAAACAAAAAATGAGTAAATATCTAGATATTAAATTCGTAAATTACCATATCAACACTTCTTATACCTATTAAAATTTAACATTCATATATGTATAAATCCCAACCTATCATCTTGTCCTCCTCTATAAAACAATCAACTTGTTCCTAACTTCCTATAAATATGAGTACAACCCAAACATCTTAGCTGACCAATTCATTTAATCCTCTTAAAGGTCTCCTTGAAAACCATTTTGTTGTACTTGTTTGCATATTGTTAGAGATACACTGAGTGTATTTTTATCCGCAATTTATATAGATGATTGGTACTGAGGAAGTGGGCTTATGTGTGCACGTCTCTCATAAGTGTGAGCTTGAAAGGAAACTCTGTTATTGAAATATATTGGTACGTTTTTACGTTTTATTTTTTTATTTACACACATGTATGTCTGAAACTGTGTTATTTGAAATTATAAAGAGAATTGGGTTATATAGATATAAAAGTGTGTTGCAAGAAAAATACCACACTATACTCATAAGAACATTATATTTTTCATACGTGTTGCAAGAAAAATACCACTGGGGTCGTGACGACGAGTAGATCAATTTGATATATAATTTAAAAATATTTAGCACCATTTTAACAAAAGTCCATTTTTAAGTCTTCATTTCAATTGAGGGTCACACTATACTCATAAAAACATTATATTTTTCATACGTAATTTATGCCAAAATTTCTCACACACGATTTGATCTTTTTTTTAATATAATACAAATATTTGTATACATTTTCAAAACATTATTTTTATGCCTTCATATCAATACCAAAAAAATTATTAAGTTATATTATGTTTATGAGGATTTGAACTTGGTTCCGTATGAACATTATGTATTATATGGTATTAATTCCCTACTATAATTTTAAAAATATTGTAATTTAAATACGAACCGCGGTATTTATGAAGTGTAACCTGCAAACCATTAAAGAATTGTCATTGTAATTCTACATGACCAAGTGAAATGTAGTTTTTGGAAATATCTATTGTAATCTTTCCATTAAATCGGAGCCAGAAATACCAGATGCAACATATAATGAAGAAAGCTAAAGCTCTACGGAGTATCGGTAAGTGAATTTTAGCTTCAGTATTATTTCGCACAATTACCTTGAATTCCGTAATTGTTTACCTCACTTTGTGATAGTCTCTAAACTCTTCTTCTCTTCTATGAACTTTTTTTTGGTAGTTCACAAGCCGTTGAAATTTGATTCAATCTTGAAACATAGTGACTCTATTATATTTTTAAGCCAATGATTTCATTTGGATTCTGATATTATTAAATCCTAATAACATACATTATAATCGGGGAATAAACTGCCATTCTACCCATATAAGTGTTATTTGGCCAGTAGGACTCATGATTTGAGTGCTAAGTTTTACTAACCACAACGATGCCCCTCTTAGAATTTAGTTCTTAGTAGTGTTACTTTATTATTACCTATGTTGAATTTTTTTATCTCCTTATATTTTTGCAGTGATTATTATAATTCCTATGTTGTTAAACCCTCTGTAACAGATATTTATGGGTAATTTTATTATAGAAACATATTAGCACTTACGATTTATGACTTCATATTATTATATCTAGTTATATAACCAAAATATTTTTACGATATCAATTGGTTCTTTATTTCCACTATCTATTATAGGTTATATTTAAATCATTTTAAATTCTTTTGTGTTAACTGCAAATAATCTCTCTCAATTATTCACCATTTTATATTGTTTCTCTAAATCTTTTAACTTCAAATTGTTATAGGATTAGACTTACCTACTTGGAAATGTTTTGATTATTGTTTATACACCCCTATAGTTATTTTCATACCTATAAACAATGATCATGAGTTCAAGCGAGGATTATATGAAAATCATGAATAGTTTTGTTTCGATAATAGTCATATGGAATTTAGTGTTAGCCAAGCAGAGACATATAGTAAGATAATGTTGTTCTATTGAAAATATGTATTGTAACACACTAACATATCAATATAATCTCATATTTAGAAATAAACGGTGGATTTAATTATGGTTTAGTATTTGCCAAGATAAACTTCACACTCGGGAAAATGGGGTGTGATATGACTGTAGTTAAATTGAAAATATTAACATTATACGGCTCGCAGAGGAGGGGTCATAGAATGGCTTGTCGGTGTTGGCTATGCAAAGAGGGGGAGGAGATAACTAATCACATTCTTTTGCATTGCTGGGTTGTGAGGGAGATATCACTACTCCAAAAATCGAAATGGGCACAGTAAATGGATCACAATTTGGACCATGACTAGGGGATCATGGTCCAAAACTATGACCCTAAACTACTTACCGTAACCAAATAATTGACCAAGGTTTAGGGTGGCCTCACAGAGGGGTTCATCACGGTCAAGAGCCTTGACAAAAGGGGTCACGGTCCAAAATCGTGACTTCCCAAAGACCTATTTTTGCCCCAAGTTTTCCACTTATATTGTCGCACTGGTGGTCACGGTCCGCAGTCATGACCCACCATTGACCATATACCGTGATCAAGATTAAGGGTCATGGTCAGGAGTCGTGACCACGGGGTCATATTCCAAAATCGTGACTCCTCATAACCTATTCTAGCACTGAACACTTGTCATTATTTAGAACCGTGACCCCAAGTTCATTTCAAAATAGTCACAGTAATGGGTCACGGTCCAAAACCGTGACCATCTTTAAGTCATTAATGAATTATAGACTGGGTCATGATTTTAAACCGTGACCCCATTGTGGTTATAAATAATAATAGAACCCTAGATTTCATTTCACCCTCTATTTGAAAAGAATAACTCTTTCTCACACCGCAGACGATAGTATCTCTTTATCTAACTCTCTAACTTCCATTTCTGGCCATGTTCAACCTCCAACAAAAGTACATCTCCAACCACTTATTTTTTGTGTATGTGTGTATATTTATTGGGTGTGTTTCTGTGTGTGCATGTGTATACGTGAGAGGTTTTCAGTGTATGTGTGTTCGTGTGTGTGATTCAGTGGCGTTTGTATGTGTGTGTGATTGTTTATTTCAGTGTGTATGTGTGATAGTGCATTTATGCTTCACTCTGTGTTTCAGTGTGTGTGTTTCAAATTTATGTTTCTCCCCAAATATTCATAATTAGAACATGTAATTTTTTACCACAAGACATTAGATTTAAATTTAAAGTGATTCATCATTCACAAAATTCATTTACATAGTGATTTGTAGCCTTTATCTTATTAATACACTAGCGTTTATTTTTTTATATTAAATGTGATTTTATTTTTCTTACATTAATGTTAATAATATTGATATATAAATGGTTAATAAGGTTGATATATAAAATTGTTAAGTTGGTAATTTTGAACGATATAAAATTGTGTTGGAATTTAATCAAGTAGACGATTTAGAAGGAGTACGGGATATACTTGTGTTAGATTATTGGGTTGATTGTTGTTGTGGCTTATGTTGAATGACCTTGTTTTGATACTGTTGATGGATATTATACCATAAATATACAACAAAATGTTGACTTCTCAATATATGAAACGTATCCTCATTAAAGTTTAATTGAACGTAAATGTTTAACAAGCTCATCACTATCTATTAACTGAACGTAAATGTTTAATTGCTTGACATATAAAGCTAATCCACTTTTCCCTTAATATACTCACGAATAACTAACGATAAATGCACTAAATCCCATGGGATAAAGGATGGAGAACTATTCCATTAACAAATGTAGGCAAACCATAAAGAGAGCGAACTAATTAGATCTTATATTATATCTTTCATGGAAATTGCCTTGTAATAAATAACACACCATCACTCCACTGATGGACGTAGGTGCCGTAAAGGGCTGAACCACGAAAATTCCTGCCTTCTTTCTTTATCTCTCAACTCATTATGTCTTCCCCAATTATGAAACTTTATAGAACAATCTCTTTATTTGTTATTGTATATTATTAGAATTTACCCAGCTAAGACAATTATATCACAAACAAGTTTTAGATGATAGCAAATTGGCACCATCTATGAGAAATTGACAAACCAGTGTTATTTCTTACCATCCTTAACCCTTTACATTTTCCCATTTTTCCATCCATACACTTGTAAATCCTGAGAAATGATAGATAAACCATAAAGAAGATGCACAGAAGAATAACTTCCACCCTTCATGTTGGTGGGGATATGAAGCATATAAGGAATTCTGATGAGCATGATAAAGGTTTAGGAGGCAATCCAAGAAAGAGTAAAGTAGATGATGCAGATGCTCTAGTGTGGACAAAGAAGTTTTAGAGTGGACCCGATCACTCCGATCGAAAGAAAAACCTTAGAAGGGCGAGGATAATTGTTGACTCTAACCACCTAAAGAGATAGGAGGCACGCTTACATACCGCAAGCCCTTACAAACCAAAGGATTTTGAATTTGGTGTCCTATGTGGGAAGGAGCGCATCCTAGCATTCTATATCACAAGAGGACCGGTCATACCGCCCTAAAGTTACATCCTCCCTTAAATCAAATAGGTATGATGATGATCAATCCTTTTCTAAAGAAAGGCCCAGTGTTCTAGAATGGATGAGCAGAGGGTATGCTTTTGATCATTTGGGACCATGCAAAATGAGAGGCCGATGGCTATTACTTTCTAAAATCACAATGCAAATAAAGAATAATCATATCAATCAGTTACCAAGGGATCGTAGTATTCAACCAAATACAAAATGAGCATGAGAAGACTGGCCCAATTTGAGCAGCCTTTATAGGAAAAGATCTTGTCTAAAAATTGAGGCCTAACAATCAAGTTCGTTGCATCGAAGGTCGAGCAAGAGGACCAGCCTCATAAAGGATTCAACCAATGACTATAGGACCACTTGGGAGAAAGGGTTATATGAAAGAACCCCATACAAAGAGGCTTTATGAAGGTATCCTCTTTTGTCTGAGCGATAGTGTATTATTCGATGCCCACTAATTTCAAACCAGCCATAATTACACCAAGATATGATGTCCAAACTGATCACATACTTCATGTAGATAAGTAAAAAGTCATTGTTGGTATCTATATGTCCCTGATGAAATGTGTCGTCGAGCATTCTCTAGCACGATCACTAGGTCAACCCAAATCTTGTATAACAACTTTCCAAGAGAGAATATCTCCATCTTCCAATAACTGACTGGTTTCTTTATTAGTAATTTCTATTTGGAGCCAATCCAAGTAAGAGAGTTTCCTATTTTCTCAGAATATGGAAAAAGGATGCCGTGACCATGCGAGACATTATTACTTGATTCAACAACAAAAAGATGTTGGTGGTGGATATAATGAGCAAGCTTCCATAACCGCGTTGATGAGCACGCTAGATCCGCGAATGATATTTTGGGAACTATTTAAAGAACCACCCAAAATAATTACGAAACTCTTATCCAAGGAAGGAAAAATCATGAATGATGAGGAGGCTATGTTGGTCAAGGAACTATATCACCCAAAGGCTGCCTCTAGTAAGAAAAATGATAAGAAGGATCAGAAGGTCGAGAAGCCAAATAGTACAATGAGTACACCCCTATGACCATGGGTGTCCATTATATACTTAAGGATATTAGAGGAAATAAAGAAATGAGGGTGTCCAGAAGTTGAAGGCCCCACAAATTATCGTGACAAAATCAAGTATTGTGAGTTTCACATGGCCACGACCATAACATAGACAACTGAATTGCTTTCAAGAATGAAATTGAGAGATTAATTAAAAGAGAGGAGTTATCCATATATCTAGATGAAGATGGTCGAGCATATTTAGATGAAGAGCATTAGAATATAAGAAAATATCAATCCCCTTATGGAAAGACAGAAGAAAAGAAAAGGTGATGAGATGACGATTCAAATGACAAACCAGATCTACCAAAGAATCTCAAAGAACCTATCCATGAGGTCAATATCTCTTTCGAATGCCACTTTATCACCAGTTGGGACATTGGAGGAGGAGAAGAACTTGTTGAATGGAAGGAATGCCCCAACGAGGCAAAAGCTTGCCAACACATGAGATAGATCAACCTGATGGGTAGCGTGGATACTCGGCTAAAGAAAGTAAATACGGATCTCCTTATTGTTAATTTTTGCAGAGATTAATTATCTGGTGTCTTTTACCAGCATGAAAACCCTCTAGTCATCACCATGGAGGTTCATGAAAGTAGAGTGACTTGGATCCTTATCGACAATGGTAGGTTGACCGACGTGAAGTTATATAATTTCTTCAAAAGCGTAAGACTTCGGAACAATAAGCTAACACCATACCACCGACCTTTGATCGGTCTCTCGGGTGAGAAGGAATACCACTTAGGTACAGTTAAGTTTGAGGTTATAGTAGATGCCTAGCCAACATGCTAAACCAAAAATGTGCATTTCTTTATCCTGGATAAAAATGTTTTTTCGGCATATAACATATTTTTTTAGAGAGTAGGGTTGAAGAAATTCAAACTCATATATCTATAGTTCATCAATGCTTAAAATTCCTCACTCACTACGGAGTTGATGTAATCAAGGGGAACTAGGTTCGAGCCTGAGAATGGTACTACACCTCTGTCAACCTGGAAGATCAAAAGAAGCTGACTATAACATACTAGATCGAAACCATAGATCCATTAGATGAGGAGAACTGATTCAAAGGACAGGTAGTCAAAGACATTGAGTCTGTTGTTATCAATGATGAGCACCTAGAGAAGACTATTCAGATCATCTTGTCTCTAGAACCTAAGCTCTAGAAAAATCTTGTCAATTATCTCAGATAAAGAAGAAAAGTGTTCACCTCAAGTCACGAGAACATGCCTAGGAATTATTCCAAATTTCTTACACAACGAACTGAATATAATGAAAGAGTCAAAGTCGATCAAATAGATGTAGCGAGTTTGTTATGCCCAAAATAATACGGTCATGTCGAAGGAAGTCCAAAATTATAGAATGGTAACTTCATAGAGGATGTCCAGATATCTATAATGGATCTCCACCGTGGTTATGGGCTGAAAGAATAATAATAAGTGGAGATTATGGGTGGACTTCATCGACTTGAATATAGCATGCCCCAAAGATCACTACTCAGAATCGAGGATCGATCATCTAGTCCATGCCACCTATGGACACAAGCTGCTCGTCTTCATGGATGCTTATTCAGGATATAATTAGATAAAAATGAAGATGGAAAATTAGGAGAAAAAGTCCTTCGTCACCAGTAGACGTACTTACTGCTACAAAATTATGCCTTTTGGACTCATAAATGCTGGTACAACCTATTAACATTTGGTGAGCAAAGTGTTCGAAGACCATATAAAAAAGAATATAGATGTATATGTTGATGATATGTTCACCAAGAGAAAATCGGCAACCGATCAAATTAAACACTTACATCAGACTTTCAATCAGTTAGAGAACCATTAGATGAAGCTTAACTCCACGCAGTGTGTCTTCGGGGTGAAGGAAGGGATGTTTCTCGACTTCAATGTCAAACAGAGAGGAATCAATGCTAATCCTAAAAAAATCCAGGAACTGATAATATGAAACCCCAAAAACTAAGAAGGAAATGAAAAGAAAAATAGGATGCATTGCAAAACTTAATAGGTTCATCTCTAGAGCTAATGATAAATGTTTTCCATTCTTTAAAGTCTTGAGAAAAAATTTCAAGTGGAATGACAAATACGAAACCGCATTTCGAGAGTTGAAGCGGTACTTGGGGTATGCACCTTTATTATTGAGGCTAAGTTTTAAGGAAAAACTTTATCTCTATTTAGCATATTAGGATTTGCAGTTAGTTTTCCTCTGGTATGATAAGAAGGAGAATATATGCCTATTTACTACATCAGTAAAGCATAATATGGAGCAAAAATCCAATATCCTAGGCTGGAAAATAAGCCTTTATACTGATCGTGTCTTCAAGGAGAGTTATGCCTTACTTTCAAGCCCACAAAATTATTTTCGATACCGGCATCCCTCTACTACAAGCCCTTTATAAGCCTGAGAAATTAAGCAGACTAATGGCATGGCCTGTGGAGCTTGGGGAGTATGATATTTAGTATGAACCCATGATGCGTATAAAAGTCTAAGATGTGGTAGACTTCATTACCGAAGTCACATATGAAGAGAAACTAATCAAGAAGAATCCCCCGGGAGAGAGATCGACACTAATGAAAAAGTAAAATTCTTCGAAAGAGAGCTTTGTCACAGATGAAACTGATCAAACTTCTTTGAAAGAGAGTTGACCTGTCAAGACGGATGAGAAGACTCATTTTGGAGATATCTCAATTGTGCCATTCCCAAATCGGAATGAAGATTTTCTAAGATCATCAATCAGCTGATAAGAGCTTGATCATGACCATGAGCAGGTAAAGAAGTATTCAAATATGGAGAATTAACTATGGCAGAATTCAAAGAAGACCTTCCTATATGGAAAATGTTTGCGGATGGCTCATCCCACACCACGGGGAGCAGAGTAAGCATGATCATCACCACGCCGGATAAGATGAACATGGAATATGTCATTCCATTTCCATTTGAGGCCTTTAACAACGAAATTTAATACGAGAAAATCCTGGCACATAGTGATTCTCAATTAGTAATCAATAAATTATTCTGGGTGTTCGAAGCTATAGACGAATCCATGATCAAATACCTAGCCAAAACAAAATGGGGGATGACCAAATTTCTAAGAGTGAAAATGCTCATAATCACTAAGATATAAACGCTCAAGTAGATGCACTTTCCCATTTGGCGTTAGCTACTAGAATAGAATTACAAAGAACTGTCCAGGTAGAAATTCTCATGCATCACAGTACTAACGAGGAAAGTTTTAACACCTTTGAAAAAGTATTATATTGTCATGGGATGATTTGATAATGGATAACATCAAGATCGACGCAATGACATTCAACCCTAAAGATGCAAGGAAGCTCCATTAGAAGTCAGCCAAATATGTGATGGAAGGAGGAATTTTGTCCATAAGAGGGCATATCATCTCATTATTACGGTCTGTTCATCCACTCGAAGTAAATAATTTGATAAAGCATGTACATGAAGGATGTCCTAGACCGCATTAAGGATGAAGACCACTAGTAAACATGGTGGCCACTCAAGGCTATTACTAGCCCACCATGAAAGTGGATTGTAGAGATTCTGCCCAAAAATACGATAAGCGCAAGAAGTATGTCAAAATCTATAGGACTCCAGGACCCTCGCTCACACTAATCACTTCATCTCATCCCTTCAAAATTTGGGGTATAGATCTGGTCTATCCCTTGCCGAAAATAAGAGGGAGGTTCGTATATTTTGTGGTTATCATAGACTACTTCACAAAGTGAGTGGAAGATGAGCCCCTTATGGAAATGATATATGAGTGAGTCTTTTAGTTCATATAGAAGAACATTATCAACCGATATGGGATGCCGTATGCCTTCATCATAGACCATGGTACTCAATTTAAAAACTAAGAATTTAAGGATTATTGTACCCCCTCTAAGATACAAAAGCTACATTCTACACCATAGTGCAATTGACAAACTACGACCACTAGCAAAACTCTGTTGGATGGAATGAAGAAGAGATTGGATTATGCGAAGGGAAACTAGATTAATGATCTTCAAAGTGTCCTCTGGGTTTATATTAGGGCCCCTAGGACTGTGATAGGTGATACTCCCTACTTTCTAGCCTTTGTCATATAATTAGTGCTTCCAACTAAGATCAACCTTCCTAGTCGTTGAGTCCTAAATTTTAAATCACCTCGGTGTGACCTAATGAAAAGTTTGGGCCTTGATCTAATTAGAGAAATGAGTAAAATTCCGCACTAAGGGCAGTTGCTTACCAGCAAAGAATAACGCAACTCTACAATCAAATATTAATGTCAAGTAGTATGAAAGAGGGAGACTATATGCTAAAAAAGGTCATCAAGTAAGGAAACAAACTGGAACCCAATTGGTATTTCTAACGTTGTCAGACCAGGAACTTACGGGATCGAGAAACTTTAAGGAGAGCAGTTCAAAAATCCATGAAATATAGATAACTTGAGAAAGTATTATTAGTGATGAAATAGAAAATCTTTTATGCAGTATGTAATTTATGTTTGCCATAAATAAAAGTTTCATTGCAATTCTTATGTCACTCATTTTTTTCTTTATTTTGCAGGCATGGGATATGTACATATCAATATTCACCACCAACACGAAATCTCTTGTACAATATCATTACAAGAAAGACTGAGAACAAAATGAATTAACATAATATGAACTTTATGTATGAATTCGTTAAACAAACAAGTCACGAACATGAAGTCAAGATTCATGTAGGGTCTCGTCTTAGGACATATCACGAATAAGAAGCAACCCCGCCAAGTAAAGGGAATCCATACATTATGGACGATAAAGATCTGACCATAATCTATTGCAAGGATAACTCCCAATAAACTTTTGTTAACCAAGTTAATTAGTGTTGACACATAATCTTCGTCCATGACGTTAGTAAGGTGACACTAAATTTCTAGAACCTAGGTTAGTACAACTCAAGTTTATACAAAATTATATTGCTAATAAGCATAATCATGGTAGTTGATCAACAACTATATGTTCATAAGTCTAAAACTATTGCAAAGACTATTATAAACAATTAAAGCAGATGGATAAATGGACTGAAAAGAAAAGTATCCACAAGGATCTCTTATACAAAATTTTTAAATAAAATACATTATGTAATGGCAATGAGACTGTTTTCCACAAAAAGAAGAAATTCATCAACTCACTACATAGCAATTACAAATATGTCAAAAAGATTGGATATCTAGAAGCTTCACAAATAAAGAATGACCTATGCCACAAGAGTCTTAATTGGAAGCTAAGGGAATCTGAACATTTAGAGTAGATGGGACAACACTAGGGGCATCATCATTCGCAGAAGGATGAACTTCAAGAATAACTTATTGGGTGTCAACTTTAAAGTATTCGACATCATGTTTGTCAATTACCATCATCTTGACAACTAGGGTCGTGGCTTCGTCATCATCCCCTTGCCACTTACTTATAACCTCTATAATGTCATGGTATTAAGTCATCATAATTTTCTTTAGTTCTTCATACCTATCAAGGAAAAATACCACAATCAACATCATAGTCAGCGAAAGACTTATAATTGGCCACACCCATCTCCTCATAAGTGGCCAAACGATCCCTAGGTTGATTACGAACCTGAGTTAGCCTAGTTTTTTTCTAATTAGCCACCCAGAGCTAGGTTGGATGCATCCAGATCCTTATTGCCCTTATTCATAGCCTCCCCATTACTCTTAAGCTGGACATAATCAGAAATGGCTTTATCCTTGAGATTGATGTTTTCCTCCTCAACCTTTCTAAGGGAAAAAGTCTTCCCCACTAACTAATCATCTCTAAACTAAAGTTCATTACATGCCTTCTTGAGGTTCTCTCCTACATGTTTCAAATCATTCATCACCGTTTAGTTCTCCTTATCTAGTTCCTCCTAGGCATAATTATTAACTGTAGTCTCCTCCCTCAAAATAGTTAATGATGCAGCAATCTATGCCAATAAAAAATAAACTAGTAACTAGCATTAGTAAACCAAAAGAGAGGGAACAATATTAGCCAAACTCACAATGGATGACCTATGCTGAATCAATTTCCATAAAGAATCAGGATCATAACATCTTAGGAATTCGAAGTTTTTATTACGACTAATATCCCAGCAAATCAATGCCATTATTAACATGGAGGAAGATAAAATCTAGGTTGGCCCTCAACTCTTCGAAAAAAAAATTATGTGGAGGGTCGAACTTGAGATACTCAACCTCACCATAATGGGGGGCAGTTCCTTGGCCATGTACCAGCCGATGTATGGGGCCTCAATTCATCCATATGTGTAACCTTAGGAGCATTTGAACTAAAATGGACTTTAAGGGGTCACTTGAACGGACAACATGTGCACTAGGACAATTTGAGGCCTTGACCTTCGACTTATCCAAAGCACCAACACCCTCCAAGACTATCTTCCTAATATTTTCTCGGCCTGGCTTTTATCATAATTGACTTTTTTTTGTAACTCTACCTTCCCTCTACTTTTAGCCTTTTTTAATGATCTATCTCCATGTCCATGCGATCAATATTT
The DNA here is from genome assembly GCA_949130495.1 of Sambucus nigra. Lineage (NCBI taxonomy): Eukaryota > Viridiplantae > Streptophyta > Magnoliopsida > Dipsacales > Adoxaceae > Sambucus > Sambucus nigra. Next base: position 458,943,161 of record OX422220.1, read on the forward strand.
CATGGTTCCATCCTAAACATGGATTTTAAAGGAGACTTTGAGATGGTAGGAAAGGGAGCTAGGCGAGTGACTAAATAAGTAGTATAAGGTAAAGATGATAAGAACGGTCCAAAAAAAGAAAACATTGCTATGTCTACCAACTTTGCATTAGTCTCAAAATCTACCTCTACACCTAGGTTAGTCTCAAACAACACTCCTTCCTCCAAAGTAACCGCTACTTCAATAGGGGGAATTTTGCCAAGAGTAGTATGATATTCAATAACAATGAACTTCTCAGTATAGAGGCTTCTTCATGAAAAGATTTCCACCAGGTTCCGAATGGTAGTAGGAAGCCTTAAGGAACTCTTCACTTAAAAAAATAATAAAAAAAGTATCAGAATATAATAGTTAAAGGCAGAGCAAGGTAATAATTAGTGTAGAAGTTTACCTATTTTGTTCAGCTCGTGGGGATCCTTAAATGATCTATCCTTCTCATGTACACTCAACTCCCATTCGCCCTTTGCAAACAAAAATTGACCTTTCTAAATATCATTACTCTTTTGAACAACCTTGAATATCCTTAATTTGGACCTCTTAGGGGAAAAATAATAATATTCGGGGGCATTGGCATTATCCTAAAATCCAGGAAAACAACCTAAAAATATTTCCAGATCAAACCCGATTTAGGCCTCCAAAAACATTATAGGCTCTAGGATAGTCAGCATTGGGGGAGCTGAGTTAATGTCACACCATACCCACTAAGAATTTGTCTAATGATGGTGTGTAGAGGAAAATGAGGTCTCACTTAAAGAGCCCAGAGAGTAAGGCATATCTCATGTAAGTTGGAGTTATCGTATAAATGTTCCTCACTAGTGGGAAACCTAGTCTGGATACTAATTCAGATGTTGTATTTTTCCCTAAGGTGATACAATTTATCCTCAAATATATCACTTTCTTACCACCTTTCATCAGTAGTGGAAGGGTCATAGGATGAATCACTCACATCATCCTCCTCACTATTTGATCCTTCCTTAACCGACTCTCCTATAGGGGAAATAAAAAGGATTGGGCCTAGACACTTACGGCTAATGTCATATATTATATCCGATCTAAACTCCTCAAAGAAGTAATCAAAGTTTATTATTGACTTCAAATATATGTTTTCTAAATTTTCAACACCTATTCATTGCGAAAACGCACTACAGACTCTTTGATCATCAAAATCAGGACCCACAAATGGCAAATTAGGAGGTAATGGAGTAGAGTCACTTGGATAAAATTACTTTTGGGTATAATTTTCATGCCCTAGCTCATCCTCTGGGTAAATAATTTACAGGGGATGTGAAAACCTCGAAGTGGTAATACTAGTCCAAGTAGGTTCAAGTTTGTCCAAAATTTCAAACAAATCCTGATTGTGAGGAGGATGTCTCATAAAGATTATGCATAAGCATTTTTGGTGGATTAAAATAACTTGGGGGATACCTAGATATACAAAAAAGGGTATATGTGCTAAAAAAAACTAAAAATGGTGGATCCCTAGGCCAACCGACTCAGTGGTCATTTAGATGTATAAACTCCCAATCAAACAGCAAATAACTTAAAGCCAATAAAAAAATGAACTAGTGTTGATCATGAAATGATCCAAGAAGGGTGGTGAAAATCGTTAAAGCTTGAAAGGGAAAATGGGCACGTATATTCAAACTAGAAACGATTTGAAAGAAAAAAAATGAGAATTGCAGAAGAAAAAAAAAGAAGAACTATAAATATAATAGAATTCGATAGCTGAAGAAGTGAGCTTTGTCTCTAGAGTGATACTCATAAGGTTTAAAGTGAAGTGGAGTTCAAACGATGAAGATCTTAATCATTTTAGTACTTTGGGTTAGAGACAAAATATTGCCTATCATAAATGACATCATCTTGAAGAGGCAATAGATGGTACGGGTTCACCTCATGTGCATCATCCCAAACATGTATAACAATTAGCCCATACACCGTTTCCATCCATATGACATGTGTCCACTCCGTGAAAAAATCATGAAAGTTAATCTGGTCAGCATAGGCCAAGCAGAAATCGAGATGGCCAGATCCACTTAAGATGGCTACTATTTAACACTTCATCCATTCATTTCACTTATCAACCACTCCAGATTGTCATTAATCTGGACAAGTAACTACAAGTTCCAATCATGTATAAAATCTGGAGGTTTTGTTATACTATAAATATAAAACACCAAGTGGACTTCTCACTCGATGATGCGTATCCTCATTAAAGTCATATAAAGAGATCGCCCTCATATGTAAATTTTGGTCATCCAATGACATTGAGGTTGTCTCACTTATTATTGTGCTCGTCTTCATCCTTTTATTAAATTTCACGGTACTATTAAGCTGAATTTGCGTAACATCGTTAATTAACGATGTCAATACTAACCTCATGCCAACTAGCACATGTGGAGGAATATCACCTATCGCGTTTATCCTATTTGTTCACATGAGGAAGTTACTCGTTATCCCACCTCTATCATGTTGTAACAAACTCATCATTATCTAAATGCACAATGTGTAAGTTCCTGAACTATAAACCACTCCACATGTCCATTAATATTCTTGTTGATAATTAACTTTAAATATAACTAAATCCCATGGGATAAAGGATAAATGAATATTCCATTAACATATATAGGCAAAACCTAGAGAGAGGAATCTGAACAGAACTTGTATTCTCAAATTTCATGGCAATTGCCTAGTAATAAACAACACACCATCACTGCATCCGTGGACGTAGGCGCCATATTGGGTCGAACCACGTAAATCCATGTCTACTCTCTTTATCTCTCGCCTTATTCTCTCTCTCTCTCTCTCCCAATTAAGAAACCTTAAAATGTAATCTCTTTATTTGTTATTTTTTATTACTGGTATTTCCCCAGCTAAGACAATTATTTCACAAATCAAATTTAGACTATAACAATGAATACTCAAAAACGCTCATTATATATTAACGAATAAATGTTTATAATAGAGTCATTTGGTTAAATTTTTGTGGTTGTGTTGACTCATTCCTTAAATTCTTATTGTTTGAGTGAACACAGGTTAGTGGAAGGGCTTGAACAATTGGTGGACAAATAGTAACTTTAGGTTTAATTAGATTATAAGGAACTTATAATGTTGTATCTGATTGATCGTATAAAAAACCATAATTTGTTTAGAATTAATTCAAGCCATAACTTTTTGTGTTTCACCCTTAAGACTCATATTCACCCCCTTCTGCATATATTTTCTCAACAAAAAGGAGTCACACTAGTAATTACTTGAAACAATAGTACGAGAGGGTACAATTTGACAACATTAAACATCATTCATTATTGTGCGCTATTGATCAAGGTGGAAACCAAGCGTCCGTGTAAATACGCTTTATTGTTATCGTCTTCCAACCGTAATACAAAAACCTAAACTTTAACTACACTCTTATGGAGTATAGCGGTGAGTCTGGGTATCGAATCCTCAGGGAACTAGGACGACTGAACATGATGACAAAGGTAAGACTGTTAACCCTAACTTGACTCTAAAAAGAACGAAAAGGTGATTTGAATTTTGAAATAACTACAACTAGATGCAATTTTGAAAATGATTAATTAATGAGACTAAAAATAATTGAAGTGAAGAACTAGTAACGAATTGACTAAGACTTTAACTATGAAATTAGAACGATAGGTCGGGTTACAATCCCCTATACCGTAGTAATTCACTTCATAGGATACTAGATTCAGAATTAAAACTTTAAATGAACCCTGTTTTTAATGCTCCTAAGTATTACATATATGAGGGATCATAGCCCGCACAATATGTAAGAAAAGATGAATTGAAATCTGACATTTATTTATCCTAAGTATTACATATATGAGGGATCGTAGCCCGCACAGTGTGTAAGCAAAGAATGAATTAAAGCAGTATCGTATTAACTACGATACAATTCATGTAAGATTTTAATTTCAACTTCTACTTTCACTATGATGAATTATATCGGGTGGGGTTCATGCACCCCGACCTTTAAAAACCTATCCTAACATGGTGAAATTAATGAAAACTACGTTATTTACGTTACATTAACTCATAATTTCTTAGAAAGAGAGATGAAATATGAGAAATAATAATAAAAGTGCTGGAAATAAAAGTTACCAAGATTGAAGAACAAGAACATTCAAGAAGAAATCAAAGGTTGAAGAAAAACTGGAAAAGCTCTTGAATTAAAGGTGCAAAATATCTAAATTCTCCGCCTAGATGTTCCTACTTGATTAGGAGCTTTTACATGAATGAAATCTGAATAAAAAGAGCCCTAATGACTTAATATATAGGATATAGGTGGTTTAGAAGAGTCCCCAAACACAAAACTCTTTTGGCTAAAACATAAGGACAAAAAAAAATCCCTTATCTGGAAATTTGTCACACTTAAAAGGCGTGACTGAATTTGCAACGGATCTGGTGCGTGACAAATGGGAGAACTGGTTCTTTTTTCTCAATTTCGGTGCGTGACAAATGGGCATAACTTCTTCCCCGTAGCTCGGATTGAGGTACCGTTTTTTCTAGTTTTCTTTTAATTGAAATCTCTTCAACTTTCCAGTTGGCCCCACCTCCGGACTATGGCTTCAAAATTACTGAAATGCCCTTCAACTTTCCATTTCTTTGTTTCTTTCACTATTTTGAGTTCTCTTTCGCACTAATTTGCATTGAATTCCTGCAAAACACATCAGAGATACACAAAATATGAAATACTAGCCAAAAAGGGTTAGTAGAATAAATATGAGACAAATCCAAGCTATTTACACCGCACGGGATCATAAAAATACCGAAATTAAGGGGATAAATGTGAAGAATTTATGCCTAATCAAACCCCCCTAACTTAGAACTTTACGCATCCCGAGCAATGTTTTAAAAACTTTATTAGGATAGCATCCCTCTTTCACGGACAAGCGATTGCATTTAGCGTATGCAACAAGCCTTTAAACCCCTAGGTTACCCTAGTAGGACGAGTGGTGTCTCGTGAGGGTTTGTAGTGAATATACCCACAAAATTCGTTATTGACTCAAAGAAAAATCAAATTACTTAAAAATTGTAAAACTTAAACTCTCCAAAAATGGTAACCTTAAAATCTTATTCACAAGTCTCAAGTCATAGTGTGTGTGCGCGAAGCCAAAAATTGAACCGCTAACTTCCACCGATCAATCACTACATTACTTTTCGAAAATTCGTTTTTATTTCAAAATCTCACGGGATGCACTCACAAACGAATCACTCGGAATGATTTCAAAATTGAACCGGTTCTTTTATCGAGCTACGATAAAAATCTCGGTATGCGTGATAAAAAGAGTAAATATAATGGACACAAGTTCACATGCACAATTAAAATGATGGAAATTTATGGGTGAAAAGATCTCTTCATCGGAATACGGTTATTGGGAAACGGTAAATATCATATTTTATTCATGCCATTTATTTTCTCATAATATCTTTTTGTATCTTAGCTCTCCACGTGGTAATCAATTTCGCAATTCGAACTCAGTTAGGACTTTTTCTGGTTAAAGGTGTATTGGGTAATATGAGAATGGTTGGGAACTTCGGAATTTGCAAATTTTCTTATGATGCCCGTTAGTGCTTTTCTGGCCTATTGCTCATTTTCTCTTCTTTTTCTATTTTTTTTTTCTATTTTTTTCACACTTTTCTTTTCTTGCTATTTTTTTGTTGAGCATTCTTCTATTTTTTTTCTTGCCCCTTTTTGTTGCACTTTTCGGACTTAAATTCTGACTTTTCCATTTTTCACAATTTCAGGCTTTTGAGTTTTTTGAGTTGTCAAACGAAAGGAAAAATTATTCGTCTCAAATTTGGGTTACAAAAGGGATGATTTTTCACAACTTTTTATGGCCAATATTTTTGGTTGACAAACGAGGTCCTACTTCATTGTTCAAATTGCTAGTTACATTACCATATGCGTCTCCAAATGAATTAAGTTTAGAGATTTTTAGTGCACGTTATTCAAGATAATATCTCACCCATTTCCCATAACCAATCAAAATAATAAAATGGAGATCATAAACGACTTATTAAAATGCTGAAAAGAACATTGAGTTAATCATAAACTCGGATTGATTTAAAAACTCGAAAAAAATAGATAGGCTTGAAATCTCACCGGGTTGATTAATCGCCACACTTATTCGTTATGTCGTCAATTTTTCACTCAATTTTCGTCTTTGGTCAACTTTGGCTTTATGCATTGGATTTTTACAACTTGAGATAGAAAATACGTGACATTTTTAAAGCTTTTAAATTCCAATTTTTATTTGTTTTGAAGAAAAATATTTTTTGCTGTTTTTCCCTAAAGTTTTCAATTTTTTTTTTGAAATTTTCTAAAAAAACACACTTGGAAAGAACATTTGATCGAATCAATGAAACTAAACAATAAACGGGAAGAATATCCCACCCCCTAACTTAAATGTTGCATTGTCCTCAATGCGAATCAAGAACACAACATAAAGAGAGGAAAAGAAAGATATTACCCAAAATGGAGCGATCCCCAAAACGTACGAGTCCATTGAATCTACAAAATATGTTAGAACCGAGCATAGCAAAAAGAATAAGAAAAACTCTAAACTAAAGAAAAAAAAGAAATAAGCTAACTATTGTACAAACTACGATTTGAAATTCTAATAAGTTATACACTAGAAGTTGAAAAATTTGAGAGTCCACCCAAAATACAAATTGACTTTGAGGGACTAATGGTGTACCCTCACTAGAAAGCATGCCTCCTAAAAAATAAGAATTTCGCTTGAACAACGGAAGGCATGTGCAAAGAGGAAGAAATGAACCATCACCAATTAATTTTTTTCGAGGGATAATGAGGGATTTGAGTGCACAAGGGGACAAGTACCATTGGGATCCAAGAAAACTAAAATCACATCCCAAGGATTTTTCAAGTAGTATGGGAAGAGGAGCACACAAACAAAAAGATTCCATCTTGGAAAACAATTCAAGCATAGAGTCAGTGTCCTCAAAATCTTCTCCCCTAAAATTTTCAATTGGATCTGGTGGAGGGACACATCTATGTGTATGTCCCATAAGATGAAGCATATCAAAATAACATTCCCATACAAGAATTAGGTCAACGTCCTCAAGACATTCATCATGTTCTTGTGATGGATTTAATGGTTCGATAATAGTGGGGTCACACGGAGACAGTTTATCTTCAACCTCAATAGGTTTTGAAATATTTATAAGAGGTTGAGGTTCAAAAGTACTTGGATCACTCTTAATGATTTCGTTCTCAAAATTTGTAAGTGAAACGTAAGGCTCGACCTCCGGTAAGTTTTCAAAATCAGAATCAAACTCCTTGCCATATGGTTCCTTTTCCCAATCATCATCAAGGATCCTTTTTACGCCTTGCATGTACAAAAGTAAGGTTTCTTCCAAAGTAGGCTTCCTAGGATCTATCACCTCGGATTCCTTATTTCTTTCAAAACTTACTTCGTCTTAAAAAGTATCGAAAGAAAAATCATCATTGGGTTCAAATAATTCATCTAACTCTTGCTCCCAAAAACGATTTTTTTCTCGATTCTCTTTTTCACACCTTTCTTCTTCAAGCAATTCATTTTGATAAATTTGGATGGCCTTAGCATTGGGCTTGAGTTTATGATACTCCTCCTCCTCCTCCTCCTCCTCCTCACTATTATCATAACAATTAAAGCCACCAAAAGAGTTAAAATATGAAATTTCAAATAGGGCAATTAAAAAACGTGACACCCATATTTTTGGATTTTTTTAAGTTCAAATTCTGGATTAACCAACCTAATCTCAAGTCTACCTAATTCCCAAGAAACGGCACCATTTTGATCGAGGAGGAAACCAAGCGTCCGTGTAAATACGCTAGTCATTATTACCGGCTTCCAACCGCAATAAAAAAATATAAACTTTAACTACACTCTTATGGAGTATAGCGACGAGTCTGGGTATCGAATCCTCAGGGAACTAGGACGAGTGAACGTGACGACAAAGGTAAGACTGTTAACCCTAACTTGACTCTAAAAACAACGAAAACGAGATTTGAATTGTGAAATAACTAAAACTAGATGCAATTTTAAAAATGATTAATTAATGAGACTAAAAATAATTGAAGTGAATAACTAGTAATTTTAGGTTTAATTAGATTATAAGGAACTTAAATTGTTGTATCTGATTGATTGTATAAAAAACCATAATTTGTTTAGAATTAATTCAAGCCATAACTTTTTGTGTTTCACCTTTAAGACTCATATCCACCTCCTTCTACATATATTTTCTCAGCAAAAAGGAATCACACTAGTAATTACTTGAAACAATAGTACGAGAGGGTACAATTTGACAACATTAAACATCATTCATTATTGTGCGCTATTGATCAAGGGGGAAACCAAGCGTCCGTGTAAATAAGCTTTATTGTTATCGTCTTCCAACCGCAATACAAAAACCTAAACTTTAACTACACTCTTATGGAGTATAGCGACGAGTTTGGGTATCGAATCCTTAGGGAACTAGGACGAGTGAACGTGACGATAAAGGTAAGACTGTTAACCCTAACTTGACTCTAAAAAGAACGAAAAGGTGATTTGAATTTTGAAATAACTACAACTAGATGCAATTTTGAAAATTGATTAATTAATGAGACTAAAAATAATTGAAGTGAAGAACTAGTAACGAATTGACTAAGACTTTAACTATGACATTAGAACGATAGGTCGGGTTACAATCCCCCATACCGTAGTAATTCACTTCATAGGATACTAGATTCAGAATTACAACTTTAAATGAACCTTGTTTTAATGATCCTAAGTATTACATATATGAGGGATCGTAGCCCGCACAGTATGTAAGAAAAGATGAATTGAAATCCGACATTTATTTATCCTAATTATTACATATATGAGGGATCGTAGCCCGCACAGTGTGTAAGCAAAGAATGAATTAAAGAAGTATCGTATTAACTACGATACAATTCATCTAAGATTTTAATTTCAACTTCTATTTTCACTATCATGAGTTACATTGGGTGGGGTTCATGCACCCCGACTTTTAAAAACCTATCCTAACATGGTGTAATTAATGAAAACTACGTTATCTACGTTACATGAACTCATAATTTCTTGGAAAGAGAGATGAAATATGAGAAATAATAATAAAAGTGCTGGAAATAAAAGTTACCAAGATTGAAGAACAAGAACATGCAAGAAGAAATCAAAGGTTGAAGAAAAAACTGGAAAACCTCTTGAATTAAAGGTGGAAAATATCTAAATTCTTCTCCTAGATGTTTCTACTTGATTAGAAGCTTTTACATGAATGAAATCTGAATAAAAAGAGTCCTAATGACTAAATATATAGGCTATAGGTCATTTAGAAGAGTCCCCAAAACACAAAACTCTTTTGGCTAAAAGATAAGGACAAAATAAAAATCCCATATCAGGAAATTTGGCACACTTAAAAAGCGTGACTAATTTTGCAACGGATCTGGTGCGTGACAAATGGGCGAACCGGTTCTTTTTTCTCAACTTCGGTTCGTTTCGTCCTTAACATTTTTTTCTTGGATTTCTTTCTCAACTTCAAATGGGCATAACTTCTTCACCGTAGCTGGGATTGAGGTGCCATTTTTTCTAGTGTTATTGTAATTGAAAGCTCTTCAACTTTTCAGTTGACCCCACATCCGGAAAATGGATGAAAAATTACTAAAATTCCCTTCAACTCCCCATTTCTTGATTTCTCTCTCTCTCTCTCTCTCTCTCTCTCTCTCTCTATATATATATATATATATATATATATATATATATATATATATATATATATATATATATATATATATATATATATATATAATCCTTTGTTTATCTCTAAAAAAGATGAGTGTGGGTGTCGGGAGATAGACAACTGAAAGAGGGTTGATCTTTCCCTAAAGGAGGAGATTTCAGAGCAACTTAATAAGAAATTTTCATTCCCAAGTAGTTCGAAGCCAAAGGTTATTTCTAATGTAGCTGGTGCTTTGAAAACCTATCGGCAGAACCTTTGGAAGAATTTTTCCCCAAGGAGGCAATGAGTTCTAATATTTTAGGGATGTATGGCAAAGTTCCCCAAAATATTGAAATTCCCACTGACCAATGGAATGACTTCTTAGAGAATGAGGCTAAGGAGGGAAAACTTAACGAGAGGGTAAGAAATAAGGTAAACATATCAAAAAAGGTTGATGCCCACAGATTCGGGGGAAAATCTTATGATGATATTATCGATGAATGGGCAGAACAGGCCAAGGGGACTTCGAAAGAAGGTAAAGAATCTAATGGGGTCAAATTTGACTCGCATGCGTGGCGAAAATAAGGGACCAATAAATTCCCAAACAAATTGGCACCGACTTTAGTGAGTTTTAATTTATTTATCATATATATACATGTTATAATATTGTTATTGTTAAAATCATAGTCCTAAATAAAATATTATGTTTCACGAAATGATAGAGGACATGTCCATCAGTTAGTCTCAATGCAGCCCCAATGACATTCAATCATATGCCCTAACCAAGATGTTAGGGAAGGAGCATAAGTGGAGGATAAGAGGGGTGGGATCACTTATGCCAAGTATCGGATTATAGCACAATGCACCTTTATTAGACGAGATATCTTTAGTGAGGGGTGAGATATTGAGGGGTCGGAAGAAGGTGCCAAGATGAAAGGAGAGGTGTCAGAGATTTGAAAGGACATGGCACTCTTGACAATTGAAATCAATGAATTGGACAAACTCTTATGTCAACACTAAGGTTACCCCCCTAAAATGCCTCAAACCTTCCCCTAGAACACTCACCTCCCAAATTCCTCCTTTTGGAACATTTTCCTCCAAAATGCCATATCCCTAAACATTTCCCTCACAAATGTCTGCACTTGGAACATTACGTGCAATATAATCATCCCCGCACACTAATTTGGGCGAGGTGTATTATATACGAAACTTCAACGATACCGGATTAATCGCACGTGCAATATCATTTCCATAATGGTAGGAACACATGTCCACAATCGGCCTTTGGTGATGGGTGAAGCTTAAATTTTGATTGATAAAATATAGTAGAGTTGTGCATATGAGACTGAGTATGTTGACCACGAAAAAGGGCTATTTTTCTCAAATTATGCTTATTTTATTACTTGGCCAGTAAGTTTTTGGACAAGCCTATGCATTGAACAATGTTTTCTTTTTGAAGAAATTTCTAATATTTTAATACATTTGGTTGTAATATGTGTACTATTGAAAGATTTTTCTTTCAAAGAATTTGCTTGCAATATTAACTTTTTATCGAGTTTAATGAATTTTCTTTCAATTTGTCTTGAATTTTGAGAACTACTAAAAGTCTTTCCCACAATACAAAGAGTGGAAGGGAGGTAGTCACAAAGTACCTGATAATATTGTGAAGGGTGTTTGTGATGTTATTAAATATTCCAATAGAAATCTTAATAGTGATAATATTTTGTGTCTATGCAGCCGTTATATAAACAAAAAATTTAACTCTTTAGAAGACATTGAATAGTATTTACTAATGTGAGGTATGATGAAAGACTGTCTAATATGGAGATTCCAAATGGAAAAAATGTACCATATGTTCCAGAAGAATTATCGGTACATAACTACATGACGGAACCCCACTAGGTGGAAGTGGTGAATGATTCTTTAGAACATTGTCCTTTGACCGACCTAATTTATGATGTTTACGAAGTCCACCACGATCAAAACCACCAACCTATGGATACGGATAATATGCATTATGACCAATTCAATGAACAAGTTGATGTTAAATTACCCAAAGATTGGGAGTACATATGTTTGAAAGCCGATGCAACTATACCTTTAGATAAAAATGGCGAAGAAGGTCATTCGGTATTTTACACAATGATCAATTTACATAATTTTATGATTAAATTTAGGTTGTCGAGCAAAAGCATAACCGAAATTCTTAAGTAGGTTTAACACAGTCTCCTAGAAGATAACACGTTACCTGACAATTACCCTAGCATGAAGAAGAGGTTGAAGAGTTTGGGTTTGAAGTAGAAATCTATCCATGCATACATTTATGGTTGCATATTGTACCATAACGATCACGAAGAAAATGAAAAGTGTCATGTATGCAATGAGCCTAGATATGCACCTTGTGAGAATCGAAAAGTCAAGTTTGTAAAATATCGCAAGTGCTCGCAAGTTCCATAAAAGGTGTTAAAGTATTTTTGCCTTGGGTTATGGTTAAAATGATTTTTCACTATTCCATAGATAACAGAGTCCATTACATGGAACGCTTAAGGCAAGTTGGGTGAGAATTTGATGGGTTATCCGGTTAATTCAATCATCTGGCACATTTTTAATACACAAGGCACAAACACCTCACACAGGATCAGTATAACCGTAGCAACTGACCGCATAGTCATGGCACTCCATGTTCGAGAATATGACCAAACCTATAAATAGTTAGACTTAGGCTTGAATACATGATGTTGGAGGGAAAGCATACAAAATAACCCCCAAACATCCATGAAAGAGGCATGAACACCTTTCACGGGACCAACATAATGCGTAATAACTAACTATATAGTCACGGGACTCTCGATTTAAGAATATGACCAAAATATACAGATAGTTAGATTTAGGAATGAAAATATGATCGCGTAGCCACGGGACACCATACTTTTTATTATCACATATGCATTCCAATATATTTTCGTAAATAAAAAACCAATTAATAGGGCCTATACGATAATTTCTAATTTAGAGTATTCTCTCAATCCTCCACACTTTCAAAAGAGACACCCTAGATTAAAATTATGGCTTAGACCTCAACCTTGCTCATCTTACGAACTACATGGAATTTCATACCATTTTTTTATACATAGGTGTTCCAGTTACTTTTATGATTCAAGTCCGTTGTTAAGAATGCATGGATTCTATGGAATGCTTCATATCATTGGCCAACCACATACAAATTTAACTTTTAAAAAATTTTATCTTGAATTAATTTAGTTTGCATGCAGTGATGTAGTCTAAATTAAATATAGCAAACCAAAAAAGAAAACATGTGAAGAAGTAGGAAAATCCCTTTCGAGCAAAACCATTATTTTAGCATTGTACAAGATTTGCAGAACACAATATGACTTACTAACTACTTATCTATCTATGTTTAATGAGCAGTACTTGAAGTCTTATACAACAATAGCACAATCCATCACTGCCCACATGAAGCAGTCTCCCCTCAGCATTCACCGATCACCCATTCTTCAGTAATAAACCCTCTCCTACACAAATCAAGAACATAGATAAACTATAGAAGGGTTCTCGAACATGAAAGTGTTTTTTTATCTGATAAGGTGATCTCTTAATTTTTAAGAGGTTTAGATGATAATTGGTAGAGTTTGATCACAAAAATAACTCTAAAAGGACTTGGAAAAGTGTTGAGAAGAGTGCGCTTGCATTCAAATAAGGAAGTTATTTAATTAAATACAGTTTTTACCACTTATGTCCTGAACATGCATCTATCTGTGATTAAATACGATGATGAGACATGCAAGAACACATATATGAGGAAAAATCCCCCAAAGAGGCAAAACTTTTTATTTTCACAATAATTTTGTAAGAGTACGGCTTACACGGATTACAATGAAAATATATGACACAGAAATACCCTCGCGTGTCGGCTCTGTTGTCGGCGGCTGGAACTATCCCTTTCCAGTAGGGCAGCAGTGAATAAGAGAGCGGCTTCCTCACAAATTACTCCAGATGAGTAAATGATCCTCTTCAAGGTTTAAAGATTCACACACATATATGGGAATGGTTTTGTGAATCAAAAAGGCTTAGAAAACCTTAAAAAGTGAAGTCTTATTCTGGGCTGTTTTCGCAGAACTTTGAGATTGTAGAAAGACTTGAAAAAACGTGTAGAAGGAGATCAGATATTTATACAAAATCGAGGCGGCGGCTCGTTCGAACGAGATATCCATGTCATTCGAATGAAGGACAGAAGTCGTTTGAACGAGATCGCGCGACAGGCCTTTCTCGCGCGAACGACTTTCAAAGTCGTTTGAGCGAGCTCATCGATCGAGGCCATTCACTCCTACACTTAGAAAAAATTTGCTTTTGATAAAAAAATAATCCAGACTTCAAAAATAATTTTCAAAAACATTTCCCAAATATTTACGCAAATATATAAAGCTCCAATAAAACATTTTACTGATAGAGCATAGTGGAGAAGTGGGAATGAGCTAAGTAGCACGTTGCATGAGGCACGTGAAGATAATGGATGCATTGAATTCGGATAAAGGTCATCGAGGATGATCATGTTTATGTGCCGAATGTAGCGGTATCAGACATATGAACTGTGATCTAGGATAAAACAGAAAATTCCTAGAATCTACCCCGGACATTTATAAAATTATGTCCTTACAAATCTCCCCCTATGTCTATGCCAGTACATACATTAAAAATCCGAATTATGCAATCAAATGACATACAAGATAATATCCCCATTAAACCCTCAAACTGAGAATACTAAATGACATTTCTTCAGCTCTCCTATACCTTCCAAAGATTTTCTCATCAAGGTGTGTAATCAAATAATGAGCAATGTTGTACCTGCACACATGAGATAAAGCAAATACCCGTTACAAGCAACATATTGCAAATATAATGATATGCAAAAATTGATGATCAATTAAGTTCAAGAAAATCATTCATGCAGCAACCAAACACCAAAACAATTCTCCCCTATAATTCTTCTCCCCCTTTTTATGATGTCCCCAAATAGACAGATATGAGAAGCAAAAATGAATGACACACGGGAATAAACTGCTATTTTTGTATTTTTCAAAATTTTTCACACATAGTATACAACAAAGAATCACACCAAGAAAGATCACAAAAACAACCAAGTCAGTGATAGTGAAAATGAATGGGGGTGTGATCAAATTCCATAGGAAAATCAATGCATACAAACATGACATATGTGCACGATGAATATCGGATACTCCTAAAGAATGAACTCAAAGTCTTCCTTTGGTGTTAAAAAAGAAGGTGGTAATATGAGACATTGACTCAATCAAATCAACAAATCAAAGCTCAAAGTGAATTCCAAACCAATAATGTCCAAAACTGTTTCATGCTTTTTTAGGACTTTCAAGGAAGTGCAAACCTGTTAATATTCTTCAACCAAACTCCCTCAAATTTTTATTTTGAATAGAGGCTTTCTAAATTCTCAAACTTTGGAGAATTAAGGGTGAAACCTAATGTCCCATATTTGGCATGAATTGCTGTTTATTGCCTTTACATTTTTTCGGGGCTCTTTTATCCTCTTTGGACCTCGGATAATAAAATTTCTCCATTTTTTAGGTCCTTTTGAATGGTGGCTTTTGCACAAAGAATAGATAATTACCTTTCGCATCCCCTCCCCGTTCTTAAAAAAACACTCAGTCTCACAAAAATGGTTTTTACATGCATTCCAATCTTGTCAAGTTTTATCGCATATTGGTAGTTCTATAGATAGAATTGAAATGGAAACACTCAAGCCAACACGTGATAGACAAGTACAATAATCAAATAAAACCGTGCATGTGTGAAATAAAGGAGATAGAAGTCAAACATGTAGAAAGATATCACTAATCACATCTCAAAGACTCCAAACAATGTAAAGCACATGGATGAAATGATGTAGCGTCTCAAATCTCTATCAATCAGTCACATGAAGCAATGGAATGAAATTGTGACTTGCCTATCTTAAATGTTCATCCATAAAAGGTGCAAATAAAATACAAAAATCTTTTTGGATTTTTCAAAAAAAAATTATAAAAGAAAATCTTTTTGGGCTTTTCTCAAAGTTTTATAAAAAAATCTTTTTAGATTTTTCAAAAGAATAAATAAATAGCTGTACAATAAAGCAATAATACATATAGAACAAAGTAGCAATAGGAAGCATATGATATGAACATGAAAAAGCATCCTATCCTAGACAGAGACCAACCCCTCATTCAACTGTACAAATCCCCAAAGACTTCCTAAGACTCTCAAATCTAAGGGCATCTAAAGGTTTCGTGAAAATATCGGCTAACTGACGGTCGGTGGGAACAAAACTCAGGGATACGACTTTCTCCTCAACTAACTGTCGTATAAAGTGCTCACGTATCCTAATGTGCTTTGTGCGCGAATGCTGGACGAGATTACGAGATATGTGCATCGCACTCGTGTTATCACATGAAATGGTCATGGTGTCCTGTGAAATCCCATAATCCTCCAGCATCTGCTTCATCCACAAGAGTTGCGTGCAACAACTCCCGGCGGCTATGTACTCAGCCTCCGCATTGGACAAAGAGATGGAATTTTGCTTCTTTCTTAGCTAGGAGACAAGAGCAAAACCAAAATAGAAACACCCACCAGAAGTGCTCCTACAACCATCTACATCCCCGGCCCAATCAGCATCTGAATATGCAGACAAACGGTCATCAGTATTAAAGGAATACCAAATACCGTATGAGAGAGTCCCACTCACGTGTTTAATAATACGTTTTAGAGCAGGTAAATGTGACTCTTTCGGGGACGCCTGATATCGCGCACAGACTCCAACACTAAAGGCTATATCGGGATGACTGGCAGTCAAGTAGAGAAGACTACCTATTATACTCTGATATAAGGTTTGCTCTACGTCCTTACCTGAAGTGTCCTTATTAAGCTTGATAGAAGTACTCATAGGTGTGCGTGCATGCTTAGCGGAGTCTAAACCAAATTTCTTCACTAGCTCTCTAGCATACTTGGATTGGGAAATGAACATCCCATCCTCTAGCTCACAAATCTGGAGACCAAAGAAGAAAGTAAGCTCACTAACCATGCTCATATCAAACTCACTTTTCATCTCCTCTTCAAAGTGATGAGCATGTTGAGAGCACGTGGATCCAAAGACTATGTCGTCCACATAGACCTAGGCAACCAAAATAGCACCGTTATCTCTCCTGACAAACAACGTCATATCAACTCCCCCTCTCTTGAAGCCACGGGCTAAGAGATAGGAAGTAAGCCTCTCATACCAAGGACGAGGTGCTTTCTTCAAACCATACAAGGCTTTCCTCATATAGTAGATATTCTATGGGTGCTGAGGGTCTCCAAACCCTTTTGGTTGTTCCATATAAACCGCCTCCTGTAGAATGTCATTTAGGAAGGCACTCTTGACATCCATCTGATATAACTTAAAGCGCAGATGATATACGATGGCGAGTAGTAAGATGATGGACTCAAGCTTCGCAATAGGAGCAAATGTCTCTCCAAAGTCTACACCCTCTATCTGTGTGTAGCCTTGAGCGACCAACCTAGCCTTATTTCTGATTATGATACCATTTTCATCCATTTTATTCTTGAAAATCCACCGGGTACCTATCGCATTAGTATCACTAGGTCGGGGGACAAGTTCCCAGACATTATTCTTTTTAAACTGAAGAAACTCATCCTGCATGACAGATATCCAGTGTTCATCCTTGAGTGTTTTTTATGATTCTTGGGCTCGACTTTGGACGTGTAGCAAAAGTGGCTAACAATGTCCTCTAGCTGAGCACGAGTCTTGAACCCAAGAGTGGGATCACCTAAAATGGAGGCAAGGTCACGACTCTTGCAAACCCAAGAAGGTGTGTCCCCTAACCCAAGAGTAGGGTCCACATAGTGTGGG
Organism: Sambucus nigra; assembly: GCA_949130495.1. Classification (NCBI taxonomy): domain Eukaryota; kingdom Viridiplantae; phylum Streptophyta; class Magnoliopsida; order Dipsacales; family Adoxaceae; genus Sambucus; species Sambucus nigra. Next base: position 458,960,871 of record OX422220.1, read on the forward strand.
AGAGGGATAAGTAAATCACTACCAGAAAAGTCCTCATCCAGACACTGAAGGTTAGGATCAATAACCGTCGAAGGTTCGTCATGTTGCACGGTGACGTTTATTGACTCCATAACCTTAGAGCTCTTCAGGTTAAAAACCCGGTACGCTCTACTGTTCGATGAATAGCATAACAATATTCCCTCATCGCTTAAGGAGTCAAACTTTCCTAATTGCTCTTTATCCCGTAGGATGTAACATTTACTCCCAAAAGCACGGAAATATGCCAGATTGGGTTTCTTGCCAATCCACAATTCATAAGGCGTCTTAAGTGTGTGTGGACGCAGGTAAACCCTATTCACCGTCTGGCATGCAGTAGACACTGCCTCTGCCCAAAATCTCCTAGAAACCTTACGACCTAGAAACATAGATCTAGCCATTTCCTGAATCGTTCTATTCTTTCTCTCAACAATCCCATTTTGCCGAGGATTCTTCACAGCAGAAAACTCATGTTTGATCCCAAGGCTATCACAGTAAAGATCTACCTTTGCTTCCTTAAATTCAGTTCCGTTGTCCCTACGTATCCTGTTAATAGTGACTCAAGTTAATTTTGTAAGACACGACACTTGGCCATTAAAAACTCAACAGCATCGGATTTCTCCCTCAGAAAACCTACAATAGAATATCTAGAGAAATCGTCTACCATCACGAGGATATACCTCTTACCACCCAAGCTCTCAGTACGAGTAGGACCCATAAGATCTATGTGAATCAGCTCAAGTACTGGGGAGGTGGTAATGGAATGCAACTTCCTATGAGGGATCTGAATTTCCTTTCCCAACTGACAGGGTCCACAAAGTGTGGAAGTTGACTTTCCAAGAGATGGTAAGCCACGTACTAGGTCCTTTTTGGCTAAACGTGTCAAATCTCTAATGTTCACGTGACCTAGATGTTGGTGCCATAGATCCATAGGAGTGATCGTGGCGCTGTTGGAGACAAGTGAGGATATGGGCTCAGTCCTATAGCAATTATCCTTTATCCTCACCCCTCGCACTAAAAGTTTACCAGCTTGATTATAGACTTTACAAGTGTCCCGATTAAAATTTACGGCAAAGTCAGCGTCGCACAGCTGGCTAATGCTGAGAAGGTTTGCTTTCAAACCTTTGACGTACAAAACATTGTCTATCTTAGGAAATCCTGGTAACTCAACAGTACCACATTCTACAATGCTAGACTTACTCCCATCACCAAAAGTGACTATGCCATCCTGATAATCCTCAAGAGATGTAAAAAGTGAGGCATAACCTGTCATATGTCTGGAGCACCCACTATCAAAATACCATTGTGAGGTATTATGTGCTTCGAGAGCGACATGGATAACAAAGGACTTTTTATCTTTCTTAGGTACCCAAGAAGAGGTGACCTTTTGTATACCTTTGTTGTAGTTGGTTTTAGCCGGAATGTGAGTAGCATTCACTGACGGCAAAGACATCCGTCGAAATTCCCTCATCAAACTCGGAGACGTGGCAGCTAAAAACTCAACTCGCTCTCTCAGAGTGGTAAAATCATCAGTATGCTGAGGTGGAGCAGTAGTACATCGTGTACGACCCATACTATAGCAATACTACCTAAGGTGGCCTCTTCTTTTGTAGTAAGTACAAAAGAACACAATCAAAGGCGGACCTTGGTTTTCTTTTCTTAGTCGAGCTCTCCTTCGAGGTTTTTGATGATGGCCATAAGGAGTCGTAGTAAACTTAGGAACTGGTCCATGTGCAATTTGGGACGTGGAGGCACCATCATAACCAATTCCCTGTCGATCACCAAAACCTAAAGAGGGGCCGAGGAGCATCTTTCCCATCTTTCCAGATCTGTCCTCGATTTGAACCTTGACTTCCCGAGCTCTCTCAAGATCATGAGTGATATGGTCAACAAGGGCTTAAAGTTTCTTTTGAGTCTCCACGGAGGAATGGAGCTCACTCGTAAGACTAGCCACTTGTTTAATAAAGTCCTCTCTCTCTTTCTCAAAATAACTCTCTCTCTCTCTCTCTCTCTAAACAGGCTCTCTTTCTCAACACAGGCAGACTCCCTCTCTCTTAAGGTAATGCAGGTGGAGGACTCTCTCTCTCTCTCTCTCTCTCGTTTTTCTTAAGTCTTCCTCTAAAGCGGTGATCCTAAGAACTAACGCTTTGTTACGCCTTTTAGTTTTAAAAGACTCAATATATAGCTTGGTGTAGGCGCATTGAAGATCCTCCCCCTCACTTACATCCCTTTCACTGTCAAGGTGTCCCTATGAAGCAACATCCTCATCGACGTGAGGAGCACTTGAAGTACTCACATGACTAGCCACGAATGCGGTGAAATTACACTCATGCGGTGACTCATCTCCAGAATCCACCAACTCGACCTCACTGTCGTCACTATGGGTAGAATTAAGGACATATTTTCCCTTTTCTCTGTTCAGCCTAGTAGCACACTCAAAAGCTCTATGACCCCTACCGTCGCACTCAAAGCATCTCTCACTTTTTTTCTTAGGAGGATCTTTAAAACCTTTTTCATTTTTCTTTTCAACCTTATTTTTCTCAAACTTCTTTTTATCTTTAAAATTACCATTTTTCTTGAATTTGAGAATTCTCTTGAAATTTTTAGCAAAAAGAGCCAAATCATCTAAGTCAAAATCACACTCAGAATCAGACGAATATGTCTCTCTTTTTCTAGTTGACTCTCCCCTCTTTCTAGCCGAACCCTCACTCTTTATCTCTTGGGCATTAAGATCAATTCCCTTATCTTTAGACCTAACAGTTTTAGGGAACATATCAATTTCATATGTTTGCAAGTCTCCTACAAGTTCTTCCAATTCTAGCTTATTTAAATTACCCATATAATTTAGCACAGTGACTTTAGGGATAAAACGCTTAGGTAGAGAACAAAGAATCTTTTTAACAACTCTAGCATTAGGAATATGTTCACCAAGATTAAAGCTAGTATTAACAATGTCACAAAGCCTAGCATAAAAATCATCAAAACATTCAGTCTCATGCATGGTAATGGTTTCAAATTGAGTTGTCAAATTTTATAATTTACACTCTTTCATAGCATTAGTTCGTTCATGGGTGAGTTGTAAAACATCCCTTGCCTCTTTTGACATGGTGCACGTCATTATGCGTTTGAACTCAGCAGGTGTGAAAGACCCAAAAATAGCACTTAGACCCTTAGAATTGAATGATGACCATTTAAATTCTTCTTGAGTCAAAGAAGTGACAGGTTTTAAATTGATCACATTATCAACAGTGACGGAGGGAGGTGTCCACCCTCTTTCAACCAAAATCCAGACACGTTCATCAATGGATTTTAATGCAGATCCCATGTGGGCTTTCCAATATGCATAATTTGTCCCGTAAAAAATTGGCATTTTATTATATAACTTCTCCATTATGAACACACTCGTTTTCAAAAGTAAATTTTTCAGAAAATTGATATCTTAGAAAAAATTTGCGGAAAATTACAAGGTAAATTTGTGTAACTAGCACTGATACCAATCTGAGAAGAGTGCGCTTGCGTTCAAATAAGGAAGTTATTTAATTAAACACAGTTTTTACCACTTATGTCCTGAACATTCATCTATATGTGATTAAATTCGATGATGAGACATACAAGAACACATATATGAGAAAAAAATCCCCCAAAGGGGCAAAACCTTTTATTTTCACAATAATTTTGTAAGAGTACAACTTACACGGATTAAAATGAAAATATATGACACAGAAATACCCTCGGGTGTCAGTTCTGTTGTCGACGGCTGGAATTATCCCTTTCCAGTAGGGCAGCAGTGAAGAAGAGAGCAGCTTTCTCATAAATTACTCCAGATGAGTTAATGATCCTCTTGAAGGTCAAAGATCCACACATATATATAGGAATGGTTTTGTGAATCAAAAAGGTTTAGAAAACCTTAAAAAGTGAGGTCTTATTCTGGGTTGTTTTCGAAGAACTTTGAGATTGTAGAAAGACTTGAAAAAACGTGTAGAAGGAGATCAAATATTTATACAAAAATCGAGACAGCGACTTGTTCGAACGACATAGCCATGTTGCTCGAACGAAGGACAAAAGTCATTCGAATGAGATCGTGCGACATGCCTATCTCGCGCGAACGACTTTCAAAGTTGTTTGAGCGAGCTCGTCGATCGATGCCATTCGCTTCTACACTTAGAAAAATTCTGCTTTTGATAAAAAATTAATCCAGACTTCAAAAATAATTTTCAAAAACATTTCCCAAATATTTATGCAAATATTTAAAGCTCTAATAAAACATTTTACTGATAGAGCATAGTCGAGAAGTGGGAATGAGCTGATCAGCACGTTGCATGTAGCATGATGCACATGAAGATAATAGATGCATTGAATTCAGATAAAGGCCGTCGATGATGATCATGTTGACGTGTCGAATGTAGCGGTATCAGACATATGAACTGTGATCTAGGAGAAAATATAAAATTCCTAGAATCTTCCCCGGACATTTATAAAATTATGTCCTTACAAGTGTTAAAAAGAGTTCTTTTAAACTCTAATCCCGCATCTCTATTTATAAGGCAGTTAGATGTAAAAGGATAAATATTAAAGATTTTGATTAGATGTAATTAAAAAAAATATTATGAGATCGCTAGAATAACAAGGTACCTCGTTAGAATGATACAACTTTTTTCGTTTGATCTTACTTCAAATGACAGTTCAAAAGACATTCTAGTAGTTGACGTAAAATCATGGCGTTCGATCGTGGGAACCATCGTTCTAAAGAGATACCCTATCTCATTTAAATAACTTTCAAAGAGTCTTCGAATGACATTTTTTGTCCCAACTTTTGTTCAAACATTTAAAATCTCATTCTTACAACATAGCGTAACTCGTTGGAATGATAAATAAAACTCGTTCTAATGAGTCGTTGAAATTTTTTAATTTTTTTTAAAAACATTTTGAAATGAAAACTCTTAAGAAAATGTAATCCCCTAGAAAGTTAAATGCTTTTCCAAACAACCATCAGTCATCTGAATATTATTTAGATAAATGATTCTTCAATCTTCCAAAAAGTCTTCAACTTTGTATTCGTGTACATAGAAGTAGTCTTGATGGTGCAGTGTATGTGCAACGGGATAAGCCCAATAAAAACTAAACTGGGCAATTATAAAACTTGCTCTTGCATTTGTTACCTACCACTTGGGACATTTTGAAGTTTTGTATACATGCTTTATTATATAAGGGACATTTGAAACATATTCACGCAAGCATTAGTTGCATTTTGATTTGTGTTTTACATATTAATGCAAACATGCATTGTATTTTTTATTGTACATATTCACATAAGCATGAATTGTATTTTATTACATATTAACGTAAACATGTGTTAGTGTACTTGTGTTGTATTATTACATATTCACACAAGCATGGGTTAGATAAATTTATTAACATATTGGATAAAAAAACTATTAATGAAAATGTAAACCGGTTTGAAAAATTTACAGGGTTTTTTACGATGTACAAAATAAATTTAATTTTTTTAATTTTATTATTTAGTCACGGTCCAAAACTATGACTAAATATAATTTTTTACTTTAAAATTAGTTATTGATCATGGTCTAAAATTGTGACCCCCGTAGAATGGTGGCCACGGCTTTGGACGGTGACCCATATTATCCCCTTTGGATCACAAATTTGGACTGTGACCCATATAATATGGCAGTCACGGGTTTGAATCATAACCCACATTCTCCCATCTAGGTTACGGGCTTGGACCAGGATCCCCCCTCATGGTATGGTGGTCATGGGTTTAGATCGTGACCCAAGTTCTCCCTTATAGGGCACGAGTTTGGATCGTCCATTTTTATCATGCTTAATATTGTCACGACTTTAGACCATGACCCATAAGGGTGGTCACAAGTCCAAACTGTGACAATTGGTGATATATAATGTAATGTATGTTGTGCTTTCCTATCTCATTTCTTAGTTCAATGGATCATGTCGAAAACAATTAGTGACTTGTTAGTAACATAACAGGTACCCAAGAGGTGGAAGGTGGTGAGGAACATTTGTCAAATGGTCCCCGATTGCATCTTTTGTAATATATGGTTAAAGAGAAATATAAGTTTCTTCAAAAGGAAGGAATGAGCTTATTCTTTGTTTCATTACTTATTCTTCAATACTCTTCTCATAGGGACAGGAAGGATCCAATCCCACCGCCTCCTTTCTTTATGGACTTTTTGGAGAACTTATAGAGATTAGAGTAACTTTTAAAGTATCTCTATAGATACTTTATGTTTTCTGGGTTTACTTCATGTATATTAGTTTTTGCCCCCTAAGGCGGGTTTTATTTATTTTCATATTTATTTAAAAAAAAATATTGAAGGGATTGATATAAATTTTTTGTTGAATGAGGAAGAGTAAGGGAAATACGAGTTTTTGTTTGACTTAAGTGACGTGGAGAAAGATTTGAGGTGTGGGAGGGAAGTAATAACAATTGGATGGGTGGGGAGGCAAATTTGGATTTGGGTTAGTTGCATGGGGTGGCATAACTATTAGAGCCGAGACCCAAGTAAAAGACATGGATTGGGTAGGGTAGGGACCAAGAATACAGGAGTATGATAATGGGAATTGGATTCATCAAAACGAAGTGACAAGAAATCTAAACATGATGAATGTGAAGGTCCATCTAGCGATATCCCATGTGTTGTGAAGAGTACCTGAGAAAAAACCCACGACGAGAATAAAAAATCAATTCTGTGTTTGTCGTATGGACATATGTAAGTAAAAAGATGTGTTGTACCATAAAAACAGAGTAAAATGTGGACGAATGAAATTGTGACATCTGTCACCATGAAATACTCAATTAGGCATTATTTGCAAGTCATTATCTTGGTCGGTTCAATATTCTCTCCTGGTCGGCAGTGTGGCCAACCACAAGTAGGAAGGTCAACCATTAGCAAGGCAGAATGTCAAGGTTTAGGTACACATGGGAATATCTACATTATCTTTTTTTTTTGCAGGTGGGTTAAATCTCCCAGCTAGATCATGATTGGTTGTCATCAAGAATGTAAAAGGGAGTAACTGCCTAAATCGTGAAGGTATTACACCTCTTCTTTTTCTTACCCCTACTATAAACAGCACACCATACACCATAGCTAGGACATGAAGAAAATGGCACACTAAACCCTAGAGAGATATTCGAGAAACTGGAATTGTTGAGAGGAAGAACGAGACAATAGAAGAAATGGCTAGATCCACGATTCTTGGGTTAGGAACAGGAAGTGAGAACTGCATGCCATATGGTGAATAGGTTATATCTTTCTCTCTACACACTTCACGCGCCTTATAAGTTGTGGACAATTAAGAAGCCCAGCCTAACACATTTTTGTGTCTTTGGGAGTATATTATACATCTTTTGAGATATAGATCCCTTAGGAAAGTTCGACACCCAAAGTGATGATGGGATAATTTTAGGATATCCATCGATGACTAAGGGCTTATTGGGTTTGTAAATGACCGTACGTGTGCTTAATCGTGACAAAATGTTTTTTTTTCAAAAACCTTTTTTCAATTTTAATTACGCACCAAGTTTGGAAACCAGTTTTACCTAAGCCCCAATTTTATCTTGTTTAATCCTAAACGTGGATCTAGGTGACTAAAGTAAGTAAAATAAATCAAGTCCACAAAAAGCAATGCCGGATGTATGAGGAAACCACTAGCAGAAAAAATATCAGACGACCCAAGCCAAACAATCACTATGATATGTTATAGTAAACGAAGACAAATAGATTTACACAAAAACTCGATCCCCACATGCATTGATTATTTTCTTCTCTTTAACTGCTCCTCCATAGTGTCGATATGAAATCCTTCCACAATACTCGTCCACAGCACACGAGTGCATGTGCGCCTCGGTATCCAACAATGTAGATTTGGCAACCGCCTACGTTTAGGAACATAACCTTCAGCATTTATTCACCGCAAAAATCCAATGAAACAACTTGTTCAATATGGATGAACAAACTCCAATGGTGGAAACATGATCTTAATAGCATATGAGTATGAAAGATCAGATCTTTTTAAATACTAAGGACCGTTTTAGATTTAAATTCCTTAGAAAACAAGTGTAGAAAAATTTATGTATTTTGTTTTGCTATTTTGGTTTTGAACACTTCAAATTCTGGGAGAAAAACGCCTTAACTAAGAAAGTTTTAGTCGGCACATCGTTAGAACGATATCACTATGTCGTTTGAATGACTTGACATGTCGTTTGATTGATAATGAGATATTATGTGAATTATATCAAACATCATTCAATCCTTTTAAACTCAAGGGAAGAATCCATGCGACTCTAAACAGTGTTTATCTCAAAATAAATAAATTCTAAACATTTTAAAATTAATTTGGACATTTTAAAAACATTTATTAACAAAATAAAATCCTGAAAACATTTTTCGAGTCCCATAAACATTATGCATTCATACCTGAGTGTATCTTGGAACCTAATATGATATGAAGACGTGAAATGTGCGTCATTAAACACGATATGATATATCTTTAAAGCTTGGCCTCTACGTCTTTTAAAACAGCTCGTCATAGACTTTGTGTGAATTATGATAAGTAAATACCTATCTATGACTCAAATAATTTTTGTCCAGAAATAAGTCAATTACATACAAATTGACACACTTTGGAAATTTTTCCTTACAAATCTCCCCCTTTTACTATTTCGGGAAAAAAATAAAATAGTGAAATGCCTAAGCCGGGTCGTCAAACCGTATGACACCAAGATCCCATCCCATAAAAAATAAAGCAAAAAAATTACAGGACAAAGACTGGTATTTGTAGGTCTGACAAGCATGAAACGTTTGAATGTGATGTAGTCGTAAAATCTCAAATTGCTTAAGTTTAGAGGGACAAATGATATAAAGCATTAAGAACCGATGAGTAAATCAAACCATTTATCAAGCATGTAGAAAAACATGATACCAATATGTGCATGACAACATTAAGCACAACCAAAACTCCCCCATACATCACATACTATCTCTACCCATTTTATCTCGAATAGATAATAAGTGGAAAAAAAAACATTGGCATATCGCTACCTAAAAATAATCAGACGATACCAACTCGTAGCTAGCAAATAGTCACACAGATGAATAATCAATATAAACAAGAATGTTACTAAACAAGTCAATGCAGTGAATGAATCAATCATGAATAATAAAAAACAATTGCATATAAGTTGTCCTAACAACTCAGATGTACCAAATTAGTATGATGTCACCATATATATAAAGCAGGTACAAAAACAGAAAGAAATATCTAAAATCCAGTTTTGGTCGTTCGAATGAATATGCAATGTCGTTTGAACGACATAGGCATGTCGTTTGAACGACGTAAAAAATGTCCTTAAACAGTAAGGTGTCAGCCGAAGCATCTATAAAATGACCCTTCTCGCGACCATACCTGTTACAATTACCATCTCAAAACTCATGTCACATGATCCAATCCTAGAATGACATGGACATGTCATTTGAAGGACGTCCAAAAGTTATTTGAACGACTTCAGTAAACTTCATATAACAGCGCTAAAAATGTTCAAATTCTTCCCAATGAAATTTTTTCCTCAAAACAGTTACTGAAAATACTAAACAATAGCAAAACATACTCAAAACAGAAAATAAAAAATATGAGTTACATTCTAACATAGTATCAATGTGCCTAAACATGGATATGGAATTAGTGGGCTTGAACTACAACAAATGAATACAAACATAGACATACAAAAATTATCAAGAAGCTCTAATTGATAGATAAATTTCATCGACCTTAGTTTTAGTCATATGTGATGATTAATATATTGAGATAAATTAACTAAGTAAAAATCATTCACACAAATTCCGAATTTTAACGATTCTACAAACAATAACATCATGACACGATTTTTTATCATGAGGATTCAAGGTGCAAACCCATTTATATATCCATAAAAACTCCCTAAAATATAATCATATTTCTTTTTCTTTTTAATGAACATATGAAATTAAACTAATTGGCCCATTTTGCATATTATTCCTTTTATTGCCATAATTTTTTATCGATCACATTCAAACGGTGACTTTCCCGACGAGATTATTATTCTCTTCCAGCCCCTTCCCATGAACACTCATCATTTTTTCAATTTAATCAATATCAATCCTCGTGACAAACAATTCTTACATGCACAACTCCTCTTAAGTCTAATTACGAATAGATGACAAAATCGAGAGGAGGACGTCTCACCAAACAAAAATATGCATGAGAAGTCAATCATTCATAAAAGGTCATGCATGTGTGGAATAGCACATATACAAAGTCTAATCGTAATGCAAATTAACTTCGAAACAACACCGTTATTCAATGGTTAAGATCATTCAACGCATCAACAATTATGACCAAATGTCCTAGCCACATGGCTAATGAAATGTTGGGGGTCCAAGGACACCAATATGCCACATCAAACATATAAACTCATGACACAAAAATAAACCGAAAATATTTGTATTTTTTAAAAGATATTTTTGACTCAGAAATAAAATCTCTTTTGGATATTTGAAAAATATATAAACTAAAATCTACTTTGTATTTTTCAAAATGTGTTACAAAAAAAAAATTGTATTTTTGAATAAGACTCAAATAAATAAAAAAAATATAACACGAAGAGAGACACATGTCATAACACTAGCAAGATATATACCATGAAGAAAATACTAGCTTATGACAAACATGGCAACACAATCATCCTTTAGATTTAGCATGGGATGAATCAAGTGCAACCAAACAAGAACCATGAAATTTAATTCCTAAAGCTTCTATATCTGATTTCCTAACCCAAGTAGGTGTGAAAAATGCATGGTGGTATTGGGAACATAAATTATTTTATTCATAAACTCCCTAGGAGCTTTTTTAATGTCATAAGAATAACGCCTAAAGTGACCCTTCCTACCGCAATGAGCGAAGGTGTAAACACGATGAAGAATATGACATAAATGTGAACATCTCCTAACGTTCCTAGTTGCCTCTCTCACAAAATTAGTATTGTCTTTGAGAATGGAAGAAATACAATCATCAAAGCATAGTTACAACTTCAAGTTTACCCTTTTCACCTTTATCGCTTTCTTATACAAATAATTGAAGGCAATATGCAACTATCTTGCATCTATCTCCGCTTCCTCACTAGATTCACCCTCACTCATTTGCGATTCACACTCAACAGCCTCAAAAGTATAATTTGAGAACACACTATATATTGACTCACTTGAGTCTTCATATATAAGAGTTCCAACTAGTTTGGATATATAGACAAAATAGGTTAGTATGGTTTGAGAACTCCATCTCCTCAAAGGTCTATGCTACATGAAGAAATTCAATCCAAGAGAATCTTCAAAAGGAAGTTAATTCTGACCCTAAAACCATAAATAGGACACCTGCAATGCATCCTAAATTTAGCCTATGTGCTTCAATGGTTTATCAATACTTGAAATCAATTTAATTACAAATAGTTCATTCTATATAATTTTAAACATTTTTTAAATGATTTTTGAATTAAGTAAAAATTGGTTTTAAAAGTGTTGTGGGTATAAATGGAATTTCAAAAACTTATTTTATACACTGATTGTCTGACTGGGTAGTATTCGAAAGCGCTAGAAACTTTGAGGTATGCTTTGTAATTATTTTCATACGTGCGTCTCCGCCTTCACCTTTTGCGTACATGTGTTGGTTTAATAACGGTTGGATTTGTGTTTTCTTCTACTCACATAAGACGTTTTCAATCCCAGCCCTTGGATCGTTTTAATCAACGTACGACATGTAATCTTTTTCAATCCTTGTGATCCCAGGCTTACCCAATTAGTGACCTTATAACCCACCACCTATTTTAAACTGTTGGATCAAAGTCAATCCATTTAGACTTGATATCAGTCGTAGGATTGATGTTGATGTTCTCGATCCTTCTACGCCTAGTATAAAAAGCGATATATTCTCAGCTTTTTGAAACTTTTGTCACTTCGTTATTTCTGAGAGGATAGAAAGAGTAGAGAGAGAGAAGGGAGAGAAGGGATAAGAGAGGGAAAGGAAAGAGAGTGAGATTAGAAGAAGAAAACCCTAAGTTTTCTTCATGGTGCAAACCCTCCTCCCAAATCAAAACACCAAACCTAAACAGTTTCAAACACTATAAAACCCAACTTGTGAGAGTTAGATCCTCCTAGGATTTCTGTGTTGTTACTCCTGTGTTTTTATTTTTGAAGACCTCTTCAAAAACGTTGATTCTCTCAGAACTCATCTGTAAGTAAGATTTATGTTTCATTGTTGAAACTGTGTTTTTCTAAAAGAGAACATCTCATGTATATTTTCTATTTCTATTTTTAGATATGATTTCTTAGATCTAATATGTTTCAACTAGTTTTTGAAATAAAAAAATTTAGTTTCAAAAATAATTTTCAGATCTAGTGAGTTGTCTGTTTGCAATGTTTTATTTCATACTTTACGAAATACTGGTGTACTAAAATAACAGGAACACAAATGAACTCGTGCTAAAGTTTTAAAGAGTTCAGATCTAAAAAATAAGTTTTAGAACAAAACTTATGGAAACAGTCCTTGCATGTAAATTCTGAATCTGATTTGTTGAAGTAGACTTCTAGTCTATTTTGGATCTGCAATTGGAGGTTTAAAATTTCAAAAATATTTTCAAAAACCAGAAATTGTATAAGACCTTGAACTATCTTCCGAGCAAGGTATCCTTGAGATCTGTGGTTATATAAAAGATCAAGAAGTCATTGCTTCAGAAATCAAGATTCATAAATAACTTTCATATTAGAACTGCTGTAATTTTTTAGGAAAATTGGTATAAATAATGAGAGGGTGAGTTGCATGTTTGCATTTAGTAACAAATCACAAACATTATCTCACACGAACACTCAGACATTGTGGTTCTGTTTGAGAAAATTGTATTTGAAAGAGTTTATGGAATCTTAATTCAAAGAGAAGGATATCAAGGAAAAGACAAAGAAGAAGCAATGAATGATCAAGTTCCAAGTCAGAATACCTTTGGAGTGGAGAATCTCATGTAGGTACACTCTGAACTTAGATTAGGATCTTTGTGGTTTGCTTAAGTGTTGTAACTTGATTTTTATTCTAGTGGATTTTTATTTTGTGCCCTTGAGGGCATCGTGGATGTTTCCCTTGATTAAGGGTTTTACCACGTTCAAAATTCCTTTGTCTATTTCTGTGAATGTTCTTAATTGTTATTTTCATTGGGATTGCATGATAATTTTATTAGATGTCTATTAGATTTAAAAAAAAAAGGTAATCAACTATCGAATTCAATCCATACATTCAGAAAAAGCTTTTACAACACATCTTGTGTTTTTCGAAAAGAGTTTTGCCCAAAACTTTTATTCGAAGTTTACACAACCATAAAATTTTGTTATCAACTTTGTAAACAAAAAGCTTTTAGTATTAGGGTTTTTTTTCAACTAGTATTAGAGCGGGAACACCTTTTGTGATCCTGACACTTGGGAAATTATTTTCGAATCTTCTTTCTAAAAAAATTCTAAATAGGGAAGAAAAAATTGAGAAGTTAGGTAACCTATCCAGACCACCACTCTTTGATGGAAATAATTTTTTGTACTGGAAAGTGCGAATGACTGCTTTCATTCAAGGAACCCTGGGTGATGAAGTCTGGGAAATGATTGAAAATGGATATGAACATCCAACTAAACATACATCTAAAACCAATCCAACAAGGATTAAGAAACTTCTTAGTGAATTTACAAAGGAAGAGAAAAAATTGTCTCTTGATAATAACAAAGGAAATAATGCCATCTTTATGTCTATTAATGAAAATAAATTTAAAAGAATATCCATATGTTCTTAATTCGAAAGAGGCATGGGACACCTTGGTCATTGCTCATGATGGTGATGAACGTGTTAAAGTTGGAAAAACCCAAATGCTTATTCAACAATATAATACCGTGATTATGAATGACAATGAATCCTTTGACGATTTCTACATAAGGTTAACTGATATTTTTACAAAACTTCATGCAAATGGTATAACCTACAGTAGAAAAGAAATTGTGTCAAAGATTCTTAGGTCATTGCCATCTAAATTTGACAACCATAGATATGTTATTGAGGAAATGAATGAACCTAATATGACTCCTGAATTACTTAACAGTAAACTGAGGACTGTAGAATTGGAACTGGACTTCAAAAAATAATTGACCAGACAGACCAGTAGATCCTCTAGTTCTAATGTCGTGTTTTCATCTAAATTACAAGTGCTTAAATTGAACTCTATAGACCTTAACACTGACTGTATGGAAAATTGTGATTTAGAAAACCTTGACAATCAAATAGCTCTTATGAGTAAGCATTTCAAAAAGATTTTGAAATTCAGAAATGATGTAGCCTCTAAACAAGGAAAATCAAATCATTAAGGTAATCAATCTCATAGACCTCATGACAGAGACAATACCAAACACACTTATGACAATAGGAGGAACTATGTCCCTAATAGACCTAAACCTAAAATAAAAGATGTTAAATGTCATCATTGTGGTAAACTTGGTCATTATGCTAGTAAATGTCCAACTAGTTTTAATAACAACAACAAGGCCAATATGTGTAAAACATGGGACGACTCTAGTGATTCTGATGACGATGAAGCTGAGTCAACCCAAATGAATGAGAACTTCATGTCTTTCTTTGCTAAGATGATGCATGATGATGCATGATTGCCTGTTGATATTGATGATAATTATGTTCCTATTACTGCTGAAAGATTGTGTGTGAGTCAAAGTGATAATGTTGATGACGAATTGAATGTGTGCATGAGTAAAGAACCTAACCAAATCATAGGGGATGATTCACATGATACACTTAATGAGTCTGATGATGACCTGCCTGATTTTCATGAATTGTACACTAAAATGGTTAAGAAGAGTGCTCGCCTAGAAAAGATGATAAAAACCTTAAGTGAGCGTATCAATTTTCTTAACCAAACCATTAGAAAGAACACTGAAGACTATACTGCCCAATGTGTTGCTCATGATATTGAGATTGAGAATTACAACTTGAGAATAAATTCTTTGCTTCAAAAGAACCATGAATTTGAATAGAAATACAAGGCAACCCTTATTGAACTAGATGAGTCAAAGCAAATGGTTTCAAATGTTTTTAAAAAATGTCAACCATTTAAACACAAAAAAAAAATTACAAGAAGCAAATTTCACTCTGAAGATAAGTCTGGCCTAGGTTTTGGAGAAATAGTGCACACAAGTAAGACCAAAGTTTCTCCTGAAAATGTTGCTTTTATAAAATAAGGCCAAAATTCTCAAAATGTTCAAAAAGGAGAACCTAGTCTCAATGTATCTCAATCAACACATAATCAGTATAATCAACAGTTGAAACCAAACTGCCAAACCAAATATGTTTGTCCTTTATCTAGAGACCAAAGACAGAAACCTAAACCTAGTAATGACTAGACTACTGTACCCAATAGATCCAAGCCAATTTTCAAAGGCTTTAATAAGAAATTCACGTCCTATACCCATCAGTACTGATCCTACTACGATATTTTTGGACATACTCTAGATGAATATTTCCAAAAAAGTAAATACACTCCTACCTACCAGAACTTTAACTATTCTAGGAAATTCAGAAATACTTATATACTTCCTAGACATGCCACAAACAACTCTAAATCTAAAAAGAAAAAAGGGAGGGTCCAAGACTAAGAAGAAATCATTTAGAAAGACCCCTCAAATCTTTTCAAAGTCAAAAGGCAATAAATTTTTTTAAACTATTCCTATTTGGATTAGAAAAGATGATTTATTACCCCAGCTCAAGTGAAACATTGTCATTTCTGCTTTGAAGGCACAAAGCACTTCAACTGGATGTTATTTAGACTCCTGATGTTCTAAACGTATGACCGGGGACGAAACAAAATTGAAAAATAAGACAGACTTCTTTAGAGGTAGTGTCATGTTTGGAGATGATGTTTCATCTCAGATCTTAGGTAAGGGAACATTGAGTGAGCAAAGGCTTCCTGAACTGAATGATGTTTTATTAGTTAAAGGCCTTAAAGCCAATATCTTAAGTATATCAAAATTTTGTGACTCCAATCACTCAGTAACCTTTTCTAAAAATCATTGCAAAATTATAGATGAAAAGGGCAATTATATTTTGACAGGAAACAAAATCGATGAAAATTGGTACACAGTAATTCCTAATTCCGAATCTTGTAATATTTCCAGATTAGAGGATTTTGATCGTTGTCACAATATATTGTGACACAAAAATTATGATAACCTTAGAAGATTGAGTTCCCAAGAGATCGTTAGAGGCTTACAAAAAATTAAAAATTCTTTTAATCTTGTATGTGGACCTTGTCAAAAAGGAAAAATAAGTAAATCCCCACACAACAAGGTTAAAGATATCCTTAAATTAAGCCCCTAGAACTTATCCACATGGACCTCATGGGTCCCTCTAGAACTGTTAATTTCTGTGGAAACTCTTACATCCTAGTTATACTGGACAACTATACGAGATATACATGGGTAGCTTTTATGAAGCATAAATCAGAAACCTTCAGTGAATTCTTAATAATCCTCTTGAAAATTGAGAATGAGAATGAAACCTAACTATGTCGAATTAGGAGTGATAGAGGTGGAGAGTTTAGGGACTCTAGAATTTCTGAGTATTGTGTAGTGAGTGGCTATAAACGTGAGTTTAGCACTCCCAAATCCCTGCAATAGGATGGTATAGTTGAACGTAAGAATAGGAATTTACAAGAAATGACTAGGGTTATGTTACATGCTAAGAATCTCCCTAGATAATTTTGAGTAGAAGCTGTCCAAACCGCGTGTCACATTATTAACCGTATCTACCTCAGAAAAAATTCCAAATAAACATCTTATGTGTTATGGTTCCACAAAAAGCCTAATCTGAAATACTTTAAAACCTTCAGTAGTATCTTCCATATCTGTAAAGACAGAGGGCATCTTTCAAAATTTGATACCCGAGGAGAAAAAGGAATTTTTCTTGGCTATTCCCAAAATAGTAGGGCTTTGTGTGTTTTTAACTATAGAACCAAAACTATTATGGAATCAATTAATGTAATTGTAGATGACACAAGTGTTAGAAGTAGTGACAGTCAACCAGTAACATTTGATGTGGACGAACCTATTTTTATCCCCTGATCCTCTAGATGATACTGATTCACTTCCACCTAAGAATCCTTCTGTACCCACCTGGGTTTCTAAAGATCATCCCATTGAAACCATTGTCGGTAATCCTTCGGAACCAGTTCGAACTAGATCCTAACTTCATTATGTGGCACAATATTCTTGTTTTGTTTCTCTTGAGGAACCTAAAAATGTTAATGATGCCCTTAATGACTCATTTTGGATAAATGTTATACAAGAAGAACTAGTCCAATTTAAGAGTCATGACGTTTGGAATCTTCTTTCTAGACCTAAAGATTCGAAGGTTATTGGAACAAGATGGATCTTTAAGAAACAAAACTGATGAAAATGGAGAGGTCATTATAAATAAAGCTAGGTTGGTCGGCCAAGGTTACTCTCAGATTGAGGGAATTGATTTGACAAAACCTTTGCACCCGTTACTCGTCTAGAATCAGTTCGTCTCCTTCTAGCAATTTCGTGTCATATGCAGTTCAAATTATTCCAAATGGATGTTAAATCCATCTTTATAAATGGAATTTTGTCTCAAGAAGTTTACGTAGAACAACCCAAAGGATTTGTTGATCATGTACAGCCGGACCACGTCTTTAAGCTTAAGAAAGGTTTATATGGTTTAAAACAAGCTCCCAAGGCTTCGTACGAATGAATGTCTACCTTCTTAGTGTCTCATAATTTTATCTGAGGAGTAAACGATCAAACTTTATTTTTTAGAAAGGAAAATCAACATGTCTTAATCGCGCATGTATATGTGGACGATATTATTTTCGGATCCACTTGTCCTAAACAAGTACAAAATTTTTCAGATATCATGCATACTGAATTTCAGATGTCTTTAATGGTTGAACTACAATATTTTTTGGGTTTACATGGTAAACAATGCAGTGAAGGTCTTTTTATTTCCCAATCCATGTATGTTGCATATTAGTTAAAAAATCCAGTTTTGAAAATTCTAAACCTTCTAAAACCCCCATGAGTACTTCAACTAAACTATCCAAGGATGATATTGGGAAAAATGAAGATCCCACTCTTTATAGAAGTATGATAGGGAGTTTGTTGTATCTAACTGCATCTCGACGTGATTTATCCTTTGCTGTGTGTATCTGTGCTAGATATCAAAGTAACCCTAAAGAGTCTCAGTTATTAAGTGTAAAAAGTATTATTAAATATGTTAAGGGTACTCTAAAATTTGGTATTTGGTACACAAAAGATATAGCTAGTTCTATTATTTAATATATCGATGCTGATTTGGCCGGTTGTACTGATGATAGTAAGAGAACTTCTGGTGCTTGCTATTACGTGGGCAATAATCTTGTAGGTTTGTCGTGTAAGAAACATAAATGTATTTCATTATCAAGTGTCGAATCTGAATATATAGCAGCTGGTAGCTGTTGTGCTCAATTACTATGGATTAGACAAATGATTAGTGATTATGGCCTCGCAGAAAAATAATTAACCATATTTTATGATAATCAAAGTGCTATTAACATTTCAAAAAATCATGTTTTCCACTAACGAACTAAGCACATCAATATTAGACATCATTTTATCCGTGACCTTGTCAAATCCAAAGACCTTATTATTGAATATCTGAACACTCAAAAACAACTCGTAAATCTCTTTACAAAACCATTAGATAACATTCATTTTATGTATTTGCGTACAGCTATATGCATGATAACTCTCAATTAATCTCTATTTTTTTATGTTTTATACCCCTTGTATATTTGAGAAAAATTAGGGGAAAAGATCATGAGTATTGCTTAGCGTTTTTTACCTTATTTTCGGTTCTAGGATGGGAAAGGGTAGTTATAATTTTTGTACAGGACACATAGGATTTTTTTTATTTTTGACCCAAGAGTACAAAATACTCAAGGGAATTTTGTCTATAATATCCAAAGGGGGAGATTGAGAATACAATATATATTGACTCACTTGAGTCTGCATATATAGGAGTTCCAACTAGTTTGGATATATAGACAAAATAGGGTAGTATAGTTTTAGAACTCCATCTCCTCAAAAGTATATGCTACATGAAGAAATCCTGTCCAAGAGAATCTTCAAAGGGAAGTGAATTCTAACCCTAAAACCACAAATAGGACACTTTCACTGCATCCTACATTTTTCCTATGTGCTTTAATGGTTTATCAACACTTGAAATCAATTTAATTCCAAACAAATCATTCAATATAATTTTAAACAATCTTTTCAATGATTTTTAAATTAATTAAAAATTGGTTTTAAACGTGTTGTGGGTATAAATGGAATTTTAAAAACTTGTTTTATACACTGATTATTTGTTTGGGTAGAATCTGAAAGATTTACAGACTTTGAGGTATGCTTTATAATTATTTTCATATGCGCATCTCAGCCTTCATCCTGTGCATACACATGTTAGTTTCATAACAATTGGATTTTTGTCTACTACTCACATGAGGCATTTTCAATCTCAACCCTTGGATCATTTTAATTAATGTACTGCATGTAATCTTTTTCAATCCTTATGATTCCAGGCTTACCCAATCAGTGACCTTATAACCCACCATATGTTTTAAACCGTTGGATCAAAGTCAATCCATTTAGACTTGATCTCAGCCTTAGGATTGATGCTGATGTTCTCGATCCTTCTACGCCTAGTATAAAAATGGATATATTCTCAGCTTTTTGGAACTTTTGTCACTTCGTTATTTCTGAGAGAATAGAAAGAGTAGAGAGAGAGAAGAGTGAGAAGTGAGAAGAGAGGTAAAGGAAAGAGAGAGATTAGTAGAAGAAAACCCTAAGTTTTCTTCATGGTGCAAACCCTCCTCCCAAATCAAAACACCAAACCTAAACAGTTTCAAACACTAGAAAACCCAACTTTTGAGAGTTAGATTCTCCTAGGGTTTCTGTGTTGTTAGTTGTGTGTTTTTCTTTTTGAAGACCTCTTCAAAAATGTTGATTCTCTCAGAACTCATCGCAAAGGAAGATTTAAGTTTCATTGTTGAAACTGAGTCTTTCTAAAAGAGAACATTTCACGTATATTTTATGTTTCTCTTTTTTGATCTGATTTCTTAGATCTAATATGTTTCAACTAGTTTTTGGAATAAAAACTTTTAGTTTCAAAAATAATTTTTAGACCTAGTGAGATGTGTGTTTCCAATTTTTTATTTCATACTTTATAACATACTGGTGTACAAAAATAACAGGAACACAAATGAACTCATGCTAAAGTTTTAAAGCGTTCATATCTGAATAATAAGTTTTAGATCAAACCTTGTTGAACCAGTCCTTGCATGTAAATTCTTAATCTGATTTGTTAAAGTAGAATTCTAGTCTAGTTTGGATCTGCAATTGGAGGTTTAGAATTTCAAAAATATTTTCAAAACCTTGAAATTGTATAAGCCCTTGAACCGTCTTCCGAGCAAGGTATCCTTGAAATTTTTGGTTATATAAAATATCAAGAAGTCTTTGCTTGAGAAATCAAGATTCAGAAATAACTTTCATATTATAACTATAGTAATTTGTGAGGAAAGTTTGTATAAATCTTGAGAGGGTGAGTTGCATGTTTGCATGTAGTAACACATCACAAACACTATCTCAAACGAACACTTAGACACTGTGGTTCTGTTTTGAGAATCTTGTATTTGAAAGAGTTTTTGGAATCTTAATTAAAAGAGAAGGAGATCAAGGAAAAGACAATGAAGCAGCAAGAAAGGATCAAGTTCCAAGTCAGAATACCTTTGGAGTGGAGAATCTCATGTAGGTACATTCTGAACTTAGATTAGGATCTTTGTGGTTTCCTTAAGTGTTGTAACTTGATTTTTATTCTAGTGGATTTTTGTTTTGTGCCATAGAGGGCACCGTGGTTGTTTACCTTGATTAAGGGTTTTACCACGTTAAAAATTCCTGTGTCTATTTCTGTGAATGTTCTTAATTGTTATTGTGATTAGGACTGCATGATAATTTTAGTAGATGTTTATTGGATTTTTAAAAGCAAGCCAATTAACTTTCCAATTCAATCCATACATTCAGAAAAAGCTTTTACAACACATCTTTTTTTTTCGAAAAGAGTTTTGCCCAAAAAGTTTATTTGGAGTTTACACAACCATAACATTTTGTTATCAACTTTGTAAACAATTTTTTTTTAGTATTAACGTTGTTTTTCATAATTCACATGATAATATTCACGAGAACATTTATCGGCATTGCTCACATGACATGCCATGAACACTAAAAAGTTGAGCTCAATGGGGGAACTCTCTCCCTCTTCCGTTTCACTATCACTTAAGGTGACAAAATACGCTATTAGTTTATTTCCCTCCTTCTTAAGTCTAGTGGGGAAATCTGCTACCTAATGGCCATAACCCTCACAATCAAAACACTTATCTGACTCTTCTTCTTAACATTCTCACCTTATTGTTATTTAATTTATCAAGGCTTTCGGCATCTTTCGATTGCTTTTGAAACTTAAGAAACTTTTTGAACTTCTCTTCCAACAAGGATACATCCTTAAAATCAGAGTCGGAATCATCATAAAAAACATTAGACTCCTCCTTCCGGGCTTTCAAAGCAATGCCCTTTTCTTTCTTTGGCACATGCATGGAGGTAAGCATATCAATCCCATAAGTTTGTAAATCACCTACAAGGTCCTCTAGTTTCATTGATTAAATCATACCTAAAGAGTTTAAAATGTCACTTCGGGATAAAATTTACTAGGGAACGACCTTAAGATTTTCTTTATAACTCGGTTGTCGAGTATTTTCTCTCCCAAGTTAAACGATGAGCTGACAATGGTGGACAATCTAAAATCAAACTCACCAAATTAATAACACTATAACATCTTAATCATCTCAAATTTCGTGGTGAGGTTTTGAAGTTTAGACGCCCTAACCGTGCTAGTCCCCTCGTGGATAAGTTCAAGAACTTCCCAAGTTTCCTAAGGATGTAGTGTCCTCTTATTCTCTCATGACAGGTGGTGACAACCTTTTTTCGACCTCTAACCACGCACGCTCATCAATTGATTTTAAAGCACTTTTCATTCGCATTTTACAATAAGCATAATTAGTGCCAAAAAAAGGATTTCTAAAACCATCAAATTTTTTTTAATTTATCCTTAAAAACACACGGGTCACTCACACAATAAAAAAGTGTTTCTACCTCTAATACCAAATTGTAAATGCCCATGTGTGTGCTTAAGGATGACAAAATATTATAACTTTTTTAAACCCTTTTCCAATTATAATTACGCACCAGGTTTATGAACCAATTTTACCTAAGACCAATTTTATCTTATTTAGTCCTAAACATGCATTTAGGTGATTAAAGAAAGTAAAATAAATCAAGTCCACAAAAAGCAAAGCCAGATGTACGAGGAAACCACTAAGGGAAAAAACATCAGATGGCCCAAGCTCGACAATCACTATGATACAGTATTACAAAGGAAGACAGAGAGACTTACACAATGACTCGATTCCCACAAATCTTGATTCTCTTCTTCTCTTTAACCTCTCCTCCACGGTGCCCATGTTGAAATCCTTCCACGATATTCGTTTATAGCACACGAGTCCACATGCACCTCAATAACCATCAATGCGTCTTTGGTAATCGACTACAATACGGAACATGAAATTCACCATTTTTCAACCGCAAAACTTCAATGAAACAACTTGTTCGATATGGATGAACAAAATCCAATGGTGCAAACACGATCTCTATAGCATATGTGTATGAAAGCTCGAATCCTCTTAAACATTAAGGATGGTTTTAGCTTTGAATTCCTTAGAAACAAGTGATGAAAAACGTATGTATTCTGTTATGTATTTTTTTTGTGCACATTGAAATTTTTGAGGGAAAAATGCCTTAATAAAAAACATTAAGTCAGCGCATCGTTAGAATGATATCACTATGTCGTTTCAACTATACGGCCTTGTCAATTGAATGACTTGCCCATGTCATTTGAATGACACTGAGATGTCATTTGAATGACATTTAACATCGTTTGAACAACATCAAACATCGTTTAATCCTTTTAAATGCAAGAGAAGAATCCATACAACTTTAAAAAATGTTTATCTAAGAAGAAACGAAGTGTAATAATTTTAAAATAATTTTAACATTTTAGAAACATTTATTAATAAAATAACATCCTTAAAACATTTTTTGGGTCCTATAAATATTATGCGTTCATACCTGACATATGGAAGGAAGATGTGAAATGTGCACCATTAAACACGGTATAATATATCTTTAAAGCTTGGCCTCTACGTCTTCTAAAACGTCACGTCATAGAATTTGTGGTAATCGTGGCAAGTAAAAATCTATCTGTGACTCAAACAAGTTTTGTCGAGAAATAAGCCAATTACATAAAAATTGAAACAATTTGGAAATTTTTTCTTAGAGGGTTTATAATCTATCTAGCCCTATAATTATGGAGTCAATAAACATCGTGATTAGAGATGACTAGTCATCGATATTTTTTTCTCCTAGAACTTAGTGGGCAGATGATGCATGCCTTGGTGACGATCCCATCCTTCCTCATGCTACCACAGTAGACCTCGTTCCTAACTTGTGGGAGACACCATCTTGGATTCGAAAGAGTCATGACCCTTACGCTATAATTAGTAATCCTACATTAGGTGTCAATACTCGTGCTCAACTAGATAATGTTGTCAGCTATTTGTTCTACAAATTCCTAGTCGAGCCCAAAAATGTTAAAAAAGCACTCAAGGATGAGCAGTTTATATCATCCATATAAGAAAAGTTGCTTCGATTAAAAAAGAACAATGTTTGAGAATTGGTCCCCCGACCTAGCAATACTAACGTGATAGGTAAAAAGTGGATTTTCAGGAATAAGGTGGATGAAAATGGTAGCATGATTTTTAATAAGGCTAGGTTGGTCGCTCAAGGATACACAAAGATTGAGGTTGTAGACTTTATGGAGACATTCGCTTATGTTGCTACGATTAAGTCCATCCGCTTACTACTCACCGTAGCATGTCATCTACGCTTCATGTTTTATCAAATGGATGTCAATAGTGTATTTCAAAATGTCATTCTATAGGAATAGGTTTACATGGAACAACCGATGGGGTTTAAAGACCCTAAGCACCTGGGACATGTAAATTGTCTTAAGAAAGCCTTTTATGGCCTGAAGCAAGCACCTCGTGCTTGGTACGAGAGGCTTAATTCCTATCCCTTTGATTTTTAAATCAAGAAAGGGAAGTATATAATATGTTGTTTATGATGAGAGAGATTGGTGTTATTTTGGTTGCCGAAGTCTATGACGATGACATAGACTTTAGATCCACATGCTTCTACCATGCTCCCACTTTCGATGAGGAGATGAAGAGAGAGTTTGAGATTAGCATGGTATCTGAGCTTACATTATTCCTAGGTCTCCTAGTTTGTCAGCCTAAGTATGGGATATTCATTTAAAATTCTACTATGGAAGAGAACTTGTGAAAAAATATTCTCGTGACTCCCCTAAGCACGCTTGCACCCTTACCAGTACATCAAAAAATCTTAACAAAGACGCTTTTGGCCATGATGCAGGGCGGACTTTATATCAGAGTATGATAGGTAGTGTTCTTCACCTTACCGTTAGTCGACCCGATATTTCTTTTAGTGTTAGTTCCTCTGAACGATACCAGAAGTTCTCGAAAGAGTCACACGTACACTCTCTAAATTATATTATCAAATATGAGAGTGGACTCTATCCTATGATATTAGGTGTTGCTTGGATACTGATGACCTTTTGTCCACTTATTCTAGTGTGTGTCGGTACAGGGATGTCAATGGGTGTAGGAGCACTTCAGGTGGGTGTTTTTATTTTGGGAGTTCTCTTGTCCCGTGGATGGGTAAGAAGCAAAACTCTATATCTTTGTCCACGATAGAGCTTGAGAACATAACTGTCGTGAGTTATTGCAATTAACTCTTATGGATGAAACAAATATTAGACGATTATGACATTTCACATGGAAGAATGACTATTTCCTATGAGAATACAAGTGACATTAACATTTTACATAATCTAGTCCAGCATTCGTACAAAAAAGCACATTAGGATACGTGAACACTTTATTTGATACCTGCTTGAGGAGAAGGTCGTGTCCATGAGCTTTATGAGAACCAGTCGTCAGTTGTTCGATATTTTTATGAAACCTTTAGACGAAATTCAATTTGAGGACGTTAGAAAATATTTAGGTATTTGCACCAATAGAGGGAGGTCTGAGCATAAAGTTGATTAAAGAAACACCAACACTTCACAGAAAAGATCAGAGATGGTCACTCGCATAAAGTTGAAGCTGCTCGAAAGGCCTCCTATAAAGAGGGTCACTCGTACATAGCTGAAGTTGATCGAAAGGCCTCCTATAAAGATGGTTACTTACACAAAGATTAAAATGTTCTAAGGATCTCACACAAAGATTAAGCCCAGGAGATAAACTTGGAAAAACAAAAATTGTAATAGTAACTTTGATGTACTTGTATTTAGCTTTCTTTGGAAATAAAAAGTTCATTTTGTAATGTTATGAGGTTGCTCGGTACCCTTAAAGGACCATGTCTTGAAGGGCCTGGGATAGCCTACATATTCTATTGAATAACCTCATTTTGGGGATGTCGCAGGGATTTCGTTTGGAGGATTGGGTATAAGGCAACATTGGAAGAGACTAACCCCTTTAGGGAACTTATAAAAAACCTTGGTTTGCACACAACATGGCTGAGTAGTCCCTCAAGGAACCACCTCTTGGAACCCACTCAAGGGTCCCCAGTCCTAAACAGTTGTCCAGAATGTTAATCTCTGATGTTTCGTCACATCACAAGTTGATCGAGGAATCATCAGTCAAGAAACCTTCAATTCGATGAACAACCTTTTTAAGTGATGAAACAACACTTTGTTTGCAGGTTACTCTTTAACAACTCTTTGACTTCAGCACGCTTTACTTTCAGGAACTTGATAAAATAGAATTCAAGTGAAAGTATTCCCAGGATGGTAAGTTCATAGCTGACACATCACGTGCTATTTATTAGTATCACAACTTTGAGAGTCCAAATAGTTTTCCCACCAAAATATCATATCTACTTCATTTAATGTAATATCTTTGGCATTAAATTCATAAGAATGTTGACATTAAAAAGGGATCAAATTCATTTATTATAGGAAGGTCACTAAAATGATCTTGCTCTCCTAAAAATACCACCAAAGTTTTATTATATAGGGATCGCACTTTTCTAGCCTAGAACTGCTACCAAAATACTTCAAGATAAGAAATTTTATCGTGAGAAAATTTAATGTGTAACCAACCTCATTTACTTCATTTGTGTTTAAGGTTATTGTCTTGCCTTTATTTCACTAAAGGTTCTTGCTCCTACTCCCTCCAATCAAGTCAACTTTGGTATCCCCCTCATTGATTATTTCATTAAAGCATTTATGTTATAAGAACATATTTAATACAAGAGCTTTATACATTGAATGTGTCGACTTGGTTATTGTATTTATTATTGTTGAGGTTTGTTTTGAGTCCCTAATCACCATATTGATAAGTGGTTATGCCTCCATTTACATTAGTATTATTTTAAGAACCCACCTCCTACATTTGGCAAATTCGCTGGGGAGGTATTATCTTTTGAGAGATGGATATCAATAATGTGGAAAATAACATTCATTTCGATGCTCTACAGCGTGAGTATGAGGAGGATATCACCATATTTCCAGACAGAGAGTGAGTCGGGCGAAAGGAGTTTGTTACGCCCATTATTATTGGGAGGACCGACGTGGGTCCTGTGTAGATGGCAGAGATAATGAGCTTGTTCGCTGAGTTCATCAAGACTCCAATAGATTAGGTGGTGTTAGGGGCTACGGTGGGGCCTATCTCATTTGTGACCCCACTGGTGACTCTACAAGCTCCCTGTATCTCAAGGGTAATGGATAAAAAATTACCAACCGTGATTCCATACTAACGCCATTGCTGAAAGCTCCCTCTGTTGTATGAGGAGGGACGCACAACACCACTGTGCTAACTTTGGCCTCAGCTGCTTCTCCGGAAAGTGGCACAACGATTGCACCACCAACGGAGAACCCAGGGGCGATGATTTGAATGCAGCAAAGCTCAACCCGACCTACGATGGAGGAAATGAAAAAAGATATTCTGAAAATGATGGTGGAATCTATGGTCAGAGGAGAAGCCTTTTTAGTATATGAAAATTTTTGTACTCCATACCCAAAGGAGTACGATAACAAACCATGCCCGGTGGAGAATATTCCACTTATCTTTGACAAGTATACAGGAAAAATGGGGAATCCCAAGGAGCATATAAAAAGGGTTGTGGAGAATCTGAGGACCCACTGTAACAATAAGAAGCTTAGGTTGAGAGAAGTTTCTAAGTCTTTAACCGAGAAGGCTTACACATGGTACTCCTATTTGGCTCGAGGAAGTGTGGCCACATGGGAGGATCTTCATGTTAAGTTTTTATAGAAGTTATTCTTATCATAAGATGGATTCACCCTTATGCAATTGCCTCGAGATAAATAGAAGACCGACGAGTACGTAGTGACATATATTAGGAGGTTTCGCGAGTGCTCTCTGGATGTGAGAGAGGATACATGAGAGGCTAAGCTTTTTCATGTTTGTGCAAAAGGATTGTTGCCCAAATATATATGCCATTTGATAAATGAAACTTGGAAACATGCATTTTCTTCATTCCTTAAATCCGTGAGGAACATTGCCCTGGTTGTGAAGCCACTGCCAACACCATCGCCAGCCTTATCAAGCTTATTGCTAAAGCCATCAGGTAGATAGGGGAGGGGGCTACCTCCTCGTGTGAATTATGGAAATGATGAAAGTCGAAATCAAGAAGGAGGAAATCGTAGCAAAAGGGGGAGAGGAAACTAGAGGAAGTTCAATAAATAGGACCTCTCGAAGCTTCCTTGCCTAGTGGAGGAGGCTATTGATACCTGCGATCTCATGATTCGAGATAACATGTGGTGGCCCATTAAGGCCAACATAGGACCCATAACTCAAGAAGATTGGGAAGGCCCGAAGTATTACGTAGTACATAATATAGTGGGACACCCAACGAGCAAGTGTTTTGCTCTCTGGAAAATAATAGACAGACATGTCAAGAAATGAGATATCCATCTATCGCAAGTCAACGTGAAGAATAGTACTTTAGTAGAATATGGAGCAGACATGGCTAGTGCTTTTATTGAGGAGATATAATGACTAATGATGGAGAATATATTCTAGGAGGAAGATTTTAAAGATTCCCTAAAGGAGGGTTTGTCCCAAATGCCTTTTTTGACGCTGGAAGAGGAAATGGAAGACGAGTGGAATCCAATCGATGATTTCTGCAGGAAAGTGGAGGCTTGTTCCTTAGGGGGAGTAAACGTGGTGATAGGTTATGATGAATCAGTGTATAAAGATGTGAAGGAGGTCTACGAGCTAGAATAAGAATGACCAGCCCCTGGGGTTGAATGCCCTGCAGTAGTGCGATTATAGAAGTTTAGTTAGTTCTTTGACCAAGTAAGATTGTTGGAGGATTCTCGACTGGAGGTTACTCGAGCAATCTTAAAAATTTCCAAGAAAAACATAGCACCAAACCTATGATGGAAAGGTCTAATGGCCGAGCTAAAAAAGAATTTCCTTTAAGAGGTTACCTTTTCTAAGGAAAATCGGTTGGTTAGATACCCCCATAACAAGCCACTTTACGTGACGTTGAGCGTGAATATGTGTATCTTTAACCGTGTTTTGATGGATGGGGGAGCCTCTATTAAAATTATGACCATGGGGTCATTTTATGCCAGCAACATCTTTGAGACAAGGATTGTGCAAAATCTGTTGTCAATAGCAGGATATGATAACCAGTTGAGCAATTCGACAGGTTATGTGAATTTAGTGATCACAATGGGGAACATCACTTCTCATATTTAATTCCACCTCATGGATTATGAGTTGTCCTACCAGTTTCTTGTGGGGAGGGTATCTATGCATAATCATGATTTGGAACCTTCCACATATCATCAATGTGCAACCGCAAATGTCAAAGGAAAGGAGATAGTCATTCGAGCATATAAGAAGCCTTTTGCGAAGGAAGGAGCAAGCTCACTTAGTGGATGCATCATTCTATACAGACATAGCTATAGAATCTATTATGCTCACTCAAGACACAGGTGAATTAATATCCCCAATACTAGGGAAAGGTACGTGTACCATCTCACCCAATAGTGGCTTAGGAGGAGGAAAAAGGGTGCATGAGATAGTTAGGACTATCGACCTTTTCAGATAGCTTCGTGATCAACTGATGCCCCAAATCGATCCAATTGAACATCAAGTCCAGCAACAAAGTGTGCTCAAAAGATTTTCAATGAGAAATTAAGAAGAAAATACTCGCCAAAGACTCTGCTAGGAAGAAAAACCATATCAATGCAAAATAGTGGTTTTGGCTAATGGCAAGATGACCTACAAACTCTGAAGGTGTGGGCAGGCAGCCAAAGGCCAGGATGATGAGGCTGACACAATCTATGAATGTTTTTTGCTGGATAGTTTAGGACATTGATTGGTGATTGATAACTCCAACATCTAGGAATTTATGAAGGAGGTTGAGAAAGATCCGGAATGCATGAGGGATAGGACAGGATCCCAAGTTTAAGAGTTAGAGGAGATAGATCTAGATGGGAAAGGGGATCCCCCTGACCAATGTTTGTCTCTAAAGACCTTGATGACGCTTCGAAAACATCTCTAGTGGATCTGCTAAGAGAGTTCAAAGATGTGTTTGCATGGAAATATACTGAAATACCCGAGGTAGACTAAGAGGTAAGCTTCCATAGGTCGAACGTTGTACCATCAACAATACTAGTGAAACAGGCCACTTGAACATATAAATCAGAGTAAGACTTGATAATAAAGGAAGATGTCGCATCTTTGAATATGGATGGTTAATGCAACACTAATATAATTAATACAATGAAAACTTTTATTTAATATATGACTAGAATCTTATTACATATTAGAGTCTTAAAAAAATGTTATACATCTATATGTATGGTGTACATAGACATAAAACACTAAGGAACACTAATAATTCATAAGAGCCAATAGGTTGCGATATAGATATTCCAACGAGGCTTGCCATCTTTATCTGTCACTACTCACACGTATGTAACTGCTAATATTGACATAGGTAAAAATGAATAGAAGTTCAAGGGAGCAACCGATAATTGATCGTCTTCAGGCTCGTTATCCATCTGGAAGGAAAACAATTAATCAAACATGCCAAGTGGATAATTTTTATTTCTGTACAAGATGGTAATGAAAATGAGAATTTTGAGGGGTTAGTAATATTTTGATTTTTCTTCCCATGCAAACAAAATGAAATATCATGAGGTGTTCAGGGGTATACTGACGCTTGTGACATGTAAATAAATAATATGGTGAAGATAAATTTGCAAATCAAGATAACTTGGTTCAATAATAACTCTACAACCCATAAAATATCGGTTATTAGGTTTCAATAGCGGAGACATACCACGATAATAACGTTTAAGACATAAAATTTTCTTGAACAGGTAATCCCATTAGTAGGGAAATAACCAGATAACTCGACACGCTCAGCTAGAGCGACACTCGTACGTAGAGTAAATATAACAACAAGGCACTCTAGATCTGAGTCCTTCCGGGAAATTAAATTTATCAGGTGTAATCCCTGTATTATATGGTATGCTAATGAAGGTTTCATTTCTAATAAAAACTGAATTGCACGGTTCAATCCAATTTACAACCTCTTGTCTTGTGGTTCAGGGTTCAGCGTTTAATAATAATTGAATCGCTATATATCGAAAGGATCAATAATACAGGTAAATTTGAACTACTCGAAGTAGTTCAGTATAAAATTTAGAGATCAATAATATCACAATGTGATATAAAAATCAGTACTTTGAAAGATAACAATTCAAATGATTAATATTAAAATATAAATCACCTACTTTGGGTATTTTGATTTCCGGTTGGAGTCCGTCTATTTTACGGGTATACTGGGTAGTCTGAAATCATAACAATTGTAAGTATGTGATATAGGTCTTGAAATAACATCCATAAAATGTACGAAATGACAGTTTAAGTAACCATTGAGTGTATGATAAATTTAAAAAGGTCTAAAGAATAAATTTCAAAAGTTTTAAAAGAAAAATTATTTAAATTTATTTATTGAGAATTTGGTGTGGTGATAAGAGACAATTTAGGTCTAATTATACTTAGGTACCTATGGAAAAAGTTTGGGTTTGATTTGAAATACTTGAAATTTTAATAGGGGTTTCAATTTAATTTAAGAAACTTTAATTCAACCTTTAAAACCAATTTTTTGTGGAAAATGCTTTCCTGTAATTCAAACAGGGTGTTATTATATATCAATCTTTTTAGAAAGAAAATAAAAATATTGCAAAAAAAATCAAAAAATTCTGATTGGGGATGTGATCTCACGCGTGGGATAGGTCCAATAAAATGATTTTAAGTATAAGGGTATTTTGGTAATTTAAGAAAATATAGGGTTATTCTTTGGAATTTTTTATAATACCTAGGGCTATTGGCTAATAAAGAGTAGTTTGTTAAATTCTTCCTACCAAAAGAAAAATTTGTCCTCAAAATTACCTGTAAATAGTGCAGGGTATTGGTGTCTCGTTGTAGTTTCTGGTTCCCAGGTTACTTCTATAGTTCCATGATGTTGCCAAAGAACTTTAACTAAGGGTATGGTTTTACATCGGAGAATTCTCTCTTGTCAATCCAAAATTTTAATATAAACTTCCTTAACCTCATAGTTATGTTTAATGTTGATATGTTTTCAGGTAATGATATGGTTGGCGTCGGGAATTTATTTTCATAGTTATGATACGTGATACACATCGTGAAGATGCGAGGTATTAGAAGGAAAGTCCAGACGATAAGTTACTGAACCAATATTTTCTAAAATTTTGAAGGGGCTGATATAGCGAGTTGACAATTTTCCTCTGATTCCAAAATGTGTTATTCCCTTATGCGGGGATACTCGTAAGAATACCTTGTCATTAGTTTGGAATTTGAAGGGTACTTGCCGGGTGTAAGCATAACCTTTTTGTCGGTGTTGGGCTACAGGTAATCTTTCTCAAATAAGGCGTATCTTTTTTGTGGTTTCGGTGATAATTTTGGGTCCAAGAAGATGATTTTCTCCAGATTTGTTCCAGTATAGTGGTGAACGATAAGGGTGACCATATAATGCTTCATAAGGTGTAGTTTGAATGCTGGTTTGATAACTATTATTATAGGAGAATTCAATTAAAGCAAGATGTTGGTTCCATGAGCTCGAAAAATCTAACTTACATGTTGGTAGCATATACTCTAGGAATTAAATTACTCACTCTTATTGACCATCAGTTTACGGGTAAAAATATGTACTTAAGTAAAGCGTGGTTCCTAAGGTAGTTTGTAATGCTTGCCAAAATATCCCATGAATGTAGGGTCTCGGTCGGATACAATAGAAATAGGGACACCATGTAATCATATGATTTCTTTGATATATAGTTTACTCAACTGTTGAAAGGATTATGTGGACTTGACTGGTTGAAAATGAGCAGATTTTGTAAGAAGGACAATGATAACCCATATTGAATTAAAACCTTGAATTTTCGAAGGTAATCCGCTAACAAAATCCATGGTGATATGGTCCGACTTCCATTTGGCAATAGGGAGTGGTTGGAGTAAACCGCTGGAATGTTGGTGTTCAATTTTCACTTGTTGAAAGGTTAGACACTTGGCTACAAAGTGTACAATATCCTTTTTCACGCCAGGCCACCACTACTGCTGCTTAAGATTTTGGTACATTTTTGTGCTACCAGGATGAATCATAAATTTGCAATGATGAGCTTCATGTAAAATCACTTCTCGAAGTTCTGGGATAAAAGGAACACATACTTGATTTTTGAACTTTATTCCACGTACTGAATCTAGGTTCCAGTCTCGCTCAGAGATGTTGTCTTAAAGCTTCTTCCTTTGAGAAAGTAAGAACTCATCTTGATCTTGAAGATCTTTGTTTTTTGGTTAAAAAGTGGGCGAACAATGATATTGTGTGACGAGATTTGGGTATTTGAAGGATTTGGTTGTAAATTAAAGTCTCCAATAGTTTCCAAAAATATAAAAACTGTGAAGACTTCCTTGGTTTTTACGTCTTAAAGCATCAGTAACTACATTACCTTTACCTAGATGGTAGAGTAAATTAATTTATAATCTTCTAAGAATTATATCCATCGTTGTTAGTGAAGATTAAGATACTTCTGGGTAAATACATAATTAAGGATTTTTTGATCAGAGAAAACTTGAAATTCTCCGCATAGGTAGCATCTCCAAATCTTTAAGGCAAAAAAAAAACAACTCCCAATTCCAAGTTGTGTATTGGGTAGTTACGTTCATGAGTCTTTAGTTATTGAGACCCATATTCTATTACTTTCCCTTGTTGCATTAGGACATAACCGAGTCCTTTTAGAGAGGCATCAGTGTAAACATCTTAATTGATATTACTTGAAGGTATGGTTAAGATAGGGGCAGTGGTTAGTTTCTCTTTCAGAATGAGGAAAGCTTGTTCATAATTTGGGTTCCATGTGAAGCGAACATCCTTTCAAGTTTATTTGAGTAAGTGTAAGGGTATTCGATAAAATCCTTTGACAAAACATCGATAGTATCCGGCAAGCCCTAAAAAACTTCATAGTTCGGTAATGGTGGTAGGTTTAGGCCATTCACTTACTATGATTATTTTCGTCGGATCTACTTTTATTCATGTTGCTATAACTACGTGTCCCAACAATTTCACTTCTTTCATAATGAAATTCCACTTGATGTGTTTTGCGTAGAGTTGATCCTTTCGAAGTGTCTCTAATATAATACGCAGATGATTCTCATGCTTGACATGGGTCTTGGAATAAATTTGAATGTCATCGATAAATATGATTACGAACTAATCTAGGAAGGGTCTAAATATTCTGTGCGTAAGGTACATGACATCAGCAAGGCATTGCTTAAACCAAAAGCCATAACTAGAAATTCGAAATGACCATAACGGGCTCGAAAAGCTATTTTCGGTATATCCTCCTCCCTCACATGTAGTTTGTGATATCCCGATCGTAAATCAATCTTGGAAAATATTTTCGCTCCTCTTAGTTGATCAAATAAATCACCTATTCATGGCAAGGGGTATTTATTCTTTATAGCCACCTAATTTAATTTTTAGTAGTCGATGCACAACCGAAATGATCCGTCTTTCTTTTCCACAAATAACATCAGGGCTCCCCAAGGAGATGTACTAGGTCATATTAATCCTTTACTAAGTAAGTCATCCAATTGCATTCGAAGTTCCCACAATTCAAGAGAGGCCATATAATAAAGAGGTATTGAGATAGGGAAAGTGTTTGGTAATAAATTGATAAAAAAAATCAATTTCTCAGGGTGGAGGTAGTCCAGGTAAATCTTCAAGAAACACTTCTTGATATTGATTCAAAATACACGAGATAGAAGAATTGGGTTTTTCCATTATTTGGAAAAGTAGAGATTGACGAGGGATTCTTCCATCAAAATGGGGTTTGGTGAGGAGGATGGAAGTTTACTATTTTTGTGTGGTGGTCAATATGGCCGTGATTTTGGGATAAGACATCCATTCTTATAATTATGTCAAATTTGGTTAGGTTGATAACTAAATCCAGAATTAATGTTGTGGGTCAAAAATGTAAAACATGTGAGGTACATATTTTATTTGTAGTAGCTATCTTTCCTATTGGCATACTGATCGAAAAAAGGGTGTCTTAATATTTTATAAGGAAATATTTAGGCATTTTTTAATAATGAAGAAGTGCGTGGATCCATAGTAAAATTGTAAATGTATTGAAATGTTAGAAAATGGAAGATTACCTTCAATCACATTCTGGGAATTTGGATTTTTTGTTGGTAGATATGGAATGTTCGGATTAGGATTATTAATAGAGGATTTCTGCTTAACATGTTAGGAGTTGAATTATGGAAGATGTGAAAAATTATTGGTGGTACATTTAAAAGGATATTTCATGAATTTAGGGGAAGTAGATGGAGGAGGCACTCGGAGTTTCGAACATTGGGGTCTTATATGACCCACTTGATTACATTCACCACAATGCATGAGAGGTCTACTAGTGTTATGTTGAATTTGATTAAAGGTTCTGCCATCTGGATTTCTATTATAAGGGTGATTCCTTTTATTCTTTTGGTTTCTTATTGCATAAGGAATGCGGGGAGTGTTAGGAATACGAATTGGAGTATTACTTGGGGGATTTTTCTCTATGAGTGAGGATGTCTCGACCATATGGTTGAATTCTCGAATTGACAAAGGGGTAATAAAGGATTTTTTTAGTTCGGCAAAGACCTCATCCGAAATGCTTGCATTTTTTTGCTTTAGTGTCCATATATTCTTGTGTATAACGATATAGTTCGGTAAACTTGGCTTCATATTGGGACACAATCATTTGTTGCTACTGTAGACTCAAAAAATCTATGGTCATCTGGTCCCTTACTATTTCTGAAAAATTCTTATTATATAAGATCTCCTAAAATTGTGCCCATGTTAGTTGAGTTACATTTCTGGACCGTGAAATGGATTTCCACCAAAAGTCAGCTTCTCCTTCAAAAATATAGGAGGCTAATTTAAATCTCAGTTTGGGAATAATTTTGACTCCATCCAATACTTTGAGGGTTTGACGAATCCATCTTCCGGCTTCCACTATGCCAGGCTTCCCAAAAAATGCAGGAGGCTTTTGTCATAAAAATTCTTTGAGAGCATTCATTCTTCGAGTTTCATCCGAGATAGGAGGTAAAGGTATGGATGTTGTTGTTGTCGTGCTAAGGTAATCATTTCTCTAAGACAACGTAAAATTTCTTTCGAAGTGATTAGAGTTGAGATTTGAGGGATAAACTGTTCTTCTTGGTTTCCAATAGTAGTTGCACTGGTAGTAACCATCCTATAAATAATACAATAAATGAATCATACACAATGGTAAAAAAACTCACCATATATTAATACATTCAGGTTCTTTGTTACATATTGAAAAGAAAAAAAACCGTAACAAAGGTACATAGGGGTTAGTCCTATTTTACACCTACAAAAGTTTTTTTATTTTTGGTTTCCTAGGTCATCCGGGGATGGTGGGATTCATAATGTGCACACAAATTTTATTTATATACATCATCCCTTGGTGATTAACTTAAACCATATGGGGAACTGCATGCTCATAAGTGGCGTCATCGTCTTCGGATGGGATCAGAGTCATCGGATGATTTGGGAGATGTGGTACTGTTAGTGGGGTTGAACATGTGGTAGCCAACAAGAGTGATCCATAACCGACGGGGGAATCATGAGGAGTTACAGTGACTTAATTATGTGGCACCACATTCCATGCAAGGTGAATTGCTTCCTGAAGTACTTTAGGGTCTTTTGAGAATCTTTTGGCCTGTCGAGATGCTTGTGCTTCTCCCATCAATCAACCGATAAGTGGAATATATTTGATCTGTAGGGTTGCAATTTCCCAATCTCTATCAATGCTTCTGATATGTTGGCATAATTTGGCATAACCCATGTCTCTAATAGCTATTTCAAAATGCTCACGAGTAGACTCATAAATATCCAGATATATGTCGTCCCAAATATTCATGACTGCAAAATGGTATACTAATAAAATAAGAATATATTAAAATACAAATTTTGAATAAAGGTGGAGACGAAGATTTCCCATATTGTCCTGTATAGGCGGATAACCTGGTTAAAGCTCTGAAACCATGTTGACGCATCCTTAAATGTGGATGGTTAAAGTAAGTAATGCTAATACAATTAAGATTGTAATTAATACAATGGAAAGAAAATAAAAGATCTTATTTAAGAGATGACTAGCATCTTATTACATATTAGAGTTTGAAAAAAAATTATACATCTTATAAATCGGGTGTACATAAACATAAAACATTGAGGAACACTAGTAATTCATAGGAGCCGATAGGTTGCAGTATAGATATTCTAACAAGGCTTGCCATCTTTGTTAGTGACTCCCCACACGTATATAACGGTGAATATTGGCAGAGGTAAAAGTGAATAGAAGTTCAAGGGGCGGGTGGTAATTGATCGTCTTCAAGCTCATAGTCCATCGATAAGGAAAATAATTAATCAAACATGCCAGGTAGATAATTTTTATTTGTATACAAGATGGTAATGAAAATGATAATTTCGAGGGGTTGGTAATATTTTGATTTTTCTACCTATGGAAACAAAATGAAATATCATAAGGCGTTTAGGGGTATACTGACGCTTGTGATCTGTAAATTAACAATACGGTGAAGATAAATTTTTAGATCAAGATAACTTGTTTCAGCAATAACTCGATAACCCATAAATTATCGGTTATTAGGTTTCAATAGCGCAGACATACCACGATAATATCGTTCAAGACATAAAATTTTCTTGAATATGTAACACCATTAATACGGAAATAACCAAATAACTTGGCACGCTTACCTAGAGTAGCACTCATACGTAAAGTAAATATAACAACAAGGCACTCTACATCTAAGTCCTTCAGGCCAATTAAATTTACCGGGGGTTTATCGGGTCTAATCCTTGGATTATATGATATGCTAATGAAGGTTTAATTTGTAAAAAAAGCTGAATTGCAGGGCTCAATGCAATTTACAACCTCTTGTAGGGTGGTTCAGGGTTCAGGGTTTAGTAATAATATAATCGGTAGATATCGAAAGAATCAATAATACGAGAAAGTTTGAACTACTTAAAGGAGTTAAGTATAAAATTTTGATTTCAATAATATCACAAAGTGATATAACAATCAGTACATTGAAAGAAAATAGTTCAAATTATTAATATTAAAATATAAATCACCTACTTTGGGTATTTTGATTTCGAGTAGGAGTCCGGCTATTTTGCGGCTGGACTGGGTAGTCTGAAAGCATAATAATTGTAAGTATGTGATATAGCTCTTGAAATAACATAAATAAAAGTTATTAAATGACAATTAAGTAGCCATTCAGTGTATGGTAAATTTAAAAAGGTTTAAAGTATAAATTTCAAAACTTTTAAAAGAACAATTATTGAAATTTATTTATTGAGAATTTGGTGTGGTGATAAGAGACAATTTTGGAATATTATACTTAGGTACCTCTGGAAAAAGTTTGGGTTTGATTTCAAATACTTCAAATTTTAATGGGGGTTTAAGTGTAATTTTTTACACCTTAATTTAACCTTTAAACTGATTTTCTGTGGAAAATGTTTTCCTGTAATCCAAAAAGGGTGTTATTATATATCAATTTTTTTAGGAAAAAATAAAAATATTGAGAAAAAAAATTAGAATATTCTGATTCGGGACGTGCTCTCATGCGCGGGGTCAAATTCTGGACGCACCTGATTTGACCACCACTCTCGCGCGTGAGCTTCCCTCGCCTTCAACCCGTCGAATTTTGACTTTTGGGTTTGAAAATATTTTACATTGTTTTCCAAATGTTTTAGGATTAATCTTAACATGGTTTGTAAATGAGGTTGCTCAGAATTTAAATACGAATCCAGCCATACCAATTTCAAGAATTGTGGTGGTGTAAATCAAGCTATTGGGTTTTTTGAAAATTCGTGAAATTTGACCTTTCAAAATCGTTTAAAATTTATGATTTTGATTCCGGCATGATAATGGTGTTCTTCTTCATTGAAAATGAAAGAGATTAAACGTGGTTTGAAGAATTCTGGTGGAGTGAATACTGAGAATTTCTTCTTTCAATTTTTCTGAGCCGGAAAATTCATAGTTGAATTTGGTGTATTAAACGTGGTTCCTTTTCCAATTAAACACATATACAAGATCCTAATAACTTAAGCTTCACCTTCCCTACTTTAAAACTTATTCAAAGTTAGGGAATGGAAATTCACCATTGGAGCTCCAAGCTTTAATGGAGTTTTCTGATTTTAAGCTCTCATGCAATATATACACATTAAATATCGCTTGAAATCACGTTTATATAATCTAAGAACATGCAGAAATATAACCACAATGGAAAATTAAGCAATCGCCCATAAAATCATAGAAATTCCAAAAACTTTCAAACTTTACATTAGGATTTCTCTGAACCGGTGTGTGTTCGTCTAGAGGGGGAGGATGTTTATAAGGTATGTCCAGAGGAGTAGATTGGTGGGATTTTAGGTGATGTTTGGGCTCAAGTTACATAAGTTCCGAGTTTAAATGTCTTGGAGGCTTAAATGGGTATTGCTTATAAGGCACATGGTACTAGCCATGTTGTTTAGCTAGCTGGTGCCAGGTCACTAGGGTAGAAAATGTAAAGAAGTTCTAAATTTAGGTTAGGTTCTTGAAGAATTTTCAGGTTCAATTTAAGGAATATAAGGTATTTACTTAATGTTTAGGGGCTTTTATTTAATTATTCAAACTTAAGAAGTTAACTTCGATGATTTGTGAGAAGTAGAGATCCTTATGTACAATTCTAGTGAATTTTTTTTGAATGTAATAGGCATAGGGATAGGTCCAATATGATGATTTAAAGTGTAAGGGTATTTTGGTAATTTAAGAAAATATAGGGCTATTCTTTGCAATTTATTGTAATACCTAGGGCTATTGACTAATAAAGAGTAGGTCGTTACAGAATATGTCCAGAGTTTACTTTCTACAGGTTTCATTACCCCCATCGAACACCCCATTTGGTCGTCTAGACTTATGCCCGTAGGGAGGAACAACAAGAACAAAATTTGAATTTGTGTGGAATTTAGAGATTTGAATCGAGCATGTTCGAAAGATGACTTCCCCTTACCTTCTATTGATAGCCTGATAGACGCAATGGTAGGACTCGTGATGTGTAGCTTTATGGATGGGTATGTGGGATACAACCAGATCAAAATGGACCCAAAAGATGCTAAGAAGATAGCCTATATCACTCCATTAGGTAACTTCATGTATAATGTTATGCCTTTTGGGCTAAAGAACGGAGGGGCTACCTACCAAAGGACGATGGTGGTTATATTCCATGATCTTTTTCACGAGATTGTAGAATTTTATATAGATGATTTGGTGATAAAGTCCAAGTTGGAGGCCACCCACTTAGCAAATTTGAGGAGATTGTTCACAAGGTGCAGAAAGTACAAATTGAAGATGGACCCCTTAAAATGTGAGTTTGGGGTAACTAGTGGAGAATTCTAGGGATTTGTAGTAAACAGGCAAGGGGTGAAAATTGATATAGACAGGCGAGAGGGTATCCTCAACATGCTAATACGAAAGACAGTGAAATAGTTGAAGAGCTTTCGGGGGAAAGTTTCTTACTTAAGGAGGTTCGTGCCCGGGCTGGCTGAAGCATACTCAATCACTGATGGAGGTTCTATAAGCAATGTCAAAGTTCATTTGGCAGCAGCCAAACAAGGTAGCTCTGGACCAGTTGAAGAATTTATCGACATCTCCCCAAACGATGGTTCCTCCTCGATTTGGTATTCCTTTGCACCTCTACCTCGCATCCACTAAAATATCAATAGGGGCATTATTAACTCAAAAAGTGGAGGGCGTGAAGAAACTAGTGTATTATCTAAGCCTAATCATACACGGGCCTGGGGCTATGTAAACAAGCATTGAGAGACATTATCTAGCTGTGGTATGTGTTGCTCAAAAGCTTAGGCATTGCATTTTATATTTCACGGTTCACATCATTACTAGATGTGATCCCATAAAATTTATATTATCCAGAAAAATAATAATAAGCAGGGATACTCGAAGGTTCTTACTTTTTCGGAGTATGATCTCAAGTGCATGGTTATTCGAGTGATTAGAAGTTAAGCTTATGAAGATCAATTGGCCATATTCCCTTCAGGAACGTTCGAGACACCTATTGAGGAGCTGCTGGGAGATAATATTTAGGCCAACTGCCTCGAGGAAAATATAGAATAATGTAGCATGCAGTTTGATGGCCCTTTTATTGAAGGTACGAGAGGGACAAAATTGACTATATGCCAAGGGGAAGAAGAGGTCCGATTATTTTTTCAAGTTAAACTTCAAATGTTCAAATAATAAAGCCGAGTACTAGGCTTTAGTGTTGGGTATTTTGGAGGATTTGCGAAGAGGTATCCATGTGATGATGATAAATGGGGATTCCAATTTGGTGGTGCAACAGGTGAATGGCGAATGCGCTCTCAAGTATATGACCTTAGCGCCTTATCGAAAAATCATACAGAGGTTTCTTGGTCAGTTCCATAAAGTAAAGATCAAGAGGGACCCGAGGACAGTGAACAGACATTTCGATGCTCACGCACCGATTGCTCAAAAAATTATTTCCAATGGAGAATCAACATTTTTTCGAATCATAAAGAGAACGGCACTCTCAACTGTCATAGAAACATTTCCTTCTAGTGATAGCAATAACTGGAGGGGGAAATACGGGGACTACTAGAAATGGGTCGAGGAACACTAGCATTGTTCAAACTAGCACAATATTTTACCACCTCGAGCAATTTGTACTATAAAATCAAAGGGGGGTGGAAAACTAGTTGTGTGGGACCCGAATAAGCTAAGAGGAGGTTGATAGAGATACATGAAAAAAGCTGCGAGACAACCTAAATCTCTTTATATCGAAGAATCTAGAGGGAAAGATTATTTTGGCTAGCAATGAAACAAGATGCTACGTTACTACAGAGAGATTGTGGGAAATTCCTACTCTATTACCAGGCTGCGAAGTGTAACTTCATAGACCAACCATCATATTGGAGACAACTATACCTATATATGGTGGTCAATGGGATTGTTCCCATTGATAAATATGACACCACAAGACTGAAACAATAAGTGTCCACATATTATGTTCAGTAGGGGAAGTTATACCGAAAAGGATACCCAGATAGGCCCTTAAGATGCACCAGGATAGAGGAAGAACACGAGGTACTAAAGCAAGAACATAAGCTAGGCCACATTGGGGGAGAAAAACTCTATTACCAACTAATGACATTAAGGTATTTTTAGCCCACCATGGAAAATAACTCAGTGGAGTTTGGGAATATTATTCATACTCCCTCAATGGACCTACATTCTCTTTCCACTCCTTTTCCATTTCACACATGGGCATTATCTATTAGGGGCAATAAAACCCTCTTCGAGGGGCATGATCTGGATATTGGTGGCTACGAAGTACATCACTAAATTGGCAAAGGCTATACCATTTGTGAAGGCTATGGCTAAGGTGGTTATGTGCTTTATAAAGTGTAATACCCCGTAAATTTAATGACTTTTAAAATGGGTTATATTTTAAATTAATTGATTAATTGGATCTTATTATAAATTAATTCATTTGGGTTTTATCCAAATTGTGGATATTAAAATGGATGATTCTGAATATTACTTAAAGATATTTAGGTATTATATGAATGTGATGTCATTGATATGATGGTATGATATAAATTTGGTAATTTGAATTTTTAGTCAGACGCGGTATGGGACGTGTCAGGACTAATTTATTAAATTAAAAAGAAAATTTATTTTCTATCAACCTTATAGTTATTTCGACTGAGTCGTGGCATCCGAAAGGGTTGAAATAGTCATAAAAGTCTATTTGGATGTTGGATTTGGGTCTCGGGTAATTTGGAAATGAAAAGACAACCCAAAAGGGCATTTTGGTTATTTTTACAATGGGGATGAATAGTGATTTCGGGTTTTGTCTTATTATAAGTATTTGGAGATTAGTTGAATGTGGGTTCATTCATCTTCTACACAAAATTGAAAGGTCATCTTCTTAGAGAGAGTGAAAGGCTGCTTGGGAAGAGAAAAACTTGCTTGGAAAGGAGGAGAACTAAAGACCAAAGGTCACCACCACCAACCACCACCTTAAGTGGCCGAAAAAAGGGAGAACCACCTATGTTATTCAACCCCAAAGGATCAGATCTTCATTACAGGCAAGTGTTTGATATTTGCAACTTAAGTTCGTATATTGTCCATGTTAGAATAATTATGAAAAGAGATGATTTTTCATGTTTGGAAGATAAAAATGGAGTAGTAATGGATTTCTGGAAGTATGAAATATATCGGAATTAAACTCATGTTGTAGGTAGTTAGTAATCCAATAAATATTCATCAGTCTGTGGAAGAAATTCTGAAAATCATTTTGTGTTCTTGAAGATAATATGTTGATAATTTTCTGGAAAAAGAGGCAAAAACGAGTGGAATGAGAAGAGCCAATTTGGAATGTTTAGATCTCCTTTTCGAGTGCATTTGGATGAGATTTAAGAAAAACTCAAAACACATACCTGACTCAATTTTTCGTGTAGAATCCAAATCTGAAGTCGGATTGATGATTCGAATAATTTTTGGATCTGATTTTTCTGAGTATTTAAAATATGAGAATTCATGATGTTGTTTCTTTTTAATGTTGGATCTTATCCCAAAACTTTTGTGGATATTTGGTGATTATTAATTGGATATTATGGGACTTAGAAAGTATCAGTAGACCCTTGATAAGATTTGAATTAATTTGATTGGGATTTAAATTGTTTAGAATGATGATAATTAAATTAAAGAAATTTCGGTTGCTAGATTCATTTGTTGGATTATAATTGGTTTGCTTGAGGATTAAGGATAGGTCCAGTAGTGGTGATTGAATGTATCACCTGGGTAGCCTTAAGATTACAATATGAACATCAAGGACTGAGTTTAAGCTCATTATTGATTGTGCAAGGACTAAGTGTAATACGAGCGCTTAGCAGTATGACTCCTGGATAGAGATGGGAGTTTAGAACACATTTGGTTGAAAGAGGGGATGAGGTTATTCCGATCGCATATTTGAAGTTGACGAACCTCCTCGATCAACAAAGTTAAGTAGTAGTGTATTGGAGGGGTTCCTTGTTTGGATTTCGCTTTGCGAGACGCTCCGCGCATGAACCTTAACGACGTCGGGAGTGGAGAGATGTTATAGGATGCGAGGATAATTAAATTATGAAGTAAAGATATGACATTTTAATACGTGGGATTGAAAGAGATATAATGCTACGTAAGGGAATAATCTAAGGTTAATTTGAGTACCTTGTTGTTAGTATACTATAGGTATGATAATACCTATTTGATTGATTAATGATTATGTGTATGACATACCTAGCTTACTTGCTATCTGTGGGAGGTTTGCGCATGAGGGAAGTCATATCCTAATGAATCCATGGGATCTTTGATTTGTCGCTCGAGAACATAGGTCTATGAAAGACTTATCGGGGAGTTGATAAGTCCGCTGACTATGGGTACGTAGGTATGTGCGTGACCCATGGGTATGAGAACTATGTTCGCCTCCAATGATTGTGTTGTTGTTAATGGTTCGAGGTATCCTCACCGAACCTTTTGTCCCCTTTTCGGCGACCAGCGATATTAGGACATGATAGCAGAGTAATGCATTGCACCGCAGCTGTGACTCGGGGTGCCGTATTATATATGAATATATACATATATATATATATATATATATATATATAATGGATTAAATGCATAAATGGATATTTATTATGGTTAAATCTATCTACGGTGATAATTGTAGATGACGGTTAATAGAGAAAGATAATTGAATTAAGTTAATGAATGTTTATTGAAAAACTTAATTCATATTAATGAGAAATGATTCATGTTAATGAGAAATGATGAGAAATGTAAATGAATAATAATGTGATGTATGGTATGGGACATATGGGGATTATGATATTGGGATGGAA
Source organism: Sambucus nigra (assembly GCA_949130495.1). NCBI lineage: Eukaryota > Viridiplantae > Streptophyta > Magnoliopsida > Dipsacales > Adoxaceae > Sambucus > Sambucus nigra. The sequence continues at coordinate 459,005,828 of OX422220.1, forward strand.
TTATAATATGGAGACTTGAAAAGAGGAACCATTAACTAGGAGGTTAATAGGAAATGTTAAGTGTGCACTCTAGTTGAGAGGTGAGAATGGAAAGTGAGAGTTGGGTCTAACATGTACATAATAAAAGATTTATTGCACTTGTTAAATACTTGTTGTTTTAAAAATCATTTTCACAATCGGGCTCTGACCCGTTTCCTTGCATATTTTCTTTTCTATTGTATCTTCTATATCAGGTGTCCAGCAACAGGGACGCCAACCTTAGTTGATTTTGATGAGCTATGGAGCTATGGAGTATTTCTTAGACACTTATCTTCTTTTGATTCACAGTGATCTTCTAGATAGGGCATGTCACCCAAAGGATTCAGTTATCTCTTTTCTATTGGGGTCAAATACTATTGTATTCGTGTCTTTTAATACATTTAACATTGTTGGGATTACTGTAATGGATTAATATTATGTGGGAATGTTTATTCCAAATGCTTTTAAATTCTTTTATGTTATCTATTTGGTTATCAGTGTTGTAGAATAAAATGTGTTGTGTTATTCTTAAACTAGAAATGAATTTTGTTGAATTAACATTTGGAAAGTTTTTAACACTAGCTTAATTGGGTATTAGGTGAGTTGTAAATGTTTTCGACAGTGATGCTAAGAATGAGCCAACTGTAGATTCTGTTTTAATTTGGTATGGGATTGGCCACCCGGTATTTAATTAGGCGGGGTGTTACAGGTGATATCAGAGCATCAGGTTCTAGTGTCCTTTAGGGTCTGTACGGCTTACTCTGTTTGCAGCTTTGCGTTCTTGATGTAGAGCCCTATGTTTAGGATTGTTGATTTCCTTGGTGGGATTTCGTTCTCCTGCTATAACGTAGATATTAGTGAATACTATTTGCATTCGAACTTCGTACGAGAAGTATGGCAGATGAGGGTAATTGAATGGATAGCGGAGATCGTACTTAGGAGGTTATAAAGTATGTTCGAGTATGATGACCGTAGTCGAGGTCACCCCTGTTATGGAAAATTGAGGAGAGACATCAGTAGAAGTTCTTGAAATGCGATAATTGTGTGTGTTACCTAACGAAGGCAATATATTCAAAGGCTTGGGCATATAGTGGACTAGAACTGAAAATTTGGGGTAAAATTTTCTTGACTTATCGGAGCAAAGTTATAATAGTGGGATTCAACAACCACCATCCACGAATGACGTTATGTTCTCTATCTAAGGAATTATAAGGCGTATATTGATTTTTGTAGCGATTAATATTATATGGGAAAATGGGTTGCTGAACTTAGCCTATAGCATCGTTATTTACGTAGACTCAATGAGGGGTGTGGGACACCTATATATTACGTGTTATCACGTGAGTTTGATTTTTATCATGGGATGATTTACCTTGGGCATCTCCGAGCGTGATGTGATTATTGGCGTGCATTGACTTGTGGTATACGAGAGCGTATGTACTATTACTATCCTGCATCTTGTCTTCTATAAGAGAGTAGATGCGTAGACTCTATTTGAAATCGATAAAACCTAATTTTTGTTTTAAATCGATAAACCTGATATTTTTTTTATAAACTAAATTTTTATATATTATTGACTAAGGACCTTAGGATTTTCGATGACCGACTACTTTAGGAAGTAGTGTATCGGGGTGGTTCCTTGTTTGGATTTCGCTTGCGAGACACCCCACGCATGAAACAAATAACCGTTGGGAGTCGAAATAAGTTAGGTCTTTGGGATATGAGTTTATAACCGTTGTAAAATTTTTATATTGAAAGAGTTACGAGAGGGTGTATGGGCGCCCTGGATGGTTGAATGGTAGTAGTTTTCAAAATTGTGAAACAGTAAGTAATTGTGACTTCAGGATTTATTTGTTTAATAAGTGAGGATCATTTTTCCCAAACTTTGTCATGAGGACGGTATAGGGAAGATTGGGTATAATTTAAATTTGATTCAGTTGGAACTATATGGTGAGACTTAGTGTAACATCGATGGGGATTTTCGTTAATGTACTGTATGGGCGGTACTACTTAGATTTCTTGCGATGTGAGATTTATACTCGGAGTTGACCTTATAAGTATGGTTCATTTTTCTGAATTTCGGCACAAAATTCTATTATAAGGGGGGAAGTATGTAATACCCCGTAAATTTAATGACTTTTGAAAATACTCTGGTGAAGGGGGGAAGTATGTTATAAGGGGGGAAGTATGTTATAAGGGGGGAAGCCATGAACAAGACTCTAGTGAACATCCTTTTGAAAATATGTTAGAAATTTGGGGCATTTACGTTTAGATCCTATTAGACGTTCTTATAGACATTCTAGTCCCATCATGTTTTTCTCTTACATATAAGTCCAATTCCTAATTTTTTGAAACTTTTTTTCCAATTTTACCCTTTTAAAACCAACAATCCGTAACTTCCTTGAGGAAGTTACATAAGTGGTTGAACTTTTTTTTTTAATCTTCAAATGATCATAACTTTTGATTCACGAATCCGTTTTTCACAAAATTACTATTTTTGAAATCTGTTCGACGAGATCTATCAAACAAGATCCATGAAGGCTATAAAATTCCAAAGAAAAAAATTTACACAAACAGTAAACTTTACTGTATGCACTAGAATATGAAATAGTTTTATATATGTGACATTTTCACAAACAGACAGTAACATTTAATGTGCCAATACTACACAGCATATATATATATATATATATATATATATACGGTGGATTCAAACCCTTTTTTTTCAAAATTACCTTATATTTGAAAGTTCGCGCTAGCGGTATCCAATCCTTCCCACCATTATTAGAGCTTCAACGACCTTCGTCAGAGCTCTGATTTGGGGTGGGTAAGGGTGGCATGTGGTGCCGCTGGCGCGGACCTATAAAAATAAGAGACTATTAAATAAATGGGCTTTGAATCCACCGAAGTATCATGGGGGTAGCTGGCGCGGACCTTTGAAAATAAGATTGGATAAATGGGATCGGGATCATCTGGAGCGCCAATTTGGGGTGAATAGGGGTGGCACAGAACTTTAAAAATAGGAACATATTAGATATATATATATATATATATATATATATATATATATATATATATATATATATATATATATATATATATATATATATATATATAGTTTGTAAAAATGTCATAGATATTAAACTTTATTGTATATACCAGAAAATGAAATAGTTTTATATTTCTGACATTTTCACAAACAATAACATTTACTGTGATAATATATTTATGAAATAGTTTTATATATATAACATTTTCACAAACAGTAACATTTACTGAGTTAATATTACACAATATATATATAACATTTTCACAAAAACAGTAACATTTACTGAGTTAATATATATATATATATATATATATATATATATATATATATATATATATATATATATATATCCAAACCTCTTTTTCTTTTTAAATTACCATATTTTTAAAGGTTTACGCTAGCGACATTCAATCCCCACCACTACCCACCCCAATTGTCGACGCTTCAACGACTTTCATCAGCGCTATGATTTAGGTGGGTAGTAGTGGCATAGGGTGCCGCTGGCGGGGACCTCTGAAATTAAAAGAATATTAGATAAATGGAGTTTGGATCCAGTGGCGCTCCGATTTGGGGTGAGTAGGGGTGACAGTGGGTTAGGTTTATATCTATAACATTTTTATAAACGTTAACATTTACTGTGTTATAACACAGTATATATATATATATATATATATACGGTGGATCCAAACCTATTTTTAAAGACCCGCGCTAGCGGTATCTAATCCCGACCACCACCAACCCCAATTGTTGGAGCTCGAACAACCTTCATCAGAGTTCTGATTTGGGGTGACATGGAGTGCCGCTGGCGCGGACCTTAGGAAATAAGGGAATATTGGATAAATGGAGTTTGGATACACCTGCGCTCCAGTTTGAGGTGGGTAGGGGTAGCATTGGATTAGGTTTATATCTGTAATATTTTCACAAATAATAAATGTTACTGTTTGTGAAAATGTTACATCGGCATCCCATGCCACCTCAAATCAGAGCTCTGATGAAGGTTGTTGGAGCTCCGATAAAGGGGGTGGGGATTGGATGCCGCTGGCGCGGACCGTTAAAAATAAGATAATATCTGAAAAAAGAGGTTTGGATCCACCCTATATATATATATATATATATATATATATATATATATATATATATAACACAGTATATATATATAACACAGTATATATGTGTATATATATATATATATATATATATAACACAGTATATATATATATATATATACTGTGTTATAACACAGTAAATGTTAACGTTTGTAAAAATGTCATAGATATAAACCTAACCCACTGTCACCCCTACTCGGAGCGCCAGTGGATCCAAACTCCATTTATCTAATATTCTTTTAATTTTAGAGGTCCGCGCCAGCGGCACCCTATGCCACTACTACCCACCTAAATCATAGCTCTGATGAAAGTCGTTGAAGCTTCGACAATTGGGGTGGGTAGTGGTGGGGATTGAATGTCGCTAGCGTAAACCTTTAAAAATATGGTAATTAAAAAAAAGAGGTTTGGATCTACCGTGTATATATATATATATATATATATATATATATATATATATATATATATATATATATATATATATATATTAACTCAGTAAATGTTACTGTTTGTGAAAATGTTATATATATATTGTGTAATAATAACTCAGTAAATGTTACTGTTTGTGAAAATGTTATATATATAAAACTATTTCATAAATATATTATCCCAGTAAATGTCATTGTTTGTGAAAATGTCAGAAATATAAAACTATTTCATTTTCTTGTGTATACAATAAAGTTTAATATCTATGACATTTTTACAAACTATATATATATATATATATATATATAGATATATATCTAATATGCTCCTATTTTTAAAGTTCTGTGCCACCCCTATTCACCCCAAATTGGCTCTCCAGATGATCCCGATCCCATTTATCCAATCTTATTTTCAAAGGTCCACGCCAGTGGCCCCCCATGATACTTCGGTGGATCGAAAGCCCTTTTATTCAATAGTCTCTTATTTTCAAAGGTCCGCGCCAGCGGCACCACATGCCACCCTTACCCACCCAAATCGGAGCTCTAACGAAGGTCGTTGAAGCTCCAATAATGGTGGTAAGGATTGGATACCGCTAGCGCGAACCTTCAAATATAAGGTAATTTTGAAAAAATAGGGTTTGGATCCACCATATATATATATATATATATATATATATATACTGTGTAGTCTTAACTCAGTAAATGTCTATTTGTGAAAATGTTATATATATATTGTGTAATATTAACTCAGTAAATGTTACTGTTTGTGAAAATGTTATATATATAAAACTATTTCATAAATATATTATTACAGTAAATGTTGTTGTTTGTGAAAATGTCACAAATATAAAACTATTTCATTTTCTGGTGTATACAATAAAGTTTAATATCTATGACATTTTTACAAACTATATATATATATATATATATATATCCAATATGCTCGTAAATTTTTAAGTTCTGTGCCACCCCTATTCACCTCAAATTGGCGCTCCAGATGATCCCGATCCCATTGATCCAATCTTATTTTTAAAGGTCCGCGCCAGCGGCACCCCATAATACTCCGGTGGATCCAAAACCCATTTATTCAAAAGTCTCTTATTTTCAAAGGTCCGCGCCAGCGGCACCACATGCCACCCTTACCCACCCCAAATCGGAGCTCTGGCGAAGGTCGTTGAAGCTCCAACAATGGTGGTAAGGATTGGATGCCGTTAGTGCGGACTTTTAAATATAAGGTATTTTTGAAAAAAGAGAGTTTGGATCCACCGGATGTGTGTGTGTGTGTGTATATATATATATATATATATATATATATATATATATATATATATATATATATATATATATATACTGTGTAGTATTACCACAGTAAATGTTACTGTCTGTTTGTGAAATTTCACATATATAAAACTATTTCATATTCTAGTGCATACAGTAAAGTTTACTGTTTGTGTAAATTTTTTTCCTTGGAATTTTATAGTCTTCATGGATCTTGTTTGATAGATCTCGTCGAGCAGATTTCAAAAATAGTAATTTTGCGAAAAACGGATTTGTGAATCAAAAGTTATGATCATTTAAAGATTAAAAAAAAAAGTACAACCACTTATGTAACTTCTTCAAGGAAGTTACGGATGGTTGGTTTTAAAAGGGTAAAATTGTGAAAAAATTTCCTAAAAAGTTGTAATAGGACCTATGGGATTATGAAAAAGTCAATAGGACTTATAAGCTTGTTGACCTAATAAATGGGACCTAGATATAATTTGCTCTAGAAATTTTTCCAGGAACTTGGGACGATAAAATAGTAGAGGTCTTGTGAGAAAATAGAAACAAAAAGAGGAAACCTACGGGATACACCCCTTTCTCATTAGAGTTTGTCTCTAAAGAAATTCTCCTCGTAGAACACGAGGTACCTTCTGCGTGCTATAACCTATGAAGTGAAATGCTCCCCCATAGTCGTCATGTACAACTGGAAGCATTCGAAAAGCATATAGATAACATGAAAAGGATTTTTGAGATGTATAAAAAGCAGTTACTCAGATCTTATGATGAAATGGTAAAGCTAAGAAAGTTCCATGAAGGCAATCTAGTTTTGAAGGCTTGTATAAGACACATCTAGGGTCTTTCGCTGCCTAAGTTCGAAGAAAATTGGGAAGGACCTTATGTTGTACGGAAGGCCCATGATTCAGTTTATTGTGAGATCTCGAAGGTTGAGGATAAGGAGACATTTAAACTTAACAACAAACGGGTCAAAATATTTTTTTTTAGTTGTTAATTTGTCTTTGCGATCTTTTTTAGGGTTGTGCTGTTAGTAAATGCTGTAGATATAAGTAACTTGAAAAGAGTGCATATTTTCATAACTTTCAAGATATAACAATTTTGGCAAATTATATATATAACATGAGGATAATGTTGAATCAACCACAAGTTTTTTCTTTTTTCTCTTAGAAAGTTTGCATGAAAGTAGAAGGAAATTCAATTTTATGCATTCGAAAAAACACAGTTCATTCAGGCACAAAAGAGGATCTGTTGCCTCGAGATACATGAAAAAAACCAAGCAAACTGAGTCAGTTTATTTTTTTTATCTCCAAATACCTTTTAATAATCACTTGGGTTGTCTATAACAAACCACAAGCTGGAGGACTCTAAAATCCTATGGTGGTGATGAGGTAGAAGAGAGGCCGAAGAAAATTCCTCCCTGGACAAGGATGCCATCTCTTTCTGAAGTTGATTAACCTTCGTCTCAGCCTTAACCAAAGACTCCTTGATACACACAACCTGTTCCTTGACCTTGGAAATTTAAGAGTTCAAAGTGGCCATCTTCTCAGCTAGTCTAGCTTTCGAGCGGGTAGCACCTAGGATCTTCTCATAAAAGGAGGGAAAGTAAACTTTCTTGATAGACTTGAGAAAATCAATGAGCCATTTTAGGGTAAAACCCTCTCCTAAAAGGACATTGATTTGGCCCAACAAATGCTCAATCAATTCATTATAAGGAGGGGTTATGATATGAGGATAATCCTTCAAAGACTACCACACAACCTCAACAGGAGTCAATTCTAGAGGATGTACACTGAACGCGCTGTCACTAGCATAGGGGAAAAAAGAATTTGAAGACCTAGAATCTTCTTAAAAAATGGGAGCAGTGTCTCATTCCACTCCCTCCACATTTTGGGATGTTAGTGGCACAGTGCTTGGTTCAACAAAGTTCCTAACAGACTCCGTAGGAACATTCTCAAGGGGCACATTCTTAGTAGAGAAACATCATCCACCAAAGTCTTTGGCTGGCTCACTTTAACCTTAGAGAATGCGGAATAAGTCAAGTTGGAAGAAAACAGAGTGTGGGCATAACAAATGTTCTAAATCCTTACTTTCCTAATAAACCTTTATGGTTGCTCGACTAGGTAAACTGTTGTTGCTTCAAAAGTCCCAGTTTTACTTAAAGCACCTTTATGGTTGCTTGACTAAGTAAGATTAGGTGTTATTAAGTCTCAGTTTGCCTAAAGAACCTTTATGGTTACTCGACTAGGTAAACTGTTATCATTTTAAAGTCCTAGTTTTGCTTAAAGCACTTGTATGGTGGCTCGACTAGGTAAGGCTAGGCATTCTTAAGCCTTAGTTTGCCTAAAGAGCCTTTATGGTTACTCGACCAGGTAAATTGTTTTCGCTTTAAAAGTTAAAGTTTTTCTTAAACCATCTTTGTGGTTACTCGAGTAAGTAAGATTGGGCATTGTTAAGCCTCGATTTTCCTAAAGAACCTTAATGGTTGCTCGACTAGGTAAACTATTATCACTTAAAAAGTCCTAGTTTTACTTAAATCACCTTTACGATTGCTCAATTAAGTAAGAGGGGGCATTCTTAAGCCTCAGCTTTCCTAAAGCGCCTTTATGGTTGCTCGACTAGGTAAACTATTATCACTTCAAAAGTCCCAGTTTCACTTAAAGTACCTTTATGGATTCTTGACTAAGTACGATTGGGCATTCTTAAACTGTTAAGTTTACCTAAAGCACCTATATGGTTGCTCGGCTAAATGAATCACTTGATGCCTACAAAACCTAATTTTAAATTACAGAAATAAAGGATAGTTCGACTAAGGAAATTGAGAGTAAGGATACCTCCTTAAGACATGGTTCCTTAATAGCTTCTGGATCACGAGTAACCTCAAGAATCCCAGTAGGGGCAATAACCGTCTTCTCTACTATTTTAGCTTTAGCTCCAATTCGTCCTCAGGGTTTCCTGGTTTACCTTCTAGAATATAGGGCCCAAACAACCCCACTAAAAAAATTAGTAATGGTGGCCTTGGGGGGAACAGCCACAAGGTCCCGATAAGTGTTGGCATTAACTTCCTCAATGGGACCAACCAGCGAAGAACATCATAAATTGTAAGTATAAAATACCCATAGAGGATAAATACAAAGTGTTACAAATAGTGTACACTCACCACATTTATGGGACCAGTAGTTGTTGTCGACCCTACTCCCACCAATTCTTTGTCCTGAGGAAAAACACCTAGAGAAGGACTAGGGCTCTTAGATTTATCATGTTCTGGGTCATCGCTATAGTCATCGAGAATGGTATAATCCATAGGAATGGAACCAGGATTCTCGAAAGAGTACATCCGATACAGCCTCCATGATGGTCGAACTAAGAGGGAGTTCTCCTCCTCTTCTTTCTCTTCTTCAACTTATTCACCCCCTTAAGGCATAAACTCGTTCTCAATATCGTCATGAGGAAATTAAACCTTGGGACTAAATCTTACCATCTTTCGACCATCAATAGGGTCAGGGGGAGTAAAGGAGATACCTCTTTCAGCCATTTATTCGAAAAAAATAACTCGAGAATCTTCAGATCCTTGATCAAACTGCCTTAGCAAATTATCGAGCACCACCATGCACTTATCAACCAACTGTGGGTCGGTAGAAGACTAGGATTTAGATGCTTGATAAAGGCTGGCTGGTGCAACCTTCTTTTTCTTCTTGATGGGAGTTCTTTTCTTGGCCTTATCCACAGCAACACTTGAGACATCAATGGAGGTTTCCTTTTCAATAATAACTTGAGAACTAGTCGAGGGATCAACAACCTCCTCAACCTGTTGAGAAATGGAAGGCCATTTGTTCTTCTTTAAGATGGCTTCATTTGGAAGTCTCCGAGGAGGAAGTTCCTTGGGGGTGGTGTTGTTGGTTTTACTTTGGGGAAATTGGTCTTGTTTGATTAAATAAGTTCGTAATATCAACTCAGAGGGGGGAAAATGTCAACAACAGGGTAAATGGGTTCACATTCAATAACTTTAAGGAAACGTCCAAGGGTGTTGGGTCATTATACATTAAGGTATTCGGCAGACCTACTACCTCGTGTATGCTTGGCAGGAATAATAGTTTGGCCTTACAACTTCCCAGAAAGAGTTGATATTGTCTTGATTAAGAAATAACCACATTATTTGGAAAAATTTAAAGGCCTTTTATTAGTTTTGTGGTTGAGAATGGGCGCCCCTAATCAAAACCCAACTACATGGCTACTCGATGGGGTGAGTAGGCTTCACAATAGTTACACCATTCGGTGCATGAGGTAATATAAGAGGGAGTAATAACTAAGAGAGTATTATAAGAAGGGAAACTGAGGGTAAAAGATTGCTCAACTGCCTGAACTAGCCAAGAGACATCCTCAAAGAAGGCATTAGTAAAATACTTGTCACTAAAAGAATAAGGGCAAAAATTGAAGCGTTTGACATTGTCAATAAACGAATGAAAAGATTTCCTGGACTGCTTATAGTTCTAGGAAAGGATTTGGGGGACCTTAATCTCATTAGAGTAGGAAGTAAGTCAGCTCGGGCATATTCGGGGAACCTAGCATAGATGAATGTTGTGAGAAGAATGTGGTTTGCATAATTTGACACGTTAAAATGGCCAAGACAATGGGAAGAACTAGTTTGTACTATGTCAAGCCAAGTGTAAAGTGAATCGAGAGTAATGGTATCTAAGGGGACTTTCAACCTAGAGGCAAGGAGAATAGAAAGATTAATAAGATCCTTCCTCAGGCAGTCATTGATATGACAAATAAAGTACCCCTATCGTGGAAGTTGTGAAAGGCATGCACCAAACTACTCACGCTGCGGCATGTAAAAGGTTTCCTGTAATATGGGTCGCGACCTTGATCAACACGGGGTGCGAAATCGAGCGTGTCTACTAGATGGTTGCATCCATCTACTTCACAGCTGCTCCACACTATGTCACATGCCCAGGTCATGTCTAACAACACATACACCCCCTAGAAATAGAGGTCCACGCCTCAAGATAGGAAGTTCCAGTTCTGTTTCAAACTCTGAGTTAAGATCCAGAGATCCATGACTACTACACTAGGCGAAGCCCTGTTGTACTCTCTACACACCCCCAATACTTCTTGGGGGCTACTGATCTACTTCACAATCATCTCTTTAACTCACCAGGAACCACTACATACATGTATTTGTCTGTCTCTCACCTACCTTGTACGCCTATTATGGCATTGTAAACTAGTACTACAATGCATATATAATGAGAGGACGGTAACAAAGTGGACATAGGCTCATTTTGATAACTGAACCACTCTATATCTTGTGTTTCATCTCGCTTTACTTTCTTAATATTTTATCTATACATGATATGGTGATACGAGAATGACTTATGTTCGATTTCTTGTATGAACATTTTAGCGTCATCTGTGGGAAAAGAGGTATTTCAATCTTATTTCCCAATATTTTCAATTCTTAACACCTTTTTTTATTGGTGGAGATCCTTTGGGTCATCATCTCATGGGTGAATTTTTGTTATTGAGCTCGTATTGTGTATATACATCCTTAAAGGGGTATCGCATATATTCAGATCCATCCATGGGTCTCCTTCTTATGACATTAGATGTATTTTACATACCCCAATGATGTTACCTCACCTAGATAGCACTGAAAAATGCAAAAGGAGATAGCCTTGCAAAGGTGGGTAACTAGGGATGAGTTATGATCCAGGATTTTCTACCATGGTTATGCCACTTTTGGAGCACTTGAGGATTGATCTGCCCCTATTATACCCATGGTAGGCTTATTTTTCATGATTGCTAGATGGTTTTTGAACCCGTCTTTGAGGGTCACTGAAATCACATCACGCAGCAGAAAGTGGGATGAAACTTGGCAAGAAATGGCGTGAGTGCTGCAACCCTTATGGAAAATACTGCGTAGCTACATTTCATCACTTGAGAGGACATGGTAAAATTTTCCTTGGATTCAATTATGTAACTCCTTTGGAGAGGCCATGGCAGTGACTTCACATGTTCAGCATGTCGCGGCCACAGTAGTATAACTTGGCAACATGCCAATATACCCCCTTGTAACTATACCTGGTTGATTTCTTGATATTTCTTGCACTACTCACTCTTGCTAGTTTTGTCTCATAATATATATATATATATATATATATATATATATTAAAGACTAATAGACATAAATGGAAGGAGAAACCACTCAAAGTGCAAAGATGAAAAATGAGATTGCTCAGTTGTACAACCACCTCAATCATTTGTATTACATCCACGCCTCGGTCCAAACTCAGGTCAACTTCCTGACTCAAAGGGATATTACGCTAGAAACTATAGCAGCACCAAAGGCTGTTGTCCCATCCATTTTGGTTGAAGCCATAGAGTCTTCCACAACATAATTAGTCACGAAAAGGAGTCAAAAGATTAAAGTGGAAAAAACAAAAAGGGGCTTTGAAGCCTACACTTCACTAACTTACAAAGTCAAAGAGGTGTTGGAACTCATCAAAGAAGAAAAATTTCTTCGTTGGCTTGAGAAATTGAAGCCCCCTCCTCATAAGAGGGACAGAGCCAAATATTGCATCTTCCACAAAGACCATGGACATAGCACTGACAAATGTTTTGCGCTGAAAGATGAAATCGAAAGACTTGTGAGGCAGGAAATGCTGCAGCGATTCCTGAAGGATGCATAAGGGATGCAACCTAGTCCGAAAGGCTACATGCCTCATATCTGCCTTAGTTTCCACTATGTATCTTTTTTATCTTTGAGAAACACTATTGAAATATTTTCTTTCATCTTCCTATTTTCCCAACAATGTCCTAAATATATTAATATATGAAATTGGGCTTACTTTGCCATATATTAAATCTTTTGTTTTCATTATCTGTTTTCTCATAAAAGACTTTTTGTCTTAATTTTTTATAAAATTAGGGCAACATGTTATCTCGGGAATAATTATATTAATTGGCTCACAACATCGCTCACAATGCCTTTGCACGTGATATTTATAGTTGTAAAGGCAACACCGAAAGCATTTGCAGATTCAAGGCGCTTCTATTAGCCATGGGGGATACTAATGCCCATTCATCCTGGGAAGGTTTTATATGTATCTCTGATTGGGATGGGAAGCCCCATAATACCCATCTTGGGAAGGTTTTATATGTATCTCTAACTTTGGCTTGGAGATGCCCCATAATACCTAACCTGGGAAGGCTTTATACATATATCTAATTATGGCTTGGGGAACCCCATAATACCCAGCCTGGGAAAGCTTTATATATAACCAAATATATCTCGGGGAATCTTTATAATACCTATCCCGGGGAGGCCTGATAATAACCTGATTAAAGCAACTAAGAGAAGCTACGAAAGTGGTTTCATGATAAAGCGAATAAATGAAGACATGGAAGACGACCCATGCAATTAAAATGACTAAAGGTGCTATGTAATTAGCATTCTAAATCTTGTGAAATCTACAAGGAATGGATGGTTACAACTCATCTTGAAGTTCAATGAAATGACAGCTATTCACCAGGACTTAGAAAAATTGTGGAAAAGTTGAGGGAAAAAGAGCTAAACCGCCAAAGTCATTTCCCTCTAGGACCATGTCTTGGGGGATAACAAGTCACATATGGAATAAAAAGTCTCAATGCACAAAATAATAGGCCACAACCTTGTTTAAGAGTCCTTTGTAAGGAGTTACGGCAACCCTATGTCTATACTGTCATTATTGAAGAACATTTTTCCAAGGAATAATTGTACATTCAAGTAATCAAAGATTTATAGAGACAAGATGCATTGAAATTATGAGGGAAACAAAAGAGAGGAATAAATAAATTAGAGCAATTAAGAAAGCAAAAATAATTCAAATTCTAAATAAAGGCCGCAACCTTGATTAAGGGGGTTTCAAAATAGTCAAACAATGATAAGAGGCCATAGTCTTAAGTAAGGAGTTGCATAAATGTTAAAGGGCCGCGGCCTTATGTACATTACAAACAAGATACAAAAAAACTTAAGTCTAGGAGGCAGCGTCGTCTTCAACATCTCCATCTTCACCCTCTACGGCTGTCTCCATTACCTTGTCCTCTCCCACAGCCTCCTCTAACTACTTCATGTCCATCTCCTCTGCCTCAGCCCTCATCTCGGCTATAGAGGTAGTGTGCTTGGCATTACCAACACCCCAAGACATTATTTGGTCCTTGGCATCTAGAAAGTTCTTGGTGTCCCTATATCTTAATTCCTAGTAGCCGCAGATGTATGCCTTATTATTGGTGAGGAATAATCCCATTAACTTTTTATATGTAGCCACAGTAGATTTTTCACCTTGATTGAGGGCCAAGGAGTGGGACTCTTTCGTCTACTTGATGGATGCGGCATGCTCAGTCTCCATTTGGCTTTGTTTATCTTGAAGTTCCTTCAGTTGGACTTTTAAGACTTGAGGCATGTTTGATGGCATCTGCAGCCTTAGCTTGTTCAATTTTAAGAGTCGTTGCGATAGTTTTCATTTTTTCTTCATCATCATTCTTGTCCTTGGTAGCAGTCTCAAGGACTATTTGGGCAACCTGGAGTGCAGCAATAACATATTTCTTACCAGCCTCAAAAGATGAATTCCTAGCATTCTCCAGGTCACTTGCATGCACCCTCGCCGCGAAATCTTTTAACTTGCATAGCCCTTCGTATTTTAGCCTCTGGGACATTAAAATGTAAGTGTCCTGTAAAAAAATTTAATGTTATAAACAAAATATGAGCTATAAAGAGAATATTGAAAAAGCAAAGTTACCCTTACCCTCAGCAAGCTATAGAGGGCATATTCTTCCAGGTTCTTATGATCCTCCTCTAAGAGATGGTCCATGTCCATATGGTCAGGACGCTTTCGCATCCCATAGACCTCCCTGACAGTTATGTCCCTGGATGATTATGGGTCCATTCTTCGTAATTGAGGTCGTGAAAGGCCATCACGGCCAACACCAGCACGACTTTAGGGAGGTTCCATGTTGGCATTAACAACCATTATTACTGGAGGAGGGGAAAAATTGGAGGTGGTGGCTTGAGATATTCTGCGGACACCTTGAATCTTAGAATCAGCGAGCATCAAATCTGACACATCCAGGTGGGTGCCAATGTTATCATCAAACTGGACCCCAGGACTTTCTTGGGTTGCAGCCTCCTCAGCCTACACAGTTAGTGCGATAAGATTTATTTGGGGTTAGATGTTAGCTGAGGTAGAACATTTACCCTTGGCCCTTTTCTTATTTTCCTTGCCTAGATGCATTATTGAGGGTAGCCTCATCCTTGTCCATCTCAGCTAATTGAGCTAATAAGATCTCTTTGTCTATCTCCTCACCTGAAAAAGGAATAAAGTAAAAATTGAAAATTCAAAGGTAACTGCCACGGTTTGAATAAAGAGGGGATTATTAGCTTTCGCAGACATTACTGACAGAGTTCCACTTTCGATTTGCTCTTAACGTTTTGGAAACGTAATGAAGGCCATGACAAGTTTCCATTTATATAAGAGGCCACAGGATGACAAAGTATCATTTTTTAAATAGCCACCACAGAGATAATACACCGTAGCAGTCAAGCATCAAGACGCAACACCAAGTCACCCTTTGGCATTACGAATTGGGGGCTTATTGATATGAAAAATATAATACCCCTATCATGGAAGTTGTGAAAGGTATACACCAAAGTACTCACGCCGTGACATGTAAAAGGTCACCTCTAATATAGGCCGTGGCCTTGCACAGCAGGAGGTACGACATCCATCTTGTCTACTAGTTGGACGCATCCCTCAACTTCATAGCTGCTCCACGCTGTGTCATGTGCGCGGGGAACGTGGCATAACATAGAGACCTCCTACAAATAAAGGTCCACACCTCGAGATAGTAAGTTCCAGTTCTTATTCCAACTCCGGGTTCAGATCTCGGGATTTGCGACTACTACACTCGGAGAAGCCCTACCAAACTCTTTGCACACCCCTAATACCGCTTGGGGGCTACTGATCTACTTCACATTCATCTCTCCAGCTCACCAGGAACCACTACAAACATCTATATTATCTCTCTTATGTACTGTGTATACCTATTACAGCATTGTAAACTTGCACTACAAACCATATATAATGAGAGGAGGGCAACAAAGTGGACGTAGGCACATTTTAATTGTCAAACCACTCTATATCTTGTATTTTGTCTCTCTTTACTTGCTTTATGTTTTATCTATACTTGATATGATGATGTGAGAACAACTTATGTCTGATTTCTCGTATCAACAATCATGGAGTTTCCCGAAAATATAGATTCTCGATAGGATATTCCAGACATAACAAGGGAGCTCGATTTTTCTCCCATATCCTTCTCTAGTTGGGAGCATCTCGAGAACATGCTTACTCTTTGGATCTTTCTTGGCTTGCTCGCGAGCAAGGGAACTTTCCATATCTTCCATATAAAAGAAGTAGTTGATAATTTCTAAATAGGTACACTTATTGTAAGACTTCATTCACCTCTTGATTACAACTTTCAATTCCTTGCGATTAGCAGCTTCTTCCTTGGAAATAGGTTCCTCAAAGTAAGTATTAGTGCCAGCAGCTTCTAAAAAAAGGAGCTCATATACATCCTCCAAGGTTATTATGAACTCACCCCAAGTAACAACAAAAGTGTGAGTTTTATGAATCCATCAAGAAACCAAAGTACTCAACGTGTTTTTGTTTTTATCTAAGGTCAAGTTACCAAACCATTTGGTGCAAGACATGCCAATGGTCAACAACTATACAGCGTGTTTGCAATGGGTATAATCAGTTCAGGCACACAGACCTTCACACTATCCACCAGCTGATTTAAATTCCACATTTGAATAGGGATAGTTTCCCTACTCAATCCTAAACCTAGTAATTGTAGAACCAGAGAGGTATACATAATTTTCTATTACGTCATCTTCCCCCTTAAGGAAATTCAAATCTTTGGTCTTCGAAACGAAAGAGCTAAGAAAAGCATTAGAAAACTCCCAAAACTTGTCTATAATTCCAAAGTAGGGGGCACGCTGATAATTTTAACACTAGCGATGATGGTTAGCAATATTAGAGGAAACTTTCCCCAGTGGTGGCACCTATGACGGAAGTAGTTCTTTTGACAACAGCTGCCATGGTAGAGAATAGAGAATCTAAGAGAAGAGAGGAAAGTAAGAATACTTGGGTAACTTGAGAAACATGGAATACAACTTGCTCTTATAATTATAGAAACTCTTTGTTCATAAATCCCATGGGTTAATAAAGATAGATATGATAGGAAACCCTTTTATAAGTGATAACTTGTTTTGAAAAACATGTCACTACTATGAAAGGACGCGCGTTGATAAATGTAATCATCACAAGAAATTTTTCGTCGACTCAGTACCTCACGTAAGTTACACGCGCCGGCCATGAACTGTTGCATGTACGGCTAGGGGAAGGGTTGTTAGTGGCAGTTCTACTGAAGCGATAAAGCAATGATGTAACATTGGGGGAAATTCAAAATACATTTGGGGTGGAACTTTAGGCCCTTCTACACTTGGGGAAATAAATAGTTTTGGAGGAAGTTATATTATAAACCATTGTAATTAACCAAGTTAAAAGATTGAGAAACAAGAAGTCATTTGAGACGCAATATCATCTGAGCAGGAATAGTTTTAAAGTAGCTTGAATTCAGGAGATGGTTATCCCTAGTCTTGTCCTAACATTTTATGTTAATCATGTTCGTATTCAGGTCAATCAAGATGGCATGTGAATTCATTTCTCGTAAAGATATTTCTTCAAATAAATAAATATATCTACGAAGGGGCAATTGTAGAGGGAGGTCCAAGCATAAAGTTGATTAAAGTAACACCAACACTTCACATAAAATATTAGATATTGTCACTCACACAAAGCTGAAGCTGCTCAAAAGGCTTCTTGTGAACATGGTCACTCGTATAAAGATGAAGTGGTAAAAAAGCCTCCTGTAAAGATGCTCACTTTCACAAAGATGAAGTTGTTTCAAGTATCTCCCACAAAGATCAAGCCCAAGAGATAAACTTGGGAAAACACGAAGTGTAATAGGAACTTTAATGTACTTGTATTTATCTTTCTTTGTAAATATAAAGTTCACTTTGTAATGTTGTGAGGTTTCTCTGTACCCTCGAGGGGTCATGTCTGGCAAGGCATAGGAGAGATTACATATTCTATCGAACAACCTCATTTTGGGTATCTCGTAGGGATTTGGTTTGGAGACTTGGGTGCAAGGCAACATTGGAAGAGATCAACCCCTTTTGGGTACTTAGGAAAAACCTTGGTTCATAAACAACATGGCTCAGTAGTCCCTCGAGGTAAAATATCTAGGAACCCACTCGAGGGTCCCTAGTCCTAAATAGTTGTCGAAAAGTTAACCTATGATGTTTTCACACATCGCAACTTGCTCGAGCAATCATTAGTCGAGCAACCTTCAATTCGACGAACTACTTTTTTGAGTGATATGGCAACACTTCCTTTGCAGGTTACTATTTACCAAATCTTTGATGTCAGCACAGTTAACATTCAGTAACTCGATAAAATAACACTCAAGTGAAAATATTCCTATGATGGTAAGTTCATAGCTGACACATCACATCTTATTTAATGTTATCACAACTTTGAGAGTCTAAACATTGTACCCACCAAAATATCATATTTATTTCATTTAATGTAATATCTTTGGCATTAAATGCATAAGACTATTGGCATTAATAAGAGATCAGATGTATTTATTATAGGAAGGTCACCCGAATGATCTATCTCTCCTGTAAATACCCCCAAAGTTATATTATTTAGGGATCGCACTTTTGTAGCCCAGAACTGCAACCAAAATACTTCCACACAAGGGAATTTATCGCGAGAACATTTATTATGTGACCAACCTCATTTAATTTACTTGTGTTTAAGGTTACTGCCTTGCTTTATTACACTAGAAGTGCTTGCTCCTACTCCCTCCAGTCTAGTCAACAGTGGGATCCGACTAATTGATTGTTTCATTATAGCATTTAGGTTATAAGAATATATTTAATACAGGAGTTTTATACATTGAATGTGTCGACTTGGGACTTGTATTTATTATTGTTGATGTTTGTTCTGAGGCCCTAATCACCATCTTAATAAGGGGTTACGTCTCCCTTGATATTAGTATCATTTCAAGAAGCCACCTCCTATAGCACCGTTGATGTGATTGGATATGTTATATAGTATATGATGAGTTTCATGCTTATTCAAATTTTATTCCTATTGCTAGATTGTATTACCATTGTATAATCATTGTATTTACGTATTTCATTTTGATATATTTGGCAAAAAATTAAAAAGTGTTTTGTTGTACTTAAATTTTTTTGAAAAATACAAAAAGATTTTCATTTTCTTTTTAAGAAAAAGTGAAAGAAGAAGAAACTATATTTTTTGATAAATTTTCTATAAAATACAAAAAGGGTTTTGTATATTTTAACACCATATGTGGATGAACATTAAAAATGTCTGAGTCACCCATTCATTCCATATACACGTGACTATTTTGTAGAATTTTGAGACGTGACATCATTTCATTTGTGTGCTAGATAATGTGTGGAGTCATTAAGATTTGATTTGATGAAAACTTGCTATATATTTTACTCTTTGTCACCTTTAATGCACATGAGCATGGACTTATTGGAGTACTGCAGTTACTTGCCACGTGTTGATTGTAGTGTTTTCATCCTAATCCTGCTTTTAAACTGAACCAAATGTGAAAATCGAGATAAGAAAAGTAGTTTATGTAAGATCCATTGCCTGGATTTAAAAAATATTAAAAAAAAAATTATTTTTCTATTAAGATTACTATTTCAGGAGCCAAAAAGATTAAAGGCACCTAAAAATAGAAGTTTTAGGCCAATTTCAAGAGCTTTGATGCCTCACAACATATGAGTATTAATTTCTTCAAAAATATTGTGAGAATAAATTCAATATGCGAGATTTTGAGGGAGTTAACTCGAAGATCAATGGGTTTGCACAATCTATAAAAATATCGAAAAGCATTACATATTTTTGGGTGTCGTTGGTGTAAAAATCACTTACGGTCTTGATTAGTTGATTAGGTTAAGTCATTTTCTTTTGAGTTCATCATTTTTACACCTAAGATAGACTTCAACATCTTTTGTTAATGGTGTCTCATTCGTTTGTGCACATGTGTTATGATTTCCTACATTGTTAATGTATATGATATGTTAATATCCCTAGATTACATTTCCATGATTCGAATATTTTTGTGTTTCTCTATGGCATGTTGTATTTGTAAAATTTTTACACTTAAAAAAATTAAAAAATGTCAAAACTAGTTTGTGGAGCCTTTGAGATTATCATTGCATGTTTTTCTGTCATTAGTATTTTTTTTGTAATAATATCTTACTATTTTAGGTGATGTTCTCTATATTTGATGATTAGTTTCTACTCCTTGTCTATTTCGGACAAAATAAAAGGAGAGAACAAATTACAGGGGAGTTTTATTTATAGGAGAGAATTTTATGAATTTTATCTTATATGTCACACTGTATGCATCATAGGTATTTGCTTTGCTTCATGTGTGTAGGTTCTTTTGGAAGCTAAGATTTACATTACACTCGAAGAAGACAGAGCGCCCAAGAGAATAACAAGAAGAAGTGGAGATTTGAGCACATCATTTGAAGTCATTTTGAAGACATCATTATGTTGTACCTATCCATTTTCTAGGGTTTGAGAGGGTATTAAGATATGTTCATTATCTTAGGTGATTTTAATGTAACTTGGATTTTGGTTTTATGTTTGTACCAGATTAGCTAAAAGGGTGATATTTGTAAGAGCATAAATCTTGTCATTTTCTCATAGATTAAGCTTACATACATTTGGGCGTATCCCAGTACCATTTGACTCGAGCCGTCACAAAGAACCAAATCTCCAACATCTCCAACTTCAAGATGATCTCCCCATTACGAACGTATAAAAATATTAGGAAATTGAATTTATTTAGATTTATATTATGAGATTTTTTATTAAATACGATGAACTTTTTATCATTATAAAATTTCAAAAATTCGCTAACTTCGTTCAAACGAGAAGTCATTCTCATTCAAATGAGAAGTCAAACTCATTAGAAGCCTCGTTTAACATTTTACTAACGTGCGTCTAATGAGTGCATACTGTTTGGCCTTATCTGATGTTCATTTGAAGCTTTATCAAATGAGATAGGGTCTTCATTCTAACGACCTTGATGTTATTATCACGAGATGTTGTTCTCATTCGAACGAAGCCTTCCTTCTTTTGAATTAATGAAGTCACCTCAATTTTTGTTATGTCTTATAAATACCCACTTCATACAGTTTTTCAGAGACTTTTTGCAAATCAAAAACTGCATACCTGGTGCAAATATCATCACTTTATTTAGGTCTAAAACACCTTTTGATTCCAAAATTCATCCCAAATATATGTGTGAATACATTTGAAACCCTAAAGTATATCATATTTGAGGTTACTCTTGTGGAGAGACATTCTTCACTGATGACCTTGTGGTTCTCAAGGGGCTCACTGCTGAAGGAAAACCAAGGATGATCGGGGATACCTATGGTTGACCTCCACCTATGGACGACTCAGGAGAGAGACACATTCTCTAAAAGTTTTTAAGTAGTGTCTTGTAAATATCTAAAGTGGTGAAATATGTTTTTCCCGCAAGGGATTTTTCCTCAAATTTCCTTGTCTGCATGCTTTAATTGATTTATTTTATCACTTAGATGCATGTGTTAGGATAAAAGATAAAATTTGATTTGTGTGTGTTGGACATTTAATTACATAAGTATTCCATTAATATCGTAGAGAAATCTGAAGACATAAGTAAATACTATGAGTTCCATAGAGATCATGGTCATAACACTAACAATTGCATAGCCCTGAAGAGCAAGATAGATAATCAATTCTAAAGAGGTAATCTTTCAAATTTCTATCATAAGGGATGCTTAATAGATCGCGCAGACGAGTGGGGAACCCAGAAGATGGTCAAAATCCCCTTGTAGAAGGGGAGATGACAAGAAAAGAGGTAGGTATGATGATTTCGATGATGATCCAAACGTGCTGAGAAGATTTAAGGAACTAGTGCTCAAGGTAAAAAAAATCTCTTTTGGATGTAAGTTTATTGCATGGGGTTGATGTAGGAAAAGAAGATGAAATAATAAGGAGAAAATCCTACCTCAATAAAGCCAAAGCATATGCCTATCTTCGAGAGATTATTCGATCTAGTGATGTGGGATTATCCAAAGATGTTGGATAAAGCCAAAGCATGTGCCCATAAGAGGAAAGTGAACAATGGTCTTTTAGTTATGGGATTATCCAAAGATGATCTGTCAGGAGTGATTTATCCTCATGATGACCCCTAGTTGTTACACTGATGGTCCACAAAGGAAAGGGCCTAGAGTTTCAGTCGACAATGATATTTTGGATGACATATTATTCCACAAATGCTTCAGAGTTTTAGTTCTGGGAGATAAAAATCATGAATCTTATAAGAATTCCCTAATTGGTTTCATAGGAGAAAATGTTTATCCTTTGGAAACTATTAGTCTGTATGTTGTGATCAGTACCTGGACAACTTGTCGAAATAAGAAGATATCTTTCTTCATCCGAGAAAAAAATGTCAGCTCAACCTATAATATTATCCTAGAATGGATTGGATTATATAAATTTAAATAAATGATTTATGCCATTAATCAGTGTTTAAAGTTCCCCACTTATTATGGGATCAGCGTGGTTAAAAGGAATCAAATTGAAGCTAGAGAATGCTACTACTGAAAGAGTTGGCGCTTGCGTTCAAATAAGGAAACAATATAATGAATGCCTTTTAACCCAAATTAACCCTAAGCATGCAACTAGGTGTGATTGAAACAATATGAAATCATGCAAGAGTTATTCAACACACAAAGTTTAAGGAAAAATCCCCCACAGGGACAAAACCATTTGTATATCACTATAATTTATAAAATACGGTTTACAATCGGATTACAATGAAATACAGGTTGACTAAGAATTACCCTCGGGTATCGGATTCTGTAGTCGCGGCTGGAAGAAAAATCCCTTTCCAGAAGGGCTTGCGGCTGGAACTATCCCTGTCCAGTAGGGCTGCAATGAAGAGGAAGAAACGGTCCACTTCACAAAGGGTTGAACAACATCAATGGTGTTCTTTGGGTTACCGAATTTGATTCACAAAGATACGGAAGATGTGTGAATCTAAAAACCTAGAATCATAGGACTCAATAGGTGAAGACTTTAGGGTTGATATGCTCTGAAAATCGTGTATAAGTCTTAAGAAAACCAACTGCTGATCGTGGTTTAAATAAGGGATCGAAATCCTTCAAAATCGGCTGCACGATCTGGCAGTGATTATCCTCGTCGGATCGGTCCGGTCGATTAGGCGGATCGGTCCGGGTAAGTCGGATCGGTTCTTTTTCTGAAACCGAATCGGTCTGGTTGGCATCGGATCGGTCCGGAACTTTTGCCTTCATCGGTTCGCTATGGATCCGGTGGCTACTGGATCTTGACAAATCGGATCGGTCCGGTAGGAGGTCGGATCGGTCCGATGAATCGGATCGGTTCTTTTTCTGGATCGGATCGGTCCGGCCAGGTCTGATTCCCAAATTCTTTCTTCTTTTGATCTTCGGATTTTGTTGATGACGATGTGATCTTTTCAACCAACAATCTTGTAACGGCGTATGACATAACATATACATAAAGATGGACAAATTGTCCTTACAAATTTGTCCTTACAAATCTCCCCCTATGTCTATGCCGGAACAAACATAAAAAAATCCGAATTATCAAATATGAAATTTCCTATACAAATCTACCCTTCCATGAACCCAAAACTGAAAGAGTACAAGTGAATAAGACTGCATCGATTGATCTTCAAATCTTAAGGAATCTCAAAGCTTTTCTCATCAGGGTGTGCAATTCAGAGATCATCAAGATAGTACCTACACACATGAGATAAAGCAAAATACCAAGTGACGTATCGAGTTTTGAAATGAGATAAACATAAGCATATATATCAATGTAAGATGATATTCTCAGAATTACAAAAACTAAACTCCCCCATAATCAGATAATTCATTCTCCCCCTTTTTATGATGTCCCCAAATAGACAAATGAGAGAAATACATCAAGCAATCAAGTACCGAGATGTCACAAGGCATAAAATCACACCATGAATGAACATAAAACAACCAAGTCGGTGATAGCATAAAAGAATGGGTGTGATCAAAATTCAATAGGAAAATCAAAGCATACAAACATGACATATGTGCACGATGAATATTGGATATTCCTAACGAATGAACTCAAATGCTTCCTTTGGTGTAAAAGATTGGAAATATATGACATTGACTATCAAATCTACAAATCAAAGCTCAAAGTGATTTCTACACCAATAACGTCCAAAATGATTTTCATGCGTTTTCAGGACTTTCAAGGAAGTGCAAACCCGTTTTTCAATCTCCAAACTCCTTCAGATTTATATTTTGAATAGAGGTATACTAAATTCTCAAACTTTGGAGAATTGGTGGTGAAAACCTAAATGGCCCATATTTGGCATGTATTACTTTTGATTGCCTTAACAATTTTTTTTTTCGGGCTCTTTTAACCTCTTAGGACCTCGGATATTAAAATTCCTCCATTTTTTAGGTCCTTTTTAACGGTGGCTTTTGCGCAAAGGATAAGAATCAACTTTCGCAGCCCCTCCCCGTTATGAAAATATGCGCACAGTCTCACCAAACGGTTTTTACATGCAATCCAATCTTGTCAAGTTTTATCGCATTTTATACATTGTATAGACAGGATTGAGATGGAAACACTCAAGCCAACATGAGATTGACAAGTGCAACAATCAAATATAGCCGTGCATGTGTGCAGAAAAAAGGATATAGGAGTCAAGCATGTAGGAAATATCACTAATTACATCTCAAGGACTCCAATCAATGTTAAGCACATGGATGAAATGATGTAGCCTCTCAAATCTCTATCAAACAGTCACATGGATAAATGAAATGAAGTTGTGACTTGGCTATCTTAAATGCTCATCCATAAAAAGCAAATCTCTTTTTGATTTTTTTTCAAAAATTTTATCAAAATAAAATCTTTTTGTGCTTTTCTGAAATTTTTTCTAAAAAGAAAATCTTTTTGTATTTTTCAAAAACAAGAATATATACAAAAATGATACATACTAGCAATAGGCAACCAATGACATCATGAAAAACACCCTATGCTAGTAAACAAGACTAGATCTCAACCGGGAGTAACGGTGGAGTTTTCCAAAGATGGTGACATCTTTTGAACCAACTCCACTAGATCATGTGTAGTCTTGATCAAAAACTTCACTTGCTCGCGAATATGCGCAAACTCTCTATCAAAATGAGCAGGCAAAGAATCATGAGTGGGTGCATGTGCATGAATGTGTGAAGTGGCATGATGTGGCACAAAACCCAACTTAGAACAGAACTCCCTAAGATGCCCGCGTTTCTTGCAGTGGGAGCAAACATAAACCGGTCTAGGAAGTAATTTATCAACAATTTTGGGGTGAATATTCCTAGACGGACACCCATGGGCCTCACTCACAACGGTGGATATAGGCTCGGGAGCATTCTTTAATGTGACTTGGACCTCTTGTGCTTGATTGAGGTCATCCTCGAGATGGGATACACGTGTCATCAGACTAGACACTGTGTTGGACAAGTCACCTTTTTCTCTTTTTAGCTCATCACTTTCTGCCTTTAATTCACGAATAAGAAGACCTAGGATCCTATTTGACCTTTTTGTTTCCATGGTCTCGATAAACAAGTTTCTGAAGGCATTTTGGATCAACCTATCATCACCATTATCACCCTCACTATCACTTAGAGAAGTGGGCATAGCAGCTTTCTTGCCCTCTCTCTTAGGTCTAGTGGGACACTCAAATTTCTTGTGCCCTATCCCATCGCACTCAAAGCATCTTATCTTCTCAAGATCTTTCTTTCTTTCTTTTCCACTCTCATCACAACTCTCTCTTTCTCCAAACAATCTTAAATCTCTCTCTAAGGCGGTGATCCTAAGAGCTAAAGCATTATTACGCTTCTTGGTTTCAAATGACTCAGAATACAACTCAGCGTAGACATGTTGAAGATCACACTCGCTCTTACTTTCCTCATCATCCTCCCCCTCACACTCTTCGCTCTCACTGTCGAGGTGTCCCTGTGAGTCAGCATCCTCGTCGTCGTGAGGTGCACTAGAAGAACTCACATGACTAGCCATGAACGCGGTGAAGTTACGCCCATGCGGTGACTCATCTCCCAAGTCCACTGACTCGACATCACTGTCGTCACTAAGGGTAGCATTCAGGACAGCTTTCCCTTTCTCTCTATTCAGAAGATTGGCACACTCAAACACTCTATGACCCCTACCATCGCATTCAAAACATCTCTCACTGTCTTTCTTAGGAGGGTCTTTGGAATCTTTCTCATTTTCCTTTTCAGAAGTATTTTTCTCAACATTCTTTTTATCATTGAAATTTCCACTTTTCTTGAATTTGAGAATTCTTTTGAAATTTTTTGCAAACAGGGCCAAGTCATCTAAGTCAAAATCACATTCAGACTTGGACTCAAAAACTTTTTCTTTCTTTTTCTGAAAATGATTCTTTAAAGCAATCCAATTATCCTTAGCCTTAATGGTTTTGGGAAACATGTCAATCTCATAGGTTTGAAGATCTCCTACAAGTTCTTCCAACTTAAGTGATTTCAAATTTCCCAACGAGTTCAAAACACTGACTTTAGGAATAAAGCGTTTTGGGAGAGATCTCAGAATTTTTTTAACGACACGCGTGTTATCAATTACCTCACCCAAATTAAAACTAGAGTTAACAATGTCCGACAAGCGTGCAAAAAACTCATCAAAGCATTCGGACTCAGACATGGTGATAGTCTCGAATTGGGTGGCCAAATTTTGTAATTTAGACTCTTTAACAGCGTTCGTACCCTCATGGGTAAGTTGCAAAACATCCCATGCCTCCTTTGACGTGGTGCACGTCATTATGCGTTTGAACTCATCCGGAGTGATGGAAGCAGAAATAGCACTCAATCCCTTAGAATTAAAGGAAGACCATCTAAACTCATCTTCGGTCCATTGCGTGACAGATTTTAAATTTGTCACATTTTCAACAGTGACGGAGGGAGGTGTCCACCCTCTTTCAACAAGAATCCATACCCGTTCATCAATGGCTTTTAAAGCCGACCTCATACGGGCTTTCCAATAGGCATAATTCGACCCGTCAAAAATAGGCATTTTATAATATGACTTCTCCATTTGAACACGCTCTTTTCAAAAATCAATATATTTCAAAAATTGATATCTTTAGAAAAATTTTGCGGAAAAAGGAATACGCGATAGATTAGCGTAACCTGCTCTGATACCAATTTGAAAGAGTTGGCGCTTGCGTTCAAATAAGGAAACAATATAATGAATGCCTTTTAACCCAAATTAACCCTAAGCATGCAACTAGGTGTGATTGAAACAATATGAAATCATGCAAGAGTTATTCAACACACAAAGTTTAAGGAAAAATCCCCCACAGGGACAAAACCATTTGTATATCACTATAATTTGTAAAATACGGTTTACAATCGGATTACAATGAAATACCGGTTGACTAAGAATTACCCTCGGGTATCGGATTCTGTAGTCGCGGCTGGAAGAAAAATCCCTTTCCAGAAGGGCTTGCGGCTGGAACTATCCCTGTCCAGTAGGGCTGCAATGAAGAGGAAGAAACGATCCACTTCACAAAGGGTTGAACAACATCAATGGTGTTCTTTGGGTTACCGAATTTGATTCACAAAGATACGGAAGATGTGTGAATCTAAAAACCTAGAATCATAGGACTCAATAGGTGAAGACTTTAGGGTTGATATGCTCTGAAAATCGTGTATAAGTCTTAAGAAAACCAACTGCTGATCGTGGTTTAAATAAGGGATCGAAACCCTTCAAAATCGGCTGCACGATCTGGCAGTGATTATCCTCGTCGGATCGGTCTGGTCGATTAGGCGGATCGGTCCGGGTAAGTCGGATCGGTTCTTTTTCTGAAACCGGATCGGTCTGGTTGGCATCGGATCGGTCCGGAACTTTTGCCTTCATCGATTCGCTATGGATCCGGTGGCTACTGGATCTTGACAAATCGGATCGGTCCGGTAGGAGGTCGGATCGGTCCGATGAATCGGATCGGTTCTTTTTCTGGACCGGATCGGTCCGGCCAGGTCTGATTCCCAAATTCTTTCTTCTTTTGATCTTCGGATTTTGTTGATGACGATGTGATCTTTTCAACCAACAATCTTGTAACGGCGTATGACATAACATATACATAAAGATGGACAAATTGTCCTTACAAATTTGTCCTTACAACTACACTTCGACCGACTAGGAGGAACAAAAGAAACTTACCACTACCTACTAGATATAAATGATGGATCCATGCGAAGAAGAAGACATGGTTAAAGGACAAGTCGTTGAAGTCGTGGAATCAATTATCTTGAATGATGAACTTTGAAAGAAAACAATATAGATTGGCTCATCACTAGAACTAACCATCAGAAAGTAGTTGGTACATTTTCTCAGGCAGCGAAACAATATTTTTACTAAGAGTTTTGACAATATGTAAAGAATTGATACAGAGTTCATGTCTCATGAAATTAACATATTCAAGGTTGACAAGACGATCAGACAAAAGCTTTGGCATTTTCATTACATTCAGAACATTAAGCTAACCTTGTTTATAGATGACTTTGCGAGCATGGTCAAGTTTCTTGGTCATGTGTGTGAGTGCTTCATCATAATAGTACATCCAGACCGTACAAGGTTGCTTATGAAACTAATATATAACGCCATTAACTTTTTCATTTAGCCTTTTGATTATTAGGGATTGAGGGTTGGTCGAAAAAAGACTTTTTCGTCCGTTTTGCCTCCACTATCTGAGGGACCATAATTAATTATTGAGAAGATTGTCCTTTTCCCTTAAACATTATTAGTTTCTATAACTCTTCCATCAAAAAGGTAATTCTCATGTTCCAGAAAATAAGCACCATCATTCTTGTCGGTAAACGCTAAATTCTTAAGACCCTCAAGCTCAACACGTACTGATTTTTTTTCTTTCTCAGGAAATTTGGCGACCACTCTGACGCCTTTAAACTCTGAGTTTAGGATAAATTTATTCTTTGAATAAGTCGAGGACAAGTATGAAATCTTCTAGTCAAACGCACTACTCTTTTTCAAGTTGCAAAGATTCTTCTCGTAGTCGGCATACAGACATGTCACTATTTCGTTATGACTCGGTTAAAAGTTGATTATCATTTCATGATAAGAAACATTATCTTCCACTACCTAATGAAAAAACTAACACGTAATTAGAAATTCTTCTTTAGCTTGAGAAGACACTTCTTGTCTAAGCAACTCCTCAAGATCCTCTTCACCCATCTATCCATAACCAGCATTGAATAACAAGTAAGGTCGGTGTTAAAGGTCAATCTGAGTAGTGACCAAATTACCCAGCTTGGTGTTAAACTTAAAAACATGTGGTTGCGTAAAAGTGGAGGCAAAATAAAGAAACAATTGCAATAATTTAAATTAAGACAATGACCTGGACAATAAAGAATATCAAACTCTTAAAGAAAAAATTGCAATAATTTAAATATTATGGGAGTTACATCAAGGTGTTACATTCATATTGAAAAAAGTTCACAAAGAAAATGGAAAAAAGAATATCAAACTCCTAAATATACTAATATCTATCTTATATCTTCTCCTTTTCTGCTGAAACCTCATCTTTCCCCCGCTCAGCACCCACCAGCTGATCCTTGGCCTCCGTAGACTCACCTATCTCCTCCTCATCATCAAATTTCATTTCTATCTGAAGGAAAGTTCCAGGATTGTAAAGATCTCAGATCCCTCCACATTACTAACCTTAACGAGGGCATCATTGGAATCTTCCTTAAAGGAAGACTTCCTCAAATACTTAATCTATATCACAGCAGTGGGTAATACCTTATCTCAATCCCTGGTAAAGGCATCCTCCCTATCCTTAACGACATTGTCCTTAACCTAAGCCACTTGTATTTTTTCCTGGTCGACAACCTTCATAGCCTCATTGGCCTCCCTCTTGGGAGTGGTCGCAGTTGCTTTTGATGAAGTCTTCCCTTACTCTAGGAGTAAACCTTGTCTTCCATCTTCTTATTCTCACCCTCATGGAATCGAATAAATTCTCGTATCCCTTGAAGGAAAATTTTACATTGAACGAGGAATCTTTCAATTTGTCATTACTCCTCAGAAGTTGATCATAATCAATCATGAATTGTAATACAAACGTTCAGGAAACAAAGTTAGCAAAAAGAATCGTAATAAGTATGATAGCAGGTTTATAGTAGACAATACACTTACGAAGTCTAGATTTTGATTTGATCGATCAACTAGCCTTGAAGGAGGGAGGGAAGATGGAGCCACCTCATCGGTCGGAAGAACTCTAACTCCAATCAATTCACGAGGGAGCTCGAGATGAACCACTATAGACTCAGCAGGATCATTGCCCTTGTCAATGGGATCTTTTTCGACCACCTCAATGTCGGATCTAGACGCCTCCTTAACCTCTTATACTGAGGATCATGGTCCTTAGCTGGTGATGTGTTCACAATAACAGGATGGCGGGACCCCCAACTTCAGGATTTTTTTCTCGCAAAAGGATATTATCTGGTCCCGGTGTGGAGATTGGGGATTTTCTATTCACCATTTAGGAAAGACATCTGCTCGGCACTAATTCTATGTTTAGGGGATCAGTATACGAAGAAGTGTTCTCTGCTGAGAAATTCCCTTGTGCTCGGTGGAAGAACTTATTAACAGATCTCGAGGTATCAGAGGATGAAGAGGCCGTATTGTCCTAGATAATGAGGGATGAGGGTATCCCCTCAGTTCGTCTAGCCGCGATGGACAATAATAGAACTAAGGTGGCTGAGCAGGAAGTAAGTCGGGCGAGGGTGATCTGCAGCACCAATTATTTATTGAATAAACCGAACAATCTCCAAGTTAGTGAAATTGACTTTAGAAATACAGGGAATTTTTATCTTCCTTTTATCTGCAAAACAAAAAAATAAAGATTTATAGTTAGCTATAAAGTAAATGGAATAAATCAAAAGAAAAAATATACAAGTTGTGTGTGAAAGTGTCCACCTATGCCTTGGCCCTCCTGAGGGCCCCTTGGAACACTCTAAATCTCACCCTCAGAAAGAGGGACAAAATGATAATCCTTTACAATCAGACGATGATCCCAATAATCTTTATTGGAACTAGGTAGATTCACAATAAGGTATCTATTAGATTGTCTCATGTTCAAATAATAAATGTTCTCGTTGGTGGTACCCCAACTCTTTTATTCCGATATTTTTTCATGTATTGTTCATTTATGCGATAAACACCATTAATAACTTCCAAGTATTTGGGGTAACATAGGCAGGAACTACATCAAAATGTTGGCAAAAATTCAAAAATAAATGCGGCAGGGGAGGGGAGGTGGAGTGACCCCATACACTGTAATAAAGATAGTTGGCATCCAGTGGCCCTCCTCTAAGGCACAATGGTCATAGGTACCAAATAATAATTCGATTTTTACCCACAAAGTGATTATACGAGTGTCCCTAAACAGCTATAATGAACTCTCATCCACCGTGTAGACCATATTTTGAACAAAATAAATAGAAGGAAGTTACTACGGTGAAAAGACAATAAAAGAATGCAACCCCCGTGGAAGAATAAAACTATCACAACTGGTAAAAAAGATTTTGAAGAGAAGAAATAGATTTTGAAATTAAATCATAGGCTTTGTGATGTCTCCCTAGTAGCATAAAAGTACTTTCCATTTTGTTTTTATGGTGGCTCCTTACCCAGCGAGCTTTATGGCATGCGTTCCCCTAGATGCTTCATGATCCTTTCCATTATTTACAAAATTCCCACTACCTCAAGAAAAAAAAAAGTGCAAACTTTTAAAGATCAACTGTTGACCAAGCACCTCAATAGGTTAAAAATCACAATGGAAGAATTACGACTAAGTTTTCATGAAACATACCCACACCTACTAGTTAAAACTCCATTGTTTCACTCCACCTACCAATGTTTGATCCAACCAACAATAAAGTACTGGGGGCTTTTATTATACCATAAAACGAGAGTACGCCATGGACCAATGAAATTTCCGCATCTATCATGATGAAATACTCAATTATGCATTATTCGCAAGTCATTATCTTGGTCGGCTCAATATTCTCTTCCGGTCGGTAGTGTGGCCGACCACCAGAAAGAAGGTCGACCATAAACATGACTGTGTGTCGAGGTTTAGGTACACGTGGGAATATATGCAGTCTCTTTTAAAAATGCATGTGGGTTAAACTTCCCAACTAGCTCATGATTGGTTGTCATTAAGAATGTAAAAAGGTGTAACTATCTGACTTATAATGGCATTCCACCTCTTCTTCTTACCCCTACTATAAATAGCACACCATAACCCTTAATTGGGATGAAGAAAATGGTGTAACTAAACTCTATAGAGATATCTAAGAGCTTGTACCCTCATCTAATACAAAACATCGTTGTACTTGTGGATGTAGGCATCTCATTGAGCCGAACAAGGTTAACCTCTTATGTCATCCTCTATCTCTCATCTCTCATAAAGATTAAACTATTTTCTAATATATTTGTTATAGTTTATTATTTGAAATTCCTAGCTAAGACCTAAACATATTTATTTACGAGTTTTAGACAATAACAAGAGCAACCCAAACACTTTAAGAAAATTTCAATTTAGCGGAGATTTAAGTACACATTCATGAGGGTAACGAATTTACGATTGGGTAAAGGCATTAGATTTATTAAGTTGACTATGGTTGCAAAAGAAAAAAGCCAAAAACGGTGAGGGCCCAGCACTAAGAAAATAGCGTTAGCAAAGTGGACTTCTTGGGGGCTACTGATCTACTTCACAATCATCTCTTTAACTCACCAGGAACCACTACATACATGTATTTGTCTGTCTCTCACCTACCTTGTACGCCTATTATGGCATTGTAAACTAGTACTACAATGCATATATAATGAGAGGACGATAACAAAGTGGACATAGGCTCATTTTGATAACTGAACCACTCTATATCTTGTGTTTCATCTCGCTTTACTTTCTTAATATTTTATCTATACATGATATGGTGATACGAGAATGACTTATGTTCGATTTCTTGTATGAACATTTTAGCGTCATCTGTGGGAAAAGAGGTATTTCAATCTTATTTCCCAATATTTTCAATTCTTAACACCTTTTTTTATTGGTGGAGATCCTTTGGGTCATCATCTCATGGGTGAATTTTTGTTATTGAGCTCGTATTGTGTATATACATCCTTAAAGGGGTATCGCATATATTCAGATCCATCCATGGGTCTCCTTCTTATGACATTAGATGTATTTTACATACCCCAATGATGTTACCTCACCTAGATAGCACTGAAAAATGCAAAAGGAGATAGCCTTGCAAAGGTGGGTAACTAGGGATGAGTTATGATCCAGGATTTTCTACCATGGTTATGCCACTTTTGGAGCACTTGAGGATTGATCTGCCCCTATTATACCCATGGTAGGCTTATTTTTCATGATTGCTAGATGGTTTTTGAACCCGTCTTTGAGGGTCACTGAAATCACATCACGCAGCAGAAAGCGGGATGAAACTTGGCAAGAAATGGCGTGAGTGCTGCAACCCTTATGGAAAATACTGCGTAGCTACATTTCATCACTTGAGAGGACATGGTAAAATTTTCCTTGGATTCAATTATGTAAATCCTTTGGAGAGGCCATGGCAGTGACTTCACATGTTCAGCATGTCGCGGCCACAGTAGTATAACTTGGCAACATGCCAATATACCCCCTTGTAACTATACCTGGTTGATTTCTTGATATTTCTTGCACTACTCACTCTTGCTAGTTTTGTCTCATAATATATATATATATATATATATATATATATATATATATATATATATATATATATATTAAAGACTAATAGACATAAATGGAAGGAGAAACCACTCAAAGTGCAAAGATGAAAAATGAGATTGCTCAGTTGTACAACCACCTCAATCATTTGTATTACATCCACGCCTCGGTCCAAACTCAGGTCAACTTCCTGACTCAAAGGGATATTACGCTAGAAACTATAGCAGCACCAAAGGCTGTTGTCCCATCCATTTTGGTTGAAGCCATAGAGTCCTCCACAACATAATTAGTCACGAAAAGGAGTCAAAAGATTAAAGTGGAAAAAACAAAAAGGGGCTTTGAAGCCTACACTTCACTAACTTACGAAGTCAAAGAGGTGTTGGAACTCATCAAAGAAGAAAAATTTCTTCGTTGGCTTGAGAAATTGAAGCCCCCTCCTCATAAGAGGGACAGAGCCAAATATTGCATCTTCCACAAAGACCATGGACATAGCACTGACAAATGTTTTGCGCTGAAAGATGAAATCGAAAGACTTGTGAGGCAGGAAATACTGCAGCGATTCCTGAAGGATGCATAAGGGATGCAACCTAGTCCGAAAGGCTACATGCCTCATATCTGCCTTAGTTTCCACTATGTATCTTTTTTATCTTTGAGAAACACTATTGAAATATTTTCTTTCATCTTCCTATTTTCCCAACAATGTCCTAAATATATTAATATATGAAATTGGGCTTACTTTGCCATATATTAAATCTTTTGTTTTCATTATCTGTTTTCTCATAAAAGACTTTTTGTCTTAATTTTTTATAAAATTAGGGCAACATGTTATCTCGGGAATAATTATATTAATTGGCTCACAACATCGCTCACAATGCCTTTGCACGTGATATTTATAGTTGTAAAGGCAACACCGAAAGCATTTGCAGATTCAAGGCGCTTCTATTAGCCATGGGGGATACTAATGCCCATTCATCCTGGGAAGGTTTTATATGTATCTCTGATTGGGATGGGAAGCCCCATAATACCCATCTTGGGAAGGTTTTATATGTATCTCTAACTTTGGCTTGGAGATGCCCCATAATACCTAACCTGGGAAGGTTTATACATATATCTAATTATGGCTTGGGGAACCCCATAATACCCAGCCTGGGAAAGCTTTATATATAACCAAATATATCTCGGGGAATCTTTATAATACCTATCCCGGGGAGGCCTGATAATAACCTGATTAAAGCAACTAAGAGAAGCTACGAAAGTGGTTTCATGATAAAGCGAATAAATGAAGACATGGAAGACGACCCATGCAATTAAAATGACTAAAGGTGCTATGTAATTAGCATTCTAAATCTTGTGAAATCTACAAGGAATGGATGGTTACAACTCATCTTGAAGTTCAATGAAATGACAGCTATTCACCAGGACTTAGAAAAATTGTGGAAAAGTTGAGGGAAAAAGAGCTAAACCGCCAAAGTCATTTCCCTCTAGGACCATGTCTTGGGGGATAACAAGTCACATATGGAATAAAAAGTCTCAATGCACAAAATAATAGGCCACAACCTTGTTTAAGAGTCCTTTGTAAGGAGTTACGGCAACCCTATGTCTATACTGTCATTATTGAAGAACATTTTTCCAAGGAATAATTGTACATTCAAGTAATCAAAGATTTATAGAGACAAGATGCATTGAAATTATGAGGGAAACAAAAGAGAGGAATAAATAAATTAGAGCAATTAAGAAAGCAAAAATAATTCAAATTCTAAATAAAGGCCGCAACCTTGATTAAGGGGGTTTCAAAATAGTCAAACAATGATAAGAGGCCATAGTCTTAAGTAAGGAGTTGCATAAATGTTAAAGGGCCGCGGCCTTATGTACATTACAAACAAGATACAAAAAAACTTAAGTCTAGGAGGCAGCGTCGTCTTCAACATCTCCATCTTCACCCTCTACGGCTGTCTCCATTACCTTGTCCTCTCCCACAGCCTCCTCTAACTACTTCATGTCCATCTCCTCTGCCTCAGCCCTCATCTCGGCTATAGAGGTAGTGTGCTTGGCATTACCAACACCCCAAGACATTATTTGGTCCTTGGCATCTAGAAAGTTCTTGGTGTCCCTATATCTTAATTCCTAGTAGCCGCAGATGTATGCCTTATTATTGGTGAGGAATAATCCCATTAACTTTTTATATGTAGCCACAGTAGATTTTTCACCTTGATTGAGGGCCAAGGAGTGGGACTCTTTCGTCTACTTGATGGATGCGGCATGCTCAGTCTCCATTTGGCTTTGTTTATCTTGAAGTTCCTTCAGTTGGACTTTTAAGACTTGAGGCATGTTTGATGGCATCTGCAGCCTTAGCTTGTTCAATTTTAAGAGTCGTTGCGATAGTTTTCATTTTTTCTTCATCATCATTCTTGTCCTTGGTAGCAGTCTCAAGGACTATTTGGGCAACCTGGAGTGCAGCAATAACATATTTCTTACCAGCCTCAAAAGATGAATTCCTAGCATTCTCCAGGTCACTTGCATGCACCCTCGCCGCGAAATCTTTTAACTTGCATAGCCCTTCGTATTTTAGCCTCTGGGACATTAAAATGTAAGTGTCCTGTAAAAAAATTTGATGTTATAAAAAAAATATGAGCTATAAAGAGAATATTGAAAAAGCAAAGTTACCCTTACCCTCAGCAAGCTATAGAGGGCATATTCTTCCAGGTTCTTATGATCCTCCTCTAAGAGATGGTCCATGTCCATATGGTCAGGACGCTTTCGCATCCCATAGACCTCCCTGACAGTTATGTCCCTGGATGATTATGGGTCCATTCTTCGTAATTGAGGTCGTGAAAGGCCATCATGGCCAACACCAGCACGACTTTAGGGAGGTTCCATGTTGGCATTAACAACCATTATTACTGGAGGAGGGGAAAAATTGGAGGTGGTGGCTTGAGATATTCTGCGGACACCTTGAATCTTAGAATCAGCGAGCATCAAATCTGACACATCCAGGTGGGTGCCAATGTTATCATCAAACTGGACCCCAGGACTTTCTTGGGTTGCAGCCTCCTCAGCCTACACAGTTAGTGCGATAAGATTTATTTGGGGTTAGATGTTAGCTGAGGTAGAACATTTACCCTTGGCCCTTTTCTTATTTTCCTTGCCTAGATGCATTATTGAGGGTAGCCTCATCCTTGTCCATCTCAGCTAATTGAGCTAATAAGATCTCTTTGTCTATCTCCTCACCTGAAAAAGGAATAAAGTAAAAATTGAAAATTCAAAGGTAACTGCCACGGTTTGAATAAAGAGGGGATTATTAGCTTTCGCAGACATTACTGACAGAGTTCCACTTTCGATTTGCTCTTAACGTTTTGGAAACGTAATGAAGGCCATGACAAGTTTCCATTTATATAAGAGGCCACAGGATGACAAAGTATCATTTTTTAAATAGCCACCACAGAGATAATACACCGTAGCAGTCAAGCATCAAGACGCAACACCAAGTCACCCTTTGGCATTACGAATTGGGGGCTTATTGATATGAAAAATATAATACCCCTATCATGGAAGTTGTGAAAGGTATACACCAAAGTACTCACGCCGTGACATGTAAAAGGTCACCTCTAATATAGGCCGTGGCCTTGCACAGCAGGGGGTACGACATCCATCTTGTCTACTAGTTGGACGCATCCCTCAACTTCATAGCTGCTCCACGCTGTGTCATGTGCGCGGGGAACGTGGCATAACATAGAGACCTCCTACAAATAAAGGTCCACACCTCGAGATAGTAAGTTCCAGTTCTTATTCCAACTCCGGGTTCAGATCTCGGGATTTGCGACTACTACACTCGGAGAAGACCTACCAAACTCTTTGCACACCCCTAATACCGCTTGGGGGCTACTGATCTACTTCACATTCATCTCTCCAGCTCACCAGGAACCACTACAAACATCTATATTATCTCTCTTATGTACTGTGTATACCTATTACAGCATTGTAAACTTGCATTACAAACCATATATAATGAGAGGAGGGCAACAAAGTGGACGTAGGCACATTTTAATTGTCAAACCACTCTATATCTTGTATTTTGTCTCTCTTTACTTGCTTTATGTTTTATCTATACTTGATATGATGATGTGAGAACAACTTATGTCTGATTTCTCGTATCAACAATCATGGAGTTTCCCGAAAATATAGATTCTCGATAGGATAATCCAGACATAACAAGGGAGCTCGATTTTTCTCCCATATCCTTCTCTAGTTGGGAGCATCTCGAGAACATGCTTACTCTTTGGATCTTTCTTGGCTTGCTCGCGAGCAAGGGAACTTTCCCTATCTTCCATATAAAAGAAGTAGTTGATAATTTCTAAATAGGTACACTTATTGTAAGACTTCATTCACCTCTTGATTACAACTTTCAATTCCTTGCGATTAGCAGCTTCTTCCTTGGAGATAGGTTCCTCAAAGTAAGTATTAGTGCCAGCAGCTTCTAAAAAAAGGAGCTCATATACATCCTCCAAGGTTATTATGAACTCACCCCAAGTAACAACAAAAGTGTGAGTTTTATGAATCCATCAAGAAACCAAAGTACTCAACGTGTTTTTGTTTTTATCTAAGGTCAAGTTACCAAACCATTTGGTGCAAGACATGCCAATGGTCAACAACTATACAGCGTGTTTGCAATGGGTATAATCAGTTCAGGCACACAGACCTTCACACTATCCACCAGCTGATTTAAATTCCACATTTGAATAGGGATAGTTTCCCTACTCAATCCTAAACCTAGTAATTGTAGAACCAGAGAGGTATACATAATTTTCTATTACGTCATCTTCCCCCTTAAGGAAATTCAAATCTTTGGTCTTCGAAACGAAAGAGCTAAGAAAAGCATTAGAAAACTCCCAAAACTTGTCTATAATTCCAAAGTAGGGGGCACGCTGATAATTTTAACACTAGCGATGATGGTTAGCAATATTAGAGGAAACTTTCCCCAGTGGTGGCACCTATGACGGAAGTAGTTCTTTTGACAACAGCTGCCATGGTAGAGAATAGAGAATCTAAGAGAAGAGAGGAAAGTAAGAATACTTGGGTAACTTGAGAAACATGGAATACAACTTGCTCTTATAATTATAGAAACTCTTTGTTCATAAATCCCATGGGTTAATAAAGATAGATATGATAGGAAACCCTTTTATAAGTGATAACTTGTTTTGAAAAACATGTCACTACTATGAAAGGACGCGCGTTGATAAATGTAATCATCACAAGAAATTTTTCGTCGACTCAGTACCTCACGTAAGTTACACGCGCCGGCCATGAACTGTTGCATGTACGGCTAGGGGAAGGGTTGTTAGTGGCAGTTCTACTGAAGCGATAAAGCAATGATGTAACATTGGGGGAAATTCAAAATACATTTGGGGTGGAACTTTAGGCCCTTCTACACTTGGGGAAATAAATAGTTTTGGAGGAAGTTATATTATAAACCATTGTAATTAACCAAGTTAAAAGATTGAGAAACAAGAAGTCATTTGAGACGCAATATCATCTGAGCAGGAATAGTTTTAAAGTAGCTTGAATTCAGGAGATGGTTATCCCTAGTCTTGTCCTAACATTTTATGTTAATCATGTTCGTATTCAGGTCAATCAAGATGGCATGTGAATTCATTTCTCGTAAAGATATTTCTTCAAATAAATAAATATATCTACGAAGGGGCAATTGTAGAGGGAGGTCCAAGCATAAAGTTGATTAAAGTAACACCAACACTTCACATAAAATATTAGATATTGTCACTCACACAAAGCTGAAGCTGCTCAAAAGGCTTCTTGTGAACATGGTCACTCGTATAAAGATGAAGTGGTAAAAAAGCCTCCTGTAAAGATGCTCACTTTCACAAAGATGAAGTTGTTTCAAGTATCTCCCACAAAGATCAAGCCCAAGAGATAAACTTGGGAAAACACGAAGTGTAATAGGAACTTTAATGTACTTGTATTTATCTTTCTTTGTAAATATAAAGTTCACTTTGTAATGTTGTGAGGTTTCTCTGTACCCTCGAGGGGTCATGTCTGGCAAGGCATAGGAGAGATTACATATTCTATCGAACAACCTCATTTTGGGTATCTCGTAGGGATTTGGTTTGGAGACTTGGGTGCAAGGCAACATTGGAAGAGATCAACCCCTTTTGGGTACTTAGGAAAAACCTTGGTTCATACACAACATGGCTCAGTAGTCCCTCGAGGTAAAATATCTAGGAACCCACTCGAGGGTCCCTAGTCCTAAATAGTTGTCCAAAAGTTAACCTATGATGTTTTCACACATCGCAACTTGCTCGAGCAATCATTAGTCGAGCAACCTTCAATTCGACGAACTACTTTTTTGAGTGATATGGCAACACTTCCTTTGCAGGTTACTATTTACCAAATCTTTGATGTCAGCACAGTTAACATTCAGTAACTCGATAAAATAACACTCAAGTGAAAATATTCCTATGATGGTAAGTTCATAGCTGACACATCACATCTTATTTAATGTTATCACAACTTTGAGAGTCTAAACATTGTACCCACCAAAATATCATATTTATTTCATTTAATGTAATATCTTTGGCATTAAATGCATAAGACTATTGGCATTAATAAGAGATCAGATGTATTTATTATAGGAAGGTCACCCGAATGATCTATCTCTCCTGTAAATACCCCCAAAGTTATATTATTTAGGGATCGCACTTTTGTAGCCCAGAACTGCAACCAAAATACTTCCACACAAGGGAATTTATCGCGAGAACATTTATTATGTGACCAACCTCATTTAATTTACTTGTGTTTAAGGTTACTGCCTTGCTTTATTACACTAGAAGTGCTTGCTCCTACTCCCTCCAGTCTAGTCAACAGTGGGATCCGACTAATTGATTGTTTCATTATAGCATTTAGGTTATAAGAATATATTTAATACAAGAGTTTTATACATTGAATGTGTCGACTTGGGACTTGTATTTATTATTGTTGATGTTTGTTCTGAGGCCCTAATCACCATCTTAATAAGGGGTTACGTCTCCCTTGATATTAGTATCATTTCAAGAAGCCACCTCCTATAGCACCGTTGATGTGATTGGATATGTTATATAGTATATGATGAGTTTCATGCTTATTCAAATTTTATTCCTATTGCTAGATTGTATTACCATTGTATTTACGTATTTCATTTTGATATATTTGGCAAAAAATTAAAAAGTGTTTTCTTGTACTTAAATTTTTTTGAAAAATACAAAAAGATTTTCATTTTCTTTTTAAGAAAAAGTGAAAGAAGAAGAAACTATATTTTTTGATAAATTTTCTATAAAATACAAAAAGGGTTTTGTATATTTTAACACCATATGTGGATGAACATTAAAAATGTCTGAGTCACCCATTCATTCCATATACACGTGACTATTTTGTAGAATTTTGAGACGTGACATCATTTCATTTGTGTGCTAGATAATGTGTGGAGTCATTAAGATTTGATTTGATGAAAACTTGCTATATATTTGACTCTTTGTCACCTTTAATGCACATGAGCATGGACTTATTGGAGTACTGCAGTTACTTGCCACGTGTTGATTGTAGTGTTTTCATCCTAATCCTGCTTTTAAACTGAACCAAATGTGAAAATCGAGATAAGAAAAGTAGTTTATGTAAGATCCATTGCCTGGATTTAAAAAATATTAAAAAAAAAATTATTTTTCTATTAAGATTACTATTTCAGGAGCCAAAAAGATTAAAGGCACCTAAAAATAGAAGTTTTAGGCCAATTTCAAGAGCTTTGATGCCTCACAACATATGAGTATTAATTTCTTCAAAAATATTGCGAGAATAAATTCAATATGCGAGATTTTGAGGGAGTTAACTCGAAGATCAATGGGTTTGCACAATCTATAAAAATATCGAAAAGCATTACATATTTTTGGGTGTCGTTGGTGTAAAAATCACTTACGGTCTTGATTAGTTGATTAGGTTAAGTCATTTTCTTTTGAGTTCACCATTTTTACACCTAAGATAGACTTCAACATCTTTTGTTAATGGTGTCTCATTCGTTTGTGCACATGTGTTATGATTTCCTACATTGTTAATGTATATGATATGTTAATATCCCTAGATTACATTTCCATGATTCGAATATTTTTGTGTTTCTCTATGGCATGTTGTATTTGTAAAATTTTTACACTTAAAAAAATTAAAAAATGTCAAAACTAGTTTGTGGAGCCTTTGAGATTATCATTGCATGTTTTTCTGTCATTAGTATTTTTTTTGTAATAATATCTTACTATTTTAGGTGATGTTCTCTATATTTGATGATTAGTTTCTACTCCTTGTCTATTTCGGACAAAATAAAAGGAGAGAACAAATTACAGGGGAGTTTTATTTATAGGAGAGAATTTTATGAATTTTATCTTATATGTCACACTGTATGCATCATAGGTATTTGCTTTGCTTCATGTGTGTAGGTTCTTTTGGAAGCTAAGATTTACATTACACTCGAAGAAGACAGAGCGCCCAAGAGAATAACAAGAAGAAGTGGAGATTTGAGCACATCATTTGAAGTCATTTTGAAGACATCATTATGTTGTACCTATCCATTTTCTAGGGTTTGAGAGGGTATTAAGATATGTTCATTATCTTAGGTGATTTTAATGTAACTTGGATTTTGGTTTTATGTTTGTACCAGATTAGCTAAAAGGGTGATATTTGTAAGAGCATAAATCTTGTCATTTTCTCATAGATTAAGCTTACATACATTTGGGCGTATCCCAGTACCATTTGACTCGAGCCGTCACAAAGAACCAAATCTCCAACATCTCCAACTTCAAGATGATCTCCCCATTACGAACGTATAAAAATATTAGGAAATTGAATTTATTTAGATTTATATTATGAGATTTTTTATTAAATACGATGAACTTTTTATCATTATAAAATTTCAAAAAATCGCTAACTTCGTTCAAACGAGAAGTCATTCTCATTCAAATGAGAAGTCAAACTCATTAGAAGCCTCGTTTAACATTTTACTAACGTGCGTCTAATGAGTGCATACTGTTTGGCCTTATCTGATGTTCATTTGAAGCTTTATCAAATGAGATAGGGTCTTCATTCTAACGACCTTGATGTTATTATCACGAGATGTTGTTCTCATTCGAACGAAGCCTGCCTTCTTTTGAATTAATGAAGTCACCTCAATTTTTGTTATGTCTTATAAATACCCACTTCATACAGTTTTT
Organism: Sambucus nigra; assembly: GCA_949130495.1. Taxonomy (NCBI): domain Eukaryota; kingdom Viridiplantae; phylum Streptophyta; class Magnoliopsida; order Dipsacales; family Adoxaceae; genus Sambucus; species Sambucus nigra. The sequence goes on from OX422220.1 coordinate 459,048,990, forward strand.
CAGAGACTTTTTGCAAATCAAAAACTGCATACCTGGTGCAAATATCATCACTTTATTTAGGTCTAAAACACCTTTTGATTCCAAAATTCATCCCAAATATATGTGTGAATACATTTGAAACCCTAAAGTATATCATATTTGAGGTTACTCTTGTGGAGAGACATTCTTCACTGATGACCTTGTGGTTCTCAAGGGGCTCACTGCAGAAGGAAAACCAAGGCTGATCGGGGATACCTATGGTTGACCTCCACCTATGGACGACTCAGGAGAGAGCCACATTCTCTAGAAGTTTTTAAGTAGTGTCTTGTAAATATCTAAAGTGGTGAAATATGTTTTTCCCGCAAGGGATTTTTCCTCAAATTTCCTTGTCTGCATGCTTTAATTGATTTATTTTATCACTTAGATGCATGTGTTAGGATAAAAGATAAAATTTGATTTGTGTGTGTTGGACATTTAATTACATAAGTATTCCATTAATATCGTAGAGAAATCTGAAGACATAAGTAAATACTATGAGTTCCATAGAGATCATGGTCATAACACTAACAATTGCATAGCCCTGAAGAACAAGATAGATAATCAATTCTAAAGAGGTAATCTTTCAAATTTCTAACATAAGGGATGCTTAATAGATCGCGCAGACGAGTGGGGAACCCAGAAGATGGTCAAAATCCCCTTGTAGAAGGGGAGATGACAAGAAAAGAGGTAGGTATGATGATTTCGATGATGATCCAAACGTGCTGAGAAGATTTAAGGAACTAGTGCTCAAGGTAAAAAAAATCTCTTTTGGATGTAAGTTTATTGCATGGGGTTGATGTAGGAAAAGAAGATGAAATAATAAGGAGAAAATCCTACCTCAATAAAGCCAAAGCATATGCCTATCTTCGAGAGATTATTCGATCTAGTGATGTGGGATTATCCAAAGATGTTGGATAAAGCCAAAGCATGTGCCCATAAGAGGAAAGTGAACAATGGTCTTTTAGTTATGGGATTATCCAAAGATGATCTGTCAGGAGTGATTTATCCTCATGATGACCCCTAGTTGTTACACTGATGGTCCACAAAGGAAAGGGCCTAGAGTTTCAGTCGACAATGATATTTTGGATGACATATTATTCCACAAATGCTTCAGAGTTTTAGTTCTGGGAGATAAAAATCATGAATCTTATAAGAATTCCCTAATTGGTTTCATAGGAGAAAATGTTTATCCTTTGGAAACTATTAGTCTGTATGTTGTGATCAGTACCTGGACAACTTGTCGAAATAAGAAGATATATTTCTTCATCCGAGAAAAAAATGTCAGCTCAACCTATAATATTATCCTAGAATGGATTGGATTATATAAATTTAAATAAATGATTTATGCCATTAATCAGTGTTTAAAGTTCCCCACTTATTATGGGATCAGCGTGGTTAAAAGGAATCAAATTGAAGCTAGAGAATGCTACTACTGAAAGAGTTGGCGCTTGCGTTCAAATAAGGAAACAATATAATGAATGCCTTTTAACCCAAATTAACCCTAAGCATGCAACTAGGTGTGATTGAAACAATATGAAATCATGCAAGAGTTATTCAACACACAAAGTTTAAGGAAAAATCCCCCACAGGGACAAAACCATTTGTATATCACTATAATTTATAAAATACGGTTTACAATCGGATTACAATGAAATACAGGTTGACTAAGAATTAACCTCGGGTATCGGATTCTGTAGTCGCGGCTGGAAGAAAAATCCCTTTCCAGAAGGGCTTGCGGCTGGAACTATCCCTGTCCAGTAGGGCTACAATGAAGAGGAAGAAACGGTCCACTTCACAAAGGGTTGAACAACATCAATGGTGTTCTTTGGGTTACCGAATTTGATTCACAAAGATACGGAAGATGTGTGAATCTAAAAACCTAGAATCATAGGACTCAATAGGTGAAGACTTTAGGGTTGATATGCTCTGAAAATCGTGTATAAGTCTTAAGAAAACCAACTGCTGATCGTGGTTTAAATAAGCGATCGAAACCCTTCAAAATCGGCTGCACGATCTGGCAGTGATTATCCTCGCCGGATCGGTCCGGTCGATTAGGCGGATCGGTCCGGGTAAGTCGGATCGGTTCTTTTTCTGAAACCGGATCGGTCTGGTTGGCATCGGATCGGTCCGGAACTTTTGCCTTCATCGGTTCGCTATGGATCCGGTGGCTACTGGATCTTGACAAATCGGATTGGTCCGGTAGGAGGTCGGATCGGTCCGATGAATCGGATCGGTTCTTTTTCTGGATCGGATCGGTCCGGCCAGGTCTGATTCCCAAATTCTTTCTTCTTTTGATCTTCGGATTTTGTTGATGACGATGTGATCTTTTCAACCAACAATCTTGTAACGGCGTATGACATAACATATACATAAAGATGGACAAATTGTCCTTACAAATTTGTCCTTACAAATCTCCCCCTATGTCTATGCCGGAACAAACATAAAAAAATCCGAATTATCAAATATGAAATTTCCTATACAAATCTACCCTTCCATGAACCCAAAACTGAAAGAGTACAAGTGAATAAGACTGCATCGATTGATCTTCAAATCTTAAGGAATCTCAAAGCTTTTCTCATCAGGGTGTGCAATTCAGAGATCATCAAGATAGTACCTACACACATGAGATAAAGCAAAATACCAAGTGACGTATCGAGTTTTGAAATGAGATAAACATAAGCATATATATCAATGTAAGATGATATTCTCAGAATTACAAAAACTAAACTCCCCCATAATCAGATAATTCATTCTCCCCCTTTTTATGATGTCCCCAAATAGACAAATGAGAGAAATACATCAAGCAATCAAGTACCGGGATGTCACAAGGCATAAAATCACATCATGAATGAACATAAAACAACCAAGTCGGTGATAGCGTAAAAGAATGGGTGTGATCAAAATTCAATAGGAAAATCAAAGCATACAAACATGACATATGTGCACGATGAATATTGGATATTCCTAACGAATGAACTCAAATGCTTCCTTTGGTGTAAAAGATTGGAAATATATGACATTGACTATCAAATCTACAAATCAAAGCTCAAAGTGATTTCTACACCAATAACGTCCAAAATGATTTTCATGCGTTTTCAGGACTTTTAAGGAAGTGCAAACCCGTTTTTCAATCTCCAAACTCCCTCAGATTTATATTTTGAATAGAGGTATACTAAATTCTCAAACTTTGGAGAATTGGTGGTGAAAACCTAAATGGCCCATATTTGGCATGTATTACTTTTGATTGCCTTAAGAATTTTTTTTTTCGGGCTCTTTTAACCTCTTAGGACCTCGGATATTAAAATTCCTCCATTTTTTAGGTCCTTTTTAACGGTGGCTTTTGCGCAAAGGATAAGAATCAACTTTCGCAGCCCCTCCCCGTTATGAAAATATGCGCACAGTCTCACCAAACGGTTTTTACATGCAATCCAATCTTGTCAAGTTTTATCGCATTTTATACATTGTATAGACAGGATTGAGATGGAAACACTCAAGCCAACATGAGATTGACAAGTGCAACAATCAAATATAGCCGTGCATGTGTGCAGAAAAAAGGATATAGGAGTCAAGCATGTAGGAAATATCACTAATTACATCTCAAGGACTCCAATCAATGTTAAGCACATGGATGAAATGATGTAGCCTCTCAAATCTCTATCAAACAGTCACATGGATAAATGAAATGAAGTTGTGACTTGGCTATCTTAAATGCTCATCCATAAAAAGCAAATCTCTTTTTGATTTTTTTTCAAAAATTTTATCAAAATAAAATCTTTTTGTGCTTTTCTGAAAATTTTTCTAAAAAGAAAATCTTTTGTATTTTTCAAAAACAAGAATATATACAAAAATGATACATACTAGCAATAGGCAACCAATGACATCATGAAAAACACCCTATGCTAGTAAACAAGACTAGATCTCAACCGGGAGTAACGGTGGAGTTTTCCAAAGATGGTGACATCTTTTGAACCAACTCCACTAGATCATGTGTAGTCTTGATCAAAAACTTCACTTGCTCGCGAATATGCGCAAACTCTCTATCAAAATGAGCAGGCAAAGAATCATGAGTGGGTGCATGTGCATGAATGTGTGAAGTGGCATGATGTGGCACAAAACCCAACTTAGAACAGAACTCCCTAAGATGCCCGCGTTTCTTGCAGTGGGAGCAAACATAAACCGGTCTAGGAAGTAATTTATCAACAATTTTGGGGTGAATATTCCTAGACGGACACCCATGGGCCTCACTCACAACGGTGGATATAGGCTCGGGAGCATTCTTTAATGTGACTTGGACCTCTTGTGCTTGATTGAGGTCATCCTCGAGATGGGATACACGTGTCATCAGACTAGACACTGTGTTGGACAAGTCACCTTTTTCTCTTTTTAGCTCATCACTTTCTGCCTTTAATTCACGAATAAGAAGACCTAGGATCCTATTTGACCTTTTTGTTTCCATGGTCTCGATAAACAAGTTTCTGAAGGCATTTTGGATCAACCTATCATCACCATTATCACCCTCACTATCACTTAGAGAAGTGGGCATAGCAGCTTTCTTGCCCTCTCTCTTAGGTCTAGTGGGACACTCAAATTTCTTGTGCCCTATCCCATCGCACTCAAAGCATCTTATCTTCTCAAGATCTTTCTTTCTTTCTTTTCCACTCTCATCACAACTCTCTCTTTCTCCAAACAATCTTAAATCTCTCTCTAAGGCGGTGATCCTAAGATTTAAAGCATTATTACGCTTCTTGGTTTCAAATGACTCAGAATACAACTCAGCGTAGACGTGTTGAAGATCACACTCGCTCTTACTTTCCACATCATCCTCCCCCTCACACTCTTCGCTCTCACTGTCGAGGTGTCCCTGTGAGTCAGCATCCTCGTCGTCGTGAGGTGCACTAGAAGAACTCACATGACTATCCATGAACGCGGTGAAGTTACGCCCATGCGGTGACTCATCTCCCAAGTCCACTGACTCGACATCACTGTCGTCACTAAGGGTAGCATTCAGGACAGCTTTCCCTTTCTCTCTATTCAGACGATTGGCACACTCAAACACACTATGACCCCTACCATCGCATTCAAAACATCTCTCACTGTCTTTCTTAGGAGGGTCTTTGGAATCTTTCTCATTTTCCTTTTCAGAAGTATTTTTCTCAACATTCTTTTTATCATTGAAATTTCCACTTTTCTTGAATTTGAGAATTCTTTTGAAATTTTTTGCAAACAGGGCCAAGTCATCTAAGTCAAAATCACATTCAGACTTGGACTCAAAAACTTTTTCTTTCTTTTTCTGAAAATGAGTCTTTAAAGCAATCCCATTATCCTTAGCCTTAATGGTTTTGGGAAACATGTCAATCTCCTAGGTTTGAAGATCTCCTACAAGTTCTTCCAACTTAAGTGATTTCAAATTTCCCAACGAGTTCAAAACAGTGACTTTAGGAATAAAGCGTTTTGGGAGAGATCTCAGAATCTTTTTAACGACACGCGTGTTATCAATTACCTCACCCAAATTAAAACTAGAGTTAACAATGTCCGACAAGCGTGCAAAAAACTCATCAAAGCATTCGGACTCAGACATGGTGATAGTCTCGAATTGGGTGGCCAAATTTTGTAATTTAGACTCTTTAACAGCGTTCGTACCCTCATGGGTAAGTTGCAAAACATCCCATGCCTCCTTTGACGTGGTGCACGTCATTATGCGTTTGAACTCATCCGGAGTGATGGAAGCAGAAATAGCACTCAATCCCTTAGAATTAAAGGAAGACCATCTAAACTCATCTTCGGTCCATTGCGTGACAGATTTTAAATTTGTCACATTTTCAACAGTGACGGAGGGAGGTGTCCACCCTCTTTCAACAAGAATCCATACCCGTTCATCAATGGCTTTTAAAGCCGACCTCATACGGGCTTTCCAATAGGCATAATTCGACCCGTCAAAAATAGGCATTTTATAATATGACTTCTCCATTTGAACACGCTCTTTTCAAAAATCAATTTATTTCAAAAATTGATATCTTTAGAAAAATTTTGCGGAAAAAGGAATACGCGATAGATTAGCGTAACCTGCTCTGATACCAATTTGAAAGAGTTGGCGCTTGCGTTCAAATAAGGAAACAATATAATGAATGCCTTTTAACCCAAATTAACCCTAAGCATGCAACTAGGTGTGATTGAAACAATATGAAATCATGCAAGAGTTATTCAACACACAAAGTTTAAGGAAAAATCCCCCACAGGGACAAAACCATTTGTATATCACTATAATTTGTAAAATACGGTTTACAATCGGATTACAATGAAATACCGGTTGACTAAGAATTACCCTCGGGTATCGGATTCTGTAGTCGCGGCTGGAAGAAAAATCCCTTTCCAGAAGGGCTTGCGGCTGGAACTATCCCTGTCCAGTAGGGCTGCAATGAAGAGGAAGAAACGGTCCACTTCACAAAGGGTTGAACAACATCAATGGTGTTCTTTGGGTTACCGAATTTGATTCACAAAGATACGGAAGATGTGTGAATCTAAAAACCTAGAATCATAGGACTCAATAGGTGAAGACTTTAGGGTTGATATGCTCTGAAAATCGTGTATAAGTCTTAAGAAAACCAACTGCTGATCGTGGTTTAAATAAGGGATCGAAACCCTTCAAAATCGGCTGCACGATCTGGCAGTGATTATCCTCGCCGGATCGGTCCGGTCGATTAGGCGGATCAGTCCGGGTAAGTCGGATCGGTTCTTTTTGTGAAACCGGATCGGTCTGGTTGGCATCGGATCGGTCCGGAACTTTTGCCTTCATCGGTTCGCTATGGATCCGGTGGCTACTGGATCTTGACAAATCGGATCGGTCCGGTAGGAGGTCGGATCGGTCCGATGAATCGGATCGGTTCTTTTTCTGGACCGGATCGGTCCGGCCAGGTCTGATTCCCAAATTCTTTCTTCTTTTGATCTTCGGATTTTGTTGATGACGATGTGATCTTTTCAACCAACAATCTTGTAACGGCGTATGACATAACATATACATAAAGATGGACAAATTGTCCTTACAAATTTGTCCTTACAACTACACTTCGACCGACTAGGAGGAACAAAAGAAACTTACCACTACCTACTAGGTATAAATGATGGATCCATGCGAAGAAGAAGACATGGTTAAAGGACAAGTCGTTGAAGTCGTGGAATCAATTATCTTGAATGATGAACTCTGAAAGAAAACAATATAGATTGGCTCATCACTAGAACTAACCATCAGAAAGTAGTTGGTACATTTTCTCAGGCAGCGAAACAATATTTTTACTAAGAGTTTTGACAATATGTAAAGAATTGATACAGAGTTCGTGTCTCGTGAAATTAACATATTCAAGGTTGACAAGACGATCAGACAAAAGCTTTGGCATTTTCATTACATTCAGAACATTAAGCTAACCTTGTTTATAGATGACTTTGCGAGCATGGTCAAGTTTCTTGGTCATGTGTGTGAGTGCTTCATCATAATAGTACATCCAGACCGTACAAGGTTGCTTATGAAACTAATATATAACGCCATTAACTTTTTCATTTAGTCTTTTGATTATTAGGGATTGAGGGTTGGTCGAAAAAAGACTTTTTCGTCCGTTTTGCCTCCACTATCTGAGGGACCATAATTAATTATTGAGAAGATTGTCCTTTTCCCTTAAACATTATTAGTTTCTATAACTCTTCCATCAAAAAGGTAATTCTCATGTTCCAGAAAATAAGCACCATCATTCTTGTCGGTAAACGCTAAATTCTTAAGACCCTCAAGCTCAACACGTACTGATTTTTTTTCTTTCTCAGGAAATTTGGCGACCACTCTGACGCCTTTAAACTCTGAGTTTAGGATAAATTTATTCTTTGAATAAGTCGAGGACAAGTATGAAATCTTCTAGTCAAACGCACTACTCTTTTTCAAGTTGCAAAGATTCTTCTCGTAGTCGGCATACAGACATGTCACTATTTCCTTATGACTCGGTTAAAAGTTGATTATCATTTCATGATAAGAAACATTATCTTCCACTACCTAATGAAAAAACTAACACGTAATTAGAAATTCTTCTTTAGCTTGAGAAGACACTTCTTGTCTAAGCAACTCCTCAAGATCCTCTTCACCCATCTATCCATAACCAGCATTGAATAACAAGTAAGGTCGGTGTTAAAGGTCAATCTGAGTAGTGACCAAATTACCCAGCTTGGTGTTAAACTTAAAAACATGTGGTTGCGTAAAAGTGGAGGCAAAATAAAGAAACAATTGCAATAATTTAAATTAAGACAATGACCTGGACAATAAAGAATATCAAACTCTTAAAGAAAAAATTGCAATAATTTAAATATTATGGGAGTTACATCAAGGTGTTACATTCATATTGAAAAAAGTTCACAAAGAAAATGGAAAAAAGAATATCAAACTCCTAAATATACTAATATCTATCTTATATCTTCTCCTTTTCTGCTGAAACCTCATCCTTCCCCCGCTCAGCACCCACCAGCTGATCCTTGGCCTCCGTAGACTCACCTATCTCCTCCTCATCATCAAATTTCATTTCTATCTGAAGGAAAGTTCCAGGATTGTAAAGATCTCAGATCCCTCCACATTACTAACCTTAACGAGGGCATCATTGGAATCTTCCTTAAAGGAAGACTTCCTCAAATACTTAATCTATATCACAGCAGTGGGTAATACCTTATCTCAATCCCTGGTAAAGGCATCCTCCCTATCCTTAACGACATTGTCCTTAACCTAAGCCACTTGTATTTTTTCCTGGTCGACAACCTTCATAGCCTCATTGGCCTCCCTCTTGGGAGTGGTCGCAGTTGCTTTTGATGAAGTCTTCCCTTACTCTAGGAGTAAACCTTGTCTTCCATCTTCTTATTCTCACCCTCATGGAATCGAATAAATTCTCGTATCCCTTGAAGGAAAATTTTACATTGAACGAGGAATCTTTCAATTTGTCATTACTCCTCAGAAGTTGATCATAATCAATCATGAATTGTAATACAAACGTTCAGGAAACAAAGTTAGCAAAAAGAATCGTAATAAGTATGATAGCAGGTTTATAGTAGACAATACACTTACGAAGTCTAGATTTTGATTTGATCGATCAACTAGCCTTGAAGGAGGGAGGGAAGATGGAGCCACCTCATCGGTCGGAAGAACTCTAACTCCAATCAATTCACGAGGGAGCTCGAGATGAACCACTATAGACTCAGCAGGATCATTTCCCTTGTCAATGGGATCTTTTTCGACCACCTCAATGTCGGATCTAGACGCCTCCTTAACCTCTTATACTGAGGATCATGGTCCTTAGCTGGTGATGTGTTCACAATAACAGGATGGCGGGACCCCCAACTTCAGGATTTTTTTCTCGCAAAAGGATATTATCTGGTCCCGGTGTGGAGATTGGGGATTTTCTATTCACCATTTAGGAAAGACATCTGCTCGGCACTAATTCTATGTTTAGGGGATCAGTATACGAAGAAGTGTTCTCTGCTGAGAAATTCCCTTGTGCTCGGTGGAAGAACTTATTAACAGATCTCGAGGTATCAGAGGATGAAGAGGCCGTATTGTCCTAGATAATGAGGGATGAGGGTATCCCCTCAGTTCGTCTAGCCGCGATGGACAATAATAGAACTAAGGTGGCTGAGCAGGAAGGAAGTCGGGCGAGGGTGATCTGCAGCACCAATTATTTATTGAATAAACCGAACAATCTCCAAGTTAGTGAAATTGACTTTAGAAATACAGGGAATTTTTATCTTCCTTTTATCTGCAAAACAAAAAAATAAAGATTTATAGTTAGCTATAAAGTAAATGGAATAAATCAAAAGAAAAAATATACAAGTTGTGTGTGAAAGTGTCCACCTATGCCTTGGCCCTCCTGAGGGCCCCTTGGAACACTCTAAATCTCACCCTCAGAAAGAGGGACAAAATGATAATCCTTTACAATCAGACGATGATCCCAATAATCTTTATTGGAACTAGGTAGATTCACAATAAGGTATCTATTAGATTGTCTCATGTTCAAATAATAAATGTTCTCGTTGGTGGTACCCCAACTCTTTTATTCCGATATTTTTCATGTATTGTTCATTTATGCGATAAACACCATTAATAACTTCCAAGTATTTGGGGTAACATAGGCAGGAACTACATCAAAATGTTGGCAAAAATTCAAAAATAAATGCGGCAGGGGAGGGGAGGTGGAGTGACCCCATACACTGTAATAAAGATAGTTGGCATCCAGTGGCCCTCCTCTAAGGCACAATGGTCATAGGTACCAAATAATAATTCGATTTTTACCCACAAAGTGATTATACGAGTGTCCCTAAACAGCTATAATGAACTCTCATCCACCGTGTAGACCATATTTTGAACAAAATAAATAGAAGGAAGTTACTACGGTGAAAAGACAATAAAAGAATGCAACCCCCGTGGAAGAATAAAACTATCACAACTGGTAAAAAAGATTTTGAAGAGAAGAAATAGATTTTGAAATTAAATCATAGGCTTTGTGATGTCTCCCTAGTAGCATAAAAGTACTTTCCATTTTGTTTTTATGGTGGCTCCTTACCCAGCGAGCTTTATGGCATGCGTTCCCCTAGATGCTTCATGATCCTTTCCATTATTTACAAAATTCCCACTACCTCAAGAAAAAAAAAAGTGCAAACTTTTAAAGATCAACTGTTGACCAAGCACCTCAATAGGTTAAAAATCACAATGGAAGAATTACGACTAAGTTTTCATGAAACATACCCACACCTACTAGTTAAAACTCCATTGTTTCACTCCACCTACCAATGTTTGATCCAACCAACAATAAAGTACTGGGGACTTTTATTATACCATAAAACGAGAGTACGCCATGGACCAATGAAATTTCCGCATCTATCATGATGAAATACTCAATTATGCATTATTCGCAAGTCATTATCTTGGTCGGCTCAATATTCTCTTCCGGTCGGTAGTGTGGCCGACCACCAGAAAGAAGGTCGACCATAAACATGACTGTGTGTCGAGGTTTAGGTACACGTGGGAATATATGCAGTCTCTTTTAAAAATGCATGTGGGTTAAACTTCCCAACTAGCTCATGATTGGTTGTCATTAAGAATGTAAAAAGGTGTAACTATCTGACTTATAATGGCATTCCACCTCTTCTTCTTACCCCTACTATAAATAGCACACCATAACCCTTAATTGGGATGAAGAAAATGGTGTAACTAAACTCTATAGAGATATCTAAGAGCTTGTACCCTCATCTAATACAAAACATCGTTGTACTTGTGGATGTAGGCATCTCATTGAGCCGAACAAGGTTAACCTCTTATGTCATCCTCTATCTCTCATCTCTCATAAAGATTAAACTATTTTCTAATATATTTGTTATAGTTTATTATTTGAAATTCCTAGCTAAGACCTAAACATATTTATTTACGAGTTTTAGACAATAACAAGAGCAACCCAAACACTTTAAGAAAATTTCAATTTAGCGGAGATTTAAGTACACATTCATGAGGGTAACGAATTTACGATTGGGTAAAGGCATTAGATTTATTAAGTTGACTATGGTTGCAAAAGAAAAAAGCCAAAAACGGTGAGGGCCCAGCACTAAGAAAATACCGTTAGCCGGATCTAAAAAATATGCCCACGACGGCATTTAACAGTACCTTGTTGTTCATGAATGTGAGGACAAGAGAGACGGATATTTATATCACAATTTTAAAAGAAATTTTTTAATTTGCGGTACGCACCACCATAATTAGTTTACACATTTTTTATTTTTGAACAAAATTGGCATTCAACTATTACTTGAAATTTAAAGAAAAAAGCAAATACATTAGATTTTTTAGACGTGACATAATACCAAATATAATTGGAAAAGTGATCAAAAAAATGACTCACCGAAAACCATAACTAGATAAAATAGCATCATTAAAGATAAGTTCTAATACAGACGAAGTTTTATTTATTGAACTTGCTAAATATAGCTTAGAGGACTTGCCGTTGTACAAAAATACTGGACACTTGAATTTGAACACAATAATTGGTGAGTGTGGATTATTTGACTGCGCACATGAAGATGAGGATGACCGAAATGACGATGGTACGTTCCACAAGGAGAGCAGAAAACTTGGGTGTTGTATGGATAGAATATAACCCGTCCTTACTCGGGCATGTGAGTAGTGTAGTCTTGGTTACTTGATCCTTCATAAGAAAGTATCTAAAATTCAAATAACAAATTATTGCCTTTTGCAAATATTCAAATAGACAAGAGAGGTTTGGTAATAGTAGGAACATGAAGAATATTATTTAAACAATAAATAGAATTTTGTGTGCGAATAAATGATTGTTGGACATGTGAAATGGAGAGTCACTTAGCATTACCTATGGGCATTTTGTCATTGACATTATATTATGAGGGAGGATATGGAGTATAACGTTGATAACAACTAGTGGCAAATTAGCAATATGGCTTGTGCCTTTGAAAAAATTTGGCAGCGAGGACAATTATCATTATTAGAAAAGTGACGGACATTATTTAAGATGATACCACCATGCCTAGAAGGATGGTTATGGGAGTGAGGACCACTACTACGAATGGAATGATAATGGGATCCACTGTATTAGGAGAGATTAACGGATTCATGGGGGAGTTAGTGTTGAGATTGGTGAGAGCATGAAGTTCGAAGAATAAGTAGTCGGTAACATTGAGTTTTAGTGTGATAAAATGGCGGGCTTGATTAATTGTAGCGAGGGTGGTTGAAGTTGTGGAATTTGGGATATAGAAGAGGAGTTTACAACATTTCATATTGCACAAATTTCTTTCAAATATATTCTATAAAAATATTATTTAGATTATTGATCAGGAATTTGTGAAGGATGAATTATGAATTTAATATTGGCCTTTATAGGATAAAGCTTCCGCTACTACTAGCGTTTCCAAAGACTTTCCCATTCATCCGGTTCTACAATTTTAACTTTTTTAGTAATATATAATTTTAACTTTATTTTATTTAGAAATTTATGTCTACTAATTCTTGGTTGGTTGTCATCCCACCATAATCCCTTCCTATCCACAACCTTAGATTACGTCATTGGCTCCATGCATTGGGTGAGGAATCAAAGGCCTTACATGACAATTAAACATGGGATCTTGTCCCTCCTCACACTGATATTTATGTTATTGGGTATTTTTGGGGGATTTTCACCAAAGTCAAATTAGATTGTAAGGACATTTTTCACATGTCCGAAATGTTTCATTTATTTATGTCGTACGCCGCTACATTTGGCACGTCTCCTCACAATCTCACATGACGGCCTCTATCTGAATTCCGGGAATCAAGCATGCATTATCTCCACTAATATGTCCCACATCTGCCTCAATGACTTCACGTTCCAAGATTTTAGGGACTTAATGCAAGTGGTACGCAAGGGAAGTCAAAACAGTGAAAAAAAGGCAAAATAGGAGAGTTCAAGGACATTTTCGTAATTTCACATCCATAGTTCGGAGGTCTGGTCAACTATAAAGTTGAAGATCTCGCCGTAATGAAGATACTGGAAAAAACGGCACCTCAATCCGAGCTACGATGAAGGAGTTATGACCTTTTGAAGATAGAGAAAATTCCTTAAAGAATGCTGTTTTTTTTGTACGCTGGATAGAATTTTAGAGTTTTAAGAACGTGGGACTCTTCATATTTTTTCGTATAAATACCAACTTCGGGGGAGTTGTTTTGCAAGACTTTAGGATACGAATTTGAGAGTCCAAATACACCTAGTCTTCATATTCTTGAGTCCCAAGACTCATGTTTTGATTCACACATCATTGCCAATCCTTTGTGAATCCTTTTGCAACCCAAGAACACAACTTTGGTTTGTTCAACCCTTGTGGAGGAGACCGTTCTTCTTCTTCATTGCAGCCCTACTGGAAAGGGATAATTCCAGTCGCGACTACAGAATTCGATACGCGAGGGTAATTCTTAGTCAACTTGTATTTTCATTGTAATCCGACTGTAAGCCGTTTTCTTACAAATTATAGTGAAAATAAATGGTTTTGCCCCTGAGGGGGATTTTTCCTTAATTGCATGTGTTTGAATGTTCTTGCGTAGATTATCAATTTATTCAATCACATACTGCTGCATGTTTAGGGTTTGTTTGAGTTAAAAGGGTTTTATATATAATTTGATCATTTGAACGCGAGCACACACGTTCTCAAATTGGTATCAGAGCAGGTTACGCTAATCTATCGCGTATTCCTTTTTTTTTCCGCAAAATTTTTCTAAGATATCAATTTTTTGAAAAAATTGATTTTTGAAAAAGTGCGTGTTCAAATGGAGAAGTCATATTATAAAATGCCTATTTTTGACGGGACAAATTATGCTTATTGGAAAGCCCGTATGAGGTCGGCTTTAAAAGCCATTGATGAACGTGTCTGGATTTTGGTTGAACGAGGGTGGACTCCTCCCACCGTGACTGTTGATAATGTGACCAACTTGAAACCTGACATTTCTTGGTCTGATGAAGAAATTAAATGGTCCTCTTTTAATTCTAAGGGTCTAAGTGATATTTCTGGGTCTATCACACCTGATGAGTTCAAACGCATAATGACGTGTACCACCTCAAAAGAGGCATGGGATGTTTTACAACTCACCCATGAAGGAACTAATGCTGCGAAAGAGTCTAAGTTGCAAAACTTGACAACTCAATTTGAAACAATCACCATGCATGATTCTGAATGCTTTGATGAATTTTATGCTAGACTTTCTGACATTGTGAATACTAGTTTTAATCTTGGTGAACATATTCCGAATGCTAGAGTTGTTAAAAATATTCTTCGTTCTTTGCCTAAGCGTTTTATCCCTAAAGTCACTGTGCTAAATTCTATGGGTAATTTAAATACGCTAAAATTGGAAGAACTTGTAGGAGATTTGCAAACTTATGAAATTGATATGTTCCCTAAAAATTCTAAATCTAAAGATAAGGGAATTGCTCTTAAAGCCCAAGAGAGAAGGAGTGAGGGGTCAGCTAGAAAGAGGATAGAGTCATCTAGAAAGAGAGAGACTGACACGTCAGATTCTGAGTGTGATTTTGACTTAGATGATTTGGCTCTTTTCGCAAAAAATTTCAAGAGGATTCTAAAATTTAAGAAAAATGGCAATTTTAAAGATAAAAAGAAATTTGAGAAAAATAAGTTTGAAAAGAAAAATGAAAAAGTTTCCAAAAATCCTTCTCTGAAAGAAAGTGAGAGATGTTTTGAGTGTGATGGTAGGGGTCATAGAGCTTTTGAGTGTGCCAATCGTCTGAATAGAGAGAAAGGGAAAGTTGTCCTTAATGCTACCCTTAGTGACGACAATGAGGTCGAGACAGTGGATTCTGGAGATGAGTCACCGCATGAGTGTAACTTCACCGCATTCATGGCCAGCCAAGTGAGCACTCCTAGTTCTCCTCACGACGATGAGGATGATGCTTCGCAGGGACACCTCGACAGTGAGATCGATGTGAGTGAGGGGGAGGATGACACAAGTGAAAGCGAGAGTGATATACAACGCGCCTACGCTGAGTTATATTCTGAGTCTTTTAAAACTAAAAAGCGTAACAAAGCGTTAGTTCTTAAGATCACTTGCCTAGAGGAAGATTTAAGGAAAGCGAGAGAAAGAGAGTTCTCCACCTGCACCACCCTGAGAGAGAGAGAATCTACCTGTGTCCAGAATGAGAATTTGTTTAGAGAGAGAGAGAGTACTCTAGAGAAAGAGAGAGGGGACTTGATCAAGCAAGTGGCTAGTCTTATGAGTCAGCTCCATTCCTCCGTGGAGACTCGGAAGAAACTTGAAGCCCTTGTTGCCCAGCTGACTCATGATCTTGAGAAAGCACGGGAAGTCAAGGTACAAATCGAGGACAGATCTGGGAAGATGGGAAAGATGCTCCTCGGCCCCGCTTTAGGTTTTGGTAATCGTCAAGGAATTGGATATGATGGTGCCTCCACGTCGCAAATTTCACCTGGACCAGTTCCTGAGTTTACTACAACTCCTTATGGTCACCGTAAAAAACCTCGAAGGAGAGTTCGACCAAGAAAAGCAAACCAAGGTCTGCCTTTGACTGAGCTCTTTTGTACTTATTGCAAAAGAAAAGGCCACCTTAGGGAAACTTACAATAGCATGGGTCGGACACGATGTACTACTGCTCCACCACGACATACTGATGAGTTTTCTAGTCTGAGAGAGCGAGTTGAGTTCTTAACTGCCACGACTCAGAGTTTGATGAAAGAATTCCGACGGATGTCTTCGCCGTTAGTGAATGCTTCTTACATTCCAGCTAAAACCAACAAAGGCAAACAAAAGGTCATCTCTGCTTGGGTGCCTAAGAAAGATAAAAAGGCCTTTGTTGTTCATGTTGCTCTCAAAGCACATAATACCTCATAGTGGTATTTTGATAGTGGGTGCTCCAGACACATGACAGGTGATGCCTCATTTTTTACTACTCTTGAGGATTATCAAGATGGCAGAGTCACCTTTGGAGATGGGAGTAAGTCTAGCATTATAGGACGAGGTACTATCGAGTTACGTGGTTTTCCTAAGCTAGAAAATGTTTTGTACGTCAAAGGTTTGAAAGCAAACCTTCTCAGCATTAGTCAGCTGTGCGACACTAACTTTGCAGTAAAGTTTGACCGGGACGCGTGTAAAGTCTACAATCAAGCCGGTAAACTTTTGATGCAAGGGGTGAGGACTGAGGATAATTGCTATGGGACTGAGCCCACATCCTCACTTCTCTGCAACAGCGCCACGATCACTCCTATGGATCTGTGGCACCAACGTCTAGGTCACGTGAACGTTAGAGATATCAATCGTTTATCTAAAAAGGACCTAGTACGTGGCTTACCATCTCTTGGAAAGTCAACTTCGACCGTTTGTGGACCCTGTCAGTTGGGAAAACAAATTCGTAGTCCTCATAGGAAGTTACATTCCATTACCACCTCTCGTGTTCTGGAGTTGATTCACATGGATCTTATGGGTCCCACTCGTACTGAGAGTCTAGGTGGTAAGAGGTACATCCTCGTGATGGTAGATGATTTCTCCAGATACTCCATTGTAGGTTTTCTGAGAGAGAAATCCGATGCTGAAGATTTCTTAACGACCAAGTGCCGTGTCCTGCAAAATCAACACGATGTCACTATTAACAGAATACGTAGTGACAACGGCACTGAATTCAAGGAAGCAAAGGTTGATTTGTAATGTGATAGCCTTGGGATCAAACATGAGTTTTCTGCTGTGAGAACTCCTCAGCAAAATGGGATTGTTGAGAGAAAGAATAGAACGATCCAAGAGATGGCGAGATCTATGCTTCTAGGTCATAAAGTTTCTAGGAGATTTTGGGCAGAGGCAGTGTCTACTTCATGCCACACGTTGAATAGGGTGTATCTGCGTCCACACACACTTCACACGCCTTATGAGTTGTGGACTGGCAAGAAGCCCAACCTGGCATATTTCCGTGTCTTTGGGAGTAAATGCTACATCCTACGGGATAAAGAGCAATTAGGAAAGTTTGACTCCCGAAGCGACGAGGGAATATTTATAGGATATTCATCGAATAGCAGAGCGTACCGGGTTTTTAACCAGAAGAGCTCTAAGATTATGGAATCAATAAACGTCACCGTGCAAGATGACGAACCTCCGACGATTATTGATCCTAACCTTCAGTGTGAGGATGAGGATTGTTCTGACAGTGATTTACCTGTTCCTCTCTCACACTCTGTGGACCCTACTCCTGTGTTAGGGGACACACCTGCTTGGGTTCGCAAGAGTCATGACCCTTCTGCCATTGTTGGTGATCCCACTCTAGGGGTCAAGACTCGTGCTCAGCTAGAGAACGTTGTTAGCCATCTTTGCTACACGTCCAAAGTCGAGCCTAGCAACCATAAAGAAGAACTCAAGGATGAACACTGGATATCTGCTATGCAGGATGAGTTGCTTCAGTTTAAAAAGAATGATGTCTGGGAACTTTTCCCCCGACCTAGTGAGATTAATGTGATAGGTACCCGGTGGATTTTTAAGAACAAAATGGATGAAAATGGTACCATAATCCGAAATAAGGCTAGGTTGGTCGCTCAAGGCTACACACAGATAGAGGGTGTAGACTTTGGGGAGACATTTTCTCCTGTTGCGAGGCTTGAGTCCGTCCGTCTTCTGCTCGCCGTCGCATGTCATCTGCGCTTCAAGGTGTATCAGATGGATGTCAAGAGTGCCTTTTTGAATGGCATTCTACAGGAGGAGGTTTATGTGGAATAACCAAAAGGGTTTGAAGACCCTCAGCACCCTGAGCACGTCTACTATCTGAGGAAAGCCTTGTATGGTTTGAAGCAAGCACCCCGTGCTTGGTACGAGAGGCTTACTTCTTATCTCTTAGCTCGTGGCTTCAAGAGAGGGGGAGTAGATATGACGTTGTTTGTCAGGAGAGATGACGGTGCTATTTTGGTTGCCCAGTTCTATGTGGACGACATAGTCTTTGGATCCACATGCTCCCAACATGCTCACCACTTTGAGGAGGAGATGAAAAGTGAGTTTGAGATGAGCATGGTTGGTGAGCTTACATTCTTCCTTGGTCTCCAGGTTCGTCAGCTAAAGGATGGGATGTTCATCTCCCAATCCAAGTATGCTAGAGACCTAGTGAAGAAATTTGGTTTAGACTCCGCTAAGCATGCACGTACACCTATGAGTACCACTACCAAGCTTAGTAAGGAAACTTCAGGCAAGGATGTAGAGCAAACCTTATATCGGAGTATGATAGGTAGTCTCCTCTACTTGACTGCCAGTCGTCCCGACATCGCCTTTAGTGTTGGAGTCTGTGCGCATTATCAGGCATCCCCAAAAGAGTCACATTTACTTGCTCTAAAACGTATTATTAAATACGTAAGTGGGACTCTCTCATACGGGATTTGGTATTCCTTTGATACCGATGACCGTCTGTCCGCCTACTCGGATGCCGATTGGGCTGGGGATGTAGATGGATGTAGGAGCACTTCTGGTGGGTGTTTCTATTTTGGTTCTGCTCTTGTCTCCTGGCTGAGCAAGAAGCAAAATTCCATCTCTTTGTCCACTGCGGAGGCTGAGTACATAGCCGCCGGGAGTTGTTGCCCACAACTCTTGTGGATAAAGCAAATGCTGGAGGATTATGGGATATCACAGGACACCATGACCATTTCCTATGATAACACGAGCGCGATACACATATCCCGCAATCCAGTTTAGCATTCGTGCACAAAACACATCAGGATACGTGAGCACTTTATTCGTCAGTTAGTTGAAGAGAAAGTCGTATCCCTGAGTTTTGTTCCTACCGACCGTCAGTTAGCCGATATTTTCATAAAACCTTTAGATGCCCTTAGATTTGAGAGTCTTAGGAAATCTTTAGGGATTTGCACAGTTGACTGAGGGGTTGGTCTATGTCTAGAATAGGATGCTTCTTCATGTTCATATCATATGCTTCCTATTGCTAGTCTGTTTTATATGTACCATTACTTTGTTGTACAGCTTTGTTTTATTCCTTTGGCTTTTTATATTTTTTTTGAAAAAAAATACAAAAACATTTTCCTTTAAGAAAAATTTTGAGAAAAGCACAAAAAGATTTTATTTGTTTTTTCCAAATTTTTAAAAAAATCCAAAAAGATTTTTGTATTTTGCTTCTTTTATGGATGAGCATGTAAGATAGCCAAGTCATAACTTCATTCCATTTATCCATGTGACTGTTTGATAGATATTTGAGAGGCTACATCATTTCATCCATGTGCTTTACATTGATTGGAGTCTTTGAGATGTAATTAGTGATATCTTCCTACATGTTTGACTCCTATATCCTTTATTGCACACATGCACGGCTATATTTGATTATTGCACTTGTCTATCTCATGTTGGCTTGCGTGTTTTCATCTCAATCATGTCTATACAATGTACAATATGCGATAAAACTTGACAAGATTGGAATGCATGTAA
The DNA here is from genome assembly GCA_949130495.1 of Sambucus nigra. Taxonomy (NCBI): domain Eukaryota; kingdom Viridiplantae; phylum Streptophyta; class Magnoliopsida; order Dipsacales; family Adoxaceae; genus Sambucus; species Sambucus nigra. The sequence continues at coordinate 459,068,992 of OX422220.1, forward strand.
GAACCGTTTTGGTGAGACTGTGTGTTTTTGTATAACGGGGAGGGGCTGCGAAAGGTAATCATCTATCCTTTGCGCAAAAGCCACCATTAAAAAGGACCTAAAAAATGGAGGAATTTTAATATCCGAGGTCCAAAGAGGTTAAAAGAGCCCGAAAAAATTTAAAGCCAATAAAAAGCAATTCATGCCAAATATGGGCCACTTAGGTTTCACCATCAATTCTCCAAAGTTTGAGAATTTAGAATGCCTCTATTCAATACAATATCTGAGGGAGTTTGGTTGGAGAATCTAAACGGGTTTGCACTTCCTTGAAAGTCCTGAAAAAGCATAAAATCATTTTGGACGTTATTGGTGTGAAAATCATTTTGAGCTTTGATTTGTTGATTTGATTGAGTCAATATCTTATACTGTCACTCTTTTACACCAAAGGAAGCATTTGAGTTCATTCGCTAGGAATATCCAATATTCATCGTGCACATATGTCATGTTTGTATGCATTGATTTTCCTATCGAATTTGATCACACCACTTCATTTACGCTATTATTGACTTGGTTGCTTTCTGTTTATTCATGGTGTGTTTTTATCCTAGTGACACCCCGCACTTGCTTATTTGATTTATTTCTCTAATTTGTCCATTTGGGGACATCATAAAAAGGGGGAGAAAGAATTAGCATATTATGGGGGAGTTTGAATTCTGGGGGAGTTTTTTGAGATGTTGCTTATATTTTTATCATATATTGATATCCATGTTATCTCATTTCAAACTCGATATGTCACGTGGTATTTTCTTTGTCTCATGTGTGTAGGTATGAAGATTGCATATCTATATGTTGCACACCCTGATGAGAAAAGTTTTGAGATTCCTGAAGAATTAAAGAACAAACGATGAAGACTATTCATTTGTACCTTTTCCAGTTTTGGGTTCATGGGAGGGTAGATTTGTATAGGAAATTTCATATTTGATAATTTTGATTTTTTATGTATGTACCGGCATAGACATAGGGGGAGATTTGTAAGGACATTTTTCACATGTCCGAAATGTTTCATTTATTTATGTCGTACGCCGCTACATTTGGCACGTCTCCTCACGATCTCACATGACGGCCTCTATCGGAATTCCAGGAATCAAGCATGCATTATCTCCACTAATATGTCCCATATCTGCCTCAATGACTTCACGTTCCAAGATTTTAGGGACTTAATGCAAGTGGTACGCAAGGGAAGTCAAAACAGTGAAAAAAGGCACAATAGGAGATTTCAAGGGCATTTTCGTAATTTCACATCCATAGTTCGGAGGTCTGGTCAACTAGAAAGTTGAATAGCTCACCGTAACGAAGATACTGGAAAAAACGGCACCTCAATCCGAGCTACAGTGAAGGAGTTATGACCTTTTGAAGATAGAGAAAATTCCTTAAAGAATGATGTTTTTTTTGTAAGCTCGATAGAATTTTAGAGTTTTAAGAACGTGAGACTCTTCATATTTTTTCCTATAAATACCAACTTCGGGGGAGTTGTTTTGCAAGACTTTAGGAGACGAATTTGAGAGTCCAAATACACCTAGTCTTCATATTCTTGAGTCCCAAGACTCATGTTTTGATTCACACATCATTGCCAATCCTTTGTGAATCCTTTTGCAACCCAATAACACAACTTTGGTTTGTTCAAACCTTGTGGAGGAGACCATTCTTCTTCTTCATTGCAGCCCTACTGGAAAGGGATAATTCCAGCCGCGACACAGAATCCGATACCCGAGGGTAATTCTTAGTCAACTTGTATTTTCATTGTAATCCGATTGTAAGCCGTTTTCTTACAAATTATAGTGAAAATAAATGGTTTTTCCCCTGAGGGGGATTTTTCCTTAATTGCATGTGTTTGAATGTTCTTGCGTAGATTATCAATTTATTCAATCACATACTGCTGCATATTTAGGGTTTGTTTGAGTTAAAAGGGTTTTATATATAATTTGATCATTTGAACGCGAGCACACACGTTCTCATAGATGTTGATGTTGAGCGGCTCAGAGCTCCACTAATTGCAAATGGGTACCACTAAAATTGCCTCTTCACTTTGACCGTGCTTGATGCCAATGAAGACTATTAAGAATTCAAGTGAATCCTATTCTTCTACTGAAGTCAACCCACATTTTGTGGAGTCCGCAATCTCCAAATAACAGCAGGCCTACGTTCCTTTATTTTATATTTTGAATAAATCTTTATGTTTAGTTTTGAACAAGTCTTACTTCCTTATTGTTCGCAACAAACTAGACTAGGTTTCCTTTATAAAAAGAGGCACCTCCTCTTTGTAATGTAACAATCAAAAGTCAGAAAGTACAAAAGTTACTTCTATCATTTTGTCTTGCTAAAATCTTTCAATCATCTCATCAACACTTTCCTATATTATTTGTTTCTTATGGTATTAATGGCTAGGCTCATGGCATCCGAAGAAAACACAAATAGTTCATCTCTTAGCATGGTCTCATTGTATCAATTAATCACGATCTACAATGTTAAGCTAGAAACTGAAACCAACCTTATGTAAAAGATGTCCTCATCAGAAGTTTTTTGTCAGGTACCATCTCTAAAGAATGCCAATTTCTTATTGTTGGGTGTGAGACTACAAAAGAAGCATGGATATGTTTGGAAGAATTTTTTTTGCAGTCTAAAAAAGAAAAGTAATTTCAGTTAAAAGAATTAATCCATGACGACGTTAAATTAGAAGGAAAAAACCTTAATGGATATATGAAGAAATTTAATGCTCTTTGTGATGCATTAACTGCTATTTACAAACCACTGAATGAATATAGCAAAGTAATAAATGTTCATAAAGGCCTTTGGAAAAAAAATGTTATTCGCATAGTGATGTTAGGAAAACCACCATATCCATCTCTTTCAGAATTAATGACATCTCTTAAGGGCTTTGAAATTTGTGAGGAATCATCTAATGGGTAGTTAATTCAGTAAACTCAGCTTATTGACCATTCCGTCTCTTTCAATCCTATGATGACTCCAATTTAGTATCATAATCAAGGACGGTTCAGGACAAATATCGATAGGGGTTCCATACATACAACTTAGGAGGACAATTTTGTTCAAGGGGAAGAGGATTCAGGCCTGCTATTCAAGTTTTGCACCAATTTTACAACAAGCAATTAAATCCGAAAGTACAATATACATCCAATCCTTCTCAAGGTATGCTAAAATCACAAATTGATAAAAAATTTGCGAATGATGGAAGAACTAATCCCACCAACACAACATGTCAAATATGTGAAAGAACCAACCATACTGTACCAACTTGTTTCTATAGTGGGACTACTCTTTTCAAAATCAAGATCAAGCCCCTACAAATGTTGAAGCCAAAATCGACAATAGTCTCTATGTTGACTCAAGCACCACTTCGCACATCACAAATAGAACTGGTAATTTTTCTAAACTCATGTCATATAAGTGTAGTTATAAAGTTATAATTGGTGATTGTTCGGAACTTGATTTACTCACAAAATATAGAGAAACAACTAAACAAAAATATAATCCTAAAAGATGTTTTAGTTGTTCCGCAGATTAAAAATAGTTTAATTTTTGTAAGTCAATTATTTCATGACAATGAATGCCTATTAAAATTTACTAAAAATGGTTAAATTGTTAAGGACAAAAAGACTCACAAAGATCTTGCCAAAGGAAGTAAAGTAGGGTCGCTTTATACTATTAAACAAAATCATTAAGAATTGATAAATGATGTTTATGAAAAGAAAGCAAGAAATCAAATTTAGCATCAAAGATTAGGTCATCCTCAAATCAAGTCTTTAAAATTTTTAAATAAAATTCAAGCTTTGCATGTAGAAAATTGGAATAAATTGCACGTTGTTTGTGTAAGTTGTCAACTTGGAAAAAGTTATAAGCTTCTGTTTTGTCTAAATGACAAAATCTTTAGTTTTCCTTTTACAAAAATTAATTCTGATTTGTGAGGACCTGAACCTATAACATCTTCTCAAGGATTTAAATTTTATGTTATTTTTGTTGATGATTGTACTCGTTATACATGGCTATATCCTCTAAAACAAAAATTATATTTTCATCAATTGTTTCTCACTTTTCACAAAATGATAGAAACATAATTTGAGAAGAAATAAAAAATTTCCAATGTGATGGGGGTGGAGAATTCTCAAGCAATGATTTTATTGATTACCTAAAGAAATATGGCATACTTAGACATATATCATGTCCAAGAACACCCAAAAAAATGGTGATACCAAAAGAAAGCGTAGACATATTGTTGATAACACTTTAAGATTAATGTTTCATGCTAATATTACTTTATTACTTTGGGTTGAGGAATTTTAAACAGTTGTATATATAATTAATCGACTTCCTTCCACCAGATTATGCAACACCACTCCATTTTAAGCTATTTTTTTTCTAATCTAAATTATTCTACGCTGTGCATTTTTGATTGTTTATGTTTTCCGTATTTATGAAGCAAAACTCAAAACAAATTCACACCCAAATCTTATCCTTGTCTATTTATTTGGTATAGTTCTCTTTATAAGGGTCGCTATTGTTATTAGCCACATACTAAAATAATTTTTATTTCTAAACATGTCATTTATTGGTGAGAACCATTTTCCCTATGTCACAAAACCAAAAATATTATATCCAAACCCACCCTATTGATGTGTGAAGAGGGTCCCGATGTGTGTGTTTCACCAAAACCAATTTTTCTTCGAAAAAGATCAAACTTTTAATTATGCACCAAACCAGGTTGTGAAATCCCAATTCTCACTTTTAACCAATTTTATCTTGATCAATCCTAAATATGCATCTAGTGATTAAAACAAGTAAAGTAAAGTAAAGAATACTCACAACGACGGATGTACGAGGAAAAAATCCAAAACGGGAAAACAACCTCGGATGGCCCAAGCTAGACAATCACTATGAATAATGGTTTTACAAAGACATATTAGCCTTACACTAAGACTCGATCCCCACGGGTCTTGACGCTCCTTCTGATCTTCAACCGTTCTTTAATAGTGCTCACGTAGAAATTCCGTCTTCCACGATCTCTGTCCACAACACACGCGTCCCCGTATGTCTCGGTGTCCACCAATATGGCTTTGATTCGTCTACGATGTTGAACACGATGTTCGTCGATTCTTCAACGCAAAACCCTTTGATGTTCAATGTGTAGAACAAACAACTTTGGTGCAGCAAGATCACGTAAACATATAAGAATGATAACTCGGATCTTTGCAAACTCTAAGGATGGGTTTAAGACTTTTAAACCTTAGAAAACATCTGCAAACAAGGTTCTGATTCGTAAAACTTTTTTCCAGAAAGCACACTTACGAAATTATGATGCAAACACTGTTTAAATAGGATTTAAACACCGCCTCAAAAAATGTGTCGTTCGAACGACTAAGCATGTCGTTCGAGCGACATTGTATCTCGTTCGAACGAGATCCAATGTCGTTCGCGTGACATTGTATCTCGTTCGAACGAGATCCAATGTCGTTCGAGCGACCTCGCGAAAGTTTGACTTTCTTTGACTTTCGGATAAGAACGTCTCTTAACAGAGAGATTCAAATTAGTCAAACTCTCTTTCGAGCTAATCATCATAAAACGAAGTATAAACCTTTTAAAATACTATAAACCATTTAAAAACATTTTTTCTTTATAAAAATTACATCCTTATATTTTATAAAATTAATTCCGAGCACCATTAATTATACGCATTCATACCTGAGTGATCCCGGAATGAAATTAACTTTGAAGACGAGTAAACTTGCACCAAATAAACATCGGCATGATTATTTCTTTGAAGCTTTGCTGCAACGTCTTTAATTTCTTCAATACGTCATAGACCATGTGGGATCGTGACAAAATAAACATCTCCCTATGACATATTACAAACACAGTTTTGTTCACGAAATTAAGTCAAAACAATACAGGGACTCAATTGGAAATTTATGTCCTTACAAATCTCCCCATTTGACTATTCCGGGACAAAACTAAACCAGTGAAATGCCTAACCGGGCCGTCAAGCCGTATGACGCCTAAATTCCATCCCATAAATCCAAAATCAAAAATACAGGACACGGACTAATATAAGTAGCACCGGCAAGCATGAACTGTCTGAATGTGATGTAGTTTTGTAATCTCTAATCGCTGAAGCATACCTACACACATGAAACAGATAAACAAATACCAAGTGAAGTATGGAGGAACAAATGAAACCAATTTATATATTCAATGAGAGCAAATCGTTTGAAACATGTGAGCAAATATTAGATACCAATTTGTCACCAATTTGAAACAAATATCATAAAGAAGCGCTCAACAAATCTCCCCCTACATCTCATACCAAATCTCTCCCTCTTTTTGTCTCGAATAGACAATCCGGTGAAAAGATAAACCAATATGAAATATCTAGCATGAGAATATGATACCAAATAGAATCAAGTTGATACCAAATTTGAAAAATGAAAACCACTAGATAATCATGAAACAACCAGCTAATAAAGATACCAATAACAACTCAGCAGCTAGTAAACCAAGAAATCATACAAAGAGTATACCAATCAAATCAAGTGTGATAAACGGACTCATATGCAAAATACCAATTTGGAACATAAAAGAACCTGCATATAAACCAAACAGTCTAGAAATGCTTCCCGCAGTACCAAAAAAAATCATTTTAAACCAGAGGACTGCAAACCAATCAGAAGCAATTTTTCACCCTGTCGTTTGAACGAGCCAGGGACTTCGCTCAAACAAGATGAGGAAGTCACTCGAACGAAGACAGAATTCGTTCGCGCGAGATGCAATGTCGTTTGAACGACTTCGCGCGACCTGCCAAAATTTCTCAGTTTCCCAGAAATATTATAAAGTATTGCCCAATGAAAAAATTTCCACAAAAAAATTCCAGGAAGGGACTGACAGAAGCAAAACAGTGCTAAAACAGTAAGCTTTTAACACAAAACGCAAAAACTCTTAAAAACATAAAAATGCGAGTTACATGCAAACATAGTACCGATGTGCTCAAACATGGTCATGGCATGAATGGGCGTGAAACTATAACAAATGAGTCACAATTCCAACACATCGAAACGATCAAGAAGCTCTAATTGATAGCGATAAATCATCAAACTTTATCATAGCCATATGAAAATAAAAGTGTGAGTGTTTTAATGAACTAAACATACTACATGCACACAAATCCAGAATTTTGACGATTCTACAAACAATAGTGTCAAATTCCAATGTTTCAACATTAAGATTAGTTGTGCAAACCCGTTTAAATTTTTTCCAACCAAACTCCCTCATATATATATATATATATATTTTCAAGTTCTTTTGAGGTTTCCAGCATTCTCAACTTAGAGAAAATCTTATTGGCCCTTTTCTTAGCATATTGCATTTTCTTTTCGGCTCTTTTAAACGGTGGCTTTCACGACGAGTTAATTTTGAACGCTCGCAGCCCTTTCCCGTAAATCACTCATCATTTTTACCAATTTTTAAATCCTCACGGTAAACGGTTATTACATGCACACTTCTCCTTAAGTTTACTTACGCATAGATGACAAGATTGAGATAAGAACGCCTCACCAAATTCAAATATCCAAGAGAAGTCAAACATCCATATAAACTCGTGCATGAGTGCGATGTTGGCATATATACAAAGTCGAATCAAAATGCATATCAACTTCGAAACAACCCCATATAAACAATGGTTAAGATCATTCTAAGCATCGATAATAATGACCAAATGTCCTAGCCACATGGATAATGAAACGATGGGGGGGGGGGGGGGGGGTCAAAGCACACCAAAATGCCACATCAAACATGTAAACTAAAAAACAAAAAAATTGAAAATCATTTTGGCTTTTCAAACATATTTTGATACCAAGAAAAGCAAAATCTTTTTGGATTTTCAAAAGTTTTCTCAAAAACAAAATCTTTTTGGATTTTTCAAATAGGACTCAAACAAATAAAAACTATAATACAAAATTATACACATGTCATAATACTAGAAAGGAATATATCATGAAGCAAACTAGCATATGACAAACATGACAACATGGGAAGAATCAAGTGCGCCCAAACGAGAATCATGAAGTTTAATTCCTAAAGTCACTAAATCCGATTTCCTAACCCGAGTAGGTGTAAAACGACGCATGTGGGTGTGGGGAACCCGGGCAACTTTATTCCTAAACTTCCTAGGAGCTTGTCTAAGGTCGTAACAATAACGCCTAAGGTGACCTTTCTTACCACAAAATGTGCAAGTGTAGAGGTGGTGGGAATGATTACTTTTATGTGGATCTTTTCTAACCATCCTAGTGTTTCTCACACGTGCGGGGGGAATGGGAACAACTCTCTCACTAAATCCTATACCTCCCCTATCTTCCTTAATTTGGACGGTGCCTAGGATCTTATCTAACTTCTCCGACCTAGCCTCCAAATCAAACTTGACTCTAGACGAGTCTTTCAATCTTTCCTCCAACTCGTGAATCCGAGACTCGAGTAAACGCCTAGACTCCTCAAACTCTAAAATCTCCTTTTTCAAGGACTCCATCAAACCACGGAGATTGTCTCTCTCTTTCTCCACAAACTCTAGTTTCTCCCTAAACTTCTTTTCTCGTGCCCTAAGATCCTCAATCAAACTATCATTATTTTCTATGGCACGCTCATTCAACTTAGATTGCAATTTTGAGTTAGCCTTTTTCACCTTCACCGTTTCGGCATACAACTCATTAAACTCATTTTGCAATTCTTTCACATCAACCTCCTCCTCGTCACTCTCTTCTCCTTCACTAACATGGGATACACTCAAAACCTCCTCGGAAGTGTCATTCACATGAGTATTGCCATCGTCGTTCACATGACATGCCATAAACGCAGTAAAGTTACGCTCAATGGGGGAACTCTCTCCCTCTTCCGGTTCACTATCACTTAAGGTGGCACTATAGACAATGGGTTGCTTTCCCTCTTTCTTAAGTCTAGTGGGACACTTCTCAACCTTGTAACCGTACCCCTCATACCCAAAACACTTATCCGACTCATCTCTCTTAGGCTTCTCAAACTTATCCTTAGAGGTGGGATATACTTTGTTGTTCTTGAATTTTTCAAATTTCTTGGCATCTTTCAATAGCTTTTGAAACTTCATAAATTTTTTAAATTTCTTTGCCAACAAAGCAACATCCTCAAAATCGGAATCGGAATCGGAATTTGAAACTTTAATTTCCTCCTTGCAGGTTTTCAAAGCAATACCCTATTCTTTCTTAGGCACTTGCTTGGAGGTAATCATGTCGATTTCATAGGTTTGTAAGTCACCTACAATCTCTTCTAGTTTCGTTGACTCTAACCTACCCAAGGAGTTTAAAATGGTCACTTTCGCATCAAACCTACTAGGCAACGACCTAAGGATTTTCTTAATGACACGGTTGTCGGGAATTTTCTCACCTAGGTTAAACGACGAGTTGACAATATTGGACGACCTAGCATAAAACTCATCAAAGGTCTCACTCTCTAACATCCTAATGGTCTCAAACTGTGTAGTGAGATTTTGATGTTTTGACGCCCTAACCGTGTTAGTGCCCTCATGAGTGAGTGCCAAAATATCCCAATCCTCTTTTGATGTTTCATAAGTCATAATTCTATTATATTCTTCCTGTGTGACATGTGAAGAAATAACGTGCAGACCCTTAGAATTATATTGTGCAAGTCTTTGTTTAGTTTCAGTCCATGACTCAACAGGCTTTAAACTAGTGACCTCACCTACAATAGTGACAGGGGGTGTCCAACCTTTCTCAACAGCAAGACAAACATGCTCATCAATAGATTTTAAAGCACATCACACTCTCATCTTCCAATAAGTGTAATTAGTGCCATCAAAAACAGGAGTTTGAGAAAATTCATTATATCCAGAATTCATCTTTGAAAACACACGGGATCACAAAACAAATAAAAATGTTTTCTTGCTCTGATACCAATTTGAAGAGGGTCCCGATGTGTGTGTTTCACCAAAACCAATTTTTCTTCGAACAAGATCAAACTTTTAATTATGCACCAAACCAGGTTGTGAAATCCCAATTCTCACTTTAAACCAATTTTATCTTGATTAATCCAAAACATGCATCTAGTGATTAAAGAAAGTAAAGTAAAGTAAAGAATACTCACAACGACGGATGTACGAGGAAAAAAATCCAAAACGGGAAAACAACCTCGGACGGCCCAAGCCAGGCAATCACTATGAATAATGGTTTTACAAAGACATATTAGCCTTACACTAAGACTCGATCCCCACGGGTCTTGACGCTCCTTCTGATCTTCAACCATTCTTCAATAATGCCCACGTAGAAATTCCGTCTTCCATGATCTTTGTCCATAACACACGCGTCCCCGTATGTCTCGGTGTCCACCGATATGGCTTTGATTCGTCTACGATGTCGAACATGATGTTCGTCGATTCTTCAACGCAAAACCCTTTGATGTTCAATGTGTAGAACAAACAACTTTGGTGCAGCAAGATCACGTAAACATATAAGAATGATAACTCGGATCTTTGCAAACTCTAAGGATGTTTTTAAGACTTTTAAACCTTAGAAAACATGTGCAAACAAGGTTCTGATTCGTAAAACTTTTTTCCAGAAAGCACACTTACGAAATTATGATGCAAACACTGTTTAAATAGGATTTAAACACCGCCTCGAAAAAACGTGTCATTCGAACGACTAAGCATGTCGTTCGAGCGACATTGTATCTCATTTGAACGAGATCCAATGTCGTTCACCCGACATTGTATCTCATTCGAACGAGATCCAATGTCGTTCGAGCGACCTCGCAAAATTTTGACTTTCTTTGACTTTCGGATAAGAACGTCTCTTAATAGAGAGATTCAATTTAAATAAACTATCTTTTGAGCTAATCATCATAAAATGAAGTATAAACCTTTTAAAATGCTATAAACCTTTTAAAAACATTTTTTCTTTATAAAAATTACATCCTTATCTTTTATAAAATTAATTCCGAGCACCATTAATTATACGCATTCATACCTGAGTGATCTCAAAATGAAATTAACTTTGAAGAGTAAACTTGCACCAAATAAACATCGGCATGATTATTTCTTTGAAGCTTTGCCGTAACGTCTTCAATTTTTTCAATTCGTCATAGACCAAGTGGGATCGTGACAAAATAAACATCTCCCTATGACATATTACAAACACAGTTTTGTTCATGAAATTAAGTCAAAAAATACAGGGACTCAATTGGAAATTTATGTCCTTACAATGTGGTAACATAGCAAGAATTTTTTAAAATGCCAAATCCTACCAAAATCCAAAATATCATGCCCTCTGCTTCATCCATCTCCCATGCCAATTTACCTATTTATTTCCCCTCACACATCCATCCTATCTATCTACCTAAGTGACCCACCTACTCCCTATTTTGAAAAATCATCAAGCGTCCCCACCAACTTGCATGACCCACGTCTCAACCAAATAGAATCTCCAGCATCTTCTCTTACGCTTCGAGCTCTACCCTACTGTCTGAACAATAATGACTATTCTCATACCTATTTTCCTCCTGTTAGTGCTGAACTTGTTAACCCATCAAGTCCTAGCACCTATCACGCTACACCTCCCAACTCACCTACCTCTATTCCCTCTTATATTCCCAGCAATTCTTTACCATCTTTGAATCTTGAGGTTCACTTACCCAAACTAACCATCCCTAGTAAACAATCTACTATCTTTTCCATTAATATCCACCCCATGATAACATGGTCAAAATCATCCAACACTACTCTCCTCTCTACCACAATGGAACCCACCAACCTAAAATACACTACACCAAATCTGCCCATTTGTCAAGGTCATTGACCTTGACAAATTCACCTTGTCAAGGTCAATGACCGTGACATTTCGAGGCGAGACAACTTTTTTTGTCACGGTCGTGTCACGGTCATTGACCTTGACACAAAACTCGCGTTTTGTTTCACGGTCGTGTCAAGGTCAATGACCCTGACACGTTTGTCACGGTTATAAACCGTGACAAAGCCGTGACCCTTTTTAAAAAAATTGTCACGGTCATTGACCGTGACAATTCTGGGCAGAATTTAAAAAAAATCTGCTGGGCAGTATGGCCACCGCCACTGCCCAGCAGTATATTTGTACCTGTTATAGCAACGTTGTACCTGTTCCAAACATCATATATCCAACACAAACTAAAGATAATGCAAATATATATTCATGACAGTATAATCCAAATCTTCAAAGTAAAAATAATATACATGACGATATAATCCAAATATAATTAAAATGGACAGACTTAAAAATAATGTTACTACATGTCTTAGATAAAACTGAGGAGGTGAGTAGGCCACACGACATACGAATTGACTCACCCACTAATATACGTCGTGCCGCATTGTTCGCGCAACCACAATAGGGAGTTCTCCTTCCCGGGTATGACATGCGTGACGAGCACCCTGGACTCCATCTGTTGAAGCACACGTCCATGGATGATTCCACCCTCGACGATATTCGGTTCCCTCAACCCCCGCCCTATTCGCTGGCCATCAAATATGTCCAATATGAACACGCTCGGCCAACCAATTGTCGATAATGGTCTGTTGGAGGGCGTCAAATAGGGAAGTGGATCGTCGAAGTACGAACGTGTCGGTGATGAAGCAACGAGGTCCACATCCTCGTCATCCTGCGCCTCGTCCTCCCGCACCTCCTCGTCCTCCCGCACCTCCTCCTCCACCGCCTTCTCCTTCCCTTTCCCTTTACCTTTCTCTTTACGGTCTCCACCCAACGTACGCTTCATGAATGCGTACATATCTTGGACCGTCGCCTCCAAACGGGACAGCTTCGCGTCGTGTGAATCCACCGTTCGAGCCAACCCGGTGTCGCTCGTCTCCAATCCGATGATCCTAGATTTGGCCACCCGCGAGCTCACTCCCCTTGTCCTCCCCTTGCGATCAGAGCCAAGCACTTGGCTGAGTGCGTCTGTGGACAAAGATGCCTTGTCGGCATCAGACTGCGACTCCTGCACTTCCTTAAGATTTGCCTGAAACGACAAAAAGCACATGATTAGTAAACAAAAAAATTATAACGTAATTAACAATAATTAAACTGTCGGATTACTTACAATCGTGGCCGCGACGCTCGGGGACACCTCCTTGTCCTTCCCCTTCTTCGTCCGAAGAGCCACATAAGTATCGAGCCTATGTGGCTTACCCCCTGGCCCACTCCCTACCCCCTGAAATAAAATAAAGTAAAGTAAAATTAGTATCGGCCCCGCAAAGTAAAATAATATCCAATAATATATTTCTGTAGTTATAGATAAATTAAATATTACCTTCATCCTATGCTCCACCTCAGCGTAAGAGGTCCGACCGGAGTAGTGCACGTCCGTCTTTTTAGCCCGATTTTCCCTCCCCGATTGGCGAGATGCCAATTGTCGATCCTCGATCTCATTGTCAATGAACTTTTGCCATTGTGCCAATGAGATCGGCTCCTTGGGCGAGACGGATCCGCGCCACTGTAAAATGGTCTCTCGTGTTTTTCCAAAGTACCGTGTCCGCATATTTTTTTTCCACGTCTTGTGTTTCTCCCTCAACTTCTCGAAGACGGAATCGCGTAGCTTTGGATCCAAGTTGAATTGTTCCTGTCCAACAAATACAATGTTAGTTGCGAATAAATATAAATATAAATATAAATATAAATATAAATATAAATATAAATATAAATATAAATTGAAATTGAAATTGAAATATTCATATAAATATTACCTGTAGTGCCGCCCAAACAGCTAACTTGAGCTCATACGGCACCTCCTTCCAACTCATAAACCCCGGGCCGATGACCGTCTTTAGCAGCTCGAGGGATCTCGCTAAAAGCTCCGACTTGTTTTCGACGGTAATCCCAAATTTTCCATATTTGGGGAGCCTAGGGGCGGAGGAGCCCTCGTCGCCTCCGCTACCACCGAACCCAGACGACGACATCATCATAAACAGCATCATCATCTTCGCCCTAACATCTGAAGGAGACATTTTTGCTGTAAAAAAAATGTTATTAGTACAGATAAAAAAAATGTTATTAGTACAGATAAAAAAATGTTTCGTCTATATTATAACGTATGTGTAAGTTCCGTCAATACCACCCCCGCCACACGCACACACACACACACACACACACACCACCCCTACCCACCCCACCCCCACCCCTCCCCCCACCACGACCGTGACAACTACATAAAATTATGACATGAGATAATTGTAGCATAAATTTCATTATCATGGGTTTTACCTAATTGAATTAATTTCATGAATAAAATTATTATCAATTTAAATGAAAATATCAATTATTATCCAATATTTTTGAATGAAATATTTATTTTGAATGAAATATTTATTTTGAATGAAAATATCAATTATTTATAAAATTGATGTCTACTTTTAGTGTTGTGTATAAATGTTAGTCTACTTTTGCTTTTTTTTTTTAAATAATCAATTAACCAAATTTCATAATAGTGAATAAGGGTTAATCCTAGCCATTGATTAAGTGTATTATTAGTAAGTACAAAAATTAAATATGGACTCTTAATCTAGGATATAAGGAGTATTTGTTAGTGAAATAATAATTTAGTGATAAAAACACACTCGAACACTACCAAGTTTTGACGACACGGGTCTCTAGAAAGAAAAACAAGCATTTCCAAATTAATATGTCCTCTTTCTTGTTTAGTGTCTCGTGAATTGATAGTATGATTTTAAAAATAGTATACAAAACTAGGTGAGATTTTAGAATTACACGTCGAAATAATACATGTTGTATAATAATAATACAAGTGCATGCTTTGCAATCAAAGGTATTTATCTTTATAAGGATAAAATTATCTTAAAATGATTGGTAGGGAATGTCTATGAGGTGGATGATAATTTATTTGATATTTTATTTTATTTCTTTTGGTTAAGTTATTAAGACTTTATTTGAATTGATATCTTAGTAATTATTATTTAATATTTATTTTGAGCAATTATCTTATAGTAGGATTATTATCCTAGAAACAATTCTAACATTCCATGAAGGAAAACTTTTATTGGATGGTTGAAAAGACAATAGTTCCAATTCATTTTCATTTATTCCCTTAGTGCTACAACAATAATTTGAATTCATTTCATATGATTTCCCACCCCACCCCACCCCTCCACCACCCCCTCCCCCACCACAGACCACCACGCACACACACACCCCACCCCACCCCACCCCCTGCCCCCCTCCACCACCACACACCACCACACACACACACACACACCCCACCCCACCCCACCCCCTCCCCCACCACACACCACCACACACACACACACCCCACTCCACCCCACCCCCCTGCCCCACCCCTTCAACCACCCCCTCCCCCACCACACACCACCACACACACACACACACACACCCACCCCACCCCACCCCACCCCCCTCCCCCACCACACACCACACACACACACACACACACACCCCACCCCACCCTCCACCACCCCCTCCCCCACCCCGCCCCACCCTGCCCCACCCCCTGCCCCCTCTCCTCCACCACCTCCCCCACCCTGCCCCACCCCGCCCCACCCCCACCCCCTGCCCCCCTCCACGCACACACATACACACATATATATATATACACATACACACAAATATACACACAAATATATATATAAATGAAAGAGAGAGAGAGAGAGAGAGAATGGACCTGAAAGTAGAGAGAGAGAGAGAGAGCAGCGTCGAGAGAGAGAGAGAGAGAAATGGAGGGAACGGCACGGGAGGGAAAAAAGAAGGGGGATAGGGTTTTTGCTGCGAACATTGTCACGGTCGTGTCAAGGCCTTTGACCGTGACACGCATTGTCACGGTCAATGACCGTGACAAGTAGTTGTCATGGTCGTGTCAAGGTCAATGACCGTGACATAAAACGCGTGTTTTTTTGTCGCGGTCAATGACCTTGACAAGGCTGGCCGGCTGAAAGGTGACAATTTGCCCATTTTGGTGTAGTGATATGTTGTCTCTCAACCACATTGGTTTCAAGCTATGAAATATGAAATAAGAGATCTTACTTCTAATCATATGTTTGATTTAATTCCAAAACATCCTGACATGCATATTATTGGTTCTGAGTGGGTTTGTTATATTGAACTTAAGGCTGATAGTACACTGGATAAATACAAAGTATACTTAGTTGCTAAGGGTTATAATGAAAGTGAAGGAGTTGATTTTGGTGAAACTTTTTGTCTGGTTGTCAAATCGGCCATTATCAGAGTTGTGTTGTCATGTGCTCTCAATAAACAATTGCCACTCAAATAGCTTGATATCAAGAATGCTTTTCTTCATTGGTTTCTTAATGAAAGTTTTTATATGTATCAATCTCCAGTATTTGAAGACCCTCGGTATCCTCATCATGTTTTCAAGTTTAACAAGTCCATTTATGGACTTAAATAAGCTTTTAGAGCTTGGTTTGATAGAATCAATCTCTACCTACTATGATTTGGTTTATCTTGCAATAAGGATGACTTGTCCCTCTTTGTTCTTGGGATACCCCGCCAGATTAAATACCAGGTGATCAGTCCTTTGTTAAATTAAAAATAAGATTTTCATTTGGTTCAATATCAGCATTGCTGTCAAAAAACATTAATTGCTAATTACCTATTAATTAATTAAGTCTATGCTAAATTTTACCTTTTCATTTAACTAGATACAACATGCTGAAACTAGATTAGATCATTCACACATGAATAAAATCTAAAACATCATATAATATAAACAAATAAGTAAATGTCTTGCCAAATAAACCCTCGACTACAACCCCAAATCCAAATGACAAATCCAATAGATAAGAAATGAATCTCAATACAAATCTGAACTGAATGAACAAAATAAAATAATGTAGGGGAAACATGCCCAGTAATGAAATAATGAGATAAGGAAATCCTAATCTAGATATGAACAATTAAGGCGTCAAATCAAAATCCTTTATGCATCCACATATGCCGCACCTGCGCATCCCCGTGAACGAATCATCAAGCTTTGCATCCCTGTGGCTAGACACCTAAAAGGTTTTAAGAAAAATATATTTCGCAAACGGGCTAGAGCCCAATTATTTTAAAAATATTTAGCAAGCACTTTATTGTAATATATGAAATTCATAGTATATAACATCCATAATTTATTTCACAGTAGAACTCTCTTGAAGACAATCTCACCCATCTTCTACAATGCACACCTAACGCATTCATTTATTTCAACAAGTTATACTCGATCCAGCTAGACCATAATAGCTATCTAATCTAGTCGACTAATTACCCTGCCGCAAGTCAAACACACTATCATAATTAGTATAACATATATAACCCTCATCTGTATGAATATACTAAATATCACATCAATAATTGTCAATATATAGTCACACGTGATCTATAAATATATATACACATGTCACTCATTACTTATATATATACATAGCATCCTCATACCTCGGTCCTATTAGATGCATTTATCGTACATGCTATCGGGTGCCCGGAACATCTCCAGTCACCTCTGGTCATAGAGTCAGAATCTCACCACCGAGCCTAAATCATAAATAAATAATAGAGGTTATTATATATACATAGGCCTTAGGGCTTCAATACACCTTCCTTGAAGACCTACGTGACCTCTTCCTCTCATCACGGTAGGAGCCACCCAAGAACTATAACTTGGAGCAAAATCCAAACCCTGGTGGAATCGCCAGGGTGGGACCGCGCACTACACGCAACCTTCAGGATAGCATCATAGAGTAAAATTTATACACACACACACACACACACACACACACACACACATATATATATATATATATATATATATATTATGCACACACTTACATATCTTTCGAGAACTACCGAGCCCGACCATAATAAATACGTTCGTACTCTAAATAGCTAAACCCACCATTTATTACTATTAAGAGGATCTTATGGTTTTCCCCCTATATACTCAGTTGGGTTCGTATTAGTCTCACAAATGTTCCAACTAAATTTAGTTTCAACTCTGGACAGTTTCGTCACTCATTGTAACCTCAAGGGTATTTTAGACTTTTCACATTATATGTCAATGTAGTAAATCTTCTGGGATAATATATTATTCTTAATTATCTATGTCAATCCGAGTATGGATGAGAAAGATATTCACAATAGAGTTTTCCCCCTTTAAAGAGCCAAACTAAGCCTAAAAATAGGGCATTAGCCGACCGGCCCTAGACCCTCGCTCGAATGCCCCTTCCTTAGTATGCCTACTGTTATCCCCGTAGGCTACTTTTTCAACTACCGATCGATCTTCCCTTGACCCCCGATCGACTGTCTCCACTTATATATACATACAATTTCCTTACTTGGCAAAAATCGCAACCACCGATCGACTGGTCTGGGACCCCGATCGATGGGGCCTACTTGAACGGAAGAAGAACTATTCTTCATTTTTCCTTTCCACCTTTTTTCTTATATATTCCTCTAATCAATAAATTTTGTCCCCAAATTCGTTCCCAATGATTATAACATCAATATCAATATCAACATCAACATCATCATAAATTTCAAATTTTATTTCTTCATAAATAATCTACACACTTGATTAAAAGTTCCAATTTAAGGTCTTAACCTATAATTTTACATGAGCATGAGTTCCATAACTAACTTCTTTATCATCATATTCAACCTGTAGAAAAAACCATAAATCTTACAAACATTTAACATGGTATGTTCTCAAAATTTCTTTATTCACATGGGGGTAAATTCTTTTTTCTTCAATATATAATTATCAAGAATTATACTCTAAGTCTTCTAATTACCAAAATTTTTACCATAAACTCAAAAATCAACATCATTAACTACAAATCACATGAAGCAAGAAAACACTTACCTTTTTGGAATAAATTCGACGATCTCTTCTAAAAAACTTTGCCCAAAATGCTCTTCTTCTTCCTCTTTCCCTCTTCTTATTTCTCCTTTACCTTTTCTCTCAAGCTTTGGTGATTAGGGATGACTAAATGCTTCCCAATTCTCTTAGATCTAGGTTAAGTTTTCGTAATCCCTCAATTCAGCTTGTGGGACAAACCCAAATGACAAAAATGCCCCCATAAAGGCCGAGTTATCTCTAAAAAGGCAACATGACCCAATTACTACCTCTAGGTACACTATTTTGACTATCTCGGACTATCTGGGCCCAAGAGTGACCTTAAAATTCCCATTCAAGTTATTATATAATAATTTCCTTCCTCGACCCCTAATTACTCCACATGCAACTTCCTTTTGAGACAAAATAATTCCACATCACTATCACTAGCTATGACATCAAATAATTATTACCATTCACTTAGTAGTTATATTCCATATATATTAATTATTCTCTCTCTCAATTAATATTTAAATACACGCATAATAATTAATTTAATTAAATGACGACACACATTGTAATTTAAATTTACCCGAATTAATTAAATATTTAATGCTCGAAATTAGGGGGTGTTACATACTTCCCCCTCACAAAGGAATTTCGTCCTCGAAATTACGTCATACCTGCGGTGAATTACTCTAGATATTTCTCTTGCATGCAATCCTCCCACTCCCATGTCTAATCGTCAATAATTTGGTGTCCCACTAAACTCTGACTAACGGTACCAGTTTCGACCGCAGCTTATGCTCACTACGATCCAGAATACCGACTGGCCTCTCCTCATATGACACGTTTGGCCGAAAATTGATCTCCTCGAGTGGAACGTCGCAAAAAACTCTCTCCCTCCTCCAATAATTTTTCAGGGAAGCCACGTGGAACACGTCATGTATTCAGTGTAGATGCTCCAATTAACCCAGTCTATATGGTACTGGTCCCACTCTCTCAATTACAGAGAATGGTCCCACATACCTCGCTACTAGTTTCCCCTTCTTATCAAACCTCATTACCCCCTTCATGGGATATACGCATACCAATACCTGATTACCAACCTCTAACTCAACATGTCTCCGGTCTGCATTGAGAGAGTATTTACTCGCTTTAATCATTTGAGTGTGTGTGTCTTGTATTATAATTTTGGGTTAGAACCCTTAATATAAATTTGGGAAATTTGAGTATGAGTTTACAAATTGATGTATTGTAAACTCTTAATGATTTCTAGGGTTAAACCTATGTTAATGGTGTAGATAAATAGGAGAAAATGATAAACTATGGTTTTAATGGTTTTAGGGTTTAAATCTAAGAGAAATGGTTTAATACCACAAATTAATTGATGTATTAGTTATGAATTAGTGTTAGGATGATTATGTTGTTGTTGGTTGAGATAGAGAACCATTAAAATGTAGATTGTCTTGATAATTGGGTATTTTAGAGAGGATCAAATCGGTCAAATAGTGCCCTCCGAACAGGGCGAATCGAATCGGGTATAGATTGAATCGATTCGCATAAGGGGATCTGTAAGGCTGTCTCAGGACGAATCGATTTACATTGAGACCTAATTGATTCGTATTTGAGGACCTTCTTGCAGAACACTTTCTGAATCGATTCAGATGGAGTCCGAATCAATTCGCTAGCCCGAATCGATTCGCATTAGGCGCGAATTGATTCGCCTTTGATGAATTTGGCAGTTTTCCTTCTTTGAGTTTAGGGGGAGTTAAATTTCAATTGGATATTATCACAGGGGATTCTAGTTATGATATTAGGACTCCTAGATGATGGTATTAAGGGTGAGTAAACCTCGGGTTGGAAGAAAGAACCTTGGATTAGTTTAGTGTACAATCTGAGGTATGGACTTAGTGAATGCTCGGGTCGAGCAACGTTCGAGAGAGAGGTCTTCGGTAAGTGTGTAGAGATATTCATGCGGTGGGAATAAATATGGGATGAATGTATTTGAGAAAATCCTAGGATGTGATTAGGATGGAATTTAGGATATGGGATAGAGAATACTTATGGGTTTATTATTTTGAGTGGATCAATTCTTACATACTATTACGAATGGTAACATTCGACTTATTGGCTATCACTATAAGAGTTTGTCAATTATAACTATATATATTGAGAAATAATATGTATTATATAAATGATAGTTGTTACGATCTATATATATATGATATGATACGAAAATAAATATATCCGTATGTTATTGGTATATTTGTATCTTAAAAGGTCGATTCCACAGGCTTCCTCGGGCATAGGGATGGTCAACCATATTATATATTTTTATGGTGCTATCTAGGGAGGTTGCGCGATGTGGGTGAATCCCCTAGCTTGAGGAGATGGGAGAGTATATCCCTAGGTCATATCGTCCCGCATATGAGTGCAATAGTTTAATTCCACTTTTAGGAGGGAATATGACCGCCTCCACCGTTGTGTATTTTTACCATGACCAAGAGGGAGTGTGGCTTGGTAACGTGGTTGATTGAGTAAACCCGGATAAAAATAGGCACTATGAGACTGCATCCTCGAGTTATAGCTCGGTGGGATGGTTATTATACTTATGATTGTAATAGGTATAATTATACTTGTTGCATATAGTATATTGCCTGCATATGAAGATGACATATCATATAAAGTAAACTTGTATAAAGTGAAAAGAATGAATAAGGTGTTATTCCCCTTCCGGTAGATTTATATCTGGATTTATGTGAGTACGAATCATAGGTTCTAGTGACAACTATATATATACGAGATTTTAAAATATGTGTTATGTACTGAAGGCTTAATGGATCTCGACGATCAACATTGTCATGTAATAGTGTATCGGGGGGTTCCTTGTTTTGATTTTAATTCGCAAGACACCCCATGCACGAAACATAGCGCAATGTTGGGAATGGGGAGAAGTTTAGCCCTTAGTACTCGGGTTTATAAGGATTTTAGTAGATGGGTGAAACAGATTAGTTAGGCATGGTAGCTTTACCCAGTTGTTTAAAAGGGTATGCGATAGGTGTGCACTATTAGAAGAGGGGTGAGGTGTATCTCATGAGAGTTCGATACCAGCTTAGATATATGAGATTTCATATTTTAAAAATATGGCATTTATGCACTTGCTAAATATTTTCAAAACTCGGGCTCTGACTCGTTTCTCTATTTTCCCCTCTCTTACTATATATGTATATATATTAGGGGTCCAGACACATGTACGCCTGTATGATGCTTCTTTTGAGTAAGACGTTCACTGCAACAATTGTGGATGCATGCAGGTTTATTGTAGATGCTTCTATCTTTGATATCTAAATAAGAGGTATTGTAGAAACATTCAGGTTGATGGCCCAAGTGTATTTATTTATTCTTTTACCGCCTTTTTATGCGGCATTCGATTTGGTTGTATTACGTTACCTAGTGTTCGATTATTTTTTTTCATTTCATTTTCGTATATATAAACTGTGTGGATGTTTTACTTGGTTGGTTAGGATAAAAATATTAGTTACTTAAAATTTTGACGCCAGCCTAATAAGTTATTAGAAATTAATTTAGTTTTGGACAGTGATGCTGAGAATTAACCATATGAGACTCCTGTTTTAATTGGTATACGATTGATAATCTGGTATTTTATTAGGCGGGGTGTCACAGATGGTATCAAAGCATCATTTTCTAGTGTCCTTAGGAATGTTTACAGATGTACTACACTTTCAGCGTTGCTTTCTATTTGATATAGTGCCTTATCATTAAGATTGTTGATTCCTATTGTGAGATTTCGTTCTCCTACTATTATGTAAGATTATACTAAATATTTTACACGCTCGGGTAAGATTTGTGTGATGATTGATGAAGGGCGACCATGGAAGGCCTTTATGAGGGCAGCAGGAGGCGGAGCTTAGTTGGAGCTGTAAGTTGAAGTCGGGGATGAGAACCACAATGGAGGTCACTCCCTTTGTGGCATTTTTATAAATTGTCGCAACAACCACTAAAGTATATTAGTTATAATTATCCATGTACCACTATAGTATAGAGTGGTGCTAAACCTAATTTACCCAGTAAAGTTAAGTGAGAAAAAAGTTCGAAAGGTCTTTGGTAAGGATCATACGTTGAAGTTAAGTCATGCGAAGGAAGTGTAGCATTATTTAGTGGAAATAGAAGGCTCAGAAGCTTTGGCTTGGAGTTGGGTATGGAAATGCCCAGATGTGAAAATTTGAGGAAAATTTTTCACTCGTTGGAGAAATGTTGAAATGGTGGGAACGGCGGTCACCATGTTTGGGGGAGCATAATGTTTTGGCTCACAGAGGAATCTTACAGGTGGTTTTAATCATTAGGTCCTTTGGTTTATCATAAATGAAGAGAACGTAGTTTCCGAATTATTCATGTGAGGATCGGTCATAGGCTGATAGTGAATAAAGATTTATATGGATAAGTGAAGTTTGTACCGAATTAAGGTCGGTACAATGAAGAAAGAGTCCTTCATGGGAATGGTAGGCTCACTAGTAAGTGTTGGTAACACTTATGGAGAATTTGTGTTCATGGAACCCCACAAATGGACATCCACCTAAGGATTCATTGAAATAAGGCAATTTAGGCTGGTAGCATGTTTCCTTTTAGTCGGAGGAGCTAAGGGAACTATGAGGATGATTATCAGGATTGAGGCTATTAGAGTCTGAGATACTGATAACCTTAACATAGTTAGGGTGGCCAGAGATAGGGAATGATTGTAATGATGAACGTAGAACCATACGCTTTGATCTTGCTCGGTAGGAGTTAAAGGACAAGAATAGGGTGTCAAGATGGGGCATTGATTTAAGTAGTTTTGGTTTGGTTAAGGCAAGTGTACTATGCCCGGGAACCAATGGGAGCAGTTAGGGATATTGGCGAAGTTATTGTTATGAGTTTAACCTCGGATGAAGGAGGTATATTTTGTGTGTCTAGATACAGTCGCAATATTTTGTTAAACTTGGATTCATGTGTGTAATTCGAGCATTGTGGCGGTATCGGTAATATTATAGAGGGTATATCTATTTATTTTTTTGCGGTAGTAGGATTTTGTTTTCTTCATTCATTAAGAATGTGGGTGTTGGTATTTTGAGATTATATTTGGTTTTCACTGATCATTTTGTATGTGTTATACGAGTATAGTATTATTCTAAGTATAATATATTTTTGATTGATCGGAGCAATAGCCTATTGTATCTACGGTTCCAGGGTGGAACTGGTTGTTTTTACGATATCTCACCTGGATGCGGGTTGGGCTCGTCATATTTTTATATGTTTAGATAGAACTTCGATGAGTAGATGTTTCACTAGAATGACTTTAGTGCAAGGGGACCTAATAGATATCATCTAATGTATGTAGCATTTATTATTTTACATGTTTTACGCTGACATACCTCCATGACCGACATAGTTAAATAGTAGTGTATCAGAGGGGTTCCTTGTTTAGATTTCACTTGCGAAACACTCCACACTCGAACCTTAACGATGTTGGGAGTGGAGATATGTTATTATATGTTAGGATGTGGATTTTGATGGTGAAATTTGCTGAGAGTCATGTGATGATTAAGTGATGATGAAAGTAGATGTGCTGTGGAAAAGCACTTGAAATATTTCTCTCACCGAAAGTATGTGGGTGAGGTAAGGTAAAGGAAATCGGGTTGAAGCTTATAACCAGGCCTTGAATAAAAGGCAAATTGAGAGGAAATATGTTTTGGGTATGATGTTCGTAACACACTTTTGTAGAGACTAGGAGCCTCGATTAGTTAGACTTTCCATTTTGCCAAGATGGAAGGACATGGTAGTAGAAGAACGTTAGGAGGTTAGCGAGGTAGGATTTAGAATGTTCTGATGGTGTGCCTTAGGTCATTATATCTCGATGATCGATGATGCGAGGAAGAAGTGTAATGGGAGGATTCCTTGTTTGGATTTTGCTTTGCGAGACGTCCCACGCATGAAATCGAACAAATGTCAGAAGTAGAGAGAGGTCTTGGGAACTAGGGATATAGTTATGATAGTACTCATTTTACATGTATTGGAAAACACACCTATCTTTGGACTACTAAGAGATAAGGCTACTAGGGCAAGTGCGCTGATATAAAAAGAATTGAATTTCAAATTATTCGGGTTAGGAATACCCAAGTGCTAGTACCAGGCCGAGGAAATGAGGCCCATTTTTAGAGAAAGTGTTACGTGCCGGACGTTTACAATGGTTGTGCAGATAGGCACAAGTTAAAAGGGGTATGAGCACCTTGGTAAGTTGGTTTTTATTATCGTCTGAAATAGAATGGGCCAACTATATAAAGCTAAAGAATATGCTTTGGAGTAGTTCTGGGTTCAATTGAACGTCGTAGGACGCACATGATAACCCAATTGTGTAGGTGCAAGAAGAGTTAGTACACCTAAGATAAGCGATAAGAGTGACATGAATGGTCAAGAGCTAGTGTAGTTTCCTATTTAGGAAAATTCGATGTCCTGTTGTAGATGAGCCGAAGCTTACCGTCATGGTTTTTCGGTGGGATCTATACGTTAGAACAACGATTATAGGCTCATTTTTTTGGACGCGATTATAGAAGCACTAAGTGCGATGTTTCATTGTTATAGTTGATCTTATGACCGAGGTAGTGTTGTAGCATATAGAGGTTTGGTTAAGATTGTTGTTAAGCTAGTGCGTTAGAGTATAAGCCTAGAGATGAGTGTATGGTAGGGTACTATTGTTTTAACTTCTGGGTATAGGTCATATCCGAATTTCGGGGATGAAATTCCGTTGTAAGGGGGGAGAATTTAATACCCCGTACTTTTATACATATTTAAATTACATACGCGGGCGTAGTTTGAGGAATTTTAATGAATAGTAAATTCTAGATTAATAAGCGTTAGATGCTTACCAATGTTGTTACATTTACTTAGGGGACTGGGTAAATGAGTAGGAATGTTTTTATGGCATGTCGCAACTGGGTAAAGATATGGGAATTATTTTACGATTATAGAAAACGCGTAATGAGAAGTGTCGGGTACGACTAGTGAATTTTAGTTGAGTGACTCCGATGGAGATTTCGAGTGCACAATTGGTTTAAACATGGCTAAGATAGTCAGAATAGAGTATCCGGGGGTAGTGTTTAGGTTCTGGAGACTTTTGGACTAGTAGGGACTCACAATTGAGTAAACGAGTCATTTTTGGGTTTTATAAGGGACAAGCCCTTACTACTCTCTTATAAGCCATGAGAGAAAGAAAGAATACAAAAAAGGAAAGGTAAAATAGGAAGACGAAGGGGATTTCGCCCCAAACTCTACGATATTTGACTATAGATCATCGCATTTTATCCACGAGGCAAGTGTTTATTGCTTTATTCATTTGAGTGTGTGTGTGTCTCGTATTATAGTTGGTAAACTATATAATTTTTTGTTACAACCCTTAAAATAAATTTGGTAAATGTGGGTATGAGTTTACAAATTGATGAATTGTAAACTCTTAATGATTTCTAAGGTTAAACCAATGTTAATGGCGTAGATAAATGGGATAAAATGATAAACTAAGGTTTTAATGGTTTTAGGGTTTAAATCTACGATAAATGGTTTAATACCACAAATTAATTGATGTGTTAGTTATAAATCAGTGGTAGGATGATTATATTATTGTTGGTTGAGATTGAAAACCATTAAAATAGAGATTGGATTGATAATTGGGTACTTTGGAGAAGATGAAATCGGTCAAATAGTGCCCTTTGAACATGGCGAATCGATTTGGGTCTAGACCAAATCGATTCGCACAAGGGGATCTGTAAGGCTGTCTTCGGCCGAATCGATTCAGATTCAGATCGAATCGATTCTCCTTTGAGGACCTGGTTGAATAAAACTTTCCGAATCGATTCGGATGGAGTCCGAATCGATTTGCAAGCCCGAATCGATTCGCATTAGGGTAATAATCTATTCGCCTTTGATGAATTTGGCAGTTTCCCTTCTTTGAGGTTAGGGCGAGTTAAATTTTAATTGTACATTATTACAGGTGATTCTAGTTATGATATTAGGAATCCTAGATGACGGTATTAAGGGTGAGAAAACCTGGGGTTGGAAGAGAGAACCTTGGATTAGTTTATTGTACAATATGGGGTATGGACATAGTGAATGTTCGGGTCAAGCAACGTTCAAGAGAGAGGTCTTTAGTCAGTGTGTAGAGATACTCTGTAACACCCCGTATTTTTTGCATTTAATATTTAATTAATTCGAGAATTTAAAATTACTTGTGTGTCGTAATTTTAATTGAATTAAGTATGGAAAAATATATTTAAATATTAATCGAGGAGTGAATGGTTAATATTTAGGGAAATTTATTTACTAAGTGAATAGTAATAATTTATTTACGTCATTTTGGGTATTAATGACGGGGTATGCACTTATCTCAACCGGGAGTCGGTATAAACTAATTTGGGTGTGAGATAAGGATTTTTATAAATTAATTTGGATGCCAATTCTAAGTGTATGGTTGAGTCCGTATGGGCCAAGATAGTCGAAAAAGTGTACCCGGGGGTAGTAAACGGGTCACGGGACGTTTTTAGGCATAGTCGGGCACACACGGGGGCATTTGGGCCACTTGGGCTTGGCCCCTTAGGCAAAAAAGGGATTAAGCCTAATTAAACAATTATAAGAAAAAAGGGGAATGACTTAATTGATTTTAGAAAATACTCAGTGGGTTAGGAAACCCTAAGAGTAGTTAAAAGCAAATCTGGAGGACAAAGAAGAGCCAAATCAAGGGAGTTCATCTTCAATCTTGTGCATTCACAACTCCAAATGAGACACTACTAAGCATAAGGCAAGTGGTTAACTTTTTGTATAATTTAAATTATATTTCAATTAATATTCATGTGATGTGTGAAATCAAAGAAATTCGTTTTGGGATTTAAAGGGTATAAACATGGGGTTTTGTGAACCATTATTCTGATTTCCAAATTGTGTAGAAATTCATGTAAATTCTGAGATTAGCATATATATCTGGTATGATGAGTAAACTGAAGGAATTAGAAACGAATTTGAGATAAATATTTAATGTTTAAATGGTTTAAAGATTAAATCGAATTTTCCCCAATTTGTGAAAACAGTAGAGAACGTAAATTAAACGGTGTTTGTGGACTTTATGGGGGTCCCTGATAGGGTTTTTAGTATATCTTGTTGATAAGAAGGCTTGTGATTGATGGTGGACGAAGTTAGGGTTTTTAGAATTTCGTCCATAGATGAAACAGGAAACTCGGAGAAGATGATGACCTGCTCGATCGATCGATCGAGGGTTGGAGGTCGATCGATCGATGGTCGGTAATTTCTGGCAGTTAGGCCGGTTTGTATATATAAGGGAAAATAACTTTTAAATATTTTCCTATGCCTTATGTAATGAGAAACCAACATGGGGGTCTAATCAAATTAATTATGAGGAAGAATTAATTGGGATTTGGAGGAAATTTATGTGTGACACACTATGGTTAAATTTTTGGAATAACATTTCAAAATAATTAAATACGGATTGAGTGGACAAGTCCGGGGATATTGGTTGAGCGATACCAAGAAGTTAATTTTATTTGGAGTAAAGGATAAATAATTTGGAGTCGCGGATTTAGACTCGGGTATAGTTTTATTTCGGTACACGAGAGTAAGTCCGAATATATTTGTTGAAATGACACCAAAAGTAATTTAATTAATTAATGTGCGAATTAATTAATAATTAGAGTTGGACCATAAACTCATAATATTCTGAATAGGCTTGTGTTACGGACTTAGTACACGGTATAGCCGGGGTAATTAATATTATCTATATATATAAAGTGTGCGATAGTATATATATATGGTGTGTGCATTAATATCAGTGGCTAGATATTATTGTTATATACTCTAGTGCTATAGGGGGAGGTTGCGCGTAGTGGATGAATCCCATAGCTTGAGGAGTAGGGCTTGTATATTCCCAGGTCATAGCATCCATTATATGGGTGGGGGGCATCTCACTTTCAGGGAAGGAATATGACCATCTCCAATTATATGTTTTCACCAAGTTAGTAAGAGATTCTGACTTGGGTAACTAGGTTATGTGAATATACCTAGTGGGATAGCACTTTAGAGAATTTACATCCGGTGAGTTATTACTCGGGAGGATGTTATTATTAATTATTATTTCAGAATATTTGTGAATGTTGTAATATGATTATACGTATATAATGAGATAAATAATTATATACGGGTACAATTAATACAAGTTGTGAATTGTATTACATATAATGGGTGTGAAAAATTTTATGAACTTAAAAAGGTAAATGATTAATTAAGTTAATGTTGAGAATAACTTAGAAATCATAATTGTGGCACACTCGGTTAGAGTAGGGTGATTCCAATGGGTTATATAAATTATGTAGTTATGAGATATATAACCAGGGGAAATTTATTAAGGCGTTGGTAGTCTACATTAGAGGAGGGGTGAGGATGTCCTCAAGGGAGTGTGGCAATAACTAAAATATAGAGAGCATGCATATTTACTTATTACTGCAAGTTAATCATTTGCTAAATTTTTTCCAAATATTTTCGGTACTAACCCTTGCTATAAAAACTTATAAAAACCTTTTAGGTGTCCAGCCACATGGACACTAGGCTTTACTCATTCTAGGGACTGTTGCTGCATCATATGTGTGTGTTGCAGGAGCTTGATAGGCGCCTCATTCCTTTCATTTCTAGTGTATAAATTTCCTATTTGTTATTCGATCATGTTGCTCACTGTTTTATTCAGTACTTATGTTAGACTTGTTGAGATTTATTTGCGTGCCTTTATTTTGGTTGGATTTTGAACCGATGGTTTATTCGCTCAGTTATTTAATTGCGAATGGTTGAATTCAATTAATTGTGATTGTCATATTATTTTGGTTTCCGCATGAGTATTTCATTTAAGTTAATGAAAGATAAAATTGGCACCAGTGTAATTTTCTCACTTAGGTGGTTAGTAATTGAAAAGGCTACAGTGATGCTAAGAATGAACCAAATGAGAAACCTATTCTAATTTAATTTAGGACTGATCACCCGGGATTAATTAGGCGGTTTGTCACAGATGGTATCAGAGCATTAGGTTCTAGTGTCCTTAGAATCTGTGCGGCTTACTACGTTTCAACGTAGGGTTCAGTTGATATAGAGACGTATTATTAGGACTGTTGATTCATTTTTCGCTTTTGAGTTATCGTATTTCTGTTGTTAGATATTTTTGTATAAATTGTGTACTTATACGACTCTAACTATTTTCAGATGCCACCTAAGAGGCAGAGAGCGGAGAGGGCTGAGTCTATGGATGAGTTAAGGGAGGCTCGTCAGGAGCCACAGGTATCGCCACCACCACCCCCACTCGAGTTGAGCTCCTCTACTCAGGTGGTTGTGATAGTGGCCCAAGTAATTGAGACCGCGATGCGAGCTATGGAAGCTCATTTTCCACAGCCCCAAGAACCATCTCCAGTGGCACTAGCAGATCAGGCTTGATTGGGGCCACCATCTTGGCAACGAGTTAGGGAGACCTTTCAGAAGGGTCACCCACCCGAGTTTTGGGGTAGCACCGATGTAGTAGAGTCATGTGACTGGAAGAAGAATATTTAGTTCCATATTCGCATGCTAGAGTGTACTGATGTGCAGAAATAGATGCTTTCTACCTTTCGTCTATCGGGGGCAGCCTTAAAGTGGTAGGAGTCAGTTACCATCGCTGAGGAGAGGGATTTGATGATGATATCCGAGTTCTGGGTGCGGTTTGACCGCAAATACTTTCCACCAGTGGTAGAGGCTGAGATGAGGAAGAAGTTCACTGAGTTAGTGTAGGGTGACCGGTCAGTGGCAGACTATGAGGGAGAGTTCAATCGTTTGGCAAACTTTGTGCCAAATGAGGTGAGCGATGAGGAGCGAAAGAAATCGAGATTTATAGATGGCTTAACAAGGCGGATAAGGCAACATTTGATTGGGAATTCGGCATTAGTGACTTATACAGATGTCGTTAATGCCACAGTTGTACATTGCCAAGATCATCGCTTCCATGCGAAGGGGGCAACCGATTAGGGGAGCCGAGCCAACAGGGCAAGACAGTTACTAGTGGTGACATGGGTGCTCCTCAGCAGCAGACTGACAGTTAGCAGGGTAATAAACCTAAGAAATTTAGGCCTGGTGGGTTTCGACCTAGAGGACATGGGTTCAGGCAGGGGAAATCGGGCCCAAATCAGTAGTAGCAGGTTCCTCATGGCCATCAGGGCCAAAAGAATAATGGGGGAGGCTAGATGGGTTAGCCACGCCATGGCCAATAAGGCCAATGACAGGGGGACGATTAGAAACGTTGTTTTGTCTATGGCCAGCCAGGACACTTTGATGATACTGGAAACATCACCACCCTTCTAGGTGTTTGTGATCTCAATTCAATGTTAATAATTGCAGGATAAGAGTACATACACATATAGTAGAAGGAGGTGAGGAGAAAAGGATTCATACCAAAATATAAGTGGTTCAGATAATCTGGCCTACGTCCACTGTGAAAGTGTATGATGTGTATCACTATATGAGGGCTCTAATGGCCATGGATACAATCTCTCAAGATTTCTCTCTATACTGTGTATTTAAACAGAGTTTTAGCTATGGTTGTTAATTTTGGATCCTTTGCAAGGTAGAGGATGACCTCTATATATAGTACTTAGGGGGTGTAATGTACCCCGCATGCATGCAATGAGCATGTGTGTGTTGATCTAGCCAATCTGAAGAAGACATCTGTCACTGTCACATGTAGAGAGTGATGATGAAATATTCCCCCCACGTGTGGGGAATAATTTGTTATAACTAATTTGTGTCCACATGTCCTTGTCCACGCATACATCAATAAGTGCTCGGCCATTGAGCTTGGTCATGACCTCGGCCTCGGAGAGGCCGAGTTTGATGAGGCCTAGTTGCTCGTTCAATCTAAGATGAGCTAGGAAGGTCTCGGCTTAAGTGAAGCTTAGACAAGGTTAACATGGGCCGAGGTTGAGCTGGCATGTGCTTGGAACATCTACTTATTTCCTGATAAGGTTGACCTTGGTAGAAGTATGGCTTCCTGCAACCTCGGCCAACCCCTGGCCGAGGTTGTCATTCCTAGGTGAACTGAAGTGCTACTGACCCTTATGATACGTGCAGTGTCCCTTTGATGAGATTGGTGGTAGTGTCGGTCGGGACCGACCTTGCCATGGCCGAGGCCTGTTGTCATGGATCCAAGGCATTTCCAACCTCGGCAATGTCTTAGCCGAGGCGGTAGTTTCTGGGCCGAGGTGACACTTGGGGCATATCAATCACCCCCCAGCCCTTAGTTACATGTGAGAGCAAGTGACTGAGGAATCTCTACACCCCCGAGGTCTTCCTCCTATGTGCCAATGTTCATTTGACACTTGTCCATTGCTGAAGTGTGGCTTTCCTGGCAAGCATGTGTTGTCAGACGTCCTTTTGGTCTCCCAAGGCAATGATGGGCCTTGGGAAACGTGCCTCCATATTTAAGGGTTTAAACCCTATTTTTCCCTCCTTCTTCCTCATTTCTCTTTACTGGCACGATTTGCTTCAGCAGCTTTCTCTCTCTAGAAAAGCTTTGGTTCGAGGCATTTCGTGATGATTCCTCGCGTCCTCTTCATTCTTGCTTACCATTCCATCCTTAGGTATCCTCTTCCATTCCTTCTCCTTCATTTTTCCTGCAATCTTCTTACTTTTGAATTTTCCGGCGAGTTTGGAGTTTTTCGGTGAGATGTCCATACTTTCAGGCGAACATCATTTACTCTAGGTTTGGTAGTTTGATCCTTAAATTGCTTTATTTCATTAGACAATCTTGTTTATTGTTTAGAAGCCCCATAAGTGTGGTGTCTACCTCTGATGTTCAGACCCCTCTACCAACTTCTTGAGGAGTTCCCTTCTCTCACAGAGAAGACTTTAGAAAAAATTAGGCAAATAGAAAGAGCACAGGAGGAGGCTCGTAGGTCCCAGGAATTCCCTCTCACACCTATCTTTCCACCACCCCTAAAGGTGATATACCCTTATCCATTGGAACCATTTAGCCAAGCAGAGGTCCCTACTGAACCCATACCGATGTCTGAGCCTGAGTCTTCCACCTCAGACCCTATGTATGTGGACTCTTTTCAAGAGGCCATGGACTTCACAACCCAGCAAGATCAGACCCTTAATAAGGCCGAGGTCTCTGGTCGGTCCTCGTCCCATAAAAATTCAAGCACATCGTCCTCTTCCTCAGAGGTTGAGATTGTTGAACCAAGTGTGGCCATTCCACCAATACTTGACGCCATTCCCCTGTCGGCCATCACTGGGGCTGAGTTCACTCATAGGTTCCCTAGTAATCCATCAACGTCTGCTAAGGCCGACGTTGAGTTAGACAGTGACAATGATGATGGCGCCGAGAGTGATGTCGACGTTTATGAGGAGGCCGAGATCGAGAGTACCATTGTTGGGGTAGACCTTCTTTGCTTCAGATATCTATACTCCATCAGCCCCTCCATAAATCTCAGGAGACCTCTGAGGGAGGAGAGGGCTTACCACGACCGTGATGGTGAGATCTGCTTGTATGAGCAGATGTTCAAGTTAGGGTTTCATTTGCCCATCTATCCCATTATTGGGTCCATCTTAGCCTACATCAATTTGGCCCCTTCTTAATTATCACCTAATGCCTGGAGGGTCATAATTGGGTCCATAGTCCTATGGAGGGCTGTTCACCACTCGAACCTTCCAGTCCAGGTCTTTTTTGGTTGCTATGTCCCCTCCTCTGCCAAAAATCATCCGAGCTACTATCATTTTATAGCTTAGAAGCCTGAGAAAAAGATGCTCCAGATAAATCAGACTTCCAACCACAACTGGAAGCGTCGATACTTCTTTGCTTCAGGGCCATGGGAATTTGGTCCATGTGTTCCATCTTCCCTTCTAGAGCCGAGGATGCCCCTAAGATGTGGTAAGGTCACAATGTCTGCGAAGTCCGACCCTGGTCTGAGCCTGTAGAACCTTCAGAAGGTGAAAGACCTTCAAGATCAGGGGATGCATGGTCTACTCATTAAATTTGAACACTTGATGACCCTCACTACCTCTGTGAGACTGGTCTAGGTGGAAGTCCTCTTGTCAAGCTTGGTAAGAATTTTTTATTCAAAGTTGAACCTCTGAGTTTACGCATGTCTGATCCTCTAGCTCAGACCTTTCAATTTTGCAGAGCGACCGAAGGATATCTCAGACAATCTTTGGGTAATGGCTGCACCGAGTTTAACAAAGCTCGTGAAGAAGGAAGGTCTTTATACTCCTCCTCCAGCTCCCTCAACCTCGAAGGCTCAGGCCATAAAAAAGAGGGGTGTTACTGAGCCAGCCCCTGAAGATCAGAGGTAGAAGAAAAAAGGTTTAGACTCTGCCATCCCAATCTCTTCTGCTGATGCTATGGCTGCTCGCATGGAGCAACTAAAAATCAATGATAGTATCATAGGCCACAGTGTACAGGCACTAGATCCCATCAGCTCTACCATGACAGAGGCTGATAAACGCTTTTGTCGATCAATGGACACACCTCTTCTGGTTGAATTTGGCCTCCATAGGTCTATCCAGGTATGACCTCAAGTTTCTTTGTAGTTTCCAAGTGTAACCTCTGATTTGATTTTCAACTTATTCACACGATCATATATTTTGCAGGGTCTGGCTGTAATGCATCATCTCTCCAACTGGACTCTGAGGAAGTTACCACTCATCCAGAAGGGTCAAAAGGCCGAGAAGGTTCAAAGGACTCTGAACGCCAAAATAAACCGCTTGAAGGCTGATCTTAAAGAGTCTGAGAAGAAGGTGCAGGGGCTGGAGAAGGATATCTCCAAGCTCAAGAAGGACCATGCTGTCTCTCTGAAGGCGAAGGACGATATCCTCCAGCAGAAAGTCGACTCGATAGTGAAGGCAGCTCTTGCAGAGGCCTCTGAGGGGATATTGGCTGACTATAAAACCTCTGATGAATTTACGAGCTTCGGCTTTGAGTACCTTGAAAGAGGTATCATAGCTACTATCAAATGGGCGGCTGTCAAAGAGAAGGAGGCAGGAAGTTTGAAGGTCTCTGACTTCGTAGTTCTCAACTTTGCTAATGCTCAGCTTGCCCAAGCCCTTAAGGAGGTAGAAGAGGAGGTTTATGTGCCTAGAGAGACTGCCACACTGGACGGCATGAAGATTAAAGGGGACGACCTCAGGGAAGACATTACCGAGGTGACCAAGGTCATCCAACAGGACCAGGCCGAAGACACCAGCATTCTCCCCTCTAACCCTTAGGTTTAATTGTGAAGCTTTATTTTGTAACCCCTGACTATTTGTAATCTCTGAAGAACATATGAAAATTATATCTTTGTATTTTTACAATTGGAATGGAAACCTCTGAGGAGGGTTATCCACTTCATTTATATGTTGAATGCTTCTTTGTTGTGATGTTTTAACTCTGAAGTCTTGTCGCCATGATGCCTGTTCAAACTCAATCAATACTCTTACCTCAGACCTTGTCACCACAGTAGCATTATAAGGTCCGAGTTCATCAACTAGGAGGTCACCTCCATAATTAATCTCACCAAATTAATGATGTTAAGGGTCTGAGGTCATCTAATTATGGTGTCTGACCTCAGACCTTGTCACCATTGAGTGATGTTATAAGGGTCTGAGGTCATCACCTAAGATGTTATCCTGATAATTAATCTCACCAAATTAATGATGTTAAGGGTCTGAGGTCATCCAAGTATGGTATCTGACCTCAGACCTTGTCACCACTGAGTGATGTTATAAAGGTCTGAGGACATCACCTAAGATGTTATCCTCATAATTAATCTCACCAAATTAATGATGTTAATGGTCTGAGGTCATCTAATTATGGTGTCTAACCTCAGATCTTGTCACCACTGAGTGATGTTTTAAGGGTCTGAGGTCATCACCTAAGATGTTATCCTCATAATTAATCTCACCAAATTAATGATGTTAAGGGTCTGAGGTCATCTAATTATGATGTCTGACCTCAGACCTTGTCACCACTGAGTGATGTTATAAGTTCTGAGGTCATCACCTAAGATGTTATCCTGATAATTAATCTCACCAAATTAATGCTGTTAAGGGTCTGAGGTCATCCAAGTATGGTATCTGACCTCAGACCTTGTCACCACTGAGTGATGTTATAAAGGTCTGAGGACATCACCTAAGATGTTATCCTCATAATTAATCTCACCAAATTAATGATGTTAATGGTCTGAGGTCATCTAATTATGGTGTCTAACCTCAGATCTTGTCACCACTAAGTGATGTTTTAAGGGTCCGAGGTCATCACCTAAGATGTTATCCTCATAATTAATCACACCAAATTAATGATGTTAAGGTTCTGAGGTCATCTAATTATGGTGTCTGACCTCAGACCTTGTCACCACTGAGTGATGTTATAAGGGTCTGAGGTCATCACCTAAGATGCTATCCTGATAATTAATCTCACCAAATTAATGATGTTAAGGGTTTGAGGTCATCCAAGTATGGTATCTGACCTCAGACCTTGTCACCACTGAGTGATGTTATAAAGGTCTGAGGACATCACCTAAGATGTTATCCTCATAATTAATCTCACCAAATTAATGATTTTAAGGGTCTGAGGTCATCCAAGTATGGTATCTGACCTCAGACCTTGTCACCACTGAGTGATGTTATAAAGGTCTGAGGACATCACCTAAGATGTTATCCTCATAATTAATCTCACCAAATTAACGATGTTAAGAGTCTGAGGTCATCTAATTATGGTGTCTGACCTCAGACCTTATCACCACTGAGTGATGTTATAAGGGTCTGAGGACATCACCTAAGATGTTATCCTCATAATTAATCTCATCAAATTAATGATGTTAAGGGTATGAGGTCATCCAATTATGGTGTCTGACCTCAGACCTTGTCACCACTGAGTGATGTTATAAGGGTATGAGGTCATCACATAAGATGTTATCCTCATAATTAATCTCACCAAATTAATGATGTTAAGGGTCTGAGGTCATCCAATTATGGTGTCTGACCTCAGACCTTGTCACCACTGAGTGATGTTATAAGGGTCTGAGGACATCACCTAAGATATTATCCTCAATCTTTATCATTAGGGAACAATGAAGCAAGAATTGACACGGAAACTGATCTCTCATTAATAACATCTTTCTAATAAGATGGTACATTTTCATTAACTCTTTGCAACATCATATGTAATACTTCTTTAGGTGATCAGCATTCCATGGGTTAGCGAAAGGTTTCCCTTCTAGGTTTTCTAGCCTGTAGGTGCTAGGCACAACCTCTTCTGTCACTTTTTAGGGGCCATAACAGTTTGGGTGGAGCTTATTTATTTTCAGTAAGGTTTTCTTCAGCACTAGGTCTCCCACGGTGATGGGTCTTGACTTCACCCTCTGATTGTAGAATTTTGCTGCTCTCTGCTGGTAAGCTGATTGTCTGATCTTTGCGTCTTCTCTTCTCTCTTCAATCAGATCTAGGTATAGTCTCCTCTCTTCCCTATTTTTATCAGGGTCATAGGTCTGAACCCTGTGAGTAGGGAGTCCCACTTTTGTTGGTATGACGGCCTCTGAGCCATGTGCAAGCATGAACGTAGTTTCTCCCATAGGTGTCCTGGTTATGGTCCTGTAGGCCCATAGCACAGCGTAAACCTCTTCAATCCATCTTCCCTTCGCTTCTTCTAACCTCTTCTTGATTCCATCGAGTATTGTTCTGTTTGTGACCTCGGTCTGACCGTTTGCCTGAGGTCGGCCAGGGGATGAGAAGAACTGCTTTATCCCAACTCTTATGCAATACTTCTCTAAAGAGGAGTTCTTGAACGGGGTTCCATTATCTGAGATGAGAGTGTTGGGGAGGCCATGTCTGCATATGATGTTCCTCCAAATAAATTGGAAGGTCTTCAGTTCTGTGATCGTTATCATCGGCTCTGCCTCCACCCACTTTGAGAAGTAGTCAATGGCGACTATCAGGAACCGGTAACTGTTGGAAGCTCTTGGTAGGGGTCCTACTAAGTCAATTCCCGATACTAGAAATGGCCATGGATAGGTGATTGACATCATAGGTTGATGAGGTTGATGAGGAGTAGAGGCGAATCTCTGACATTTATCACACCTCTTCACGTAAGCTGCAGCATCCTTGGCTAAGGTTGGCCACCAGTATCCTTATGTAATGATTCTCTTGGCCAATGGTCTTCCTCCTATGTGACTGGAGAAATAACCCTCATGAAATTCCTGTAAGACCTGAGGAACTTCGCTGGGATGCACACATCTGAGGAGAGGCAACAGAAATCCCTTCTTGTACAGGACGTCTCCAACTATCGAGAACTTGGCAGCCCTATATCTCAATTTCCTCCTCTCTAGCTTGGATTCGGGCAACTCTCCCTCTTTGATATATCTGACGAGGGGTTCCATCCATGAATATCCTAGGTTAAAATTAAGACAAGGGTTACATACCTATTCTTCCTCAATTGTCGCTTTTCCTAAGACCTCGATCGGAACTGTCCTTCTGACATCATTCTTCATCGCCGAGGCCAACATTGCTAATGTGTCTGCGTGGTTGTTACTTTGTCCAGGTATTCTATTCAGTTTTGTCTCTTTGAAATATTCTAACATCGTTCTCACCCTCTTAAGGTACTTAGCCATCCTTTCGTCTTTGGCTTCATAGACTCCCAACACTTGATTGACAACTAACCTCGAGTCTCTATGAAGTTAGAGTCGTCTTACTCCCAGAGTCTTTTCCAATGAGAGACCTGCTATCATGGCCTCATACTCTGAATCGTTGTTAGATGCTTGGAAGTTGAATCTCAAAGCGTATTCAATGTTGGCACCATCTGGAGCTGAAAGTATCAGCCCTTCACCGCTTCCACTATCACAGGAGGAACCATCAACAAAGAGATTCCAAATGTCTGTATCTGATGAGAAGGCCCCCTCCGACATGATTCCTTGCTTGAAGAGGTACCGATCCTCCTCATTCTCCGCTACTCTGCCCCTGATTTTTTTGGGTATAACCTCTTCCTGATCTCGGGAGACGTTCGGTACCATCTCTTCTTGCTCTTAGAAGACGTTGGTTATCGTCTATTCCTGGTCCCGGAAGACACTACTGTTTGACCCTTCAGTACTCTCTAGGTCATTCTTTGTCTCGGTCTCTTCCCAAATGAACTCAGTAACAAAGTTTTAGAGGCCCTGCCCCTTGATGGCTGTCCTAGGTTGGTAGGTAAGGTCATACTCCCCCAACTCAATGGCCCAAGTCATCAGCCTTCTAGATTTCTCAGGTTTATACAGGACCTGTCTTAGTGGGGAGTTAGTAAGGACAACCATGGAGTGGGCTTGGAAGTAGGGTTTAATCTTTCTTGAAGCATGAATCAGGGCATAGGCCAGCTTTTCCATACGAGGGTTGTTTTGTTCATACCCTTGAAGGGATTTATTGTTGAAATACACAGGCCTTTGGATTCCAATGTCTTCCCGTACTATGGTTGTACTGATAGCCGATTCAGAGACTTCTAGATAAACATATAATTTCTCTCCTACTATGGGCCGAGATAATAGTAATGGAGACCCAAGGTAAGACTTGAGTTCGTTGAATGCTTCTTCGCACTCTTTATCCCACTAGAAGGCCTTTCTAAGCACTTTAAAGAACGGAAGACACTTGTCTGTTTCCCTGAAAACAAATCTATTAAGTGCAGCCACTCTCCCCGTGAGTCTTTGGACATCTTTGATACTCCTCGGTGTCTTCATATCAAGCAAAACCTTGATTTTATCAGGGTTTGCTTCAATTCCTCTTTGATTGACAATGAATCCCAAAAAACTTCCCAGCTCCTACCCCTAAGACACACTTCGCTGGGTTGAGCTTCATCCTGTATAAGTCCATAGTGTCGAAGGTCTTTTCGAGGTTTGCCACATGAGTGAAAGCTTTTAAACTCTTCGTCAGCATATCATCTATATACACCTCCATAGTCTTGCCTATTTGATCTTCGAACATCTTATTCACAAGACGTTGGTATGTTGCCCCTGCATTTTTAAGACCGAAGGGCATCACTTTGTAACAGTACGTCCCTTTATCGGTAATCAAGGCTGTCTTCTCTGAGTCTTTCGCATCCATGAAGATCTAGTTGTAGCGTGAGTACGCGTCCATGAATCTCATGAGCTCATGTCCTGTCGTAGCATCCACCATCAGATCTATCCGAGGTAAGGAATATTTGTCTTTTGGGCAAGACCTATTCAGGTCGGTGAAATTGACACACATTCTCCACTTCCCATTGGCTTTGTGCACAATTACTGCATTCGATAACCACTCTGGATATATGACTTCTCTTATAAACTCAGCCTCTTCTAATTTTTTGACCTCTTCCTGGATGACTTCGTACTTATCCCTGAAATAAACTCTTCGTCTTTATTTGGTAGGCCTGGCATATTTTGTCACGTTGAGCTTGTGACTCATAACCTCAGGGTTGATGCCGGGCATGTCCGCGTGACTCCAAGCGAAGACACTCTGCCTCTTCCTGAGGAAGTTTATGAGCTCCTCCTTGATTTCTGTCTTTAGGGCTTTGACGACCTGGATGGTTTTTTCTAGCTCGAACTCATTGAGGGCGATGGATTCTACCTCTTCCGTGGCCTCTCCCTTTTTCAACTTTGTTTCATCTCTGGGGTCCAATGTATCAATGCTATAGGTGGTGGTTGCCCTTTTATAGGCCTCTCTCTC
Source organism: Sambucus nigra (assembly GCA_949130495.1). NCBI lineage: Eukaryota > Viridiplantae > Streptophyta > Magnoliopsida > Dipsacales > Adoxaceae > Sambucus > Sambucus nigra. The sequence continues at coordinate 459,109,663 of OX422220.1, forward strand.
TTTGGCCGAGTTGGAATAAAATTCTCGTGCTATGTTCTGGTCACCTTGCACTTCCCCTACCCCATAGGTGGTCGGGAATTTCAGCATCTAGTGGACCGTCGATGGCACAGCTTCAAACTCCTTAAGGGCCACTCTTCCTATGATGAGGTTGTAGGTCGAGAAGACGTTTTTGTCCATCACGAAAAAATCTATCTTCCGTGTTAACCTCTTAGGCCCTCATACATTCCCAATGGGTGAACCTTTTCGCCACTGAAGCCCATCAAGGGATGATGATAGGTTACCAGCCTAGCTCTGCTAAGACCTAGGCTCTTGAAGCAAGGCCAAAACATCACGTCTACTAAACTCCCCCCGTCCATCAGGATCCTCTGCACCTCACACCCATGCACCCATGTTGTTATTACCAAAGGGTCATCATGGGGGGCTAAGATACCCTTGAAGTCAAGTCGGGAGAACCCAACTATAAGGGTGTCCGTGTCCACCTTCTTTTTCTTCTGCACTGCATCGGAAGACATCAGATTAACAACCTCATGTTTGGCCGCTGACTTGGCCTCTGCCACATGAGCTTTCCTATCAGCCACTTCAGAGCCACCTCCTACAAGTCCTTCGTATATGGTGTCAACACCAAAGGAGATCATGCCAACCCTTTTCATCGGGGTTTTGTCATCTTTCGACGGGAGGTTTCGGATCGTCTTCATCATCGCCTTCTGAATCATTATCTCTTCTAGCTGGGACATTATCACGGCATCTGTCGTTTAGTCGCTTCCTAGGGTCCTCTCTTCCCCCTTTAGGTGTCTTACCGTCAACATACTTCCTCAACTTTCCAGATTTTAACATCTTTTCAATCCCATCCTTCAAGGCGAAGCATCTATCCGTGACATGGACATGGTCCTGGTTGAACTCACACCATAAGTTTTTGTTCCTCTTATATGGTGGGGCCTTCAGTTTCTCTGGCCACCTTAGAGTCTTGTCATTCTTGATCTCATTGAGGATATGTTCACAATTCATAGTTAGAGGAGTATAGTGAGCGAACTTATCATCGGCTCTTTTTTCCATCTTTCTTTCTCTGGGACTTCCCGCTACTACCGCGGTTCTCATCCTCATACTTGGCGGCCATTGCCTCTTCGGCATTCATGACTTTCTCCGCAGTTGCTAGTAGCTCGGCCATGGACCTGGGAGGGTCTTTCACAAGTTTTCATAATAACTTTCCTTTCTGAAGACCTCCTATGAGGGCGGTCATGGCTATATTCTCTTCGTAATCTTCAACCTCCTGTTTCTCTTTGTTAAACCTGGCAATGTAGTCTCTCAGGCTCTCGTCCTTGCCTTGCTTGACATACAGTAGGTGAGTGGTCTTCTTTTGTGGTCTTACCCCAAAGCAGAAGTTATGAATGAATCGTTCATCCAAGCCCTTGAAGTTCTCAATTGAATTCTTCGGAAGAGAAGTAAACCAACTGTGTGCTTCTCCTGTCAAAAGACCAGAGAAGGATCGACACTTCATCTCATCACGTATTGAGTAGATGTCTACTGTTGACTGATACATCTCAATGTGATGTACAGAGTTGGTGCTACCATCATACTTGGGAGAAACCACGGGAGGTTTGAACTTAGTAGGAATCGGGAAGCTCACTATCTTAGCCACAAATGGATAGCCTTCTGAATAGCCCCTTTCCAATGGGTCCCTACTTTTGATGAGGTCTCCTATCTTCTCCTCAAGACGCTGGATAGAGGCATTCCATGGTCTCCTGCCATCGGCTTGGCCGAGGTTGTCCCCAGCCACCTCCAAGGGATGGACTGAGGGTTCCCCTGTCGCAGCACAACGTCGGTTGTTGACCTCTTCCTGGTCTCTGCCCCTTCTTTCACGGGGGTCAGCCTTGGTCAGGCCGACCTATTCTTTCCCCTCTTTGCGAGCCAGCATCACTTCTCGATCTGGATAACCTCTGTCTTAGGTCATTCAATGGGCCCAACCTCTCAAAGGCTGACCCTCTGCTCAATCGATCAAAAGCAGATCCTCGTTGTTGGGCCTCTTCACCTCTTTGGCCGACACATCCTTGGCTCTGCTGAAGAGTACTTATTGTATTATTCGAAACCTCATACGGCTCCCAGCAATCTTTCAGAACCTCTTTCGCCTCTAGATCGTCATACCTATCCTCGGGGCAAGGGTTTCCTTACCTCCCCAGGCGTAAGCGCCTAGGGTCAGTAACATCCCTCCTCCGCTGGGGTGCAGGTTGATCCTTCATTGGTGCCTAGGGTGGTTCCCTGGCTTCAGGATGAGGCTGGACAGCCGCCGGAGTGATCATCTCCTGTGAGACTCCAGGTGGCCTCATCATGGTTTGGCCGAGCTGTGCAAACTGCTCCTGCATAGCTTATTGTGTTGCAGCCAAAGACCTCAAGGCTGTAACTACCTCCGCCATTTCGGACTAAGGCGGTGCCTGGCTGGAGCTTGGCACTCCCCCACCTAGCAGTGGAAGAGGTGGTGGTAATTCTAGTGCCATGTGTTACTTAATAAAGAACTTAAGTATCATGTGAGCTTAATACCTTAAAGGACCTCTTTTAATGGTGAAACAGCTCCACGTAAGGGGTGGTGCCTGGTTCACCACCAGAGTATCCGGTGAGGTTAAGCTGAAGAAGAGGAAGAGACAGCCTCTCGTTCCCACAGACGGTGCCAAAATGATAATGCTGGAAACAACAACACCCTTCTAGGTGTTTGTGAGCTCAATTCAATGTTAACAATGGCAGGATAAGAGTACATACACATATAGTAGAAGGAGGTGAGGAGAAGAGGATTCACACCGGAATATAAGTGGTTCAGCCAATCTGGCCTACGTCCACTGTGAAAGTGTATGATGTGTATCACTGTATGAGGGCTCTAATGGCCATGGATACAATCTCTCAAGATTTCTCTCTCTACTGTGTATTTTAACAGAGTTTTAGCTAGGGTTGCTAATTTTGGATCCGGTAAGGTAGAGGATGACCTCTATATATAGTACATGGGGGGGGTGTAATGTACCCCCCATGCATGAAATGAGCATGTGTGTGTTGATCTAGCCAATCTTAAGAAGACATCTGTCACTGTCACATGTAGAAAATGATGATGAAATATTCCCCCCACGTGTGGGGAATAATTTGTTATAACTGATTTGTGTCCACGTGTCCTTGTCCATGCATACGTCAATAAGTGCTCGGCAATCGAGCTTGGTCATGACCTCGGCCTGGGAGAGGCCGAGGTTGATGAGGCCTAGTTGCTCGTTCAATCCGAGATGAGCCAGGAAGGTCTCGGCTTAAGTGAAGCCGAGACAAGTTCGACCTTGGCCGAGGTTGAGCTGGCATGTGCTTGGAACATCTACTGATTTCCTGATGAGGTTGACCTTCGTAGAAGTATGGCTTCCTGCGACCTCGGCCAACCCCTGGCCGAGGTTATTATTCCCAGGTGAACTAAAGTACTGCTAACCCTTATGATACGTGCAGTGTCCATTTGATGAGATTGGTGGTAGTGTCATCCGGGGCCGATCATTCCATGGCCGAGGTCTGTTGTCATGGATCCAAGGCATTTCCAACATCGGCAATGTCTTAGCCAAGGCGGTAGTTTCTGGGACGAGGTGAGACTTGGGGCATATCACACTTCAAGAGGGAGTTCCCACAGAGGGGCAAAGGTCATTAGCAGGATGCCCAATAGGGGCAACAGGTGCAGATGCCACCAGTAGCACCAGCTCCACCCGCCCCACCGTAATAGGGACAAATGCACTACGGGCGTGTGTATAATGTTCGGGATGTTCCCAATCCTCCAGCACAGTAGGCACCGCTAGTAGTTGAGGGTATGTTTCTTACCCATTGTCATGAGGGTAGTATTATTTTTGACACGTGAGCATCACATTCATTCATTAAATCTAATTTTGCTAAACGGGTTGGGTTACTAGAGACTACGGGTAGTCTACGGATGTGTGTAGAGTAGCCAATAGGCAGCGAGCCTTTGATTCACTCGATTTTTCAGGGGGTGGACATTTTGATTGGGAGGCTTAGTTTAGCAACGGACCTCTTAGTGTTAGATATGGAGGGGTACGATGTCATCCTGGGCATGGATTGGTTGGAAGGTTATCGGGCGATTGTGGACTATTACGAGAGGACAATCGTGTTCTCCATTCTAGGACATGAGATGTTCTTGATAGCGATGCCTTTAGCTGAAGGAGGGTCACGCACGCACTTGTATTACATCGAGGAGGAAACCTCATAGGAGTTGGCGATTCCGTTGGACTCAATCCCAGTAGTGAGGGACTTTGAGTATGTGTTCCAGGAAATACCAGGGTTTCCACCCAGCACATAAATTAAATTTGTAATCGATTTATCACCAGGGACGAGGCCGATTGCTCAAGCCCCATATCGTATGTCCTATTCATACATGCGTGAGTTGAGAGAGTAGATTCAGTAGCTTCTAGGTCACGGTTTCATTTGGTGGAGTACATCGCCATGGGGTGCACCGGTGTTATTTGTGAAGAAGATGGATGGTTCACGTCGGTTATGCGTGGACTACAAGGAGATGAACAAGGTGACGATACGGAATAAGTATACGTTACCTAGGATTGATGATCTATTTGACTAATTAAGAGGGGCGTCTTACTTCTCCAAGGTCGACTTGAGGTCGGAGTATCATCAACTACGTATTCGAGAGGAGGATGTTCCTGAGACCGCTTTCCTGTCGTGTTATGGATCTTATGAGTTTAGGGTGATGCCATTTGGTCTCACCAATACACCAGCAGTGTTCATGGATCTCATGAACATGGTTTTTAGGGAATATCTTGATCAATTTGTCATTGTGTTGATTGATGACATCCTGATCTACTCGTGCACTAAGGAGGCACACGCAAAGCAACTACGTATGGTTCTACAGACACTGCGGGATCACCAGCTCTATGCCAAATTCGGGAAGTGTGGATTTTGTCTGCGGGAGTTACAGTTTCTTGGCCACGTGGTGTCAGACCGGGGTATTACGGTGTATTCGAGTAAGGTTTCGGCAGTGAGGGAGTGGGGACAAACCACGTTACCGATCGAGGTGTGTAGTTTTCTGGGATTGGCCGGTTATTACAAGCGGTTCATCAAAGGATTCTCAAAGATTGTGGGCCCTTTGACGAATCTAACCCGGAAAGGGGTGTTTTTCACTTGGAGTGATCATTGTTAATTAGATTTTGACGAACTAAAGGACAAGTTGACATCTGCACTCATACTTGCTTTGCCGAAGGGAGGACTAGAGTATCTGGTTTACACTAACTCATCCTTATAGGAATTTGGGGGTGTGCTTCAGAAGGAGGAAAGGGATATAGCATATACGTCCAGAAATCTAAAGCCCCATGAGAGGAATTACCCCACTCATGACCTGGAGCTAGCAGCGATTATTTTTTCTTTGAGGATATGGAGACATTATCTTCTAGGAGAGTAGTTCACTTTATTCATGGATCACAAGTCACTTCAGTATCTCTTCACACAGAAGGACCTAAATATGAGGTAGAGGCGGTGGCTAAAATTTGTGAAGGACTACCAATTTGATATCCAGTATCATCTTGGTAAGGCTAATGTGATAGCAGACGCATTGAGATGAAGACCGATTGGGAAAATATCAGATATCTGGAAAGCAAAGTGGAGAGAGCTTCAATATGAGGATGATGTGGCCAGGGCCTGCATGTCAGCATTATCCATCACACCTGAGATCATTAATAGGGTTGTGAGGGCTCAGGCAGAGGATCATATCTGTCGGGATAGGGTGAGCCAGTTGTTAGCTGAGGGAGAAAAGGGTTACTCGATCAGCTGGGAAGGAGGCCTACGCCTTAATGGGAGGTTAATTATGCCAGAGGATGAGGAGTTGAGGCACGCTGTTATGACAGAGTCCCATAGTTCGAGATTTGCAATACATCTCGATGGGATAAAATGTACCAAGATATGAGGAGGCAGTATTGGTGGGAAGGAATGAAATGGGACATAGCAGAGTTCGTCTCGAAATGTGCCACGTGTCAGCTCGTGAAAGTTGACCATCAGAGTCCATCAGGGATGCTACATCCGCTAGAAATTCCCGTGTGGAAGTGGGAAATCATCTCAATGGAAGGGTTACCAACGTCACAGAGGGGTCACGATTCCATATGGGTCATTATGGATTGGTTGACCAAGGTGGACCACAACCCACCAATTCATACAGACTTTGAGACAATGCGTTATGCTCAGCTATTCATAGAGGAGAGTATCAAGCTACACTACGTGTCGATAAATATTGTGTCTGACAGAGACGAAATTTTTGTGCCCCACTTTTGGCAGAGTTTTCAGGAGGCCATGGGCACAGAGTTACGTTTGAGCACAGCCTATCACCCACAGACCGATGGGCAGACTGAGAGAGTCAATTAAATGATGGAATATATGCTTAAAATGTGCATATTAGACTTTGGGGGAGGTTGGGAGAAATATCTTCCTTTGGTAGAGTTTGCATATAACAACTATTACTAATTCATGATCGGCATGGCACCGTTCAAGGCACTATACGGGAGACCTTGTCGTTCACCCACTTATTGGTTAGAGGTGGGGGACAACAAGCTGTTTGGGCCGGAGATTGTGCAGGAGACGTCTACGAAGATATAGTTGATCCAAGGGCGGATTCGGACAGCTCAGGATAGGCAAAAGAGTTATACTGATGCTTCACGGAGACATGTAGAGTTAGAGGTTAGGGACCAAGTATTAGTCCGGGTGTCCCCTATGAAAGGGGTGATGAGGTTTGGAAAGAAGGGTAAGTTATCATCGAGGTACGTGGTACCTTTACCTATTATTGAGAGGGTGGGACCATTAGCATATAGACTGGGATTGCCAGAGCATCTTCAGCGGATACACAATGTGTTCCATGTGGCATCGCTGAAGAAATATCTAAGGAGCGAGAGAGCCTTGTAGCACATTCCACTCAAAGAAATTGATTTACATCCAGCCATCTCATATGAGGAGAGTCCGATGGCTATTCTGGACCGTAGTGAGCGAAAGTTACGATCCAAGGTCGTTCCACTAGTTAGAGTACAAAGGGGTCATCACAACATTGACGAGTCTACCTGGGAGTGGGAGGAGGATATGCGGGAATAATATCCAGATCTTTTCATCACAGGTACGACCAAATTTCGGGGACGAAATTCCTTTGCAAGGGGGGAGTATGTAACACCCCGTATTTTTGTGCATTTAATATTTAATTAATTCGGAAATTAAAAATTAATTGTGTGTTGTAATTTTAATTGAATTAAGTATGGAAAAATATAATTAAATATTAATCGAGGAGTGAATGGTTAATATTTAGTGAAATTTATTTACTAAGTGAATATTAATAATTTATTTACGTCATTTCGGGTATTAATGATGGGGTATGTACTTATCTCAGCCGGGAGTCGGTATAGACTAATTTGGGTGTGAGATAAGGATTTTTATAAATTAATTTGGATCCCAATTTTGAGTGTATGATTGAGTCCGGATGGGTTGAGATAGTCAGAACAGTGTACTCGGGGGTAGTAAATGGGTCACGGGACATTTTTAGGGATAGCCGAGCCTACACGGGGGCATTTGGGCCACTTGGGCTTGGCCCGTTAGGCAAAAAATGGGATTAAGCATAATTAAACAATTATAAGAAAAAGGGGAATGGCTGAATTGAGTTTAGAAAATACTTAATTGGTTAGGAAACCCTAAGAGCAGTTAAAAGAAAATTTGGGGGACAAAGAAGAGCCAAATCAAAAGAGTTCATCTTCAATCTTGGGCATTCACAACTCCAAAATCAGACACTACGAATTATAAGGAAAGTGGTCAGCTTGCTGTAGCATTTAAATTGTATTTCAATTCATATTCATGTGATGTGTGAAATTAAAGAAATTCGTTTTGGGATTTAAAGGGTATAAACATGGGGTTTTGTGAACCATTATTCTGATTTCTAAATTGTGTAGAAATTCATGTAAATTCTGACATTAGCATATATATCTGGTATGATGAGTAAACCAGAGGAATTAGAAATTGAATTTGAGAATAAGATTTAATGTTTAAATGGGTTAAAGATTAAATCGGATTTTCCCCAATTTGTGAAAACAATAGAGAACATAAATTAAATGGTGTTTGTGGACTTTATGGGGGTCCCTGATAGGGTTTTTAGTATATCTTATTGATAAGAAGGATTGTGATTGATGGTGGAAGAAGTTAGGGTTTGTAGATTTTCGTCCATGGCTGAAACAGGCAACTCGGAGAAGATGAAGACCTGCTCGATCGAGGGTTGGGGGTCGATCGATCAATGGTCGGTAATTTCTGGCAGTTCGACCAGTTTGTATATATAAGGGAAAATAACTTTTGAATCTTTTTCTATGCCTTATGTAATGATAAACCAACATGGGGGTCTAATCAAATTAAGTGTGAGGAAGAGTTAATTGGGATTTGGAGGAAATTTATGTGTGACACACTATGGTTAAATTTTGGGAATAACATTTCAAAATAATTAAATACGGATTGAGTGGACAAGTCCGAGGATATTGGTTGAGTGATACCAAGAAGTTAATTTTATTTGGAGTAAAGGCTAAATAATTTAGAGTCGGGGATTTAGACTCGTGTATAGTTTTATTTCGGGCCACGAGAGTAAGTCCGAATATATTGGTTGAAATGACACCCAAAGTAATTTAATTAATTAATGTGCAAATTAATTAATAATTAGAGTTGGACCATAAACTCATAATATTTTGAATAGGCTTGTGTTACGGACTTAGTACATGGTATAGCAGGGGTATTTAATATTATTTATATATATACGGTGTGCGATAGGTATATATATGGTGTGTGAATTAATATCAGTGTTTAGATATTATTATTACATACTCTAGTACTATTGGGGGAGGTTCCACGTAGTGGATGAATCCCCTATCTTGAGGAGTAGGGCGAGTACATTCCCAGGTCATAGCGTCCATTATATGGGTGATGGGCATCTCACTTTCAGGGAAGGAATATGACCACCTCCAATTATATGTTTTCACCAAGTTAGTAAGCGATCCTGACTTGGGTAACTAGATTATGTGAATATACCTAGTGGGATAGCACTTTAGAGAATTTACATCCGGTGAGTTATTACTCAGGAGGATGTTATTATTAATTATTATTTCAACATATTTGTGAATGTTGCAATATGATTATAAGTATATAATGAGATAAATAATTATATACGGGTACAATTAATACAAGCTATGAATTGTACTACATATAATGGGTGTGAAAAATTATATGAACTTAAAAAGGAAAATGATTAATTAAGTTAATCTTGAGGATAACTTAGAAATCATAATTGTGTCACACTCGGTTAGAGTAGGGTGGTTGCAAGGGATTTTATAAATTATATAGTTATGAGATATATAACTAGGGGAAATTTATTAAGGCGTTGGTAGTCCACATTAGAGGAGGGGTGAGGATGTCCTCAAGGGAGTGCGGCACTAACTAAAATATGGAGAGGATGCATATTCACTTATTACTGCAAGTTAATCATTTGCCAAATCTTTTCCAAATATTTTGAATACTAACCCTTGCCATAAAAACTTTTAAAAACATTTTAGGTGTCTAGCCACAGGGACGCCAGGCTTGACTCATTCTAGGGACCGTTGTTGCAGCATATGTGGATGTTACGGGATCTTGATCGGTGCCTCATTCCTTTCATTTCTAGTGTAGAAATTTCCTATAAGCTATTAGAGCATGTTTCTCACTGTTTTATTCAGTACTTATGTTAGACTTGTTGAGATTTATTTGCTTGAATTTATTTCGGTTGGATTTTGAACTGATGGTTTATTCGGTCAGTTATTTAATTGTGAATGTTTGAATTCAGTTAATTGTGATTGTCATATTATTTTGGTTTCCGCATGAGTATTTCATTTAAGTTAATGAAAGATAAAATTGGCACCAATCTAATTTTCTCACTTAGGTGGTTAGTAATTGAAAAGGCGACAGTGATTGTAAGAATCAACCAAATGAGAAACCTGTTCTAATTTAATTTAGGACTGATCACCCGGGATTAATTAGGCGGGGTGTCACATATTCATGTGGTGGGAATAAATATGGGCTGAATGTATTTGAGTAAATCCTAGGATATGATTAGGATGGAATTTAGGATATGGGTTAAAGAATACTTATGGGTTTAGTATTTTAAGTGGATGAATGCTTATATATGATTACGAATGGGAACATTCGGGTTATTTGCTATCGCTATAAGAGTTTGGCAATTATAACTATATATATTGAGAATTGATATGTATTATATATATGAGAGTTATTACGGTATATATATGAGATATGATATGGAAATAAATATATCCGTAGGTGATTGGTATTTTGTATCTTAGAGGTTGGTTCCACAGGCTTCCCCGTGCATAGGAATGGACAACCAGATTATATATTTTTCTAGTGCTCTCCATGGAGGTTGCGCGTTGTGGGTGAATCCTCTGGCTTGAGGAGAAGGGAGAGCATATCCCCAGGTCATATCGCCTCCACCGTTGTGTATTTTTACCATGACGAAGAGGGAGTGTGGCTTGGTACCATGGTTAATTGAGTAAACCCAGATGCGGATAGGAACTATCAGACTGCATCCTCGAGTTATAGCTCAGTGGGATGGTTATTATACTTATGATTGTAATAGGTATAGTTATAATTGTTGCGTATAGTATATTACTTGCATATGAAGATGATATATCATATAAAGTAAACTTGTATAAAGTGAAAAGAATGAATAAGATGTTATTTCCCTTCTGATAGATTTATATATGGATTTATGTGAGTATGAATCATAGGTTCTAGTGAGAACTATATATATATGGGATTTTATAATATGTGTTATGTACGGAAGGCTTAAGGGTTCTCGACGATAAACATTATCATGTAATAGTGTATCGTGGGGGTTCCTTGTTTGGATTTTGCTTCGCGATACACCTCACGCACGAAACATAGTGCAATCTTGGGAAAGGGGAGAAGTTTAGACCTTGGTACTCAAGTTTATAAGGATTTTAGTAGATGGGTGAAACAGATTAGTTAGGTAGGGTATCTTAACTCGATTGTTTAAAAAGGTATGCGATAGGTGTGCACTATTAGAAGAGGGGTGAGGTGTATCTCATGAGAGTGTGATACCAGTTTAAATATGTGAGATTTCATATTTTAAAAATATGTCATTTATGCATTTGCTAAATATTTTCAAAACTCGGGCTCTGACCCGTTTCTGTATTCTTATATATATTAGGTGTCCAGACACAGGGATGCCTGGATAATGATTCTTTCGAGTCACACATTCACTGCAGTAGCTATGGATGCATGCAGATTTATTGTAGATGCTTCTATCTTTGATATCTAGATAAGAGGTATTGTAGAAACATTCGGGATGATGACCCAACTATATTCATTTATTCTTTTACCGTCTTTTTATGCGGTATTCGATTTGGTTGTATTATGTTACCGAGTGTTCGGTTATTTTGTTTCATTTCATTTTCGTATCTATAAATTGTGTGGATGTTTTACATCGTTGGTTTGGATAAAAAGATTAGTTAATTAAAATTTTGACGCCAGCCTAATAAGTTATTAGTAATTAATTTGGTTTTTGATAGTGATGCTAAGAATGAACCATATGAGACTCCTATTTTAATTGGTATAGGATTGATCATTCGGTATTTTATTAGGCGGGGTGCCACAAATCTCTTCAGGTTGTTAGTGATTTATATTTATCACGTTTAATTGTATCATTTAATTTAAAATATTTTATTATCATATTTATTAGGTATAGTGCTACTGTCTGGATTCAAGGATCCTATTTGAGGTGAGTAGTGTGTATTCATGCTCAGGGCTCTGACCTCGTTCGTTGACTAAATTTTTCAGGAAAAGTTTGGAGAAGCTGCATAGGATATTTGGAGATTATCTTTTTTGAGGTGTAACTCGAGTTTGTTCGTTTATTACATTATTTAGTTAGATTTTCCTTTTCAATCAGATTTAATTACGAGACTTCATTTGAGTTTATTGGGCCATTCGGTTCCAAAGTTGTTTATAGGACTTTAGTTGGATTTTCTATCAGTTTATTTCTCAAATTTTTATGTAATCATTATTGGCAATTAGATTTTATTCGGAGTTTTAGCATGTGATGGTTCTTTTATCGCTCAGTTATTTATGATTATTTGAGATTGATTCAATCATTTATCTTGTGGATTAATTTATTTATGTCTCATATATGTCTCATGATAAGAATGGTATTTAATTACTCACGCCCGGCATAGTTCGACGGCGGTGGCTGGCCACCCTGTCTGTCGAATTTCTCGGGTTGTCACAGGTGGTATTAGAGCATGGTCTTAGGTCTCGTAGGTTATGAGTCCATTTTATCTTCCGTGTTGCATATCTTTGATTCCTTTTGATGATTTGTACTCTTAGTCATTCCGTGTCTTATGTTTTTTTGTTCCTATCTTTTCAGATGACGAACACAAGGAGAGCTGGTAATAGGAGAGAGGAGTCTATTTTTGGTCCTGCGGCTCAGGAGAGACGACGTCATATTACTTTGGAGGCCGAGGAGTTAGCGCCTATCATTCGTGAAGCCATGGCTTCCGCTTTGGAGATGGGAAAACAGAGAGGGGTGACTTTAGAGGCACAATAGCAGGGTACACCCATCTCATCTTGGGATAGGGTGAGAACCAGTTTCCTTAAGAGAAATCCTCCCACCTTTGGAGGGGGATCTGACCCAACGGTTGATCTCCAGTGGAGGAGAGATATGAAGAGGCATTTGAGGATGGTGGATTACATGGATGTGCTAAAGTAGATGTTAGTAACATTTAAGCTGACAGGGGATGCATTGCAATGGTGGGAGACTGCCACCACATCATAGGAGAGAGATCAGTTAGGTTATACAGAGTTTCTGATAAATTTCAACAACAAGTACTTTTCGTATGCAATTCGGAACGCAAAGAAGAGAGAATTTATGGACTTGGAGAAAGGTTCAAAGTCGATTGTCGAGTATGAATAGGAGTTCACAAATTTATCTATGTTTCTATCAGAGGAGGTAAGCATTGAGATGAAGAAAATAGAATGTTTCATTAAGGGATTGTCTTGGTCAATTAGGCAGATGGTGTTAGGGAATCCGGCGTACATTACCTATGCTCAGGTAGTGGATGTCATAGTCTTGTTACGGCAAGAGAAGGCAATTTATCAAAAGAGGTTGGGAAAGTGACAAGAGTATAATGGACAAGGAAATGAGAATAAGGGTCGCAATGACCAAGCATGGAAGAGGAAAAGGACCAATCAGGAACAACAGGGTCAAGGAGAGGAGCAAGAAAATACTAGGCGTTTCAGGCCTTTTAAGGGTAAGTGCTTTGTATGTGGGAAAGTAGGACACATAACGGCGAGGTGTCATAAGAGAGTGGGCCAACAGAACCAAGAAGTACAGGACCAGTAAGCCCAAGTTACACAAGGGCAAGGAGTTCAAGGGCAGCAAGGACTGAGGCCTCCTATTCTCGCAGCAGTTAGCATTCAGGGAGCGCCAGCGGAACCAGCAATACCGACAACGTCAGGTGCGCAGGGGGTGGTCACCGTAACCAACAAATATCGATTATGGGAGGTGTTATGTACCTCAGGTTCAGTCGAAGCAGGATAGATTGTGGGTCCAGTAGAGTATCGCGGTACGTAATATCTTTTTAGATACTTATGTATGTGGGCTTTATATATATTGTATTTTTGTTAAGGATTACGTTCAGATAGATTAGGTCTATGGGGGCCTAATTATGATACTTTACGGGTAGGAATATGTGAGACTTATTTTCTTTCACGAGACTCACGCGTTATTGTGTAATCTCCATCTAATTTCGAGGATGAAATTCTTTATTACTTGGGAAGTATGTAACACCCCGAGTTTTAATTAATTGACTTTAATAATTTGGAGTGAAATATTTTTTTTGGGAGATTATGGCCTTTAAGGATTTAACTTGGTTTCATTAATAAATTTTCAATTGGGAAATAAATTTGGGTGTTTTATAAGAAGGTTATAATGTTTTATTCAATTATTTAACTGGCATGTACGTTTTTATGAATATTTATCTGATTAACAAGTCGAATTTTAAAAGATTTGGATTTTTATACTAGGGTCACTCAAACGTCATTGAATGTCGTTCGAACGACATAACTTCTCGCTCGAATGACACCATATGTTGTTCAAACAACAGAGGCGGTGTATGGATGGGAGTCTCCTAATTGTTTTCTAACTCTTAAACCCTTTATATATTAAACTGATACGGGGCTGGGACTTTAAAAATCACTTTTCTCTCAAACTTTCTCCAGAAAGATTTTCCAAAACATATTTCTCTCATCTTCAACCCCTAGCCCCTACTTTTCATGAGTTTTGAAGATTCAATTGGTGTGTTCTTAAGAAGAGTTCAACCTTCTACTCAAATTTTCATTCAACTAATCACAGGCATGAATACTCTATTCTTTTTCTTTAGTATTATGAGTTTTAAGTGTTTTGTAAACCTTAATTTCATGTTTCTATTAAAGCCAATTAGCAATCTAATTAGAGAAAGTGGACACATAAAACTTGGGGATGTTTTTATGAAATCTCTTAATATGACTACTATTCACAACCCTTGTGTACGTAGGATTCATGAGTGGATTTTGGGATTTATTGGTGTAGGTTGCATGTAGAAAACCCTAGTTTTGAATTAAAAGAATTTGGGGCCGTCTAACTCATGTAAGTTACGTTGAGATAATGAAATCAGGATTATGTCATATTAATGATGAAATTCAGTGTTTATATTAAAATAATTAATTGAGATAAATTTTGGTGAAATTAAGATTTAATGGAATTGGTCTATCATGCGTACTTTGTCACTTTGATTAATTGTGCTTATTTATATGACTTGATGGTTTTATGAATTGCCTCTGTGATGACGGGTTGTTGGGAATTTTTACTCTCCCTATATTTTAGGATGCCTTCTAGGTATGGGACTAGTGGGTAGGCCTTTTGATGATTTACACTTGCTAAATATGGGACTAGTGGGGGTAGATTATTACGACTTGATTATGTCGGGGGTGGGCTAATTCTTGTTACTTTACTGTCGTTATGCTAGTGTGGGCATGAGACTAGGTCGAGGTTTATGTCAGACATTCATCCTATGCTTAGGGTAAGACGTATTGATAACTTGGGGACCCTTAGGTATAGGACTAAGGGGGTATTTTGAGGATATCACATTGACTAAAAGGGTGGGGTGTTTCACAAATTGTGAAATTGAGAAATTGTGATTAATTCCTAGGCTAAAAATGAGTATTAAAATTTTTGATGACACAATGTGTTGGGACCGAAAGTTTAAACGGGTCAGAGGACAATTTATATCGTGTCGTGTATAGAACCTTATCATGTGTCGGGGCCGATAATTTAAACGGGTTAGATGACGATTGATAAGGGGAAGTGTGATATTTTGGTGGACATTACCGCCTAGTATGAAAGGACCGTCATAATAAATAGTGGGAAAAATAATAAAATTTTGTTAATTTATTTAAATTAACATCGTGGGACTTGGGAATTTGAAATCATATTGGTGTGCCTTTTTAATGGGAATCTCTCCGAGTAGTTAGCGATTTATATTTATCACGTTTAATTATCTCATTCAATTTAAAATATTTTATTGTTATATTTATTGCGTATAATGTTGTTGTTTAGATTCAAGGATCCTATTTGAGGGGAGAAATGTGTATTCATGCTCGTGGCTCTGACCTTGTGCTTTGACTAACGTTTTCAGGATAAGTTTGGAGAAGATGCATAGGATATTTGGAGATTATCTTTTGGAGGTGTAGCGGGAGTTTGTTCGTTTATTAAATTATTTAGTTAGATTTTCCTTTTCAGTCAGATTTAATTATGCGACTTCATTAAAGTTTATTGGGCCATTCGGTTCCAAAGTTGCTTAGAGGATTTCGGTTGGATTTCCAATCGGTTTATTATTCATATTTTTATTTAATCATTATTGGAGATTGGATTTTATTCGGAGTTTTAGCATGTGATGGATCTTTTATCGCTCAGTTATTTATGGTCATTTGAGAATGATTCAATCATTTATCTTATGGATTAATTTATTTATGTCTCATATCTGTCTCATGCTAAGAATGGTATTTATTTGCTCACACCCGACGTAGTTCGGCAGCGATGGCTGGCCACCCCGTCTATCGGATTTCTCAAGTTGTGATAATTAATTTGGAATTTCTTAACCTTGGGATTATTTGACTAAATTGCATGATATGAGAGATATAATCTCATGATTTAGTATATTATAATCTTGTTATTTAGAGTGATTAAACTTGATTGTAGTAAATTAAAGGGTGGGCTAGAATCACCTAATTTTGGGCCGAGAGATAGGGAGTCCGGTTATACTTAAAAATGGGTTACATTAAGATAAGGGAAATTAATTTGTAAATAATAATCATAAGAAAGTTGAGGCGTAGACTTAAATATTTTAGGCTTAGTTATGGGCAAGATACTTCAATAGCGTAAATTTCCATATATGTTGATATGTTGTACATATATGAGTTATATATATATATATATATATATATATATATATATATATATATATATATATATATATATATATATATATATATATATATATATATATATATATATTATATATATATATAATAAAGTAGCAAAGATATGTATGTCATAAGATCAAAAAGTGATGTCATCTTTTCTTCGCTTCCTATTTTGACCTTTAAAATTTAAGAGGGACTTTTTATCTTTGTCTCTTTTATTTGCCAACTGATGGTTTGAATCTAATGATTAAATATGCAACACGTGTCTTTTACTCCCACCTTTTAATTCAGCCATTACCGTACATTTGTTTGGCTCGAGAAGCATGGGAAATGATACAGCTAGCTTATCCCAATTTTAATTTGAAACGCATGCTTCTGGGCACACATCCCAAGTTAACCCTCCTACCCATGTCTCTCTCAATCTACATATTACCAAAAACCAGAACCGTGTTCTCTCCTAAGATACTAATTTATTTGACTTCCTCTCAAGAGTGAAGAAGAACCACCTCTGTTACAGGTTTGGGTACCCATTTCTGACGAATAAGCTAGGTACTCAATAAATTTTCTTGACTTATTTACTTTATTTTACTGATTGCTTCTGATTTTGTTTAATCTTTCCATTGGATTTTCTTTTTTGCAGTTCCACCATTGTGGGTCTGAAGACAAATGTCGTTGTAGGTTTGAAGAAGCTGGGGATTTCTATGTCCCCAAGAACACAAATGACCCAAATGAAGATGGCCATCTGAGTTTGGATGTAAGGGGATTTCTCGATCTTTATTTTAAGTTTTTTTATTTTTGATTATTTTTTTACCGAGATCGATGTGAGGAGAGGAGAGTAACTGAGTTCATTTTCGAGTTTGGGGTGTTGTCACCTGCGGACATGGTGAGGCTACATCACTATTTTTTGGGAGTTGAAGGTTGGGCTCATTGGCATTTTTTCAGGGTGTAGAAGGTTGGTCTCCGGTGTCGTCAACATCACCAGGTAGTAATTTGGGATAGTAGTTTTTTGTTTTATTTTCATCACCATTTTTTGGGAGTTGAAGGTTGGGCTCATTGGCATTTTTTCAGGGTGTAGAAGGTTGGTCTCCGGCGCCGTCAACATCACCAGGTAGTAATTTGGGATAGTAGTTTTTCGTTTTATTTTTCCCAGATCTAAATCGCACACCCACTAAATCTAACAATTTGAGATTCACCAATGCCAACGTTTATCATTTGTGCTGTTGGTTTGTGCTGTTGACAATGTTTATCTTTGCACTGGCTTTTCATTTTATTTTTCAACAGATCTAACAGTTGTTTATGCTGTTGGTTTTAGGGGATGTTGTTCAAAGTAGGTGTTCACTGTTGTTTGTGGCACAAACTTTGTGCTGAATTTTATGGGTTTTTTAATTTTTTTGACCAAGCCTAATCATATGTAAAGTTTAATTATTTTTTTTCATCTCACAGTGCTAGCATATGTCGGGACAGCTCTCCGACCAAAATTATCAATTTTGTCTTTTTGTGTTCAACCATTATTTTCTTCTATTCATGTTCCCAAGTCTTTTTTTCTTACACAACGTTCATCGTTTTTTTGCAGTTATTCCCCCACACAGGTAAAAGCTTGCTGATATGGTGTCTTTTATCTAAAGCGGTTCGATTTTGATGTTTTTTTTTGTTCCAAGAAATGGGTTTCCTTTTTGGTTTTTTATATGTTTGTTTTATTTGCTTTCAGTTTCATTTGTCTTTCATTTTGGGTTTCATTTTTCTCTGTCCGATTTTCTCTGTCCGATTTTGTATATCACGGAAGAAAGATGTTAGAGGCAATATTACTACGAGTTTTTGGTTTTTGAATTTTAATTTTTTATATTTGGTACTATTGGATTCATTTATTGATCTTTGTTGCATGCTGTAGCAACTCCCATCAACATAGCAGGACAACCGCATCAACATAGCAGGACTGTGGCTTTTTTGGTGTAACAGGTCTGTGTCAATTTTAATGCCCTATTTTTTTTAGAGCAGTGCTACTCATAGAGCCTTTCTTTTATCTTTTTTTTTCTATAAAAAAATCTCCAGATACAAAAAAATTCATATCATACTAATATTAAATTGTTATTTCAACAACACAAAAAAAATTTAAAACAAGTTTTTTTATTAAAATTAAAACAAATATTTTTTATAAATAAAAAACTATGTTTACTATAAAAAAAATTAATTTAAAAAAATGTTTTATAGCTTTTTTTTTATTATTAAAAAAGCTTATTTATCTAAACACTGTTTTTTATAATAAAAGATTTTTTTTTGCTACATTGAACATTTTGTGCGACGCACTGACGCATTGATAATTAATCCAAAAATAAATCATAACGCTAATTATTTATCAATTTAAAGTGAATTTTAAAAAAATTAAGAGAATATATTTTAGTTTTGTTTTGGCACTTTATTAATTGACATAATGCATTGTGGTTTAAAAAGATATTAAGGGTTATGATTGTTTTGGATATTAGATTAAGGGTTAGGATGGTTTTGGGTATGGAATCAGTAAGTTTGATTCGGGAAGAATATCAATTGTCAGGTAGTATTTGTTCCTTTTCACCCCCATTCAAACTAATCCACCGTATAACCTCTATTATTTTTTTTTGGTGTGCATATTTAAGGATTTGGAATTAAATTTATGTAATTAGGAGGGTTCATTTGCATTACCGATCCATATTTGATTTGTTGATATGTCTTGCTTGATTTGTTCATTTTAGATCTAGGATTTGGCGCTGGTGATGCAAGAATGAGAGAGGGCGATGAACAACGTCGTTGCCAGAGTTGCAGGTGCTCATACTGCCTCTTCATCCTCGCCAACGCCAGTTGTGACGGAGACAATGTCGATATGTGGCAGTTCTGAGCAAGTAATAACTGAACATGGGATTGATAATAGGGGGCCCAAGTAAGATGATTTCAATATTATCATGAATTGTGGGAGCTTCATGTACTAACTCTGTATTGAATTGGGTGGGGTTTTGAATAAAAATATGTTTCACACCCTTCACTTTTTATTTCTTTCTTTTGTAAAATATTTATTTTTATTGGACTCATTCTATAAAGGGAGGATAATCCTATAAACAAAGAAAACTTTGCCCAAATATTTTAAATTTTTTACAAATTAAAGACCAACCCTTGCATTGACGAGTTTATGCATTTCAAAATTATCAGCGTGTCTTCAGGCACGGGCATACCCTAGTATATATATATACTAGTATATGCCCGTGCCTGAAGGCACAGTAAAAATTTTCAAAGTACGTAATCGCAAAACGACAAAAAAAAAATTTAAGTCCGCAATTGTAAAACGAAAAAAATTTCGTTCCCCCAAAAAAACAAAATGTTAAGTCGTATAGATTTTATATATAATACATATAGCATTACACAATTTTAAATTTTTAGGAAGTTTCCTTAGTGTACCCGTGTCGATAGCACGACGATAAATTTGTTCCAAGTGAAATTTCGTACCCATACCAATGGCATGGAGATAAAAAAAATGTTTTGTTGTTATACCATACTCATACCTATAAAATGTGCAATTTTCTTCTATTAAATGGAAAATTCAATTGTAACACTACACATCAACATGTTAATGTCACTTTAAAGGAAAATTCAATTGAAATTTCACCATATTTAATAACGATTTTACACACATGCTTTATAACACTATATAATCTACCTATAAGTGTTTCACCCATGTAGGTCACTTTTATCACTAAATCAAGTTTCAATTTAGACTATTTGTATCACTAAAGTCACATTTCACTTTTATTATTAAAGTCACTTTGGTTGTAAAAAGCATGATATTTCAACTATGTGTCTACAAAATTTTACATAACCTATAGAGTAAATCATTTTTGTATGTTCTTTAAATAATTAGTTAATTTTGTTATAATAAATTATTTTGTTTATTCATTTATTTTGCAATTTCACATTTCATGGTCATTTGAATAAACTAATTTGGTGAATCGATTTATTCATCTACTTTATTGGACCTTTTAAATTGACCATAAGGCTCACGTACCAACCTTATAGTGTACTTTGGTGATTTTAAACAAATAAAAAATATTTAGAACAATTTTAATTAATTATGTTTATAACTGATTAACTTGTGATATTTAATCAATTTTGGCTTACCAAACCTTAAGGTCACTTATTGGATGAAGTGGTATTTTCATTTGAAAATTACTTTTTACCAAAATAATTTGCATTAGATGCATGAAGAGATGTGCACTTTTGATTTTGTACGGATGTGTCTAAATACTTTGTGAAAGTTGACTTTTTACTTTTCACCAAAAGATTCAACTTATATCGAGCCATATGATATGTTGTGTAGCAGCAGGTAGGCTAAATATTTTGAAAGGCTAAGGTAAATTACTCCCAAACAAAAAAAAGACTATTGGTTTGGTAGAGTCCACACAAATTCAATTCATTGTGTGCGATGCACTGACGTGTCGCATTTTTATTGGTCCATTTTTTAGACTCCGGCAAAACTCACATCGTAAGACCCATAAAATGAACCAATACAAACGCGACACGTCACTGAGTCACAAAAAATGAATCGAATTTTTGAGTCGGCCTAGCATTATAATTTGATAAGTAAACTAATTTTGTTCTTGTGTGAAATTTAAAAATATACATTGCAAAAAATTGTTTAAAAGGATTCGACAAATAATTCAATTGAATAAAAGGGTTCAAAATATATTTAAATAGAGAACAAACATTGTTGTAATACATTTGTATTCCAATAATACCTCACCCACATCACATGCTCAACAGATTTTGACCATTTGCTGGCACCTATGGCACTTTTCTAGGAAAGCCCCTAGACAGCAAAACAGTAACCCTTGATTTAACAATATAAAAAAACTTTCTTGAGCCCAACTTCATTTAGTCCTTGCATCATACATTCGCCTTTAAATGTTTCCTCTCAGTTGATAAACTGAGATAATAATAACCTCAAACTAACATTTTACCAAACATTTAATATGCCTATATTGAAATATTTGGTCTCACTCACTTAAAACACATTCATAACATTTAGAAAATTATATTTCAAAGCAAATTCAAAAATTTTAAAACATTAATAAAATTATATTTCAAACCAAATTTAGAAAAATTAAAACATTTATAAAATTATATTTCAAACTACAAAATCAAATTCAACAACAAAGACTTTTTTCAAACAAAGGTGATCCACAGTCTGGCGAAAAAAGGGAAGATTAATGTTATACCTTCAAATAAAATAACCATCTCAAATAAAACCGAAGTGGCAAAAAAACTAACCCTCTCAAATTATCCCTACAAAAGACTTTGACACTTCCTGCTTCGTGGTTTTAAACAAAAAGAAAAATTTTAAAGTCCAAAACTCACATGAAGCCTTTATTGTTTGGGCGTGAATCTAAGAATGAGATGAAGATGAAGATGTGTCTATATGGGTCACTCCAAAAGGTTAAAAAAAGATAAGAATGACAGAGAATGAAATACCCACAAAAAAGTTATGAATGAAATACCCACAACTAATAGAATGAAATACCCACAAATAAGGTTTCACAGATACATAACTTGAAACGGACAAAAAAAAAGCATCTCTTACAACACAAAATTAAAAACTTTGCACAAAATTAAAAACCTCACTTGACAGTGATCTTTATGGCAATGGGATGAGAGGTGTTAAATGGGGCGGTCCAGGCGGACCCGCTTGGGAAAATGGGTCAGATTCTCCGTCGGGGACATAAGAATTTTCTTAAAATCCAGTGCTCATTATTACATATCATCTTTTTCTGCAAAAAAAAAAAACACCAAAAGAGATAAGATCTTGAAAAAAAAACTGAACATCAATGGTGAGAAATGGTGAAAACCTAAAAAATACCCACAAATAAGGTTTCACAGATACATAACTTGAAACGGACAAAAAAAACGCTTATTCACGAAATTATAAACCTTCACTTGAACAGATCTGGACACATAACTTTATATTATCTGAACAGATCTGAACCAAAAAAAATCGTCTCTTTATAGATCCGAATAAAAAAAAATCGTCTTTTTGTAGATCTGAACAAAAAAAGAATGAATAATGAGATAACATGGATTTTTAAACCCCCAAGATCTGAACCAAAAAAGGATGAACAATAGATGGAATCGTTTGAACAAAAAAAAGGGATGAGAAGCCAAAGGGTCTGACAGAAATCATAATAGTACCGCCTTTAATTTGTGATGGTGGACCCAACTTTCAATGTAACCTTTCAGGTACGTGTCTTATACCCAAAAGTTCCAGCGATTGGACCACTGCCGGAGCCGACCAGGGTTTGAGCTTTCCGTCGGAGAAACGCTCGTCGGCCGGGCGCATTGTTACCGGATCTTCAAAAGTCGTGGAAAGCCGGTTCAAAATCTGAAAATTAAAAAAGGTAAATGTCAGTATTTTTATAAATCCTAAATCTAAAAGGTTCCCAATCCCACAAAAGCCGTGGAGAGCAAGAGATGGCTGGCCTACAGTGGGTCTGGCCTACAGTGGCATCCTATGGACACTCAAATCCTCCTCATGGGGCAGGTGGAGAGCAAGAGATGGGTTAATTTCTTTAACCCCGAGTCAAAATCAGTCGACTGGGCCACACCTTGGTCTAGAACCGCAGAAAACTTTCCGGTGATCAGGGGCGTGGCTTTTATTTTGAAACTAAAAACAGAAAAATGAACAGAAATCAACACTTCTTGAAAATCGACATAAACAGAAATCAATGGGCGTGGCTCTTATGGAAAAGAAAAACAGAAAAAACAATTACAGCCAGGGAGAAAATTTACTGGACTGAAATGGAGGAGATGTGGAGAGAGAGATTCAAGATGTGGTGGTTCATGAGTTTTTAGGGCTCATAATGGATTTGGGTTTTCTTAAGATGTGGGTTTCGTAACTGGTCTGAAATTTGTGCATCGAAAAGTGGATTCATTCAAATTAAAGTGAGGGTAAGAGTTAGAATTGATTAAAATACCATTCTACCCTTGTGATTGAATTTTGAAAAAAAGGCGGGACACAAATTAAAGTGTGATGAAAGAGGGGGAATTTAATTTATAAGGGGTAAAATAGAGTTTTCTACTTTATTATATTCCCTTCATTTGCCATGTCACAATGCTAAGTGGTGACATGGCACTCTCTCACACCTTTAGATCGACTCAAAAAATTCGATCACAACCGTTAATTTGTTGACACTATTCAAACACCCCTCTCCCATATTATATAGATATATTGGGTATGTTCGTGCCTAAAGGCATGATGACAATTTTCAGAAGTATTAAGTCATGTATAATTTAAATAGAAATTTTTTTATATAACACAAATAAGATTAAAAAAATTAACATTTAGAGAGAATTTTCACAGTTTATAGGACTATTCATCCTGTTTAATTAAAAAAAACTCAACGACAATACTAATAGTAACATGTAAACACACCTGGAATTAAGAAAGGTAGCCTATACACCAATACACCATCATCAAAAAGGGGTAAAAGCCCGAAGGCAGGATTTTTTTTCCAAAATATTGAATAGTGAATAATTTAAGTCAAATTGTTTTTTACAACACATGACTTTAAACAAATTTGAAATTTACAAAAATTTGAATATCTTCATCAACGCCTCTCCTTCAAATTCAATGGTCCTGCAAAATGCAACAACCAAGCACAATAAATCATTAGTGTATAGATATGTAACAATATTGTACCAAATAAAGCACACCCCGAGATATACTATCTATATCTGCTAAACCATTGGTATTCGAAATAAAGAAACCTACAGTTACACCTAAATCTTCCATATAGAGTGTTCCGTCTAAAGATCCGAAGATGGTAAGAATCAAACTATATATATATATGAATAATGAAATACATTATGGCATTAAACATAAATTGGACATGTAACTACAAAAAAAAATCCCGATACTTACTATTAAGAAGCCCTGATATAAATGATCCGAACCACAACAATAGGAGGAATGTGGCAAGTAAACTTTCAACCAAAATTTGAGCAAGACAAAAGCATAACTCAACTAATATCTAGAACTAAAGAACTATTAAACTTTAGTGGCATTTGTGGGTGTTGGATAGAAAATGGCTAACGGTGGTGATTTTGTATTTGTAATGACAAAAATCATAAATGAATGAAGATTCCAGTTGAAAAGATTTCGTTTACTGTCAAAGAAAACCATAAAGTTGCAAAAGAAAATAGGATGCTATGTAACCATGAATTATGCTATTTAAACCAAAAATAAACTTCAAGGATATGGATTAAAACCATACCTTGGGAACCATGATGGTTCTCATATTAGCGGCAGTGGGTGAGAGAAGAGATCCTCGTAAGTATTCCCTAAAAATCAAAAGGATGCACATCCCGAGTCTCACATTCGAAAATTACCAAAAGTAGACTTTAATGAACACATCCCAAATCTGTCATTTGAATGCATAAAACAAAAGCAATTCTAAATAACAATTTAACGGGTTTAAACAATTGATAAAAAGAACATCACACAAATACATTCAAAAAATTTCTTTCTTCGGGAATAAATTTTCTTTATTCATTAAATCTTGTTTCTTTAAGAATAAAGATAACATTCAGAAAAGTCATCGAAATTATTTATGGAATGTTAAATACAAATGCATGTGCAAGTTCGTAATTACTAATTAAAGTGGAGCAAAGTTGTATGTGCATCTAAAAAATAGAATTTATGCGTCTTTATGCTTAGAAATATTTTGGGGTTGCATCTTTATGCTTAAAAACTAATTCAATAAAGAGGTTCATTGGGTTTCTTCCAATGCCTTGGAAAACTTCGGCAATCCGCATGAATTGCACCTATAATTTTAAGCGTTAATATTAGTTATAAACAAATGCTCATGCCTTTAATAATGTAGTTTTAAAAAAATGCAGGAGAATCTCTTTGTTAGAGAGGTATGCTTTGTAGATTTAAGAGCACCACAAACACGTGAAATATATTAGTTTTATATTGTGGTTTATAGAAAATTTTAACTGACTTCATTATCTTGATGACTCAGGAGATTATATGATTTTTCACCATTATCAGATTGGTGTGAGTCTCGGTATCAACTGATACCATAGCAGTCTGACATGAACATCCCAAATTATCTTCAATCACCATCTCATTCCACTAGGGTAGGAATGATCCATCGGGATAATCTCGTGTCTTACTATAAGTTCTACCATGATAGAAAATTTCTCAAATGCTCATTTTTTTCTTACAGAATAGGATTGGGCTTGAGCTGCTGACACAACCACCATATTTGTAATGGACAGGTTCCAATTTCATCATATAATCTAACATCGAGAGATTTGGATCTAATGGGAAACAATCAAGTAGGTCTAAGTGGTGGAGTTGTGAGAAGTATGGAGACAGATCACTCGGGGAGGTATTCACCTCTTGCATGCAAGTGAATCTGGTCATATATTTTAGTAGACCTACGGCACGCCTACATACCATGTGTAGTAGACACCTCATATAATGCCTATGACACGTTGGTCATTTTGTATTGAATGACGATTTAAAATTAAGCACCCAATAAGAATGTATTAAAATATGTAGTCATTCCATGGTAAATATCTAGTCCAACATCATGTGCATTGTTCCCATCATGCATAATACCATGAAGTAACCAACAATACACATAATAACAACCTGAGACCATTAATGACCAATGTAGTAATCAAACCTGTAATTTCCATCCAGATACTATTTAGCACTCAAAACGCCTTTAAGAAACATTAATGGAAGAAAGATCATGATGTCGATTTTAACTATCCGCAGCAAGAGATAAGAGAGAAAGAAAGATGTCTTGAAATGAAAAGAATTTTTTGTGTGAATCATAAACTCAAATCAAAATTTCTTCTGAATTTTGAAAATTTGAAATGGCAAAAATTTACAGATATAGAAAAATAATCTAAAGTGTTGTTAAACATAAGTAGAATAGATAAAACATTTCATGCCAAAAAAACTACATCCATAAGACATCAAAAAAATACTCATGATAATATTTTAAGTCATTTGGGAAATTCGTCAAATACCTTACTCAGCGCCATTGTTGTCAGGCCAAAATACCAACTAATGCAACCATAAATGCATATCAACAAAAACAGAAAAATAAAACAAAGCATACTAACATATGTATGCCTTTACTCTAATTCGCTTAGTGTCATCATCCAACATTCCCATAATCCTTAGCAGAAAAATTACATGCTGGCTTGCGACAACATATCAAAATTACACGTTGGAATCTAAAATTAGATAAAACAAATATATGATTCAAGTAATATAGAGTCCTTCCATCACAATGCAAGCACCGTACCATATGTGCAAGCATCATACCATACGTACAAATAAACATGTGTTTGAAGTAATATATTGTCCTTTCTTAAAATAATATGATAATTACTTTATGGGCCCTTTCATGATTTTAAATTGTAATTACATGATAAGACATGATGACTAAGAATGGTTCAATTACATTTGCATTTTTAGGCCTCTAATGTTCTACATTGTGACTCTTGAGAGTTGCTCTCAAAACTTTATTATAAATATATTTGAACCTTCAAACAGGTTTCATTTAATAAGGGAGGAAAATTAATCGATTTGAATGGGAAAAATTGCACGTACATCCTGTTTGATAATGTTTAAACCAATTTTCTTCAAAATTAAGAATACCACCACATATACATGTAGATAAATCATTTCACAGAAGCATTTTTCTAATGAAACCAACAAACTCACACTTGTGTACCTTGGGAAATTAGGATCACCTCTAAAAAAAGAAATATTATGAATCCTTTAAGAAAGATTAGGGTAAACTATTAAAACATTATATGATGGAACCCATTTTAATAAGAACATACATGACCAAATCATTATAATTCCGCACAATTACATGAATTTTGGTAGGCAGCGATGAATGAACCGGAACGGGACCTCATAATACGACCACCTGAAGGGTATGGGTTACCGAAAAAACATGTAGTGCAGGACATCATGATCTTATTAAAATGATGATTCCATCAAACCACTAAACATGCTGGAATGATAAACACTAAGGACTGAGTAGCGCAACACCTACGTTTAAAGCATAATCGGATGCCAAATTTATTGATCTTATCATCAAAAGGGAGGATCCTTAATAGTATCTTTTACATAAAGTCTGAGACAACATAGTTGCGTGAACCAAAAAAAAACAACTAACAGAGCACATAGATAAAATCAAAACTACCATTGAATGAGATTTATACCTCGATTTTTTTCAAATAATCTCATCATAGCTTTCGATGAGAGTAGTCATACTTAACTAAAAAAGAACAAATGATAACATTTTTTTTATTACACATAAATTTAATATTTTCCCGGTGTTTAAATTCATGCGCATGAGCTACATGTTGTTAATCGGTTAAAAAAACACTCACCTCATATTAGATTCCAAGAACTGTAGAAAAGTGCATAATAAGAGAGTCAAATGAGGACCAAGTTATTTAATCCCATCAGATTTATCAAACTCAACTTCTCGTACTATGTAACACTTTCTGTAAATGCTAAAGCAGCTTCATTAATTGGCGAAATGCATAATTTATTGTACTCTTTCACAGAAAACCTGCAAAAGGTTAAATCAACAAGTAGTTGAGAAAAAATATCATATTTTGTCTTGCTTAACAAAGCTTATATGATTTCTTCTCAAATCATAAGGAAATACATAGAAGCCTTCAGAATATGACAGTAAAATTAAGGTATGCATGGGGGATTGGAACTTAGACCGAGAGACATTGTTCTTATTTTATTGATACCATTAAAATATCAATTCCCATATTTAGTTAGTGGAAATATAATAAATTGTAAGGGGATTGTCTAGATATAATAGTTCACTTTGTAATAAGAATATTCTAGACTATGTAATGTCATAGGGGACGATCCTTTAGTTATATCAATCACGAAATCACACAGAAACTAAAATATTCTCAATATGACTAAGGTAGTTATCTCTAGAACTCCTCCTTTCCCCTTGCCCAATATATATGGTGTACACCCCCATTAGAGAAATAATGGAATTACCACATGATCTAGGGAAATGAGAATGAAAGTTGATTAATGCTTCATATAATTAGTTGAGCATGAATTTAAAGGAGTACGATAGGGAGTTGGGGGTGGATCCTTGTCACTTTCCCTATACCACTATTGCCACCACGACGACCACTACATGACTTCCCGACCTCTAGTAAGATACCAAAGTATCCCTAAGGTATGGCCGTGTCAATGGCACGCTGTTATACTTGTTACCGGTGCACTCACACTTATGACATCCAACCTCTAGTTCTTATAACTCCAAAAAACACATCGTAGCATCCAACCTCTAATTATGCAACACATCAATTGTTTTTTTACTTGAAATATAGTAGATATACCCACCATGAATTCATCTAAAACAAATCACCCACTAGAAATGTGGTCAACATACTTATGAACCAGAGAACAAAAAAACAATACATCCCACAAATTAATGAACCATCAAATAGACACTTAAACATTGTTTTATGAGAAAATATAGTTGTACACACAAATAATGATCTTCTAGTGGTAGCCAACTATAAAAAAATTAAAGGACAACAACCAATGATTGGGGTTGTTATGGAGTACAAAGATTAAGAGTACAAAGCTTCTGGGTTGGGGTTGTTATGGAACTAAAGCAAATCATTCCCTGTAAACACCAACATCACTTACTTCTCGGAGACAAACACTTGAAAATAAACCACATAACATATTTAAATGTGAAAAACTGACTTTATACAACAACTGAATCATACAAAAGGCAAAGAATGTTGGTCTAATATTTGTAGGTATCTTCTCATCCATGAATCATTTTAGTATAATCATAAGAATAAAGAAATGCAATCTTGTTTATCTGCATACATAAAATATTTTAGTATAATGATAGAAAATATAACCGTAGACAATGGCAACTTAAATACAACTAAGAGTGAAATCTTTTATTTTCATTCACACTATCCAATACCACTAAATAAAACTAATCAAAGGCAAAGAAGTAATGGATCAATAATCAAAATACAACCCCTATAAACCAACAAAAAAAATTCGGCAAAAAACACTGACTTAGGAGTTGTGTCAAACACCTGAGAATCATAGGCATAAGCATGAGTACTTCATTGATCAACTATGTTGAAGATACTGCCTTCACATAGGTAAGAATAATAAAACAATCTATTATTTAAATAAAATGTCTTCGTCACATATAAATTGGAAAAAAAAATCATAGTAGAACTATATTTGAATAACATCATTTACCCAAAAGAAAACACTAAGCATGAAAATTTTGTACATATAATAGCTTTCCAAAATACATTACAAAATGAAATGGTCAACTACAAATCCTCAAAAAGCTAAATAATAAAGAAAAGGAGTATAACTATTTGGAACGTTCAAGTATAATCAGGTCACCTGTAAAAGAAAAAATGAATAACAAATCACAAAAAATGATTAGATCCTAAAACATTACCATAGATGTAAAAAAATTTAAAACAAAATGAACAAACTTGAAATATATAATAAATTTATCGATAGATTTTAATTAAAACAAGAGCCTTAAATCGCACAGATCAATAAAAAGAAATCGCATATAGCAACCGTTTGATTTTGTATTTAACCGTGACAAAAACACCAGTGAAAAAGATAGGGCACACGTGAAAAACAGCAGTACCAACACTTATATATATGGAAACAAAGATCGTATCAGTGAGTATGAGAAGAGTTACAGGCTTGAAATAAGAAGACCTCTTGATCGTTGTACAAGCAAGAAATAGTGACTATCACTAAAAGGCCTCTTGATCTTTGTTGATCATTGTAAAGCCGAGAGAGAGAGAGAGAGAGAGAGAGAGAGAGAGAGAGAGAGAAGTGAGTGAAAGAGAGACGACCAGGTTTAAAGAATTGAGTGTAAGAAGGGAGATAATGAGGGACATACTATTCTACCCTTGTTTTTGAATTTTGAAGAAGGGATACAATAAATTGGAGAGTGTTAAAAGGGGAGAACTCAAATGTTTGGATGGCAAAAGAGTTAGTCTATTAAAATCTCATATAGATGACATCATCAACCAAACATATGACATACATAAGTTTTCTACTTTATTATATAGATATATTTGTGTGAATTATATATATAGTAAATCCATACCAATATAAATGCTATCATATGAGGTTGCACGATGGGGGTGAATCCCCTGAATTGAGGAGCATGGCGAGTATAATCCCCATGCCATAGCGTCTGTGACTTAGGGGTGGACCTATGAACTAAAGTGGAGCGGACACTTTTGATGGGAACTATAGCAGCCTCTTATGCGTTCGGTGATAGCATTGTATATCCGACATATGTGTGAATGTTGAGATGTGATACGTATTTATAGTGCAGAATTATATACGGGAATTTACATACATACATTGCATGAAATGTGTAGATATTATAACTTGTGGGAATGTTATATGAATTAAAGTGAAAGATCTATGATCCATATAAGTTAATGCGAGTAATAACTTAATAAGTAAAATACTATACTCACTTGGGGTATATTAGTGGGGTAATTAGTATAGTATTTGGGAAAGGCTACTTATGAGATAAGTGGCTATGAACATTAGGTTTAATCCATTAGGCGTGTACATTAGTTGAGGGGTGAGGTAAACTCTAGGGAGTGTGCGACACTAATTTAAATATGAAGAACATTTTCATATTTACTTCTTGAATTTAAATTCACTTGCTAAATAATTTCAAATGTTTTGGGTCCTAACCCTTGCTATAAAATATTTTCAAAAACCTTTTAGGTGTCCTCCCACAAGGGCACCAGGCTTGGCTCCTTCCTACAGGGTATGTGGGTGCAGCTATGTGGAATGTTGTGGGTCCTTTGATATAGTCATTTATCTCATTCTATCTTAGATATGGATCTTGTCAATTGTACTTTAGGACTTGTACTGTTATATTCGGTTTGGTATGTATTAGTACTCCTTTATATTCGCGTTTGTGGATGGTTTGTAGTCGACGTTGTTCGAAAGACTATAGTACTTACTTTGTGGCATGTTCAGTTTTATTCTTGTATTGTATTGTTTGTTGTTCTATTATATTGTTTTGGTTGGATTAATAAAGATAAATTTGACATCAGCTTAATAAAAGACTAGGTGGTTAGCAATGAATGAATTAACGATAGTGATGCTAAGAATGAACCATATAAGATTCCTATTTAATTTGATATAGGACTGATTATTCGATATTTTATTAGGCGGGGTGTCACATAATTATCATTATATTTATTTCTTGCACATCGCATGGGTTATATGGTAGTGTTAGTATGAAACTACAGGGTCTGAAAATTGAAAATTAAAGGATCAACAAAACAAGAAAGTTAGTTATGTAGGTTTTTATTTCCTTTATATTATGTTCCTTTTTTTTATCTTCAGTTTTGAATTTGTTTGTGTTTCTTCCTTTCTAATATATCTATTCAACTAAATCTTACAAATGGTTGACAATCACTATTAGTTTTCTATTTGGGTACATATTACTACAAATGGGTGTTGTTTAGTTTTTCTTATAATAATTATGCTAAAAATCTTAAATTTGGTATTGCTATGTTTTGAAACCCACTAGTAATACTAATACTAATACTAATTCGTACACAAGAACTACTTTTAGTAGTGACCCATGCACACCAATACGCGTGCGACAAAAGTTAATCTCACACAAAATAATTTTCTTTTTCCATGATTAAATGTATCCTTAATTTATATGAAAAAACAATTGATAGGAAAGTTAATGTGGAACGGGTGAGAATGAATGTTTAAGAATTTTTTTAAACTAAAAACATATTTTTATTTATTGGGATGAGAAAACACCTCTCCTAGGCCACTTACAAGCATTAAAGCAAAGACAATATAGAAAATTTACGAAATCCACAACGATTAACGATTATCCTTGAATTGCGTCTTGGAGCTGATTTCTCATTTGTAGTTAAATACGGAAAAGAATCCTTTTCTTTTTCTCTCATTTAATAAATTCCATTTACCTTAAATAATTTATTGGAGTCTTTAATTAATTGCAGTAATTTCGAATTGATTATTTTCACAATTTCTCCCAATCGAGTCAACAAATAAAAGCCCGAGGTTCTGTAGAATTAGAAAACATTCCATGATCAAACTTAGGAATCTCCACATAAAAATCAATTTCAGGGTCTTCATTTTCCTTTGAAGAATTTGACAAATTTGGAATGTCTTCTAGACGAGGCATATCACCATAAGAATCTCTAATATAAGAAATATCTACCCAAGAATTATTCTCAATATATTTAGGATTATGATCACAATCAACAAAATTCCCACGCATAATACTTTCTTTATTAATATGTGATGAGCCAATAACAATGTCCCCCGAGATATATTGAGAACATTGAGCTTATTCTTTTGACATTCTGATTCCTTTAGGCAAATCTCAATATTTTTTGTTAGATAAGTCAACAAAGGAGATATGCCAACCACGTTGTTGAAACACCTTTTCTCATTTTTCTTATTAAATCTGGATGCTTCCATATTTTAAGGTTTCGGATCTTGGGGTTCCTGATTTTGAGGTATACAATTATTATTTTCAAATGGAGGATTTTTCTTTGGTTCATCGGTCACCTAAGAAGGAGAACCGTTACCTGAGATAATGCCAATTTTAAACAAAAAACGCAGACGATTTGGACGCGCTTCAGCGACAGCGTTATTCATACCCGCTAGTCCTGATAAGTCATACAATGCACTACCGGTGCAATTGATTTTATGCTCCTTCTCGGAAGCTAATGGGTCACTATTGACAACTTCTAGACCCATTTCATGCCATTTGAAGTTCCGCTACTAACGTTTTCCCTAAAATTACCCCAAACATCAAATGTACATAGAAGAAAAACACTGTGCAGGACGATATAAATGGATTAATACTCAACACACATTCCTGATATTTTAGGTGTACACTAAAAGTTAACATTTTTACATCACAAAACTGCCCCTTTTAATTTCCACGGAACTGTTCTCAACGAATGCCTAAGAATTTAAAATCAATTTATATCATTAACGGCTAGAAGCCACACCGGGGAATAACCATTCCTATCGTCAAATTATCTTCCTAAGAAACTAAGTTTTGAATTGTTTTAATGTTGATCTCTATCTTGTAACTTCCTTTTCTATTGTTATAATTTTACGTGGGGTCCACCCCAATGTACAAACATTTAATGCATTTTGGGAATCTTTTCGGAGATTTCTTCGGGACTCATATTCATATGACAAAAGTGCACCCTCATACTCGGAGTCACTAACCTCGGCCTGTCTCACAACTGAGTTGACAAGAAGCTCAGGACTTCCATCACAAAGGTCATATGCTGCAAGTTCGGCTCACTATTAACAACTTTGGCTCTGCAGCAGCCGAGGACGCCAGCGCCTTATAGGGACAGGTTATCGTCAACATCCTACTCTGCTTGCACCGTCATTACATCTCACCTTTGTGACTAACCTCATCCAGTCTTCCTGACCAAGTTCATCATAGCTATTAACAAGACAAAGCAACACCGTCGAACTTCACCAACCTCGTACTCATCTAGGCCGAGGTTACATCAGTCAGGGATATAAGTTCAATCATATGAAATCACATGTAAGGTTTGGAACACGTGGGTAAGTAAGTTATAAATGAATCATTCCCCTCATGTGAGGGAATATTGCGGTCATCATTATCTACATATGATCAGGCAGATATCATTAGGATACTGATTCGATCCTCATACACATGCTCATTGCATGCTTGGGGGGTACATTATACCCCTCAAGAACTATATATAATGTCTTCCTCTACCTTGTAAAAGGATCGATAATTGCAACCCTAGATAAAACTCTGTTGGTTTACATGGTAGAGAGAGAAATAGTGAGAGATTGTATCTATGGCCATTAGTTCCTTCATCTAGTGAAACTACTCACACACTCACAGTGGACATAGGCCAGATTGGCTTAACCACTTATATTCTGGTGTTTCTCCTCTTCTCCTCACCTCCTTCTACTAGATATTTATGCCTGTGTTGCCATTGTTATTGCTAGTTTAACCTTATAAACACCTCATACAGGTGGTGTTGTTTCCAGCACCATCATTTTGGCATCGTCTGTTGGACCGAGAAGATTTATCTCTTCCTCTTTTACTGCTTAACCTCACCGGAGACTCTGGTGGTGAAGCAGGTCTCACCCGTTGCGTGGGGTTGTTTTACCATTGAAAGAGGTCCCTTAAGGTTTCCAAGCTCTATAGTCCTCTCATCAAAAGCTCAAGCATATGAAACCGGAGTTACCACAACGTCCCTTACCATATGTTGTTTGGAGGACCCAGTTCCAGCCAGGCACCACCCCAGTCTGAGATGGTTAAGGTGGCAGCAACCTTGAAGTCCTTGGATGCAACTCAGAAAGTGATGCATGAGCAATTTGCCCAGCTAAGCCAAAACATAATGAGACCACCTGGGGTCTCACTGGAGATGATTACTCCGACGGCTTCTCAGCAACAACATGAGGCCAGAGGACCACCCCAGGCACCACGATAGGACCAGCCTACTCCTCAACGGAGGAGGGATGTTGCTGACCCTAGTCATTTACGCCTAGGGAGGCAAGGAAACCCTTGCCCTGAGGATAAGTATGATGACATTGAGGCAAAGGATGCTCCGGCAGACTGTTGGGAGCCATATGAGGTCTCAAACAAAATTATACATTCTATGCAGCAGAGTCAGTGTGAAATATGAGATGGTGATGTAAGACAGAGAGGGTCAGATTTTTATCGCTTAAGTAGAGGTTCAGCCTTTAAAAGGCTCAGCCTAGTTAATAATCTATGGCAGAGGCTATCCGGGTCAAGAAGCATAGATGGATCACAAAGGGAAAGTGGTGATCATCGGCCTCATCATCGTCGACCCCCACATGACCAAGACTGTAGTCAGGGGGAGGTCAATAGACGACATTGTGCAGTAGCTGGGGAACCCGCAGTTCACCCTTTAGAAATGGCTGGGGATAATCTCAATCAAGCCGACATTGCCAAACCATGGAATAACTCTATTTAAAGGTTGGAAGAGAAGATAGGTAACCTCATAAAAATTCGAGACCCATTACAGAAGGGGTACTCAGAGGTATCAGCATTTGTGGAAAACATTATTAACTTACCAACCCCTGCCAAATTTAAACCTCCGAAGGTGTCTCCCAAGTACAATATTAGTACTAACCCAGTCCATCATATTAAAATATATCAATCTGCTGTAGACATTTATTCAATCTCTGATGATATGAGGTGCTGAGCTTTCTCAAGAACTTTGATTGGGGATACACATATCTGGTTCACGTCTCTTCCTAAAAATTTAGTTAAAAATTTCAAAGGTTTATCCAAGCGGTTTATTCATAAGTTATGTTTTGGGTAAGACCTCAGAAGAAGATGACTCACTTGCCATATGTAAAGCAAGAGAAGAATGAAAGCCTCGGAGACTACATCGAAAGGTTCAACAAGGAAAAATTTGAGGTAGAAGATTATGAAGAGAGCATAGCCATGAAAACCCTTATTGGAGGACTTTAGACGGGAAAGCTACTTTGGAAGCTTGCTGAAGACCCTCCAAATTCTATGGCCGAAATGTTAGAAATAGATGGAAAGGTCATGAATGAAGAAGAAGTAATGGCCGCAAAGTGTGAGGATGACAATGGAAGTAGTAGTGGGAAGTTTCAAAGGAAGAAGGATGGAAAGAAGAGAACTATAGACAACAAGTTTGCACACTACACGCCTTTAACTGTGAGCTGCGAACATATCCTCAACGAAATAAAGAATGATATATACCTGAGATGGCCGAAGGTAAAGGCTCCTCTACATAAGAGAAATAATAATCTATGGTTGGAGTTCTATCAAGATCACGGCCATCTGACTGATAAGTGTTTCGCCCTGAAGGACGATATTGAGAAGATGTTGAAGTCTGGAAAGCTCAGAAAGTATATGGATTGTAGAGCTTCTAAAGGGGGAAGAGACGACCATAAAAAGAAAAGAAATGATAAATGTCGGGAAGATGTCCCTACCAGAAGAGCTGATGACTCAGATGATGATGACGATGACCCTGATCTCCCACCAAAAGATGATAATGCCCCAGTGAAGAGGGTCAGTATGATCTCTTTCGGTGTGAACACTATCTGTGGGGGCCTAGGAGGGGTGTCTCAGAGATAGTTGATAGAAAGGCTCATGTGGCAGAGGTTAAAGCAGTGACGAAAGCCGAGGTTATGAACTTATCATCTACATAAGTTAAACGTGAGAAGAGAAAGAAGGTAGATATGGACACCCTTGTGCTCGGCTTCTCACAGCTTGACTTCAAGGGTATTTTAGCTCCCCACGATGACCCTTTAGTCATTACCATAAGGGTGTATGGATTTGAATTTCAGAGGATTCTCATTGATGGGGGTAGTTTTGTAGACGTTGTGTTTTGGCCCTGTTTTAAGAGCCTAGGCCTCAGCAGAGCTAGGCTTGTCCCTTTTTATCATCCCTTGATTGCCTTCAATGGTGAAAAGGTTCATCCATTGGGTATATATGAAATGGATGTTAGAATGGGAGATTAATGGCCTAAGTGGTTGACCAGAAAAATCAATTTGGTTATAATGGATGAAAACGTCTTCTCAGCTTTCAACCTCATCATAGAACTAGTAGCCCTCAAGGAATTTGAGATCGTGCCTTCAACGGTCCACCAAATGGTAAAATTCCTGACTCCTTATGGAGTAGGGAAAATGAAGGGTGATAAAACATCATCATGTGAATGATACTTCAACTCTACGAAAGAGATAGAGGCTCATAAGAAGGAAACAACCACGTACAAGATCGACACACTTGATCTTAAGGATGAAATAAAGATCAAAAAGGAAGAAGCCGCGGAGGAGGTAGAATCCATCATCCTTAATGAGGAAGAGCAAAAAAAAACCATCCAAATCGGCAAATCCCTAAGACCTGAGGTCAAGGAGGAACGAGTAAAGATGTTAAGGAAGAGACAAAGTATTTTTGCTTGGAGCCATGCAGACATGCCAGGTATTGATCCTGAGATTATGTTCCCTAAACTCAATATTGTAGAAGACGCTAAAACCATCAAGTAGAGAAGAAGAGTATGCCCAAGGAAAAAGTATGATGTCATCAGAGATAAGGTTAAAAAGCTTGAAGAGGCCAAGTTCATAAGAGAGGTCATATACCCTGAGTGGTTGTCTAACGCTATCATTATATAGATCAGATGGGAAATGGATGATGTGTGTAGATTTCCCTGATCTAAACAAGTCTTGCCCAAAAGACAGTTCCCCCTACCTTGTATAGATCAGATGGTGGATGTTAGGAGAGGACATGAGCTCATGAGCTTCATGGATGCCTATTCGGGGCTACTTACCAACGTCTTGTATACTCTTTGTTATAAGGTCATGACCTTTGGCCTGAAAAATACAGGGGCTACTTACCAACGTCTTGTAAATAAGATGTTCGAAGTTCAGATAGGAAAATCCTTGGAAGTTTATGTGGACAACATGCTGACGAAGAGTTTGAAGGTCGACACTCATGTGGCCGACCTTAAAAGAACTTTTGACACCATGGGAAGATACAAAATGAAGCTCAACCCTGCCAAATGTGTCTTTGAGGTAGTTGTAGGAAAGTTTCTGTGATTCATCGTCAACCAAAGGGGAATAGAGGCTAACCCTAAGAAGATAGAGCTACAGATAAGTGTCTTCATTTTTTCAAAGTTCTTAGAAAGGACTTTGAATGGAATGAGGAATGTGACATTGCTTTTAAAGAGCTAAATTCCTACCTCAGGTCCCCCTGATACTATCCTGGCCAATTTAGGGGGAGATGATGTATGTATACTTAGTTGTCTTAGAGTTAACCATCAGTGTTGCTATATTAAGAGAAGACAGTGGAGTGCAGAGACCAGTCTACTTAAATAGCAAGGCACTTCAAGGGTCTGAGCAGAAGTACCCTCGGATAGAAAAGTTAGCATATTCTTTGATACATGCCTTTAAGAAAATAAATACGTACTTTCAATCCCATTCCATGGTCGTACTCACTGATTCCCCACTCAGAAAGGTCCTCCATGAGCCTGAGGAGTCGGGAAGGCTAATGACCTGGGCAATCGAGTTGGGGGAATATGATATTGTTTATAAACCTAGGGTTTCCTTCAAGGGAAAGACACTCATAGACTTTGTAGCCAAGTTTACCTAGGAACAGGCTGGTGTTGAGGAGAGTCATAGGGCCACAGATGAACCAGACAGAAATGTCTTTTAAGACTCGGATGAGGTTAAGTCAAGCAAAGCCAGACAAAGAGGATTTGAGAATGAAGAAGAGAGATACCTCTTCATATTTGGGGACACTAGCCGAGGGTAACTTCTCTTCACGTGAAACCATCTGGAACATCTTTATTGATGGGTCTTCTTATGAAAGCGAAAGTGGAGCAGGGCTGATAGTGTCAGCACCAGATGGTACCGATATTGAATATGCGTGAGGTACAACTATAAAGCTTCCAATAATGAGTCAGAGTATGAGGCATTAATAGCAGGTTTCTCTTTGGTAAAATACCTCAATGTCGGCTAGCTCTTAGTCCACAGTGACTTCCAGTTAGCCGTGAACAAAATTTTGGGGGTGTATGAGGCCAAAGATGAAAGGATGGCCCGATACCTGAAGAGGGTGAGAATAATGGTAAAG
This sequence comes from Sambucus nigra, assembly GCA_949130495.1. Lineage (NCBI taxonomy): Eukaryota > Viridiplantae > Streptophyta > Magnoliopsida > Dipsacales > Adoxaceae > Sambucus > Sambucus nigra. The sequence continues at coordinate 459,148,974 of OX422220.1, forward strand.
AGCTTCAAGGAAGTTAAGATTAAGAGGATGCCTCGGCTAGATAATAGTTGAGCGGATGCACTCGCGAGGTTGGTCTCAGCAACAAGGACAAACATAAGGACAATAGTACCAGTTGAGATTATGCTCAAGCCGACCATCGAAGAGGAAGACGTTGCTAGACCTTGCCTAAATCTGAATATGGGAGCCTCATAGATGGACTCTCTTATCAGACACATCAGAGAGGGAGAGCTGCCAGAGTCAAAGTTAGAAAGGAGAAAACTGAGGTTCAAAGCTGCTAAATTCTCAATTGTAAGAGATGTCGTGTATAAAAAGGGGTTTCTACTCCCTCTCTTCAGATGTGTCCACCCTTCAGAGGTTCCACACATCTTGCTCGATGTGCATAAAGGCTGTTATTCAAGTCACATAGGAGGGAGGCCACTCGCTAAAAGGATAATCACTCAGGGGTACGGGTGGCCGACCTTGGCCAAAGACGCAACTGCGTATGTGAAGAAGTTTGATAAGTGTCAAAGGTTTTCCACCATCCCTCATCAGCCTCACCAACCTATGACTTCAATAAAATCCCCTTGGCCATTTGCAATATGGGGTATTGATTTGGTAGGACCCCTGCTAAGAGTTATAAACAACTATCGGTTCTTAATAGTAACAATTGATTACTTCTCCTAATGGGTAGAAGTTGAGCCAATGATCATAATCACTGAGCAGAAGACCTTCCAGTTCATCTGGAAGAACATCATATGTAGGTATGGTCTTCCAAACACCCTGATCTCAGACCATGGAGCCCAATTCAAGAACATATCCTTAGAAAAATAATACGAAAGAGGTGGAATCAAGAAGTTCTTCTCTTCTCCTGGACGACCCCACTAAAACGGCCAGACTGGGGTCACAAATTGAACAGTCCTTGATGGGATAAAAAAGAGGTTGAAAGAGTCCAAAGGAAGATGGATAGAGGAGGTATATGCAATGCTTTGGGCCTATAGGACGACAACAAGGACACCAATGGAAGAAACTCCATTTATGTTAGCCCATGGCTCAAAGGCTGTCATCCAAACAGAGGTAGGGCTTCCTACTCATAGAATTGAGACATATGATCCTCAGAAGAATGGGGAGGAAAGAAGACTTGATATTGATTTAATTGAAGAAAGAATATAGGATGTAGAGATAAGATAGGCACCCTATCAGTAGAGAACTGTGAGATTCTACAATCAAAGGGTGAAGTCAAGGCCTATAGCTTTAGGAGACCTAGACCTACAGAAGATGTGGCAAAAAGCAAATAAGCTCCATCCTAATTGGCATGGTCCTTATTGGGTAGTTGATGAGGTTGTGCCAGGTACCTACCGACTAGAAAATCTTGAAGGAGAACTTTTCTCCAACCCTTGGAATGCCGATCGGTTGAAGAAGTATTACATATGATGCTGCAGTTGTTCTTATCTTTTTATAATACATGTACTAGTTTATACAAAGGACATTAATGAAAAGATAGCAATGTTGTTCTGATACTTTAATTACATTTTAACCTCAATAATTTGGTCAACTATGAGGTTTAACATCATAATTTGGTAACCTCAAGCCTTAAACATCATTATTTGGTGAAAACTGGAGGTTAAACATCATAATTTGGTGACCTGAGACCTTAAAACATCATTAAGTTGGTGAAAGTACGAGGTAAAACATCATTTATTTGGTGAACTCTAATTAGTAAACATTATTAAGTTAGTGAAAATATGAGGTGGAACATCATAATTTGGTGACCTCAAACCATGAAATATCATTAAGTTGGTGAAAATATGATGTGGAACATCATAATTCGGTGACCTCATACCTTAAACATCATTATTTGGTGAAAATTGGAGGTTAAACATCATAGTTTGGTGACCTCAGACCTTGGAACATCATTAAGTTAGTGAAAATATGAGGTGGAACATCATAATTTGGTGACCTCAAACCTTAAACATCATTATTTAGTGAAAATTGAAGGTTGAACATCATAATTTAGTGACCTCAGACCTTAAAACATCATTAAGTTGGTGAAAGTACAAGGTAAAATATCATTTATTTGGTGACCTCAAATTATTAAACATCATTAAGTTGGTGAAAATATGAGGTGGAACATCATAATTTTGTGACCTCGGACCTTAAACATCATTATTTGGTGAAAATTAGAGGTTGAACATCATAATTTGGTGACCTTAGACCTTAAAACATCATTAAGTTGGTGAAAGTACGAGGTAAAACATCATTTATTTGGTGACCTCAAATTATTAAACATCATTAAGTTGGTGAAAATATGAGGTGGAAGATCATAATTTGGTGACCTCGGACCTTAAAACATCATTAAGTTGGTGAAAGTACGAGGTAAAACATCATTTATTTGGTGACCTCAAATTATTAAACATCAATTATTTGGGACCTCAAATTATTAAACATCATTAAGTTGGTGAAAATATGAGGTGGAACAACATAATTTGATGAGCTCAGACCTTAGACATCATTATTTGATGAAAATTGGAGGCTAAACATCATAATTTGGTGACCTTGGACCTTTAAACATCATTAACTTGGTGAAAATATGAGGTGGAACATCATAAGTTGGTGACCTCAGAACTTAAACATCATTAGTTAGGTTAAAATTTAAGAGGTAAAAGATCATAATGTGGTGACCTCAAACCTTTAACATCATTATTTGGTGACCTCAGGCCTCAAATAACATTAGATTTGTGGAAATAAGAGGTAAAACATCGCAATTATATGTGCAACACCCACATATAAATTTCAAGAAAAACATCGTATGAAGCAATAGAATCTGAAGAAGTTGAACTAATGATTATCATAAAAAGGGTTTAGAGTTACAAAATAGAGTATTAAAAGCCTTCATCAGAGTTCATAAAAATAAAAGTTACAGACAAGAGGGGGAATCACAATTACAACTATTAAAAAGCTTTACAAGAAAATAGCCTATGTCTCGGCAGGAGCCGACCCGCCAACATCTACAGTCATTTGATCATGGACGACGTTCGTGAATTCAAATCCATCATCATGATCAGTAGCGTATTCTGTCTCAGTGACCTCGAGAGGAGCAGTCTCGGTTGGAGCAGCATCAGCCTCTTCAACTTCCTGCAAGGCCTGAGTGACCCGAGGATCCCCAAAGTCAAGACCAACAAAGTTTGAGGCAGAGAAGGCCCTAGACTCAACCTCCTTCATGGCTACCCATTTTCCAGTCACTTTGATACCCCTCTATAGGTTTTCAAAGCTGAAGCTAACAAATTTAACTGAGACCTTGTAGTCTTCGATGGCCTTCTCAGTAGCATCTTCCAAAGCAGCCTTGACTGTAGCATTAACCTTGGACTGAAGAACGTCGTCTTTGGCCTTTAGATCTTTCTCATGATCCTTCTTAAGATGAGAAATGTCATTGTACCTATGCTTAATGACCTCATTCAACCTTGCAACCTCTGCATTCAGAGAGGCCTCAACCTTCTCGGCCTCGTGACCCTTCTCTATAAGGGGCATCTTCTTCAAAGTCCAATCAATAAGATGATGAAAAGACAAGGCACCCTGTAAAAGAAGATAAAATATATGAATATAAGAGTTATAATTTCTAAAAGGCCGATGTTACACTTGTGGAGAGAAGATTAGCAAACAATTGATACCTATATTGACTTGTGGAGAGAAAACTAGGCCAGTAAAGGGACATCCAATGTGCGTAGGGAATGCTTGTCTTCCTCAGTCATTATTGCACCTATATCATCGACAGCCTTCAAACTATGGTCGATCAGGCTATCTTCGATCTTGAGCTGAGATAGACGAGCATCCAAGGCATCCTCTATAGAAATGGGTATGGCACGATCCCTAGCCTATGTCTTTCTTTTCCTCGTATGTACAGGCTCAGCCGTGGACTTTCTCTTTTTGTTATCATCGACCCTGGAGGTGTCGATGTTTCTTTTTGATGTTGGTGTTGGTGCGGTCTTACCACCTCTCTTTTCCATGAGCTTTAGAAGACTAGGAGCAGACATCTCCCAAAGCTCGTCTAGTATGCATGTTGGACACTCTGCAAGAAAAGTCCCTAAGTTAATCAGTCAGATATTAAAAATATAAGAAGTATGACTTCGTAAGAAAAATGTTAAAGACTTACGAAGCTCTTCCAAGGGACCACCCCCTAAACCCGTCTGAGATAGGTAGTAGAGGCTCATCACATGCTCATATTTAACGAGATGACCTTTCTCGCCCTGATTGCAAAGTTCCTCAATATTTTTATAGTTGTCCTAGTTAAGACCAGGGTCACCTTTAGAAGTAAGGGAGACCTTCCCCCATCTCAAAGGGGTCCTTGGAACCGACATTTCAAAAGCCTCGTCTGAATCAAATTCCCACGCCCCGAAAATAAAGAAGTATCGAGGTTTCCAATGTTGGTTTGAAGTTTGGGTAACCAAGAGCATTTTCTTCTATAATTTCCTGGCTAGGAAGTGATAATAGCTAGGGTGATTTTTAGCAGAAAAAAGAACATAAAAACTTGTAAAAACGCGAACTGGAAGGTCTGAATGGTGAACAGCCCTCCAAAGGATGATGGCCCCAATCATAACCCTCCAGGCATTTGGGAACAGTTGGTAAGGGCCAAGATTTATATGAGAGAGTATAGCTATGATGGTTGGGTGAATAGGAAGACGAAAGCCCAAATTAAACATTTACTCATAAATACAAATTTGTCCATCGAAGGCCATTGAAGGCCCTCTCATCCTTCAGAGGATTCCAAAGGATGATTGAAGAATCTATGGAATAAAGGTGCCTGAATGTAAGAAGGACGTACTCGTTGACGGTACTCTCATACTCGACCGCCAAAGAGGTATCAAGATCACTCCCTTGATCATTGTCACCATCCCTAGTAACATCGGCCTGGGAAGTTGTAGAGGCACCACTAGGAAACCTCTAAGTAAATTCAACCCCGGTGGCATCCGATATCGGAATGACATCAATAGGAGGTGAAATTTCCATGCTGGGTCCTAAGATTTCAACATCGGAAGACCTATGCGAATTGCTAGCACCTTGGTGGGATGAGGCATGGATAGAAACCTCTGCCTCCTCAGGAACCTCACCTTGCCTAGGAGAATAATCCATAGCCTCTTAAAAAGAGTCTAGAGATTCTCCTACTTCAGACGTTGACATAGGTTACGAGGAAGAGGACTCAGACATTAGGATAGGATCCTCATGAACCTTAACAGGCTCTACAAGCTCAGGGTGTATGACCTTTAGTGGAGGAGGAAAAATTGGTCTGAGGGAAAAGGCCTCACCCCAATGAGCTTCCTCTTGGGCTATCTCTATTTGCCTAATCTTCTCAAAGGTCTTCTCAAGAAGAGATGGGAATTCTTCTATAAGTTGGTACAAGGGTTTGAGTATAAGGAAGATGACACTACACTTAAAAGGGAAATACTAAGCTATAAATAAGTACACAACTTAAAACTTAAAGAACCTAAATTAAATATCAAAGGGTGGAAATTGAAAGGTATCAAACGAAGAACACCAAGAACACTCAAGGGCAGGTCACCGAAGAAGGTGATCGAAAGTTTACCGGAATCCTAAAAGAAGGAAGTTTGAAACTAAGGCAACCTCAGAGAAATATGGAATGTCCCTAGTGACACTCAACCACCGCTTTCCTACCCCTACAACCACTTAACAGTGGAAGAAACTATTGTCAAAAAAATGAAAAGTCCCCGAAAAAGCTTAGACTTAGAAATGAAAAGTTGAGAAGTGAAGAGAGAGAGAGAGATGGAGATTGATACCTAACTAAGTGTGATGGAAGAAGGAAGAGACTTAAGAGGCAAAGAACCATCAATCGCATCCAATAGTGGAGGTTGGAAGGAAATCGTAGTTACAGAAAGCTTAGGCAGGAGAAAAAAGAGTGAGGAAACAGAAAAAGGTTTTAAACCTACTCAATAATGGGGAACGATTTCTAATGCCCCCATCATTACCCGTTGAAACTAAAAAGACACCTTGGGGAATATGTTAGTCACTTCAGTGAGTGACATGTGTCAAGGGACCACCTCACACCCTAAGGCACTAAAAGAAACTCAGCCTCGTCCTAGCATACCCCTCAATCACCTACTCACATAGGAAATTAAGGGTTAGTGGGTGATTGATATACCCAAAGTGCACCCTAATACTCGGAGTCACTAACCTCGGCCTGTCTCATAGCCGAGTTGATAAGAAGCTCACAACTGCCATCGTAAAGGTCGTACGCTGCAAAGTCGGCTCACTATTACCAACATCGTCTCTGCAGCAGCCGAGGTCACCAGCGCCTTATGGGGACAGGTTATCATCAACATCCTACTCTGCTTGCGTCGATGATACATATCACCTCTATGCCTAACCTCGGCCAGTCTTCCCTCCCAAGGTCATCATAGCTATTAATAAGACGAAGCAACACCATCGGACTTCACCAACCTCATACTCATTTAGGCCGAGGTTACATCAGTCAGGGACACAAGTTCGATCATATGCAAGAACATGTAAGGTTTGGAACACGTGGGCAAGTCAGTTATAACCGAATCATTTCCCTCATGTGAGGGAATATTGCAGTCATTGTGGCCATCCCCAATCCTCGTGGCGGGCGAGAGCGTGAGGATCCTAGGTCCCGCGCGTCCCTATTTGGAGCACTTTGACCAGCGTCATTGATGAGGTGAGAAATATAGAGAGATGGAGTCGCCAGTCTATTTTACTCAAAACAGACAAAAGAAAGGGATCCATCCCGAAGGACAGCATCCAAAGACATACTGATGCATACGAAACCAAAATTATTCGAAATGGGTTTGGAGGCTAAGTTACGAAATGGGAAGGTGTTAGGCACCTATTCCACCCTTACGATCTCTCATGGGTTTTTGCTATTTTCCTTTATTTTCCCGTGATATGTGTGCATGTGTATATATAGTGGAGATAGGAATCCTCGACTTGTATCATGTAAGAGATAAAGCGAGTCATCCATAGGAATGTTCCTAAATATAATATTAGAAAATAGGATTTATGCGGTTATCCTTGCGTTGATTGTTATAATGGAACGATAAAGCATATGGGATAATACGCTAATAAGAACAAATATATAGAATATGAGAGAATTGAGTTTAGAGAAAATAGAAAATGAGAGAAAAAGTAAAAATAGGACTCGAGTCTCGGATTTTACCCCAAGATGCCTACCTAGCCTATAGAGATATCAAATTCCATATAGTTCGCATTCAAAACAAATGGTGGGGTTTATCCCATAAATCCAATCAGGGGTTCTCTTATTTGTGTGTATGTGTGTGTGTAAAAGTGCTTTAGTTATGAGAGAAGTGTAAGAAAAGTGTGAGAATTCCCATTTGGAATTTATGAGCAAACCCTCTTTTTCTTATTTTTGGGGTTTTTATTTATATGAAAATAAGAGATGTGCAATAATATTAAATAAAAAGTATATTAGGATATGGGAGATGAGATAATAAAAGAGCTAAGTAATAAAACACATTAATACGAATTTATGGGAATTTAAGGAGAGAATTGAGAAAATTGGAGATCGTGAGCTTGAGCTTGATCTTGAATTGTTGGAGAGCAGCCTTTGCACTTGGATGATGACGGAGGGTAGTGAATTCACCAAGTTTGATGAAAAGGATAATGAAAAGTGAAGGTTAGAAAGGGTTTTTGATGTGGAAATCACGCTGACTTCGAGAGAGGTTTTCTGGATTTGCTGAGAGTGATATGCTTCAGATCTGGGCTCCCTTTCCAATGAGGACATGGCATCCCTTTTATAGGCCCAGGGCATTGTCAATCGGCATATCCCTGGTCCTGCCAATCAGCACGTGTGTTTAGGCACACTATTGATAGGTAGGGTCTGGGACCTACCGTTTGGTAGTGTCTTTCAGGCCTTTTTGGAAAATCGGTCGCTGAGCGAAAATCGTTGATCCTAATCACACACGGGGTGGAATGTTGGAAAGGTAATTCAGAGACATTTGAAAGTCCTTTGGACTAATCCCGAGTTCGAGAGTTAAATTTGGGTCAAATGTGGCTCAGAAGCGCTCATCGGTCCATTGGATGGGGAATCGTCGGACGCAAATGGATCGTTTGTCCGCATGGTAAGTCCAAATAGCACACGGGCTTGACCATTGGAAAGGTTAGGAGATTTAATTCGACATTCCAAAGAGTTTGATCCAGTTTGGGGAGTAAACATTGGTCAACCGGGCCCTAGAAGCTTTTGGTGACCTCTCGGAGTAAAACGAATCGTTCGTCCCTACCGTAAGTCAGAATCGCACATGGGGTAAACTTTTGGAAAGGGGATTCAATGCCCTATAAATATTCATTCAGTCTTGGTCGAGCTGAAGAGTTGACTTAGGTCAAACGGAGCCCGGGAGAGCTCGGTGGCCTTTAGATCAAGTTTCGAGGGAAAGCGGGTCGTTCGTCTATATGGTAAGTTAGAATCGTGCACAGGGTGGACCGTTAGAAAGGGGATTTAGGGTCCTTTGAATATTCATTCAGTCTTAATCAAGCTAAAGACTTTGACTTTTGGTCAAACAGAGCTTGGGAGTGCCCGAAGGGTTCTAGGTCAGTACTCAGGGAATGACATGGGTTTTTAGTGATGAAGGGAGGTGCTAGGGACCTAAGGAGAGTTTAAGGGGTAACAGAAGGGGGTGTCTACAGAGCCCCTCGATAGGTGAGTTTGGAATAAACGATAGTCATCGAATAGACACCGCATGATGCTTTGAAAATAGGATGACCAATTCAAGGGGTCGAAATTGATTCTGAGGACCCGAGGGGTAAGGATGACCAATTCAGAGGGTCGAGGCTAATTCTGAGGACCTAAGGGGGGAATACTAGGTATGGTTTGGAGGAAAGGTTAAGGTCAATTCCTAAAGAGGTGCTGGGGATGACCGATTCGGCAGGTTAAAGCCAATTCTGAGGGCTTGAAGATGAGGGTGATCGATTCTGCGGGTCAAAGCCAATTCTGTGAGCTTAAGTTGAGATGACCGATTATGCGGGTTGAAGCCAATTCTATGGGCTTAAGTTAAGATGACCAATTCGGCGGGTCAAAGACAATTCTACGGGCTTAAGTTGAGATGACCAATTTTGCGGGCTTAAGTTGAGATGACCAATTATGTGGGTCGAAGCCAATTTTGCGGGCTTAAGTTGTGATGACCAATTCTGCGGATCAAAGCCAATTATGCGGGCTTAAAAATGAGGTGACCATTTCTACAGGTCGAAGCCAATTCTGATGGCTTAAGATGAGGTGACTGATTCTGCAGGTCGAAGCCAATTCTACGAGCTTAAGTTGAGGTGACCAATTCTGCAGGTCAAAGCCAATGTTGTGGACTTAAGTTAAGGTAACCAATTATGAGGGTCAAAGCCAATTATGCGAGCTTAAGTTAAGACGACCAATTCTGCGGGTCAAAACCAATTATGAGGTCTTAAGATGAGGTGGCCGATTCTATGGGTCAAAGCCAATTCTGCGGGCTTAAGTTGAGGTGACCAATTCTGCGGGTCAAAGCCAATTCTGCGAGCTTAAGGTGATGATCCAAGACCAAGGTCAATTCTGAACTAAAAAGAGGTGACGACCGAGGACCGAGGTCAATTCTGACCTAACTAAGGTAACGATCCAAGATCGAGGTCGATTCTGACCTAAGAGAGGTGTACATCAGGGATTTTACTGGGGATAAAGATTAGATTTTGGGTTTCGCTGGGGAATAGCGAGTGAGCTAGGGAAAATTTAGAGCGTCCTGTGGAGACATTGATGCGGAGAATGATTCTTCGAAATTCCATTGGGGAAATTACCTCATGATGTTGTTTTGATCTGGGAAGTCGATTGCTGGGGAAATCCTTGTGTCTTTTTGAGATGTTGCGGAGGGATAGCCAAAATTCCACTAGGGAAGTGATTAAGTGGTCCAGGTTTTGGATGTATTGCTTGAGGAGGTCTGATACCTTTGGGGCATAGGAGGTGATCCTTAGAGATCCTCCGGGGGTTTTGCTCGGCTGAGATTCACTTGGTTTTTGAGAGTTTCACTGGGGGAACTAGGGGTTTCGCTTAAGGGAATGCAAAATTTTCTTAGCGAAAATGTTCTAAATCTTTCCAGGGATTTTTAGGAATTTTTTGAGAATTTTTCAAGATTTTCTGGTTTTTTTGGGAATTTTTATACGAAATTTTAAGGGGGGTGACGGTCGGCATGGTGCATAGGGTGCCATTCGGCAGTGGCACGGACTTTTGGACTGCCTCGGGAAGGTAAAGGGGCAGTGTCGATCGGCATGACCTTGGCATTCTATATAAAGGGGGATAATTCCCTTCATTTTTCATAGCTTCTTGCTTTCTCTCTTTTTGCGATTTTCCTTTGTAAATAGTTCTAGCATTCCGATCTCTAAAAAATGGCCGCTTTTGTGAGAACTGTATCATATAGGGAGTGGTTGACTGTTGATGACTGTGCAAATGTGGAGTGGAGGACTAGCGTACCTCTTACTTTGGGGAATGAGAATTATTTTGATGCGTTCGAGCCGGTTACGAATGAGTGGACCTTGGATTGGGAGACGTCGCGTCATCGCTCTTCGAGGGTGGTGAGCCCCAGCGGTTATGTAAGTAACCTGAATTTTGGCATTCTTATCATTTTTGGTGATTTTTCCTTTCTTCTTGAATTTTGATAAGGTTTTTTCTTTTAACAGTCTGATATGTCTTTGAAGAACATGAGTACCCGCGGGACGATGGGGATTAAAGACGTTTGGGAGCATCTTTCACCCGTGGTGCATTGGGTGGTATCATCGGCGGGTTTTGGGAGGTTAGCGACTGCACTGGATGAGACGCCTCGTTCGACAGTGGTCGTATATGCTCTGGGGGAGAGATGGTGGGATACTACCCACACCTTCCATTTCATCTTCGGGGAGATAATCGTGACTCCCATAGACATACAACAACTACTGGGGCTGGATTTTGATGGAGAGCATATAGAGGGGGATCGCTCCCTGCGGGTCAGGTCGAAGGCAATGCGGGCGGTGCTCGGTGACGTAGGGAGGATAGTTTGTGGGGATTCCATCCGGTTGTCCTTGTTGAAGGATATTTTGCGGAGTAGGGTGGTTGATGTGGAGGATGGGATGCAGGTGAGGCAGATGGTCTGGTTGTTCATATTTTTTGTGCTGGTAGGTTTCATGGTGGCGTCGACCGGCGACGTCGTCCATTTGTGGTTCTTGTCGTACTTGAGGATGTTTTCAAACATCCCTCTCTATGATTGGGGGGAATGCCTTTAGCGACCCTCTATTTTTCATTGGATGCATTGAATCGGTGTTACCGACAAACTTTTACTAGAGTCACGTATCTTCTTGAGGTATTATTCAGTTTATGCATTTTCATGCATTCGCATTTTCCTTATGCATCTCTTTTGATTGTGAATTCTTGTCTTTGGCAGACGTGGTTCTATGAGGTGATTGGGTGCAATACCCAGCTGATCGCTCTGAAGGATAAGACTATTGGGGACTTATGTCGATTGTATCGATGGCGGAAGGCCAATCGGCAATCAAAGGGATCTCTTTCTCTGGAGCCGATGTGTCAGGTCTTGAATGGCCTGACCAGTGGTAGGGTAAGACTCTTTCCTTTTTAGTCTTGGTTTTTGTGTGTTCTAATTCAGTATTGACTTATGCCTGCTGGGGATTTTCATGTGACCTTTTACCATTGGGGGCAGTAGTTCAGGATACAGGGGAGACTGGGGTGAAGGCGAAAATAAGGCATTTGTTGGTGCGTGAGTTTGGCCATTTTTGGTATCTTGGGGAGAGGGTGGTTCGGCAGATTGCTGAGGAGGAGGTCATGGTACCACCTGCACAGCCTTATACGTCTATGAGGCGGGAGCGGCTTCTGCCGGAGGATCGTGATAATGATCGGGGAGTCCTACCTGTTGTAAACTGATACGGTTGCGACGGATGACTATATGGACTTTTTGACTAGATGGTTGATGGCGCCCAGCATATATGATGCCTTGCATTTCCCTCCTGCGGGTTCGAGTCGGGCGGTGAGGTCTTCCTATAGCGGTGGTGGTCCATCGGTGTCTGTGGCGGCGGCGACTTCAGAGGTTCCATTTATTCAATTGCATACTCCTTTGTATAACATCCGGCGGGCTGATGGAGGGATGGTGCCTATGCTACACAATCCTAATGCAATGGATCCTGAGGAGCTAGGTTTGACAGAGGAGGTCCTTCGACCTGAGGTATATCTTTTCCTGTTCCTTTCCTCTTTTTGGTTTATTTTCGATTTTGATCCTTTTTTCTTTGATACTAATTTTGCCTTTTACTTGCAGCAAGTTCGGGTGTCGACCACATAACTGAGGGATATCAGAGACTGGATATCTTTGGTGACTGTCCATATTCGGGATGCAGTCCCGGTTCCTTCTTGCTTAGTGTCGTCTGCTTCATTCGGGGGGACAATGGCTCGGGTAGTGGTGGTGCATCATCTCGCAGTAGGGGAAAGAGAGTGCATCGTAGGGGTGGAAGCTCTTAGAGAGAGGGAGAGAGAGAAAATGTGGGTTTGGGCGGAATCCCGTTGTTTTTTTTGCTTTTCTTTTTTTGGAATAGAAGGGAGATGAGAAAGTCGTAGCGCACCGTAGATTTCGGACTGGGGGTGAAATTTCTTAATATGGTCCAGGTTGACTGGACGAGCCATCTCTTCTTACACACCCCAACGCAGTTACTTATAACTAAGTTTGAAAGTTAAAGTGAGTCAAATCATATGTACCTTAACCAAATCATAAACACGTGTATCCTTTTCCAGTTATTAACATGAATCAATAAAACTAAAACTTTTGACAACTTTAAGGTAATTATGCTTATTCAAACTTACTGAAAAGATAAGTGGGATTAAATTACCCCATTTACGTTTGACCAAAATCATGGTTTAATGCATCCATTTCTAACCCCACCGACCTCCTAGATTTGAGAGTGATATCACAATACCTAAAAAACATAAACATATGAACCATGAGCAAAATATCTCAGCAAATGCATCACTACTACACTATTGCATAAAATTAACGGCAATAAATCATGTTCCCATGATGATATATGCATACTTATCCGGCCCATTCATAAGAATTACCAATTATATACTTATCCGTCTCATTCATAAAGAATTACTAATTATATACTTATCCGGCTCATTCATAAGGAACTACCAATTATATACTTATCCGTCTCATTCATAAGGAATGACCAATTACATACTTATCTGTCTCATTCATAAAGAATGACCAACTTATCCGAATCATGATTCACATATCCTGTCTGCAAGAGACATTCTCCCCCATTCCTGGTCGAGGAGTAATCCCTTGTATTTAATAGACAAATCTCCCCCATTTCGGCCTCGGGAGTAACCTCCCATTTCGGTAAACCAAAATGAAAAAATTCATATTCAATATTATATCAATCATATCCGTAACCATGTGTAATACATCTTACGAATAAATCATATTCAGATCATATAAATAAGCATGTGTAATACATCTTACCAGTGAGTGATATTCAGATCGCATCGATAACCATATGTAATATATCTTACCCATGAGTGATCTTCAAATCATATCCATAACCATGTGTAATACATCTTACCCGTGAATGATATTCAAATCATCTCCATAACCATGTATAATACATCTCTTTCCAGTGAGTACACTCACCTTGGCCACTTCATGTGTTTTTCACGTGCCTTTATCTGGCACTTGTTCAACCTGTTCTTATTCCCTTTCACATATAAATTATTACAATATTTGTATCATCATAAGTATATTAGCAATCCAAATAATAACTTAAACTTAACCCAATTCATAAGCATCATATAATCCCATTCAAATCATATAACGTAAATGAAGTACAATCTAACTTCATGGTAAGATATTTACCATACCCAAATCGTAGGCCAAATATATTTTAATTTATTCTTAGTAGTTTCATCCTTAACATATTGGGTTACCAATCCAAAATATGACATGTCATTTCATGTTTCCTAAAGCAGGATATGCCCATTTCTTTGCTACATAGCAAATCTTCCCTACAGGGTCCTTTATCGTTCAGTCAACTTATAAGATTTTTCATAATTTTTCTGTATCATAACTTTCTATGACATTTCACCCAACATCAATAAACGTATTTAAAAATATAAATTTAAATTTTCAGATTTTTTTAAGGTTCATTTGCTATGTCAAGAAAAACATCGAACACATGGTATGCATACTTACTCTTTTGAGGCAAATTTTATACCTGGACTTCAAACTATCACCAAAGATTCATTTCTTTGTAATTTCACATAATATTCGGATATGTTATACATATATGAGAAACTGGAATTATTCAATTCCAATAAATATAGAAAAATTTATAGAAGTTTGAATACACAAGGTTTACAATCGAAGCAATATACATGATTTATTCGTTTAACCTTGCTTAAACTTGCATTTATCCGTACATATAAATCAAGGCATGAAATTTCAATAAAAAATCAATGATTTCTATAATTTCAATCAATAATACCAAAATAATAACAAGATTTATGCATAGAATGACCTTAGGGACTTTTTTGTAATTTCCTACAGATTTTTCTCAATTTTTCTCCTCACTTTTTACTTACCAAGCTTCCTGATTCTCCCTCCTCAAGCCAAAATCTCTCATGCCTGGTTTTCGCTGAAGGAGGAGGTCATTTCAAGGTTTTATAGTCGGCATAACTCACCTCCCCTTGGTCCAAAGAAAATATGACATGTGGCGCTTTATAAGACCAAGTATCCTTTAAAGCTAAATGACTACTTTACCCCATATTCATAATTTCAGCATAACTCCTCCCTCGGACCTTTGTTTTACACACCATTTATTGTGTTACAAACTTAACTCATATATATAAAACTATCTAGTTTTCACCGCAAGTCAATTATCATGTTATAGTGGCCAAAACTAGTCCCGAAATTGAACATTCCTACTGAAGACTTCACAAATTTGTGTTTGTGACTAATTCAATATTTCATAAGTTATGAAGCTAGGATTAGACTAAACACAATAACTTAACATTATATATTCTAATAATACATTATCCTCATCCCATACGGTAAGCATGATTTAATCATGGCTTATCATAATCATATTCGGGTCGACATAACCTTCCCCCCTTAGAAACTTTCGTCCCCGAAATTTAGGATGAATTTCACTTACCAACCAATTGGGAATACTATTTCCTCATGCCTGACAAATATTCTCACATAGTATCTTCATTTTATTTATCACTTATACGTAAGAATAACCATTTAATGATTTTTTTATAAATGGAAGTCAATTCGCAACTCATATATTACTTCATACCTTCATTCCTATGGTCCATCCTTATTATCATGTAATATTTCAAATAATAAATATTATATTATAAGACTAACTTCTTATATTTCCTTTGTCCAATTTCCATTCAATATTTTAATTCATAATTATCCTATTACAAGACCAGCTTATTATATGCCATCTTCTCATCTTCCATTCAATACCAAATACATGTGTTTGACTTTAACTAAACATACAATGACCTTAAAAGTCATTTATTTAACATAATTACTTTACAATTATATAATCTTACCCAAATCCTTAATAACAAGATAGTCTTATGCAACATCATACTTTAAGGTAATTATGCTTATTCAAACTTACTGAAAATATAAGTTGGATTAAATTACCCCATTTACGTTTGACCAAAATCATGGTTTTATGCATCCATGGCTAACCCCACCGACCTCCTAGATTTGACAGTGATATCACAATACCTAAAAAACATAAACATAGGAACCATGAACAAAATATCTCAGCAAATGCATCACTAATACACTATTGCAAGAAATCAATGGGAATAAATCATATCCCCATGATGATATATGCATACTTATCCGGCCCATTCATAAGAATTACCAATTATAAACTTATTCATCTCATTTATAAATAATTACCAATTATATACTTATCCGGGTCATTCATAAGGAATTACCAATTATATACTTATCCGGGTCATTCATAAGTAATGAACAATTATATACTTATTCGGCTCATTCATAAAGAATAACCATCTTATCTGAATCATGATTCACATATCCTGTCTGCAAGAGACATTCTTCCCCATTCCTGGTCGAGGAGTAACCCCTTGTATTTAATAGGCAAATCTCCCCCATTCTGGGCCAGGGAGTAACCTCCCATTTCGGTCAACCAAAATGAATAAATTCATATTCAATATTATATCTAGCATATCTGTAACCATGTATAATACACCTTATGAATAAATGATATTCGAATCATATCCATAAGCATGTGTAATACATCTTACCAGCGAGTGATTTTCAGATCATATCCATAACCATATGTAATACATCTTACCCGTGAGTGATATTCAAATCATATCCATAACAATGTGTAATACATCTTGCCCGTGAATGATATTCAAATCATCTCCATAACCATGTATAAGACATCTTTTTTCAGTGAGTACACTCACCTTGGCCACTTCATGTATTTTTTGCGTGCCTTTGTCTGGAACTTGTTCAACTGGTTCTTCTTCCCTTTCACATATAAATTCTTACCATATTAGTATCATCATAAGGATATTAACAATCCAAAGAATAACTTAAACTTAACCCAATTCATAAGCATCATATAATCCCATTCAAATCATATATCGTAAATGAAGTCCAATCTAACTTCGTGGTAAGATATTTACCATACCCAAATCGTAGGCCAAATATATTTTAATTTATTCTTATTAGTTTAATTCTTAACATATTGGGTTTCCAATCCAAAATACGACATGTCATTTCAAGTTTCCTAAAGAAAGATATGTACATTTCTTTGCTACATAGCAAATCTGCCCTATAGGGTCCTTTATCGTTCAGTCAACTTATAAGAATTTTCATAATTTTTCTGTATCATAAATTTCTATGATATTTCACCCAATATAAATAAACATTTTAAAAATACAAAGTTAAAGTTTCATATTTTTTTAAGGTTCATTTGCTATGTCAAGCAAAACATCGAACACGCGGTGTGCATACTTACTCTTTTGGGGCAAATTTTATACATGACCTTCAAACTTTCACCCAAGATTCATTGCTTGGTATTTTCACACAATATTTGGATATGTTATACATATATGAGTCTATTTTCATCTAAAACTATAATTATTCAATTCTAATAAATATACAAAAATTTATAGAAGTTTGAATGCGCAAGGTTTCCAATCGAAGCAATATACATGATTTACTCGTTCAACTTTGCTTAAACTTGCATCTATCCATACATATACACCAAGGCATGAAATTTCATTAAAAAAATCAATTATTTCTTTCATTTCAATCAATAATTCCAAAATAATAGCAATATGTATGCCTAGAATTACCATAGGGACTTTTTCGTAATTTCCTACTGATTTTTCTCAATTTTTCTCCTCACTTTCCACTTCCCAAGCTTCCCGATTCTCTCTCCTCAAGCCAAACTCTCTCATGCCTAATTTTCACTCAAGGAGGAGGTCATTTCAAGGTTTTAAAGTCGGCATAACTCACCTCCCCTTGGTTTAATCAAATATGACATGTGTCGCCATATAAGACCAAATATCCTTTAAAGCTAAATGACTACTTTACCCCCTATTCGTAATTTCAGTATAACTCCTTCCTCGGTCCTTTGTTTTACACACAGTTTGTTGTGTTACAAACTTAACTCATATATCTACAACTATCTAGTTTTCACCTTAAGTCAATTATCATATTATAGTGGCCAAAACTAGTCCCTAACTTAAACATTCCTACCGAAGACTTCATAAATTTGTCTTTATGACTAATTCAATATTTTATAAGTTATGAAGGTAGGATTAGACTAAACACAATAACTTAGCATTATATATTCTAATAACACATTATCACCATCACATACGGTAAGCATGATTCAAACATGGTTTATCATAATCATATCCGGTTCGTCACATCTTCTCCATCAAGGCCGGTGAGCATGGCGGCACCTCCTGACAAGATTTTCTTGACGATGTATAGGCCATTCAAATTGGGCTTGAAATTGCCTTTGGGGTCCCAGATGGGTTCTATTATTTCCTTGAGGACTAGGTCCCCTTCTCGGACACCGCAGTCTTTGACTCTCTTATTGAATGATCGCGCTATTCGACGATGGTACCCTTGTATGTGGTACAACGCTTTTAATCTCCTTTCATTTAGAGGGGTCAGCTTGTCAAGACGGCTTTGGCACCATTCTTCTTCACTGACCTTACTTTCAAGCATGACGCGCAATGAGGGTATTTCTAGCTCTACGGGTAGGACTGCTTCCATGTCGTAAAGTAGAGAGTAAGGGGTAGCCCTAGTAGAGGTTTGAATTATGGTTTGGTAGCCCTAGAGGGCATACGGGATCTGGTCAACCCAATCTCGACAACTTTTGATCATCTTGCTAATGATGGCTTTGAGGTTTTTGTTGGCGGCTTTAACTGCACCGTTGGTTTGAGGTTCGTAGGGAGAATATTTGTGTCTCGGAATCCCATACTCGTTGACCACTTCTGTAACTTCTGCCTCGAAGTGCAAGATGTTATCTGATACTAGCTCGTACGGGACCCCATACCGATAGATGATATTTTTCTTGATGAATTTATCCACTTTGATGGTATTCAGCACTGCGTATGACTCAGCTTCGACCCATTTGGTGAAGTAATCAATGGCAACTAGGATAAACTCCTTCCTGATGGAATCCTTTGGTGTAACCTTCCTTATGATGTCGATACCCCAGGTGGAGAACGGCCAGGGAGAAGTCATGTTGTATAATTCACGCGGAGGCAGATGCTGAAGATTGGAAAATTATTGGCATTTGAGGCATCTCCGGACATAGGCAGTGCAATCCTGGGTCATGGTTGTCCAGTAGTAGCCTTGTCGGATGATCTTCTTGGAAAGCATGTGACCGTTCATATGGGGTTCGCATTCCCTGCTGTGGATCTTCTGCATTATCTTTTCAATGACATCCCCTGCGATACAATGCAAGTGAGTTCCATCGAAGTTCCTTTTGAGCAGTGCTTTGTGACAGATGATGTACTGGGCAGCCAGTCTTCGAAGGATTGCTCGATCTTTCTTATTGGAACCCTTAGGATACTACCATGCTTAAGGAGGTGCCAGATATCATAGTACCAGTAACTGGCTAGCTCGGGACCTTGTATGGTGACGAGCTCGATGTGGTAGCAGTGGGTTGATTTGTCTTGATTTTAAACAAGGAAGGGGGTCATTGTAACTCTTTCGGGCATGTCGACTATGGAGGCCAAGGTAGAAAATGCATCGGTTAGATTATTCATTGATCGAGGTAGGTAATGTAAGGTGATGTCTTGGAATTAGGAGGCTAGTTCTTCTAAGTTGGCATGGAAGGGTTGGAGCTTTTCATCCTGAACTCTCCATTTTCTGATCACTTGACCGGTGATGAGGGAGGAATCCTTGTAGATGTCTAGGCATTAAATACCTTTCTTGAGAGAAAATTTGAGGCCTACCGTGCATGCCTCGTATTCAGTCATGTTGTTGGTACAAGGGAAATCTAGCTTAATGACGATGGGAGTGTGGGAGTCATCTGGAGCGATTAGAAGTATCCCAATGTCATATACCTTTTTGTTGGCAACACCGTCAAAGAAAATTTGCCATCAGAGATTTTCCTGGGTAGTGGAGCGGATGTTTTCATCTGGGAATTCGGAGATCCAAACATCGACTTCATCTATGGGGTAATCAACGAGGTAGTCAGATATGGCTCTTCCTTTCATGGCTTTCTGCGTGACGTACACGATATCAAACTCGACTAGGAGCATCAACCATCAGGCCATTTAGATGGACAAGGAGGGTTTCTCAAGAAGGTATTTGATGGGGTCCATTGGGGATACAAGTTTGATGGGGAAGGCGAT
The DNA here is from genome assembly GCA_949130495.1 of Sambucus nigra. Taxonomy (NCBI): domain Eukaryota; kingdom Viridiplantae; phylum Streptophyta; class Magnoliopsida; order Dipsacales; family Adoxaceae; genus Sambucus; species Sambucus nigra. The sequence continues at coordinate 459,168,868 of OX422220.1, forward strand.
CATGTAGTGCCGCAACTTTTGGGTGACCCAAACAAGTGTGACACATGCCTTTTCTAAAGAAGTGTAGTTTACCTCGTATCCAACCAATTTTCGACTGGCATAATAGATGTCTCTTTCTTTGAGGGAATCTTTAATGTATTTGGCTAGCAAAGCCCCAGCTGTAGTGTCGATTATGGTTAGGTATAGAAGCAAGGGGAGGCCAGGTTATGGTCACATGAGTACCGGGGTTTGGGTCAAATATTATTTGATTCGGTCAAAATATTTTTGGCAGGCCTCATTCCAAACCTTGGTTGAATCCTTTCGGAGGAGTTTAAAGATAGGTTCGTAGATGGAGGTTAGTTGGCTGATGAACCGGCTAATGTATTCTAATTTACCAAGGAAAACTTGGACTTCTTTCTTTGTTTAAAGAGGTGGTATCTCAAGTATGGCTTTCAACTTGGCAGGATATTCTTCAATCCCCTTCTCACTGACCATGAATCCCAAGAGTTTTTCTTTTGTAATGCCGAAGATGCATTTCTACGAATTAAGTCTCATCTGATACTGTCGCAGTCATTTGAAGAACTTTTGGAGAGCGGGACCATGACCTTCTCTATTTTTGGATTTGATAATCATATCATCCCCATAGACCTCAACTTCTTTGTGAATCAGATCATGCAGGATGGTTGTAGCAGCCCTTTGGTAGGTAGCCCCAGTGTTCTTGAGAATAAATGGCATAACAGTGTAGTAAAAGGTTCCCCATGGGGTGATAAATTCATTTTTTTCTTGGTCGTCTTAGTGAATTTTGATTTGGTTGTATCCGGCAAACCCATCGACGAATGACTTGAGAGTATGAATGGCTAAGTTGTCAACGATCATGTCGATATTAGGTAACAGATAATCATCCTTTGGAGAGGCTTTGTTCAAGTCCCGGTAGTCTACACACATCCAAACCTTCCCTCCTGATTTCAGCACTAGCACTATATTGGCTAACCATGTGGGATATTCTATCACATGAATGAAGCCCACGTTCAACTGTTTAACCACCTCTTCTTTGACGTTGAGCGGCCATTCGGTGCGGAGGTTTCTCAACTTTTATTTAATTAGATTATAATCTGGAAGAGTAAGGATCTCATGCTGAGCTATTTCAGGATCAATATCGCGCATATCGTTATAGGACCATGCGAAGACATCCACTAATTCCTTTAGCAATTCTTTGAGTTGTGCGCGGTCATGCTCATCAAGGGTATCCCCTATCCTAATCGTGTGTTATTGGCTACTAGAACTGAGGTTAATAACAATAGTCTCTTCTTCATTAACTTAAATGCGGTTATGTTATTTATTATTAACCTTATTTAGATCAGTTAAGAATTGTTCATTTGCAAAATCATCATCATCAAAAGTTTGATTAGAATCCAAATTGTTAATGTAAGGCACAACTAGATACTCAAAATCTTTGTTTATTTCATTGATAGGAAAAACAGCATTAAGAACCTCATCAAAGGAGGACTCGATTACATTTGAGTGAGGATAGACAACTAAAAAAGAAATAAGGTAAACATTGGGATTAGGGGGAACTTCAACAGGTAGAATTGGCGCAACATGCCAGTTGAGGAGAGGTGTATCAAAATCTTTAATCAGTTAGGATGGATCTGGTGATGTAGTGCCTGAGTGAACCATGCAGAGTGTTAGACCCAGTGTCTGTAAGTTAAAGGAATCTTCAGAGTCACTTTCCTCAGTCTCTTTGGTATCTTTGATGAGCGATTGTACATGGTATTGGGAACTCTCGGTCCATGGGTAGCTGTCTTGGAAAAGATCTCCATTCCAGACTTTATCTTCTTGTCTTTATGGTCATACCATGGTTCTGGAAATCCGTAAAAAGGGAAGTCTTCACCCTCTTTGATGAATCATCCATTCAAGGAGTCACCTGGGATAGTCTGGATGAAGTCTAGTCCTCTCTTTGGTCGAGACTGGTGGATCATTCTGAGATTTTGTTCTGACGGTTGATACCTCAAACCATAAGGAGGGAAATCTTTCTTCAGTTCAATCGACTCAAGTATCCCTTGTTGTCTTTATCCTAGCCCCAGTCCGGGCATGAAGTGCATGTTTCTAAACATCTTGATTACATTAACGTTGCCATGAGGGTCATATTCTGAATAAACCCTTTCTTTGAAGTCTTCCCCTGCTGGGAGTAGAAGTGGTTCAACTCAAAATCCTGATAAAAGCATATCATTTGACCCATGTTATATCTTAAGATTTGGACTGCTGGTACTTACACCCTCAGCATTATCGTCGTCCCACAAAATGGTGATGAGCCGTCCGTCAGTGAAGAACTTCAATTTCTGATGGACCGAGGAAGACACACCCTTGATACTATGAAGCCAAGGTCGTCCAAGCAACAGGTTAAAACAAGCTAGGATGTCAATGACTTGGAATTCGGCAATAGGGTTTATAGGGCCAACCCTTATTACAAGTTTTATGGACCCCATCACCTCCCGACGGGTATTATCATAGGCACGTACAACAATGAAGGTTGGAGCGAGGTCGCTTTCTTTCAGTCTTAAACATTTGAAGGTTCTCAGTGGGTAGACATTCAAGGTAGATCCATTATCGACAAGAGAGAGTGGTACGACCTTCCCCATAACTTCGATGGAGATGTTGAGTTCATGATTGTGATTTAGCCCAATTCTGGGGATTTTTTCTTCGTAACAGGATAGCATTGGGTTAGAGTTCAAGGATCTGACCAAATTTACTACTTCTTCTGGTGTGGTAGAAGGAGGAACTGTGGGTCCAGTGAGAAACTTGATTAAAGAATTTATGTGTAGCTGGGAAGACATGAAAGCCCCCATAGAGTGATGTTAGCTTGAGTTTTATTTAGTTGATCGATGATCTTGCTCTCCTCGAGGGTCATCTCTGGCATAGGAAGGTTTTTAGCGCCCTTCCCCTTGTCATTTGATGGTAGTGAGCTTGGAATCTGGTAATGCCTGCCTGCCTGATCTGGTCATGTGATTTACTGAAGAAAGGAAGAACATGAATCCCGTTTCCTCGTCAACCTCGGGTTGTTCCGCCACCTTATTTATTTCTCTGAGAAGTTCTTCAAATGATATCATCTCACACATGTTAGCTACCGGGCCAGTCTTATCGGAAGCTTTCTCTTCCTTCGAATCTTCAAATTCTTCCCCCCATCCGGTGGCAACAATTATCTCTTTCCATGTAAACTCAATACATTCCGCAACTTCAACGACTTCTTCATACAGGTCTTCCCATTCTGTGGGGATATGTAAGGGTGAAGGGACCAGGTGCTCTTGTAGCTTCAGAGTATCAAGTAACTCATTCATACTACAAATATCATTGGTTCGCCTGAATATCTCTGCTATAACCTGGACAACATCATCTAGCTGACTTCATCGGTTGGTACTACCCAATTGTATGACTCTCGAGCCCATTTTTGTGCTTCCAAGAACAGCGTACTGAACCTTTGGCAATCAATGATCATCCGTGAGGGCATCTTCATCCCTAACTCTAGGAGTTAGTTTAAGACTTCTGATAATTCCATACTTCAATTTTTAGAACGGGTAAGAACTGCAATGCACGCTCTGGCAAGGAGTGACAGTCCCTGATCGGTGAGGTTAGAAGGGTGTAAGAGGAAATATGGGTAGGTTTGGAGAGTCTTGGGAGAGTCTATTGGTGTGATTTGATATGAGGGATCAAATCTTGGGTTTTCTTCTAAGAAGATGGCATTGGCATGATTTGGGAGTGGGTTGTGAGTAGTGTTTGGCTTAGGATTGGCTGGTGGGGCAATGGTATGCCGGTCAATTAGACCTTGGATTACGTTTCGGAGGTGAAAGCATTGGTTCGTGGTATGGACAGCGATTTGGTGAAATGCGCAATGGGCATCTGCCTTGAAGTTTCTTGGGAGTAGATTTGGCAATGGACGCGAATCCAAGGGTTTGTTAAGGTTTCGGTAAGAGGGCTTGATAAACTTTGGAGAGGGGAGCATGGAGATTGGTGTATTCTTTTCGGACTGGGACAGGATGCCTTTTTGGTGCCCACGAGGTGGTTGGTTGAGAGATGTTGTTGATGGTTGAGACTGTAGCACTGTCAGGCTTATCATATATCCTGGGGGTGAACTATCCGGACACCTTCTTTGGTTCGACATCAATTTTAGCAAGACCTTCCTTGATTTCTACTCCTGCTTCTCTGAGAGCTCGAAAATGGGGATAGTATTGTCCACCCATCATTGTTCGTACATGGGGTAAGAAGTTCTTCTTCAGTATGCAAACTTGTTCTTCCTCGGATGGCTGATTGGTCATGGTTGCTTCTTTTTCCCTCCATTGGGCTATGAAGTTACTGACTAATTCTCCAGAGTTCTGTTTGAGCATCTCTAAATCACGACGGGTGACCTCAAACTCTTCATTTTATTTGTACTGTGACATGAATTCTCGAGCTATATCTTCCCAACTACGAATTCTGGACTCTTCGAGAGATAAAAAACATCAGAGGGAGATATCCATCAGAGTTTGCTTAAACAATTTGGCCACTTCTTCAGAAGCCCCTAGTAGAGTCATGGAGCGGTGATAACTGCGGAGATGAACAAACGGGGGTCTATTTCCTCCGAATTTCTCGATATTTGTCATCTTAAATTTCTCGGGTAACCTCGCTTTATGATAAGGAGACATGTGGTTCTAATCTATGTAATTCCCCGAGATTTTGGCTTGGTCAAACTTTTTGGTGAGCATATTGAGGTCCTCTTTAAACTAGTTCAAATCCTCCTCTTTCGAATCAATGATCATAGGCAAGTTGGTCGCATGCTCGGTAAGGTTCGTCATTAAAAGTTGGGCAGGTGGCGGCCCATTAGTAGGAGGGGCACGTGGAGCGTGCTGATACTCTTCGAGAACCAAGATAGGCTCGGGTCGATCCATAACACGAGGAAATAGGGCCTCTGGCTCTCAAGGAATGGGAACCTTGTTTCGTTGCATCTCTCGGACCTCAGTCTGGAGGTTATCAATCTTTGACACGAGCTGAGCTAGGACTGCCGTCAGATCCGACTGCAAAATGTGTACTTGATCTGTTTTCTCCATGGAAGGTGAATGGATTATGGAGTCGAAAGAAGTAAAAAGGGAATGGTACGAACTCCGAGGTGATTTGACTGAAGACCGAAGCTAATAAGGATCCAGGCCAAGGGTTTCCGATCGGAAGACAAAATATTATTGACTTTTTTATAAAGAGAGGAGATATATTTTTAGATTTTTGATAAAGAAAAGGGAAAAAAATAGGAGACGGTCTTAGCATGATTATTATATTATTATGTTCTCACTTGTATTAAATTCTCCTAAATACAAAATGAAATGCCGAATGGGACCAAATCCTGGAAAAATTGGGTTTGTACTATATGAAAATCTATGGCCGGACTTGTGACCAGGCCCATAGATAGGGCCCCGTTTTAAAAATGCGCAAAAATTCGGGCGGCAGGCCAACCCAGAATTTCCACAGAGTTTTGGGTTGAAACCGGTAATCTTATTTGCCTGTCCCAAGATTGACACCTATATGCGGGTATGCAGTTTGTTGTGTGATTCGAAAAGGGTTCCCCCCTTTGGCGTAACTTCCACGATATACGTCTTGCTCTTACGGGCAATCGGTACGTGTGGACAAGCCATTTGATATACCTGAGTGTACATGAATTGCCTCACCATATACCTCGTGGGGATGATACGTGTGAGAGAGAATTCGATATACTCGGCATACGTGAATGAATTTCCTGCGATATACCTCTCGTCAGGACTTCGGTCAAGCAGTACGATGTGGGGGAACCTTTCGATAAACGTCGAAGGTACTTGGCCAATGAAATGTGAGAGTTATATCGTGTAGGCTAACTGCGCCCTACCGGACCAGCGCCCATCATGAAATGACCCTCCAGTTACTGGGTAGAATTTGGTCAATAACAATGCTCTTTAGTGATGTTGTGTGAATCATGCATGATTCTCTTATTAGTATCTTATGAGAATGTCTTTCTTGATCATGCCAAACAGGGAGAAAAGTACGAGTACCAATGGTATACCAAGTATGGATGGGTAATGCGTGCAGCATGTGGATATATGTGATCCTAGGTGCACGTGGTGTGAAGTGTACATGGAGAATTTTTTACAAGTGCGTGAATAGAAGAATAAGCTGGGGATACACATAAAAAATGTGGGACATGCAGAAATGGGGAAAATATAAACAAAAATAACAACCCACGTAAATAGAGACTAGCCCTCAAAATAAAAGTCCCCAGTGGAGTCGCCACTGTGGCCATCCCCGATCCTCATGGAGGGCGGGAGAATTAGGATCCTAACTCTCGCGCTTCCCTCTCGAGAGCACTTCGGCCGACATCATTAATGAGGTGAGAAATGTAAATAGATGGAGTTGCCAGTCTATTTTACTCAAAAACAGATAAAAGAAAGGGAGCCATCACGAAGGAAAGCACCCAAAGACATACTAATGCATACGAAACCCAAATGATCCAAAAAGGGTTCGGAGGCTAAGTTACGAAATGGGACGGTGTTAGGCACCCATTCCTCCCTTACGGTCTCTCATGGGTTTTTGTTATTTTCCCCATGATATGTGTGCATGTGTATATATAGTGGAGATAGGAATCCTTGACTTGTACATGGAAGAGATAAAGCGAGTCATCCGTAGGAATGTTCCTAAATATAATATTAGAAAATAGGATAATGTTGTTATCCTTGCGTTGATCATTATAATGGAACGATAATGCATATGGGATAATACGCTACTAAGAACAAATATATAGAATATAAGAGAATTGAGTTTAGAGAAAATAGAAAATGAGAGAAAAAGTAAAAAGAGGACTCGAGTCTCGAATTTTACACCGAGACGCCTACGTAGCCTATAGAGGCATCAAAGTACACGTAGTTCGCATGAAAAACAAGGGGTGGGGTTTATCCCATAAATCAAATCGGGGGTGTGGGTACCCAGATTTGGCATTACCGGCCCGGACGAGTAGCCCAATTAGAGAGGCCCAAAGTCCAGACCCCTTACTTAAACTGAATGGAATTATGACTGAGTCTTCTCCCATATTCTGGTAGAGAGATGTTTCAGGAGAATATGGTAAACGCGGGGGAGTCCAACACCCTCACTCCTCGAAGAGAGACATGTATATAATAAACCCTAGGTCTGGGGCATAAGACACGCACTTTATTCTCTGTAAACACTCCTCGGAGTATATAGAAATAATACTGACTGCACCACCGTGGACGTAGGCATTCTTGTTGAACCACGTACATCTCCTGTTGTGTGATTGGCATTTTACTTTCCTTATTTTGCTTGGTGATTGAACTTCTCTTATCTATTTGTGTTGAATAATAATTGTCACCAAAATTGGCGCCGTCTGTGGGAAGCTTTTATCTTCCCTGAGAAAGCCCACACCAACAAAGAAGTTTCAAATGTCTGATCAAAGTAGTAATGCTCCTTAGGCAGGAGATATCCAAGAACAACCTGCTTCTCACAGGATCAGATCTGAAGTTCGGCATTCAGATCAGAGAGCTCGCCTAGAGAGGCCATCCATAGAAGAAAGCCAAGGACCAGCGAGGTCCACACAAATATCCAGGTTGATTGATGCATATGAGGTGAGGCTCCAAGAGCAGAGGGAGTCTTCTCGCAAGCACGAAGCTGAGAATGCTCGCCTCAAAAGAAGATTAGAAAGAATGGAGAGAGAGCTCCATCATGGCACCAAGAGACATCTGTACCGCACTCCTAGCCCTCAGGCGAGCAAGTCTCACAGCCGAGGAAGGAGCCCTAGACGCGAGTCCCAGAAAGTTGAGGGAAATGAGTCAGAGGACGAACTGCTCGAGCAATTGTGACTAGCTCGCAATTACAGGAGCCTAGCTCGCAGCAACGAGAACATACGAAGTCTGGTCCAAAGGGAGATGGACTAACACCCTGCGCATCACGGTACCAGATCGACCCGAGAGCTCGCTAGGCGAGCTCTCAACACTCAGATGAAATTGACTTTCTCAAGAGAAATAGAGGAAGAGGAAGCCCCCAAGAAATTTCCTATTCCAAGGTTCAAGATTTATGATGGTAAAACTGATCCCATTGATCACATCAGGCAGTACAGGCAAGCCATGACCCTCTGGAACCATCGAGACGCACTGATGTGCTGAATTTTTCCCTCGAGCCTACATGACGTGGCACATAAATGCTTCGAAAGGCTCCCCGACAGGTTTATAAAAAGCTTCAAGTCCCTGGTCGAGCTCTTTACGTCCCGCTTCATTACTAGTAGCTCCCATTCTAAAAAGATGGATGCTTTGCTAATAATGAAAACGCCTCAAGAGACCCTATGAGACTACGCGAAGGGGTACTGGGAGTTATTTAACGAGGTCAAGGACTGCTCAGAGCAAGTGGCAGTGGCCTCTTTCAAAATTGGGCTACCCAGCTCTTCCCTTATGTACCAATCCCTGACAAAGAAAGAGGCCATGACCATCGACGACCTGATGGCTCGCATCGAGAAATATGCCATGGTGGAGGATGTGACCCGCCTCAGCACAGGGGAAAATGGTCGAGCTAAGCTCGCTACCAAAGACAGTGACAAAATTGAGAACCAGAAGAAAGGAGGAAAGAATAGGGGAAAGAATGGCTCCAAGAACGGAGGCAGCAATGATGTGGCAAAAGCATTTCAGGTGGTCAACACTGTCTTCAGAGAACCAATTTATAAAATTCTCGCAAAAATCAAAGACGAGCCATTTATTAAGTGGCCCAAAAAGATGGGAGGAGAACCCTCAAAGAGGAACAACGCTCCGAGATGCGCTTTTCATAAAGAATGAGGACATAAGACTGAGCATTTCAAGCTTTTCAGATCGATCCAGCAAAGACACAATCAGGGAAGCGTCGGTGAGCAGATGACGTCGACTATAGTAAGTATGTCGTATTAACAAATGAAGATTTGGTGGGAGTGAGAACCCCACATCATGATGCTTTGATCATTACTCTCAAGATAGCTAACTATGACATGGACAAGTTGCTCGTCGACCAAGGAAGCTCGTTCGAGGTAATGTATCTCGACATGTTCAGAAAATTAAAGTTAAGCATCGTCGACCTAAAAGAAGCTATTGTCTCTTTAGTTGGCTTCACTGGAAAAGTTACTATGCCCTTAGGAAAGATCGTGCTGCCAGTAAGGGCAGGAAATGTATCTAAAATTATTGAGTTTCTAGCAGTCGACATTGACTCACCATACCAGGCTATCCTCTGCAGAGGATGGATGAACGCAATGAAGGCAGTCTCCTCAACCTACCATCAAAAACTCAAATATGTGACAGAGCGAGGTGTAATTGAGAACCATGGCGATCAAGCGATGGTAAGAAGGTGCATCATAGCATCCATCCGCCCAAGACCAGAGAAGAAGGCCGACAAGCCCAGCGAGAAAGTTGAAGAATAAGAAGGTCTAATACCTTCGAAATAGCAGTTAAAATACGGGAGACCCGGAGTGGAGGAGACCGGGATCCTCACCTCTGAACGGGTCGTCGAGGACCTGGAGGAAGTTACAGCTGGAGATAGCGATGATTATAAGATTTTCTTGATTGGAGCTTCTCTCACAGGTCAGGAAAAGAAGCAGTTGACGATTCTGTTGAGAAGCAATGTAGAATTTTTCGCATAGGAACCATACGAGTTGCCTGGAATTGATCCCAGGGTGGTTTGTCATCAGCTGCACGTCGACCCCACTTTCAAACCAATCACGCAAGAAGGCACGGTGAACTACGCCCGAGAAGGAAAAAGCCGTGGAAAAAGAAGTTGACAAACTGTTGGATGCAGGATCCATACGGGAGGTCCAATTTCCTAAGTGGTTATCCAACCAAGTAGTAGTTCCAAAGAGCAACGGGAAATGGAGAGTCTGCATCGACTTCACTGACCTTAACAGGGTGTGCCCTAAAAATAGTTTGCCTCTTCCAAAAATCGATCAACTGGTGGATGCCACACCAGCTCACGAGAGAATGAGTTTTTTGGATGCATACTCAGGGTATCATCATATCCCTATATACGCTCCAAACGAGGACAATACAACATTCATTACCATCGTTGGATTATACTGTTACAAGGTCATTCCCTTCGGGACCAAAAATGCGGGGGAAACCTACCAGCGGATGGTCACCAAGATGTCCAAGGACCAAATAGGAGACACCATGGAAGTCTACATCGACGATATGCTCATCAAAAGTAGGAAAAAAGAAAACCACCTCTAAGACCTATCAAGAACCTTTAAAATCCTCATGAAGTACCGAATGAAACTTAACGCAAGCAAGTGTTCTTTCGGTGTCCAGTCAGGAAAATTTCTTGGGTACTTAGTCAGTAAGAGAGGCATCGAGGCTAACCCATACCAGATTGATACAGTAAACAGGGTACAACCTCCTCGTACGATCCGGGATATACAGAAGCTCACCGGTATGCTCGCTGCCTTGAACCATTTTATCTCAAAGTCCTCCGAGAAATGCAAGCCTTTCTTCCTGCTCCTAAAGGGAAACAAAACATTATAATGGAATCGAGATTGCTCGTGGGCATTGGACTATCTCAAGGCTTACCTCAGCTCAGCACTGCACATCATACCCCAGGAGACAGATTCATTGTACTTATACCTCGTCGTTTCCAACCACACTGTTAGTTCTGCATTGATGTGCGAAAAACCAGGAAACCAGCACCCCATTTATTACGCGAGCAAGACCCTATTAGAGGCCAAGAAGAGGTACCTACCACTAGAGAATCTCGACTTCGCACTTGTAGTGGCTTCGAGGAAGTTGAAGCACTACTTTGAAGCTCACACTATCATCGACCTTACGTCACACCCCCTTAAAGCAATCCCAAGGAAAGCGGATTTATCGGGTAGACTGTCTAAATGGTCAATCGATCTAGAACGATTTGATATCCAATTTCAACCAAGTAACGCAATCAAAGGGCAGATCCTCGCTGATTTCATAGCTGAATTCACAGGCGAGCAGGCTCTTGACAAACTTCAACCCGCGAAGCAAAGAAAGAATCACGCAACGGAGGGAGTCTGGAAGCTGTTTGTTGATGGAGCCTCCAATTCAAAGGGGGCAGGAGTAGGCATTGTGCTTATCACTCCAGAGGACACAATCCTCGAACAAGGAATTAGGCTTAGATTTGAAGCCTCCAACAACAAAGCAGAATATAAGGCTTTAATAGTCGGCCTCCAAAAGGCACAGACTTTGGGGGCAAAGCAGTTACAGGTGTTCGGCGATTCACAATTAGTCTCCAATCAGATAAGTGGAGACTACAATGCGAAAGATGAAATAATGGCGGCCTACCTCGCCTTGGCAAAAAGGCTAATGACCAGCTTTGAGAAAGTGAGTGTCCAGCAGTTTCCCAAAGGACAGAACAGCCATGCTGATGCCCTAGGAGCCCTGAGTTCGGCAATAGATTCTAACTTAAAAATAACAATCCCCATCGATTTCCTAGCTCATCCGAGCATTAACCGTAACGACGAGCTGCCAAGCGTAGAGTATGTGCTCCAAATTGAGTCAGCACCCAGCTGGATGGATCCATTAAAGGACTATTTGAAGGATGGTTCACTTCCAGATAATAAGAAGACCGCTCACTAGGTAAGAGTCAACGTTTCTCGCTTTCACTTATCTCTTGAGGGCAAGCTATATAAGATATCGTTCTCTGGTCCCTACCTTCAATGTGTTCACCCGAGGGATGTCAAACAAATTTTACATGAACTCCATGAGGGAATCTGTGGAGGCCATATTGTAGGAAGGTCATTGGATTTCCGAGCAATAAAGGAAGGTTATTGGTGGCCATATATGCAAAGAGAATCTGCAGTGTATGGTCGCAAATGCGAAAAATGCCAACTTCATGCTCCCATGGTCCATCAACCTGCCAGCGATCTAAAATCACTTTCCAGCCCATGGCCATTCACCCAATGGGTAATGGACATCGTAGGACCTCTTCCTACCGCTGTCGGAAACCGCAAGTATCTGTTGGTCGCAACTGACTACTTCACTAAATGGATTGAGGCAGAGCCACTGGCGAATATTCGAGATGCGGATATGATAAGATTCACATGGAAAAATATAATTACCCATTTTGGGATCCCTAGGACCATCATAACTGATAATGGAATGCAGTTCGAGAGCGGCTCCTTTCATAATTTATGTAATGATCACGGGATAAGACACCATTTCAGCTCGGTGGCCTATCCTCAGAGTAATGGCCAAGCCGAGGCCTCTAATAAAACGGTGATCGATGGGCTAAAGAAAGGATTAGAACGAGCCACAGGCGCATGGGTGAATGAACTACCGCATATTCTGTGGGTCTACTATACTACCCCACGTCAAGAAACGGGGGAAACCACATTCTCACTAACATACGGAATGGAAGAAGTCATCCCATTGGAAGCAGGCTTACCCACTATGAGGTCCACCCTTGTCGACCAGGGTTAGAATGATGCAGCATTGCTCGCTGAGCTTGACCTAGATGACAAATACGGAGATCTTGCCTTGGTGAAACTAGCGAGCTATAAGCAACAGCTCGCAAAGCATTGTAATAAGAAGGTTAATCCGAGGGCATTTGGAGTTGGGGACTATGTCCTAAGGAAAGTCTTGGGCAGCGCAGTAAAACCATCATATGGCAAGATGGGGCCAAACTGGGAAGGACCATTCAAAATAACAAGAGATGATCTGTGAGGAGCCTATCACTTAGAAATGCTGAGGGCAGAGAGATACCTCGAGCATGGAATGAAGCCAACCTTAAGAAATTCTATTTCTAGATTCTTCTTTCGGGTTGTAGTTATGAGACTGGAAGCTCATTCCCTTATCATTAATAAAAGTTGTTTAGCAGTTGCATTCTACGAAGTGTCAGTTAACTAGTATATGAACTTTATAACACACACACCCTTTTCAAGTGACAGGCACATTAATCATTACACTATAGCAGGGAAATCACCCTCCTCAGGTTTTCGTTATAAAACATGAAAGACCTCTTAGTATTGCCCCTGGAAATATATGAAGTCCTACAGGAGATCCTTAGGCAATATGGCCAAATCAAAATTGGTCACCAAATAATGTTTGGTTAATAAAATCCTAATCAGATAAAGCATCCAACACCAGGTGTGTCCTCGCCAATTACCACACTTAGGCTTAAGGGAGTGTGACGACATGACCTAAAAGGTCAAGTGGTGTAGAATGGTATCACATAAGCATACTGGACTGGAGGGAAACTCACTTGACAATAAAAAATTACAAATTTAATCAGCCAAGAGAGGCCCAAGATTATTGAGTAAAGTCTAAGAGATGTGAAAAATATACAAACACTTGTTTAATCGGCAAAATCTCCCAAAACATAAAGTTTATATTAATTCATCATATTTACAACAAACACAACCTATGTTTAGTCATCGATCTCAGCCAAAACATCAACATTACATTACTTCATTACAAAATATACAGAGTTACTACTGGAAAAATCTTAATGAGACAGAGGCCTCTAAGCAAGATAATCATCCACTTGGGCTCTTCGACCATCATCGAGATGGGGAAATAGCTCCTCCTCGACTTCATTCGCATCTGAATCTAATAGCTGCTGGGGGATGGCATCAATAGGGATCCACTGATCATCTCCTTGGAAAGGATTGGACATTAGAGTGGAAGGGGAGATCTCATGACGATACCAGAGCATTGAGTTCCTTGGGACTTGAAGCTCCTTCAGGGCACTGAACCATCCCCTCATAAAGGTGAGCTCTTTGAACTCTGTTAGCCTCGTCGGAGCATCCATCCAACCTTGGTCGTAACCATCGACCCACGCTTGTCGAGGACCTCTCTCAAACAAATGCCTCAGCCGAGTGACGCCCCTTTGAAGCCCAGTAGAAATCACATATGCTCGTTGGACGTCACCACGGAGCTCTTCCATTTCCCTAACTGAACTTCTCATATTTGTACCAGATCCCGGAATAGTTGGCGCATTAGAACCTCGCAGCACCGAAGGAACATCGCTTGGTCCAGCTCCATCTCGTGACGAGGAAGAACCTCGTAACACTGTAGGAGCGATGCTCGGCGCATGCTCCCTGAGTCACGAGACTTCCCTCCTCAAAGCCTTATTCTCTTGCTGAAGAATTTCACCAACCTGGTTGATCTCAGAAGCATCTAGAAGCCTTGCTCTCAGAGTATTCACCACTTCCAGGACTGAGGCACTGACCTCTTCCATCTCTTGGATCCTGTCTTTCAGTTTAACGATGAGCTCAGTTTGTTCTATGAAACGCTTGTTCCTCAATTGCAGCGATTTGTAAATCCTCACAAAGGTATGATGAACTTCAGAACTTACCTTAGGACTAAGCATTATTCCCAATTGAGAAGTCGCTGGTATATAATCATCAACATCAATCAACTATAAGCAATAAAAGAGCAATGAAAGACAGAGTTATTCAGTACACTAAAGAAAAAGGTTTTCTCATTTCATTCATATGAAAAAGATCAGAGTACATTGAAGAAGTAGAAAGGAAAATCACAAACAAAAATACAAGAGTAACCCTAAGGGTAAATTAGATGGCGACCTCAAGCTGCCCAGAAGAAGCTGGTTGCTTCCCCTTGTCAGCAGAAGTAGAAGCTCCTCCCTCAGCAGGGACAACCATTATTGCCTGAGCAGGAACTGTTTGGGAGGAAGGGTCAACACCTTCAATGGATGGGGCAGGGGCTTCATCCACAATTGTCTTTGGGCCTGGATCGTGCTCGTCGAACAAAAAAGAAGCAACCTCCACACCAGCAACTAAAAGGGCCTTATTCCAACCCTTCTTAAAGTTCAGATGACTGATGTAGCCTATCTGAACCTCAACATCTTCATACGTAGCAGCCAACCCGGAGTTATATGAGTCCTCCTTAACAGTGGCTGTCTGAGACTCTTTCTCCTTCAGTTTCTCGATCAGCACCTTATTCTCCTCCATAATAGCCAGCTTACTCTAGCACACCAGGTCATACGCTTGTCGCAGCTCATTCAGTTGTTTAATTGCTGCTTCCCTCTCTCTATTAGCATTAGCAAGATCTAGGTTGGAAGACGTCCGAGCAGCATCAACGACCTTCAGACTAGCCTCCCTCTTTGTACCCTTCACTTTCAAGGCAGCATTCTGCTGGTCCAGCTCACTGTTCTTGTTCACCAGCTCATCGCGAGAGAGATAAAGCACGATAAAGTCAGTCACAAACTACAAAGTAAAAAAATATATTAGAAGAAGGAAACAACCAGAACTTATCAAACATTAGAAAAGAGAAATGGTATTACTAAGGCTACCCTCTGACTAGCTTGCAAGGCTAACTGATCGGGCCCCATCGCCCTTTGGCAATCTGCAGGAAGGACTGCCCTCTCAAGCAGCGCAGGGACCAGTTGAGGGGAAATGGCAACTGAGGCCCCCTTTGGCAACGCGGACACAGGCACTAAGGCCTGCCCAGCCTTCGTCCTCGCTTCCATTTTCCTCCTCTCCTCCTCTTTTTCCTTCTCCCTCTCTATTTTCATCTTCTCTTCCATCCTCTTCTTCTCTTCAACCTTCTTTTTCTCATCCCCCATTTTCACCTCTCTCTCTCTCTCTCTCTCTCTCTCTCTCTCTCTCATCTGCTCTTATTTTTTTCTCTTCTTCTCCTGCTCCTGAGCAGAAGACCGAGAACTAGTAGCAACAGCCCCAGTGCTGAACTTCTGCTTCTTCGACCTCTCAGCGAGAAGCACATGATGATCATCATCATCATCTCGGATTAAATTTTTTCTTAGAGGAACCATTTCCTCGCTAGAGATGCTGGACGTGCTCGAAGGTTCTTGGGCTTCAAAAATTGCCTTCAGCACCGCTTCTGATGTCACTCTCAGAACTACTCTCCTCCTTGTCCAACTGAATGGGATCATCAGCAGCTTCTTCGGAGGTTTCAAACTCAATAATGTTATCTATCGGGCTCGCTATAATGCTAGAACCAATGTTTTTTTACTCGAGCAAGAAAGTAGCAAATCGGGGATGCTCGTCATCAGCTAGGGGCTCCCTGATATTCCAAGATTTAACCAACTCTAAAAGACGAACCTCGTTGAGATAAGGTTCCAAGTTCTTCGACCTCGCTGAAAAGAAACAGGAAAGAGTCAGAAAGATCACACATTAATAAAGAAATTGAAAGGACAGAGCAAAGACTACCTATATACTTTTCCCCATAAAAGGGAACAATAAACCTATCAGACCTCGACCCCTCAGTTTGGGGGGAGAACTGCCAATTTCTAGCAAGAAAGCCATCTTGCTAGTAATCCTTATGGGAATTAGGTAGGTTTACTACCAACACCCTGTTAGGACTCCTGGCCTTAAGATAAAGAACACTAGAGCTAGTTCGAGAAAAGGAATATAAAAAGAAGACTTCGGCGAGGCCCAATTTGGTGCCATATAGTTGATTTATTCTATGAACGCCATTGATTATCTTCCATACATTGGGAGAACACTGTGTAGGAACAATGTTGAAATGACCAAAGAAATGCAAGAATAAATTGTTTGGAGGAAAAGTAAGCCCCCTTAGGAGAGCATTAAGACGTGAATCCAATGAGCGCCCTATATCCCTCTAACATTTTTAGGGAGAGAGGCGCACTCAATCTCTACCCATTTTGGGATATTGTAAAACTTCCTAAACTCGAACACTGATCTATTACCTATCTTTGCCATTTGTAAACCCTAAGCTACAAGTTCAAATAAAGCACTGAAAAAAAACACAGAGAGAAGACAAAGGAAACTTACGAGATGAAAGTTTGACTTGGATGATGAAGAATTACAAGCCCAGGTGATGAGGGATATTCAAAGCAAAGAAAATGAGGACCTAGAGAAGAGGGCACAAATCGCTAACACTCGCAGAAGATAGAAGAACTGAGAAGCTTGAAACGGAAACTATGAAACGCTGCTCAAAATGACTTTTAAATATTACTAATCATCGCGCACATGACACGAAGCAACTGTCGCCTAAATCAGCCCTCAAACTTTGGGAAGAGTTACGTGATATGCAAATGAGCCATTATGACAAATCATTTAAATTTATTGAGCCCAACTTGTGGCCCAATAAATTTAGGGGCAATTGTGGGTACCCAGATTTGGCATTATCGGCTCGGATGAGTATTCCAATTAGAGAGGCCCAAAGTCTAGACCCCTTACTTAAACTGAATGGAATTATGACTGAGTCTTCTCCCATATTCTCATAAAGAGATGTTTCTGGAGAATATGGTAAACGTGGGGGAGTCCAACACCCCCACTCCTCGAAGAGAGACATGTATATAATAAACCCTAGGTCTGGGGCATAAGACACGCACTATATTCTCTGTAAACGCTCCCCGGAGTATATAGAAATAATGTTGACTGCACCACCGTGGACGTAGGAATTCTTGCTGAACCACGTACATCTCCTGTTGTGTGATTGCCATTTTACTTTCCTTATTTTGCTTGGTGATTGCGCTTCTCTTATCTTTTTGTGTTGAATAATAATTGTCACCATAGGGGGATTCTCTTATTTGTGTGTATGTGTATGTGGAAAAAGTGCTTTAGTTGTGAGATAAGTGTAAGAAAAATGTGAGAATTGTCATTTGGAATTTATGAGCAAACCCTCTTTTTCTTATTTTTTGGGTTTTTTATTTATATGAAAATAAGAGATATGCAATAATACTAAATAAAAAGTATATTAGGATATGTGAGATGAGATAATAAAAGATCTAAGTAATAAAACAAGTTAATACGAATTTATGGGAATTTAAGGAGAGGATTGAGAAAATTGGATCTTCTTGAAGATCTTGAGCTTGATCTTGAATTTTTGGAGAGCAGACCTTGCACTTGGATGATGATGGAGGTTAGTGAATTCACCAATTTTGATTAAAATGATGATGAAAAGGGAAGGTTAGAAAGGGTTTTGGATGTGAAAATCACGCTGACTTCGAGAGAGGTTTTCTAGATTTGCTGAGAGTGATATGTTTAAGATTTGGGATCCCTTTAAATTGAGGACATGACCTCCTTTTTATAGGCCTGGGTCATTTCCAATCAACATAGCCCTATACCTGCCAATTGAAAGGTGTGTTTAGGCACATTGCTGATAGGCAAGGTCTGGGACCTGCCGTTTGGTAGTCTCTTTAAGGCCTTTTTGGAAAATCGGTCGCTGAGCGCAAACTGTTGATCCCAATCATGCACGGGGTGGACCATTGGAAAGGTAATTCAGATACCTTTGAAAGTCCTTTGGACTGCTCCCAGGTTCGGGAATTGACTTTGGGTCAAATGTAACTCGAAAGCGCTCATCGATCTATTGGACAGGGAATCGTCGGACGCAAATGGATCGTTCGTTCGCATGGTATGTCCAAATCGCGCATGGGGTGGACCATTGGAAAGGTTAGGAGATTTACTTAGACATTCCAAATAGTTTGATCCAGGCCGGGGAGTTGACTTTGGTCAACCGGGCCCTTGAAGTTTTTGGTGACCTTTGAAGTAAAATGGATCGTTCGTCCGTACCGTAAGTCAAGATCGCGCACGGGGAAGACTGTTGAAAAGGGGTTTTAGTAACCTTTGAAGATTCATTCAGTATCGATTGAGGTGAAGAGATTAATTAGGTCAAACAGAGCTCGAGAGTGCCCGGTGGCCTCTAGATCAGGTTTCGGGGGAAACGGGTCGTTCGTCTGCATGGTAAGTTGGAATCACACACGGGATGGACTGTTGAAAAGGGGATTCATGTCCCTTTGAAGATTCATTCAGTCTTGATCGATCTGAAGACTTTTACTTTTGGTCAAACGGAGCTTGGGAGTGCCCGATGGCTTGTAGGTCAGTACTCAGGGTATGGCCTGGGTTTGTAGTGATGAAAGGAGGTGCTAGGGACCTAAGGAGAGTTTAAGGGGTAATAGAATGGGGTGTCTACATTCATCATTATCTACAAATGATCAACCAGGTGTCATCGGGATACGGGTTTGATAATCATACACATGTTGATTGCATGCTTGCGGGGTACATTATACCCCTCAAGCACTATATATAAAGGTCTTCTTCTACCTTGTAAAAGGATCAATAATTGCAATCCTAGCTAAAAATCTGTTGGTTTACACAGTAGAGAGAGAAATCTTGAGAGATTATATCTATGGCCATTAGTGCCTTCATCTAATGAAACTACTCACACACTCACAGTGGACGAAGGCCAGATTGGCTGAACCACTTATATCCTGGTGTTTCTCCTCTTCTCCTCACCTCCTTCTACTAGATATTGACTCTTGTGCTGCCATTTTTATTTCTTGTTTGATCTTATCAAGACCTCATACAGGTGGTGATGTTTCCAGCATCATCACATATCATTGTTCTTGGCATTATTCTGCAAAAATTGGGTTAATTTTTCCAGAGGATGCATAATAGGAAAAATAACAAAAATGATCCTTCAAAGATGTGAACCGAAAGCTTACTCTCATCGCTACCAAATCATCCTAGGAAGTGGAGTGACTGTCGGCACCGTCGGAGAAGTAATCGAGGGAAGATGAGATCGTCTAGAAGAAAATCACGAAAGAGGAAATGGGTTGCTATTTGATCAAGAACACTCCCTATGAATAATTTTCCAAATTCCTTAATATAGGTTTTGTTTTCCAGTTCCCCAAAAGAGAATAAATTGATTCCCAAAATACCTAGGATTTTTTAAGTATGTTATGGAAATTTTAAATTATTACAATTAGGTATGTGCAAACCCTGTTGGTGTTTTCCAATTTAAGAACCTTTTCACAACTTAGTACCACTAATTTAGAGTTTTTTCATTTATAGTTAAATAAATAATATAATTTCAGTTTTTCTCCGAGTTAACCAATTTCACTCATGAACCTTAAAAGCATTAACGTTTTATTCTCAATATGGCACTGTAGTTAATCATCTATAGGCTTAAGAAAAACATTATGAAGTAAACCCTATAATTTTGATTTTGTTATCTTATTTTTCATTCATGAACAATTTTCTTTTCAAACAAAGAAAATGTGTTGTAGATTCACATCCCCCCACCACCCAAAATAAACAAACTTTATACCATACACATATTTATTTAAAGAGTTTTGCAATCTATATTATACCACTAATTTTATAGTATTGGAGGAGTTAATGATCCTTTAATACTTATTATCTTTCTCTCTGTTATCTTGAATATTGTCTTCTTTGAAATAAAATAAACCAAAGACTTCTTTGAAACTAAGTAAATAAATAAATCAAATGTCCCTTTAAAACTAAGTAGGTGATCTGTTCTAGACTCCATTAATTAAGTTCTCGATCCAACACAATCTAAATTCAATTAATCTATTTTCATCATTCTCCACTTAAATCACATTACACAATGCTACCAGTACTACAACATCGATATTACATTTTTATTTCTAGAAAAAACATAACAAAACTATCAAAAATTTTAAAAAAATTATATAAATAAAAAACATTTTTGGTTACGAAAAAAAATTTAACATTGTATTTATAGAAAAAAAATAAGTTTTTATTTATAAATGACATAAAGTATTTTAAGCTAAGAATAAAAAAAAAATATTTATAATTTTTGTATGTAAAATACATACATGTTTTTTGAAGTTTTTTTTTTATAAAAAACAGTTTTTAAGATAGAAAAAAGTTTTGGAAATTTGAAAATTAATTTTAATATAAATAAAAATTACTTTGGTCATAAAAACATTTTAAACGTTTTATTTATAGAAATAACTTTAAGCTTTGTATCTATAAATGACATAAAACTTTTTAAACAAAACATAAATTTAAATATGTATAATTTGTTTTATAAAAAATACGTACAGTTGTTTGGAAGTTTTTCTATATAAAAAATAGGAAGAGACCGGATTCATCGATGTCTCTCTTCCTTGTGTTTTTGGAGGAGTTACATGTGCTAGGCTAGTCGGTTATGGACTACGGTCCTTGCTTTATTCTTTTGTATACTTCCTATATACGGGATTCCGCCCCCTAAGGCGGGTTTCTTTTATTGAATCATTTACTTATCAATATATATATATATATATATATATATATATATATTGTTTTTTTAATTATCATTATATTTATTTCTTTCACATCGCATGGGTTATATGCTAGTGTTAGTATAAAACTACAGGGTCTGAAAATAGAAAATTAAAGGATCAACAAAACAAGAAAGTTAGTTTTGTGGGTTTTTATTTCCTTTATTTTATGTTCCTTTTTTTTCATCTTCAGTTTTTTCTCTGTGTGTGTTTCTTCCTTTCTAATATATCTATTCAACTAAATCTTGCAAATGGTTGACATTCAATGTTAGTTTTGTGTTTGGGTTGATATTACTGCAATTGGGTGTTGTTTAGTTTTTCTTATAATAATTATGCTAAAAATCTTAAATTTGGTATGGCTATGTTTTGAAACCCACTATTAATACTAATACTAATACGTATACAAAAACTACTTTTAGTAGTAACCCATGCACACCAATGTGCGGGAGACAAAAGTTAATCTCACACAAAATATTTTACTTTTTCCATGATTAAATGTATCCTTAATTTATGTGAAAAAATTTGATAGGAAAGTTAACATGGAACGGGTCAGTATGAATGATTAATACGTTTTTAAACTAAAAACATACTTTTATTTATTGGTATGATAAAACACCACTCCTAGAGCACTTACAAGCGTTAAAGAAAATAAAATATAAGAAAATTTACGAAATCCACAACTAGTAACGGTTATCCTTGAATGGCGTTTTGGAGCTGATTTCACATCTGTCATTAAATACGAAAAAGAATCCTTTTTTCTCTCATTTGATAAATTACATTTACCTCAAATAGTTTATTAAAGTCTTCAATATTACTTAGAATTTCAAAAGAGTAACTAATTGCAGTAATTTCAAATTTATTATTTTCACAATTTCTCCCAATCGAGTCAACAAATAAAAGCCCGAGGTTCCGCAGAATTAGTAAACATTCCAAGATCAAACTTAGGAATCTCCACATAAAAATTAATTTCACGGCCTTCATTTTACTTTGAAGAATTTGACATATTTGGAATGTCATCTAGAGGAGGCATATCACCATATGAATCTCTAATATACGAAATATCTATCCAAGAATTATCTCAATATATTTAGGATTATAATCACGATCAACAAAATTCCCACACATAATACTTTTTTATTAATATGTGATGAGCCAATAACAATGTCACCCGAGATATGTTGAGAACATTGAGCTTATTGTTTTGACATTCTGTTTCCTTTAGGGAAATCTCGATATTTTTTTGTTAAAGAAATCAACAAAGGAGATGTGCCAACCACGTTGTTGAAACACTATTTATCCTTTTTCTTATTAAATGTGGATGCTTCCATATTTTAATGTTTCGAATCTTGTGGTTCCTAATTTTCAGGGATACAATTATTATTTTCAAATGGAGGATTTTTCTTTGGTTCACTGGTCACCTGAGCAGGAGAACTATTCCCTGAGATAATGCCAATTTTAAACAAAAAACACAGACGATTTGGATGCGCTTAAGCAACAACATCATTCATACCCACAAGTCCTGATAAGTCGTACAATGCAGTACCGGTTCAATTGATTTTATGCTCCATCTCGGAAGCTAATGGGTCACGATTGAGAACTTCTAGACCCATTTCGTGCCATTTGAAGCTCCGCCACTAACGTTTTCCCTAAAATAACCCCAAACATCAAATGTACATACAAGAAAAACACTTTGCAAGACAATATAAATGGGTTAATACTCAACACACATTCTCGATATTTCAGGCATACACTAAAAGTTAACATTTTTACATCACAAAAATACCCCTTTTAATTTTCATAGAACCATTCTCAATGAATGCCTAAGAATATAAAATCAATTTATATCATTAACGGCCAGCAGCCACACCATGGGAATAACCTTTCATATCGTCAAATTATCTTCCTAAGAAACTAACTTTTTAATTGCTCTAATTTTCATCTCTCTCTTCTAACTTACTTTTCTATTGTTATAATATTACATGGGGTCCACCCTGATGTACAACCTTTTAATGCATTGTGGGAATATTTTGGGAGATTTATTCGAGACTCATATCATTATTCTGCAACAAATGGTTTAATTTTTCCACAAGAGGCGGAATAGGATAAATAACAAAAATGATCCTTCAAAGATGTGAACCGAAAGCCAACTCTCGTCGCTACCAAATCATCATAGGAAGTGGAGTGACTGTCGGCGCCGTCGGACAAGCAATCGAGTGAAGATGAGATCGTCTAGAAGAAAATCACTAAAGATGATAGGGGTTCCTATTTGATCAAGCACGCTCCCTATGAATAATTCTCCAAATTCCATTATATTTGTTTTGTTTTCTTGTTCCCGAAAGAGAATAAATTGATTTCCATAATATCTAGGATTTTTTAGGTATGTTATGGAAATTTTAGATTATTGCAATTACGTATGTGCAAACCCTATTTGTGTTTTCCAATTTAAACAACGTCTTACAACTTAGTACCACTAATTTAGAGTCCTTTCATTTGGAGTTCAATAAATAATATAATTTTCATTTTCTCTGAGATAACCAATTTCACTCATGAACCTTAAAAGTATTAACGTTTTATTCTCAATATGGCAGTGTAGTTAATCATCTATAGGCTTGAGATAACAATTATGAAGTAAACCCCATAATTTTGATTTTGTTATCTTATTTTTCATTCATGAACAATTTTCTTTTGACACAAAGAAAATGTGTTGTAGATTCACATCCCCCCACCACCAAACAAAAACAAACTCTTTACCATACATATATTTATTTAAAGAGGTTTTGGAATCTATATTATACCTCTAATTTGATAGTATTAGAGGAGTTAATGAGCTTTTAATAATTATTATATTTCTCTCTGTTATCTTGAATATTGTCGTCTTTGAAATAAAATAAACCTAAGACTTCTTTGAAACAAAATAAATAAATAAATCAAATGTCCCTTGAAAACTAAGTAGGTGATACGTTCTTGTCACCCCGTAACACCATTAGTATCTAATTAAATAAATAGTTCACTAACCACATTTATTATTTATTTAGTAATACATATTGAAACAACTTCAAGGTTAAAATGCGAAATACTAAAAATCCAATCGTTTTAAGGAGACATAATTTAAACAGAACTCACATACCATTTAATTTAATTACAACAAGTACAATGTATAAAACAAAACCAACAAGACCTTACTACTATTTACTCAACCTCCTAGACCTGGTAGTGGCAACTTCAGAACCTGAAAATGTAAACATATAACCATGAGTTTAAAAACTCAGTGAATGTACTACATCTCTATATAGTAAAACTACTATTTTAACATCTCAACATATCAATATATATCCATATATGTACCAAATTAGTCCATATACATATCCGGAGTTAATAAACCCCACATCTCCTGCCCATAGGCAATAATCATATTCATTAGTTTTAATAACCTAACATCTCCTGAATTGCATAGCAACTCAACATATCTTGACTTTTATAAAGCCATAACATCTCAACATCTCTTGACTTTTAATAATCCACGTTATCTTAATATATAATAAATACACATCATATCCATAATCAACTCAGTAAGTACACTCACATTAGGTTGTCAACTATGTATTCACGTTTCCCTCGGGGGAGCTGAACTTGGTTTATTTGATCGTACACCTGTTAATCCAACTAAATCAGTACTAAATCTCAATCATAAGTATTATGTTAATATATATATATATATATATATATATATATATATATATATATATATATAACTTTCAATGACTATACAACAACAATATAATGTTACTCATGTCATATTCCGTGAAACATGTGTAAAGACGAAACAGTGGTATATATGTTGATAAGGTCATGAACATTCAACCCTAGAAACTTCCTCGTAAGGAATTTATAGCTAAAATCAAGTAAAAATAAAAGTATACTTCTCAATATATATACACATGAAACGTGTGCTCAAAATACCCTCGGGAACGAGAAAATAAAATCATTCCTTCATGGGGTATCCAGTATGGCCTCAAATTATTGTTCTCCATACTTAACCATCCCATATTCATAAATTGTGCATATACAGGTGTCCAAGATTATCAATATGAAAACATATCTGAATATAATATCCATTACAAGTGACGGTGAAATTTTTCAAGCTTCCTAGAGAAATTTATGACCATTTCTTTACAACCTTTAAAATCTTCCCGACAAGCTCCTCTATTGTTCCTTCAACTTCCAAGAATTTTCATAATTTTTTTGCACCATAAATTTCCATGATTTTTCACCAATTTTCAATACACATACTGAATAGTAGAAAATTAAAGTTTCATAATTTTTGGACTTCATTTTCTATGTCAAAATCTTAACCAAACTTAGTGCATATCGAAATTAAATATCCAAACAGCAACTATATGCCAACTTGAAACCATTACCAAGGCCCAACCACATGGAGTTAAATCCTAATTTTTGGATAAGATATGAATATATGAGTATAGTTTCATATAGATATGGAATTTATCAATTAAAGTAAGAACACAAAAATATATGCAAGTTTGAATACTAGGGATTTCAATAACAAACAATACGAGCTACATACACCACTTATCTCACATGTGAACGAACACTTATTGTCACAAAGGGGGATGAAATTTTAATCAATCATTCACGATTTATATACATTGAAATAATTATAATACCAGAATAAAATAATATTAATCACATAATTATTCCTTGGAAACACTTTAAGGATTTTCTTGGAATTTTCCTAGCTTTTCTTGAAATCTTTTCTTCCTTAAACTTCCACTTTCTCGTTCCTCAAGCAAAAACTCTCCAAAACTAAAACTAGGGTTTTATTTGCTGAAGAATTAGCTTAGATTAAGGGTTTTAAGTTGGCCAAGGCTTCCTCCCATGCCAACCAATCAAATTAAAACATTTGGTTTACTAAAAGACAATTTACCACTTAAGGGAATGGACAGATTTTCCCCTTGTTCGTAAGTTCGGCCTAACTTCTTACTCGAACACACGTTTAATGAACTATTTGTTTTTCCGCAAACCTAACTCGTATATCTACAACTATATAGTTTTTACCTTGAGTCAATTATTATATTATAAGGGCCAAAACTAGTCTCCAACCGTAACATTTCTACCGAAAATAACAAAATCTTGTGTTTGGAAATAATTCGACATTTCATGATTTATGAAAGTAGGATTATACTAACAATGATCACTTAACATTAGATATACTAATAACACATTATTCATGTCACATAAGGTAAGCATGATTTAAATATAATCTATCATAATTATATCTGGGTTGTCACAACTTCCCCCCTAGAAAATTCCATCCCCGAAATTTAATATGAATGTCACTTACCAAGCAAATGGGGATACTATTTCTTCATGCTATCCTTGGTTTCCCAAGTTTCTTCTTTAATTCCATGGCTCATCAACATAACTTTAAGTAAGCAAAAAACTTTACTCCTTAATACTTTCTCCTTACAATCAATAATTTCCACTGGTTCCTCGATGTACAACAAGTATTCCTTCAATTCAACAGGTTAAGTTTTCAATTGATGAGATGGATCTGCCAAATACTTAAGAAGAATCGATACGTGAACCACATCATGTAAATGAGATAATTATGGAGGTAATGATAATCTATATGCCAGGGTCCAAATCGTTTCCAACACTTCATATGGTCCAATGTATCTTAGACTTAGTTTCCCCCTTTTTCCAAATCTCATGACGCCTCTCCATGGTTAAATACATAAGAATATAAAATATCCCTTTTGAAATTCTAATGGATACTTCCTCTTATCTGCATAAAATTTATGCCTACTTTGCGTTGTCTTTATTCGTTCCCGAATCCTTTTAATCTTTTCGGTTGTCATATCTATTAATTCAGGACCCAAGATTTTCCTTTCACCTACTTCATCCCAATATAATGGCGTTCTGCATCTCCTCCCATATAAAGCTTCATAAGGAGCCATACCAATGGTGGAATGATAACTATTATTAGATGCGAATTCCATCAATGGAAAATGATCATCCTAACTACCTTTGAAGTCAAATACACATGCTCGTAACATGTCTTCTAATATTTGAATCGTTCTTTCTCATTACCATCGATTTGTGGATGAAATGCAGTACTGAACTTCAATCTTGTTGCCCAAGGCATTTTGTAAACGAGGCCAAAACTTAGAAGTGAATGTTGGATCTCTATTTGATATTATTGACACTGGTGCCCCATGTAAACATATAATCTCATCAACGTATATAAGTGCATACTTGTTAATAGTGTAGGTCGTCTTAACTAGAAGAAAATGAGATGACTTTGTCAATCGATCGACAATCACCCAAATAGAATCATTCCCCTTTGGTGATTGTGGTAATCCTATAACAAAATCCATTGTTATATGTGCCCACTTCCATTCTGGAATAGGCAATGACTGCAATAATCCTGTCGGCTTCTGATGCTCCACCTTCACTTGCTGGCATACTAAACATTTAGCTACAAATTCTGTAATCTCACGTTTCATATTATTCCACCAGTAATACTCTTTCAAATCTTTGTACATTTTGGTACCTCCAGGATGCATAGAGTAAATAGAACTATGTGCCATTTCTAAAATATCCTTCTTTAAGAATGGATCATTCGGTACACAAATTCTATTTTCATAACACAACGATTCATCATTCTTAATTTCAAAGCCACTTTCTTTGCCATCCAGGATTTATCTTTTCTTCTTCTCAAGGAATGGATTACTGACTTGCAAATTTCATATGCGTTCTTCCAGTAAAGGTCTCACTATAATGTGTGCAATTAGCGCCCCCATTTTAGTTAAGTTCAACTCGACTCCCATCCGTCTTAATTCCATAATATTGCCAACCCATGCACATTGAATACAAGATAACCTCCCCAAGGAATTTCTACTTAGAGCATCTGCAACAACATTGGCCCTCCCGGGATAATGGTGAATGGTACAATCATAGTCTTTAATTAACTCCATCTATCGTCTTTGTCTCAAATTCAAGTCTCTCTGTGTAAATAAATACTTCAAACTTTGATGGTCAGTGAAAATTTCACACGTCTCTCCATATAAATGGTGTCTCTATAATTTCAAGGCAAAAATAGTATCCACGAGTTCTAAATTGTGTGTAGGATAATTACATTCATGCGTCTTTAACTGTCTAGATGCATAAGAAATTACCTTTCCATGTTGCATGAAAACATAACCCAGACCCTGATGTGAAGCGTCAGTATAAATCACAAAACCTTCTCCACTGGATGGAACAGTGAGAACTGTAGCTGATACTAGCCTATTTTTCAACTTTTCAAAGCTGTGCTGACATTCATCACTCCACACAAATTTCACTTCCTTTCGGGTTAATTTAGTCAATGGTAAGGCTATAGATGAAAACCCTTAATGAATCTTCTATAATATCTAGTCAATCCTAGGAAACTCCTTATCTCCATTACATTTCTTGGTCTTTCCCATTGCACAATTGCCTTTACCTTCTTAGGGTTAACATAAATTCCATCTCCAGAAACAACATGCCGCATAAATACTACCTGATTTAACCAAAACTCACATTGGCTAAACTTCGCAAACAATTGACTATGTCGCAAAACTTGCAATACAACTCTTAAATGCTTCTCATGTTCCTCTTGCCTAGGTGAGTATATCAAAACATCATCGATAAAGACAATTAGAAATTAATCTATGAAAGAATGAAATACTCAATTCATTAAGTCCATAAACACCGCAGGAGCATTTTGTTAACCCAAATGGCATTACCAAAAATTCATAATGACCATAACGAGAATGGAAAGTTGTCTTAGAAATTTCATAATCTCTTACCCTTAATTGATGATAACCCGATCTCAGATCAATTTTTGAAAACACTTTAGCACCCTGTAATTGATCAAACAAATCATCAATACGAGGCAATGGATATTTATTTCGAATAGTTACCGTGTTCAACTGTCAATAATCAATGCAAAGTCGCATGGTTCCATCTTTCTTCTTCACAAATATTATAGGAGCAACCCATGGTGATACAATAGGTCGAATAAAATCTTTATCTAGAAAATCTTGGAGTTGAACCTTTAACTCCTTTAGTTCCACAGGTGCCATTCCATATGGAGAAATAAAAACCAGAGTTGTACCAGGCACTAAATCAATAGTAAACTCTACCTCTCTTCTAGGTGGAAACCCTGGTAATTCATTGGGGAACACATCTGCAAAATCCTTAACTACTAGGATATCTTTTATTTTTTGCAATTCCCTGTTTATATCCATAATATATGCTAAAAATCCTTGACTACCCTTATTTAACAATTTCCTCGCCCGAAGGGCAAAAATAAGACAATTTGGAACCACATTTGTTTCCCCAGTAAATTTGAATTCTTCCTCTCCCGGCATATTAAATGTAACCTCCTTGTGAAAACAGTCAATCGATGCATGGTAGGAAGATAACCTGTCCATACCCAATATAATATAAAAATCTCGAATATCTAGTGGAATTAAATCAATTGGTCAACCCCCTCTCCCCCACATATAATACACAATTTTTATACACACGCTCCACTAACATCACATCCCCCATAGGTGTAGAAATATATAAACCACAATCTAGATAAGAATATGGTCTACCCAAATGCATGTTAAATGATAGTGCTACAAATGAATGAGTATAACCTAAATCAATAAGCACGTAAGCATGTTTTTCATGACTGAAAATATAGTTGTCAACACCTCTGGAGTAGCCTGAGCATCCTGTAAAGTCATAGCAAATTTTCTTCCCGAAACCCTGGAACCACAAGCCTGTCCTCTACCTCCTCCTCTCCCTATGACTTCAGGTGAAAAAACCTCGACTAGTAGTAGCTGATTGAATCCCTCCTAGTAGCATAGGACAGTTCTTTTTGTTATGACCAATTTGATGATAGTGATAACACTTTACCCCCTTTAACTTGGGACAATCTAGACTGGTATGGCGTTTAGCTTTGCAAAAATAGCATGTAACGGACTTAGACTACCCATTGTCATTCTCCTGTTGTCTATTCTATTGGCCCATCAATCCTGTACCCCTAAAACTGAGATGGGTCAAATATACTCATTTTTCCCCTTTGTTCCCTATTCTTTATTGCATCATTAACATCTCATTCAACCATCATAGCTTTGTTAACTAAATAAGTATAATCTACCATTTAAAGTCCAGTGAGTCTAGACTTGATAACCAAATTCAACCCATCCTGAAATCTAGTGCATTTGTCCTCTTCATTGTGTAAGAAACGTAATGAAAATCGAGACAACGATATAAATTTAGTTTCATACTGACCGACATATTCCCATGAGTCAATGATAAAAATTCTCTCTCTTTTTACTTCCGATACATGCGAGGAAAATACTTTTCATATAAGACTTTAATAAAGGAATCCCAAGTACTTACCTCACCTCCCTCCAGAGTAAGCAATAAATGTTTTAAATACTCCCACCAATATTTAGCTTCGCCTTTTAACATGAAAGTAGCCAAAATTACCTTCTGTCCTCCAGGTACATTCATCACCCCGAAGATAGTTTATGTGTCTCTAACCCAAGCCTAAACTTCTAAAGGATCTATAGAACCTGAGAATGCTGGGGGTTTCAATTTGATAAACTTCTCATACAGATTATTCTTATCCTCTTATTGTATTTCCCTTTCTATTATGGCCAAAGTTTGCTCCTCCAATTACTTGGCTTGTTATTCTGCTATTTACGTCATAAACAAGTTTTGTTGTTCTTCCATTAAAGTCATTGCACGAGCCATTTTCTGCATATCTGTAAGTTGTTCAGGAGCCCCCTCTACATTATTTGGATTTTATTGGTTTACTGTATTTGAAGACTCCTCATCCACCCTCTCATGAACATTTTCTCCTTCCATATCTTACTATCTGTCATAAACCACAATTACAGAAACAAGAATACAACATTTATTTCTAACATAATGGTTAGTATTTCTCACAAGTTAACATAAATGACCCACAACAAACTATTTTTGCCACTGCCACATCTAAACTCTCGAACCCCATAATATAAAAACAAAAATCTATGATACCAATTTGTCACCCCCTAACCCCATTAGGATTTAATTAACTAAATAGTTCACAAACCACATTTATTATTTATTTATTTAGTAATATATATTGAAACAACTTCAAGGTTAAAATGCGGAATACTAAAAATTCAATCATTTTAAGGAGACATAATTTAAACCGAACTCACATACCAGTTAAATTAATTAAAACTAGTACAATGTATAAAATAAAACTAACAAGACCCTTCTACTATTTACTCGACCTC
Source organism: Sambucus nigra (assembly GCA_949130495.1). Lineage (NCBI taxonomy): Eukaryota > Viridiplantae > Streptophyta > Magnoliopsida > Dipsacales > Adoxaceae > Sambucus > Sambucus nigra. Next base: position 459,200,178 of record OX422220.1, read on the forward strand.
CTAGACAAGGCAGTGGAAGCTTGAGAACCTGAAAATATAAACATATAAAACCATGAGTTTAAAAACTCATTGAATGTACTACATCTCTATATAGTAAAAGTACTATTTTAACATCTCAACATCTCAAAATATCAAAATAGATCCATATTTATGCCAAATTAGGCCATATACATATCCGGAGTTAATAAACCCCGCATCTCCTGCCCGTAGGCAATAATCATATCCATAGATTTTAATAACCTAATATCTCCTTAATTGCATAGCAACTCAAGATATCTTGACTTTTATAAATCCATAACATCTCAAAATCTCTTTAATTTTAATAAGACACATTATCTTAATATATAATACATACACAACATATCCATAATCAACTCAGTAACTACACTCACATTGGGTTGTCAACTATGTATTCATGTTTCCCTCGGGTGGAGCTGAACTTGGTTGATTTGACCTTACACCTGTTAATCCAACTAAATCTGTATGGAATCTCAATCATAATTATTATCTTAATATATCTATGTAACTTTCAATGACTATACAACAACAATATAATTCTACTCAAGTCATATTCCATGAAACATGTGTAAAGACGAAACAATGGTATATATGTTGATAATGTCATGAACATTCAACCCTAGAAACTAACTCGTAAGGAATTTATAACTAAAATGAAGTAAACATAAAATTATAATTCTCAATATATCTACATATGAAACATGTACTCAAAATACCCTTGGGAGGGAGCAAATAAAACATTCCTTCATGGGGTATCCAGTATGGCCTCAAATTATTGTCCTCCATACTTAACCATCCCATATTCAAAAATTGTACTTATACAGGTGTCAAATATTATCAATATAAAAACATATCTGAATATAATTTCCATTTCAAGTGACGGTGAAATTTTTTAAGCTTCCTAGAGCAAGTTATGACCATTTCTTTACAACCTATTAAATCTTTCCCACAAGCTCCTCTATTATTCCTTCAACTTCCAAGAATTTTCATAATTTTTCTCCAGCATAACTTTCCATGAATTTTAATAAATTTTCAATACACATACTGAATATTACATAATTAAATTTTCATAATTGTTTGACTTCATTTGGTATGTCAAAAGCTTGACCAAACGCACGTCATATAGAAATTAAATATCCAAACAACAACTATGTATCTACTTGAAACCATCACCAAGGCCCAACCACAAGTAGTTAAACCCCAATTTTCGGATATGATATGAATATATGAGTCTAGTTTCATCTCCAATTGGTATTTCTCAATTATAGTAATCACAGAAAAATATATGTAAGTTTGAATATAAAGGATTTCAATAACAAACAATACGAGTTACATACACAACTTACCTCACATGTGAACAATTACTTATTATCACAAAGGAGGATGGAATTTTAATCAATCATTCAAAATTTATATACTTTGAAATAATTATAATACCATAATAAAACAATATTAATCACATACTTATACCTTGGAAATACTTTAAGGATTTTCTTGGAATTTTGTTAGCTTTTCTTGAAATCTTTTATTCCTTAAACTATCACTTTCTCTTTCCTAAAAAAAACTCTCCAAAACTGAACCTAGGGTTTTATTTGCTAAAGAAGTAGCTTGGAATAAGGGATTTAAGTCGGCCAAGGCTGCCTCCCATGCCAACCAATCAAATTAAAACATTTGGCTTACTAAAAGGCAATTTACCACTTAATGGAATGGACATATTTACCCCTTGTTCGTAAATTCGGCCTAACTTCTTACTCGGACATCCGTTTGATGAATTGTTTTTTGACACAAACCTAAATAATATATCTACAACTATATAGTTTTCACCTTGAGTTAATTGTTACATTATGAGGGTCAAAACTAGTCTCCAACATGAACATTTCTATCGAAATTAACAAAATCTAGTGTTTGGAATAATTCAACATTTCATGATTTATGAAAGTGGGATTATACTAACAATGATCCCTTAACATTAGATATACTAATAACACATTATTCATATCTCATAAGGTAAGCATGATTTAAATATAATCTATCATAATTATATCCAGGTTGTCACAGTTCTAGACTCCATTAATTAAGTTCTCGATCCAATACAATCTAAATTCAATTAATCTATTTTTATCATTCTCCACTCAAATCACATTACACAATATTACCAATACTACTAAATCTATATAACAAATTTATTTCAAGAACAAAGTTAACAAAAACTTTCAAAAAATTTAAAAAAAAATTATATAAATAAAAAACGTATTTGGTTATAAAACCATTTTTAACGTTGTATTTAGAGGAAAAACTTTATGTTTTTATTTATAAATGACATAAAGTATTTTAAACTAAAAACAAAAAAAAAATATTTATAAGTTTTTTATGTAAAATACGTACATGTTTTTTGAAGTTTTTTTTTTAAAAAAAAATTAAGTTAAAAAAAATTTTGGAAATTTGAAAATTATTTTTAATATAAATATAAAATACTTTGGTCATAAAAACATTTTTACCATTTTATTTATAGAAAAAACTTTAAGCTTTGTATCAATAAATGACATACAACTTTTTAAACTAAAAACAAATTAAAATATTTATTATTTTTTTATATAAAAAATGCGTACAGTTGTTTGAAAGTTTTTCTATATAAAAAATAGGAAGAGACCGGATTCATCGATGTCTCTCTTTCTTGTGTTTTTGGAGGAGTTACAGGTGCTAGGCTAGTCGGCTATGGACTACGGTCCTTGCTTTATGCTTTTGTATACTTCATGTGTACGGGATTCTGCCCCCTTAGGCGGGTATGTTTTATTGAATCATTTACTAATATATATATATAGCAAAATTTTATAGATGGCTTTAAGATTTGAAATTTTTTATAGATGGCTTTAAGATTATATAATGTTGTATACTATTTTTTATAATTATCATTATATTTATTTATTTCACATCGCATGGGTTATATGGTAGTGTTAGTCTAAAACTATAGGGTCTGAAAATAGAAAATTAAAGGATCAACAAAACAAGAAAGTTAGTTTTGTGGGTTTTTATTTCCTTTATATTATGTTCCTTTTGTTTTCATCTTCAGTTTTTTCTATGTGCTTGTGTTTCTCCCTTCTAATATATCTATTCAAATAAATCTTGCAAATGGTTGACCTTCACTATTGGTTTTGTGTTGGGGTTCATATTATTGCAAAAGGGTGTTGCTTAGTTTTTCTTATAATAATTACTCTAAAAATCTTATATTAGGAATTGTTATGTTTTTAAACCCACTACTAATACTTATACGTACACAAGAACTACTTTTAGTAGTGACCCATGCACACCAATGTACGTTCGATAAAAGTTAATCTCACAGCAAATATTTTACTTTTTCCATGATTAAATGTATCCTTAATTTATATGAAAAAAATTTGATAGGAAACTTAACGTGGAAGGGGTGAGTATTAATGATTAAGACTTTTTTTAAACTAAAAACATAATTCTATTTATTGGGATGCGAAAAAACATCTCCCAGGGCACTTACAAGCGTTAAAGCAAAGAAAATACAAGAAAATTTACAAAATCCACAATAAGTAGCGGTTATCATTGAATTGCGTTTTGGAGTTGATTTATCATATGTAGTTAAATATGGAAAGGAATCCTTTTCTTTTTCTCTCACTTGATAAATTCCATTTACCTCAAATAATTTATTGGAGTATTCAATGTTACTTAGAATCTCAAAAGAGTAACTAATTGAAGTGATTTTAGATTGATTATTTTCACAATTTCTCCCAATCAAATCAACAATAAAAGCTCGAGGTTCTGCAGAATTAGAAAACATTCCAAGATCAAACTTCGGAATATCCACATAAAAATTACTTTCACGACCTTCCTTTTCCTTTTGAAGAATTTTATAAATTTGGAATGTCTTCTAGAGGAGGCATATCACCATATGAATCTCGAATATAAGAAATATCTACCCGAGAATTATTCTCAATATATTTAGGATTATGATCATGATCAACAAAATTCCCATGCATAATACTTTCTTTATTAATATGTGCTGAGCCAATAACAATGTCGCCCCATATATGTTGAGAACATTGAGCTTATTGTTTTGACATTCCGGTTCATTTTAGGGAAATCTAGATATTTTTTGTTAAAGAAGTCATCAAAGGAGATGTGTCAACCACGTTGTTGAAACAACTTTTTTCATTTTTCTTATTAAATCTGGATGCTTCCAAATTTGAAGGTTTGGGATCTTGTGGTTCCTGATTTTGAGGGATACAATTGTTATTTTCAAATGGAGTATTTTTCTTTTTTCACCGCCCCCCTAAGCAGGATAACCGTTACCTGAGATAATGAAAATTTTAAAAAAAAACACAGACGATTTGGACGCACTTCAACAACAACATTACTCTTACCCGTTAGTCCGAATAAGTCGTACAATGCATTACCGGTACCATTGATTTTATGCTCCTTCTCGGAAGCTAAGGGGTCACTATTGAGAACTTCTAGACACATTTCGTGCCATTTGAAGCTCCATCGCTAATGTTTTCCCTAAGACAACCCCAAACATCAAATGTACATAAAAGAAAAACACCTTACAGGACGATATAAATGGATTATTACACAACACACATTCCCGATATTTTAGGCAAACACTAAAAATTAACATTTTTACATCACAAAACTACCCCTTTTAATTTTCATAGAACCATTCTCAACGAACGCCTAATATTGTAAAATCAATTTATATCATTAACTGCCTGAAGCCACACATTGGGAATAACCGTTCTTATCCTCGAATTATCTTCCGAAGAAACTAACTTTTGAATTGTTGATCTCTCTCTTCTAACTTCCTTTTCTATTGTTGTAATATTACGTCGGGTCCACCCTAATGTACAACCATTTAATGTATTTTAGGAATCTTTTGGGAGATTTCTTCTAGACTCGTATCATTATTCTTGGCATTATTCTGCAACAAATGGGTTATTTTTTCCATAGGATGCATAATTGGAGAAATAACAAAAAATATCCTTCAAAGATGTGAACCGAAAGGAAACTCTTATCGCTACCAAATCATCATAGGAAGTGGAGTGACTGTCGGCGCCGTCGAAGAAGCAATCGACTTAAGATGAGATCATTCAAAAGAAAATCAAGAAAGAGGACAGGGTTTGCTATTTGATCAAGCACGCTCCCTATGGATAATTTTCCAAATTCCTTAAAATCTGCTTTGTTTTCCAGCTCCCCGAGAGAGAATGAAATTGATTTACATAAAATCTAGGATTTTTTAGGTATGTTATGGAAATTTCAGATTATTACAATTATGCATGTGCAAACCCTGTTGGTGTTTCCAATTTAATCAACGTTCCACAACTTATTACCAATAATTTAGAGTACTTTATTTTTAGTTAAAGAAATAATATAATTTCAATTTTTCTCCGAGTTGACAAATTTCACTTGTGAACCATAAAAGCATTAACGTTTTATTCTCAATATGGCACTGTAGTTAATCATCTATAGGCTTAAGAAAAACATTATAAAGTAAACTACATAATTTTGGTTTTGTTATCTTATTTTTCATTCATGAAGAATTTTCTTTTCAATCAAAGAAATGTAACAACCCAGGTTTTTGAGTGGCTACTTTATACTATTTTGCCTGATGGGCTAATTTTATAAAATAGGGGATGTTGGAGTAAATATTATTTCCCGTGAGACTTAGGGATAATATTTACTATGTTTTGTCTATTTACCATTATGAGAAGGTAAATAGCGTCATATTGTGTATTATTGTGTCATTATATGTAAAACGACGATTATGACCTATACTTAAATTTGGGTATAATTAATTAAATAAAATGAAATTAGAACACAAAAATAGTTCACACTTTCCCGAATGCCAAAATAGGGGGTGCGATTGTTTTTAGAATAATCGAGATAGCCGAAATAAGTGCCCAATTGTAATTTTTGAGATTCGGGCATTTTTCAGGGGTTATGACTCAAATTAATGGTTACGAGTCATTTTAGTGGTGTATTAGCAATTAACAGTGGGGATTTATGATTTGAGGACCCGTATAAGTCCCCCACCCCATTTTTCTTTCTTCATTTGTGTGAGAGAAGCCAAAGGAGAGAGAGAGAGAGAGAGAAGAGGGAGTTGGGAGAAATGGAGTGAAAGAGAGAAAATGAAGATTTTGGGTCGGCTTCCGTCGCTACCGGAGGTGATCCGATACTACGAACCTTGAGGCAAGTTTCTTACTTGCTAGATATTGATTTAATGTGATAAATTTGCATGTATAGTTAATTTTGGAGGTTTAAACCATAAATGGGTTTTTGGTTGATTTTTGGTGTTTAATCCTTAAATCTTGTAGATTGTGTGGTTTAAGGTTATTATTTGGGTTTCTTTTTGTGTATAATTGTTGGGGTAATGTTGTTGGTGGAGGGGAATGAAGAAATTATAGGATGGTGGGATTTAGGGTTCGATTTTGGCTTTATAGAAGAAGGGTTTTTCATGGACCTAATAGGCGCGATCTACCGCGGTCCCAGGACCGATCGACCTGTCATGCCAAAACTAGCTTACTGCTTTTGTTAGCAGGCCAAACTTGCAAGGGCGATCGACCGCGGTCCCTTGACCGGTCCATCGGTCCCCTGTTTTTCCACCTTTAGTTTTCTTTAGTTTTACTTAGCCTCTTCATCTTAATATAGGAACTTAGGAACCTTCCTTTGGGAAGTAATGGGGAGTCCTAGAGGGTGGTATTGGGTAGACTAATGTCCTAGGCTAAGAGTGGATATTTGGGTCTACCCGTGGGCTAGTTTGTATAGGTTAATGTTCGATTGATATAGGAGGTTGACCTAATGACAAATTGGAAGTTAAAATATTAATGTTGAACTTTTGGGAGACACTCCATTATGGAGACTCACTTTGAGGGTTTACGTAATAATATGAACTCTTGGAGGCTATTTTGAGGTTAGTGGCACTTTGGGTCTAAGGTCATTAATAAAGTATGACTTAATAAGAATGAAATGCACATTCTAAAAATTGGTGCTTAATGGCTAAATGAATGATTTTTGGAAAAGTAAAATTGGAAGTTTTCAAAATGGAAAAAGTAATGTTTTTCATAAATGTTAATTTATGGATACACACCTCTCTAAATCGCTATCTTAAGGGAAGTTACGCGCGTTGTGGTGATGCCCCCTGACAAATTAACGCAGGGTGGAATAGTCCCTAGGCCATGTGAGAGTTTGTTGATATATATTTTTCTGCGATGGTTAGGAGATTTCGGGTGTGGTCTTGACTATCCCGCAGGCACATGGCCGCTTCCCGACGTTTCGATAGGATCCCAGGTTGTCTTGATGATAGGCCCTGGAAGATGATAGCCATTTAGGGGTGCGCACAGTGGGGAAACCCGGACGAGCGGTATTAGAATCGTTATATATATATGACTATAACTATTCTAAATCAAGTTGGACTTGATGTATGATGGGTGCCATAAAGAGCATAATGAAATGCCATAAAGAGCACGAGAAAGTGCCATAAAGAGCACGATGATATGCCATAAAGAGCATATAATGATGATTATATTCCTGACAAGGAAGAGATTTTTACAAATGTATAATTGAGATAAAATGCCACAAAGAGCATAGAAACTATGATTATATTTCCTGATAAGGAATGGAATTACATAATGAAATAGTATATAATGAAAGTAATTTGGTAAACGTTTGATAAAATGTTGTACCATTTATATGTGTTCCTAAAGAAGAATTAGGAATTTTGCCATTAGATGATGGATGGGTTTATTTTTATACTTTCTTTGTATAGAGGTAGATGTGACCTCCCACACTTATGCACACACATACATTTATTGATTATTTCGTGCTAAGGATCTAATGGATCTCGACGATCAACCTTGCCTAAGTAGTAGTGTATCGGGGGGGTTCCTTGTTTGGATTTCGCTTTGCGAGACACCCCACACACGAATTGGGCATAGTGTTGAGAATGGGGAGAAGTTAGCCCTTAGTACTTAGGGTTAACTAGAACATCTCACGATATTGCGCTAGGTTGCTGCTAGATTGAGAGGTGAGAAATATTACTGTTATCTGTGAGAGAATTACGCACTTAACTGTCATGCATTTTTAGTCACATGGTAATCATATCAAATCGGGACCTGACCCGTATCTATATTTCTTTGTTTCTGCATATTCTTTGCCGTTACAGGTGCTCTACCGCATGGACACCCGTATTTACATTTCCATTTCAGTTGTCATGGAGCTACAACATATTGCGGATGTTGTAGGTTACTTGTAGTAGACGTTTCTTTCTATTGTACTCTAGTTATGTTCAGTACATTTATTCAGGCGTGTTTTGCCCAAGGTATTGCACTCACTCATTATATTGTAAATATTGGTTTGTAATACTCGATGTACTATTTGTACTGGTTTGTTCACCGACAGCTTATTCGGTGATATTTATTATATTGTCATTCTTCATCCATTGATTTTTTTATACCCACTGTTTTTACAAATGGGATTGTCTAAGTGTTTTTCTTTTCTTTTCAAAATTTTAAATTTGACAGTCCGTTTTCTAAAATGATTGGTGGTTATCTCATACTATTATTTTAATTGACAGTGATGCTAAGAATGGACCATCTATGATTCCTGTGATTATTAAAGTATTGGGCTGGCCACCTATTATTTTAGTAGGCGGGTTGTCACAAATGGTATCAGAGCATTAGGTTCTAGAGTCCTTAGGAATCTGTGCGAACGTTCTACGTCTTCTGCGTTTCTCTCTGTTTGATGTAAAGCCTTAAGATTAAGATCGTTGAATTCTCTTGTGAGATTCCGTTCTCCTGTTATGGTACGAGAACCCCGAAGATCTTTTGTGCGTTCGTGTGAGACTCGTAAATCTTCAGATGAGGGGCGTTGAGGAAGGCCGTTGTAAAGGCATTATATGATTAGATTACTATAAGCTGTAGGCTGTGGTCGGGGATGAGGGCTGCTTTGGAGGTCTCTCCCTTTGTAACATTATTTTATATTGCTGCCGTGACTACTAAGTACGGTGAAAATAGTTTTCCCAAGTACCACTGTTGGTAGAGAGTGGTACTACGCTTGGGATTCCAAGCAATGTCAATTCGGATTTGAGAGGTTCTTTATTAGGACCACATGTTGAAGTTCGGTTCGATAGAGGAAGTGTAACCTCGTTCGGTGAGAACATGAGGCCCGAGAGTTTTGGCCTAGAGATGGGTATAGGAGTGCCCAGGTATGAGGATTTAAGGAAAACCTTTCACCCTTGGAGTAAGGTTGAAGTGGCGGAAATGGTAGTCGCCTCTTTATGGTGGGGCAGAATGTTTTACCCATAAGAGAGAGCCTTTCAGTGGAAATGATAGGCTCGTGAGTAAGAGTTGCTAACACTTTTGGAGAAGTAGTGCTCATGAGACCCCATTGGTGAACATCCACCCGGGGAAGATTCGTGGAACTAAGGCCGGGGAGGCTGGTAGAATGTTCTCTTTGCAAAAAAAAAAGTTAAGGGAACTATGCGTTCTGATCTTGTCGATTGTAGAACAAGGGCGAGATTTGGATGCCTAGTTGGGACATTGATGGAAGTAGTTTGGTTCGGATAAGACTAGAATGATGTTTCTTGGAACCATTAGTAGTAGCCAAGGAGGTTGGCTAGTATGTTGGTGGGACTTTCCAACTAAGGTGCGAGTGGTGCATTCCTTAGGTAAGATGGAGTAGTAGGGTGTTAACCCTATGTCCGGGTGTGTATATCGAGTTTGTGAATGAACCGGCATGTATTTTTATTTATATTGTAAGTATATCTATATGGCTTCCATAATAGGGAAGTTATATATTTTCCTTTTCACTCGTTATGGGGTGAGTGGTGATATGTGTGGTATGTGCTACTTGTATTATATGTATTTTACGAGTAGAGGTATTCTTAGATTGGTGGGTGTGATAGCAAGCGAATAAATTGCGAGGCTGTCCTAGTTCTAGTTCTTGAAGGAGGACTAGTTGTTATATAATGTCTCTCCTGGATACAGGTTGAGACTTTATAGAGGTGGTTTACGGTATGTAGGTAGTTTTCATTTTTATTTTATTTGTTATTTGTTTATCTTGCTTTATTCTCTTTCTTTGATTGTTTGATTGCTTTATTGATTTGCCTGTGTTTGATGTGCCTTATATCCACGACCGGCTAGTTAAGGGGATTGTGTGGAGGGGTTCCTTGTTTGGATTTCGCTTTGCGAGACGCTCCACGCATGAACCTTAACGACGTTGGGAGTGGAGAGATGTGCATTTTCTTTTCTGTTCTTTTTTTTCTGTTAGTTGAGATGCTTGATGGGAAAGTTTAGTCGAGAATCATGTATATGAGTGATTAAGGGCTAAGTTGATGTGCGATATATGAGCACTATGATAGTTTTCCTCTGATCGATGTGGGGAAGACCGAGATTATGAAAGTATGATAGAGACTTATGGTTGGGCCTTAATGAGAAGGCCATTTGTATAGAGCTATATGTGTATCTTGGGATAAGTATTGGCGGCATCTTACTGAAAGTAAATGCCTCAGTTGGTTGTTATGGTAGGACGTAGACGTAAATATGTATTAGTAGAGTTATGAGTTAGGATTTCGTGGATACCGACCATGTGTCTTCGACCGTTACTTTTCGACGACCGACAATGCGAGGTAGTAGTGTAATGGGAGGGTTCCTTGTCTGGATTTCGCTTCGGCGAGACGTCCCACGCATGAAACCGAGCTAATGTCGGAAGTCGGGAAAGGTCTTGGACACTAGGGATATATTTAGTATTATACTTATACGACTAGATTAGGATAGATAGATGGACTTTAGGATTCTTAGGACGCTAGGTCCTTAGGGCATGTGACGCTATTTTAAGAGGGTGGTTGGGAGTTGACCACAATAGGTTTGGGGGTTGACTCTAAGTAGGATTCGATCCCTAGAACGATAAGTAAAGGATCTCGAGAGGTTCGGGATGTTGGGCCCAAGGAGATGAGGCCTTTTTTAGATAGAACGTTACGTCGGTAACCTACCATTTTGAGCAGTTGAAGCATGAGTTGACTTTCCTCCTGCACTCGTGTTGTTAAGATCAAGAGTGGATTTAACGAACGAGTTTTTGCCAGGAACGGGAAGTATTAATACGGGAGCATGGACCCTTTGTTCATGTGTCTCACACTTTTATGAAGTGTCGTCCCATGCTTGTCGAAGAGTTCATCGCGGTAGTACTTGCCTTGGAGAATAGAGACATTACTTCCTGGGCGGGAGTTTGGGTCTTTTCACGAACAACAAGTTTGGGATCGTGAAGGACTATCGATAGGATATTCCCTTTCGCTAAGGCAATGCGGATGGGAGTAGTATAGGTGCCGAGTACAACCGTCAAAGAGTTTAGTTGTGGCATGGAATGCCAAGTGGAGCGAGCTTAATCGAGGGGACGCTATTGTAAGAGCGTCCATGTTCATGATTGAACCTTTCACCTACTAGTATGTAGAGAGTAGTGTGAAACGAGGACGAGTATATCCGTGAACATCTTTATCGAGTTACCGATAATGCAAAGGTCATGATCCTAGTTGAGAAAACTGTGGAGCATTTGACCAATCTCTCCTTACTCAATGGAAACAGGTGGACTAAATACAAAAGTTTACGCCCAGCTCTTCATAGTAGGAGATCTAGAATTGTATGCGGTTCCTAGCAACAGTGGTGAACTGAGAGGGACATTCGTGTCAAGGTACTGGTAAAGTTTCCAGAAAAAAAATGGGAACCGTGTGGATGTGGGGTATACCCTACCACCCGTAAGTGGATGGGTGGGTTTGATTTAAAGGAACGATTGGAGTAGTAGTTTTTATGGATCGAATTTCCGTACAATAGTTCAGATCATTTTCGATGAGCATAAGGCCGTGTGTAGCCTAGTATAGTTGGTAGTGTGCCTTGTCTACTCGTTGGAATGGAAACAACGAATAGTATATTTCTTGGACTGGGAGTGGTTCGGGAACATTTCTTTAAAGATTGGGCTCATTGAGCAGTAGACTTCTAAGGGCTACACCAATGTGAATAGAAGTAAGTAGTGTCGGGGTGAGCGATTATAAGTTAGTGTAGTTATCCCCTAGTAAGGGTGTAACGTGTTTCGGAAAGTAAGGTAATCTGTGCCGAGAATGTGTAGGTATCTCCTCCCGTAGTAGAAGGGTAGGATCGATAGTTCCTGAGGAACGAATTGGTGCTATGCTATAGCATGATGATGTGGACTGAGATTGATAGTGAAGATCTTAGTCTGAGTCCTATGGGGACGCTGCACTGCAGAGGGGTTTGCTAGTATGATAACACGGTTTTTGGTATAGTATACCTTTTACATGGGTATGAGTTACGCCTGAATTTTGAGGGCAAAATTACCCTTTAAGGGGGGGGGGGGGGGAGTATGTAACAACCCAGGTTTTTGAGCGGCTATTTTATACTATTTTGCCTGATGGGCTAATTTTATAAAATAGGGGATGTTGGAGTAAATATTATTTCCCGTGAGACTTAGGGATAATATTTACTATGTTTTGTCTATTTACCGTTATGAGAAGGTAAATAGCGTCATATTGTGTATTATTGTGTCGTTTTATGTAAAACGACGGTTATGACCTATACTTAAATTTGGGTATAATTAATGAAATAATATGAAATTAGAACACAAAAATAGTTCACACTTTCCCGAATGCCAAAATAGGGGGTGCGATTGTTTTTAGAATAATCGAGATAGTCGAAATAAGTGCCCAATTGTAATTTTTGAGATTCGGGAATTTTTAAGGGGTTATGACTCAAATTAATGGTTGCGAGTCATTTTAGTAGTGTATTAGAAATTAACAGTGGGGATTTATGTTTTGAGGACCCGTATAAGTCCCCCACCCCCTTTTTCTTTCTTCATTTGTGTGAAAGAAGCCAAAGGAGAGAGAGAGAAGAGAGAGTTGGGAGAAATGGAGAGAAAGAGAGAAAATGAAGATTTTAGGCCGGATTCCGTCGCTACCGGAGGTGATCCGAGACTACAAACCTTGAGGCAAGTTTCTTACTTGCTAGATATTGATTTAATGTGATAAATTTGCATGTATAGTTAATTTTGGAGGTTTAAACCATAAATGGGGTTTTGGTTGATTTTTAGTGTTTAATCCTTAAATCTTGTAGATTGTGTGGTTTAAGGTTATTATTTGGGGTTCTTTTGGTGTGTAATTGTTGGGGTAATGTTGTTGGTGGAGGGGAATGAAGAAATTATAGGATGGCGGGATTTAGGGTTCGGTTTTGGCTTTGTAGAAGAAGTGTTTTTCGTGGACCTGATAGGCGCGGTCGATCGTGGTCCCAGGACCGATCGACCGGTCATGCCAAAACTAGCTTACTGCTTTTGTTAGCAGGCCAAACTTGCAAGGGAGGTCGACCGCGGTCCCTGGACCGGTCGACCGGTCCCCTGTTTTTCCACCTTTAGTTTTCTTTAGTTTTACTTACCCTCTTCATCTTAAGATAGGAACTTAGGAACCTTCCTTTTGGAAGTAATGGGGAGTCCTAGAGTGTGGTATTGGGTAGACTAATGTCCTAGGCTAAGAGTGGATATTTGGGTTTACCCGAGGGCTAGTTTGTATAGGTTAATGTCCGATTGATATAGGAGGATGACCTAAAGACAAATTGGAAGTTAAAATATTAATGTTGAACTTTTGGGAGACATTCCATTATGGAGACTCACTTTGACGGTTTACGTAATAATATGAACTCTTGGATGCTATTTTGAGGTTAGTGGCACTTTGGGTCTAAGATCATTAATAAAATATGACATAATAAGAATGAAATGCACATTCTAAAACTTGGTTCTTAATGGCTAAATGAATGATTTTTGGAAAAGTAAAATTGGAAGTTTTCAAAATGGAAAAAGTAATGTTTTTCATAAACGTTAATTTGTGGATACACACCTCTCTAAATCGCTATCTTAAGGGAAGTAGCGCGCGTTGTGGTGATGCCCCCTAACAAATTAACGCATGGTGGATATAGTCCCTAGGCCATGTGAGCGTTTGTTGATATATATTTTTCTGTGCTGGTTAGGAGATTCCGGGTGTGGTCTTGACTATCCCGCAGGCACATAGCCGCTTCCCGACATTTCGATAGGATCACATGTTGTCTTGATGATAGGCCCTAAAAGATGATAGCCATTTAGGGGCGCGCACAGTGGGGAAACCCGGACGGGCGGTCTTAGAATCGTTATATATATATGACTATAACTATTCTAAATCAAGTTGGACTTGATGTATGATGGGTGCCATAAAGTGCACAATGAAATGCCATAAAGACCATGAGAAAGTGCCATAAAGAGCACGATGAAATGCCAGAAAGAGCATATAATGATGATTATATTCCTGATAAGGAAGAGATTTTTGCAAATGTATAATTGAGATAAAATGCCACAAAGAGCATAGAAACTATGATTATATTTCCTGATAAGGAATGGAATTACGAAATGAAATAGTATATGATGAAAGTAATTTGGTAAACGTTTGATAAAATGTTGTACCATTTATATGTGTTCCTAAAGAAGAATTAGGAATTGTGCCATTAGATGATAGATGGGTTTATTTTTATACTTTGTTTGTATAGCGGTAGATGTGACCTCCCACACTTATGCACACACATACATTTATTGATTATTTCGTGCTAAGGATCTAATGGATCTCGACGATCAACCTTGCCTAAGTAGTAGTGTATCGGGGGCGTTCCTTGTTTGGATTTCTCTTTGCGAGACACCCCACGCACGAATTGGGCATAGTGTTGAGAATGGGGAGAAGTTAGCCCTTAGTACTTAGGGTTAACTAGAACATCTCACGATATTGCACTAGGTTGCTGCTAGATTGAGAGGTGAGAAATATTACTGTTATCTGCGAGAGAATTACGCACTTAACTGTCATGCATTTTTAGTCACTTGGTAATCATATCAAACCGGGCCCTGACCCGTATCTATATTTCTTTGTTTCTGCATATTCTTTGCCGTTACAGGTGCTCTACCGCATGGACACCCGTATTTACATTTCCATTTCAGTTGTCATGGAGCTACAACATATTGCGGATGTTGTAGGTTACTTGTAGTAGACGTTTCTTTCTATTGTACTCTAGTTATGTTCAGTACATTTATTCGGGCGTGTTTTGCCCAAGGTATTGCACTCACTCATTATATTGTAAAATTGGTTTGTAATACTCGATGTATTATTTGTACTGGTTTGTTCACCGACAGCTTATTCGGTGATATTTATTATATTGTCATTCTTCATCCATTGATTTTTTTTATACCCACCGTTTTTACAAATGGGATTGTCTAAGTGTTTTTCTTTTCTTTTCAAAATTTTAAATTTGATAGTCCGTTTTCTAAAATGATTGGTGGTTATCTCATACTATTATTTTAATCGACAGTGATGCTAGGAATGGAGCATCTATGATTCCTGTGATTATTAAAGTATTGGGCTGGCCACCTATTATTTTAGTAGGCGGGTTGTCACAAGAAAAAGTGTTGTAGATTCACATGCCCCCACCACCCAACATAAACAAACTCTTTACCATACATATATTTATTTAAAGAGGTTTTGGAATCTATATTATACCTCTAATTTGATAGTGTTATAGGAGTTGATCAGCCTTTAATACTTATTATCTTTCTCTCTCCTCTTGAATACTGCCTTATTTGAAATAAAATAAACCAAAGACTTCTTTAAAACAAAATAAATAAATAAATCAAATGTCCCTTGATAACTAAAAATGTGATCCATTCTAAACTCCATTAATTAATTTCTCGATCCAACACAATCAAAGTTCAATTAATTTCTTTTCATCATTCTCCACTTAAATCACATTACACAATCCTACCAATACTACTTCATCTATATAACATTTTTATATCCAGAAAAAGTTAACAAAAACTTTCAATATTTTAAAATTATTTTTATATAAATAACAAATGTTTTTGGTTACAAAAACATTTTTGAAGTTGTATTTATAGGAAAAACTATATGTTTTTTTTTATAATGACATAAAGTATTTTAACTAAAAACAAACAAAACTATTTATAATTTTTGTATGTAAAATACGTATATGTTTTTTGAAGTTTTTTTTTATACAAAAAATAGTTTTTAAGTTAAAAAAAAGTTTTAGAAATTTGAAAATTATTTTTAATAGAAAAAAAATATTTTGGTCGTAAAAACATTTTTAACTTTTTATTTATAGAAAAAACTTTAAGCTTTGTATCTATAGATGACATACATCTTTTTAAAGTATAAACAAATTAAAATATGTATAATTTTTTTTATAAAAAATACGTACAATTGTTTGGAAGTTTTTTTATAAGAGAACGGATTCATCGATGTCTCTCTTTCTTGTGTTTTTGGAGGAGTTACAGGTGCTAGGCTAGTCGGTTATGGACTACGATCCTTGCTTTATGCTTTTGTATACTTCATGTATACGGGATTCCGCCCACTTAGGCGGGGTTGTTTTATTAAATCATTTATTTATAAAATATAATTTATGATATATATATATATACTGTTTTATAATTATCATTATATTTATTACTTGAACATCGCATGGGTTACATGGTAGTGTTAGTATAAAATTACAGGGTCTGAAAATAGAAAATTAAAGAATAAACAAAACAAGAAAGTTAGTTATGTGGGTTTTTATTTCGTTTATATTATGTTCCTTATTTCTCATCATCATTTTTTTCTGTGTGCGTGTGTTTCTTTCTTTCTAATATATCAATTCAATTAAATCTTGCAAATGGTTGACATTCACTTTTAGTTTTGTGTAGGGGTTCATATTACTGCAAAAGGGTGTTGTTTAGTTTTTCATATAATAATTATGCTAGACATCTTTAATTAGGTATTACTATGTTTTGAAACGCACTACTAATACTAATACATATACAAGAACTAATGTTAGCAGTGACCCATGCACACCAATGCACGTGTGATAAAAGTTAATCTCACAAAAAATATTTTACTTTTTCCCTCATTAAATGTATCCTTAATTTATATGAAAAAATTTGATAGCAAACTTAACGTGGAACGAGTGAGTATGAATGATTAAGATTTTTTTTAAACTGAAAACATACTTTTATTTATTGGGATGAGAAAAAACCTCTCCTAAGGAACTTACAAGCGTTAAAGCAAAGAAAATATAAGAAAATTTACGAAATCCACAACGAGTAACGGTTATTCTTGAATTGCATTTTGGAGGTGATTTCTCATCTGTAGTTAAATACGGAAAAGAATCCTTTTCTTTTTATCTCATTTGATATATTCCATTTACCTCGAATAATTTATTGGAGTTTTTAATGTTCCTTAGAATCTCAAAAGAGTAACTAATTGCAGTAATTTTAGATTTATCATTTTCACAATTTCTCCCAATCGAATCAACCATAAAAGCCCGAGGTTCTATTGAATTAGAAAACATTTTAAGATCAAACTTAGGAATCTCAACATAAAAATTAATTTCATGGCCTTCCTTTTCCTTTGAAGAATTTGACAAATTTGTAATGTCTTCTAGAGGAGGCAAGTCACCATATGAATCTCTAATATAAAAAATATCTACCCAAAAATTATTCTCAATATATTTAGGATTATGATCACCATTAACAAAATTCCCATGCATAATACTTTCTTTATTAATATGTGCAGAGCGAATAACAATGCCACCCGAGATATGTTGAGAACATTGAGCTTATTGTTTTGACATTCCGGTTCCTTTAGGTAAATCTCTATATTTTTTTTAAAAGAAGTCAACATATGAGATGTGTCAACCACGTTGTTGAAACAACTTTTCTCATTTTTCTTATTAAATCTAGATGCTTCCAGGGGCGGATCCAGCCCGGGCCGAAGCGGGGCGGCCGCACCAGTTCATTTTACAAAAAAAAAAAAAAAAAAAAAAATTTTTTTTTTTGGTAAAAAATTAAACCTGGAGGTGACTTGTAATTATATTAAAAGTTCAGGGAAAAATCTGTAATAAACAAAAACAAAACATAACTTAAAATGGTGCTCTTTCTCCTCTCGTACCAAAGTAACAGAAAAATCCTATTTTCTAAAGAGTCCGCCGCTCTCTCCACCACCCCCCTGCTACTCTCCACTCACTGCCTTGCTACTTTTCACCCGCTGCCCTGCTCTCCATAAATTTTTTGCATCTATGTGTGTTGAAACCCTATTTCATCATTTATTTATTTTGTGTATATTTGTTTATATGTGTCTGTTTATATGTGAAATTATATTTATACTACTGAAATTATACTAAAATTATTTATACTAAAATGAAATTAAATTTATAATGTGAATTTATAAATTTATTTTGTGTATTTTTATATGTGTCTGTTTATTTATTTTTGTGTAAATTTATATAAATTTATATGAAATTAAATTTATATGTGAAATTATATTAAATTTGTAAATATTGGGAATCAATAGAGAAATGTTTTAAACGAAAAAGAGAAGACAATGCACCAATCGTATCTGAAGCTGAAGTTCAATCGTCTCCCACTTCAATCAGTGTTGAAAATGAATATAATGCCCAAAAAGATAAAAACAACCCAAAAAATGCTCGAAAAAACTCGACCCCCCCAAAAAAAATCGCCTCGGGGGCTCCCGCCCCCGAACCCCCGGCAACTATTGACAGTTTCGCCCCAGTTCACACAAAATCCTGGATCCGGTGGATCCTGATTTTGAGGGATACAACTATTATTTTCAAATGGAGGATTTTTCTTTGTTTCACCGGTCACCTAAGCTGGAGAATCGTTACTTGAGATAATGAATATTTTAAAAAAATGAAGATAATTTGGACGCACTTCAACAACATCATTCTTACCCACTAGTCCTAATAAGTCGTACAATGTAGTAGAGGTGCCATTGATTTTATGCTCCTTCTCGGAACTTAAGGGGTCACTATTGAGAACTTCTAGGCCCTTTTCGTGCCATTTGAAGCTCCGTCACTAATGTCTTCCCTAAGACAACCCCAAATATGAAATGTACATAGAAGAAAAACACTTTGCAGGATGATATAAATAGATTAATACTCAACACACATTCCCGATCTTTTAGGCATACACTAAAAGTTAACATTTCTACATCACAAAACTACCCCTTTTAATTTTTGTAGAACCGTTCTCAACGAACGCCTAATAATGTAAAATCGATTTATATCATTAACAACCAGAAGCCACACCTTCGGAATAACTGTTGTTATCGTCGAATAATCTTCCTAAGAATCTAAATTTTGAATTGTTCTAATGTTGATCTCTCTCTTATAACTTCCTTTTCTATTGTTAAAATATTACGTGGGGTCCACCCTAATGTGAAACCATCTAATGCACTTTGGGAATCTTTTGGCAGATTTCTTTAGGACTCATATCATTATTCTTCACATTATTCTGCAATAAATGGGTTAATTTTTCCAGAGGATGCATAATAGGAGAAAGAACAAAAATGATACTTCAAAGATGAGAACCGAAAGCCAACTCTCGTCACTGCCAAATCATCATAGGAAGTGGAGTGAGTGTCGGCGCCGTCGGAGGAACAATCGAGCGAAGATGAGATCGTCTATAAGAAAATCACGGAAGAGGATATGGGTTGCTATTTGATCAAGCACGCTCCCTATGAATAATTTTCAAAATTCCTTAATATCTGTTTTGTTTTTTAGTTCCCCGAGAGAGAATAAATTGATTTCCATAATATCTAGGATTTTGTAGGTATGTAATGGAAATTTCAGATTATTACTATTACGTATGTGCAAACCGTGTTGGTGTTTCCAATTTAATCAACGTTACACAACTTAGTACCAATAATTTAGAGTCCTTTAAGTTTAGTTAAATAAATAATATAATTTCAGTTTTTCTCCGAGTTGACAAATTTCACTCATGAACCATAAAAGCATTAACGTTTTATTATCAATATGGCACTGTAGTTAATCATCTATAGGCTTAAGAAAAACATTATAAAGTAAACTCCATAATTTTGATTTTGTTATCTTATTTTCATTCATGAAGAATTTTCTTTTCAATCAAAGAAAAAGTGTTGTAGATTCACATGCCCCCACCACCTAGCGTAGATAAACTCTTAAATATATATTTATTTATTTAAAGGGGTCTTGGAATCTATATTATACCTCTAATTTGATAGTAATATACGAGTTAATGAGCCTTTAATACTTATTATCTTTCTCTCTCTTATCTTGAATATTGCCTTCTTTGAATTATAATAAATAAATAAATCAAATGTCCCTGGAAAACGAAGTAGGTGATCCATTCTAGACTCCATTAAATAAGTTCGCGATCCAACACAATCTAAATTCGATTAGTATATTTTTATCGTTCTCCACTCAAATCACATTACACAATGCTATAAATACTACTACATCTATATAACACTTTTATTTCTAGAAAAAAAAAATTAACAAAAATTTTCAAAATTTCAAAATTGTTTTTATATATATAAAAAATGTTTTTGGTTATAAAAACATTTTTAACGTTGTATTTGAAGAAAACACTTTAATTTTTTATTTATAAATGACATAAAGTATTTTAAACTAAAAATAAACAAAAGTATTTTTAATTTTTGTATGTAAAATACATACATGTTTTTAGATTTTTTTTTTATAAAAAATAGTTTTTAAGTTAAAAAAAGTTTTGGAAATTTGAAAATTATTTTAAAAATATATAAAAAAATATTTTTGGTTATAAAAACATTTTTAACGTTTTATTTATAGTAATAACTTTAAGCTTTGTATCTATAAATGACATACAACTTTTTAAACAAAAAACAAATTAAAATATATATAATTATTTTTATAAAAAAATATGTACAGTTGTTTGGAAGTTTTCTAAATAAAAAAAGGAAGAGACCAGATTCATCGATGTCTCTTTTTCTTGTGTTTTTGGAGGAGTTATAGGTGTTAGGCTAGTCGGTTGTGGACTAAGGTCCTTGCTTTATGCTTTTGTATACTTCTTGTATACGGGATTATGCCCCCTTAGGCGGTTTGTTTTCTTGAATCATTTACTTATATATATATATATATATATATATATATATATATATATATATATATATACTGTTTTTTATAATTATTATTATATTTATTTCTTGCACATCGCAGGGGGTATATGGTAGTGTTAGTATAAAACTACAGGGTCTGAAAATAGAAAATTAAAGGATCAACAAAACGAGAAAGTTAGTTATGTGGCTTTTTATTTCCTTTATATTATGTTCCTTTTTTTATCTTTAGTTTTTTCTGTGTGTGTATTTCTTCCTTTCTAATATATTTATTAAACTAAATTTTGCAAATGGCTGAGATTCACTATTAGTTTTGTGTTTTTGTTCATATTACTGCAAATGGGTGTTGTTTAGTTTTTCTTATAATAATTATGCTAAAAACCTTAAATTAGGTATTGCTATGTTTTGAAACCCACTACTAATATTAATACGTACACAAGAACTACTTTGAATGTTGACCCATGCTAACCAATGCATGTGCGACAAAAGTTAATCTTTAAAAAAAAATCCGTGATTAAATGTATCCTTCATTTATATGAAAACAATTTGATAGTAAACTTAACTTGAAACAGGTGAGTATGAATGATTTAGAACTTTTTTAAACTAAAAACATAGTTTTATTTATTGGGATGAGAAAAAACCTCTCCTAGGGCACTTACAAGCGTTAAAGCAAAGAAAATATAAGAAAATTTACAAAATGCACAACGAGTAACGGTTATCCATGAATTGTGTTTTGTAGCTGATTTCTCATCAGTGGTTAAATACGAAAAAGAATCCTTTTTCTTTTTCTCTCATTCGATAAATTCCATATACCTCAAATAACTTATTGGAGTCTTCAATGTTCCTTAGAATCTCAAAAGCGTAACTAATTGGAGTAATTTCAGATTGATTATTTTCACAATTTCTCCCAATCGAGTCAACAATAAAAGTCTGAGGTTTTGAAGAATTAGAATACATTCCAAGTGTAACACCCCAAGACTTTTGAGACTGAGAAATTAAATTTTGGGAAAATAAAGTTGAATTAAATTGGAGAATTCTAAAATTTGGGAATTTAAGTCCAAAAATAGAGGACATTTTGAAGTATTCCGGATGATGATTTTGAGGGTACCATTGATCCTGGAAGGGTCGAGATAGTCAAAATGACTGTCATTGGGTTTTATTTCGGCTCTGGAATATTTTAAGCCAGTTTGACTCGAATTAGAGTAAACGAGTCATTTAAAGTATGTATTAACATTTAAAATTGGGTTTATTATTTTAAGGGATTTAAGGCTTACGTATGAAGCCTTCTCTTTTGAGAGAAAGAGAGAAAAAGCCCTAGAGGGAGAAAGAAGAGGGAAAGAAGAAGAAAAGAAGAGAGAGAGGAAGAAATCTTGGAGATTTCCGGCCAAATCGCGACATCGAGAACGATCCAACCTCTACAAATCTGAGGCAAGTGTTTAATCTTGCTAAATAGCTATTTGTGTATTTCATTTCATAATTTGTGGGTTAAAGAAATGGATTTTTGGGTATTAACATCAAAACCTAGATTTTAGGTTTAATCTTGAAATCAATGTTTAAATATGGATTTAATGGATTAGAAATGGTTGGGATCAACTTTGGGTTGATTAATGGGCTTAACATCATAATTTGATGAAAGTTTGGGGATTAGAATGAAGGTTTTAGGGTATAAATTTCGTGGGTTTACTGAAATTGGGAAATCGTCCAGAATATCTGGTATGGCCGGTCGACCGCGGTCTGGGGACCGGTCGACCGCGCCTTAAGGGAAAAGCCTACTGCATTTCTTCGTAGGCAAAATTTGGACCCGCGGTCGACCGGGGGTCTGGGACCGGTCGACCGGTCCCCTATTTTTAGCCCAAAATTTGGAGTTGTCCTTTCCCTTTCCTTTTGGAGTTTATCCTTAGGGGCTTCCTTAATGGGTTGTTTTATGAGATTTTTCTAGGATGATTTCTACCCTTTTTGGTTGGGTTTATAAATTGAGGTTTTCTCTTATAAAGTAAGAGATACTTTGGAGACTTATAGGGGGTCTCTCACTTAGTATATGATAGTGGGGACTTCTTGGAATAATTGGATAAGAAATATCCATGTATGTTGTGAAATTTTCTAGGCCAACCTTTATGTCAATCCTTATAAGGATAGGATATTGTTAAGATACAATTTGGGGCCAAAAGGAAGAGAGTGGTCGCATACTCTTAAAGAGTGAGGGATTTCATATCCTTAGAAATGTTTAGACTAAGGAACAATTGATAACTCAATAGGAGTAAGGGTTCCTGAGATTATCTGAACCATAGGTGAATTTGGGAACGATTGGGATTGTACTATCGACTAGAATAAACGGTAGCAAAAATTCTAGTTAGGATAGTTTACACAAAATTGTGGGGTTACGACCATTGGAATTCCAATACCTGAAACGAGGTTGGAATAATTTGAGGTTTTGGACTATTAAGTCATGTGTGTGCCTATGGTTAAATAGTACTAACGGAAATTATGTACTTTCACATTTAGAGGTGAAATGTGTAATGATGGATTTCTACACAAACTTTTGGGTGATAACCCTAATGTTGAATATATATGTATAGATATATACATATGGTTTTAGGAGACTATTCATCATAGGAAAAATGATTGAATATGTTTCAAGTGAGGGATTGTATTCACATATCGAGGTGAATTTAATGGAAATTGTGGTGACGGCTTGTATATTGAAGATTATGTATATTTATAGCCGAGTTTATATATCTTATACATGTGAACGATAATTAGTCTGTATATATAATGATACAGCGATATGTGAATATATGTTTATATATCTATATAGATATGAAAATATGGATATATTTATGTTGTGGACATATGTGGTATGGATACTTAAACCGTATATGATGGTTTAATATTTGATCATATGATTGGATCATATGGATGTATATATATTATGCATGTGAATGGTATATATACTATTTGGTTAAGCATACCCCGCTCATGCTATCATTGGGAAGTTTCGCGCGTAGAGGGTGAGCATCCTGACTAGAAAAGCAGGGTGTGGATATTCCCCAGGTCATAGTCGTCCCGTGTGTTATTATGTGATTTACATTTTTATTTTTGGGATGAGACGTGGTGGGTATGTTTCGTCTCATTGCCGGTTTGGAGCTATTACCGCTTCTCGGGACATCGTGTGCGTGAGTTTACCACGAGATGGGTGTCGTTTAGTCCCACCATGGTGGCCCCAGTATTGCTACGTGAGCCGGGCACTGGGAAGATGATAGCATTGATGCAGTTTTATCGGCGATATACATAGTCGGGTGGATTATGTGCATGTCCATTGTACATCAGATATGATACGTACACTTGGTCATGGGTATGGATGATTGGTATATGTATATATATGGTGAGCATAAAATACCTATATATATATATATATATTTATATATCCTATAGATGAAAGGATATAGAATTTTGGTAGAGTACATCTTGGATGATTATGGTGTACTAGATTGATGGGGGTTGATGTATCGCATTTAAGGAATATTTCGGTTACATCATCCCAAGGATATGATTGGAGATGTTAGTTGTAGTAGTAGTTTTATATTGTATATATGGCATTATGGATCTCTAGGATCGACATTGTCAAGGAGTAGTGTAACGGGGTGGTTCCTTGTTTGGATTTCGCTTTGCGAGACACCTCACGCATGAAACGCAGTGCAGTGTTGAAATTGGAGAAAAGTTCTGCCAGTTATGGTATGCACGGCATTATGGATCTCTATGATCGACATTGTCAAAGAGTAGTGTAACGGGGCGGTTCCTTGTTTGGATTTCGCTTTGCGAGACTCCCCATGCACGAAATGTAGTACATTGTTGAGAGTAGAGAGAAGTTTTGTCGATATTTGTGTGTGGCATAATGGATCTCCAGGATCGGCGTTGACATGGAGTAGTGTAACGGGGTGGTTCCTTGTTTGGATTTCGCTTTGCGAGACACCCCACGCACGAAATGCAGTGCAGCGTTGAAATTGGAGGGAAGTTGTGTCAATAATGATTTTTCATGCTTATTAATTTGAAATTTAAATTAGATGTTTCAACCCAATTGCATATTGGGTAATCTATTAAATTTTAAATGGTTAAAGTATAAACCGGAATCCACTAAGCCTAATAAGACACATATGATTGAAAATAAATATTTAATTGTGTTTAGAAAAAAAAAGAGTGGATTCTTGGGGTATGATGGGAAGGTAGATCTCCTGGGTATAGGCTAGGCCTATGATAAGTTAGGTTGTCCTAATAATAAATGGGGATAATTTAACTAATAAAAATTGAGGACGCGAATAGGTGCGCGCCTTTAGATGAGAGGTGAGTTGGGATTCCACGAGAGTGCGGTTCCACTTTAATTATGAAATAAGTGCACCGATAATTATTATGCACGGATAACACACTTGCTAAATATTTTCACAACTTTGGCTCTGACCCGTTTACTTTTCTCTCCTGCCTATATATATATATATATATATATATATATACTAGGGTATACCCGTGCCTGAAGGCACGGCGAAAATTTTCAAAGTAATCGTGAAACGACAAAAATTTCAAAAGTATATAATCACAATACGACAAAAATATTGTTCCCCCACAAAACATCTATATATGGTGTCACTTTTATTTGGGTCCTATTAGAGATATGTAAAAAAATATTAATTCATATCGCGTGGTGTGGTGTTAGTTTTACTTCGACTGTTTTCGTATTTTTTTTTTTAAAAAATTATGTTGTGTCATAATGTGTTGCATTTATTTGAGTTATTATCATGCGTCGTAACTCGTAAAAAATAAAATTATGTGTCATGTTTCGTAAAAATTATTACCACAAGGAGCTAAATCAAAAGAGTGGAATCATAGTAAAATTATACTAAGGACAAAAAAAAAATTCTCATTATTATATTTAGATTTAAATTGTGTTAAAAATTTAAATTCGCTACACAAACATTGTATTCACATATATACATACATCATGTGTATGTACATATATACATACACCGTGGTACAAACCTTTTATGTTAAAATAATAACAACAAAATAACAATCGACCAGCTTTAATTTCAATACAAATAAGACAAAAAAAATTAAAAAATTGGGCAAAGTCTCCTTTATTTATAAGACTATCCACCTGCTTGAGGTATAAAAAAAACACTTCAACCACCAAAACAGTCACTGTGCCAACAAAAAACAATGTAATTTTAAAAAAACATAAGTCGTAATATCTTATGTTCCTTGACAGTTTTCTTCCATTTTTGCGATAAAACAAATCTTCTATATCTCGAACGCGGGAAATCTTTGATGTGTTTCAAGTCATCTCACATTCCAAACCATTGACCACGCGAGCATCTTCCATAGTCACACACATCGCATCACATTCATCGACTACAAAACAGAGTTGAAAAAATGATAAGTAATATCAAATTATAAATCAAGTAACACCAAATATTCAAACTTTAAATGCAAGTTTACTAATCAATAAAGATTTAATGACATGTATAAATAGTAATTACTGATGAGTTTCCTAGAAGATTTGCATAAATTCCCATATTTGTGCAAAATTAGAAAATTATTCTTACTTTTATTAGTATCTATACCAGAATATCTAAAAACAAATGAGAAGAAACACATGAGATGTATCTATACATGTAGAAGAGGATTCCATGTAAAGCGCATGAATGTATTTACTATGAAAGATTCCACGTAAAGTGCATTACATAAAAGCATTAGTTAATTTCCATGTATAAAAAGTTGAAAGAGATGTATACCTTCACAATGCAGAGGGGTCAATATCGCATCAATGAAGTCGAAAGTCCCATCCTTGCAAACGATTATTGATACTGATTAAAAAAAAAAGGAAATAAATCAGACCCGAAATTAGAGATAAATACCAAATCATGGAAATGGACTTGAACTCCAAACTGAGAGATAAATACCAAAGCATGTGAAAAAGTAAAATAAGAACTAAAAGTGGTGGTGGTAAGGCAATAGAAGCAATTAATACCTCATTAATACGTGAAAAAACAAAAAAAAACTAACAAAGGATCCCTAAAAAAATGGGCATCGTTGTTGTAAGGCAGTAGAAGCGATCCCTTACAATTATTCATCCAAGTAGGTTAACTTATTTACCTGTATTATCAAAATAAAAAAAATTAGTAATCAATAAGTTAATTCATACCATAAATAATTAAGAACATTGTTTGGAGATGAAAACTCACCTAAAATCATAACCTCACCACAAACCTCAATAGCTATGTAAACAGATCATAACCTCACCACAAACCTAAACCAAACACAAATCAACAACAAAAAAATTAATAAATAAATCGAATAATAAATTGAATTTTCATTTCACATGAAGAAAAGGGTTAATAAAGAATTAAAACCACCACCAAAATTTCCTCTTCAACTTTCTGAAATACCAATCAGAGTTTCAACGTACATATTTTGAAGAGAGGAAAAAACTATAGCTCAAACTACCTATATGTTAATACATCTCATGTGTAGATTCAATAATCCTGCTTGATCAGATTGGTAATTCAGATCCCACGTTCTCAACTACCTATACTTCTTGAAACACTGCCAAAGATTTTGACATCCTTGCCGGACCACTCCTCTGCCTTCATCGACTCACGGAGACCTGAGGGTTTTTTTGGTGGTTTTTTTTTGTGGTTTTTTTTTGGTGGTTTGATATGTGAGACCTGAGGGGAGGTTGCCACAACTGTGTCGGCACTAAAAAGCATCGATCGGCACTAAAAAGCAGACTCACGGAGACCTGAGGGGAGGGTGGTGACGTTGGCGAAGGGGCGGTGAGTATAGGGGTGAGGGGATTTGTGTTGGGTGAAAAGGGAATCAGGGTGTTTGAGTTGGGGGGTTGTGTTGGGTGAAAAGGGAATCAGGGTGTTTAAGATTCACGGAGGGGGGAGGGGGGGAGGTTGCCACAACTGTGGAGAAGTGGCGGAGGGAGATCGGGGGGCTTGTGGGAGCGGCGAGCCAGGGTTGAGTTTGGGAGTCGTTGATCCAGAGAGAGTAGCAGATGGAGGGTAGAAGAAGTGGCATGTGGACACATAAATAGAGGGACACAGCTGTTGTAGACCCTTTTAAAAAGTCCTTTTTGTTTAAAATTTGAAATTTGAATTTTGAATTTTGAATTTTGAATTTTGAAAAAAGTGTTGTGTTGTGGAGAACTGACAACACAGGCGTGTATTTTCTTCCCCTATTTGCCATGTCATAATGTTGAAGTTATGACGTGGCAGAGTATGGCACCCTTAGATTGTAGGAGTAAAATTAATCTCAACCATTAAAAAGTTGACACTATTCAAACACCCCTCTCCCATATTATATAGATTACTACAGGTATCCTACCGCATGGATGCCGGATGACCTTCTATCCAGAGTCTTGGGAGCCGTGACAGGTGCGAACTGTTGCAGGATGCATCTGGTAGTCGTTTCCTACTTTTAAAATTCTAGGTAGGATTCATGTTGTATATCCGGTTTGTACCCAAGGGATATTTATAGATGTTTATACTTATTCCACTCCAGTTATTGTATTCGCTGTGACCCGACAGCTTATTCGGGTCTACTTTTTGTATCACATTCTGTTGTAGTTGATCATATCATTTTATTATAGCATTTCGTTTATCATAGTTCTTTCTTCCATCTTTCTCCTATTTATTAGTACTTTTATGGTGTTGGTTTGTTAGTTGTTACATGTTTTAAATTATTTAACATCTCGCTTATATGATATCGGGTAGTTAGTCCTATATTATATAGTACCAGCAGTTGATGTTGAGACTGGACCATCTGAAATTCCTGATTTAATACAGTATAGGGTTGGCCACCCGTTATTATTTTAAGCGGGGTGTTACACCAAGATCAAACTTAGGAATCTCCACACAAAAATTAATTTCATGGCCTTCCTTTTCCTTTAAAGAATTTGACAAATTTGGAATGTCTTCTAGAGGAGGCATATCACCATATGAATCTCCAATATAAGAAATATCTACCCCATAATTATTCTCAATATATTTAGGTTATGTGTGCTGAGTTAATAATAATGTCACCCGAGATATGTTGAGAGCATTGAGCCTATTGTTTTGACATTCCGGTTCCTCTAGGGAAATCTCGATATTTTTTGTTAAAGAAGCCAATGTGACACCCCGCTTAAAATAATAATGGGTGGCCAGCCCTATAATACATTTAATCAGGAATTTCAGAAGGATCATTCTCAGCATCTACTGACGGTACTAAAATAGATGAGGCTAACTATTCAAAATATTAAAAGCGAATGCCAAAATAAAAAAAATTAAATAAGACATACAGTGGATATCAAACCAACAACATAAAGACTAATACCATGAGTAAAGAATATAAATTATAAACATGAAGAAAGAACATACTCTCACAATACATCATGAGTACATACAAGAAAAATATGCCCGAATAGGCTGTCGGGTCACAGACAATACAACAACCATAAAGAAGAAATATAAACAACTCTAAATAACCCCTGGGTGTAAACCCTATATTCAAAAAGAATCTGATCTAGATTTACAAAGAAATAGGAAGCGACTACAATCTAAATCTTGCAATAGTCCGCATTTGTTACGACTCCCAAGACACTGGATAGGAAAGAATCCACGATATTTTTGCGGTGGGATACCTGTAGTAAACAATATATATATATATATATATATATATATATATATATATAACAGAAGAGAAATATAAACGAGTCAGATCCCGAGGTGTAAAAATGTTTATAGCAAGTGCATAACAGTGCATAATAATCATTAATGCAATATTTCATAATTAAAGTGGAGTCGCACTCTCGTGGAACCCCAAACTCACCTCTCGTCTACAGCGCGCACCTAATCGTGTTCCGGAACCTTAATGCAGCTATCCGACACATTTAAGGACAACCTAACTCACTGTACGCGTGGCCTATACCCGCGTGACCCTCCATCTTAACATAACCCAAAACTCCTTTTCATTCTATTCACACATTATATACACACATATATATATAGCTTACTAGGACTTATTGGTTCTGGTTATTAGCTTAAACTAGTTATTAGTCTTAGCACGACACACATCATCCTAAGTTACATATAAAGAATTCATTCTCTAAACAACATACATCCTAGTACTAAAGACATAACTTATCTCCACTCCTAACATTGCACTACGTTTCGTGTGTGGGGCATCTCGCAAAGCAAAATCCAAACAAGGAACCCCCCCCCCCCCCCCCAATACACTACTCCTTGACAATGTTGACCGTAGGGATCCATTATGTCCTCCACAGAAATCCTACATCTACAACAACTTAGATGTTGAGTATTATCTTTAAAAACATAGCTAGGATCTCCATCTCGATCCTTGGGGTCGATATATCCACAATTGTCTCTAAGTACGATATTTCGACCCTGATAAACTAGTACACTGAAATCACACAAGATGTACATCTTGGAGAACTCATATCACCTTCATCAGTAGGATATATATATATATATATATATATATATATATATATATATATATATATATATATATATATATATATATATATATATATATATATATATATACACTCTAAATATATATATAAGCAATCATTCATTCCTTTAACCACATATACATAACACACATAATGTACACTTTGCAATAATCTTAACATAAACGGTTATAGGATACAAAAATACTGCACCATGCTATCATCTTCCAAGAATTACTCACTTTCTCCCGGGGTCACCACATATCGGACTATTATCTCACTTCCATGGTAAAAAAATCAATCCTAACGTATGGAAAGCGGTCATAGTTCCTAACCGAAAAGTGAGAATGAATCATACCCAAGACTTCTCACCCCCAAAATAAAATCACACAAATAATAATGGACGACTATGACCTGGGGACTATCTGCACCCTGCTCCTCAAGCCAGGGCCTCACCCACATCGCGCAACCTCCCATGATAGCATTTATCGGGTATGCTCACACAATAAGTATATATATCATTCACACTGTATATATACCTGCATATGGTCACATGATATATACAAACCATCACACACGGTATAGATATTCACGCCATATGTACACACATATATACATATCTATACATATATATATCTACATATACACATATATACACACTATCTCTCGTCCGTATGTATGAAAATTTATAAACTCAGCTATAAGTGTACATAATCCTCATTATACTAGTCGTCGTTCCAAGCGTATCAACTTAATTCGTTATATAAATACGTTCCCTCACTAGAAGTATACTCATCCATTGCCCCTATGATATGAATAGTCTTCCAATGCATCCAACATTAAGGTTACTAACCCACCGTTTAACGTATGT
Organism: Sambucus nigra; assembly: GCA_949130495.1. NCBI lineage: Eukaryota > Viridiplantae > Streptophyta > Magnoliopsida > Dipsacales > Adoxaceae > Sambucus > Sambucus nigra. The sequence goes on from OX422220.1 coordinate 459,231,573, forward strand.
AACAATCACTATACATCCCATCTATATCCGAGAGAACATCAACACAGGATACTTATCTCGGTCATAGGTACTCACCTAACTAATAGTCGGTAAGCCTCAAGCTCAATCCTAAATTCATTTTATGATCCCATCATATTTTGGTATACCCATCGTTAATCATGCATAGATATGTAGTAACTACCCCGACTACCATTTGACACAATCCCATTCTAGTCAAAAGAACCATCGAATCATTCTCAAAATAGCCTACTATTTAATTTCTCTTATGAACCCTTAATTTTATAGCGTTTACAATTTATTCCTTAAGTTGAACATTACTAAGGATACGCGACCACTCTCTCTCGTTGACCCCCAATCATAACTTAATAGAATCCACATGCTATAAGGATTCAACACAAATGTCGGTCTAATGCCTTCACACCATGCCTTTACAACTCCCGCGAAGAGTGCTCAACGTTACATCATATTTTAATACACTTCTAATCTCAAAATAGGATTCACATCTCTGACGAGATATCTCTATAATACCCCGTGATTTTTAATAACTTTTAAAATGAGTTATATTTTAAATTAATGGATTAATTGGATTTTATTATAAATTAATTCATTTGGGTTTTATCCTAATTGTGGATATTAAAAGGGATGATTCTGAATATTACTTAAAGATATTTAGGTAATATATGAATGTGATGTTATTGATATTGCTGTGAGTTATTAATTCAGTGATTTGAATTTTTAGTCAGACGCGGTATGGGACGTGTCGGGACTAATTTGTTAAATTAAAAAGGGAACTTATTTTTATATCAACCTTATAGTCATTTTGACTGCCTCGTTGTGTCCGGAAGGGTTGAAATAGTCATAAAAGTCTATTTGGATGTTGAATTTGAGTCTCGGGTCATTTGGAAATGAAAAGACAACCTAAAAGGGTATTTTGGTCATTTTTACAAGGGGAATGAATAGTGATTTCGAGTTTTGTCTTATTATAAGTAATTGGAGATTAAGTGTATGTGGGTTACTCATCTCTTCTACAAAAATAGAGAAGTCATCTTCCTAGAGAAAGTGAAAGGTTACTTGGGAAGAGAAGAGTTTACTTGGGAAGGAGAAGAACTAAGAACCAAAGGTCACCACCACCAACCTCCACCGAAGGTTGATCGGAGAAGGGAGAACCCCCTGTGATGAAAGGATAAGATCTTCATTAGAGGCAAGTGTTTGATATTTGCAATTTAAGTTTGTATATTGTCCATGTTAGGATAGTTATAAAAAAAGAGATGATTTTCATGTTTGGAAGATGAAAGGATGGAGTTGTTAATGGATTTTCTGGAAACTAAAAATATATAGGAATTAAACTCACGTTGTAGGTAGTTAGTAATCCACGAAATAATCATAAATATGTTAAAGAAATTATGAAAACCATTGATGTGTTCTTGAAGATAATATGTTGATAATTTTCTGGAAAAAGAGGATATAAACATACTTTTAATACAATATCTTGATGATACTAGGATGTTTAGAGTATTGGAAATCATTCATATATGCTGATATATCATATAGTAAGGATTATAAGTCATTTGGGATGTTAATATGAAGGTTTGAATGATAAAAAATGGCTAAACCCGTAGTTGCAGAAATGCAGAAAACTAGGTTGTTACCTGAGCGATCGATCGATCGACCCCCTGCCTTCGATCGATCGACCTCCCCAGAATTCCTATAGTTGTTTCTTTTTAATGTTGGTTCTTATCCCAAAACTCTGGTAGATCTTTGGTGATTGTTAATTGGATATTATGGGACTTAGAGAAGATCAGTAAGCCTTAGATAAGGTTTGAATTAATTTGATTGAGATTTAATTGATTAGAATTATGATAATTAAATTAAAGAAATTTTGGCTGCGAGATTCTTTTGTTGGACTTTTAATTGGCATGCATGAGGATTACAGATAGGACCAGTAGGGGTGATTGAATATAACAAATGGGAATCCTTAAGTTTACAAGAGGGTTTAATCCTAAGTGAAAGAAGATGAGTTTATCAGAGATGTGAAACTATCGGTTTAAACCCAAATAAAAAAAAGGGGAAAGTTTAATTCGTATAATTCCGGAGATATGATATTATGGACCAGTAAGATATTAGTGACTTCTTACTGAATATATGTTGACAAAAACCTTTTCGAACCTTGAATATTGAGTGAGGCTCGGGGATAATTAAATTAAGAAGTAAGGTTATGATATTTTAATACGTGGGAGTTAAAGAGAGATAATGCTTCATATGAGAATAATCTAAGGGTAATTTGAGTACCTTGTTGATAGTATATTATAGGTGTGATAATGCCTATTTGATTGATTGATGATTATGTGTATGACATACCTAGCTTACTTGCTATTGACAAGAGGTTTGCGCGTGAGGGCAGTCATATCCTGATGAATCCATGGGATCTTTGATTTCTCGCTCAAGAACATAGGTCTATGAAAGACTTATCGGGGAGTTGATAAGTCCGCTGACTGTGGGAACGTAGGTATGTGTGTGACCCATGGATACGAGAACTATGTTCAATTCCAATGTTTGTGTTATTGATTATGGTTCGAGGAATCCTTACCGAACCTTCTGTCCCCTATTCGGCGACCAGCAATGATGGGACATGATAGCAGAGTAATGCATTGCACCGCAGTTGTGACTCGGGGTGTCGTATTATATATGTATATATATATATATAATGAATTAAATGAATGATTGGATATATTGTGGTTAAATCATCTACTGCGGATAACGGTGAATTGAGTGAAGAATTGAAATAAGATAATAAATATTTACTGAAGAGATTAATTCATATTAATGAGAAATGATTCATGTTAAGGGGAAAGGATTCATATAAATGAGAAATGTAAATGAATGATTATATGACGTATGGTATGAGACGTACGGGGTTATAATCTGGGATGAAATCATATTATGGAAATTAGTAATGAGAAACCATTAACTAGGAGGTTAATAGGAAACGTTAAGTGTGCACTCTAGTTGAGAGGTGAGAATAGAAGGTGAGAGTTGGATACTAACATGTACGTAATAAATGCTTTATTGCGATTGTTAAATACTTGCTGTTTTAAAAATCATTTTTCACAATCGGGCTCTGACCCGTTTCCTTGCATATTTTCTTTTCTATTGTATCTCCTATATCAGGTGTCCAGCAATAGGGACGCCAACCTTAGCAGATTTCGATGAGCTATGGAGCTATGGAGTTTTGCTTAGACGTCTATCTTCTTTTTATTCACAGTATTCTCTTAGTTAGGGCATGTCGCCCAAAGGATTTCAGTTGTCATTTTCTATCGGAGTCATATACTATTGTTCGTGTCATTTTAATACATTTGTTTTTGTTGGGATTACTGTAATGGATTAATATTATTTGGGAATGTTTATTCGAAATGCATCTAAATTCTTTTGTGTTATCTATTTGGTTATTCGTGTTGTAGAAAAATGTGTAGTGTTATTCTTAAACTAAAAATAGTTTTTGTTGAAATTAAAATTTGGAAAGTTTTTAACACCAGCTTAATTGGGTATTGGGTGAGTTGTAAATGTTTTCAACAGTGATGCTAAGAATGAGCCAACTGTATATTATGTTTTAATTTGGTATGGGACTGGCCACCCGGTAATTAATTAAGCGGGGTGTTACAGGTGGTATCAGAGCATCAGGTTCTAGTGTCCTTTAGGGTCTGTACGGCTTAATGTGTTTTCAACTTAGCGTTCTTTTATGTAGATCCCTATGTTTAGGATTGTTGATCTCTTTGGTAAGATCACGTATATATTAGTGAATCTTATTGCGTTTAGACGGGTTCGTACGAGAGGTATGGTAGATGAGGGCCATTGGACGGATAGCGGAGATCGTACTTAGAAGGTTATGAAGTATGTTCGAGTATGATGACCGTAGTCGAGGTCACCCCTATTACGGAAAATTGAGGAGAGTCATATGTAGAAGTTCTTGAAATGCGGGAATTGTGTGTGTTACCTAACAAAGGCAATTTATTCAAAGGCTTGGGCATATAGTGGAGTGTGGTGAACTAGAACTGAAAATTTAGGGGTAAAATTTTTCTTGACTCATCGAAGCAAAGTTATATTAGTGCGATTCAACAACCACCACCCACGAATGAGGGTATGTTTTTCTATCTAAGGAATTATGAGGCGTATACTAATTATTGTAGTGATTAATATTGGGTGGGCAAAAAGGGTTGCTAAACTTAGCCTATAGCACTGTTATTTACGTAGACTCACCAAGGGGTGTGGCACACCTATGTTTTACATGACATCACGTGGGTTTGATTTTTATCATGGGATTACTTACTTTAGGCATGTTCGAGCATGATATGACTATCGACGTGCATTGACTTGTGATATATGAGAGCGTATATACTGCTACTATTCAGTATCTTGTCTTCTATAAGAAAGTAGATGATTAGACTCTATTTGAAATCGATAAAACTTAATTTTTTTAAAAATCGATAAACCTGATTTCTATTTTAAAATTGATAAACCTGATTTTTCTATACTATTGACAAAGGACCTGAGGAGTTTCGATGACCGACTACTTTAGGTAGTAGTGTATCGGGGGGGTTCCTTATTTGGATTTTGCTTGCGAGACACCCCACGCATGAACCTAATAACGGTTGGGAGTCGAAATAAGTTAGGTCTTTGGGATATGAGTTTATAACCTTTGGATAAATCTTATAATGAAAGTGGTATGATAGGGTGTATGGGCGATTTGGAAGGTTGAATGGTAGTAGTTTTCATAATTGTGAAACAGGGAGTAATTGTGATGATTTGAGATCATTTATTTTTCCCAAACTTTTTCACGAGGATGGTATAGGGAAGATTGGGTGAAGTTTATATTCGATTCAGTTGAAAATATATGGTGAGGTTGGGCGTATAACATCAATAGCAATTTTTGATAATGTACTGTATGGGCGGTACGTCTTAGATTTCTTGCGATGTGAGATTTATACTCGGAGTTGACCTTACCGGTATGATTTATATTCCTGAATTTCGGGATGAAATTCTGTTATAAGGGGGGAAGTATGTAATACCTCGTGATTTTTAATGACTTTTAAAATGAGTTATATTTTAAATTAATGGACTAATTGGATTTTATTATAAATTAATTCATTTGGGTTTTATCCTAATTGTGGATATTAAAATGGATGATTCTGAATATTACTTAAAGATATTTAGGTAATATATGAATGTGATGTTATTGATATTGCTGTGAGTTATTAATTCAGTAATTTGAATTTTTAGTCAGATGCTGCATGGGACGTGTCGGGAATAATTTGTTAAATTAAAAAGGGAACTTATTTTTATATCAACCTTATAGTCATTTCGACTACATCGTTGCATCCGGAAGGGTTGAAATAGTCAGAAAAGTCTATTTGGATGTTGAATTTGAGTCTCGAGTCATTTGGAAATGAAAAGACAACCCAAAAGGGTATTTTGGTCATTTTTACAAGGGGGATGAATAGTGATTTCGGGTTTTGTCTTATTATAAGTAATTGGACATTAAGTGTATGTGGGTTATTCATCTCTTCTACACAAAATAGAGAAGTAGTCTTCCTAGAGAAAGTGAAAGGTTGCTTGGGAAGAGAAGAGTTTACTTGGGAAGGAGAAGAACTAAGAACCAAAGGTCACCACCACCAACCTCCATAGGAGGTTGACTGGAGAAGGGAGAACCACCTGGGATGAAAGGATAAGATCTTCATTAGAGGCAAGTGTTTGATATTTGCAATTTAAGTTTGTATATTGTCCATGTTAGGATAGTTATAAAAAATGGATGATTTTCATGTTTGGAAGATGAAAGGATGGAGTTGTTAATGGATTTTATGGAAACTAAAAATATATAGAAATTAAACTCATGCTATAGGTAGTTAGTAATCCACGAAATAATCATAAATCTGTTAAAGAAATTATGAAAACCATTGATTTGTTCTTGAAGATAATATGTTGATAATTTTCTGGAAAAAGAGGATATAAACATACTTTTAATACAATCTCTTGATGATTCTAGGATGTTTAGAGTATTCAAAATCATTCATATATGCTGATATATCGTGTAGTAAGGATTATTAGTCATTTGGGATGTTAATATGAAGGTTTGAATGATGAAAAATGGCTAAACCCGTAGTTGCAGAAATGCCGAAAATTGGGTTGTTACCTAAGCGATCGATCGACCCCCTCCCTTCGATCGATCGACCTCCCCAGAATTCCTATAGTTGTTTCTTTTTAATGTTGGTTCTTATCCCAAAATTTTGGTAGATCTTTGGTGATTGTTAATTGGATATTATGGGACTTAGAGAAGATCAGTAAGCCCTAGTTAAGGTTCGAATTAATTTGATTGAGATTTAATTGATTAGAATTATGATAATTAAATTAAAGAAATTTCGGTTGCTAGATTCTGTTATTGGACTTTTAATTTGCATGCATGGGGATTAGTGATAGGGCCAGTAGGGGTGATTGAATATAACAACTCGGTATCCTTAAGTTTAAAAGAGGATTTAATTCTATGTGAAAGAAGATGAGTTTATAAGAGATGTGAAACTATCAGTTTTAACGCAAATAAAAAAAAGGGGAAATTTTAATTCGTAGTAATTCGGGAGATATGATATTATGGACCAGTAGGATATTAGTGACTTCTTACTGAATATATGTTGAGAAAAAACCTTTTTGAACCTTGAATATTGAGTGACGCTCGGGGATAATTAAATTAAGAAGTAAAGTTATGATATTTTAATACGTGGGAATTAAAGAGAGATAATGCTTCATATGAGAATAATCTAAGGGTGATTTGAGTACCTTGTTTATAGTATATTATAGGTGTGATAATGCATATTTGATTGATTGATGATTATGTGTACGACATACCTAACTTACTTGCTATCGACGGGAGGTTTGCGCGTGAGGGCAGTCATATCCTGATGAATCCATGGGATCTTTGATTTGTCGCTCAAGAACATAGGTCTATGAAAGACTTATCGGGGAGTTGATAAGTCCGCTGACTGTGGGAACGTAGGTATGTGCGTGACTCATGGATACGATAACTATGTTCGCCTCCAATGTTTGTGTTATTGTTTATGATTCGAGGAATCCTTATCGAACCTTTTGTCCCCTATTCGGCGACCAGCAATGATGGGACATGATAGCAGAGTAGTGCATTGCACCGCAGCTGTGACTCGGGGTGCCGTATTATATATATATATATATATATATATATAATGAATTAAATGAATGATTGGATATATTGTGGTTAAATCATCTACTGCGGATAACGGTGAATTGAGTAAAGAATTGAAATAAGATAATGAATATTTATTGAAGAGAATAATTCATCTTAATGAGAAATGATTCATGTTAAGGGGAAACGATTCATATAAATGAGAAATGCAAATGAATGATTATATGACGTATGGTATGGGACATACGGGGTAATAATCTGGGATGAAATCATATGATGGAAATTAGTAATGAGAACCTATTAACTAGGAGGTTAATAGGAAACGTTAAGTGTGCACTCTAGTTGAGAGGTGATAATAGCAAATGAGAGTTGGATACTGACATGTACATAATAAATGCTTAATTGCTCTTGTTAAATACTTGTTGTTTTAAAAATCATTTTTCACAATCGGGCTCTGACCCGTTTCCTTGCATATTTTCTTTTCTATTGTATCTCCTATATTAGGTGTCCAACAACAGGGATGCCAACCTTAGCAGATTTCGATGAACTATGGAGCTATGGAGTTTTGCTTAGACGTCTATCTTCTTTTTATTCACAGTATTCTCTTAGTTAGGGCATGTCGCCCAAAGGATTTCAGTTGTCATTTTCTATCGGAGTCATATACTATTGTTCGTGTCATTTTAATACATTTGTTATTGTTGGGATTACTATAATGGATTAATATTATTTTGGAATGTTTATTGAAAATGCATCTAAATTCTTTTGTGTTATCTATTTGGTTATTCTTGTTGTAGAAAAATGTGTAGTATTATTCTTAAACTAAAAATAGTTTTTGTTGAAATTAAAATTTGGAAAGTTTTTAACACCAGCTTAATTGGGTATTGGGTGAGTGTTAAATGTTTTCGACAGTGATGATAAGAATGAGGCAACTGTATATTCTGTTTTAATTTGGTATGGGACTGGCCACCCTGTATTTAATTAAGCGGGGTGTTATAATCTCCCACAACATCAATGCAATAAACTCCAATACATACGTATATACATTTCTCAAAATAGCTTAATACTTCCCCGCGATCCTATTATGAGAAAAACTCCCAATAAATTTCCAAAGCGTACCCCTAGAATCATATAAGAATATTCCAAATCCAGAAACCCAGTCGAAATGGAGGAAACTCAATGTGGGAAAATTTCTCAAAACTTCCCTATTTTCGAATCGATTGGACCCATCCGAATCGATTTGATCCCAACAGCGAATCGATTCGTTCCAAGCTAATCGATTCGGTCCAAAGGAACCTGTAAGTCTGCTACATATCAAATCAATTTGCAAGGGGCGAATCGATTCGGCCCTAAAGGCTTTTAGGTTCTACAACATAGCGAATCGATTCGCAAGGGGCGAATCGATTCGGCCTGTTCAATAAACTACGAAAAGGGTTAATTTCTCCAAAACCTAAAATTTCCAAAATCCAATTTATACATCTTCCAACCATAAATCTCTAACCCAATCAAGTTCCCAACACCAAACCCCATGCTATATCTAGTCTCATCAAGTTATACACCCTTAAACCCAAGTATGAACATCAAATAAAAGATTTAAATACTCAAAATCCAATTCTTTTACACACAAATTATGAAATAAGATACAAAAATGAATTATTTAGCAAGATTAAACACTTGCCTCAGGATTGTAGAGGTTGAATCATCCCCGAGATCATGTACGGGCCATAAATCTTCAAGCTTTCTTCTCTCTCTCTCTTCCTTTCTTCTTCTTTCTCTCTTTCTCACAAATGAGATAGGCTGATTCGTAAGCCTCTTAAGCCTTTTAAAACCTGAATCCCAAATTTTAAATGATAATACACACTTTAAATGACTCATTTACTCCAATTCGAGTCAAACTAACATAAAAATATTTCAGAACCGAAATACAACCCAAGGACAGTCATTTCGACTATCCTGACCCTTCGAAATCAATAGGGCACTCTAAATCATCATCTGGAATACTTTATAATGTCCTCAATTTTTGGACCTCAATTTTCAAATTCTAAATTTCCCCAATTTAAATAAATTTTTATTTCTCCCCAAAAATTAATTTCTCAGTCTTAAATTCATGGGCTGTTACAGACTTCCCCCCTTACAAAGGTTTCGTCCTCGAAATTTAAATTATGCCTATGTCTCTGAACCTCATCTAGTTCTTACATCTACCCTCAAGATCACAATACCCATCTCTCCCACTTCTCACATCGAATCATTTAAACTTTAAAGTAATACTAGCTACTTAGGGCACCCATACACCATGTACCCGAGCTCAACTCGTAAAAATAAAACCCGGCTCCACTAGCCTCAAATCGTAATATAACTCTCAATAGTATAACCTACTATAACGTACTAAATATAAAATCTTTGAATTTTCCAATAGTTGAACTCTTCTCAATTCATGACATTCGCTACTTTTATGCGGGGGAGGTCTCGCTAGCGAAATCCAAACAAGGAACCCTCCCAATACACCACTGTGTAGCTATGTCGAAGATTTAGATCAGTTGAACTAGGATTTAGGTTTTATAAAAGATTTTTTTCAAGCCATGGATATTTCCCGAAGGCCTATATAGCAATATAATATAAAATAATTTCATGTCTTTCGACACAACAATCAAACACCTTATGTTCTAGACATAAGGCCTAAACAAATACAATACTCCTACCAACAACTAGTCCTCAAAACTTATACATCTATGATCCAAATTCCCTGTTCAACAATGGTCTGCAAAACTCTGAACCTCCCCAGTGATACAAATCCCTTACATGACATTAAGGCATTGCCGCAGAGTAAGTCCTTCTCTCGTTGGAATACCACAATTACCTTCCCTAACCTATCTACAAAAAGAATCCTATATAGATTTACAAAGAAATAGGAAGCGACTATAATCTAATTCCTGCAATAGTCCGCATATGTTACGACTCCCAAGACACTGGATAGGAAAGAATCCATGATATCCATGCGGTGGGATACCTGTAGTAAACAATATATATATATATATATATATATATATATATAGAGAGAGAGAGAGAGAGAGAGAGAAAGAGAAATATAAATGGGCAGAACCCGAGGTGTAAAAATATTTATAGCAAGTGCATAATAGTGCATAATAATTATAAATACAATATTTCATAATTAAAGTGGAGTCGCACTCTCCTGGAACTCCAAACTCACCTCTCGTCTACAGCGTGCACCTATTCGTGTTTCAGAACCTTAATGCAACTACCCGGCACATTTAAGGACAACCTACCTCACTGTACGCAAGGCCTATACCCGCATGACCCGACATCTTAACATAACCTAAAAATCCTTTTCATTCTAATCACACTTAAATATATACACGCATATATATGCCTTACTAGGATTTATTGGTTCTGGTTATTAGCTTAAACCAATTATTAGTCTTAGCACGACACATATCATCCTAAGTTACATATAAAGAATTCATTCTCAAAACAACATACATCCTAGTACTAAAGACATAACTTCTCTCCACTCCCAACATTACACTACGTTTCGTGCGTGGGGCATCTCGCAAAGCAAAATCCAAACAAGGAACCCCCCCGACACACTACTCCTTGACAATGTTGACCGTAGGGATCCATTATGTCCTCCACACCAATCCTACTACTACAACTACTTAGATGTTGAGTATTATCTCTAAAAACATAGCTAGGATCTCTATCTAGATTCCTCGGGTTGAAATATCCACAATTGTCTCTAAGTACGATCTTTCGACCCTGATAAAGTAGTACACCGAAATCACACAAGATGTACATCTTTGAGAACTAATATCACCTTCATCAATAGGATATATATATATATAAGCAATCATTCATTCCTATAACCATGTATACATAACACACATAATGTACACTTTGCAATACTCTTAACATAAACGGTTATAGGATAAAAAATACTGCACGATGCTATCATCTTCTAGGTATTACTCAATTTCTCTTGTGGGGCCTCTCGCAAAGCGAAATCCAAACAAGGAACCCCCCCGATACACTACTCCTTGACAATGTTGACCATAGGGATCTATTATGTCCTCCACACCAATCCTACTACTACAACTACTTAGATGTTGAGTATTATCTCTAAAAACATATCTAGGATCTCCATCTAGATCCTTGGGGTCGAAATATCCACAATTGTCTCTAAGTACGATCTTTCGACCCTGATAAACTAGTACACCAAAATCACACAAGATGTACATCTTTGAGAACTAATATCACCTTCATCAATAGGATATATATATAAATATATATATATATATATATATATATATATATATATATATATATATATATAAGCAATCATTCATTCCTATAACCATGTATACATAACACACATAATGTACACTTTGCAATACTCTTAACATAAACGGTTATAGGATACAAAAATACTGCACCATGCTATCATCTTCTAGGAATTACTCACTTTCTCTTGGGGTCACCACATATCGGACTATTATCACACCTCCATGGTAATAAAATCAATCCTAACGTATGGGAAGCGGTCATAGTTCCTAAACGGAAAGTGAAAACGAATCATACCCAAGACTTCTCACCACCAAAATCAAATCACACAAATAATAATGGACGACTATAACCTGGGGACTATCCGCACCTTGATCCTCAAGCCAGGGCCTCACCCACATCGCGCAACCTCCCATGATAGCATGTGTCGGGTATGCTTACACAATAAGTACATATATGATTCGCATTATATATATAGACCTGCATATGATCACATCATATGTACAAACCATCACACACGGTATAGCTATTCATGCCATATGTACACATATATACATATCTATACATATATATATATATATATCTACATATACACATATATACACACTATTTCTCATCCGTATGTATGAAAATTTATAAACTCGGCTATAAGTTTACATAATCATCATTATACTAGCCGTCGTTCCAAGCGTATTAACTTAATTCGTTATATAAATACGATCCCTCACTTGAAGTATACTCATCCATTATCCGTATGATATAAATAGTCTTCCAATGCATCCAACATTAAGGTTACTAACCCATCGTTTAACGTATGTAACAATCACTATACATCCCATTTTTATCTGAAAGCACATCAACACACGATACTTATCTCGGTCATAGGTACTCACCTAATTAATAGTCAGTAAGCCTCAAGCTCAATCCTAAATTTATTTTATGATCCCATCATATTTTGGGATACCCATCGTTAATCACGCATAGATATGTAGTAACTACCTCGACTACCATTTGACACAATCCTATTCTAGTCAAAAGGACCATCCAATCATTCTCAAATTAGACTACTGTTCAATTTCTCTTATGAACCCTTAATCTTATTGCATTTACAATTTATTCCTTAAGTTGAACATTACTAAGGATACGCGATCAATCTCTCTCGTGGACCCCCAATCATAACTTAATAGAATCCACTTGCTATAAGGATTCAACACAAACGTCGGCCTAACGCCTTTACACCATGCCTTTACAACTCCATTGAAGAGTCCTCAACCTTACGTCATATTTTAGTTAACTTCTAATATCAAAATAGGATTCCCATCTCTAATGAGATATCTCCCACAACATCAATGAAATAAACTCCAATACATATGTATATACATTTCCCAAAATAGCTCAATACTTCCCCGCGATCCTATTTTGATAAAAAATCCCAATAAATTTCCAAATCCTACCCCTAGAATCGTATAAGAATATTCCAAATTGAGAAACCCAATCGAAATGGAGGAAAACTCACCCTAGGAAAATGTCTCAAAACTGCCCTATTTTCGAATCGATTCGGCCCCTCCGAATCGATTCGGTCCCAACAGCGAATCGATTCGGTCCAAGAAAATCGATTCGGTCCAAAGGGACCTGTATGTTTGCTACATATCGAATCAATTCGCAAGGGGAAAATCGATTCGGCCCTAAAGAGCTATAGGTTCTTCAACATGGCGAATCGATTCGCAAGGGGCGAGTCGATTTGGCCTGTTCAGCAAGCCATGAAAACGGTTAATTTCTCCAAAAACCAAAAATTTCCAAAATCCAATTGATACAACTTCCAACCATAAATTTCTAACCCAATCAAGTTCCCAACACCAAAACCCATCCTATATCTAGTCTCATCAAGTTATACACCCTTAAACCCAAGTATGAACATCAAATACAAGATTTAAATACCCAAAATCCAATTATTTTACCCACAAATTATGAAATAAGATACACAAATGAATTATTTATCAAGATTAAACATTTTCCTTGGAATTATAGAAGTTGAATCATCCCCGAGATCGCGTACGGGTCGAAAATCTTTAACCTTTCTCCTCTCTCTCTTCCTTTCTTCTTCTTTCTCTCTTTCTTTCTCTTTCTCTCTTTCTCACAAATGAGATAGGCTGATTTGTAAGCCTCTTAAGCCTTTAAAACCTAAATCCCAAATTTTAAATGATAATACACACTTTAAATGATTCGTTTACTCCAATTCGAGACAAACTAACTTAAAAATATTCCGGAATCGAAATACAACCCAAGGACAATCATTTCGACTATCCCGACCCATCCAAAATTGATAGCGCAATCAAAATCATCATCTGGAATACTTTATAAAGTCATCAATTTTTGGACCTCAATTTCCAAATTCTAAAATTCCCCAATTTAAATAAATTTTATTTCTCCCAAAAATTTAATTTCTCGGTCCCAAATCCATGGGGTGTTACAGCCAACAAAGGAGATTTGTCAACCACGTTGCTGAAACAACTTTTCTCATTTTTCTTATTAAATTTGGATGTGTCCATATTTTAAGGTTTCAAACCTTGTGGTTCCTAATTTTGTGGGATATAAGTGTTATTTTCAAATGGAGGATTTTGCTTTGGTTCACCGGTCACCTGAGCAGGAGAACAGTTACCTGAGATAATGCCAATTTAAAAAAAACAGACGATTTGGATGCACTTTAGCAATTGCATCATTCGTACTCGTTAGTCCTGATAAGTTGTACAATGCAATACTGGAGCTATTGATTTTACGCTCCCTCTCGAAAGCAAAAGGGTTACAATTGAGAACTTCTAGACCCATTTCGTGCTATTTGAAGCTCTGCCCCTAACGTTTTCCCTAAAATAACCCCAAATATCAAATGTATGTAGAAGAAAAACACTTTGCTGGATGATATAAATGGATTAATACTCAACACACATTCCTGATCTTTTAGGCATCCACTAAGAGTTAACATTTTTACATCACAAAACAACCCCTTTTAATTTTCGTAGAACCATTATCAACGAATGCCAAAGAATGTAAAATCAATTTATATCATTAATTGCCAGTAGCCACACCTTGCTAATAACCGTTCTTATCGTCAAATTATCTTCCTAAGAAACTAACCTCTGAATAGTTCTAATGTTGATATCTCTCTTCTCACTTCCTTTTATATTCTCATAATATTACGTGGGGTCCACCCTAATGTACAACCATTTAATGCATTTTGGGAATCTTTTGGGAGATTTCTTTGGGACTCAGATCATTATTCTTGGAATTATTCTTCAACAAATGGGTTAATTTTTCCACGAGATGCATAATAGGAGAAATAACAAAAATGATCCTTCAAAGATGAGAACCAAAAGACAACTCTCATCCCTGCCAAATCATCATAGGAATTGGAGTGAGATGTCGGCGCCGTCGGAAAAGTAATCAAGTGAAGATGAGATCCTCTAGAAGAAAATCACGAAAGAGGATAGGTGTTGCTATTTGATCAAGCACGCTCCCTATGAACAATTTTCCAAATTCCAGAATATCTGTTTCGTTTTCCAGTTCCCGAGAGAGAATAAATTGATTTCCATAATATCTTGGATTTTTTTGGTATGTTATGGAAATTTTACATTATTACTATTACGTATGGGCAAACCATGTTGGTGTTTTCCAATTTAAACAACGTTCCCCAACTTAGTACCAGTAATTTAGAGTCCTTTCACTTATACCTGTAATTTGATAGTATTTCAGGAGTTAATGAGCCTTTAATACTTATTATCTTTCTCTCTCTTATCTTGAATATTGTTGTGACATCCTACTCAATAAAATACCGGGTGATCAGTCATATACTAAATTAAACAGGAATCTCATCTGGTTCATTCTTAGCATCACTGTCGAAAACTTTTTAATTACTAACCATGTAGTCTTTTTAATTACCCAAACAACATACTAGAACAATAATTAATCCAATAGAAACACGAACTAAAACATGCCACAAAGTAAGTACAAGAGGCTATCGAACAATGTCAACTACAAGCCATCCACAAAGTGCAAGTATAAAAGAAAACTGAAACATGCCTAGTCTGAATATAGAGGTATAAGCCCAAAAGTACAACTGAAGAAGTCCCTATCTAAAGAGAGAATGAGTAAAGCGTCTAAATAAAGATCCCACAACAATCCACATAAGCTGCAGTTGCGCACTCTGTAGGAAAGATAAAGACTGGCGCCCCTATGGCAGGACACCTAAAAGGTTTTTGAAAATATTTTATAGCAAGGGTTAGAACCCAAAACATTTGAAAATATATAGAAAGTGTATTTAAATGCAAGAAGTAACTATGCAAACACTCTCCGTATTTAAATTAGTGTCACGAACTCCTTTCACTTTACTGCACCCCTCAACTAAGGTGCATGCCTACCGGAACTATAAACGCCCCATCTAGCTAACCCTCCATAACTAAACTTGTCTCGTATATCTCACTATTTTCCACTATCCTAACTTAAGTGAGTGTCGTATACATTTTATGGTTTATTAGCCACATTATCTTATTCAAATCAATTTCTATCTAATGCCATATAACATTCTCACAAGTTATATCCTTTACACCATTCACGTCATGTATACAAGTTATAAGTTATATTTCACACTAACTTATTTATGTCCATATCCAACTCGATACCATATAACCATTTCACAAGTTATATTATTTATACATTTCACAATATATATATATATATATATTCTCGTATATAATTCTTCACTATATATATGTATCATATCTCAACATTCACACACATGTCGGATATAAAATGATATCACCAAATGCATAGGAGGCAGCGATAGTTCCCGCCGAAAGTGTCCGATCCATATCATAACGGTACCAAGCCTAAGTTATAGACGCTATACCCTGAGGACTATACTTTCCCTGCTCCTCAAGTTAGAGGATTCACCCATTTCGTGCAACCTCCTATGATAGCATTAATATGGGTATGGATTTACTATATGTATTATTCACACAAATATATATAAATCATATATGTACTACACATCGACATATATATATAAATCCAGGCTATCAAAGTACTATGCCCATACCCAAGCCTAAAAAATTAAGTCTATGGTCCGACTTTATTTTAATTAATTACACACTAACAAATTCCCATTAATTTGGCATAACCCCTTTCAAGTATTCTCGAACTTTCTATCTCTCGGCCCAAAATTAAATTATTTCAATCTACCTTTCAATTTCATGCAATCAAGTTTAATCCCTTAAACAACAAGACTAAAATATGCTTAATCATGAACTTACATCTCCAATTTCATGCAATCACATCTAATCACTTAAACAATGAGATTAAAAATGCTAAATCGTAAAATCACCTCTTTAATTTCATTAGTCCTGTAATTAATTGAAGGTTAGGTATTCTCAATTTCAACCCTCAATCAATACTCAATCTCATAATTCAGTTAGGGAAGGAACTGTAAATATCCAACACAACAGGTCTGAATCAGGGGAATTATAGAAATTTGGTAACGTAAGGGATGGTTCGAACGAAGATCCCTATCGTTCGAACGACAGTGGATCTCATTCGAACGACACCGGTATTTTCTATCTCTCTTTCTTTTGCTAAAACCCAGTCCTCCATTAATGAATTTTAAACCTCTGTTCCGAACAGGTTTCTATAGTAAAACGTCCCCAAACTCATCCTAAGTTACTTCTTTCATCATAACAATTATATCCCTAATAATCTCACCATTTTAATCATCAATTGCATCAATTATCGAATCCTCTACAGATTGATAACCCTCATTAAAAGCAAACCCCAATTTATTCAAGAACAAAACCTAGAATTCAATTGGATTCCACCGCTTTTAATATGAAAAGATAGATGAAATTTAATAATCAAAATATAAGCCACTTGCCTTAAAAAGGAAGCTCTAGGTCTTGAATTAAGGTGTTGAATTTAAATTGAAGCCATCTTTCCAAGATCCCCAAGTTCCTCTTCTATTTGGCTCACCCTTAGATTTTTCCCTCTTTAGTCTTCTAATGTGGTGATGCCTAACCCTTACACATTTGGGGTTAAAACCCCTATTCACATTTTTGGGCCTATAGGCCTTATAAAAAAGGATCCATACTTTCTATATGGAGCTCACATATGTCTAATTTGGCACCCTTTTTATAAGGCCCATAGGCCCAAAAATGTGAATACGGTTTTTAACCCCAAATGTGTAAGGGTTAGGCAACATTAAATCACATTAAAAGAGTAAAGAGGGAAGCGAGAGCCAGAGAAAATAGGAACTTGGGGATCTTGGAGAGATTACTTCAAATTCAATTCAATACCTTCATTCAAAGCTTCAGATCTTCATTTGAGGAAAGTGGTTGAAATTGTGTTTATTAAATTACATATATCTTTTCATATTAAGAAAGGTGGAATTCAATCAAATTCTAGGGTTTGTTCTTGAGCAAATTGGGGATTTCCTTTTAATGGGAGTTATAAATCTGTATGGGTTTTTAGAATTGATGAAATTATTAGGGCTAGATTTTCTATAACAAAAGAATGGATTTAGGATGAATCCTGAAAAGTTTTGATGAGGAAATCTGTACAGAATTGAGGTACAAAATTGTTCTAATGGAGATTCTATCGGCGCCTCCCTGTAAAAAAATCCGTTTTCTAGCTTTTGTTCTTTGATACGTTTTCTCCAAAATGCCCCAAAACAGCATTTTAAAAATCTGGGCAGATTCATCGGGAAAATTTTAAGAAATATATTTTTTTTGTTATACCGTTGGAGGTTGCCTAGATTGATAGGTGTGACTAAGTACCCTTGGATTAATTAGAGGATTAATTAAATTGGGCAGATTAAGATTTATGATTGAGTGATTGAAACCTTGCTAATTAAGTGGGGGAAACTTAATTGGATGAAATTGAACATTAAATTGGAAATATTAAATTTCGAGCTGAGAGATATAGAGACCGGGTATACAAGAATGGGTTACACCAAAATAATGAGAATTAATTAGTGTGTAATTGATCAAAATGAAGTCAGACCAAAGACTTAAATGTTTTAGGCTTAGGTATGGTCATAATACTCCGATAGTTTGGATTTGTATATATATGTTGATGTGTAGTACATATATATATGATTTATATATATATATTTGTGAGAATAATATATATAGTAAAGCTATACCAATATTAATGCTATCATAGGAGGTTGTGTGTTGTGGGTGAGTCCCTTGACTAGCGAATGCAGGGTGAGTATATTCCCCAAGCCATAACGTCCAGAACCGATACGGTATGGAGCGGACACTTTCGGGGGGAACTATGGTCACCTCCTATACATTCGGTGATAGAATTTATATCCGACATGCATGTGAATGTTTAAATATGGATACATATATATAGTGCAAAATTATATACGGATATATATATACATGGTGTGAAATGTATCAATAATATAACTTGTGAAATGGGTATATGGTATCAAGTTGGATATGGATATAAATAAGTTAGTGTGAAATATAACTTATAACTGGTATACATGATGTGAATTGCATAAGGGATATCACTCGTGAGAATGTTATATGGCATTAAATGGGAAATGATTTAAGTTAGGTAATGTGATTACGAAACCATAAAATGTGTACGAGACTCACTTGATTTGGGATAGTGGGAATTAGTAAAATATATGAGACAATACTAGTTACGGAGGGTTAGCTAAATGGGTCGTTTTATAATTTCGATCGGCATGCACATTCGTTGAGGGGTGAGGCAAACTCAAGGGAGTGCGCGACACTAATTTAAATATGGAAAGTATTTGCATTTTAAATTCTTGCATTTATGTACACTTGCTATATATTTTCAAATGTTTTGGGTTCTAACCCTTGCTATAAAATATTTGCAAAAAAAATCTTTTAGGGGTCCTACCACCGGGGCGCCAGTCTTCATCCTTACTACAGGAGCGCAGTTGCAGCTTATATGGATTATTGCGGGATCTTTGTTTATATGCTTTCCTCATTCTATCTCTAGATAAGGACTTTTGCCAGTTGTACTATTAAGTTTTACTTTCATATTGAATCTTGGCATGCATGGGTATTCTTTTATACTCGCACCTTGTGGATTGCTTGTAGACGATGTTGCTCGACAAACACTTGTACTTATTTTGTGGAATGTTTAGTTTCCTTTTTGTAATACTTAAATTGGTTTCCTTGTATGTTGATTAAGTTTGATTTAATTCATAAGATAAAATTTGACATCAACTTAATTTAAAACTAAGTGATTAGTAATTAAAAAGTTTTTTGACACTGATGCTAAGAAAGAACCAGATGAGATTCCTGTTTAATTTGGGATAGGGATGATCACTCGTTATTTTATTAAGAGGGGTGTCACAGATGGCATCATAGCATCAAGTTCTAGTCTCCTTAGGATTTGTGCATCTTTTCACGTTTCAGCGTAGCGTTCTTTGATATAGAGCCTTATTATCGGATTATTGTATTCCTTCATGTATGCGATTTATGTTCTCCTACAACAGGTATAATTCATGAGATTCATATACAGTTTCGATCGAGTATGGTACATTGAACAATATAGAACAACTAACGCGGTATGTTAGAAGGATTTCAGGAGGGAGGACTCAACAGAAGCCATGGGGTATTCTGGAAACAGTGACGCGATAGTAGTCACCATGATAATTGTTCAAATGGTTAAAGTTGGAGAACCCGTTGGGGTGCAGTAGTTTCCCTAAGAACCGTTGGGAAGGATGGTGGTGCAAAGTTAAAACCCCAAGTGTAGACAATAAGGGGTGAGGGTCGAAGAAAATTTTGTTTGAGAAGAACAATTCGCTAGAATTTGAGGGAGATGCGGAAGAGATATTTACTAGTGGGTAAAGAACATTAAATTGGGATCACATGTGGGGGAGTTTAGTGTCAATCAGGTCAAAATTTCAGGCTAGGAAGTTTGTTCTTAAAGGTAGTGTGGGGTGATGAGAGCCACTCACCACATT
Source organism: Sambucus nigra (assembly GCA_949130495.1). Lineage (NCBI taxonomy): Eukaryota > Viridiplantae > Streptophyta > Magnoliopsida > Dipsacales > Adoxaceae > Sambucus > Sambucus nigra. The sequence continues at coordinate 459,252,062 of OX422220.1, forward strand.
CGTGGAGGGATACCGTGAATAGCAATGAATTTGGAGTGCATATTTTTATGAATTCTCTCACTAGAGGTTAATTGAGAGACAAGGGAAATTTTAGTAATCTTTCAAAAAGGGTCAGACGATGACCTAATGGGAAGAAAAGTTGACGGAATTCACAAACTTAGTATCCAATAAGAGGGGTATGAAGAATCAAGTAGGGTTTGTCAATTGATATTAGACCCGTGGGTAAACTGTACAAGCATGGATAAGAGATCTGGCAGGGATGACTGGTGTCATTTTCGTCAAGGTTATATATTTTACATTTGTACCAATGCCCTAGAGAGAGGGGGATAAGAGAGTTAGAGAATCTATCAAAAAGGGAGGCTGGATTTTAGTGCCAATGAGGCACCAAGAGAAGGAATAACCACCAGAGAACAAGAATTAATGATCGAGATCAATGAAATCTCTATCAAGTGACGGTGGGTTTACTTAGGACCATCAAGGTCAACAACAAGTCTATTGGATCAATGGATCCAAAGGGGAAATTGGGGTAGCATCAGGGTCAAGACTACCAGGTCCGTGAAAAGGGGCAACCCCGACATAGCCAGTGGGGCCAGAGAAAAGAGGATGAAACAAAGAGGTGTAATATTTGTAAAAGAGTAGAAACACATGGATGAATTTTGTCCGCAACGAGTCAAGGGGCAAGAGCTAGATTCCTAGTAAGAGAATTTATTGGAGAAGTTTTTGGTTTCATTAGGACACGTGTGTTATGTCAATTAACCGTTGAGCCAGCAGTATTGTGAGTAACCGAAATTATAAGTCTTATTGTGAGATGATTAGGGTATGTCTTATGTGATGCAAGCAGGTCATAATAATATATTAGTATTAGATTCGCGAGAGCATTTGATTTAGTGAAAGTATCGTTAAAGTCACTAGTATATGTATTTTTATCATAGACTAGCGGGGTACTCTGCGGTTCCACCTAAGAAAAATGGGTGTGGTACATTGAGACGATGTGTTTCTTGAGGACTAGCTAATTTGAGAGGTGATAATTGAAGTATGGTTTTATCTTGGGTATGGACGTTTTCGCAACTGTGGACGATCATAACAAGGCTATCGTGTTCGTTGTTTCAATACTGGATGTATATTCTCTTGAGATGTCTCACCAGGAAGAGGGTTGAGAAATATCATAGTGTCAATATTGTGTGAAGTAGGACTCATAAAGAGCAGTTTTCTAGTTATGTTGGATCCCAGTGCATAGGATTTTACTAAGTAAATTCAAGGGATATAGGGTTGCCGTGGGTTTAGCTCATTATTAATATTTTGCGTTGAGGGCTTAGTGATAGCACGAGCGCAATAGTATATGACTCCTTTAGGGACACAGGACTCCATCATAGACTTATGAGTATAGGGGCAAGGTTTGATAGTCCCGGGGTTTTGCTTTGGGTTCTGTGGAAATCAAGGATCGGCGATGCTGAGGAATTATGCATTGGGAAAAAAGTCCTTTTGGGCTTTGCTAGGAAGTGTTATATGCATAAGCCTGGAAAAAATGTCAAAAGTGTGGAGACATCATTGGATTTTAGGTCATCGAATTTAATGATAATTAGTGAACATGTGGAGAAAATACATTGAGTGGAAAGCCACTAAGTGATAGGGCTAGTCGAGCCTGAAGGTGTTGCGAAAGAAACACTGCGAGGTTTTGGCACCACAAGTTGATATATTGTGAATATTCAAATGTGTTTTGTGTGATTAATATTAACGGCTTTTGCCATTGTAGGGACCCTTGGGTATGGGACTAGGGGAATATTTTGAGGATCTCACATCGATAACAAAGGTGGGGTAATATTAGGTAGAATCGAATGGTAATGAGTAAGTCATCGAAAATATTTGGAGGATATAGCCACACCGATAATGCGGGGAGTCAAAATTGAGACAAATATGGTTATGTAATTGATGATCGAAAGTTTGGATAATTAGGCTCGAATTAGAGGGCGTATGGGCACTCTGAAAGGAGCCAGAACATCGAATGTGCAGATACTTAGCAAATTCGGGGAGAAGACGCAAAGGCGATGATGTTGGGTATATTCCGGAGGAATAGGAATAAGTAGTCCCACCGAATTGTGGAATAATTAAGCATGGGTGTGTTTGGAAGTGACAGTGAGTGTGTCACAACCTATGGTGTGATATCACTATCATTAGTGAGTGAGATGAATATTAGTGGATGTGTTGGCCGTAATAGCCATAACATATATATAGATATAGATATAGATATAGATATAGATATAGATATAGATATAGATATAGATATAGATATAGATATATAAGTATTGTGGGATAGCGGGGATTCTTTGGTGTTAACCCCATGAGAGTGGGGGGTTACACTAAGAGGACGGCTGCGTTATACGAGAGATTTATACTTTCGAGGATTATGGGATTAGTGTGGATATTTTTCCAAGTTTCAATGGTGTAGCTATAGTTAGGGATATAGTGAATAGCTATAGTAAGACTAGGTGTTAGCGGTACCAGGGTATGAATTATCGTAAATAGGTTTCACCTCAGATAAGGCCTAGCATATATATATGCTAATCTATGTTAAAATGTGTTGCACGTTAATGTACTAATACTGTTAAATTGAAATCCCATGGAGTAGGGACATTTCTGAAGTGATTCAGGGTGTTTGGACTTATTGTCGAGCAGGAAGATATAGCTCTGGTTTTACTTTCGCACAAGGAAACTAGTGCTAGTAAGGGCACGGTTGTTGTTATTGTCTTTTTACATAAGATTGGATATGTATACGCTCATGCAGAGATGAGGGTATTGGGAATGTTATAACTATGGGATTAAAGTTATATTATGGACTAAGGGCTCATGAATGTCGTGCTTCATTTAGTGCGGTTAAGCACGGGTACAGGGTGGATGGGCGCTCTGGTTAATTACATTTTCTAAATAACTTTGTGTAGCAATTCTAAGGGTAAGTGATTGCGGGGCTAGTTGAGACTAGGAGTACTAGGCTTATCCGAATTTCGAGGATGAAATTCAGTTGTAAAGGGGGAAGTATGTAAAAAATCGTAATTTCTAGGTTATTAATTTTATTTAATTAATTCAGTAATTAGTAATTCACTTGCGGTGTAAATTAATGAGAATTAATTAATGGGAATATTTAAAAGTGAATATATTTAAATAAGTTAATGGGTGAGAGTTAATTTTAGAAATTTATTTCGGGTGGTGATTTTGAGCTCGCGGTTGAGTCCGTTAGGGTCAAAATAGTCTGAAATGAGTGGTTATATTCATATATTGGACGTCGGGGTCTAATTAGACATGTTTAAGCTCCATATAGAAAGTATGGATCCCATTTATAAGGCCCATAGGTCCAAAAACGTGAATAAGGTTTTTAACCCTAAATGTGTAAGCGTTAGGCAACATTAAATCACATTAGAAGACTAAAGAGGAAAAATGCTAAGGGAGAGCCAAAGAGAAGAGGAACTTGGGGATCTTGGAGAGATTGCTTCAAATTCAATTCAACACCTTCATTTAGTGCTGTAGATCTTCATTTGAGGCAAGTGGTTTGAATTATGTTTATTAAATTGCATCTATCTTTTCGTATTAAAAGAGGCGGAATTCAATTAAATTATAGGGTTTGTTCTTGAGCAACTTGGGGATTTCCTTTTAATGGGAGTTACAAATATGTATGGGTTTTGAGAATTGATCATATTAATGATTGAATTGATGAAATTGTCAGGGCTAGATTTTTTATAACAAAAGAATGGATTTAGGATGAATCTTGAAAAGTTTTGATGAAGAAATATGTACAAAATTGAGGTATTTAATATTCTAATGGCAATTCTGTCCACATAGCCATGTAGAAAATCATGTTTTCTATCTTTTGTTCTTTGATAGGTTTTCTCCACGAACGGCTCCAAAATGCCCTAAAACGGCATTTTAAAAATTTGGACAGATTCGTGGGGCAAATTTTAAGAAATATATTTGAGTTGTTATTATGTAAATTTTAAGAAATTAGTACATTGACATGAAACACATTTTGACATACATCACCGTATAGCCTTATCTCATGTGAAACTTATTTATGATAATTCATACCCTGGTACCGCTAACACCCAGTCTTACTATAATAATTCACTATATCCCCAACTATATCTACACAATTGAAACTTGGAAAAACATCCACACTACTCCCATAATCGTCAAAAGTAAAAATCTCTCGTATTATACTACCATCCTCTTAGTGTAAACCCCCACTCTCACGTGGTTAACACCCAGGAACGCCTTTATCCCACGATACTTAATTATATACATTACGGCTATTATGGTCGACACATCCACTAATATCCGTCTCCCTCACGAATCCCAGTGAGCACAAATCATACATTGAGACGCACTCATTGTCATTTCCAAACACACCCACGCTTAATCATTCCATAATTAGGGAGACAACTTATTCTCATTCCGCCGGAATATTCCCAAATCATTACCTTTGCGTCTTCTCCCCGAATATACTAAGTATTTGCACCGTAGGGGTTCTGGATCCTCCCAGAGTGCCCATACACCCTCTAACTTGACCCTATTTGTATAAACCTTCGATCATCAATTACGTAACCATATTTGTCTTAATTTCTCCCCCCGCATTATCGGCGTGGCTATATCCTCCAAATATTTCCGATGACATACTCATTAGCATTCGATTCTCCTTGATATTAACCCACCTTATTATCGATGTGAGTTCCTCAAAATACTCCCATAGACCCATACCTAAGGGTCCCTGTGATGGAAAAAGTGACTAAAAATTCACACATACACACAACAATATGCCCAACCTAGCAACTTGTAGTGCTAAAGCTTCGTATTGTTTCTTTCGCAACACTTTTCGGCTCCACTAGCCCTATCACTTAGTGGCTTCCCACCCAACGTATTTTCTCCACATGTTCGATAATTATCATTAAATTCGAGGACCTAAAAGCCAATGGTGTCTCCACACTTTTGGACATTTATCCAGGCTTATGCGTATAACACTTCCTAGCAAAGCCCAAAGAACTTTTTCCCCAATGCATAATTCCTCAGCATCGTCGGTCCTTTATTCCCACAGAACTCAAAGCATAACCCCGAAAATCTCAAACCTTACCCCTATACTTATAAGTCTATCATGAACTCCCGCGTCTCTAAATGAGTCATATTCTACTGCGTTCGTACTATCATTAAGCCCTCAGCACTAAACATTAATAACGATCTAAATCTCTCCGCTCCACGGCAACCCTACATCCCTTTAATTTCCTTAGTAAACATTCCACGCACTAGGATCCACCATAATTAGACAACTTCTCTATATGAGTCCTACGTCACACAATTTTAACACTATGATATTTCTCAACCCTTTTCCTGGTGAGGCATCTCAAGAGAATATACATTCGGTATTGAAACAACGAACACGACAACCTTTCCATGATCGTCCACTATTACGGACTCGTGCGTACCCAAGATAAAACCATACGTCACTTATCACCTCCTGAAGGAGCTAGTCCTCAAGAAATACATTGTCTGAATGTACCCCACCCATTCCTATTAGGTGGAACCAATGATCACCCCGCTACTCCATGATAAAAATACACATACTAGTGACTTTAATGATACTTCCACTAAATCCAATTCTCACGCTATCTAATACTAATATATTATTGTGACCCCCTTGCATCACATAAAACATACCCCAATCATCTCGCAATAAGACTTATAGTTTCAGTTACTCACAATACTGTTGGCTCAAAGGTTAATAGACATAACACCCGCATCTTCACGAAACCAAAAAGTTCTCCAACAGATGCTCTTACTAGGCATCTAGCTCCGCTACCCTGACTCGCTGCAGACAAAATCCACCCATGTGTTTCTACTATTTTATACATATGACACCTCTCTGTGTCATCCCCCTTTCTCTGGCCCTACCGGCTATATCGGGGTTGCCCTTTTTACGAATTTGGAAATCTTGATCCTAATTGTCGACCCAAATGTCCCTTTGGATCCACTGATCCAATAACTAGTTACTGCCCTTAATGGCCCTAACTAAAACTCACCGTTACCCAATATAGGTTTCATGAACCTCGATCATTAGTCTGGGTCCCCTACTGGGTATTTAGTTCTTTGGAACCTTATTAGACCTAAAATCCAAACTTACTCATTAATACATTTTCCAACTCTCTTAGCCCCCTATCTCGAGAGCATCGATACCAATTATAATTGTACAACTTTGATGACAACGACAACAACTATCCTATCCAGATCGCATATCCATGCTTGTACACTCTACCCAATGGGTCTAATCTCAACTTATAATCCCTACTTAATTCCTTGTATCCCTATCATCGGTTATGAAATTTATGAATTCCATTAACTTTCCTTCCCATCCGGACACTGTCCGACCTTTTTTGGAAAATTATTGAAATTTCCCTTGCTTCTCAATTAACCTCTAGTAAGAGAATTCATAAAAATACGCACTCCAAATTCGTTGTTATTCACGGTATCTCCCCATGGGTGTGGTGACTATCTTCCGTCGCCCCATAAAGCTCCTAAGAGAAAACCTCCTTGCCCGAAATTTTGACTGGAGTGACACTATGCTCCCCCACATGTAATCCCAATTGGATGTTCTATAACCACTGATTATTCACTCTTCCAAATCTCCCTCGAATCCTAGCGAATTTTTCTTCTAAAATAAAATTTTCTTGGACCCTCACCCCCTATCGTCTACACTTGGTGTTTTAACTTTGCAGCATTGTCCTACCCGACGGTTCTTGGGGAAACTAATGCAACCCAATGGTTTCTCTAACTTCAATTATTCGAACAATTATCATGGTGACTCCTATCACGTCACTATTTCTAGAATACCCCGTGGCTTCTATTGACTCCTCCCTCCTACAATCCTTCTAACGTTCCACGTTAGTTGTTCCATAATGTTCTATATACCACGTTCGACCAAAACCGTATATGAATCACATGAACTATACCCTATAGCAGGAGAACGTAAATCGCATACGTGAAGGAATACAACAATCTTATAATAAGGCTCTATATCAAAGTATGCTACATTGAAATGTTAAAAGTCACATAGATCCTAAGGACACTAGAACCTGATGCTCTGATACAATCTGTGACACCCCACTCAAAAAAATACCTAGTGATCAGTCCTATACCAAATTAAACATGAATCTCATCTGGTTCATTCTTAGCATCACTGTCGAAAAAAAGTCATTAAGATGATGTCAAATTTTATCTTTATTACTGCAACCTAAACAACATACTAGATCAACAAATAATCCAATACAAATGCGAACTAAAACATGCCAAAAAGTAAATACAATAGTCTATCAAACAACGATCTGCCACAATCCACATAAGTTGCAGTTGCGCACCCTGTAGGAAAGATCAAGACTGACGCCCTTGTGGCAGGACACCTAAAAGGTTTTTGAAAATATTTTATAGCAAGGTTTAGAACCTAAAACATTTTAAAATATATAGAAAGCATATTTAAATGCAAGAGGTAAATATGAAAACGCTCTCCATATTTAAATTAGTGTAGCACATTCCCTTGAGATAACCTCACCCCTCAACTAATGTGCATGCCTACCGGAACTATAGACGCCCCATCTAGCTAATCCCCTATGACTAACCTCGTCTCGTATATCTCACAATTTCCCACTATCCCAACTTGAGTGAGTGTCGTATACATTTTATGGTTTATTAGCCACATTAGCTTATTCAAATCAATTTCTATTTAATGCCATATAACATTCTCACAAGTTATATCCTTTACACCATTCACATCATGTATACAAGTTATAAGTTATATTTCACACTAACTTATTTATGTCTATATCCAACTTGATACCATATAACCATTTCACAAGTTATATTATTTATACAAATCACACCATATATATATATATTTGTACATAATTATTCACTATATATACGTATCATATCTCAACATGCACACACATATCGGATATAAAATGCTATAACCGAATGCATAGGAGATGGCTATAGTTCCCGCCTAAAGTGTGAGATCCATACCATAACGGTCCCACCCCTAAATCACAAACGCTATGGCTTGGGGACTATAATCGCCCTGCTCCTCAAGCCAGGGGATTCACCCCATCGCGCAACCTCCACTGATAGCATTAATATTGATATGGCTTTACTATATATATTATTCACACAAATACATATAAATCATATACGTACTACACATTGACATATATATAGAAATCCACGCTATCAGAGTATTATGCCCATACCCAAGCCTAAATAATTAAGTCTATAGTCCAACTTTTTTTTAATTAATTACATGCTAATTAATTCCCATTAATTTGGCATAAACCTTTTCAAGTATTCCCGGACTTTCTATCTCTCGGCCCAAAATTCAATTATTTCGATCTACCCTTCAATTTCATGCAATCACGTTTAATCACTTAAACAACAAGACAACAACATGATAAATCATGAACTTACATCTCCATTTTCATGCAATCATATCTAATCACTTAAACAACGAGATTAAAAATGCTAAATCATAAACTCACCTCTTTAATTTCATTAGTCCTCTAATTAATTCAAGGTTAGGTATTCTCAATTTAAGCCCTCAATCAATACTCAATCACATAATTCGGTTAGGCCAGGAACTGTAAATCTCCATCACAACAGGTTTGAATTAGGGGAATTACAGAAATCTGGCAACATCAGGGATGGTTCGAACGAAGAGCCCCGTCGTTCGAATGACAGTGGATCTCGTTCGAACGGAATACCATTTTGTTCGAACGACAATGGTATTTCCTATCTCTACTTCTTCTTCTAAAACCCAGTCCGCCATTAATGAATTTTAAACCTCTGTTCTGAACATGTTTCTACAGTAAAACATCCCCAAATTCATCCTAAGTTCCTTGTTTCATTATAACAATTCTAACCCTAACTACCTCACCAATTTAATCATCAATTGCATCAATTATCAAAATCGTCTACAGATTTATAACCCTCATTAAAAGAAAACCCCAATTTATTCAAGAACAAACCGTAGAATTCAATTTAATTCTACCTCTTTTAAACATTTTATAGCAAGTGTATTAAAATGCATAATAATTATAAATGCATTATTACATGATTTAGTTGGAATCGAACTCTCCATAATAATTAAACTCACCTCTCATCTAAAGCGTGCACTAAGAGTATGCACGTGATCTCCAAATGGATGTTCGATTCTAATTTAGGTAAGAGGATTCTAACTTAAACCCAAATGAAGTATTTAAGTGAAACCATCTAACCTATCTGCCAAGCTAAATTTGTTTCCATAATTAAAAGTTATAAATATTAACTTTAATATAATCCTTATAGTTATCTTTATAATGTTCATTTGTTGAACATATAAAGTAACATGATCCAATCATGTCCACATCATCACAATACATCAACAATCTCATTTACTAGAATTTATATTCTAGAGATGCCCTTATTAGGCATGAAACCATATATAATTATTATTATATGAGTTTTTAGCATCAAGAGTTAAGGTTTAAACTCCTCCTGATTCTCAATACGGCGCTGCGTTTCGTGCATGGGATGTCTCGCCGAAGCGAAATCCAAACAAGGAACCCCCCCCCCCCCCCCCGTTACACTACTCCTGACCATATCGATCCTCGGGGCTCATTATGCCCTCAATGCAAGATGCATGTAACCCAAATGATTATTATCCAATTTTAATTAATTAATATTCCGAATTCTCAACAGTACACGACGTTTCATGCGTGGGACGTCACGCCGAAGCGAAATCCAAACAAGGAACCCCCCCGTTACACTACTCCTGGCACTGTCGATTGTCGTGATAGGTGATATATATAATTAATTATGAGCATTAAGGACCAAACTTATCCCCAAGTTCCAACATTACACTGCGGTTCGTGCGTGGGACGTCTCACCTAGGCGAAATCCAAATAAGGAACCCCCCCGATACACTAATCCTAGCAATGTAGGTCGTTGAGGTCCATTATGCCCTTGATACCCAAGTACAAACACAAGCAATAATAACCATCCAACCGAGCTATAACTCGAAGGACGCAGGATCACATGCTATCATCTTCTAGTTGCCCATATACGTAACAAACTGGGGCCACCTGGTGGGGTTCAACGACACCCACCTCGTGATCTACTCACGCACACAACGTCCGGGAAGCGGTCATAGTTCCTAACCGGCAAGTGAGAGAGACACATACCCAGGACCTCTCACCCCAAAAATAAATAAATATATATATATATATATATATATATATATCATTTGCTAACCACAAAGTACGACTATGACCTGGGGAAAATCCACATCCTGCTTTTCTAGTCAGAATGCTCACCCTCTACGCACGAAACTTCCCAATGATAGCAAGGAGGGGGTATGCTTAACATGTATATACACCATCATATAAGGTATACATACATCCCACATAATAAAGATATACCATTATATAAGGTATACCTGCAACTACATATTTATTTTCATTATGCGCTCTTAGGCGCAATTTGATTAACATCATTGTTTAGTATATCCCTCTCTTTTGATACACTAACCGTCAATACTCAAACATTTACCCCACTTAGTATATGCTATACTAATTCTCGCTTGAAGCTCTCATGACGCTTCTAGTATGAATTGCCTTTCAATTCAATTTAAGTTAAGGATATTATATATCCAAATGCACCTCAATTACCATTTCTCATTATGGAGATATCTCCCAAATCAATCATTAATAAGGATATTTCTATATCTGTATACACATCAAATAGAATTTATTATTTGCCATTCATAATGGGGTTCAATTCATTTTATGAACCTTTGAAAATTATCCCATTTGGGGTTTGGATCCTAAGATCCGGTATCTCTAAATTATTCACATTCTTTCATATGAATTGAATTTATTATCTCCAAGTCAAGGTGGGCTTCCCCACTTAGAATAAACCAAAATATCTACTCGATATTCCTAGAATTTAGTCATTATGACTCCAATAATTCCTTATAAGGAAACTCCCTAAAAGTCTTCAAAACATACTCAAATTAACTCCCATAGAAATCCCCAATCGATAACCTTAAACGAAACGGGATAAAATTCTTCCTAGAAAAACATCTCCAAAATCCCCTGTTTCCGAATCAATTCGGCCCATCCGAATCGATTCGGCACAGAAAAGCGAATCGATTTGGCCCATCCGAATCGATTCGGTCCAATAGACCTGGGAGTCTGCTACATGCCGAATCGATTCGGTCCTAAAGGCCTTGGCAATCTGCAATAGACCGAATCGATTCGGTAGGGGCGAATCGATTCGGCAAGTGCAGCAAGCTACGAAATGGCTTATTTTCTACAAAACCCAAATTTCCCAAAAATCATTTATCTCATCTTCCAACCATTTTGATTCATCCCAATCACAAATATAGCATTAATGTTTATCCAAGAACACATATAAACCAATTTCTAACCTTAAAATTCATTTATACACTACAAATCTAAGGTTTTTTTTTTCCAAAAGTTAGGTTTTTAACCATTTAAACCTAAAACTCAAAATTCAATCCACAAATCATGCAATAATTGGTACACAACAATTATTTAGCAAGTTTAATCACTTGCCTCAGGTTCGTAGGGTCCGAATCCGCCTTGAGATAGCGTATTTGCCCGAAAATCCTCTTTCCCCCTGTTTTTCTCCTTCCTTTTCTTATTCTTTCTTCTTCTCTTTCTTTCTCTTTCTCTCTTTGGAGAATTGTTTCTCCTGTAGGCTAAATATGCCTAAATCCCAAAATACACATCTTTAAATGATAATACATACTTTAAATGACTCGGTAACTTTAATTCGAGTCAAACGGTTCTAATTTATTTCGGAACCCAAATAGACCCCAAGTACAGTCATTTCGACTTTCTTGACCCTTCCGGAATCAATGGTACCCTCAGAATTTCCATTCGACACACTTTCTAACAACTGCAAATTTTGACTTTAATTGCCAACTTAATTATTTCTCCAATAAAATATTATTTATTTCTCCCAAAATAAATTAATTATTCTTCCAAAAGTCTTGGGGTATTACAATCTTCCCCACTTACAAAATTTTCGTCCTCGAAATTTAGCTAAGCCTAATTCTCCAGTGTCCAACTACTTCTAATATACCCATACTCACTAATCCTATCACCAAACTTCTAACTTCCCACGACGAATTTTATTTAATTTATTTATTTATTTATTAAGTTAATTATGAGTTAAATAGAACCAATTTCCACAACAAGGGCGCCCATACACCCTTTATAATTGAGCTTTATGCTCACAACAATCATAGTGAGGCTTTATTTGCCTCGAAAGTTCCACATTTCCATAATTACAGATAGTACTAAAATTTTAATAGTGTAAAATTTTGAATGGTCCAAAGATATAACTCCTCTCAATTCCTGACAATCGCCACTTTCGTGCGGGGGACGTCTCGCAAAAGCAAAATCCAAACAAGGAACCCTCCCAATACACTACTATGTGGCGACATCAGGGATTGAGAGTTTGTTAAATCCGGACTAGAGTTTGAAAATATTTTAGTGGAAAATTTATTTTGAGAGGGCCCGAAGGCCGATAAAAGTTTTATTTTGAAAACGGTTTATATATTATAATATAACATAAAATGCCTTATGTCCAACACAAGGTCTTTTTAGATCGTCATCTATATAACATGTAGCTCACAAATATTATCATACCCATGAGCTAAAATTTTACATGCGTCCCCACAAACCACAATCACAACTTTCATACATAAACAACATCTTACATCATTTCAATATATATAGCCTTTTTATAAGCCTCATCCATATCTGGAATACAACAATCATAATAGTCTATCACGACTATATAAAAAAGAATGTAGCTTTTATCATAACTACTTATCACCATTATCATTCTTACATTTACCACAAGGTTTAAGGCTCTTTTTTTTTAGCACCTTGCAAAATCATCTGTCCTTTTACGAAATAATAGAATAAGAGCCTATTTTGCTCAAAATTCCCCTTAGGGTCATTACATACATAATAGGGCTATAACACTACCCATTCACAATATCTCCCATACGATATTCCAAAACATTACATATTAATTATCCTATTTATAAAGGAAAATTAACTTACATCATTCATCTCTAATCTGATTGCCCATCCTCATCAATGGGCTCCCAAACATAGTCCCCCGGTCTAAAGTGACCTCGAATCTACTGTAGGGGTTGCACTTCCAAAATTTCATCAAATTGAGGTCCTTTACCTATTTTAGGATAATTTATCTTTTTATGACCTATTTCTTTACAAAAGAAACACCTACCCATAAATCCTTTCTGCCCACTCGCAATACTGGCACTCTCCTTGCGAAACTCACTTGATGAACTCGAATCTCCAAAGTTCTTACTCTCTTGCGAACGAAAGTAATATTCTTGACACTTTAGTAGTACCACATTCACTACCTCAACGAAAGTCACTAACCTATGACTCTCTAGAAACTGTTGTTGGATTTTCCAATCTAAACCTCGAACAAACTTCGATATACGTTTCTCTTCCGCATTTACCTCATTAGGTACTAATCTCGCCCATAGAGAAAAATCTTCTTCATATTCTGCCACCATCCTATTTCCTTGAAAAATCCCCATATTTTGATTCGGGGAAAGAAAATACCTTCGATCAAAAAGTTCCCAAAATGTTGCTATAGGTAAAGTATCTCTCTGTTCAGAAGTGGTAACAGACCCCCACCAATGGAGAGCTGCACCCGATAACTTAAAGGTGACTAAAAATTGTTTCTGCACCTCACTACACTCAACCATACGAAGATGCCTCTGCATAATATTCTTCCATTTACTTGCAGCCATTACATCAACTCCCCCTGCAAACTCGGGAGGATGCCCCTTACTAAAATCTTCCTTCACTCTCTCCCATAAAGACAATCCTAAATGGGGTGGGGCTGCTTGAGCGGCAGATTGCTGAGCCATCGTAGAAATGGAAGCAGTGACCGCTTGTGCCACAATATTGGCAACATCATCCGTAGTCATGTTCCTTTGAGGCATTTGGGGTTGCCCTTTGTTTGCCCTGACTGAACGACCTCCTTTCGGTGGCATATGAAACAAGAAGAATTGTATCAGAACGCCTTTCAAATATTTTCGAATCACAGAAAGATGTAGACGTATGAATGTAATCGTCCTAATAATAAGGCTCCACATCAAGAACGCTTACGGAAGATCGTAGTAACGCACACAGATCCTAAAGACACTAGAACCTGATGCTCTGATACCATCTGTGACAACCCGCTCTAAATAATAACGGGTGGCCAACCCTATACTACATAAATCAGGTATCCCAGATGGTACAGTCTCAACATCAACAACTAAACACTATAATATAAGGATAACTACCCGAAATCACTAAGTGCGAATTGTCAAAATTTTAAAAATTTTAGATTTAACAACAACAACAAAACCAATAATGCAACTCAACCAACAATAAACATCTAACTATGATGAGTGAAGTGTGCATGCCCAATAATGAAAGAGTACAATACATTGTACTATAAAATCTCAACAATGAAATACCCGAATATGCTGTCGGGTAACAGACAATACAATAATCTGCTAATGAAATATGAAAGTGTTAATCTACAACACTTGAATACTAACTCAATATACAAACTGAATCCTAATCTAGATATACAAAGATAGGAGTCGACTAAAGCAAAGTGCTGCAAAAGTCCGCTACTGCCACAGCTCCACAAATACCCTGGATGGATAACATCAAAGGCGTCCTTGCGGAGGAACACCTGAAGTAATACAATATATATACATGGAGGAATAAAATACAAACGGGTCAGAGCCCGAGTTTGAAAAACATTTTATAGCAAGTGTATTAAAATGCATAATAACTACACCAAATCTGTCGAATTGTCAAGGTCATTGACCTTGACAAATCCAACTTGTCAAGGTCAATGACCGTGACATTTCGAGGCGAGACAACTTTTTTTGTCATGATCGTGTCACGATCATTGACCTTGACACAAAACTCGCATTTTATGTCACGGTCGTGTCGCGGTCAATGACCGTGACACGTTTATCACGGTTTATAACCGTGACAAAGCCGTGACCCTTTTTAAAAAAATTGTCACGACCATTGACCGTGACAATTCTGGGCAGAATTTAAAAAAAATCTGCTTGGCAGTATGGCCACTGCCACTGCCTAGCAGTATATTTGTACCTGTTATAGCAACGTCGTACCTGTTCCAAACATCATATATCCAAACAAAATAAAGATAATGCAAATATATATTCCAATTGTTTAAGCCCTTGACCCCACAATCATATTTTTGATAGACAAATGATGGGATTTAAAATTATGGATGTTAGTTTTTTTACATGTAGGATTATTCAAGATTAAGCATAAACCAATGATAATATTATCATTGGCTTGGGATTCTTTGGTAAATGGAGGTAGGGTGTTTGATTAACAACGATTTTTCTAGTTTAATGACTCGGGGATGGAGTGGTAGACTGAATCTACGGTGGAGTAGAGTATTCCCAATCTACTTGTGACAAGAATTGAGATTGGGGTGTAGAAGAGTGCCTAGTTGGTGGTGTGCCGTTATTGGGTTGATCATTTATGTTTTCATTCGATATTGCCTACAATTAAAGGAAAAAAAAAATTAAAAAATGAAAATACGAAAACAATGCTTAAGACTATTAAGACTAAGTATATGAATATACCTTTTCATTAACTTTTAAAATATACAAATAGTATTAGTTTTTAACAATTTATGAAATTTTTAATGCAGCTAAATAGGTGGAAGCATATCCTGCTTAACACTATCTGTTCACCAAATGTGCTAGTCCTTCCAATGATTCATGTTCACCCAAACATCAATCAATTAAGGAAGGTAAAAGCATTGACATAATAATTAACCAAACAAATATATCCATTAATATTCATCTGGGATAAACAAGTCAAATTTAATTTTATTTTAATTAAATTAATCATAAACTTATTATGTGTCCTCTAAATGTGCAAGTCCTTGCACCAAAATGTGTTCACCCAAATAAAAACCACTTAAGGAAGGGGTGAACATGGCCACAACAGTTAATCAAATATATATATATATATATACATTAATATTGATCCGCAGAGTATCAATAAGTCCAATTGAAGTTCATTTTAATTACATTAATACTGAAATTTCTGTTGGTACACTAAATGTGCAAGACCTTCGGTCAATTTGTGTTCATCCAAAGAACAACCACTTAAAGAAGGGGTGAACACGGTCACAACAATTCACCAATAAATTATAACTATATATAAGACTATTGCATAAAAGAAAATATAATAAAAATTACCTGAATAAAGAAAGCACCTAGAATCAGTAGCTTTAATAATTGTTCTCAAATTGCATGCGCACATGGAACGCGAAGAAAATATGTTAAACATATTATTCAATCTAAAATTTTACAAATTGATTTATTCTAAACATGTAATTTATGCATCTCGTGTTAATCAAAATATTTTTTAGGTAAAAAGTGTGTTCATTATATATATGCGTGCGTGTGTGTGTGTGTGTGTGTGTGTTTATATATGCATGAGTGTGTGTATAAATGTATATATGTGTGAAATTTTGTGTTTATATATGTTCGACTATATAAAATTATATATACATATGCGTGTGTATAAGTTCCTCATTTATGCAACTAAATTAGTTGAATTTCATGTATATACCCATTTCAATTATAATTTACAATTTACGCAACTAGTTGGGTCGAACTTAATTTTACTTTCACATTCACGTTTAATTTCACATTCAGATACACAATTTCAAGTACACAATTTCACAATTCTAATGCGTATGTACAAAATTTCACATACCCAACAATTTCACATTTCCAATTTACATGGCCAATTTCATAAACACACAAAAGAATACACAGCCATACACAAACACACTCAAAACCCTAACTACATCTAACACACATAAAGACATAAATATATACACACAAAAACAAGAAATGATGTAAATGAGAGAGAGAGTTTTACTGGTTAGTGAAGGATAGAGAGAATAGTCGCTGGTGAGGGTGGGGGAGAGCGAGAATCACCTCTAGTGAGGGAAATATAAGAGAAGAGAATTGGAGCATAAATGAGAGAGAGAGAAATCTCAGGTGAAATGAAAAAACTCTAGTGGGTTTTATTTATAGCATAAACTTAGTTATTATCGTGAGCCGTGACCCCTCCTATTACCATTAAAAGCCCCATATGTGGTCATGCTCAAGATTTGTGACCCCCCTCTGACTAATGAAATCACGATATATGGTCATGGTCCTTAACTATAACCACTAGGTGTTGACCAATTAAATTAATTGGAAGGGTCATAAATTTGGACAGTCACCATCCTAGTCACAGATTTAGATTTTGACAAACCTAGTGTGACAACTCTCGGTATATGGCGTAGTGTTTGAAAATTGGCCACCGTTTATTTACAAGGACTCGAACGCTTATTCCCCTAGTAGGTTTTCTTTTTGTAAATATGAAAACAAGGCAATATGGGCATTTTCGTACATATCGTTTTGTGGTGGTAGCATGGTTGTTTATGATAACCGTTACTTTATTTGTAGATAAAAGAAATATGAAACAATTTATTGAGGAATTTTGAGTTGGAACAAATTATACCTTTCCTGAACATTTACTAGAATGTGATTGTCGTTGATGTTAAAGGAAATTTTATGGTTAAATACAACTTGTACCCTATAAGCAGTAAGCCAAAAATACAAAATTGTCACCTTTCAACCGGCTAGCCTTGTCACGATCATTGACCATGACAAAAAAATACGCATTTTTGTCCCCATTATTGACCGTGATAAGTTCATGACAATGACTTGTCACGGTCAATGACCGTGACAAGTCAATGACAAATACAATTGTCACACACTTGACACGGTCATTGATTGTGACGACATTAGAAAGTTGTCAAGATCAAAAACCGTGACAGGTCTGTGACAACTTTCCTAGTAAAATAACTATTTAAGAAGAAACAACATCACCATCAATGTTAATTTCATGTATTGAATTTCTACTATTGTTTTGTGCTTTTTATAAATCATATTCAATGTTAGATATGTGTTTTGTTAAGATATCTAAGTTGTTCTATAGAATTATTTTTTGTATCTTGAAGTTTAAGTTCTAAAATAATCAACCTAAAGTTGTGGTTCATAAAGTATTATCACAAATATAAACTAAGAGTGATAAAATAACTTTGAGGCATATAAATTAATTGTGACAAAGTAAGATTATGCACCAGAACCTAAAATTTAAAAAAAGTGTTTTTATTTAAACCCCACTTTTCTTTCTATAACTCCTATTTTATTAAACTTTAAATATAATTAAGGGTGTATAGAAAGAAAAGTTAAATAGGAATAAAAACAACATTTTTAAAATATGAAGGGCTCACCAATTTGATCAAATTTTTCAACAACATAGACTAAATGATATTTTATTTTTTATGCTTTTAGCAATTTCGGATGTCATTTTAACCCTTATTGTAGTTTTTTGTTGTAATGTCATTTAAAAAAAAATCATTTAGGTATGTAAATATATTGTAATAGATCTTGTCTTCCACAAAATGATATTTTATGGTAAAATTTTATTTGATGGATAAAAAGTCATGTGATACCTATACATGTTATTTTGCATCTAATAAAAACAAAAAATGCCATATATGGTTTTTTTCTCCATTAGTATAAGTATATAGCGATTATTTCACACTTAAATCACATATTAAGTCGGCCTTCATTTTTTTATGAAATTTGTAGAAAATTACTTATTTATTTTGTATGAAAATAAATTGTTATCCAATATTTTTGGATATTATTTATAATTATGAAACTCATACACAAATTAATGTTGTATCAAAATAATATTACATTTTTAACCCCTTACCCCCATCCTGCCCCACCCCCTACCACCACCCTGCCCCACCCCTACCCCCGCACACACACACGCACATATATACACACATACACACATATATATACACACAAACATATATATAAAGGGGAGAGAGAGAGAGAGAGAGAGAGAGAGAGAGAGAGAGGGGGAGGGAACGGCGGGAGGAAAAAAAGAAGGGGGAAAGGGTTTTTGCTGCAAACATTGTTACGGTCGTGTCAAGGTCATTGACCGTGATAATTCTTTGTCACGGTCGTGTCAAGGTCAATGACCGTGACACAAAACGCCTGTTTTTTATCACGGTCAATGATCTTGACAAGGGTGACCGGCTGAAAGGTGACAATTTTGTCATTTTGGTGTAGTAATTATAAATTCATTATTACATGATTTAGTTGGAATCGAACTCTCCATAATAATTCAACTCACCTCTCATCTAAAGCGCGCACTAAGCGTATGCACGTGATCTCCAAATGGATGTTCGATTCTAATTTAGGTAAGAGGATTCTAACTTAAACCCAAATGAAGTATCTAAGTGAAACCATCTAACCTATCTCCCAATCTACATTTGTTTCCACAATTAAAAGTTATAAATATTAACTTTAATATAATCGTTATAGTTATCTTTATAATGTTCATTTGTTGAACATATAAAGTTACATGATCCAATCATGTCCACATCATCACAATACATCAACAATCTCATTTACTAGAATTTATATTCTAGAGATGCCCTTATTAGGCATGAAACCATATATAATTATTATTATATGAGTTATTAGCATCAAGAGTTAAGGACTAAACTCCTCCTGATTCTCAATACGGCGCTGCGTTTCGTGCGTGGGACGTCTCGCTGAAGCGAAATCCAAACAAGGAACCCTCCGCTACACTACTCCTGACCATATAGATCCTTGGGGCTCATTATGCCCTCAATGAAAGATGCATGTAACCCAAAAGATTATTATCCAATTTTAATTAATTAATATTCCCAATTCTCAACAGTACACGGCGTTTCATGCGTGGGACGTCTCGCCGAAGCGAAATCCAAACAAGGAACCCCCCGTTACACTACTCCTGGTACTGTCGATTGTCGGGATAGGTGATATATATAATTAATTATGAGCATTAAGGACTAAACTTATCCCCAACTTCCAACATTACACTACGGTTCGTGCGTGGGACGTCTCGCCGAGGCGAAATCCAAACAAGGAACCCCCCGATACACTAATCCTGGAAATGTAGGTCATTGAGGTCCATTATACCCTTGATACGTAAGTACAAAAACAAGCAATAATAACCATCCAACTGAGCTATAACTCGAAGGACGCAGGCTCACATGCTATCATCTTCCAGTTGTCCATATACGTAACAAACTGGGTCCACCTGGTGGGGTTCAACGACACCCACCTCATGATCTACTCACGCACACAACGTCCGGGAAGCGGTCATAGTTCCTAATCGGCAAGTGAGAGAGACACATACCCACGACCTCTCACCCCCAAAATAAATAAATATATATATATATATATATATATATATATATATATATGTCATTTGCTGACCACAAAGGACGACTATGACCTGGGGAATATCCACATCCTGCTTTTCTAGTCAGAATGCTCACCCTCTACGCACGAAACTTCCCAATGATAGCAAGGAGGGGGTATGCTTAACATGTATATACACCATCATATAAGGTATACATACATCCCACATAATAAAGATATACCATTATATAAGGTATACCTGCAATAACATATTTATTTTCATTATGCTCTCTTAGGCGCAATTTGATTAACATCATTGTTTAGTATATCCCTCTCTTTTGATACACTAACCGTCAATACTCACACATTTACCCCACTTAGTATATGATATACTAATTCTCGCTTGAAGCTCTCATGACGCTTCTAGTATGAATTGTCTTTCAATTCTATTTAAGTTAAGGATATTCTATATCCTAATGCACCTCAATTAGCATTTCTCATTGTGTGAGATATCTCCCAAATCAATCATTAATAAGGATATTTCTATATCCGTATACACATCAAATAGAATTTATTATTTTCCATTCATAATAGGGTTCAATTCATTTATGAGCATTTGAAAATTATCCCATTTGGGGTTTGGATCCTAAGATCCGGTATCTCTAAATTATTCACATTGTTTCATATGAATTGAATATATTATCTCCAAGTCAAGGTGGGCTTCACCACTTAGAATAAACCAAAATATCTAATCGGTATTCCTCGAATTTAGTCATTATGACTCCAATCATTCCTTATATGGAAACTCTCTAAAAGTCTCCAAAACATACTCGAATTAACTCCCATTCAAATCCCCAATCGATAACCTTAAATGAAACGGGATAAAATTCTTCCTAGAAAAACATCTCCAAAATCCCCTGTTTCCGAATCGATTCGTCCCATCCGAATCGATTCGGCCCAGAAAAGCGAATTGATTCGGTCTAATAGACATGGGAGTTTGCTACATGCCGAATCGATTCACAAGGGGCGAATCAATTCGGCCCTAAAGGCCTGGGCAATCTGCAACAGACCGAATCGATTCGGTAGGGGCGAATCGATTCGGCAAGTGCAGCAAGCTACGAAATGGCTTATTTTCCACAAAATCCAAATTTCCCAAAAATCATTTATCTCATCTTCCAACCATTTTGATTCATCGCAATCACAAATATAGCATTAATGTTTATCCAAGAACACATATAAACCAATTTCTAACCATAAAATTCATTTATACACTACAAATCTAAGGTTTTTTTTCCAAAAGTTAGGTTTTTAACCATTTAAACGTAAAACCCAAAATTCAATCCACAAATCATGCAACAATTGGTACACAACAATTATTTAGCAAGTTTAATCACTTGCCTCGGGTTCGTAGGGTCTGAATCCGCCTTGAGATCACGTATTTTCCCGGAAATCCTCTTTCTCCCTCTTTTTCTCCTTCCTTTTCTTCTTCTTTCTTCTTCTCTTTCTTTCTATTTCTCTCTTTGGAGAATTGTTTCTCCCGTAGGCTAAATATGCCTAAATCCCAAAATACACATCTTTAAATGATAATACATACTTTAAATGACTCGATAACTTTAATTCGAGTCAAACGGTCCTAATTTATTTCGGAACCCAAATAGACCCCAAGTACAGTCATTTCGACTTTCTTAACCCTTCCGGAAACGATGGTACCCTCAGAATTTCCATTCGACACACTTTCTAACAACTCCAAATTTTGACTTTAATTGCCAACTTAATTATTTCTCCAATAAAATATTATTTATTTCTCCCAAAATAAATTAATTACTGTTCCAAAAGTCTTGGGGTATTACACCGAATCTTCAAGAAAAGCACGAGCTTGTGCAGGACTAGTAGACTAGGATCTTTTGGGAACATAAAAAATAAGTCGTATTAGGTGCAAAATGTACTTTCTTCTAGTGACTAAACACTAATTCTCCCAAAGAATGAATAATATAAACAAAAAATCACAACGAAAAGTGGCAGAATTGTTAGGTAAGGTGAATTTCAAAAAATGTATATCGACACAGTATCGTTTGTTATTATTTTCAGTTTGCGTTTTGCATTTATTTTCTTTTTCTTTGAAGCTTGATAAGTTAAGTGTGTTTATCAATTGGTGTAATCATGTCCAATGTGTAAACAAGGTAAATGACTTGAAGATGTTATGTGTGAAATCAATGCACTAATTTTGCGTATTTATATATAATTTAATTACAACAAATAAATTAATAAATGAAAATTATTATTACTTATGTGATATGGTGATAATAAATTGCATAAATTGGATGACAATTAAAATTTTCTTGTTATGTGATTTTTGTACTGAATGTTATAATTAATTAACCGCTGTAGTTAATTATATAAGCCTTAACTATGTGCGGTTACTAGTAAAATAATTGAGTTGTGCATTTTATTTTATGTTGTAAGGTATTACCATACGTTAGGAGGTATTATTATTTTGATCAGACCTACAGTGATATGGAGGCCCAAAGAAATAAGTTTAGTAGTTTGGAATGGGCCCAGAGCGTAGGTATACCATTGGAATAAGTTTTGGACATATTTGGGTAGTTATTCGGGAACATATTGTGACCCGCAACTAGGCGTTCGAAGGACATATGATGGAGGGTAAAAATATAAGGCAATGCATGTTCGTTCGTTCTACTAAATATTATCTATGGTCTTCGGAACTCTCAATCAAGATCTCGTAATTTTTTTAGTATCTAGTTATTTTTCTTATTTTGGGTTAGAAAGTCTTCAATAATTTTCTTTTAAATTTTTCATAGCCATTGTAAGAGACACCTAGGAGGGGTTATTCCACCAATTTGTATATAAATTAATGCGTTTCTTTTTGAAAAAAAATAGTAGATAGCAACTTATGCTAAGAATCAACTTGAAAGAAAACTAGCGTGAAATTTAAGCTGCAAGTCTGAATTTTCTCAGTCGTGCGGATCTAGTCTATATATCCTAAAAATTAATTTTATATAAATTGGACCAGCGTCATAAAGTTCTCTTGAAATATCTTCCATATCAAAAATGATAATCATGCGATTCAATTACAAAAACTAGTTATCTCGTTGGCTCTCACATATAATGAATACCTCAACCCTCACCTAAATTAACATCTACGAGTATGTCCCAACCCAAGGTATAAATCATACTTAATGTCATTATCTCTAGACTAATAAGTATGATATATATAAGTAAAAGCGTTAGGGGTATAACTAACTATAAAAGTGAGAACTCAACCCATTTACCAACGCCCACAATGTCACCTGTAAGTACAACGTACCCATCTTATAATACAATATATAAAGGCAACATAAGGTCTATTTATTTTAAATGTCCAGAGTTGGACTAAAGTTTCTCTTTTTTATAATCATAATATATCACATGAAGGCCACAACCTTCGGCGAGCATGTCTTGTTTATGTCGATAGATTTGTACGAGTCCTTCACCTAACGGACTTAAACATAATAGATTTCTTTAATAATAAATTTATTTATAAACAACAAGAGAAAAAGTCTCTCATAAGGGGCTCATACAAGCGCTAAAAATTTTTGACACAATATGAGAGAAAACAACCAGGAACTAAAAATTTAAAAATGTTGAAGCTAACACTGGACTAAAAAAATTTACAAGATTTGGGTCAAGGGGTAGAAGTAGTTATATTATATATGAGGTGGTGATTCTTTGACATTATTGGTTGTCCGTTTAGAATTTCGAGCTTCGTTAATCACCAAATCTTGACTGACATTTTTTTTCATGTACAATGTTTCCTAAAAGTTTAATGGAACTGCTGATATGTATATTGTATTTTTTATATTGAATTTTTATAATTTTTTGAGCAACCGAATATTCATGAAAAGCACGAGCTTGTGCAGGACTTGTAGACTAGGATCTTTTGGGAACATAAATAGTAAGTCGTATTAGGTACAAAATGTACTTTCTTCTAGTGACTAAACACTAATTATCCCAAAGAATGAATGAATAATATAAAAACCATAAGGAAAAGTGAATGAATTGTTAGGTAAAGTGAATTTCAAAAAATGTATATCGACACAGTATCGTTTGTTATTATTTTCAGTTTGCATTCTGCATTAATTTTCTTTTTCTTTGAAGCTTCATAAGTTATGTGTGTTTATCCATTGGTGTAATCATGTCCAATGTGTAAACAAGGTAAATGACTTGAAGATGTTATGAGTGAAATCAATGAACTAATTTTGGGTATTTATATATAATTTAATTGCAACAAATAAATTACTAAATGAAAATAATTGTTACTTATGTGATACGGTGATAATAAATTGCATAATTTAGATGAAAATTAAAAATTTCATGTTATGTGATTTTTGTACTGAATGTTGTAATTAATTAACCACTGTGATTAATTATATGAGCCTTAACTTTTGGGTTACGAGTAAAATAATTGAATTGTGCATTTTATTTTAAGTTGTACGGTATTACCATACGTTAGGAGGTATTATTATATTGGTCAGAACTACAATGATACGGAGGCCCAAAGATATATGTTTAGTAGTTTGGAATGGGCCCAGAGCGTAGGTATACCATTGGAATAAGTTTTGGACTAATTTGGGTAGTTATTCGGGAACATTTGGTGGCCCGCAACTGTAACAACCTGCCAAATGGGATACCGGGCGATCACTCCTATATCAGATTAAAACAGGAGTCACATATGGATCATTCTTAACATCACTGGCAAAAATCCATTTAATTACTAATATCCTATTAGGCGAGCGTTAAAACTTTTACTTAACTACTCTTTTTAACAACAATGAATAAAAACATCCGTACAGTTTAAGCGGAAACGAAACTGAAAAGAAAATGAAATGAAATAAAATAACCAAGCACTCGGTTCAAATAATACAATCATATCGAATAACGTGTGAAGAATAAATAAAAACAGTTGAGCCATTGGCTCGAATGTTTATACAATACCTCCTAGCTAGATTCCAAGAATTGAAGCGGCTATCAAAAACCTGCACGCATCCACAGCTGCTGCAGCTGACGTCTGACTCGAAGGAAATGTCATCCAGGCATCCCTGTGTCTGGACACCTATATATATATAATATATAGAAAGGAAGGAAAGTAGATAAACGGGTCAGATGCCGAATTTGAAAATATTTCGCAAGTGCATAAATGCTTTATTTTTAGAAAAATAATTTTTTCTCATATTTAAGTTTGGTATTGCACTCCCATGAGATACCCCTCACCTCTCCTCTAACAGTGCACTCCTAGCCCATCCCTCTAAACATCCTAGTCTAGCTACCCTGCTAAACTAGTCTATCACCCAACTACTATCTACCCTAGATTGTCCAAGTGCTGAGGGCTAAACTTCCCTCCATTCTCAACACTGCACTAAGTTCGTGCGTGGGGTGTCTCGCAAAGCGAAATCCAAATAAGGAATCCCCCCGATACACTACTACTTGGCAGGGTTAATGGTAGAGATCCATTAGGCCCGTAGCACACACAAATGTATAAATATATATATATGTACATTTACAATATACGTCCGGATAATATCTCTCGGACTGAGGTTTACCAATTCAATTATATCTTTATAATACACATCCGGATCTACCTCCCGGACTGAGGATTCATATACAAAGTATTTATCCATACTTATCATTTTCATTTCAAAACCTTCCATTTCCTTTCTCATATCCAGGAAATGTATTTAAAATCCAATTCATTAGCATGAATTTCTTTACTATAACATATACTTTTAAAAAGCCAATTTTATTATCATAAAAATGCTTTTCCATTTTAAACCATCCCATTTCCCTTTTTACACTCAGAAAATGTACCCAAAGCCATTTTCATTATCATGAAAATTCTTTGATCATACCATATGCTTCCACTTCCCTTCTTCCATCCGGGAGTGTTACCGAAGCCAAACCTTTATCCCATTTCCCTTTTTATACTCAGGAAATGTAAATTAAAGCCAATCCATTATCATGAATTGCTTTAATAAATCTAAGACCGCCCCTCCGGGTTTCCCCACTGGACGCGCCCCTAAATGGCTATCATCTTCAAGGGCCTATATATACAAGACAACCTGGGAACCTAACAACGTCGGGAAGCGGCCATATGCCTGCGGGATAGTCAAGACCACACCCGGAATCTCCTAACCAGCGCAGTACAAATAAATGCCCATATGGCCTAGGGACTATATCCAACCTGCTCAATAGCCAGGAAGGCTTCACCACAACGCGCGCAACTTCCCTTATGATAACGATTTAGGGAGGTGTGTATAATCCATATTTTATTAATTATGAAAATCATTTGGCTTTCCATTTTGAAAATATTCATTTTTAGATTTTCAAAATCATTTCCATCATATCATATATATATACTTTAATCACATAGTATATACATATACCATATATTCCTCCTAGAATATATAACCGGCCATAATGGCCTATATCATCTAGCGATGACCATAATCCCAAAGATTCCCTCCAGGAATCACAATCATGCATTCATATAAGCATGATACTAAACCCAAAGTATTTTCTTACTTTGAAGACTAATAATTTCCTTAATCAACTCTTAAAGATTTATTGGATATCTCCAAATATAGTAATTCACTCTAAGTGAATATATACATATATATATTCCCAATTCCTCAAGTCCTTTAGGACATAACCCTCTATAATACTCTAATTTAGAGGGCCCTTAAACTTTAAACTCAAAGAGGAGAAGTAATCCTAATCTCCAAAATCTTGGGCTGAAAACAGGGCACCGGTCGACCGGTCCTAGACCCCCGGTCGACCGCGGGTTGTAAATAAGCCTACGAAACAAAGCAGTAGGCCCTTGCTCCTTGACGCGATCGACTGGCCTTAGGAGCGCGGTCGACCGGTCACACCAGGTCCTCAACACTAATCTCCTCAAATCCTCCATCCAACAACCCGACTTCATTATCGTGGTTTCTAAACTACCCCAAAAATTATCCCAAACATCTACGCAATTAATTCTAGCCGTAATTTTTCCAATTCCCGATTTGATTTCCGAGTTGATGATTTCAACCCGGAGCTGTCATCTTGTAAAAATCATATCAAATCGTAGAAAAATCAAAAAAATATGCGGTCGGTGCTCACGCAACCTTATCGAAAAGATCTACAACTTTTGTGTTCTGACCGAAAGCTAAATCAATTCTATTCAGAGTCAAAATAACCCCACAAGCTTACGGGTTACTATTCATCACCTTCTTCGAGAAGGTTTCGGCCATTAAAGCTTCTCCCAAGCTTTTGTCGCCTCACCCAACGTCCTACAACCTCAACCAACTAAAAATACACATATATTAAGGGTTCTAAACACCCTAGAACCTGGAATCACCAATTAATTTCAATTAAAACCTAAGTTTCTCCAATTTACCATTTTTAGGGGTTTATTCGTTTTAACTCCCAAAAACCCGTTTTATCCACGAAATCCCAACTCAAAATCTTTAGGGTTTGATTATACCAAACTACGGTATGAGATATTTATGCAAAAAGGGAAATAAAGCAAGTAAACACTTGGTTGGTGGATAAAATCCGACGTCCTCGAGCCGAATCCGGCGGAGTTTGGCCCGACTCTCCCTTTTTCTCTCCACTTTCTTCCTTCCTCTCTCTTTTCTCTCTTTTCTTTCTATTCTCTCCCTCTCTCCCTCTTTATAAAGAAAGAAAAAGGGTTTAAACCCTTAAAACCCCAAAACGACTCGTTTACCCAATTACGAGTTACTTTTACCTCTAAAATTCCCCGAAGCTCAATTTCGACAATCGGACACTCTTTTTCGACTATCTCAAACATTCTGAGACTCATGGCGCAGTCGAAATTTCCATCCGAGGTACTTGACCGCAAATCACTATTCCAACCCAAAATAAATAAATGCGGGTTTTCCAATTAAAAATCTTACCTCATGTCGCTTTACTCAACGACGACATATAATTAAAATATTTCGACCTATATAGTCCCAAAAATCATCACAACATCCTTCGAAAATCATTTAATCCTCGAAAATCCCAAAAATTACTATTTAGGAAAATTCTCCAAATTCCAATTTATACTTAATTATGGAATTTAATCGTCCCCAAAAGGGCGGGTTGTTACAGCAACTAGGCGTTCGAAGGACATATGATCGAGGGTAAAAATCTAAGGTAATGGAGGTTCGTTCATTATACTAAATATTATCTACGGTCTTCGGAACTCTCGATCAAGATCTCGTAATGTTTTTTAGTATCTAGTTATTTTTCTTATTTTGGGTTATAAAATCATCAATAATTTTCTTTTAAATTTTTCATAGCTATTGTAAGAGACGCCTAGGAGGGGTTATTCCTCCGATTTGTATATAAATAAATGAGTTTCTTTTTGAAAAAAATAATAGTAAATAGCAACTACTTGAAAGAAAACTGGAGCGCAAGTTGAGCTGCAAGTATGTATTTTCTCAATTGTGCGGATCCAATCAATATAGCCTAAAGAATAATTTTATATAAATTGCGCCAGCATCATAAAGTTCTCTTGAATTATCTTCCATATCAATAATGATAATCATGCGATTCAATTTAAAAAACTAGCCATCTCATTGGCTCTCACATGTAATGAATACCTTAACCCTCACCTAAATTAAAATCTAGGAGCATGTCCCAACCCAAGGAATAAAGCATACTTAATGTCTATATCCCTATACTAATAAGTATGAAATATATAATTAAAAGCGGTAGGGATATAACTAACTATAAAAGTGAGAACTCAACCCATATACCAACGCCCACAATGTCACCTGTAAGTACAACGTACCCAATATTATAATACAATATATAAATGTAACATATGGTCTATTTATTTTAAACGTCCAGAGTTGGACTAAAGTATCTCTTTTATATAATCATAATATATCACATGAAGTTCACTTTCTTCGGCGAGCATGTCTTGCTTATGTCGATAGATTTGTACGAGTCCTTCACCTAACGGACTTAAACATAATAGATTTTTTTAACAATAAATTTATTTATAAACAATAAGAGAAAACGCCTCTCATAGGGGGCTCATACAAGCGCCAAAAAATTTAGATAGATAATGAGAGAAAAGAACTACAAACTAAACCTTTTAAAATGTTGAAGCTATCTCTGGACTACAAAAATTTACGAGATTTAGATCAAGGGGTAGAATAACTTAAATTATATTTGAGGTGGTGATTCACTGACATTATTGGTTGCACGTTTAGAATTTCGAGCTTCGTTAATCACCAAATCTTGACTGATATTTTTTGCATGTTCAATGTTTCCTAAAAGATTAATGGAATGGCTAACTTGTATATTGTATTTTTTAAATTGATTTTTTTTCTAATTCTTTGACAAACCGAATCTTCATGAAAAGCACGAGCTTGTGTAGAACTAGTAGACTGGGATCTTTTAAGAACATAAAAAATAAGTCGTATTAAGTGCAAAATGTACTTTTCTTCTAGTGACTAAACACTAATTATCCCAAAGAATGAATTAATAATATATATAAAAAAACACAATGAAAAGTGGCTGAATTTTTAGGTAAAGTGAGGTTCAAAAATTGAATATCCACACAGTATTGTTTGTTATTATTTTCAGTTTGCGTTTTGCATCTATTTTCTTTTTCTTTGATGCTTCATAAGTTATGTTTGTTTATCCATTGGTGTAATCACGTCAAATAGGTAAACATGGTTAATGACTTCAACATATTATGAGTGAATTAAATGCACTAATTTTGGTTCTTTATATATAATTTATTAATTGCAATAAATAAACGAGAATAATTATTACTAATGTCATATTATAATAACAAATTGTATAATTTAGATGATAATTAAATTTTGCATGTTATGTGATTTTTGTACTGAATGTTATAAGTAATTGACCGGAGTAATCAATTATATGAGAATTAACAATGTGCAGTTACTTGTAAAATAATTGAGTTGTGCATTTCATTTTATGTTGTATGGTATTACCGTAGGTTATGAGGTATTATTATTTTGATCGAAACTAGAGTGATAGTGAGGCCCGAAGATATATGTATAATACTTTGGAATTTTCCCATAGCGTACATTTGGAATAAGTTTTGGACTAATTTGGGTAGTGATTCGGGGCATATTTGGGGACCTGCAACTAGCCGTTCGAACGACATACTAACGAGGGTAAAATCTAAGTCAGTTGAGGTTCATTCCATCTTTGTTAGAAACCTATTTCAAACGAGATGAACTTCTCGTTCAAACTAAAGGGTCTTCGTTCGAACGATATTAGGATCTCGTTCGAACAACTCTCATTCTCATTCGAACCTCAGAATTTCTCCAAAAGTCCAAATTCTCCCCATTAATTTCCAACAAATTCCATAAGGACCACGAGAATATATAATAACCATCAACCCTCCATATATATATATGAATCAAATCCCACAGTTTCTATAAAATTACATTTTTACAAGGAAATAGAATATAACCTCGGGCACGGGTATTACAGTCAAACTCGAACATTCTTGAAGGTGCACTCTGTGGAAGGTAAGTTTCAAGTGAGAAATAAAATATTAGACCAAATGGATAAGGATAATTGTAATGACGTGGGGATTAATATATATTTGGAAATCCCTGATCCAAAAACAAACTCTCAATCTGATTTCATTGATTAAACTATAGATATCATGTCATGTGGCCAGACAATGGAAAAAATCTAATGTATGCTCTGCTTAGTGTGGGGTGATCAAACTTTAGAGTGGTTCCTACTCCTCTAGAAATATAAAATAGGAGTTAGGGACCCCAATAGTCTTAGCACAAGAAAAATGAAACGAGACCACACTTGACCTAAACGTTTTACATGATTTTCCAGTTTGAAGTCAGGAACCTATGGAAAAATCATAAAAACGCCTACATGAAGTTTTTGTTCGTCGAAAGACCAAACACTTTCAATATCTTGAATGCATCCAAAACATATGTTGAAGTATCCTTTGCCAATATGGGTGAAGAAGAAAGTCTGTTGAATCTTCCAAATCTCGTTGTGTTGTTACTTTGTGTCTTACAACTTTTGAGGTTTTGACCCATTCGGTAACACTATCCTCCAGATGATGTGGAGATTTCAATCCTTTATTACCTCCGGTTAGACTTCTTCTTTAAGATTGAAAGACATGGTATCTCCTCGGAGATATGGCTCTAGTAGATCGATTGGGAGAAAGAGAATAGCAAGGGTGCATGTGGAGGAGTGGTTGCACCTTGACCCATGAGAGCTGCTTTGTAGCCTGCATTATTGAATTTCGCAAGATATTGAACCCCACTAGAGGTCGTACGTTGGATTGATGGCACGTGCCCTCTCCCAAGCTACTGTTGGTCTCTGGTTCGAGACTTGGGATGGGTATCTTTATATAATAAAACAATATAGGGGTAAGACCTGCCGACATCTACCTCTCCCCGACCCTGTAGTGAAGCGGGATCCTTGTGCATTGGGTACGACCTTTTTTAAATTGAACCCCAGTGATGTCATGAACATCAACATTGTTGTGAACATCAAAATAATGAGGCATTAAGGTTAACTGAAATAGGAGAATAAGGATCAATATTGAAGGAGTTCCAATAATTGGGTTAATCCATGTTGGTTGTCAATGTCCTATTCAATACATATTGAGATCAATGTCACCTTCTCCATTGAGTACAAAAAATCATCTCAAGCATGCTTACACTTCACTTCCATCTATTTTGAGACTTTTGAATTATGAGAATGGGGGATTAATAGACAATCATACTACTTGGTTGTCCCATACTAAAACTCGATTGATGGGTTGGATCACACTACACCAAAATGGGCAAATTGTCACCTTTCAGCCGGCCAGCCTTGTCAAGGTCATTGACCGTGACAAAAAACATGCGTTTTATGTCACGGTCATTGACCTGGACACGACCGTGACAACTAATTGTCACGGTCATTGACCGTGACAAGACCGTGACAAATTTACTTGTCACGGTCGTGTCACGGTCAATGACCGTGATAATAATTTAAATAGTTATCACGGTCAAAGACCTTGACACGATCGTGACAATATTTACAGCTAAAACCCTACCCCCTTCTTTTTTCCCCACCGCCGTTCCCTCCTCTCTCTCTCTCTCTCTCTCTCTACTTTCAGGTCGATTTTCTCTCTCTCACTCTCTTCCATTTATATATATATTTGT
Organism: Sambucus nigra; assembly: GCA_949130495.1. Lineage (NCBI taxonomy): Eukaryota > Viridiplantae > Streptophyta > Magnoliopsida > Dipsacales > Adoxaceae > Sambucus > Sambucus nigra. The sequence goes on from OX422220.1 coordinate 459,284,738, forward strand.
GTGTATATTTATGTGTGTATGTGTATATATATATGTGTGTATGTGTGTATGTGTGTGCGTGTGTGGGGGGTGGGGCAGGGTGGGGGTAGGGGGTGGGGCGGGGTGGGGCAGTGTGGGGGCAGGGCGGGGTGTGTGTGTATATGTGTGTGTGGTGGTGTGTGGTGGGGGAGGGGGTGGTGTAGGGGGGCAGGGGGTGGGGTGGGGTGGGGTGTGTGTGTGTGTGTGTGTGTGGTGTGTGGTGGGGGAGGGGGTGGTGGGGGGGGGGGGGCGGGGTGGGGCAGTGTGGGGGCAGGGCGGGGTGTGTGTGTATATGTGTGTGTGGTGGTGTGTGGTGGGGGAGGGGGGTGGTGGAGGGGGGCAGGGGATGGGGTGGGGTGGTGTGTGTGTGTGTGTGTGTGTGGTGTGTGGTGGGGGGAGGGGGGCAGGGTCTGTGTGTGTGTGTGTGTGGTGTGTGGTGGGGGAGGGGGTGGTGGAAGGGGGTAGGGGGTGGGGTGGGGTGGGGTGTGTGTGTGTGTGTGTGTGCGCGCGCGCGCGTAGGCAGGGACGAAGCCAGGAATTACACTTAGAGGGGGCCGGGCGGACAGATAGACACATTATGGTTGGTTGACCGAACCAATTTTAGTCGATTTTGTTTTGATCGGTTTGATTGTGGCTAATTTTGGCTTAGGGTTTTATCTCGATTTCAGTAATATATGATGAATTGAATTTAATTAGTGAAAATTATTTTTGACGAATATATTAAGACGACTTGCATGCAATACGAAGTTAGTGAATTAAGGTTGATCCTTTTTTACGAACCAAAAAAAATTGCTTACCGTGTAGAAAAACACAAATAATAAACTCCGATTTTACTTATATATGACACAAATAATCATATTTAATTGCTTACCGTGTAGAAAAAGTGACAAATATATTTTCATAATTATATATGGTTTTGTATAAGTTCTTGTATAACACACTTAAATTACCACCTCTAAATTTAATTAGAGTAAAGATTTATAATAAATTTACAACAAAATAAAAAGTTATTGAAATAATTTACCCGTGGTATATAAATTCATAAAACATAAAAAGTAAAATTAAAATTGCTTAAAACACCTCATATAGATTGTTATATATATATATATATATATATATATTGCACACATGTATATATAATCAAACTTTTTTGAGGGTTACCACACCATCATTCAACTTGCCATAATATTTTAAGTTATAAAATGTAACTTGTTAACTATTAGGAGCCATCAAACCTATCAAGGCTTTGAAATTCTAAAGGGGGGCCATGTCCCCCTTTGGCCACAATATAGCTTCGTCTCTGCGCATAGGTGCGTAGGTGTGCGTGTGTGTAGACATCAATTTTATAAATAATTGATAATAGTTGGATAATAAATAATTGATAATAGTTGGATAATAACAGGGGGTGGGTAGGGGTGGGGTGTGTGTGTGCGCGCGTAGGCAGGGATGAAGCCAGGAATTACACTTAGAGGGGGTCGGGCGGACAGATAGACACATTATGGTTGGTTGACCGAACCAATTTTAGTCGATTTTGTTTTGATCGGTTTGATTGTTGACTAATTTTGGCTTAGGGTTTTATCTCGATTTCAGTAATATATGACGAATTGAATTTAATTAGTGAAAATTATTTTTGACGAATATATTAAGACGACTTGCATGCAATACGAAGTTAGTGAATTAAGGTTGATCCTTTTTTACGAACCAAAAAAAATTGCTTACCGTGTTGAAAAACACAAATAATAAACTCCGATTTTACTTATATATGACACAAATCATCATATTTAATTGCTTACCGTGTAGAAAAAGTGACAAATATATTTTCATAATTATATATGGTTTTGTATAAGTTCTTGTATAACACACTTAAATTACCTCCTCTAAATTTAATTAGAGTAAAGATTTATAATAAATTTACAACAAAATAAAAAGTTATTGAAATAATTTACCCGTGGTATATAAATTCATAAAACATAAAAAGTAAAATTAAAATTGCTTAAAACACCTCATATAGATTGTTTTATATATATATATATATATATATATTGCACACATGTATATATAATCAAACTTTTTTTAGGGTTAGCACACCATCATTCAATTATTTGAAACGAAATGGTATTGACGGGTGGGGGTGGGGGTGGGGCACCCATTTAATAACTTTTAAAATATTTGAAAAAAACATAATATTACAAAATTGAAACGAAATGGTATTGACGGAACTTACACATACGTTATAATATAGACGGAACATTTTTTTATCTATACTATTATTTCAATTAATTCAATTAGGTAAAACGAAATGTGTACTATTAACATTTTTTTTTATCTGTACTAATAACATTTTTTTTACAGCAAAAATGTCTCCTTCAGATGCTAAGGCGAAGATGATGATGCTGTTTATGATGATGTCGTCTGGTCTCGGTGATAGTGGAGGCGACGAGGGCTCCTCCGCCCCTAGGCTCCCCAAATATGGAAAATTTGGGATTACCGTCGAAAACAAGTCGGAGCTATTAGCGAGATCCCTCGAGCTGCTAAAGACGGTCATCGGCCCGGGGTTTATGAGTTGGAAGGAGGTGCCATATGAGCTCAAGTTAGCTGTTTGGGCGGCACTACAGGTAATATTTATATGAATATTTCAATTTCAATTTCAATTTCAATTTCAATTTCAATTTCAATTTCAATTTCATATTCATATTCATATTCATATTCATATTCATATTCATATTCATATTCATATTTATATTTATATTTATATTTATTCGCAACTAACATTGTATTTGTTGGACAGGAACAATTCAATTTGGATCCAAAGCTACGTGATTCCGTCTTGGAGCAGTTGAGGGAGCAACACAAGACGTGGAAGAAAAATATGCGGACACGGTACTTTGGAAAAACACGAGAGTCCATTTTACAATGGCGCGGATCCGTCCCGCCCAAGGAGCCGATCTCATTGGCACAATGGAAAAAGTTCATTGACAATGAGATCGAGGATCGACAATTGGCATCTCGCCAATCGGGGAGGGAAAATCGGGCTAAAAAGACGGATGTGCACTACTCCGGCCGGACCTCTTACGCTGAGGTGGAGCATAGGATGCAGGTAAGATTTAATTTATCTATAACTACAGAAATATATTATTGGATATTATTTTACTTTGCGGGGCCGATACTAATTTTACTTTACTTTATTTTATTTCAGGGGGTAGGTAGTGGGCCAGGGGGTAAGCCACATAGGCTCGATACTTATGTGGCTCTTCGGACGAAGAAGGGGAAGGACAAGGAGGTGTCCCCGAGCGTCGCGTCCACGATTGTAAGTAATCTGACATTTTAATTATTGTTAATTACGTTATAATTTTTTAGTTTACTTATTTTACTAATCATGTGCTTTTTATCGTTTCAGGCAAATCTTAAGGAAGAGCATTAGTCGCAGTCTGATGCCGACAAGGCATCTTTGTCCACAGACGCACTCAGCCAATTGCTTGGCTCTGATCTCAAGGCGAGGACAAGGGGAGTGAGCTCGCGGATGGCCAAATCTAGGATTATCGGATTAGAGACGAGCGACACCGGGTTGGCTCGAACGGTGGATTCACACGACGCGAAGCTGTCCCGTTTGGAGGCGACGGTCCAAGATATGTACGCATTCATGAAGCGTACGTTGGGTGGAGACCGTAAAGGGAAATAGAAAGGGAAGGAGAAGGAGAAGGCGGTGGAGGAGGAGGTGCGGGAGGACGAGGCGCAGGATGACGAGGATGTGGACCTCGCTGCTTCATCACCGACACGTTCGTACTTTGACGATCCACTTCCCTATTTGACGCCCTCCAACAGACCATTGTCGACAATTGGTTGGCTGAGCGTGTTCATATTGGACGTATTTGATGGCCAGCGGATAGGGCGGGGGTTGAGGGACCCGAATATCGTCGAGGGTGGAATAGTCCATGGACGTGTGCTTCAAGAGATGGAGTCTAGGGTGCTCATCACGCATGTCATACCCGCGACACGACCTATATTAGTGGGTGCATCAATTCGTATGTCGTGTGGCCTACTCACCTCCTCAGTTTTATCCAAGACACGTAGTAACATTATTTTTAAGTTTGTCCATTTTAATTATATTTGGATTATTTCGTCATGTATATTATTTTTACTTTAAATATTTGGATTATATCGTCATGAATATATATTTGCATTATCTTTAGTTTGTGTTTGATATATGATGTTTGGAACAGGTACAACGTTGCTATAACAGGTACAAATATACTGCTGGGCAGTGGAGGTGGCCATACTGCCCAGCAGATTTTTTTAAATTATGCCCAGAATTGTCACGGTCATTGACCGTGACAATTTTCTTAAAAAGGGTCACGGCTTAGTCACGGTTTATAACCGTGACAAACGTGTCACGGTCATTGACCTTGACACGACCGTGACACAAAACGCGAGTTTTGTGTCAAGGTCAATGACCGTGACACGACCGTGACAAAAAAAGTTGTCTCGCCTCGAAATGTCACGGTCATTGACCTTGACAAGGTGTATTTGTCTAGGTCATTGACCTTGACAAATGGGCAGATTTGGTGTAGTGTCATCAACCTATCTATCAAAAACTCAATTGATGGATTGGATCATCAACCTATCTATCATCATGAAACGTAGATCGACTAGATGTATGATTAGCACATAAGAACTCCACAACGGTCTGCATCAATAGCCAGTTGTAGGGTACATGCACTACAACAAAACTTACATTTAGCTACGATTTTCTTACCTACAAAAAAAAATCGTGGCTAAATATAAACATCTGCTATGAAATTAATTTCGAGGCTAAAAACATTATATTTAGCAACGAAAATTCAAATTGCGTTGAGAATAGTTCCCAAAAGGACTGGCACGCAAGGTTTACCATGCCATAGTGTAATTACAAATTATTTAGCAACAAAATTAGAGTTATTTGAAACGAAACAATTCATACTAGTTAATATATTATTTTTGCAACAAAAATATTTTGTGGCTTAATATATAAGTTATCGGGCAATGACTTTTTGTAGTTAAAGCTAATCTTTTTAATAACCCTCAACACTCCCACATGATATCTGTCAGCGATCACAAACCCCTCCAAAATGTTTGAGAGGAAACAAACTCGGAAAAACGTTGTCGCCGGACTCTTCATCAGAAATTCATTGCCGCCAAACTCTTTCTGCCTCTCAATCAGGAACATCCTGTAATACCCCATGATTTTAATGACTTTTAAAATGGGTTATATTTTAAATTAATGGATTAATTGGATCTTATTATAAATTAATTCATTTGGGTTTTATCCGAATTGTGGATATTAAAATGGATGATTCTGAATATTACTTAAAGATATTTAGGTAATATATGAATGTGATGTCAATGATATGGCGGTATGATATAAATTCGATAATTTGAATTTTTAGTCAGACGCGGTATGGGACGTGTCGGGACTAATTTATTAAATTAAAAAGAAAATTTATTTTCTATCAACCTCATAGTCATTTCGACTGCGTCGTTGCGTCCGGAAGGTTCAAAATAGTCAGAAAAGTCTATTTGGATGTTGATATTGGGTCTCGGGTCATTTGGAAATGAAAAGACAACCCAAAAGGGCATTTTGGTTATTTTTACAAGGGGGATGAATAGTGATTTCGGGTTTTGTCTTATTATAAGTATTTAGAGATTAGTTGAATATGGGTTCATTCATCTCTTCTACACAAAATTGAAAAGTCATCTTCCTAGAGAGAGTGAAAGGTTGGTTGGGAAGGGAAAAGCTTGCTTGGAAAGGAGGAGAACCAAAGGTCAAAGGTCACCACCACCATCACCACCTGTGTTATTCTACTCCAAAGGATCAGATCTTCATTAGAGGCAAGTGTTTGATATTTGCAATTTAAGTTCGTATATTGTCCATGTTAGGATAGTTATAAAAAGAGATGATTTTCCTGTTTGGAAGATAAAAATGGAGTAGTAATGGATTTCTGGAAGTATGAAATATATAGGAATTAAACTCATGTTGTAGGTAGTTAGTAATCCAATAAATATTCATCAATTTGTGGAAGAAATTCTGAAAATAATTTAGTGTTCTTGAAGATAATATGTTGATAATTTTCTGGAAAAAGAGGCAAAAACGAGTGGAATGAGAAGAGACAATTTGGAATGTTTAGATCTTCTTTTTGAGTGCATTTGGATGAGATTTAAGAAAAACTCAAAACACATACCTAACTCAATTTTTCGTGTAGAATCCAAATCTGAAGTCGGATTGATGATTTGAATAATTTTTGGATCTGATTTTTCTGAGTATTTAAAATATGAGAATTCATGATGTTGTTTCTTTTTAATGTTGGTTCTTATCCCAAAGCTTTGGTAGATTTTTGGTGATTGTTAATGGGATATTATGGGACTTAGAGGAGATCAGTAAGACCTAGATAAGATTTGAATTGATTTGATTTGATTGGGATTTAATTGATTGGAATTATGTTAGTTAAATTGGAAGAAATTTCGGTTGCTAGATTCATGTGTTGGATTCTAATTTGTATGCATGAGGATTAAGGATAGGTCCAGTAGGGAAGATTTAATATAAGTGAGGGTACCCTTAGGGTTACAATTTGAATACCAAGGACTGAGTTTAAGCTCATTATTGATTTCGCAAGGACTGGGTGTAGTTCAAGAGCGTAGTGGTATGGCTCCTGGATAGAGATGGGAGTTTAGAAAACATTTGGTTGAAAGAGGGGATGAGGTTATTCCGATCGCATATTTGAAGTTGACGAACCTCCTCGATCGACAAAGTTAAGTAGTAGTGTATTGGAGGGGTTCCTTGTTTGGATTTTGCTTTGCGAGACGCTCCGCACATGAACCTTAACGACGTCGGGAGTGGAGAGATGTTATAGGATGCGAGGATAATTAAATTATGAAGTAAAGATATGACATTTTAATACGTGGGATTTAAAGAGATATAATACTACGTAAGGGAATAGTCTAAGGTTAATGTGAGTACCTTGTTGTTAGTATACTATAGGTATGATAATACCTATTTGATTGATTAATGATTATGTGTATGACATACCTAGATTACTTGCTATCAGTGGGAGGTTTGCGCGTGAGGGAAGTCATATCCGGATGAATCCATGGGATCTTTGATTTGTCGCTCGAGAACATAGGTCTATGAAAGACTCATCGGGGAGTTGATAAGTCCACTGACTATGGGTACATAGGTATGTGCGTGACCCATGGGTATGAGAACTATGTTCGCCTCCAATGATTGTGTTGTTGTTTGTGGTTCGAGGAATCTTAACGAACCTTTAGTCCCTTATTCGGCGACAAGCGATATTGGGACATGACAGCAGAGTAATGCATTGCACCGCAGCTGTGACTCGGGGTGCTGTATTATATATGAATATATATATAATGGATTAAATGAATGATTGGATTTATTGTGGTTAAATTATCTACTGTGTGATAATTGTAGATAACGGTGAATAGAGAAAGATAATGGAATTAAGTTAATGAATGTTTATTCTTAAAGAATTGAAAAGATTAACTCATATTAATGAGAAATGATTCATGTTAATGAGAAACTAATCATATAAATGAGAAATGTAAATGAATAATAATGTGACGTATGGTATGGGACATACGGGGATTATGATATGGGAATGGAATTATTATATGGAGACTAGAAAAGAGGAGTCATTAACTAGGAGGTTAATAGGAAACGTTAAGCGTGCACTCTAGTTGAGAGGTGAGAATAGCAAGTGAGAGTTGGGTCTAACATGTACATAATAAAATATTTATTGCAGTTGTTAAGTACTTGCTGTTTTAAAATTCATTTACACATTCGGGCTCTGACCCGTTTCCTTGCATATTTTCTTTTCTATTATATCTCCTATATCAGGTGTCCAGCAACAGGGACGCCAACCTTAGCGGATTATGACAGGCTATGGATTTATGGAGTTTTTCTTAGATGCCTATCTTCATTTGATTCACAATATTCTCTTAGTTGGGGCATGTCGCCCAAAGGATTCAGTTATCTTTTCTATCGAGGTCAAATACTATTGTGTTCGTGTCATTTTAATACATTTGATATTGTTTGAATTACTGTAATGGATTAATACTATTTGGGAATGTTTATTCCAATTGCATCTAAATTCTTTTGTGTTATCTATTTGGTTATCAGTGTTGTAGAATAAAATGTGTTGTGTTATTCTTAAACTGGAAATGGATTTTGTTAAATTAAAATTTGAAAAGTTTTTAACACCAGCTTAATTGAGTAGTGGGTGAGTTGTAAATGTTTTCGACAGTGATGCTAAGAATGAGCCAACTGTATATTCTGTTTTAATTTGGTATGGGGCTGGCCACCCGGTATTTAATTAGGCGGGGTGTTACTGGGCGTCTGACTAAAAATTCAAATTATCGAATTTATATCATACCGTCATATCAATGACATCACATTCATATATTACCTAAATATCTTTAAGTAATATTCAGAATCATCCATTTTAATATCCATAATTCGAATAAAACCCAAATGAATTAATTTATAATAAGATCCAATTAATCCATTAATTTAAAATATAACCCATTTTAAAAGTCATTAAAATCACGGGGTATTACACATCCTCTCTCTCGCTCTGTATTCATCAGATGACACAAACCCGAAAATGAATTTTCTTTTGTAACGCACGCCGTTACAAACCCAAAAATGCATTCTATCTCAGATTTCTTTTGTAACTCACTCTCTCTGTAATGTGTTCATCAGAACCCAAAAAATTTCTACAATCTCTAAGGGTTTGAAAGATAGAATCATTTTTTCTGATGTGGGTTTTAGGTTAACACATTTAATCTTGAAAAAAAAATTGTTTGACATACTTCTATGGATTTAATGTTGAAATAAATTTTTGTGCATTGAATCTCGAAATAAATCTTGAAATAAATTTTTATGGATTTAATCTTATTCGTGACTGCTGATTTTTTCTTATTCGTGTGTATAGATTTATTCTTGTTGTGTGTGCTGATTTTTTGTGATAACCCCCGCCCCATTCATATTTCTATCTTGTTTTCGATCTTAATAATGTATTGTTTAGAGTCAAAATGATTTTGATTACTTAAATTTGTAGTTACATGCCTTTATAATACATGTCATTATTTTTACGAAACATTTGTAGTAGATCTTGACAGTTTGGTCAAACCTATAATCTTTTTTTTTCTATTTTCTTTGAAGAATGAGATGAAGCGCCTTGAATCTGAATCAATATCTAAGGATGGTACCATGATTAGCTCAGACGAGATAGCAGATAAAGTTCTTGGCACAAGATCTAGATATATTAATGGTCTTGGGTACAGTCCATAAAGAAAGGATTCTAGAATTAATATAATGCGATTGAGGAATGCTGAATTGGAAGAGGCACTTAAGCAGTCTATAAAAGTTCAAGAAGATTTGATGGCTCGTCTACAAGGTCGTGAGGTAGAGGCAACAATTCAACGAAAAGAGTCAGTGGCATAAAAGGATGATATGGAGACTCAACGTGCAATGCTAAATGCCATTCTAGCTCGATAAGAGGAGTCCGATAAGTTGATTCATTCATTGATCACATCACGTACATCATCTTTCGGACGATGGTAATCTAGACATCCTTTAATTTTCCTAATCCAATGCTTTAAAATGTTCACATTCGTAATTGATTATTATCTCTTTAATTATCAACTTCTGGCCATCATTATAATATTTTCATGATAAACACGAATCAAATCCTACTTTATCTTAGCTAATGATATTGTATTCTCTTAATTGCAGATTTGACGTGACAAGAAGTTATTTTTGGGGCGCCATGAAATTTTGACATTTGACGTTTGTAAATGGAATCTAAGACTTCTAAGTCCTTTAACTAGTTAAAGTTATTTTTTTCCACATGAATTATTTTCGTTTGAAAGGGGATGAAATGTGGGACTTCTACGTCCTTTAACAAGTGTTTAGGTGACCTGACAGTGTATGTATGCGTGACTTAATGTGGATTTTGTTTATGATAATTTAGTTATTTTGTGGATTTTAACAAATGTGTATTTTTAGATGGTAATTTGTTTAAATTTGGTGGCATACATTAATTTATCAAATTCATTTTCAAAATAAAAAATATATGTTTTGAAACACTCAGTTACAAAAATATTTTAGTAGTTAAATATGCAATTGATAAATAAAAGTGAGGTTTATGAGTCGATAGTTTATTATTGAAAAATTAATGATTAAGAATCATTTAATAATTAAATTTCGTAGTCAATTGATCTTGAGGGAAGGCACAAATTTTTTAGCTAAAAGTTTCTAACTCTAGTTTACTGATAGAATTGGCAACCAAATGAAGACATTTAGCAATAAAATGTTAAACAATTATCTATAAAAATTTGTAAATTTCGTAGCTAAAAGCTTCTAACATACTAGTTATAGATATAATTGGCAACGAAATAAAGACATTTAACAATGAAATGTTGAACAACTAACTACAAAAAATTGTAAATTTCGTAGCTAAAAGCTTCTAACACACTAGTTATGGATAGAATTGGCAACGAAATGAAGACATTTAGCAACGAAATGTTGAACAATTAGCTACAAAATAAATTGTAGCCTAAATATGATAATTTTCCCGAAAAACATTTCGTGGCAAATGACCTAAACAATTGGCAACGAAAATTAATTTCGTGGCCATATACATTTAGCAATGGGCATTTGGTCACGAACTCTCTACGAAATTATTTTCGTTGCTACAACCTATCAGCAACGAAATATCCACGTTTGGCTACGAAAAAATTCGCAGTTAAATGTAAGAATTGTTGTAGTGATTGGTCACAACCCTTAAAGCAGCCCCAAAAAGATATATTTATTCTACTCAAAACCTAATTTAAATTTCTTCTCGTAATAATCCAGTTTAAATCTCATATTACAATTAAAATTAAGTTTATAAGAATTTTTCATGAATTAATTATACAACTAAAACCCAAAAATCATCGTTAGTGACCAAATTGCAGCAGTCCGTTTGACAACAATCTCGTTAGAAGGAGATTGGAGTTGTGCATATCTTTCATCCAAAAAAATGCAAATTCGAATTAAAAGCCCCATAAATTACATTAATATCTAATCCAACACCACAATTCTAAATAATTTTTTATTACTATTTAATATCTAAAACAAAAAATAAGGTTTAATTTGAAAAGTTCAAATATTTAGCCCTAGTTTCTTTTTCGCATCGAATGAAGTCTAAATACATCATGGAATTCAGATCCAACCATGAAAATAAAATCAAGATTCAATTGATTTTATGAAGTTAAATCCTAAACCTTAAGATCTAGTCATAGAATCATATACCAAAATGATCCGATTTAAGGCTTTGCATAAAAAATCCTAAGTATTCCAAAATTAGATATAATTACACTTATCCCAATTCACCCGATGATAAACAGGATTAAGATATTATATTCAAATCCTAAACATGTGTTATAAATCACATAATTAACCCATAACTTGGATTACAAGCAAATTACAAATTATAAATGTGATATAGAAAGAGATTTATTATCTGAACGTATGAACAATGGATCTCCACGTGTGATCCTTATTTCTTCTGTCCCAAAATCTCCTTGAGTTCTCCCAATGTTTAAGGCTTCTAGGGTTTATTTCCCTTAATTAGTCCTTAAATTTGTAGGTCCCCATTAGGCCAATTTTGGGGACTCAGAATACTACCCATAGTAGTCCGAAAATTAGCCTAAGAGCATACATATCCCTCGTGTCCAAATTACAAAAAAAATATAACCGGTCCTCCATATCATTATAGAGCCCGCTACAAATGGCAGTACCTCATAACTCGCCCTAATACCCTATAATGTAACATAAAACACATACATATTCATTTCATAGGTAACCACATATCATCAAACTTAATTAATAACACATATTAATTAAATATAACAAGCGACACAAACAAATTACATGGCATACAATTTCAGTCATATGGCATAAAAATTACATGGATTACCTTAAACTTCCTAGAAAATATGGAAATCTATTTTTTCTCTCTTAGGGAACTTGAAAACAAAACCAATATTAAGGAATTTGAAAAATTATTCATAGGGAGCGTGCTTGATCAAATACCAACCCTAATCCTCTTTTGTGATTTTCTTCTAGACGATCTCATATTCACTCAGTCCCTTCTCTGATGGGGCCGACAATCACTTCACTACCTATGATGTTTTGGCGGCGATGAGAGTTGGCTTTTGGGTCTCATCTCTAAAGAATAATTTTTGTTCGCTATCCTGTTGTGCATCCTCTGGAAAAATTAACCCATTTTTGCAAACTAATTCCAAGAATAATGATATGAGTGTCGAAGAAATCTCCGAAAGGATTCTCAAAGTGCATTAAATGGTTGTACATTAGGGTGGATCACGTGTGATATACAAATACGTAATGCATTTTGAGAAATGTGTTGGGTTATGTTTTCAGACGCGTAGCATTATAACGACAGAAAGCGAAGTTAAAAAAAAGAGATCACCATTGGAACAATTCAGAAGATTGTTTCTTAGAAACATAATTCGATGATAAGAATGACTATCCCCAAGGTGAGGCTTCTAGCAGTTAATGATTTAAATTAATTTAACATTCTCAAGCGTTCGCTGAGAACGGTTCTACGAAAATTAAATGGCGTAGTTTTGTGATGTAAAAATGTTAACTTTTAGTGGATGCCTAAAAGACCGGAAATGTATGTTGAGTGTTATTCTATTTATATCCTTTTGCAAAGTGTCTTTTTTCAACGTACATTTGAAATTTGGGGTTATTTTTGGGAATGTAGTGACAGAGCTTCAAATGGCAAGGAATGGGTCATGGGTTTATATGATTCGTAACCTCACTTTGATACCACGTGTAAATCTTAATGGGCTTATCAATTCCCCAATAACCAATCTTGAAGAATTTTGTTTCTCACATAACATAATAACAAACAATAAGCAAAAACGTACCATAAACCATTGTAGTGTTTGTGTTGTACTAATTAAACGGTCATAACAAAAACTTGGTGTTACTCTCTCTTTACCCCTTTAATAATTTCTCACACTTAATGTGTTATCCTACTGAAATTTTCTCCAAGAACCAAAGAGGGGCAATGGTGTGGGCTTTTATAGGGTAGAGATGACCGAATTCTAAACCAATATTTATGTCTCTTCATTATCAAAAGGACATGTATTAAATAAACATCTTAACCAACAAAAATAAGACACATGTAATTATTGGATATATCCTTGCAAAACGTCCACAATAATAACAATAAATACTTAAATAATCGTGTGGGCAATACAAAAAATATCAATACGTTAAAACATTTCAAATAGTCAAATCTTTCATCTCCTTATTCCAAAAGCCATAGCGATGATCGAAAAAATCACCCAACACTAGAAGACACATGAAAAGGAAACCTTAAAGATTTTCTATGGTTACCTTTATTGAAAAATAGTTTTATTACTCATCTTCAATGCTTCACACAAATAACGTCTCTCAACGCGTTCTGTAATTTTCCCCGATCAATTTTGTTGTAGTTGTATTTGGGAATTTAGGCTATTTTGCTACATGTGGAAATTTGTTGTTTAGAATTGTGGAGTTGATGTTGGTTTATGGTTTATTCAGCCACATTTATCGTCTATTGCGAGAGTAGTATTATATTAATGGTTATTCACATACCTTACTCGTCATTGAAGGACTATAAAAATGACGAGCAAAGTCGAAAGCCGAAAAAAAATGATGAGAAAAGTATAATTATGAAAACTAAATGGGTGGCAGATTCAAACACTCATTTTCTTTTTAATATTACACAATCAGTTTTCCATAAAATGGTGGCTTATTTTTCTCAACTCAAATCATCAACAAACTAATATATTAAAGAAAAAGTTTTGTTTCATTAAAATATGAAATAGTCTCCATTATGTACAAATGATTCGGAACCACATTTCCTATTTTGAAAACTTATTTATTGGAATATAATTCTTTTGAATATTATTGAAATCTTTCTTGAAATATGAAATATGTTGCCATTTTTACAAGTCATTTATATTACCTAACTTCTCATATCTTATTAATAAATAAGTCTTTGACCAATTAAATAATAGGGAATTTAGAAATAAACACAATTGTCTTAAAAATAATCTCAGATATTGATTTTAGCTCCGAATTGTGAGTTTAATTTTAAAAGTCACTGTGGTGATACATCTGCAATAGCTACCGTGTGATTGGAACTTTTTTGACATCCTCAAATGGAAAAGACACTAAAAAGTGATCGATGTGGTAACAAGTGATCCACATTAGCTTCAAATTTATCCCGACTAAAGTCATTATCTTCCACATAATGCCATTTTTCACATTTCAATTTTATCATTTTATATAGCGACTTTTGATAAAAAAAAAATGGGGTGATTAGGTGTGAATGATTAAAAACAAATCCAACGTATTAATTTATATTCAAGTAATGAATAGACATATTTTCTTCACTTTAGAATTCCACCTTAAAAACCATATGTCCGGTAAAATATAATATTTGATAAGAACAACTATTTAAATGTTTCAGGCAATCAATAGCCTCAATGACCATCATATTGCTTTGGAGGAGGGTCAAGAAATTTGAATTCAAATAAACATGTGAAAATAATTCTCAAAATTAGCCACAATTCTTGTTTAATTGAACTTATTCTCATTTTGTTAACAAATAATATTTCATCAGATCTTTTTCACATGTTCTGATCACACAATTTCACTTGTTTCTAATTTGGTCAGATTAAATTTTGAACCTCCAAAGAATATCATCAATAAAAGAGCATATGTTGGCATGAACTCAATTTTATTTTATTACTTGACATATCATACAACGATACGTTTTAAAAAATAATATGTAATGTGGTTATTACATCGTATATTTTCAAATAAAAGAAAAAACATCAGTCCATGCTTAACACTCATGTCACGATTTTTATTTTCCCGCTACTAACACGTTTGGGCCGAAATAATCCTCAATGCATGACCATGTAAGATGTCGAGTTTATGAGCTCCAAATAAAGTAAGTATCAATTCGGTGGTAAGGAGAAACGGAAAGATAAGGTAGAAGTAAAATGGTCAACTTAGCAACCCATTGGAGGAGGGGAGGATGTGTAGTAGTATGGTGGAGGTGGTGAATGAGAAGGTGGTGGTGGAGATTTGTAGTGATATGGAGGAGGTGGCGATGGAGATGGTGGAGGTGGGGACTGGTAGACATATGTGGGTGGCGGTGACGGAGACGGAGGTGGTGGTGATTTGTAAATGTAAGGTGGAGGAGGGTAAGGAGAAGGAGGAGGTGGTGAATTATAATAATAGGGTGGAGGTGGTGAAGGGGAAGGTGGTGGTGGTGAACGGTAAACATAAGGAGGGGGTGGTGATGGAGATGGAGGAGGTGGAGACTTATACTGGTAGGGTGGTGGTGGTGAAGGAGACGGCGGTGGTGGTGACTTGTAGACATATGGAGGAGGGGGTGATGGAGATGGTGGTGGTGGAGATTTATACAGGTAAGGTGGGGGTGGAGAAGGAGATGGTGGTGGTGGAGATTTGTACACGTAAGGAGGTAGAGGTGATGGAGAAGGTGGTGGTGGGGATTTATAGATGTAAGGTGTAGAAGGGTGTCTACCTATAAAAAAGTAAAAATATTATTTTATTAGAAATACTGAGAAGAAACCCAGGGTCCCGACAGAAACTCATATTGAGCAGGAACCCCCCCGGGGTCCCGGTAGAAACTCATATTGAGCAGGAACCCCCCGGGGTCCTGAAGAAACTCATATTGGGCAGGAACCCCCCAGGGTCCCGGCAGAAACTCATATTCAACAGGAATCCCCAGCAGAGTCGCCAAATGTAGGAGGGTCGTGAGACTGGGGTCTATGAATAACTGGAAAGGGTGAGGCGTGACCCACTCCAATGGACGCTGTCTGCAAGTCTTCAAGGTCTCCTGGTGCAACTTCTGAAGAAAACTTCTCCTTCTGGTAACAATGGAACTCAAGCTTCAACTCACTCCCTGCAAGAAGATTAACTTTCACAGCAAAAATAGCAATTTTCTCAAGGGAAACACCTGAGAGTGATGGCTGTCAGTGGGGAGTGAAGGAACAAGGCACTCAACACTAAGAGAATGAGCAGGGAGAGAATACTAGGTAGGTCTGGTGATATTTTAGCAGAGTAACAGTGCAATTTTTCTTCTATATCCATGCCTATGACCTTGCCCAGGGGTCCTATTTATACTTGGGCACTAAGGCTGGGTTGGCACTTTTGGCGCCAAAACTTAGAGGGTTGGTGAGGGACAAAGTCTGCAGTGTACTATTTGTCCCTACCTGCAGGCAGGTCTGCCTGTCCCTTCTGGCAGATGCCCCCTGGCGCCGACCAAAGTTCAAAAGTAAATATGTCTTCTAATGGAGACAAAATATCTGATTTGCTAAATATCTTTTGAAACGGTAACTTTGATAAAAACTTTGTAAACTTGAGGGGGGGTCTCAAGGACCACCTCCTCTAAAATATTTGCAAGCTTGAGGGGGGTCTCGAGAACCCCCTTCTAAAATCATTTTTCTTGAGAGGGGTTTAGAGGACCCTCTCCTCTAAAATCATTTTATAAATAATTCTTTTCTTGTGAGCAGCCAGCCCTTTGGCTGCTTACTTCACTTGTGACTAAGTGTGAGGTGTGTGAGGATTGGGTGACTCTAGGGTCTCCTACTAGTATTCTCTCAATCCTATAGTGCTAAGTGGTTGAGCTTGCTCAACATACCTTGTCCCTCAGCCGCCAAGCCAAAACTCCCAGGAGGTCCCAACGCGCCTGTTCGAGCCCGGCTTGCTCGACTAGGCAACCTGTACAAGAAAGTAAAGTGTTAGTGCTGTTGTTCATTTAGAGACTGCCGTTTTATGATGGAAACCCCTGTAGCAGCACTTCTCGAATAACATTTCTGCAGTGACACTTGCAGTGGCGCTGACTCTTGCGGTGACGCCGACTTTCTCAACTGTCATTATTGCAGTGGCCCTTGAAGCGGCGCTGGCACTTGAAACGGTGCCGACCTTTGTCCTGGCGCCGACGCTCGAAGTGGCGCTGATGTTTGAATCTGCGCTGACATGTGAGGCGGCGCCGACCCTCGTCGTGGTGCCGACGCTTGCAGCGGCGTCGACACGTGAAGCGGCGCCGACGCTCAAAGTAGCGCTGATACTTGAATTGGCGCTGACATGTGAGGCGGCGCCGACCTTTGTCGTGGTGCCGACGCTCGGAGTGGCGCCGACGCTCGAAGTGGCGTTGACGCTTGAAGTGGCGCTGACGCCTGAGGTAGCGCTTATGCTTGAATCGGCGCCGACCCTTGTCCCAGCGCCGGCGCTCGGAGTGGCGGCGACGCTCAAAGTGGCGCTGACGCTTGAAGTGGCGCTGACGCCTGAGGTAGCGCTGATGCTTGAACCGGTGCTGATATGTGAGGCGGCGCCGACCCTTGTCGCAGCGCCGACGCTCGAAGTGGCGCCGACGCTCGAATCGGCGCCGACCCTTATCGCAGTACCGACGCTCGAAGTGGCGCCGTCGCTCGAAGTGGCGCTGACGCCTGAGGTAGCGCTGATGCTTGAACCGACGCTGACATGTGAGGCGGCGCCGACGCTCGAAGTGGCGCCGACGCTCGAAGTGGCGTTGACGCTTGAAGTGGTGCTGACGCCTGAGGTAGCGCTGATGCTTGAACCGGCGCTGACATGTGAGGCGGCGCCGACCCTTGTCGCGGCGCCGACGCTCGAAGTGTCAACGACGCTGCAAGTGTCAGCGCCGCTGCAAGGGACAGCGCCGCTGCAAGTGTCGGCGTCGCTTCAAGTACCAGCGCCGATACAAGGGTCAGCGCCGCCGCAAGTGTCGGTGCCACTGCAAGTGTCAGCGCCGCTCCAAGTGCCTGCGCCGGTCGAAGTGCCAGCGCCACTTCAAGTATCAGCGCCACTTCAAGCGTCAGCGCCGCTTCAAGTGTCAGCGCCGCTTCAAGCGTTAGCGCCACTCCGAGCGTCGGCGCCACTCCGAGCGCCGGCGCCGGGACAAGGGCCGGCGCCGCCTCACATGTCAGCGCCGGTTCAAGCATCAGCGCTACCTCAGGCGTCAGCGCCACTTCAAGCGTCAACGCCACTTCGAGCGTCGGCGCCACTTCGAGCGTCGGGCGCCGCCTCACATGTCAGCGTCGGTTCAAGCATCAGCGCTACCTCAGGCGTCAGCGCCACTTCGAGCGACGGCGCCACTTCGAGCGTCGGCACCGCGATAAGGGTCGGCGCCGATTCGAGCGTCGGCGCCACTTCGAGCGTCGGCGCTGCGATAAGGGTCGGCGCCGCCTCACATATCAGCGCCGGTTCAACCATCAGCGCTACCTCAGGCGTCAGCGCCACTTCAAGCGTCAGCGCCACTTCGAGCGTCGGCGCCACTCCGAGCGCCGGCGCCGGGACAAGGGTCGGCGCCGCCTCACATGTCAGCGCCGATTCAAGCATCAGCGCTACCTCAGGCGTCAGCGCCACTTCAAGCGTCAACGCCACTTCGAGCGTCGGCGCCACTCCGAGCGTCGGCACCACGACAAAGGTCGGCGCCGCCTCACATGTCAGCGCCAATTCAAGTATCAGCGCTACTTCGAGCGTCGGCGCCGCTTCAAGTGTCGACGCCGCTGCAAGCGTCGGCACCACGACGAGGGTCGGCGCCGCCTCACATGTCAGCGCAGATTCAAACATCAGCGCCACTTCGAGCGTCGGCGCCAGGACAAAGGTCGGCACCGTTTCAAGTTCCAGCGCCGCTTCAAGGGCCACTGCAATAATGACAGTTGAGAAAGTCGGTGTCACCGCAAGAGTCAGCGCCACTGCAAGTGTCACTGCAGAAATGTTATTCGAGAAGTGCTGCTACAGGGGTTTCCATCATAAAACGGCAGTCTCTAAATGAACAACAGCACTAACACTTTACTTTCTTGTACAGGTTGCCTAGTCGAGCAAGCAGGGCTCGAACAGGCGCGTTGGGACCTCCTGGGAGTTTTGGCTTGGCGGCTGAGGGACAAGGTATGTTGAGCAAGCTCAACTACTTAGCACTATAGGATTGAGAGAATACTAGTAGGAGACCCTAGAGTCACCCAATCCTCACACACCTCACACTTAGTCACAAGTGAAGTAAGCAGCCAAAGGGCTGGCTGCTCACAAGAAAAGAACTATTTATAAAATGATTTTAGAGGAGAGGGTCCTCTAAACCCCTCTCAAGAAAAATGATTTTAGAAGGGGGTTCTCGAGACCCCCCTCAAGCTTGCAAATATTTTAGAGGAGGTGGTCCTTGAGACCCCCCCTCTAGTTTACAAAGTTTTTATCAAAGTTACCGTTTCAAAAGATATTTAGCAAATCAGATATTTTGTCTCCATTAGAAGACATATTTGCTTTTGAACTTTGGTCGGCGCCAGGGGGCATCTGCCAGAAGGGACAGGTAGACCTGCCTGCAGGTAGGGACAAATAGTACACTGCAGACTTTGTCCCTCACCAACCCTCTAAGTTTTGGCGCCAAAAGTGCCAACCCAGCCTTAGTGCCCAAGTATAAATAGGACCCCTGGGCAAGGTCATAGGCACGGATATAGAAGAAAAATTGCACTGTTACTCTGCTAAAATATCACCAGACCTACCTAGTATTCTCTCCCTGCTCATTCTCTTAGTGTTGAGTGCCTTGTTCCTTCACTCCCCACTGACAGCCATCACTCTCAGGTGTTTCCCTTGAGAAAATTGCTATTTTTGCTGTGAAAGTTAATCTTCTTGCAGGGAGTGAGTTGAAGCTTGAGTTCCATTGTTACCAGAAGTAGAATTTTTCTTCAGAAGTTGCACCAGGAGACCTTGAAGACTTGCAGACAGCGTCCATTAGAGTGGGTCACGCCTCACCCTTTCCAGTTATTCATAGACCCCAGTCTCACGACCCTCCTACATAAGGAGGAGGAGGTGATGGGGAAGGTGGTGGTGGGGATTTGTAAACATATGGAGGTGGTGGTGACGGAGATGGTGGAGGTGGGGATTTGTAAATGTATGGAGGCGGTCGGGACGGAGATGGTGGTGGTGGTGAATTGTAAACGTAAGGAGGGGGAGGTGACTGAGATGGTGGTGGGGGTCAATTATAAATGTATGGTGGTGGTGGTGATGGCGATGGTGGTGGTGGTGATTTATAGACATAGGGTGGTGGAGGTGAAGCATAAATGTAAGGCCAGCGGTCGGCCGCTACATTGATAGCTGTCACACAAATTGTCAACACAAACAACATATGGTGCTTAAAATCTGCCATTTCCGGCAACTTAAAGAGCTGCCTCCCCAAGTCTTGAAATTTGTTTAGCTAGTTGAAGGCTTTTGATAAACTACAATACTACTATATCTGAATGCCTCTACTAAGGAAAGGCTATTCCTTTATATAGTGTATCCTGTCAATTTTTTAAGCATTAGTTTAATAGAGTATTTGGAACCTTTCAACTCTAACCAATCGCTCAATTGTTAATTGAACAAGTGGATACATAATTGGTCACATCAGTACAGTTTCCCACATATGCAAAGAAGTAGTCAAATTTAATTAATCTAAGGATATATTGGTGGTTCGGTGATACAGAAAATAATATGAATATTATATGATTGATTAATTGGTGAAAAAACTTTTAATATGAAGATAAAAAAAATGAATTCTAGTTACAAGTATTGTGGACCATACATTTAAATAATACATTGGCAACTCAAAACCAACTTGGACAAAATCAACAAAAAGTGACAGTTATTTGCCCTACGGAACAAACCCATTTTACAGAATGCTGCAATATTATATATAACTATTTAATTCCAATAAACCAAACAAACAAATATAGGTCTTGTCAAGTAAAATTGGAAGTAACAATCCGTGTTATCTAGTAGTACGTACAAATATTCAGTCATATATTAGTTTGTATCGCAGTGGTTCTTGGATATACCATATTTTGTTCAAAAATTAAAAGAAATAATGAATTTACAAAAAAAAGTGACATGTACATCAATTGGTTAAGTAACATTCGAATTACAAAAAAAAAAGGTAATGTGTAGTTTCATGACGTGTTGTGTTGTGTCGTGTGAGTATTGTTGTATCTCTTAAATTCATTCGAATCAAGGTGGAAACAAAACATATCCGAATGATGTAGACACGATATTATTCAAAGAGATAAATATGAGATAACTTTAGACTGATGAACTTTTAAGGCGATAAAGTAAAATTAAATTTAGATATAAGATATTTGGGGGAGAAAAATATGTTTTCAATTTAGAAATAAAGTAATTATTTTTTTACGTGTTCAGGCTAAACGACTTGACTAGGGCCCAACCCGAACAAAACATAATTCCAACACACTATGATCCAGTTATAAAATTGAACGGATTTAGATCCGACCAATTATAACTTTTGGAATTAATGACCAAACTCAAACCCAACCAACCCATCGAATTTGTATTTATCTTTTTGGTGGTTCATGTCGCGTCCACATTCGTCTAATTGTATAATGGTGTTAGGAGGACACATGCAAATGTGAATTCCTAATTCCATGTTTTATATGTGTTGAGTTAAGAAGTAAGTATATTAAATTGATTTCATCTTGATATTAATAAAAGATGGAAAGACTAATAATGGTTTTTCCAAACATGTTCCAAAAAATAAAAAAATAAAAAAAATATTACCAACTATGGGGTGTCATTTGGAACAACATGGTCAATTTGTCAAAAATAAAAAAACTTGTCATTTGCAAGAAGTAACTTGCTCACATGAAACTGACGTCTTGTTTTAATAATCAATAACAATTCGAGTGGGTCATATTCAGAAACAAAAATATATATACATTCATATAAAGAAAAAAAATGGATACAATACATATTTTTTAACTGAAAAACTACTGTGATAAAATCAGCGGAGGGGGGCCAATTTTTATGACTTAGGTAAATAACCAACAAAATGGAGGGTGGGTTTAGTTACCTAAAATGTGAAGTAAAACTCCGTGTCATTAGGTTAGTTGGTAGGAAACAATCAAAGTCATATCCTAGTTTGTATTTGAAAGAATTAGGTTCACTAAATGAAAACTCCTTTGACATTTTTTATTTTAAGTTTAGAATATATTTTTTTATTTTTGCTTCAAAAAATACATCTTCATATAAAAGACTCAAAAACATTGTTTCATTGTTTTTAATCGTATATTGGAATAAAGTATGTCAAAAAAATAGACTTTAAACTTTTTGGAACATAAAAAAATCAGTTGTATTAAGTGCAAAATGTACTTCTCTTCTAGTACATAAACACAAATAGTCCGTTTGGTTGACAATGGGCAAAGACTGAGCATGACAAAGGCAAATTTTGCCTAGACAAATTTACCTAGTTTTTTACATGAGGCTATCAAACAACCATTAGGCGAAATTAAAGTCAATCCAATTAGTTTATTTAAAAATAATTTTTATATTATATTAAAAAATCTTTAAAAAAAAATTTACAATATTTTTATATTACGTTTTTTAAAAAATTTTGTAAAACATTTTCTTAACTATTTTTTATAATATTAAAAACAGTTTTTATAACATTACGAAACAGTTTTTAAATACTCCTAATAGTTTTTTTAATTATTTAGAACATTTTTTTTAAATATTAAAACTGTTTAAGAAGTTAGCAAATTTGTTGATTTCCCACTCAAATAGGTAAGCAAAATTTGCCAACACCTTATGGATATGAGGTGTTGTACATTGTCAAATAACTTGTAGGCAAACTTTTGTACCAAACATACAGTGGAAGCCCGAAGATGTATGTTTAGTACTTTTAAATGGGCCCAGAGCTTAGGTATACCTTTGGAATAAGATTTGCAGTAATTTGGGTAGTGATTAGGACAGATTTGGAGACCCGCAACTAGGCATTCGAACGACATACTAACGAGGGTAAAAATCTTAGGTAGTGGAGGTTCATTCGATCTTTGTTAGAAACCTATTTCAAACGAGATGAACTTCTCATTCGAACCGAAGGGTCTTTGTTCGAACAAGACTGGGATCTCGTTCGAACGACTCTCATTCTCATTCGAACCTTAGAATTTCTCCAAAATTCCAAATTCTCCCAATTAATTTCCAACATGGAAAAGGAAGGCCGTGAAATTAATTTTTATGTAGAGATTCCTAAGTATGTTTTCTGATTCTGCAAAACCTCGGGCTTTTATTGTTGACTCGATTGGGAGAAATTGTGGAAATAATAAATCCGAAATTACTCCAATTAGTTACTCTTTTGAGATTTTAAGGAACATTGAAGACTCCAATAAGTTATTTTTAGATAAATGGAATTTATCAAATTAGAGAAAAAGATTCTTTTCCGTATTTAACTACAAAGGAGAAATTAGCTCCAAAACGCAATTCACGGATAACTGTTACTCGTTCTGGATTTCGTAAATTTTCTTATATTTTCTTTGCTTTAACACTTGTAAGTTCCCTATGAGAGGTTTTTTCTCATCCCAATATATAAAAGTATGTTTTTAGTTTAAAAAAAGTCTTAATCATTCATACTCACCCGTTCCACGTTAAGTTTCTTATCAAATTTTTTCCGCATAAATTAAGGATACATGTAATCATGGAAAAAGTATTTTTTTTTGTGAGATTACCTTTTGTCGCACGGGTCAATATTAAAAACTACTTTTAAGATTCACTGTTAGTTTTGTGCATGGGTCAATATTAAAAGTAGTTCTTGTGTACGTATTAGTATTAGTAGTGGGTTTCAAAACATAGCAATACCTAATTTATGATTTTTAGAATAATTATTATAAGACAAACTAAACAACACCCATTTGCAGTAATATGAACCCAAACACAAAACTAACAGTGAATGTCAACCATTTGCAAGATTTAGTTGAATAGATATATTAGAAAGGAAGAAACGCACACACAGAAAAAATTGAAGATGAAAAAAAAAGGAACATAATATAAAGGAAATAAAAACCCACATAACTAACTTTCTTGTTTTGTTTATTCTTTAATTTTCTATTTTCAGACCCTGTAATTTTATACTAACACTACCATGTAACCCATGCGATGTTCAAGAAATAAATATAATGATAATTATAAAAAACAGTATATATATATATATATATATATATATATATCGTAAATTCAATATTAAATCTTAAGGCCCTTATAAACGGTTAATTTTTTCATTAATAAAATTTGTCTATTATTTTTATTACAGAAAAACAATTATACACATATATATATTTTGATTAGTAAATGATGCAATAAAACATGCCCGCCTAAGGGGACGGAATCCCGTATACAGGAAGTGTACAAAAGCATAAAGCAAGGACCGTAGTCCATAACCGACTAGCCTAGCACTTGTAACTCCTCCAAAAACACAAGCAAAAGAGACATCGATGAATCTGATCTCTTCCTATTTTTTATATATAAAAACTTCCAAACAACTGTACGTATTTTTTATTAAAAAATTATACATATTTTAATTTGTTTTTAGTTTAAAAAGCTATATGTCATATATAGACACAAAGCTTAAAGTTTTTTCTATAAGTACAACGTTAAAAAAGTTTTTATAACCAAAAACTTTTCTTATTTATATAAAAACAATTTTAAAATTTTGAATGTTTTTGTTAACCTTTTTCTAGAAATAAAAATGTTATATATATGTAGTGGTATTAGTAGCATTGTGTAATGTGATTTGAGTGGAGAATGACGAAAAGAGATTAATTGAATGTAGATTGTGTTGGATCGAGAACTTAATTAATGGAGTCTAGAATGGATCACCTACTTAGTTTTCAAGGGACATTTGATTTATTTATTTATTTGGTTTCAAAGAAGTCTTTGGTTTATTTTATTTCAAAGAAGACAATTGTAACACCTCGTAATTTCTGGGTTATTATTTCTAATTAATTAATTTAGTGATTAGTAATTTACTTGTGTCATAAATTAATGAGAATTAATTAATGGGAATATTCAAAAGTGAATATATTTAAATAAGTTAACGCGTGAGAGTTAATTTTAGAAATTTATTCCGGATGGTGATTTTGAGCACGCGATTGAGTCCGTTAGGGCCAAAATAGTTCGAAGGGAGTGGTTATATGCATACATTGGATTTTGGTGCCTAATTAGACATATGTGAGCTCCATATAGAAATTGTGGACCCTTTTTATAAGTCCCATAGGACCAAAAACATGAGTAGGGTTTTTAAGCCCAAATGTGTAAGGGTTAGGCATCATTAAATCACATTAGAAGACTAAAGCGGGAAAAGGCTAAGGGAGAGCCAAAGAGAAGAGGAACTTGTGGATCTTGGAGAGATGACTTTAATCAATTCAACACCTTCATTCAAGACCTAGATCTTCATTTTTAAGGCAAGTGGTTTAAATTTTGATTATTAAATTGCATATATCATTTCATTTTCAAACTCGGGCTCTGACCCGTTTATATTTTCTTCCTCCATGTATATATATTGTATTACTTCAGGTGTTCCTCCGCAAGGACGCCTTTGATGTTATCCATCCAGGGTATTTGTGGAGCTGTGGCAGTAGCGGACTGTTGCAGCACTTTTCTTTAGTCGACTCCTATCTTTGTATATCTAGATTAGGATTTAGTTTGTATATTGAGTTAGTATTCAAGTGATGTAGATGAACACTTTCATATTTCATTAGCAGATTATTGTATTGTCTGTTACCCGACAGCATATTGGGGTATTTCATTGTTGAGATTTTGTAATACAATGTATTGTACTCTTTCATTATTGGGCATGCACACTTCACTCGTCATAGTTAGATGTTTATAGTTGGTTGAGTTGCATTATTGGTTTTGTTTTTGTTGTTAAATGTAAAAGTTTTAAAATTTTGACAATTCGCACTTAATGATTTCGGGTAGTTAGCCTTATATTAAAGTGTTTAGTTGTTGATGTTGAGACTGTACCATCTAGGATACCTGATTTATGTAGTATAGGGCTGGCCACCCGTTATTATTTAGAGCGGGTTGTCACCTTCGGTTGGTCAAAAAATTATAAAAATTCATTTTAAAAAATACAATATACATGTCAGCAATTCCATTAAACTTCTAGGAAACATTGAATGTGCAAAAAATGTCTGTCAAGATTTGGTGATTAACGAAGCTCGAAATTCTAAACGGGCAACCAATAATGTCAATGAATCACCACCTCAAATATAATTTAAGTTCTTCTACCCCTATACTAATAAGTATGAAATATATAATTAAAAGCGGTAGGGATATAACTAACTATAAAAGTGAGAACTCAACCCATATACCAACGCCCACAATGTCACCTGTAAGTACAACGTACCCAATCTTATAATACAATATATAAATGTAACATATGGTCTATTTATTTTAAACGTCCAGAGTTGGACTAAAGTATCTCTTTTATATAATCATAATATATCACATGAAGTACACTTTCTTCGGCGAGCATGTCTTGCTTATGTCGATAGATTTGTACGAGTCCTTCACCTAACGGACTTAAACATAATAGATTTTTTTAACAATAAATTTATTTATAAACAATAAGAGAAAACGACTCTCATAGGGGGCTCATACAAGCGCCAAAAAATTTAGATAGATAATGAGAGAAAAGAACTACAAACTAAAAATTTTAAAATGTTGAAGCTATCTCTGGACTACAAAAATTTACGAGATTTAGATCAAGGGGTAGAATAACTTAAATTATATTTGAGGTGGTGATTCACTGACATTATTGGTTGCACGTTTAGAATTTCGAGCTTCATTAATCACCAAATCTTGACTGATATTTTTTGCATGTTCAATGTTTCCTAAAAGATTAATGGAATTGCTGACTTGTATATTGTATTTTTTAAATTGATTTTTTTTCTAATTCTTTGACAAACCGAATCTTCATGAAAAGCACGAGCTTGTGTAGAACTAGTAGACTAGGAAAATGTACTTTTCTTCTAGTGACTAAACACTAATTATCCCAAAGAATGAATTAATAATATATATAAAAAAACACAATGAAAAGTGGCTGAATTTTTAGGTAAAGTGAGGTTCAAAAATTGAATATCCACACAGTATTGTTTGTTATTATTTTCAGTTTGCGTTTTGCATCTATTTTCTTTTTCTTTGATGCTTCATAAGTTATGTTTATTTATCCATTGGTGTAATCACGTCAAATAGGTAAACATGGTTAATGACTTCAACATATTATGAGTGAATTAAATGCACTAATTTTGGTTCTTTATATATAATTTATTAATTGCAATAAATAAACGAGAATAATTATTACTAATGTCATATTATAATAACAAATTGTATAATTTAGATGATAATTAAATTTTGCATGTTATGTGATTTTTGTACTGAATGTTATAAGTAATTGACCGGAGTAATCAATTATATGAGAATTAACAATGTGCAGTTACTTGTAAAATAATTGAGTTGTGCATTTCATTTTATGTTGTATGGTATTACCGTAGGTTATGAGGTATTATTATTTTGATCGAAACTAGAGTGATAGTGAGGCCCGAAGATATATGTATAATACTTTGGAATTTTCCCATAGCGTACATTTGGAATAAGTTTTGGACTAATTTGGGTAGTGATTCGGGGCATATTTGGGGACCTGCAACTAGCCGTTCGAACGACATACTAACGAGGGTAAAATCTAAGTCAGTGGAGGTTCATTCCATCTTTGTTAGAAACCTATTTCAAACGAGATGAACTTCTCGTTCAAACTAAAGGGTCTTCGTTCGAACGATATTAGGATCTCGTTCGAACAACTCTCATTCTCATTCGAACCTCAGAATTTCTCCAAAAGTCCAAATTCTCCCCATTAATTTCCAACAAATTCCATAAGGACCACGAGAATATATAATAACCATCAACCCTCCATATATATATATGAATCAAATCCCACAGTTTCTATAAAATTACATTTTTACAAGGAAATAGAATATAACCTCGGGCACGGGTATTACAGTCAAACTCGAACATTCTTGAAGGTGCACTCTGTGGAAGGTAAGTTTCAAGTGAGAAATAAAATATTAGACCAAATGGATAAGGATAATTGTAATGACGTGGGGATTAATATATATGTGGAAATCCCTGATCCAAAAACAAACTCTCAATCTGATTTCATTGATTAAACTATAGATATCATGTCATGTGGCCAGACAATGGAAAAAATCTAATGTATGCTCTGCTTAGTGTGGGGTGATCAAACTTTAGAGTGGTTCCTACTCCTCTAGAAATATAAAATATGAGTTAGGGACCCCAATAGTCTTAGCACAAGAAAAATGAAACGAGACCACACTTGACCTAAACGTTTTACATGATTTTCCAGTTTGAAGTCAGGAACCTATGGAAAAATCATAAAAACGCCTACATGAAGTTTTTGTTCGTCGAAAGACCAAACACTTTCAATATCTTGAATGCATCCAAAACATATGTTGAAGTATCCTTTGCCAATATGGGTGAAGAAGAAAGTCTGTTGAATCTTCCAAATCTTGTTGTGTTGTTACTTTGTGTCTTACAACTTTTGAGGTTTTGACCCATTCGGTAACACTATCCTCCAAATGATGTTGAGATTTCAATCCTTTATTACCTCCGGTTAGACTTCTTCTTTAAGATTGAAAGACATGGTATCTCCTCGGAGATATGGCTCTAGTAGATCGATTGGGAGAAAGAGAATAGCAAGGGTGCATGTGGAGGAGTGGTTGCACCTTGACCCATGAGAGCTGCTTTGTAGCCTGCATTATTGAATTTCGCAAGATATTGAACCCCACTAGAGGTCGTACGTTGGATTGATGGCACGTGCCCTCTCCCAAGCTACTGTTGGTCTCTGGTTCGAGACTTGGGATGGGTATCTTTATATTATAAAACAATATAGGGGTAAGACCTGCCGACATCTACCTCTCCCCGACCCTGTAGTGAAGCGGGATCCTTGTGCATTGGGTACGACCTTTTTTAAATTGAACCCCAGTGATGTCATGAACATCAACATTGTTGTGAACATCAAAATAATGAGGCATTAAGGTTAACTGAAATAGGAGAATAAGGATCAATATTGAAGGAGTTCCAATAATTGGGTTAATCCATGTTGGTTGTCAATGTCCTATTCAATACATATTGAGATCAATGTCACCTTCTCCATTGAGTACAAAAAATCATCTCAAGCATGCTTACACTTCACTTCCATCTATTTTGAGACTTTTGAATTATGAGAATGGGGGATTAATAGACAATCATACTACTTGGTTGTCCCATACTAAAACTCGATTGATGGGTTGGATCACACTACACCAAAATGGGCAAATTATCACCTTTCAGCCGACCAGCCTTGTCAAGGTCATTGACCGTGACAAAAAACATGCGTTTTATGTCACGGTCATTTACCTGGACACGACCGTGACAACTAATTGTCACGGTCATTGACCGTGACAAGACCGTGACAAATTTACTTGTCACGGTCGTGTCACGGTCAATGACCGTGATAATAATTTAAATAGTTGTCACGGTCAAAGACCTTGACACGATCGTGACAATATTTACAGCTAAAACCCTACCCCCTTCTTTTTTCCCCACCGCCGTTCCCTCCTCTCTCTCTCTCTCTCTCTCTACTTTCAGGTCGATTTTCTCTCTCTCACTCTCTTCCATTTATATATATATTTGTGTGTATATTTATGTGTGTATGTGTATATATATATGTGTGTATGTGTGTGCGTGTGTGGGGGGTGGAGCAGGGTGGGGGTAGGGGGTGGGGCGGGGTGGGGCAGTGTGGGGGCAGGGCGGGGTGTGTGTGTATATGTGTGTGTGGTGGTGTGTGGTGGGGGAGGGGGTGGTGTAGGGGGGCAGGGGGTGGGGTGGGGTGGGGTGTGTGTGTGTGTGTGTGTGTGTGTGTGGTGTGTGGTGGGGGAGGGGGTGGTGGAGGGGGTAGGGGGTGGGGCGGGGTGGGGCAGTGTGGGGGCAGGGCGGGGTGTGTGTGTATATGTGTGTGTGGTGGTGTGTGGTGGGGGAGGGGGTGGTGGAGGGGGGCAGGGGGTGGGGTGGGGATGGTGTGTGTGTGTGTGTGTGTGGTGTGTGGTGGGGGAGGGGGGCAGGGGGTGGTGTGTGTGTGTGTGTGTGTGTGTGGTGTGTGGTGGGGGAGGGGGTGGTGGAAGGGGGTAGGGGGTGGGGTGGGGTGGGGTGTGTGTGTGTGTGTGTGTGCGCGCGCGCGTGTAGGCAGGGACGAAGCCAGGAATTACACTTAGAGGGGGCCGGGCGGACAGATAGACACATTATGGTTGGTTGACCGAACCAATTTTAGTCGATTTTGTTTTGATCGGTTTGATTGTTGGCTAATTTTGGCTTAGGGTTTTATCTCGATTTCAGTAATATATGATGAATTGAATTTAATTAGTGAAAATTATTTTTGACGAATATATTAAGACGACTTGCATGCAATACGAAGTTAGTGAATTAAGGTTGATCCTTTTTTACGAACCAAACAAAATTGCTTACCGTGTAGAAAAACACAAATAATAAACTCCGATTTTACTTATATATGACACAAATAATCATATTTAATTGCTTACCGTGTAGAAAAAGTGACAAATATATTTTCATAATTATATATGGTTTTGTATAAGTTCTTGTATAACACACTTAAATTACCACCTCTAAATTTAATTAGAGTAAAGATTTATAATAAATTTACAACAAAATAAAAAGTTATTGAAATAATTTACCCGTGGTATATAAATTCATAAAACATAAAAAGTAAAATTAAAATTGCTTAAAACACCTCATATAGATTGTTATATAACATATATATATATATATATATATATATATATATTGCACACATGTATATATAATCAAACTTTTTTTAGGGTTACCACACCATCATTCAACTTGCCATAATATTGTAAGTTATAAAATGTAACTTGTTAACTATTAGGAGCCATCAAACTTATCAAGGCTTTGAAATTCTAAAGGGGGGCCATGTCCCCCTTTGGCCACAATATAGCTTCGTCTCTGCGCGTAGGTGCGTAGGTGTGCGTGTGTGTAGACATCAATTTTATAAATAATTGATAATAGTTGGATAATAAATAATTGATAATAGTTGGATAATAACAGGGGGTGGGTAGGGGTGGGGTGTGTGTGTGTGCGCGCGTAGGCAGGGATGAAGCCAGGAATTACACTTAGAGGGGGTCGGGCGGACAGATAGACACATTATGGTTGGTTGACCGAACCAATTTTAGTCGATTTTGTTTTGATCGGTTTGATTGTTGACTAATTTTGGCTTAGGGTTTTATCTCGATTTCAGTAATATATGACGAATTGAATTTAATTAGTGAAAATTATTTTTGACGAATATATTAAGACGACTTGCTTGCAATACGAAGTTAGTGAATTAAGGTTGATCCTTTTTTACGAACCAAAAAAAATTGCTTACCGTGTTGAAAAACACAAATAATAAACTCCGATTTTACTTATATATGACACAAATCATCATATTTAATTGCTTACCGTGTAGAAAAAGTGACAAATATATTTTCATAATTATATATGGTTTTGTATAAGTTCTTGTATAACACACTTAAATTACCACCTCTAAATTTAATTAGAGTAAAGATTTATAATAAATTTACAACAAAATAAAAAGTTATTGAAATAATTTACCCGTGGTATATAAATTCAAAAAACATAAAAAGTAAAATTAAAATTGCTTAAAACACCTCATATAGATTGTTTTATATATATATATTGCACACATGTATATATAATCAAACTTTTTTTAGGGTTAGCACACCATCATTCAATTATTTGAAACGAAATGGTATTGACGGGTGGAGGTGGGGGTGGGGCACCCATTTAGTAACTTTTAAAATATTTGAAAAAAACATAATATTACAAAATTGAAACGAAATGGTATGGACGGAACTTACACATACGTTATAATATAGACGGAACATTTTTTTATCTATACTATTATTTCAATTAATTCAATTAGGTAAAACGAAATGTGAACTATTAACATTTTTTTTATCTGTACTAATAACATTTTTTTACAGCAAAAATGTCTCCTTCAGATGTTAAGGCGAAGATGATGATGCTGTTTATGATGATGTCGTCTGGTCTCGGTGATAGTGGAGGCGACGAGGGCTCCTCTGCCCCTAGGCTCCCCAAATATGGAAAATTTGGGATTACCGTCGAAAACAAGTCGGAGCTATTAGCGAGATCCCTCGACCTGCTAAAGACGGTCATCGGCCCGGGGTTTATGAGTTGGAAGGAGGTGCCATATGAGCTCAAGTTAGTTGTTTGGGCGGCACTACAGGTAATATTTATATGAATATTTCAATTTCAATTTCAATTTCAATTTCAATTTCAATTTCAATTTCAATTTCAATTTCAATTTCAATTTCAATTTCAATTTCATATTCATATTCATATTCATATTCATATTCATATTCATATTCATATTCATATTTATATTTATATTTATATTTATTCGCAACTAACATTGTATTTGTTGGACCGGAACAATTCAATTTGGATCCAAAGATACGCGATTCCGTCTTGGAGCAGTTGAGGGAGCAACACAAGACGTGGAAGAAAAATATGCGGACACGGTACTTTGGAAAAACACGAGAGTCCATTTTACAATGGCGCGGATCCGTCCCGCCCAAGGAGCTGATCTCATTGGCACAATGGAAAAAGTTCATTGACAATGAGATCGAGGATCGACAATTGGCATCTCGCCAATCGGGGAAGGAAAATCGGGCTAAAAAGACGGATGTGCACTACTCCGGCCGGACCTCTTACGCTGAGGTGGAGCATAGGATGCAGGTAAGATTTAATTTATCTATAACTACAGAAATATATTATTGGATATTATTTTACTTTGCGGGGCCGATACTAATTTTACTTTACTTTATTTTATTTCAGGGGGTAGGTAGTGGGCCAGGGGGTAAGCCACATAGGCTCGATACTTATGTGGCTCTTCGGACGAAGAAAGGGAAGGACAAGGAGGTGTCCCCGAGCGTCGCGTCCACGATTGTAAGTAATCTGACATTTTAATTATTGTTAATTACGTTATAATTTTTTAGTTTACTTATTTTACTAATCATGTGCTTTTTATCGTTTCAGGCAAATCTTAAGGAAGAGCATTAGTCGCAGTCTGATGCCGACAAGGCATCTTTGTCCACAGACGCACTCAGCCAAGTGCTTGGCTCTGATCTCAAGGGGAGGACAAGGGGAGTGAGCTCGCGGGTGGCCAAATCTAGGATCATCGGATTAGAGACGAGCGACACCGGGTTGGCTCGAACGGTGGATTCACACGACGCGAAGCTGTCCCGTTTGGAGGCGACGGTCCAAGATATGTACGCATTCATGAAGCGTACGTTGGGTGGAGACCGTAAAGGGAAAGAGAAAGGGAAGGAGAAGGAGAAGGCGGTGGAGGAGGAGGTGCGGGAGGACGAGGCGCATGATGACGAGGATGTGGACCTCGCTGCTTCATCACCGACACGTTCGTACTTTGACGATCCACTTCCCTATTTGACGCCCTCCAACAGACCATTATCGACAATTGGTTAGCTGAGCGTGTTCATATTGGACGTATTTGATGGCCAGCGGATAGGGCGGGGGTTGAGGGACCCGAATATCGTCGAGGGTGGAATAGTCCATGGACGTGTGCTTCAAGAGATGGAGTCTAGGGTGCTCATCACGCATGTCATACCCGGGAAGGAGAACTCCCTATTGTGGTTGCGCGAATAATGCGGCACGACCTATATTAGTGGGTGCATCAATTCGTATGTCGTGTGGCCGACTCACCTCCTCAGTTTTATCCAAGACACGTAGTAACATTATTTTTAAGTTTGTCCATTTTAATTATATTTGGATTATTTCGTCATGTATATTATTTTTACTTTGAATATTTGGATTATATCGTCATGAATATATATTTGCATTATCTTTAGTTTGTGTTTGATATATGATGTTTGGAACAGGTACAACGTTGCTATAACAGGTACAAATATACTGCTGGGCAGTGGAGGTGGCCATACTGCCCAGCAGATTTTTTTAAATTATGCCCAGAATTGTCACGGTCATTGACCGTGACAATTTTTTTAAAAAGGGTCACGGCTTAGTCACGGTTTATAACCGTGACAAACGTGTCACGGTCATTGACATTGACACGACCGTGACACAAAACGCGAGTTTTGTGTCAAGGTCAATGACCGTGACACGACCGTGACAAAAAAAGTTGTCTCGCCTCGAAATGTCACGGTCATTGACCTTGACAAGGTGGATTTGTCAAGGTCAATGACCTTGACAAATGGGCAGATTTGGTGTAGTGTCATCAACCTATTTATCAAAAACTCAATTGATGGATTGGATCATCAACCTATCTATCATCATGAAACGTAGATCGACTAGATGTATGATTAGCACATAAGAACTCCACAACGGTCTGCATCAATAGCCAGTTGTAGGGTACATGCACTACAACAAAACTTACATTTAGCTACGATTTTCTTACCTACAAAAAAAAATCGTGGCTAAATATAAACATCTGCTATGAAATTAATTTCGAGGCTAAAAACATTATATTTAGCAACGAAAATTCAAATTGCGTTGAGAATAGTTCCCAAAAGGACTGGCGCGCAAGGTTTACCATGCCATAGTGTAATTACAAATTATTTAGCAACAAAATTAGAGTTATTTGAAACGAAACAATTCATACTAGTTAATATATTATTTTTGCAACAAAAATATTTTGTGGCTTAATATATAAGTTATCGGGCAATGACTTTTTGTAGTTAAAGCTAATATTTTTAATAACCCTCAACACTCCCACATGATATCTGTCAGCGATCACAAACCCCTCCAAAATGTTTGAGAGGAAACAAACTCGGAAAAACGTTGTCGCCGGACTCTTCATCAGAAATTCATTGCCGCCAAACTCTTTCTGCCTCTCAATCAGGAACATCCTGTAATACCCCATGATTTTAATGACTTTTAAAATGGGTTATATTTTAAATTAATGGATTAATTGGATCTTATTATAAATTAATTCATTTGGGTTATATTCGAATTGTGGATATTAAAATGGATGATTCTGAATATTACTTAAAGATATTTAGGTAATATATGAATGTGATGTCAATGATATGGCGGTATGATATAAATTCGATAATTTGAATTTTTAGTCAGACACGGTATGGGACGTGTCGGGACTAATTTATTAAATTAAAAAGAAAATTTATTTTCTATCAATCTCATAGTCATTTCGACTGCGTCGTTGCGTCCGGAAGGTTCAAAATAGTCAGAAAAGTCTATTTGGATGTTGATATTGGGTCTCGGGTCATTTGGAAATGAAAAGACAACCCAAAAGGGCATTTTGGTTATTTTTACAAGGGGGATGAATAGTGATTTCGGGTTTTGTCTTATTATAAGTATTTAGAGATTAGTTGAATATGGGTTCATTCATCTCTTCTACACAAAATTGAAAAGTCATCTTCCTAGAGAGAGTGAAAGGTTGCTTGGGAAGGGAAAAGCTTGCTTGGAAAGGAGGAGAACCAAAGGTCAAAGGTCACCACCACCATCACCACCTGTGTTATTCTACTCCAAAGGATCAGATCTTCATTAGAGGCAAGTGTTTGATATTTGCAATTTAAGTTCGTATATTGTCCATGTTAGGATAGTCATAAAAAGAGATGATTTTCCTGTTTGGAAGATAAAAATGGAGTAGTAATGGATTTCTGGAAGTATGAAATATATAGGAATTAAACTCATGTTGTAGGTAGTTAGTAATCCAATAAATATTCATCAATTTGTGGAAGAAATTCTGAAAATAATTTAGTGTTCTTGAAGATAATATGTTGATAATTTTCTGGAAAAAGAGGCAAAAACGAGTGGAATGAGAAGAGACAATTTGGAATGTTTAGATCTTCTTTTTGAGTGCATTTGGATGAGATTTAAGAAAAACTCAAAACACATACCTAACTCAATTTTTCGTGTAGAATCCAAATCTGAAGTCGGATTGATGATTTGAATAATTTTTGGATCTGATTTTTCTGAGTATTTAAAATATGAGAATTCATGATGTTGTTTCTTTTTAATGTTGGTTCTTATCCCAAAGCTTTGGTAGATTTTTGGTGATTGTTAATGGGATATTATGGGACTTAGAGGAGATCAGTAAGACCTAGATAAGATTTGAATTGATTTGATTGGGATTTAATTGATTGGAATTATGTTAGTTAAATTGGAAGAAATTTCGGTTGCTAGATTCATGTGTTGGATTCTAATTTGTATGCATGAGGATTAAGGATAGGTCCAGTAGGGAAGATTTAATATAAGTGAGGGTACCCTTAGGGTTACAATTTGAATACCAAGGACTGAGTTTAAGCTCATTATTGATTTCGCAAGGACTGGGTGTAGTTCAAGAGCGTAGTGGTATGGCTCCTGGATAGAGATGGGAGTTTAGAAAACATTTGGTTGAAAGAGGGGATGAGGTTATTCCGATCGCATATTTGAAGTTGACGAACCTCCTCGATCGACAAAGTTAAGTAGTAGTGTATTGGAGGGGTTCCTTGTTTGGATTTTGCTTTGCGAGACGCTCCGCACATGAACCTTAACGACGTCGGGAGTGGAGAGATGTTATAGGATGCGAGGATAATTAAATTATGAAGTAAAGATATGACATTTTAATACGTGGGATTTAAAGAGATATAATACTACGTAAGGGAATAGTCTAAGGTTAATGTGAGTACCTTGTTGTTACTATACTATAGGTATGATAATACCTATTTGATTGATTAATGATTATGTGTATGACATACCTAGCTTACTTGCTATCAGTGGGAGGTTTGCGCGTGAGGGAAGTCATATCCGGATGAATCCATGGGATCTTTGATTTGTCGCTCGAGAACATAGGTCTATGAAAGACTCATCGGGGAGTTGATAAGTCCACTGACTATGGGTACATAGGTATGTGCGTGACCCATGGGTATGAGAACTATGTTCGCCTCCAATGATTGTGTTGTTGTTTGTGGTTCGAGGAATCTTAACGAACCTTTAGTCCCTTATTCGGCGACAAGCGATATTGGGACATGACAGCAGAGTAATGCATTGCACCGCAGCTGTGACTCGGGGTGCTGTATTATATATGAATATATATATAATGGATTAAATGAATGATTGGATCTATTGTGGTTAAATCATCTACTGTGTGATAATTGTAGATAACGGTGAATAGAGAAAGATAATGGAATTAAGTTAATGAATGTTTATTCTTAAAGAATTGAAAAGATTAACTCATATTAATGAGAAATGATTCATGTTAATGAGAAACTAATCATAGAAATGAGAAATGTAAATGAATAATAATGTGACGTATGGTATGGGACATACGGGGATTATGATATGGGAATGGAATTATTATATGGAGACTAGAAAAGAGGAGTCATTAACTAGGAGGTTAATAGGAAACGTTAAGCGTGCACTCTAGTTGAGAGGTGAGAATAGCAAGTGAGAGTTGGGTCTAACATGTACATAATAAAAGATTTATTGCAGTTGTTAAGTACTTGATGTTTTAAAATTCATTTACACATTCGGGCTCTGACCCGTTTCCTTGCATATTTTCTTTTCTATTATATCTCCTATATCAGGTGTCCAGCAACAGGGACGCCAACCTTAGCGGATTATGACAGGCTATGGATTTATGGAGTTTTTCTTAGATGCCTATCTTCATTTGATTCACATTATTCTCTTAGTTGGGGCATGTCGCCCAAAGAATTCAGTTATCTTTTCTATCGAGGTCAAATACTATTGTGTTCGTGTCATTTTAATACATTTGATATTGTTTGAATTACTGTAATGGATTAATACTATTTGGGAATGTTTATTCCAATTGCATCTAAATTCTTTTGTGTTATCTATTTGGTTATCAGTGTTGTAGAATAAAATGTGTTGTGTTATTCTTAAACTGGAAATGGATTTTGTTAAATTAAAATTTGAAAAGTTTTTAACACCAGCTTAATTGAGTATTGGGTGAGTTGTAAATGTTTTCGACAGTGATGCTAAGAATGAGCCAACTGTATATTCTGTTTTAATTTGGTATGGGGCTGGCCACCCGGTATTTAATTAGGTGGGGTGTTACTGGGCATCTGACTAAAAATTCAAATTATCGAATTTATATCATACCGTCATATCAATGACATCACATTCATATATTACCTAAATATCTTTAAGTAATATTCAGAATCATCCATTTTAATATCCATAATTCGAATAAAACCCAAATGAATTAATTTATAATAAGATCCAATTAATCCATTAATTTAAAATATAACCCATTTTAAAAGTCATTAAAATCACGGGGTATTACACATCCTCTCTCTCGCTCTGTATTCATCAGATGACACAAACCCGAAAATGAATTTTCTTTTGTAACGCACGCCGTTACAAACCCAAAAATGCATTCTATCTCAGATTTCTTTTGTAACGCACTCTCTCTGTAATGTGTTCATCAGAACCCAAAAAATTTCTACAATCTCTAAGGGTTTGAAAGATAGAATCATTTTTTCTGATGTGGGTTTTAGGTTAACACATTTAATCTTGAAAAAAAATTTGTTTGACATACTTCTATGGATTTAATGTTGAAATAAATTTTTGTGCATTGAATCTCGAAATAAATCTTGAAATAAATTTTTATGGATTTAATCTTATTCGTGAGTGCTGATTTTTTCTTATTCGTGTGTATAGATTTATTCTTGTTGTGTGTGCTGATTTTTTGTGATAACCCCCGCCCCATTCATATTTCTATCTTGTTTTCGATCTTAATAATGTATTGTTTAGAGTCAAAATGATTTTGATTACTTAAATTTGTAGTTACATGCCTTTATAATACATGTCATTATTTTTACGAAACATTTGTAGTAGATCTTGACAGTTTGGTCAAACCTATAATCTTTTTTTTTCTATTTTCTTTGAAGAATGAGATGAAGCGCCTTGAATCTGAATCAATATCTAAGGATGGTACCATGATTAGCTCAGACGAGATAGCAGATAAAGTTCTTGGCACAAGATCTAGATATATTAATGGTCTTGGGTACAGTCCATAAAGAAAGGATTCTAGAATTAATATAATGCGATTGAGGAATGCTGAATTGGAAGAGGCAATTAAGCAGTCTATAAAAGTTCAAGAAGATTTGATGGCTCGTCTACAAGGTCGTGAGGTAGAGGCAACAATTCAACGAAAAGAGTCAGTGGCATAAAAGGATGATATGGAGACTCAACGTGCAATGCTAAATGCCATTCTAGCTCGATAAGAGGAGTCCGATAAGTTGATTCATTCATTGATCACATCACGTACATCATCTTTCGGACGATGGTAATCTAGACATCCTTTAATTTTCCTAATCCAATGCTTTAAAATGTTCACATTCGTAATTGATTATTATCTCTTTAATTATCAACTTCTGGCCATCATTATAATATTTTCATGATAAACACGAATCAAATCCTACTTTATCTTAGCTAATGATATTGTATTCTCTTAATTGCAGATTTGACGTGACAAGAAGTTATTTTTGGGGCGCCATGAAATTTTGACATTTGACGTTTGTAAATGGAATCTAAGACTTCTAAGTCCTTTAACTAGTTAAAGTTATTTTTTTCCACATGAATTATTTTCGTTTGAAAGGGGATGAAATGTGGGACTTCTACGTCCTTTAACAAGTGTTTAGGTGACCTGACAGTGTATGTATGCGTGACTTAATGTGGATTTTGTTTATGATAATTTAGTTATTTTGTGGATTTTAACAAATGTGTATTTTTAGATGGTAATTTGTTTAAATTTGGTGGCATACATTAATTTATCAAATTCATTTTCAAAATAAAAAATATATGTTTTGAAACACTCAGTTACAAAAATATTTTAGTAGTTAAATATGCAATTGATAAATAAAAGTGAGGTTTATGAGTCGATAGTTTATTATTGAAAAATTAATGATTAAGAATCATTTAATAATTAAATTTCGTAGTCAATTGATCTTGAGGGAAGGCACAAATTTTTTAGCTAAAAGTTTCTAACACTAGTTTACTGATAGAATTGGCAACCAAATGAAGACATTTAGCAATAAAATGTTAAACAATTATCTATAAAAATTTGTAAATTTCGTAGCTAAAAGCTTCTAACATACTAGTTATAGATATAATTGGCAACGAAATGAAGACATTTAACAATGAAATGTTGAACAACTAACTACAAAAAATTGTAAATTTCGTAGCTAAAAGCTTCTAACACACTAGTTATGGATAGAATTGGCAACGAAATGAAGACATTTAGCAACGAAATGTTGAACAATTAGCTACAAAATAAATTGTAGCCTAAATATGATAATTTTCCCGAAAAACATTTCGTGGCAAATGACCTAAACAATTGGCAACGAAAATTAATTTCGTGGCCATATACATTTAGCAATGGGCATTTGGTCACGAACTCTCTACAAAATTATTTTCGTTGCTACAACCTATCAGCAACGAAATATCCACGTTTGGCTACGAAAAAATTCGCAGTTAAATGTAAGAATTGTTGTAGTGATTGGTCACAACCCTTAAAGCAGCCCCAAAAAGATATATTTATTCTACTCAAAACCTAATTTAAATTTCTTCTCGTAATAATCCAGTTTAAATCTCATATTACAATTAAAATTAAGTTTATAAGAATTTTTCATGAATTAATTATACAACTAAAACCCAAAAATCATCGTTAGTGACCAAATTGCAGCAGTCCGTTTGACAACAATCTCGTTAGAAGGAGATTGGAGTTGTGCATATCTTTCATCCAAAAAAATGCAAATTCGAATTAAAAGCCCCATAAATTACATTAATATCTAATCCAACACCACAATTCTAAATAATTTTTTATTACTATTTAATATCTAAAACAAAAAATAAGGTTTAATTTGAAAAGTTCAAATATTTAGCCCTAGTTTCTTTTTCGCATCGAATGAAGTCTAAATACATCATGGAATTCAGATCCAACCATGAAACTAAAATCAAGATTCAATTGATTTTATGAAGTTAAATCCTAAACCTTAAGATCTAGTCATAGAATCATATACCAAAATGATCCGATTTAAGGCTTTGCATAAAAAATCCTAAGTATTCCAAAATTAGATATAATTACACTTTTCCCAATTAACCCGATGATAAACAGGATTAAGATATTATATTCAAATCCTAAACATGTGTTATTAATCACATAATTAACCCATAACTTGGATTACAAGCAAATTACAAATTATAAATGTGATATAGAAAGAGATTTATTATCTGAACGTATGAACAATGGATCTCCACGTGTGATCCTTATTTCTTCTGTCCCAAAATCTCCTTGAGTTCTCCCAATGTTTAAGGCTTCTAGGGTTTATTTCCCTTAATTAGTCCTTAAATTTGTAGGTCCCCATTAGGCCTATTTTTGTGACTCAGAATACTACCCATAGTAGTCCGAAAATTAGCCTAAGAGCATACATATCCCTCGTGTCCAAATTACAAAAAAAATATAACCGGTCCTCCATATCATTATAGACCCCGCTACAAATGGCAGTACCTCATAACTCGCCCTAATACCCTATAATGTAACATAAAACACATACATATTCATTTCATAGGTAACCACATATCATCAAACTTAATTAATAACACATATTAATTAAATATAACAAGCGACACAAACAAATTACATGGCATACAATTTCAGTCATATGGCATAAAAATTACATGGATTACCTTAAACTTCCTAGAAAATATGGAAATCTATTTTTTCTCTCTTAGGGAACTTGAAAACAAAACCAATATTAAGGAATTTGAAAAATTATTCATAGGGAGCGTGCTTGATCAAATACCAACCCCAATCCTCTTTTGTGATTTTCTTCTAGACGATCTCATATTCACTCAGTCCCTTCTCTGATGGGGCCGACAATCACTTCACTACCTATGATGTTTTGGCGGCGATGAGAGTTGGCTTTTGGGTCTCATCTCTAAAGAGTAATTTTTGTTCGCTCTCCTGTTGTGCATCCTCTGGAAAAATTAACCCATTTTTGCAAACTAATTCCAAGAATAATGATATGAGTGTCGAAGAAATCTCCGAAAGGATTCTCAAAGTGCATTAAATGGTTGTACATTAGGGTGGATCACGTGTGATATACAAATACGTAATGCATTTTGAGAAATGTGTTGGGTTATGTTTTCAGACGCGTAGCATTATAACGACAGAAAGCGAAGTTAAAAAAAAGAGATCACCATTGGAACAATTCAGAAGATTGTTTCTTAGAAACATAATTCGATGATAAGAATGACTATCCCCAAGGTGAGGCTTCTAGCAGTTAATGATTTAAATTAATTTAACATTCTCAGGCGTTCACTGAGAACGGTTCTACGAAAATTAAACGGCGTAGTTTTGTGATGTAAAAATGTTAACTTTTAGTGGATGCCTAAAAGACCGGAAATGTATGTTGAGTGTTATTCTATTTATATCCTTTTGCAAAGTGTCTTTTTTCAACGTACATTTGAAATTTGGGGTTATTTTTGGGAATGTAGTGACAGAGCTTCAAATGGCAAGGAATGGGTCATGGGTTTATATGATTCGTAACCTCACTTTGATACCACGTGTAAATCTTAATGGGCTTATCAATTCCCCAATAACCAATCTTGAAGAATTTTGTTTCTCACATAACATAATAACAAACAATAAGCAAAAACGTACCATAAACCATTGTAGTGTTTGTGTTGTACTAATTAAACGGTCATAACAAAAACTTGGTGTTACTCTCTCTTTACCCCTTTAATAATTTCTCACACTTAATGTGT
Organism: Sambucus nigra; assembly: GCA_949130495.1. Lineage (NCBI taxonomy): Eukaryota > Viridiplantae > Streptophyta > Magnoliopsida > Dipsacales > Adoxaceae > Sambucus > Sambucus nigra. The sequence continues at coordinate 459,327,615 of OX422220.1, forward strand.
TATCCTACTGAAATTTTCTCCAAGAACCAAAGAGGGGCAATGGTGTGGGCTTTTATAGGGTAGAGATGACCGAATTCTAAACCAATACTTATGTCTCTTCATTATCAAAAGGACATGTATTAAATAAACATCTTAACCAACAAAAATAAGACACATGTAATTATTGGATATATCCTTGCAAAACGTCCACAATAATAACAATAAATACTTAAATAATCGTGTGGGCAATACAAAAAATATCAATACGTTAAAACATTTCAAATAGTCAAATCTTTCATCTCCTTATTCCAAAAGCCATAGCGATGATCGAAAAAATCACCCAACACTAGAAGACACATGAAAAGGAAACCTTAAAGATTTTCTATGGTTACCTTTAATGAAAAATAGTTTTATTACTCATCTTCAATGCTTCACACAAATAACGTCTCTCAACGCGTTCTGTAATTTTCCCCGATCAATTTTGTTGTAGTTGTATTTGGGAATTTAGGCTATTTTGCTACATGTGGAAATTTGTTGTTTAGAATTGTGGAGTTGATGTTGGTTTATGGTTTATTCAGCCACATTTATCGTCTATTGCGAGAGTAGTATTATATTAATGGTTATTCACATACCTTACTCGTCATTGAAGGACTATAAAAATGACGAGCAAAGTCGAAAGCCGAAAAAAAATGATGAGAAAAGTATAATTATGAATACTAAATGGGTGGCAGATTCAAACACTCATTTTCTTTTTAATATTACACAATCAGTTTTCCATAAAATGGTGGCTTATTTTTCTCAACTCAAATCATCAACAAACTAATATATTAAAGAAAAAGTTTTGTTTCATTAAAATATGAAATAGTCTCCATTATGTACAAATGATTCGGAACCACATTTCCTATTTTGAAAACTTATTTATTGGAATATAATTCTTTTGAATATTATTGAAATCTTTCTTGAAATATGAAATATGTTGCCATTTTTACAAGTCATTTATATTACCTAACTTCTCATATCTTATTAATAAATAAGTCTTTGACCAATTAAATAATAGGGAATTTAGAAATAAACACAATTGTCTTAAAAATAATCTCAGATATTGATTTTAGCTCCGAATTGTGAGTTTAATTTTAAAAGTCACTGTGGTGATACATCTGCAATAGCTACCGTGTGATTGGAACTTTTTTGACATCCTCAAATGGAAAAGACACTAAAAAGTGATCGATGTGGTAACAAGTGATCCACATTAGCTTCAAATTTGTCCCGACTAAAGTCATTATCTTCCACATAATGCCATTTTTCACATTTCAATTTTATCATTTTATATAGCGACTTTTGATAAAAAAAATGGGGTGATTAGGTGTGAATGATTAAAAGCAAATCCAACGTATTAATTTATATTCAAGTAATGAATAGACATATTTTCTTCACTTTAGAATTCCACCTTAAAAACCATATGTCCGGTAAAATATAATATTTGATAAGAACAACTATTTAAATGTTTCAGGCAATCAATAGCCTCAATGACCATCATATTGCTTTTGAGGAGGGTCAAGAAATTTGAATTCAAATAAACATGTGAAAATAATTCTCAAAATTAGCCACAATTCTTGTTTAATTGAACTTATTCTCATTTTGTTAACAAATAATATTTCATCAGATCTTTTTCACATGTTCTGATCACACAATTTCACTTGTTTCTAATTTGGTCAGATTAAATTTTGAACCTCCAAAGAATATCATCAATAAAAGAGCATATGTTGGCATGAACTCAATTTTATTTTATTACTTGACATATCATACAACGATACGTTTTAAAAAATAATATGTAATGTGGTTATTACATCGTATATTTTCAAATAAAAGAAAAAACATCAGTCCATGCTTAACAATCATGTCACGATTTTTATTTTCCTGCTACTAACACGTTTGGGCCGAAATAATCCTCAATGCATCAATTCGGTGGTAAGGAGAAATGGAAAGATAAGGTAGAAGTAAAATGGTCAACTTAGTAACCCATTGGAGGAGGGGAGGATGTGTAGTAGTATGGTGGAGGTGGTGAATGAGAAGGTGGTGGTGGAGATTTGTAGTGATATGGAGGAGGTGGCGATGGAGATGGTGGAGGTGGGGACTGGTAGACATATGTGGGTGGCGGTGACGGAGACGGAGGTGGTGGTGATTTGTAAATGTAAGGTGGAGGAGGGTAAGGAGAAGGAGGAGGTGGTGAATTATAATAATAGGGTGGAGGTGGTGAAGGGGAAGGTGGTGGTGGTGAACGGTAAACATAAGGAGGGGGTGGTGATGGAGATGGAGGAGGTGGAGACTTATACTGGTAGGGTGGTGGTGGTGAAGGAGACGGCGGTGGTGGTGACTTGTAGACATATGGAGGAGGGGGTGATGGAGATGGTGGTGGTGGAGATTTATACAGGTAAGGTGGGGGTGGAGAAGGAGATGGTGGTGGTGGAGATTTGTACACGTAAGGAGGTAGAGGTGATGGAGAAGGTGGTGGTGGGGATTTATAGATGTAAGGAGGAGGAGGTGATGGGGAAGGTGGTGGTGGGGATTTGTAAACATATGGAGGTGGTGGTGACGGAGATGGTGGAGGTGGGGATTTGTAAATGTATGGAGGCGGTCGGGACGGAGATGGTGGTGGTGGTGAATTGTAAACGTAAGGAGGGGGAGGTGACTGAGATGGTGGTGGGGGTGAATTATAAATGTATGGTGGTGGTGGTGGTGATGGCAACGGTGGTGGTGGTGATTTATAGACATAGGGTGGTGGAGGTGAAGCATAAATGTAAGGCCAGCGGTCGGCCGCTACATTGATAGCTGTCACACAAATTGTCAACACAAACAACATATGGTGCTTAAAATCTGCCATTTCCGGCAACTTAAAGAGCTGCCTCCCCAAGTCTTGAAATTTGTTTAGCTAGTTGAAGGCTTTTGATAAACTACAATACTACTATATCTGAATGCCTCTACTAAGGAAAGGCTATTCCTTTATATAGTGTATCCTGTCAATTTTTTAAGCATTAGTTTAATAGAGTATTTGGAACCTTTCAACTCTAACCAATCGCTCAATTGTTAATTGAACAAGTGGATACATAATTGGTCACATCAGTACAGTTTCCCACATATGCAAAGAAGTAGTCAAATTTAATTAATCTAAGGATATATTGGTGGTTCGGTGATACAGAAAATAATATGAATATTATATGATTGATTAATTGGCGAAAAAACTTTTAATATGAAGATAAAAAAAATGAATTCTAGTTACAAGTATTGTGGACCATACATTTAAATAATACATTGGCAACTCAAAACCAACTTGGACAAAATCAGCAAAAAGTGACAGTTATTTGCCCTACGGAACAAACCCATCTTACAGAATGCTGCAATATTATATATAACTATTTAATTCCAATAAACCAAACAAACAAATATAGGTCTTGTCAAGTAAAATTGGAAGTAACAATCCGTGTTATCTAGTAGTACGTACAAATATTCAGTCATATATTAGTTTGTATCGCAGTGGTTCTTGGATATACCATATTTTGTTCAAAAATTAAAAGAAATAATGAATTTACAAAAAAAAGTGACATGTATGTCAATTGGTTAAGTAACATTCGAATTACAAAAAAAAAAGGTAATGTGTAGTTTCATGACGTGTTGTGTTGTGTTGTGTCGTGTGAGTATTGTTGTATCTCTTAAATTCATTCGAATCAAGGTGGAAACAAAACATATCCGAATGATGTAGACACGATATTATTCAAAGAGATAAATATGAGATAACTTTAGACTGATGAACTTTTAAGGCGATAAAGTAAAATTAAATTTAGATATAAGATATTTGGGGGAGAAAAATATGTTTTCAATTTAGAAATAAAGTAATTATTTTTTTACGTGTTCAGGTTAAACGACTTGACTAGGGCCCAACCCGAACCAAACATAATTCCAACACACTATGATCCAGTTATAAAATTGAACGGATTTAGATCCGACCAATTATAACTTTTGGAATTAATGACCAAACTCAAACCCAACCAACCCATCGAATTTGTATTTATCTTTTTGGTGGTTCATGTCGCGTCCACATTCGTCTAATTGTATAATGGTGTTAGGAGGACACATGCAAATGTGAATTCCTAATTCCATGTTTTATATGTGTTGAGTTAAGAAGTAAGTATATTAAATTGATTTCATCTTGATATTAATAAAAGATGGAAAGACTAATAATGGTTTTTCCAAACATGTTCCAAAAAATAAAAAAATAAAAAAAATATTACCAACTATGGGGTGTCATTTGGAACAACATGGTCAATTTGTCAAAAATAAAAAAACTTGTCATTTGCAAGAAGTAACTTGCTCACATGAAACTGACGTCTTGTTTTAATAATCAATAACAATTCGAGTGGGTCATATTCAGAAACAAAAATATATATACATTCATATAAAGAAAAAAAATGGATACAATACATATTTTTTAACTGAAAAACTACTGTGATAAAATCAGCGGAGGGGGGCCAATTTTTATGACTTAGGTAAATAACCAACAAAATGGAGGGTGGGTTTAGTTACCTAAAATGTGAAGTAAAACTCCGTGTCATTAGGTTAGTTGGTAGGAAACAATCAAAGTCATATCCTAGTTTGTATTGGAAAGAATTAGGTTCACTAAATGAAAACTCCTTTGACATTTTTTATTTTAAGTTTAGAATATATTTTTTTATTTTTGCTTCAAAAAATACATCTTCATATAAAAGACTCAAAAACATTGTTTCATTGTTTTTAATCGTATATTGGAATAAAGTATGTCAAAAAAATAGACTTTAAACTTTTTGGAACATAAAAAAATCAGTTGTATTAAGTGCAAAATGTACTTCTCTTCTAGTACATAAACACAAATAGTCCGTTTGGTTGACAATGGGCAAAGACTGAGCATGACAAAGGCAAATTTTGCCTAGACAAATTTACCTAGTTTTTTACATGAGGCTATCAAACAACCATTAGGCGAAATTAAAGTCAATCCAATTAGTTTATTTAAAAATAATTTTTATATTATATTAAAAAATCTTTAAAAAAAAATTTACAATATTTTTATATTACGTTTTTTAAAAATTTTGTAAAACATTTTCTTAACTATTTTTTAAAATATTAAAAACAGTTTTTATAACATTACGAAACAGTTTTTAAATACTCCTAATAGTTTTTTTAATTATTTAGAACATTTTTTTTAAATATTAAAACTGTTTAAGAAGTTAGCAAATTTGTTGATTTCCCACTCAAATAGGTAAGCAAAATTTGCCAACACCTTATGGATATGAGGTGTTGTACATTGTCAAATAACTTGTAGGCAAACTTTTGTACCAAACGTACAGTGGAAGCCCGAAGATGTATGTTTAGTACTTTGAAATGGGCCCAGAGCTTAGTTATACCTTTGGAATAAGATTTGCAGTAATTTGGGTAGTGATTAGGACAGATTTGGAGACCCGCAACTAGGCATTCGAACGACATACTAACGAGGGTAAAAATCTTAGGTAGTGGAGTTTCATTCGATCTTTGTTAGAAACCTATTTCAAACGAGATGAACTTCTCATTCGAACCGAAGGGTCTTTGTTCGAACAAGACTGGGATCTCGTTCGAATGACTCTCATTCTCATTCGAACCTTAGAATTTCTCCAAAATTCCAAATTCTCCCAATTAATTTCCAACATGGAAAAGGAAGGCCGTGAAATTAATTTTTATGTAGAGATTCCTAAGTATGTTTTCTGATTCTGCAAAACCTCGGGCTTTTATTGTTGACTCGATTGGGAGAAATTGTGGAAATAATAAATCCGAAATTACTCCAATTAGTTACTCTTTTGAGATTTTAAGGAACATTGAAGACTCCAATAAGTTATTTTTAGATAAATGGAATTTATCAAATTAGAGAAAAAGATTCTTTTCCGTATTTAACTACAAAGGAGAAATTAGCTCCAAAACGCAATTCACGGATAACTGTTACTCGTTCTGGATTTCGTAAATTTTCTTATATTTTCTTTGCTTTAACACTTGTAAGTTCCCTATGAGAGGTTTTTTCTCATCCCAATATATAAAAGTATGTTTTTAGTTTAAAAAAAGTCTTAATCATTCATACTCACCCGTTCCACGTTAAGTTTCTTATCAAATTTTTTCCGCATAAATTAAGGATACATGTAATCATGGAAAAAGTATTTTTTTTTGTGAGATTACCTTTTGTCGCACGGGTCAATATTAAAAACTACTTTTAAGATTCACTGTTAGTTTTGTGCATGGGTCAATATTAAAAGTAGTTCTTGTGTACGTATTAGTATTAGTAGTGGGTTTCAAAACATAGCAATACCTAATTTATGATTTTTAGAATAATTATTATAAGACAAACTAAACAACACCCATTTGCAGTAATATGAACCCAAACACAAAACTAACAGTGAATGTCAACCATTTGCAAGATTTAGTTGAATAGAGATATTAGAAAGGAAGAAACGCACACACAGAAAAAATTGAAGATGAAAAAAAAAGGAACATAATATAAAGGAAATAAAAACCCACATAACTAACTTTCTTGTTTTGTTTATTCTTTAATTTTCTATTTTCAGACCCTGTAATTTTATACTAACACTACCATGTAACCCATGCGATGTTCAAGAAATAAATATAATGATAATTATAAAAAACAGTATATATATATATATATATATATATATATATATATATATATATATATATATATTATAAACGGTTAATTTTTTCATTAATAAAATTTGTCTATTATTTTTATTACAGAAAAACAATTATACACATATAAATATTTTGATTAGTAAATGATGCAATAAAACATGCCCGCCTAAGGGGACGGAATCCCGTATACAGGAAGTGTACAAAAGCATAAAGCAAGGACCGTAGTCCATAACCGACTAGCCTAGCACTTGTAACTCCTCCAAAAACACAAGCAAAAGAGACATCGATGAATCTGATCTCTTCCTATTTTTTATATATAAAAACTTCCAAACAACTGTACGTATTTTTTATAAAAAAATTATACATATTTTAATTTGTTTTTAGTTTAAAAAGCTATATGTCATATATAGACACAAAGCTTAAAGTTTTTTCTATAAGTACAACGTTAAAAAAGTTTTTATAACCAAAAACTTTTTTTATTTATATAAAAACAATTTTAAAATTTTGAATGTTTTTGTTAACCTTTTTCTAGAAATAAAAATGTTATATAGATGTAGTGGTATTAGTAGCATTGTGTAATGTGATTTGAGTGGAGAATGACGAAAAGAGATTAATTGAATGTAGATTGTGTTGGATCGAGAACTTAATTAATGGAGTCTAGAATGGATCACCTACTTAGTTTTCAAGGGACATTTGATTTATTTATTTATTTGGTTTCAAAGAAGTCTTTGGTTTATTTTATTTCAAAGAAGACAATTGTAACACCTCGTAATTTCTGGGTTATTATTTCTAATTAATTAATTTAGTGATAAGTAATTTAATTATGTCATAAATTAATGAGAATTAATTAATGGGAATATTCAAAAGTGAATATATTTAATTAAGTTAACGCGTGAGAGTTAATTTTAGAAATTTATTCCGGATGGTGATTTTGAGCACGCGATTGAGTCCGTTAGGGCCAAAATAGTTCGAAGGGAGTGGTTATATGCATACATTGGATTTTGGTGCCTAATTAGACATATGTGAGCTCCATATAGAAATTGTGGACCCTTTTTATAAGTCCCATAGGACCAAAAACATGAGTAGGGTTTTTAAGCCCAAATGTGTAAGGGTTAGGCATCATTAAATCACATTAGAAGACTAAAGCGGGAAAAGGCTAAGGGAGAGCCAAAGAGAAGAGGAACTTGTGGATCTTGGAGAGATGACTTCAATCAATTCAACACCTTCATTCAAGACCTAGATCTTCATTTTTAAGGTAAGTGGTTTAAATTTTGATTATTAAATTGCATATATCATTTCATTTTCAAACTCGGGCTCTGACCCGTTTATATTTTCTTCCTCCATGTATATATATTGTATTACTTCAGGTGTTCCTCCGCAAGGACGCCTTTGATGTTATCCATCCAGGGTATTTGTGGAGCTGTGGCAGTAGCGGACTGTTGCAGCACTTTGCTTTAGTCGACTCCTATCTTTGTATATCTAGATTAGGATTTAGTTTGTATATTGAGTTAGTATTCAAGTGTTGTAGATTAACACTTTCATATTTCATTAGCAGATTATTGTATTGTCTGTTACCCGACAGCATATTGGGGTATTTCATTGTTGAGATTTTGTAATACAATGTATTGTAATCTTTCATTATTGGGCATGCACACTTCACTCGTCATAGTTAGATGTTTATAGTTGGTTGAGTTGCATTATTGGTTTTGTTTTTGTTGTTAAATGTAAAAGTTTTAAAATTTTGACAATTCGCACTTAATGATTTCGGGTAGTTAGCCTTATATTAAAGTGTTTAGTTGTTGATGTTGAGACTGTACCATCTGGGATACCTGATTTATGTAGTATAGGGCTGGCCACCCGTTATTATTTAGAGCGGGTTGTCACATTCGGTTGGTCAAAAAATTATAAAAATTCATTTTAAAAAATACAATATACATGTCAACAATTCCATTAAACTTCTAGGAAACATTGAACGTGCAAAAAATGTCTGTCAAGATTTGGTGATTAACGAAGCTCGAAATTCTAAACGGGCAACCAATAATGTCAATGAATCACCACCTCAAATATAATTTAAGTTCTTCTACCCCTTGATCCAAATCTCGTAAATTTTTGTAGTCCAGAGTTAGCTTCAACATTTTTAAATTTTTTATTTCTGGTTGTTTTCTCTCATTTTTTGTCAAATTTTTTTGGCGCTTGTATGCGCCCCCTATGAGAGGCTTTTTATCTTATTGTTTATAAATAAATTTATTGTTGAAAAAATCTATTATGTTTTTGTCCATTAGGTGAAGGACTCGTACAAATCTAACGACATAAACAATATATGCTCACCGAAGGTAGTGGCCTTCATGTGATATATTACGAATATATAAAAGAGATACTTTAGTCCAACTGTGCAGGATGAAAATAAATAGACCCTATGTTACATTTATATATTGTATTATAAGATTGGGTACGTTGTACTTACAGTTGACATTGTGGGCGTTGGTATATGGGTTGAGTTCTCACTTTTATAGTTAGTTATATCCCTACCGCTTTTAATTATATATTTCATACTTATTAGTCTGGAGATATAGACATTAAGTATGATTTATACCTTGGGTTGGGACATGCTCGTAGATTTTAATTTAGGTGAGGGTTAAGGTATTCATTACAAGTGAGAGCCAACGAGATGGCTAGTTTTCTAAATTGAATCGCATGATTATCATTATTTATATGGAAGATATTTCAAGAGAACTTTATGATGCTGGCGCAATTTATATAAAATTATTTTTTAGGATATATAGTTTGGATCCGCACGATTGAGAAAACACATACTTGCAGCGCAACTTGCGCTCTAGTTTTCTTTCAAGTAGTTGCTATTTACTATTATTTTTTTCAAAAAGAAACTCATTTATTTATATACAAATTGGAGGAAAAACCCCTCCTAGGTGTCTCTTACAATAGCTATGAAAAATTTAAAAGAAAATTATTGAAGACTTTCTAACCCAAAATAAGAAAAATAACGAGATACTAAAAAACATTACAAGATCTTGATCGAGAGTTCCGAAGACCGTAGATAATATTTAGTAGAATGGACGAACCTCCATTACCTTAGATTTTTACCCTCGATCATATGTCCTTCGAACGCCTAGTTGCGGGCCACCAAATGTTCCCGAATAACTACCCAAATTAGTCCAAAACTTATTCCAATGGTATACCTACGCTCTGGGCCCATTCCAAACTACTAAACATATATCTTTGGGCCTCCGTATCATTGTACTTCTGATCAAAATAATAATACCTCCTAATGTATGGTAATACCGTACAACATAAAATAAAATGTACAACTCAATTATTTTACTAGTAACCGCACATAGTTAAGGCTCATATAATTAATTACACTGGTTAATTAATAATAATATTCAGTACAAAAATCACTTAACATGAAAATTTTAATTGTCATCTAAATTATGCAATTTATTATCACCGTATCACATAAGTAACAATTATTTTCATTTATTAATTTATTTGTTGCAATTAAATTATATATAAATACCCAAAATTAGTGCTTTGATTTCACTCATAACATCTTCAAGTCATTTACCTTGTTTACACATTGGATATGATTACACCAATGGATAAACACACATAACTTATGAAGCTTCAAAGAAAAAGAAAATTAATGCAAAACGAAAACTGAAAATAATAACAAACGATAATGTGTCGATATACATTTTTTGAAATTCACTTTACCTAACAATTCATTCACTTTTCGTTATGTTTTTTATATTATTCATTCATTCTTTGGGATAATTAGTGTTTAGTCACTAGAAGAAAGTACATTTTGCACCTAATACGACTTACTATTTATGTTCCCAAAAGATCCTAGTCTACAAGTCCCGCACAAGCTCGTGCATTTCATGAATATTCGGTTGCTCAAAAAATTATAAAAATTCTATATAAAAAATACAATATACATATCAGCAGTTCCATTAAACTTTTAGGAAACATTGTACATGAAAAAAATGTCAGTCAAGATTTGGTGATTAACGAAGCTCGAAATTCTAAATGGACAACCAATAATGTCAAAGAATCACCACCTCAAATATAATATAACTACTTCTACCCCTTGACCCAAATCTCGTAAATTTTTTTAGTCCAGTGTTAGCTTCAACATTTTTAAATTTTTAGTTCCTGGTTGTTTTCTCTCATATTGTGTCTAAATTTTTTAGCACTTTGTATGAGCCCCCTATGAGAGACTTTTTCTCTTGTTGTTTATAAATAAATTTATTATTAAAGAAATCTATTATGTTTAAGTCCGTTAGGTGAAGTACTCGTACAAATCTATCGACATAAACAAGAAATTCTCGCCGAAGGTTGTGTCCTTCATGTGATATATTATGATTATAAAAAAGAGAAACTTTAGTCCAACTCTGGACGTTTAAAATACATAGACCTTATGTTACCTTTATATATTGTATTATAAGATGGGTACGTTGTACTTACACGTGACAATGTGGGCGTTGGTAAATGGGTTGAGTTCTCACTTTTATAGTTAGTTATACCCCTACCGCTTTTAGTTATATATTTCATACTTATTAGTCTAGAGATAAAGACATTAAGTATGCTTTATACCTTAGGTCGGGACATGCTCGCAGATGTTAATTTAGGTGAGGGTTGAGGTATTCATTATATGTGAGAGCCAACGAGATAACTAGTTTTTGTAATTGAATCGCATGATTATCATTCTTGATATGGAAGATATTTCTAGAGAACTTTATGACGCTGGCCTAATTTATATAAAATTAATTTTTAGGATATATAGACTGGATCCGCACGACTGAGAAAATTCAGACTTGCAGCTTAAATTTCACGCAAGTTTTCTTTCAAGTTGATTCTTAGCATAAGTTGCTATCTACTATTTTTTTTTTCAAAAAGAAACCCATTTATTTATATACAAATCGGTGGAATTACCCCTCCTAGGTGTCTCTTACAACGGCTATGAAAAGTTTAAAAGAAAATTATTGAAGACTTTCTAACATAAAATAAGAAAAATAACTAGATACTAAAAAAAATTATGAGATCTTGATCGAGAGTTCCGAAGACCATAGATAATATTTGGTAGAACGGACGAACCTCCTTCCCTTAGATTTTTTCTCCTCGATCATATGTCCTTCGAACCCCTAGTTGCGGGCCTCCAAATGTTCCCGAATAACTACCCAAATATGTCCAAAACTTATTCCAATGGTATACCTACGCTCTGGGCCCATTTCAAACTACTAAACATATATCTTTGGGCCTCCGTATCACTGTAGGTCTGATCAAAATAATAATACCTCCTAACGTATGGTAATACCTTACAACATAAAATAAAATGCACAACCCAATTATTTTACTAGTAACTGCACATAGTTAAGGCTTATATAATCAACTACAATGGTTAATTAATTATAACATTCAGTACAAAAATCACATAGCAAGAAAATTTTAATTGTCATCTAAATTATGCAATTTATTATCACCATATCACATAAGTAATAATAATTTTCATTTATTAATTTATTTGTTGTAATTAAATTATATATAAATACGCAAAATTAGTGCATTGATTTCACCCATAACATCTTCAAGTCATTTACCTTGTTTACACATTGGACATTATTACACCAATGGATAAACACACATAACTTATGAAGCTTCAAAGAAAAATAAAATGAATGCAAAACGCAAACTGAAAATAAAAACAAACGATACTGTGTCGATATACATTTTTTGAAATTCACTTTACCTAATAATTCAGCCACTTTTCATTGTGATTTTTTGTTTATATTATTCATTCATTCTTTGGGAGAATTAGTGTTTAGTCACTAGAAGAAAGTACATTTTTCACCTAATACGACTTATTTTTTATGTTCCCAAAAGATACTAGTCTACTAGTCCTGCACAAGCTCGTGCATTTCTTGAAGATTCGGTTGGTCAAAAAATTATAAAAACTCAATTTAAAAAATACAATATACATGTCAGCAATTCCATTAAACTTTTAGGAAACATTGAACGTTCAAAAAATGTCTGTCAAGATTTGGTGATTAACGAAGCTCGAAATTCTAAGCGGGCAACCAATAATGTCAATGAATCACCAACACAAATAAAATTTAAGTTCTTCTACCCCTTGATCCAAATCTCGTAAATTTTTGTAGTGCAGAGTTAGCTTCAACATTTTTAAATTTTTAGTTTCTGATTGTTTTCTCTCATTTTCTGTCAAAAATTTTTTGCGCTTGTATGAGCCCCCTATGAGAGGCTTTTTATCTTATTGTTTGTAAATAAATTTATTGTTGAAAAAATCGATTATGTTTTTGTCCATTAGGTGAAGGACTCGTACAAATCTATCGACATAAACAAGACATGCTCACCGAAGGTAGTGGCCTTCATGTGATATATTATGAATATATAAAAGATATACTTTAGTCCAACTCTGGAGGATTAAAATGAATAGACCCTATGTTACATTTATATATTGTATTATAAGATTGGGTACGTTGAACTTACAGGTGACATTGTGGGCGTTGGTATATAAGTTGAGTTCTCACTTTTATAGTTAGTTATATCCCTACCGCTTTTAATTATATATTTCATACTTATTAGTCTGGAGATATAGACATTAAGTATGCTTTATACCTTGGGTTGGGACATGCTCGTAGATTTTAATTTAGGTGAGGGTTAAGGTATTCATTACAAGTGAGAGCTAACGAGATGGCTAGTTTTTGAATTTGAATCGCATGATTATCATTGTTAATATAGAAGATATTTCAAGAGAACTTTATGATGCTGGCGCAATTTATATAAAATTATATTTTAGGATATATAGACTGGATCCGCCCGACTGAGAAAATTCAGACTTGTAGCCCAACTTGCACTTTAATTTTCTTTCAAGTTGATTCTTTGCATAATTTGCTATTTACTATTTTTTTTTTCAAAAAGAAACGCATTTATTTATATACAAATAGGAGGAATAACCCCTCCTAGGTGTCTCTCACAATAGCTATGAAAAATTTAAAAGAAAATTATTGAATACTTTCTAACCCAAAATAAGAAAAATAGCTAGATACTAAAAAAAATTATGAGATCTTAATCAAGAGTTTCGAATACCGTAGATAATATTTAGTAGAACGGACGAACCTCCATTGCCTTAGATTTTTACCCTCGATGATATGTCCTTCGAACGCCTAGTTGGGGCCACCAAATTTTCCCGAATAACTACCCAAATTAGTCGAAAACTTATTCTAATGGTATACCTACGCTCCGGGCCCATTCCAAACTACTAAACATATATCTTTGGGCCTACGTATCACTGTAGTTCTGATCTAAATAATAATACCTCCTAACGTATGGTAATACTTTAGAACATAAAATAAAATGCACAACCCAATTATTTTACTAGTAACCGCACATAGTTAAGGCTCATATAATTAATTACGACTGTTAATTAATTATAACATACAGTACAATAATCACATAACATTAAAATTTTAATTGTCATCTAAATTATGCAATTTATTATCACCATATCACATAAGTAATTTGTTTTTCATTTATTAATTTATTTATTGCAATTAAATTTTATATAAATACCCCAAATTAGTGCATTGATTTCACTCAAAACATCTTCAAGTCATTTACCTTGTTTACCCATTGGACATGATTACACCAATGGATAAACACACATAACTCATAAAGCTTCAAAGAAAAAGAAAATAAATGCAAAACGCAAACTGAAAATAATAACTAAAGATACTATGTCAATATACTTTTTTTGAAATTCACTTTACTTAACGATTCAGCCACTTTTCGTTGTGATTTTTTGATTATATTATTCATTCATTCTTTGGGATAATTGGTGTTTAGTGACTAGAAGAAAGTACATTTTGCACCTAATACGACTTATTTTTTATGTTCGCAAAAGATCAAAGTCTACTAGTCCTTCACAAGCTCGTGCTTTTCTTGAAGATTCGGTTGGTTAAAAAATTTTAAAAAATCAATTTAAAAAATACAATATACATATCAGCAATTCCATTAAACTTTTAGGAAACATTGAACATGCAAAAAATGTCAGTCAACATTTGGTGATTAACGAAGCTTGAAATTCTAAACGAGCAACCAATAATGTCAATGAATCATCACCTCAAATATAATTTAAGTTCTTCTACCCCTTGATCCAAATCTCGTAAATTTTTATTGTCCGGAGTTAGCTTCAACAGTTTTAGATTTTTAATTTCTCGTTGTTTTCTCTCATTTTCTGTCAAAAAATTTTGGCGGTTGTATGAGCCCCCTATGAGAGGCTTTTTCTCTTATTGTTTATAAATAAATTTATGGTTAAAAAGATCTAGTATGTTTAAGTCCGTTAGGTGAAGGACTCGTACAAATCTATCGACATAAACAAGACATGCTCGCCGAAGGTAGTGGCCTTCATGTGATATATTATGATTATATAAAAGTGATACTTTAGTCCAACTATGGACGTTTAAAATAAGTAGACCCTATGTTACATTTATATATTGTATTATAAAATTAGGTACGTTGTACTTACAGGTGACATTGTGGGCGTTGGTATATGGGTTGAGTTCTCACTTTTATAGTTAGTTATATCCCTACCGCTTTTAACTATATATTTCATTCTTCTTAGTATAGAGATATCGACATTAAGTACGCTTTATACCATGGGTTGGGACATGCTCGTAGATTTTAACTTAGGTGAGGGTTGAGGTATTCATTACATGTGAGAGCCTACGAGATGGCCAGTTTTTGAAATTGAATCGCATGATTATCATTGCTGATATGGATGATATTTCAAGAGAACTTTATGACGCTGGCCAAATTTATATAAAATTATTTATTAGGATATATAGACTAGATCTGCACGACTGAGAAAATTCAGACTTGCAGCTCGACTTGCACTCTAGTTTTCTTTCAAGTTGATTCCTAGCATAAGTTACTATTTACTATTTTTTTTTCAAAAAGAAACATGTTTATTTATATACAAATAGGAGGAATAACCCCTCCTAGGTGTCTCTTACAATATCTATGAAAAATTTAAAAGAAAATTACTGAAGACTTTCTAACCCAAAATAAGAAAAATAACTAGATACTAAAAAAATTACGAGATCTTGATCGAGAGTTCCGAAGATCGTAGAAAGTATTTAGTAGAACGGACGAACCTCCATTGCCTTAGATTTTTACCCTCGATCATATATCCTTCGAACGCCTAGTTGCGGGCCGCCAAATGTTCCCGAATAACTACCCAAATTAGTCTAAAACATATTCTAATGGTATACCTATGCTCTGGGTCCATTCCAAACTACTAAACATATATCTTTGTGCCTCCGTATCATTGTAGTTCTGATAAAAATAGTAATACCTCCTAACTTATGGTAATACCTTACAACATAAAATAAAATGCACAACTCAATTATTTTACTAGTAACCGCACATAGTTAAGGCTCAAGTAATTAATTACGACTGTTAATTAATTATAACATTCAGTACAAAAATCACATAACATTAAAATTTTAAATGTCATCTAAATTATGCAATTTATTATCACCATATCACATAAGTAATATTTTTTTTCATTTGTTAATTTATTTATTGCAATTAAATTATATATAAATGCCCCAAATTAGTGCATTGATTTCACTCATAACATCTTCAAGTCATTTACCTTGTTTACACATTGGACATGATTACACCAATGGATAAACAAACATAACTCATAAATCTTCAAAGAAAAAGAAAATAAATGCAAAACGCAAACTGAAAATAATAACAAACGATACTGTGTCAATATACTTTTTTTGAAATTCAGTTTACCTAACAATTCAGCCACTTTTCGTCGTGATTTTTTGTTTATATTATTCATTCATTCATTGGGATAATTGGTGTTTAGTCACTAGAAGAAAGTACATTTTGCACCTAATACAACTTATTTTTTATGTCCCTGATAAATAGAAAAATTGCCTCTAATGTGGATTTATGTCGTTGTTGCAACTTCTCTATCCATCAAAAATTTCCCTTGAACCTACAAAATTATAACAAAACTAGTGTAGGGGGTAAGTAAGGGAGTCAATCCATATCTAAGGGTGAAACAAAAAATTGGAGAGGACATATATATAGATTCATTTGCATTTTATTATATTTTTTTTCTATTTTTACTTTTTCTATTTTTTTATGAATTTTTCAAGGGAATATTTTAACTAACTAACTATAATAATATTTATAACTACTAATTAAGAAGTAAAAGCTAATTTAAGAAAGGTGAGATAAACAAAATTGTCCTAATAAGTAAACTAACAAAATTGGACTCATGAGGGCTTCAATATTTCATCCCATAAATGGGAGATTAGCCCTCAATAATCATCATCCAAAAATATAAGATAAACAATTGAAAGCATGAGATGATTAAACTAAAAGTAAAAGAGAGGAATAGATCAAACCCATTTAAGCCTTGAATTGACATGAAATCTACAATTACATCATCAATCTCTCAATTACAATTCTTCACTCATGTATTTATTGAAGCTAAACTAAAAATTACAAACTAAAAATTAAAAGGATAGTGGATGAATTCATAATGGACAATTAAATAATAAAAGAGATTTGCTAAAAATGCAAATCCTAAAATTATAAAATTGTACATTAGAATTCACCCAAAGAAATAAATTCTAGATCATTAATTTATATTGAGATAATTGCTAAAAAGGCAAAATCTCAACATAAATGAATGGGTTAGAATTTATCTCCCATAAGGGATAAATTTCACTACATCAATCTATTATGAAATAATTGCTAAAAATGCAAAAATCCATAATAGATGGGTGGGGTGAATTTTATCCTAGAGATAATTTTCAACACACCTCTATATTGAGGTATTTGCTAAAAATGCAAATACTCAACATAGAGGGGTGGGGAGAATTTTATCACACCAAGCTTAAAACTAATTTTGAGATCCCCTTGCAAATGGGTCTACCTCCTCAATATATAGGAGGCATGGAGCATGAGGGGTAAAAATGGAAATTGGCAAGGGTGTGCATGTGGAAATGGTGAGAGCACATGTGCATGGGGGTGTGAGGTGAGAGGATATTTGGAAAAAATCTGATTTGGGTTGAGGGGTAATTTGGGGGAAAAAGGGATAAAGGTTAGTTGGGGGTATTTGGGTCAAATGGTTTAAGTTGAACATGTGGGTTTTGTTGGCATTTGAGATTGGCTTTGTTTGGTTTTGAATTTGCAGGTCGTGGCTTACATGGAAATGGGTTTGAAGTTGGTTTGAAATGGGTAAGATGGTGACATGGGTTAATGGAGTGAGGTAGGATTGTGAACGGGGCAGACCCAAAAATGGGTCCGGTTTTCGGGTTGGAGAAGGAGGTAGCCGCTAGGGGTGGCGATCGGGTAGTGGCGTCGCCACAGGTGGGACGGCTGGGCGACGGCGAGGGCTGATGGCGGTCGGTTGGGATCGGGGATTGGGACGAGAGGGAGAGAGTAAGGTCGCAGTTTTCAGGCGCCCGAGGCTTGCGCGACGGCGGAATGCTCCGGGTTGGTGGCAGCGGCCTGAGGTGGTCCTGTCTCGCCGGCGCAGGTGGTATAAGGTGGGTGCCGCCGGGTTAGGTAGATGAGAAGGAGGGATACTTGTTTGTGGGTATGTGAGAGTGGGAGAGAGAGGTTAATGGTGTAGTGTTAATGGAGGTTGAGTGATGAGAGGAGAGAGAAAGAGGTGTATTGGAGAAGATGATAGAGTGTGGTTTGGGTGTGGGAGGTTGTAGGGTGTTAGTATGAGGTTGAGGGTTTAGTTAGGTGTAGGTGAGGGTGTGGATGAGGGTGTAGGTTTAGGAATGTGTGGGTATTAGGATAAGTGTGTGTGTGTCATTTGGACCCTTAAAAATATAACAAGACTCAAATAAAATTAATAAAATAAAAACTAAAAAATAAAATCTAACTAAAAATAAAACAAACTAGAAATAATAAAAAATAAAATCCTAAGCTATAATAAAACAAAAGAAATAAAAAAAATGAAAAATCTAATAAAAACTAAAGTCCTAAAAATATAAAATCTAATAAACTAAAAAATAAATGAAATCCTAAAAATTAAAATCTTAATAAAATAAAATAAAACTAGAAACTAATAAAAATCAAAATAAAATAAAATTATATTAATAAAAATAAAATAGAAAATAAAATCTAAAAATTCTAAAATAAATCCTAAAAATAGAAAAGACTCAAACTAAAAATCTAAAAATTAATAAAAAGGACACAAACAAAACACACAGAGGGTTTGGGACAGCTAAGGCTAGGATTAGGTCTCGGGTGAGGTTCTTGGGGTACAGGATATGGGTATTTAGCTCCATTAAAATGCACAATTGCTTTGAAATACGCGTTTGAACACCGCAACATACATTAAACCTGCATTTTAAACATTTAAGTGCATAAGACCCATATTGTCGAGAAATAGCAACTAAAATACAACTATTCGGGGTATAAAATGTACAGTTTTGGGTGCCTATCAGTCCCCAAAAGATCCCAGTCTACTAGTCCTGCACAAACTCGTGCTTTTCTTGAAGATTCGGTTGGTTAAAAAATTGGAAAAATTCAATTTAAAAAATACAATATACATATCAGCAATTCCATTATACTTTTAGGAAACATTGAACATGTAAAAAATGTCAGTCAAGATTTGGTGATTAACGAAGCTTGAAATTCTAAACGGGCGACCAATAATGTCAATGAATCACCACCTCAAATATAATTTAAGTTCTTCTACCCCTTGATCCAAATCTCGTAAATTTTTGTCGTCCGGAGTTAGCTTCAACTTTTTTAAATTTTTAGTTTCTGGTTGTTTTCTCGCATTTTCGGTCAAAAAATTTTGGCGCTTGTATGAGCCCCCTATGAGAGGCTTTTTCTCTTATTGTTTATAAATAAATTTAATGTTAAAAAAATCTAGTATGTTTAAGTCTGTTAGGTGAAGGACTCGTACAAATCTATCAACATAAACAAGACATGCTCGCTGAGGGTAGTGCCCTTCATGTGATATATTATGAATATATAAAAGAGATACTTTAGTCCAACTCTGGAGGATTAAAATAAATAGGCCCTATGTTACATTTATATATTGTATTATAAGATTGGTTACGTTGTACTTACAGGTGGCATTGTGGGCCTTGGTATATGGGTTGAGTTCTCACTTTTATAGTTAGTTATATCCCTACCGCTTTTAATTATATATTTATTACTTATTAGTCTGGAGATATAGACATTAAGTATGCTTTATACCTTGGGTTGGGACATGCTTGTAGATTTTAATTTAGGTGAGGGTTAAGGTATTCATTACAAGTGAGAGCAAACGAGATGGCTAGTTTTTGAATTTGAATCGCATGATTATCAATGTTAATATAGAAGATATTTCAAGAGAAGTTTATGATGCGGCGCAATTTATATAAAATTATATTTTAGGATATATAGACTGGATCCGCACGACTGAGAAAATTCAGACTTGCAGCTCAACTTGCACTTTAATTTTCTTTCAAGTTGATTCTTAGCATAATTTGCTATTTACTATTTTTTTTTCAAAAAGAAACACATTTATTTATATACAAATAGGAGGAATAACCCCTCCTAGGTGTCTCTCACAATAGCTATGAAAAATTTAAAAGAAAATTATTGAATACTTTCTAACCCAAAATAAGAAAAATAGCTAGATAATAAAAAAAAAATTATGAGATCTTGATCAAGAGTTTCGAAGATCGTAGATAATATTTAGTAGAACAGACGAACCTCCATTACCTTAGATTTTTACCCTCGATGATATGTCCTTCGAACGCCTAGTTGGGGCCACCAAATTTTCCCGAATAACTACCCAAATTAGTCGAAAACTTATTCTAATGGTATAACTACGCTCGGGGCCCATTCCAAACTACTAAACAAATATCTTTGGGCCTCCGTATCACTGTAGTTCTAATCAAAATAATAATACCTCCTAACTTATGGTAATACTTTAGAAGATAAAATAAAATGCACAACCCAATTATTTTACTAGTAACCGCACATAGTTAAGGCTCATATAATTAATTACGACGGTTAATTAATTATAACATACAGTACAAAAATCACATAACATTAAAATTTTAATTTTCATCTAAATTATGCAATTTATTATCACCATATCACATAAGTAATTTTTTTTTCATTTATTAATTTATTTATTGCAATTAAATTATATATAAATACCCAAAATTAGTGCATTGATTTCACTCATAACATCTTCAAGTCATTTACCTTGTTTACCCATTGGACATGATTACACCAATGGATAAACACACATAACTCATAAAGCTTCAAAGAAAAAGAAAATAAATGCAAAACGCAAACTGAAAATAATTAATAAAGATACTGTGTCAATATACTTTTTTTGAAATTCACTTTACCTAACAATTCAGCCACTTTTCGTTGTGATTTTTTGTTTATATCATTCATTCATTCATTGGGATAATTAGTCTTTAGTCACTAGAAGAAAGTACATTTTGCACGTAGTATGACTTATTTTTTATGTTCCCGAAAGATCCTAGTCTACTAGTCCTGCACAACCTCGTGCTTTTCTTGAAGATTCAGTTGGTCAAAACATTATAAAAATTCAATTTAAAAAATACAATATACATGTCAGCAATTCCATTAAACTTTGAGGAAACATTAAACATGCAAAAAATGTCAGTCAAGATTTGGTGATTAACGAAGCTCGAAATTCTAAACGGACAACCAATAATGTCAATGAATATCCATCTCAAATATAATATAACTTCTTCTACCCCTTGATCTAAATCTCGTAAATTTTTGTAGTCTAGAATTAGCTTCAACATTTTTAAATTTTTAGTTTCTAGTTGTTTTCTCTCATTTTCTGTCAAAAAAATTTGGCGCTTGTATGAGCCCCCTATGAGAGGCTTATTCTCTTATTGTTTATCATTAAATTTATTATTAAAAAAATCTAATATGTTTAAGTCCGTTAGGTGAAGGACTCGTACAAATCTATCGACATAAACAAGACATGCTCGCTGAGGGTAGTGCCCTTCATGTGATATATTATGATTATATAAAAGAGATACTTTAGTCCAACTCTGGACGTTTAAAATAAATAGACCCTATGTTACATTTATATACTGTATTATAAGATTAGGTACGTTGTACTTACAGGTGACATTATGGGCGTTGTTATATGGGTTGAGTTCTCTCTTTTATAGTTAGTTATATCCCTAACGCTTTTAACTATATATTTCACTCTTATTAGTCTAGAGATATCGACATTAAGTATGCTTTATACCTAGGGTTGGGAAATGCTCGTAGATTTTAACTTAGGTGAGGGTTGAGGTATTCATTACATGTGAGAGCCAACGAGATAGCTAGTTTTTGAAATTGAATCGTATGATTATCATTGTTGATATGGATGATATTTCAAGAGAACTTTATGACGCTGGCCCAATTTATATAAAATTATTTATTAGGATATATAGACTAGATCTGCACGACTGAGAAAATTCAGGCTTGCAACTCGACTTGCACTCTAGTTTTCTTTCAACTTGATTCTTAGCATAAGTTACTATTTACTACTTTTTTTTCAAAAAGAAACACATTTATTTATATACAAATAGGAGGAATAAACCCTCCTAGGTGTCTCTTACAATATCTATGAAAAATTTAATAGAAAATTACTGAAGACTTTCTAACCCAAAATAAGAAAAATAACTAGATACTAAAAAAATTACAAGATCTTGTTCGAGAGTTCCGAAGATCGTACAAAGTATTTAGTATAACGGAAGAACCTCCATTGCCTTATATTTTTACTTTCGATCATATGTCCTTCGAACGCCTAGTTGTGGGCCGCCAAAAGTTCCCGAATAGCTACCCGAATTTGTCCAAAACATATTCCAATGGTATACCTACGCTCTGGGCCCATTCCAAACTACAAAACATATATCTTTGGGCCTCCGTATCACTGTAGTTCTGATCAAAATAGTAATACCTCCTAACGTATGGTAATTCCTTACAACATAAAATAAAATGCACAACTCAATTATTTTACTAGTAACCGCACATAGTTAAGGCTCATATAATTAATTACAGCGGTCAATTAATTATAACATTCAGTACAAAAATCACATAACACGAAAATTTTAATTGTCATCTCAATTATGCAATTTATTATCACCATATCACATAAGTAATAATTATTTTCACTAATTAATTTATTTGTTGTAATTAAATTATATGTAAATACCCATAATTAGTGCATTGATTTCACTCAAAACATCTTCAAGTGATTTACCTTGTTTACCCATGGGACATTATTACACCAATGGATAAACACACATAACTTATGAAGCTTCAAAGAAAAAGAAAATAAATGCAAAACGCAAACTGAAAATAATAACAAACGATACTGTGTCGACATACATTTTTTGAAATTCACTTTACCTAACAATTCCGCCACTTTTCGTTGTGTTTTTTTTTTTATATTATTCATTCATTCCTTAGGATAATTACTGTTTAGTCACAATAATAAAGTACATTTTGCACCTAATATGACTTATATTTATGTTCCCAAAAGATCTTAGTCTACTGGTCCTGCACAAGCTCGTGCTTTTCTTGAAGATTCGGTTGGTCAAAACATTATAAAAATTCAATTTAAAAAATACAATATACATGTCAGCAATTCCGTTAAACTTTGAGGAAACATTGAACATGCGAAAAATGTCAGTCAAGATTTGGTGATTAACGAAGCTCGAAATTCTAAACGGACAACCAATAATGTCAATGAATCCCCACCTCAAATATAATTTAACTTCTTCTACCCCTTGATCTAAATCTGGTAAATTTTTGTAGTGCAGAATTAGCATCAACATTTTTAAATTTTTAGTTTCTGGTTGTTTTCTCTCATTTTCTGTCTAAAAAATTTGCCGCTTGTATGAGCCCCCTATGAGAGGCTTATTCTCTTATTGTTTATCAATAAATTTATTATTAAAAAAATCTAATATGTTTAAGTCCGTTAGGTGAAGGACTCGTACAAATCTATCGACATAAACAAGTCATGCCCGTCGAGGGTAGTGCCCTTCATGTGACATATTATGATTATATAAAAGAGATACTTTAGTCCAACTATGGAGCTTTAAAATAAATAGACCCTATGTTACATTTATATATTGTATTATAAGATTGGGTATGATGTACCTACAGGTGACTTGGGTGATGATTGTGTGTAGCAGGGGTGTATGGGAAAACAGGTGTGGGTTAGAGAGTTTTTAGGGTTTTTTTGTGAGTGTAAGGTTTTGGGATGTGAGTGTGTTTTAATGTGATCCTTAAAATAACACTAACTAACTAAATTAAACATTAATAAAATAAAATAAAAACCTAAAAAAAATAAAATCCTATTCTAAAATAAAACAAAGACTCAAATAAAAATTGAAACTAAAAAAGAATAAAAATAGAAATCTATTAAACTAAAAACTAAAAACTAAAAAAAAAGTAAAATTTATTATAACTGATAAATAAATGAAATCCTAAAACTTCTAATCCTAATAAAATAAAAACTAATCAAAATCAAAGTAAAATAAAATTATTCTTATAAAGATAAAATAGAAAAATAGAAAATAAAATCTAGAAAATAATACATAAATCTAAAATAAAACCTAAACATAAAACGACTCAAACAAAAAATATAAAAAAATATAAAAGGGCACAACCTAAACATACACGGGGTTCGGGGTAGGTTTAGGCTCGGTTTAGGGTAGGCTAGGATATGGGACATGGGTATTTAGCTCCATTCAATGCGCATTTGACTTGATATATAGCTTTTGACACCATAAACAGACATTTGACCTACGAGATAAACATTTAAGCACATAAGACCCATATTGACGAGAATTAGAAACTAAAGTACGTCTATTCGGGGTATAAAATTTACAGTTTTGGGTGCTTATCAGTTTATAAATAAATTTATTGTTAAAAAAATCTATTATGTTTAAGTCCGTTAGGTGAAGGACTCGTACAAATCAATCGACATAAACAAGACATGCTCGCCGAAGGTAGTAGCCTTCATGTGATATGTTATGATTATATAAAAGAGATACTTTAGTCCAACACTGGACGTTTAAAATAAATAGATCCTATGTATTGTCTTATAAGAATGGGTACGTTGTACTTACAGGTGACATTGTGGGTGTTGGTATATGTATTGAGTTCTCACTTTATAGTTAGTTATATCCCTACTGCTTTTAATTATGTATTTTATAGTTATTAGTCTAGAGATATGCACATTAAGTATGCTTTATACCGTGGGTTGGGACATGCTCGTCGATTTTAATTTCGGATAGGGTTGAGGTACTCATTACATGTGAGAGCCAACAAGATGGCTAGGTTTTGAAATTGAATCACATCATTATCATTGTTGATATGTAAGATATTTCAAGAGAACTTTTTGACGGGGGGCCAATTTAAATAAAATTATTTTTTAGGATATATAGACTGGATCCGCACGATTGAGAAAATTTAGACTTGCAGCTCAACTTGCACTCTAGTTTTCTTTAAAGTTGATTCTTAGCATAAGTTGCAATTTACTATTTTTTTTCCCAAAAACAAACGCATTTATTTATATACATATAGGAGGAATAACCCCTCCTAGGTGTCTCTTACAATAGCTCTGAAAAATTTAAAGGAAAATTATTGAAGAGTTTCTAACACAAAATAAGAAAAATAACTAGATACTAAGAAAAATTATGAGATCTTGATCGAGAGTTTCGAAGACGGTAGACAATATTTAGTACAACGAATTAACCTCCATTGCCTTAGATTTTTACCCTCGATCTTATGTCCTTCGAAGGCCTAGTTGCGGGCCATCAAATGTTCCCGAATAACTACCCAAATTAGTCCAAAACTTATTCCAATGGTATACCTATGCTCTGTGCCCATTCCAAACTACTAAACATATATCTTTGGGCCTCCGTATCACTGTAGTTCTGATCAAAATAATAATACCTCCTAACGTATGGTAATACCTTACAACATAAAATAAAATGCACAACACAATTATTTTACTAGTAACCGCACATAGTTAAGGTTCGTATAATTAATTATGACGGTTAATTAATTATAACATTGAGTACAAAAATCACATAACATTAAAATTTTAATTGTAATCTAAATTATACAATTCATTATCACCATATCACATAGGTAATAATTTTTTTCACTTATTAATTTATTTATTGCCATTAAATTATATATAACTACCAAAAATTAGTGCATTGATTTCACTCATAACATCTTCAAGTCATTTACCTTGTTTACCCATTGGACATGATTACACCAATGGATAAACACACATAACTTATGAAGCTTCAAAGAAAAAGAAAATAAATGCAAAACGGAAACTGAAAATAATAACAAACGATACTGTGTCGATATACATTTTTTGAAATTCACTTTACCTAACAATTCAACCACTTTTTGTTGTGTGTTTTTTATATTATTCATTCATTCTTTGGGATAATTATTATTTAGTCACTAGAAGAAAGTACATTTTGCACCTAATACGATTTATTTTTTATGTTCCCAAAAGATCCTAGTCTACTAGTCCTGCACAAGCTCGTGCTTTACTTGAAGATTCGGTTGGTCAAACAATTTAAAAAAAATTAATTTAAAAAAAATAATATACATGCCAGCAATTCCATTAAACTTTTAGGAAACATTGAACATGCAAAAAATGTCAATCAAGATTTGGTGATTAACGAAGCTCGAAATTCTAAACGGGCAACCAATAATGTCAATGAATCACCACCTCAAATATAATTTAAGTTCTTCTACCCCTTGATCCAATTCTCGTAAATTTTTGTAGTCTAGAGTTAGGTTCAACATTTTTAATTTTTTAGTTCCTGGTTGTTTTCTCTCATTTTCTGTCAAAATTTTTTGGCGCTTGTATGAGCCCCCTATGAGAGTCTTTTTCTCTTATTATTTATGATAAAAATGACTTTTGCATATATTTTTTTCGTCATTTCTTGAAAAGCTCTTCTAATCAAAATCCTCAAATTACCTAAAAAATATAACAAACTCGAGTGTAGAGGTAAGTAAGGGTATCAATCCACATCAAGGGGGTAAAGCTATATACAAATTCATTTATAATTCACTTTTTATTTTCTTTTTGGGCTTTTGCTTTTTCTATTTTTTTTTAGCTTTTTCAAATATTAAAACAATTACGTGGGGTGAGGTGAAATTACACTAAACTAAAATGAAAGATCAAATTACAAACTAAAAAAGTAACTAAAATGGAAAACAAAGGCTAACACTAAAATATGAGGTAAATGAGGTAAATAAATATGAGAACAATCAAGGAGTGGGATTATACCACAAATTTCAGCTATTCTAATTAATTAATTTAATTAATTGAATTATCCCAAATTAATATCAAACTTACAAATCAACTCTCGTTGCAAATGTAATTTTAATAGTAACCTTTTAAAAAATTATGTTTAACCCCCACAACTCTAGAAAATAGATCTATACTCATTTTAATTAATCACCAGCTAGGATCGATCAATTAAAATTTATGTAAATATTAGAAAATAAATTTAGAGTTGAAATTCAAGTAATAATACCCCACTTAAGAAACCCCTATCTCAAGTTCGAATCTAAAATGGGCATTATAACTAGAATTTTGATTTTCTCTCGAAAATCATTAACCCTCTCTCGATGCCTAAATTTAAGGGTGAGGGATCAAAATTAACATTCAAAGAAAATTTTCAAGTAATCAAACTAATTAAATTAAAATAACATCAAATAAGGGTTCACCCCACCCTTGAAAGGGGATTTAGCCTAACACGGTATGAGATTTGACAAATTAATAATCAAAGGTATAAAATAAATTATAAGAGAAGAGAACAATCAAGCCCAATCTCTTGAAGTGAAATTGAACTCTTATTTCCTTGAAATCAAGCACAATCCATCCAATATGAGCATCCAACAATAATCAACTCAATATAATACTGAATTGAATTACTCAGAATTTATCATTCAATAGTCTCTAAAAATAAAAATAAAAACTATTTACAAAAATAATTTGCTAATTTATTTTCTACACTAAACTATCTCTCTCTAGAATTCTCTCTCTATTTTCTATGATACGATCTCCTCATCAAATGGGGACTTGAGTCTTCTTTTATAGTAGATGCATGGAATACATGGGGCTAAGGGGTATTTTGGGAATGGGTTTAAGGGTACGTGGAAATGGTGAGAGGGGTGTGAGGTCACGTGGGTGAGGGGATTGGAATAAAACAAATCGGATTTAGTTAAGGGTTATTTTTGGAAATGGTTTAAAGTAAGTAGTTGAGGGGCATTTTGGGAATTGGGGGTTAAAGGGTTAATTAGGCACATGGGGCATTGTTATTTTGGTTTGGATTGTATCTTTGGCACGTAAGATAAAATCGATTTTGGTTTGGGGACAAATGAGTCACGAGTTGGAGAAGGGTTCCGGGTTTTGGCAGGTGGGGCGCAAAATCGGGTTTGGGTCTGGTTTTAAGTTTCCGATCGAAGTGGTTGGAACGGGATTGGGTCTCGACGGGGTGCTGGGCGACGGGATGATGGCCTGGCGGGTGTTGCCGGAATGGGGATGGAGGGAATGCCGTCAGACTTGGTGTCGGGTTGTGGGGTGGTTCCGAGGTGTCTCGAACCGGGTTCAGGTGACGAAAGGTCGAGAGTAGCACTGGTTCAGGTTGAATCAGGCTCCGGGGGTTGGTCAGGAGCGTCTCCGTCGGTGGTTGGCCGAAGATGGAGGTTTGTCGCCGACAGGGCTGGTTGTCGCAGTTGAAGGTTCGATAGAGATGGGGTCGCCGTGGGTCTCGTCGCCGGCAGGGCTGTGAGGGTCGAGGGTCGCAGTTTCGGTTCATTCAAGTCCATCCTGTTGTAGTCGGGTTCTCGGGTAGATGGTGTGTCCGGCGATGGGTTGCACTGGGAATGGGTTTGGTTTCTGTTTTGTGGAGAGAGAGAGAGGTATGGGGGTGTTGGTTGTGATAATGGAAGTATGTTAATGGAGGTTGTGGGTTTTGGTGAGAGGAGAGAGAGAGTGTTCAAGCTTGAAGATGACTTGGGTGATGATTGTGTGTAGTAGGGGTAAATGGAAAAAAGGTGTGGGTGAGAGAGTTGTTAGGGTGTGTTTGAGTGTAAGTTTTTGGGATTTGAGTGTGTTTAAATGTGACCCTTAAAATAATACTGACAAACTAAAATAAAATTAGTAAAATAAAATAAAAACCTTAAAAAAATAAAATCTATTCTAAAATATAACAAAGACTCAAATAAAAATTGAAACTAAAAAGAAATAAAAATAGAAATCTATTAAACTAAAAACTAAAAACTAAAAAAAAATTAAAATTTAATAAAACTAATAAATAAATGAAAACCTAAAAATTCTAATCCTAATAAAATAAAAACTAATCAAAATAAAACTAAAATAAAATTATACTAATAAAAATAAAATAGAAAAATAGAAAATAAAATCTAGAAAATAATAAATAAATCTAAAACAAAACCTAAAAATAAAACGACTCAAACTAAAAATCTAAAAAAATATAAAAGGGCACAACCTAAACATACACGGGGTTCGGGGTAGGTTTAAGCTCAGTTTGGGGTAGGCTAGGATATGGAACAAGGGTATTTAGCACCATACAACGAGTATTTTCCTTGATATATAGCTTTTGACAGCGCAAACGGACATTTGACCTACAAGATAAACATTTAAGCACATAAGACCCATATTCCCGCGAATTAGCAACAAAAGTATGTCTATTCAGGGTATAAAATGTACAGTTTTGAGTGCTTATCAGTTTATAAATAAATTTGTTGTTAAAAAAATCTATTATGTTTACGTCCGTTAGGAGAAGGACTCGTACAAATCTATCGACATAAACAAGACATGCTCGTCGAAGGTAGTGGCCTTCATGTGATATATTATGATTATATGAAAGAGATACTTTAGTCCAATTCTGGACGTTTAAAATAAACCGACCCTATGTTACATTTATATATTGTATTATAAGATTGGGTGCGTTGTACTTACAGGTGACATTGTGGGCGTTGGTATATGGGTTGAGTTCTCACTATTATAGTTAGTTATATCCCTACCGCTTTTAATGATATATATCATACTTATTAGTCTAGAGATATAGACATTAAGTATGCTTTATACCTTGGGTTGGGACATGCTCGTAGATTTTAATTTCGGTGAGGGTTGAGGTATTCTTTACATGTGAGAGCCAACGGGATGGATAGTTTTTGAAATTGAATCTCATGATTATCATTGTTGATATGTAAGATATTTCAAGAGAACTTTATGATGCTGGCCCAATTTGTATAAAATTAATTTTTAGAATATATAGACTAGATCTGCACGACTGAGAAAATTCAGACTTGCAGCTCAACTTGCACTCTAGTTTTCTTTCAAGTTGATTCTTAGCACAAGTTTCTATTTACTATTTTTTTTTAAACAAACGCATTTATTTATATACAAATAGGAGGAATAACCCCTCCTAGGTGTCTCTTACAATAGCTATGAAAAATTTAAAACTAAATTATTGAAGACTTTCTACCCCAAAATAAGAAAAATAACTAGATACTAAAAAAAATTATGAGATCTTGATCGAGAGTTCCGAAGACCGTAGATAATATTTAGTAGAACGGAAGAACTTGCATTGCCTTAGATTTTTACCCTCGATCATATGTCCTTCGAACGCCTAGTTGCGGGGCACCAAATGTTCCCGATAACTACCCAAATTAGTCCAAAACTTATTCCAATGGTATACCTATGCTCTGGGCCCATTCCAAACTACTAAAAATATATCTTTGGGCCTCCGTATCACTGTAGTTCTAATAAAAATAATAATACCTCCTAACGTATGGTAATACCTTACACCATATAAAATAAAATGCATAACTCAATTATTTTACTAGTAACCGCACATAGTTAAGGCTCATATAATTAATTACAGCAATTAATTAATTATAACATTCAGTACATAAATCACATAACAAGAAAATTTTAATTGCCATCTAAATTATGCAATTTATTATCACCATATCACATGAGTAATAATTATTTTCATTTATTCATTTATTTGTTGCAATTAAATTATATATAAATACCCAAAATTAGTGCATTGATTTCAATCATAACATCTTCAAGTGATTTACCTTGTTTACCCATTGGACATGATTACACCAATGGATAAACACACATAACTGATGAAGCTTCAACGAAAAAGAAGATAAATGCAAAACGCAAACTGAAAATAATAACAAACGATATTGTGTCGATATACATTTTTTGAAATTCACTTTACCTAACAATTCAACCACTTTTCATTGTGTTTTTTTTATATTATTCATTCATTCATTGGGATAATTAGTCTTTAGTCACTAGAAGAAAGTACATTTTGCACCTAATATGACTTATTTTTTATGTTCCCAAAAGATCCTAGTCTACTAGTCCTGCACAAGCTTGTGCTTTTCCTAAAGATTCGGTTGGTCAAAAAATTATAAAAATTCAAGTTGAAAAATACAATATACATGTCAGCAATTCCATTAAACTATTAGGAAACATTGAACATGCAAAAAATGTCAGTCATGATTTGGTGATTAACGAAGCTCGAAGTTCTAAACGTGCAACCAATAATGTCAATGAATCTCCACCTCAAATATAATTTAATTTCTTCTAACCCTTGATCCAAATCTCGAAAATTTTTGTTGTCCAGAGTTAGCTTCCACGTTTTAAAATTTTTAGTTTCTGGTTGTTTTCTCTCATTTTCTATCAAAAATTTTTGGCACATGTATGAGCCCCCTACGAGAGGATATTTCTCTTATTGTTTATAAGTATATTTGTTGTTAAAAAAATCTATTATGTTTAAGCCTGTTAGGTGAAGGACTCGTTCAAATCTATCGACATAAACAAGACATGCTCACCGAAGGTCTTCATGTGATATATTTTGATTATATAAAATAGAGACTTTAGTCCAACTCTTGACGTTTAAGATAAATAGACCCTATGTTACATTTATATATTGTATTATAAGATTGGGTATGTTGTACTTACAGGTGACATTGTGGGCGTTGGTATTTGGGTTGAGTTCTCACTTTAATAGTTAGTTATATCCCTACCATTTTTAATTTTATATTTCATACTTATTAGTCTAGATGTATAAACATTAAATATGCTTTATACCTTGGGTTGGGACATGCTCGTAGATTTTAATTTAGGTGAGGGTTGAGGTATTCATTACATGTGAGAGCTAACGAGATGGATTATTTTTGAAATTGAATCGCATGATTATCATTGTTGATATGGAAGATATTTCAAGAAAACTTTACGACGCTGGCCTAATTTATATAAAATTATTCTTTAGGATACATAGACTGGATCCGCATGACTGAGAAAATTCAGACTTACAGCTCAACATGCACTCTAGTTTTCTTTCAAGTTGATTCTTAGCATAGGTTGCTATTTACTATTTTTTTTCCAAAAAGAAACGCATTTATTTATATACAAATAGGTGGAATAACCCCTCCGAGGTGTCTCTTACATTACCTACGAAAAATTTTAAAAAAATTATTGAAGACTCTCTAACCCAAAATAAGAAAAATAACTAGATACTAAAAAAAATTATGAGATCGTGATCGAGAGTTCCGAAGTCCGTAGGTAATATTTAGTAGAATGAACGAACCTCCACTTCCTTATATTTTTACCTTCGTTCGTATGTCCTTCGAACGCCTAGTTGCGGGCCTCTAAATGTTCCCGTATCACAACCCAAATTAGTATAAAACTTATTCCAATTGTATACCTACGCCCTGGGCCCATTCGAAACTACTAAACATATATCTTTGGGCCTCCGTATCACTCTAGTTCTGATCAAAATAATAATACCTCCTAACGTACGGTAATACCTTACAACATAAAATGAAATGCACAACTCAATTATTTTACTAGTAACCGCACATAGTTAATTCTCATATAATTAATTAGAGTGCTTAATCAATTATAACATTCAGTATGTAAGTACAAAAATTTCCAATTGAGTCTTAATGTAGTGTTGGCTCAATTCTGGACAAAAAAAATTGTGTCATAGGATAGTATTGAGTGATATCCTCCGATCCTAGGACATACAAGAGTTGAAGACGTAGCGACCAAGTCTTATAAAGCTTCATCATTGCCGTGTTTCAAGTGCCATGTCTTCTACGTCATCAACGTCATATTCCATAGTCTCCAAAAGGTATGAATGCATTTCTATATATATATAGGGAGACTTGAAATATGTTTATAAAGGGTGTACTTCTATTTTAATCCGAGGTTTATTTTCAGAAGGTTTTTTAAAACTTCAAAATAAAGTTTTTGGGCCAAAAATAGAATTTTGAGCTTTCTGGAAGTTCGTTCAATATTGTCGTTCGAACGAGGTTTGCCAACGACTTCCACTGGAACTTCGTTACATATTTCGGTCGAACGAAATGTCGTTCAAACAAAAATATCGTTCGAACGAGATTTCGGCGAGAACAGTTTTTGGATGTTTTTGGGCATTTTCCTACTACTTTGTCCCCACTAACTTTTGACAGTTTAAATCAACTTCGGGACCAAATTTTTTCAGTGAACTTTTTCCATCTCCTAGAGAGTTTTTGAGAGATTAATCCTTTCATAAAATGTTCCCTCGGTGTTTGTTTTTCAAATTGAATTATTCAAAGAACAAAACCAAGTTTACACCCAATTGTTTGTTTTAATCCAAGTTTCTATCTATATATATATATACATCTTGCTTGGAGAGTTTGTTTGGAACCGGTTTTATCTCTACCGTAGAAGAGTGTTTGGATTTTCTTCTACATCCCACAAAGAAGAAGTCGTGTTTGTTGATGCGGTATTCTCATACGGTGAAAGGCATCGTGTGTGGTTGATGGGTTCCTAAAAGTTCGATCGGTGGATTCCGAGATCGCGGTGGAGCTCCGTGGTTATTCGCTAGGCAGAGGTGTATACAAGAAGGAGCGTCGAGGTTTGGACAGAGTTAAGTCGAGTGTTGTAAGTCTTACTGTCTTGTATTTGTAAAACCGTACTTAGTGGATTTGAGGCTAGGGCCGTCTGAGGTTTTTTTCGTTGTGAATTTTTCCTCGTACATCGCGGCGTAGTGGTTTATTTTTTTATTTTATCTTTTGCAAAATTCACCTTAGAAGCATGCTTAGGTAAAAAGATAAAATTTGGTTTAAATCACTACTTACTTAATTTGGTGCAAAATAAAATTTGGGTAAATGTTAATTTAATTCAAGTCATTAATTTTATTATATAAATTTTGATTTGGCGTAATTTGCAAAAATGGATTAATTATTTTGTTAGAAAAACTTCTAGGACTTCTCTTAAATTGGTTTAATTGAATATTTTGTTGTTTAATTTAATTTCACTTTGTTTCTATGTTTAATTTTAATTGAAAGATATTAAAATTTGTTGTGTACTTGTGTATTTGAACCATCTCGCTTCCACATCTTTGTAAAAGGAAATTGAATTACATTTTGGTAAAATTTAAAATTGAGGGCCTCGTGTTACAACAAGTGGTATCAGAGCAGGGAGCGCTAAGTTATTGCGTTTAGGTCATTTTTGGGCATTTTCGTTCAAAATGGAAAGTATGCCTCTTTCAATATTTCCTACGTTTGATGGTTATCTTGCTTGCACATGACTCTTCTCTTGCCATATCTTATGAGTAATTTCTTGCATGTCTCACATACTCTAGCTTTTGTGCATAATGATATATCTTTTGCTAGTTGTATATTTTGTTTATCATTTTTCAAGTCTATGCTTCATAATCAATCACATGCTAGAATTATGATTTTTGTTTATCTTTTGT
The DNA here is from genome assembly GCA_949130495.1 of Sambucus nigra. Classification (NCBI taxonomy): domain Eukaryota; kingdom Viridiplantae; phylum Streptophyta; class Magnoliopsida; order Dipsacales; family Adoxaceae; genus Sambucus; species Sambucus nigra. Next base: position 459,362,207 of record OX422220.1, read on the forward strand.
ATTTTATTCCTTCATTTTAATTTGCATTAAATGAAAAATACAAATTGATTTTGGTTTATCTTTTGAGTTAATTTTTGTGGTTGGTGAAAAACTTTGAAAAACTCAAAATGATTTTATTTTTGTGTGTATTTTGGTTTTACGCACATTTTGTGGCATATGTTTGTGTTTTGAATCCTCATTTCGCTTCCATGTGACTAGAACTTTTGGTTAGAATTTTATCATGCCTACATGGAGTAGTTTAAGTTAGACTTGCTTAATGGATTCGCTTTTATATGCCTCAATTCACAAATGCACGAGCTCACTTGAAATTTTAACTTCAAATGTATATTTGAGCTTTGTGAGGTGTTCTCCTACCAATCTAGTCATCTATATATTATATGACCTAGGAGGACTAGTGCATGTTAAAATCCGTTGCACATGAGATTTGTGTGAGATATAAAAGATTAGATATAAAAATGTGCACGGGGAAGGGATCCGAAGGGAAATATCATCCTTTGCGAGTAAGCCACCGTTTGGAATGGACCTAAAAGAAATACGTGGTCCAAAGGCCTAAAAATAAAATAGGGCATTAAAAAGAAAAATAATTGCCAAGGCCTAGTTTTTATTGATATATTCATTCCAAAATATATATGCTTATTGAGGGAGATTGGATGGTATATCAATGGTTTGCACAATGTCCGTTTATCCTAGTTGTACTTTCAATGTCATGACTCTATTGGTTTGTAGAATCATCAAAACTCTAGGATTGTATGCATTGTGTATGTTTGTTCATTGAGTTCAATATATATTGTAACATGAGGTTATATTCGAATTTGATGAAGTTTGCAATCAATTGAGAACTCCGTGAACATATTTTAAGTGATTGGGCCAAAATTTAATTGTTGCTAGTTCACACCCCTTCATTTCTGTTTTCGTGTGACACATTTATGCTATAAGAGTGTGGAAAAACTAATGTTATTTAGTTTTGTGTCATTTTGGTGTTTATATCTATATGTGTGTACTTATGCTTAGTTTGAATCTATTGTGTATACATATATATGATATTTTGTTATTTTTGAGTCTTTGCCATGATTCGCTAGTTCATTTATTCTTTTAATTCATATTTGGTATCTATCTTGTTGCGAATTTTTTTTCGATATCACATGCTTAGATTACTACAATCAATTGATATTTTTTGTTATCGCATAATAGTTGATATTCATATCTTTATGTGGATTAGTTGAATTTGAGCTGCCCACGTGATTTAATGTTTTCATCCCTTTTTGCTCTATTTCATGTTTAACTTATTATCCCATTCTATTTATCCATTGTTTAGTTTAGGGGGTGTATATGCTTTAATTTGGGGAGATAAGTTAATTTTTTATTCTTTAGCCTTTTCCTATTCCTGAACAAAAAGGGGGAGAATGATGTGTGTGTGTGTTTGTGGGGTGGGGGGGGGGGGGGGGATGGTATCTATTCTTATTGTAATCGTATCTTTGTTTGGGAGATTTATCTTAGGGGGAGACGTCTTTATAAGTAGGACAATTATTTGATAAAGGGGGAGAATTAATTAAGGGGGAGTTTTTATTTAAATTCCATTTAATATTTTAATATTCCATATGCATGTAATGTGTTGCTTAAGTGCGCAAGTATTGTAAAGCGGCATCTATTCAAAGTGGAAAAGCGTTTAATTCTAAAGTGGTATTCGAGTCAAGCATTGTACTCTTTATTTTTTTAAGTCTAGTAAGCTTGACGTCCCTTTAGGATTTTGTTTTGGTTTTGTCTCGGAATAATATCCAAAGGGGGAGATTTGTAAGGACACAAATTTCTAAATGAGTCTTAATATAGTGTTGGCTCAATTCCGAAAAAAAAAACATTTGTGTCAGAGGATAGTATTGGGTGAGTATCCTCCAAGCCTATGACATGCAAGAGTTGAAGATGTAGCGGCCAAGTATTATAAGGCTTCATCATTGCCATATTTCAAGTGCCATGTTTTCTACGTCATCAACATCATATTCCATAGTCTCCAAAAAGTATGAATGCATTTCTATATATATATATATATATATATATATATATATATATATATATATAGGGAGACTTGGAATATGTTTATGAAGGGTGTACTTTAATTTTAATCTGAGGTTTATTTTCAGAAGGTTTCTTTAAAACTATAAAATAAAGTTTATGGGGAAAAAATAAAATTTTGAGCTTTCTGGAAGTTCGTTCGATATTGTCGTTCGAACGAGTTTTTCGTTCGAACGAGAATGTCGTTCGAATGAGGTTTGCCAATGACTTTCCACTGGAACTTCGTTAGATAGCTCGTTCGAACGAAATGTCGTCCGAACGAGATTTCGGCGGGAACAGTTTTTTGCAGTTTTTACGCATTTTCCCATTACTTTGTCCCCACTAACTTTTGAGAGTTTAAATCCACTTCGAGACCAGATTTTTTCAGTGAACTTTTTCCATCTTCTAGAGAGTTTTTGAGAGCTTAATCCTTTCATAAAAAGTTCCCTTGGTGTCTGTTTTTCAAATTGAATTAGTTAAAGAACAAAACCAAGTTTACACCCAATTGTTTATTTTAATCTAGGTTTCTATCTATATATATATACATCTTGCTTGCAGAGTTTGTTTGACACCGATTTTATCTCTACCGTAAAAGAGTGTTTGGGTTTACTTCTATACCCCACAAAGAAGAAGTCTTGTTTGTTACTCCGACGTTCTCATACGGTGAAAGGCACCGTGTGTGGTTGATGGGTTCCTAAAAGTTCGATCGGTGGATTCCGAGACCGCGGTGGAGCTCCGTGGTTATTCGCTAGGCAGAGGTATATACAAGAAGGAGCGTCAGGGCTTGGATGGAGTCAAGTCGAGTGTTGTAAGTCTTACTATCTTGTATTTGTAAAACCGTACTTAGTGGATTTGAGGCTAGGGCCGTCCGAGGTTTTATTCCGTTGTGGGTTTTTCCTCGTACATCGCGGCGTAGTGGTTTATTTGTTTATTTTATCTTTTGCAAAATTCACCGTAGATGCATGCTTAGGTAAAAAGGTAAAATTTGGTTTAAATCACTACTTACTTAATTTGGTGCAAAATAAAATTTGGGTAAATGTTAATTTAATTCAAGTCATTAATTTTATTGGATAAAATTTGGTTTTGCCTCATTTGCAAAAATGGATTAATTATTTTGTTAGTCAAATTTCTAGGACTTGTCTTAAATTGGTTTAAGTGAATATTTTGTTGGTTAATTTAATTTCACTTTATTTCTATGTTTAATTTTAATTGAAAGATATTTAAATTTGTTGTGTACTTGTGTATTTGAACCATCTCGCTTCAGCATCTTTGTAAAACGAAATTGAATTACTTTTTGATAAAATTTAAAATTGAGGGCCTCGTGTTACAACAACGTACAAAAATCACATAACATGAAAATTTTAATTGTCATCTAAATTATTCAATTTATTATTACCATATCACCTAAGTAATAATTATTTTCATTTATTAGGTTATTTGTTGCTATTAATAAATTATATATAAATACCCAAAATTAATGCATTTAATTCACTCATAACATCATTTAGGGAACTTTAAAGAAAAATGTCAAAGGACTTTTCATTTAGTGAACCTAATTCTTTCCCATACAAACAAGTATATTACTTTGATTGTTTCCTACCTACTACCTAATGACACGGTGTTTTACTTCACATTTTAGATGACTAAAACCGAAGTCCATTTTGTTGGTTATTTAGTAGGGATAATTATATTTAGGTCCCAATTGTCGGGTCAATATGTTAATAAGTCCTATTGACTTTTCAATAATCCCATAGGTCCTATTCCAACTTTTTAGGAATTTGTTTCCCAATTTTACCCTTTTATAACTAATCATACGTAACTTCCTTTAGGAAGTTACATAACTGGTTGGACTTTTTTTTTTAATCTTTAAATGATCATAACTTTTTATTCATAAATCCGTTTTTGGCAAAATTACTATTTTTGAAATCTGCTCGACGAGATCTCTCAAATAAGATCCATGAAGACTACAAAATTCCAAACAAAAAATTTACACAAATAGTAAACTTTACTGTATCCACTAGAATATGAAATAGTTTTATATATGTGACATTTTCACAAACAGAGAGTAACATTTAATGTGGTAATACTACACAGTATATATATATATATATATATACATCCGGTGGATACAAACCCTCTTTTTTTCATAAATACCTTTTATATAAAGGTTCGCGCTAACGACATCCAATCCTTACCACCATTATTGGAGCTTCAACGACCTTCGTCAGAGCTCCGATTTGGGGTGGGTAAGGGTGGAATTTGGTGCCGCTGGCGCGGACCTTTGGAAATAAGAGACTTTTGAATAAATGGGCTTTGGATCCACCGGCGATTTGGGGTGCGTAAGGGTGGCATTTGGTGCCGCTGGCGTGGACCTTTGAAAATAAGAGACTTTAGATAAATGGGCTTTGGATCCACCGGAGTATCATGGGGTGCTGCTGGCGCAGACCTTTGAAAATAAGATTGGATAAATGGGATCGGGATCATCTAGAGTGCCAATTTGGGGTGAATAGGGGTGGCACATAACTTTAAAAATAGGAGGATATTGTATATATATATATATATATATATATATATATATATATATATATATAGCTTGTAAAAATATCATAGATATTAAACTTTATTGTATACACCAGAAAATGAAATAGTTTTATATTTGTGACATTTTCACAAACAATAACATTTACTGTGAGAATATAGTTTTATGAAATAGTTTTATATATATAACATTTTCACAAACAGTAACATTTATTGAGTTAGTATTACACAATATATATATATAACATTTTCACAAACAGTAACCTTTACTGAGTTAATATTACATAATATATATATATATATATATATATATATATATATATACACACACACACACACACGGTAGATCCAAACCACTATTTTTTTTTTAAATTACTATATTTTTAAATGTTTACGCTAGCGACATTCAATCCCCACCACCACCCACACCCATTGTCGGAGCTTCAACGACTTTCATCAGAGCTATGATTTGGGTTGGTAGTAGTGGCATAGGGTGCCGCTGGCGCGAACTTCTGAAATTAAGAGAATATTAGATAAATGGGATTTGAATCCACCGGAGCACTGATTTGGGGTGAGTAGGGGTGGCATTGAGTTAGGTTTATATCTATAACATTTTCACAAGCATTAACATTTACTGTGTTCATATAACACAGTATATATATATATATATATATATATATATATATATATATTCAAACCTCTTCTTTCTGATATTATCTTATTTTTAACAGTCCACGCCAGCGACATCCAATCCCCACCACCACCTACCTCCTTTATCGGAGCTCCAACAATCTTCATCAGAGCTCTGATTTGAGGTGGCATGGGATGCCGATGTAACATTTTTACAAACAGTAACATTTATTATTTGTGAAAATATTACAGATATAAACCTAATCCAATGCTACCCCTACTCACCTCAAGCTGTAGCGCCGGTGTATCCAAACCCCCTTTATCCAATATTCTCTTATTTCCTAAGGTCCGCGCTAGCGGCACTCCATGTCACCCCAAATCAGAACTCTGACGAAGGTTCTTGGAACTCAGAAAATTGGGGTTGGTGGTGGTCGGGATTAGATACCGCTAGCGCGGACCGTTAAAAATAAGACAATATCAGAAAAAAAAGGTTTGGATCCACCGTATATATATCCATATAATAAGATGGCATGGATTTTGAATTGTCTAAGCACAATAACGGTCCAGATCTTGCCACATCTCCCACTAAAAATGAAGGGCCTAGATTAAATCTTCAAATTTCATTCAAAATTTAAAAATTCTAATTTCCCCCCCACATTTCATTTCATCCGCCCTCCCCCCATTCCAACTCACACGGTTCTCTCTCTCTCAGACGATTCTCTCTCTCTCCCTAACTCACACACACCGGTAACTCCCCACCCCCCCTTCCCCGCCCCTCCCGCCCCCTCCAAACCCCCTCCTCACTCACCCGCCCCCGCCCCTGCCCCTGCCCTCCCCCTTCCCCGCCCCTCCCGCCCCCTCTAAACCCCCCTCCCCCTTCCCCACTCACTCACCCGCCCCTGCCCTCCCGCCTTCCCCGCCCCTCCCACCCCCTCTAAACCCCCCTCCCCCTTCCCCACTCCCCCGCCCCTGGTAAACTCCCCTCCCCTCTCCCCCCTTCCCCACAAACACACACACGCACATAGGCACAAACACACACGCACTCAGAAACACACACGCACACACAGAAATGCACGCACACACGCACTCAGAAACACACACACACCCGCACACAGAAACACACACACGTACACACAGAAACACACGCACACACAGATCTGACTTTTTTTTTTGTTTGTTCTTCAACAGGTATTCTTCAAGAGGTATTCTGCACATTTGGGGTTTTAATCGTGCCTTAACAGCTAACTAAGGTACGATTTTTGTTGGTTTTTGTTCATTTTTTTACTGACAATTTGGGGTTTTAATTGTACCTTAACAGCTAACTTTTTATTTTTGTTTTTGTTTGTTGACAGTTTGGTTGTTTTTGTTTGTTGACAATTTGGTTGTTTTACGATTGCAATGAATGATTTGGGTTTTTAGTTTTTAAAAAATTGATATTTTTGGGCAATTTTGCATTGAACACCCTGATTTTTTTACATGAAGATCAATGTTTTTCTGCTTCACGTATGGATTTTGTTTTTCTGCTTCACGTATGAAATATTAATCTATAGTGTGTTCTAAAGCACTAATTTTTTCTCTTTTACATCTCAGGGAACTAGATTACAGTTCACCGCCACATTGTAAAGGTCTATCTCTCCCACTCTCCCTGCCTCTTCTTTTGAAAAAAAGCATGGTATGTTTTTTTGAAGGTCTCTAAAGGAATAGTAATTGATTTGAGAATTGATAAGTAGTTTTGGTGATTGTTATGTGCAAATTTGTGTTGGGTTTGATGGATTTCAACTATTTTAGTGGAGGAAAGCATACTCATTTATTATATTTTCAGAATATAATAAATGAGTATTATATTTATTATATAGCTGATGCAAGTGCTTCGGTACTTTTACATTTCTCAAACAGCAAATACATGAAACTATAGTTGATTTCAATTAGTTATATTCAGTATTCTTCATTGTCCTTTTGTAAAATGTGGGTAATGCTTTATACTATGTTGGTTACTTGGTTTCTATCTTTGAAATATATGCAAGAGGACTTTATTTCTATGAATTTACCCGTGCCAAAAAATTAATCCCATGAAAGTTTGTTGGAAGTAGTGTGTGGAATCATTACAAATTACATAGTACAAGGAATATAGGTAAGTATTTTGGCATTGTCATATTCCACTTATTATTATTTCCTAAACTATTTGTTTAAAAGTTTATAATTTTTTTCTGAACTATTTATTGAAAAATATGCATACTAGGTTTACAAAATCATCGGATTATGTGATGTTTGATAAAATGCCTCATAGAATTACCCACATTTTACATGTATTACAGTATTCAAATATTAAATTTGCACATTCGACAATATTATACAAAAATATGTTTTGTAGATTATAATTTTTTAATTTCTTCCATACTTTTATTCTCAATCTTTTTATACAGAGCATGTTTCACAAAGGAGGCTGAAGAGTTATTTTTGTCATCAAAAGTAATATGAATTTCCTTTATTGATGTTTTCTATTAGTCGTGTCTTGGAATTTCTCCTACATCCAATACAGTGATGTTTATTTAAAGTGGAGTACGATATGCAAATTAACCTTCGTTACCCTCATTTTATTTTTGAACTTTTCGTAACCAATTTGAGAGATAATCATAACCGTGGTTTACACCATAGATTTATGTGGGAAGAAGATAACTGTATTGTGATTTATACTGGAGTGCTTGCAATGTTTTGTGAATACCCATTCATTTCTGACTTCTATAGTTGACATTATGCAATTAATGTTCTATGGATACCACATTTTGGCCTAACAGTACTACTGTTATAGTAGTTCACTGTTAGTTATAATGTCCATGATACTCCGGTGGATCCAAAGCCCATTCATTCAAAAGTCTCTTATTTTCAAAAGTCCGCGCCAGCGGCACCACATGCCACCCTTAGCCACCACAAATCGGAGCTCTGACGAAGGTCGTTGAAGTTTCAATAATGGTGGTAAGGATTGGATACCACTAGCGCGAACCTTCAAATATAAGGTAATTTTGAAAACAAAAGGTTTGGATCCACCGTATATATATATATATATATATATATATATAGAGAGAGAGAGAGAGAGAGAGAGAGAGAGAGAGACAGGCTCCTGTGCACACTAAGTTTGCACATTACCTTTTATATATAATAAAAAAAATATTTTTGAGTTGATTTTTTGTTGTGATATTTAAACATTTCAAGGAACCCATATAAAAATAATCAGCTCAAAAAAACTTTTTTTGCTATTTTTAAAAAATCGGTCAAACTTTCGCAGTTTTTAAGCCCTTTAAAAACTGCGAAAGTTTGACCGATTTTTTAAAAATAGCAAAAAAAGTTTTTTTGAGCTGATTTTTTTTATGTGAGTCCGTTGAAATGTTTAAATATCACATAAAAAAATTGGTGTGCGCCAGCACTAAGTTTTCACACTTTTAAAAGGTAATGTACAAACTTAGTGTGCAAACTTAGTGTGCACAGGAGCCTGCCTCTCTCTCTCTCTCTCTCTCTCTCTCTCTCTATATATATATATATATATATATATATATATATAGTGTATTATTACCACAGTAAATGTTACCGTCTGTTTGTGAAAAAATGTCACATATATAAAACTATTTCATATTCTAGTGCATACAGAAAAGTTTACTGTTTGTGTAAATTTTTTTCTTTGAAATTCTATATCCTTCATGGATCTTGTTTGATAGATCTCGTCGAGCAGATTTCAAAAACAGTAATTTTGCAAAAAACGGATTTGTGAATCAAAAGTTATGATCATTTAAAGATTAAAAAAAAAAAGTCCAACCACTTATGTAACTTCCTCAAGGAAGTTACGGATGGTTGGTTTTAAAAGGGTAAAATTGGGGAAAAAAATCCCTTAAAAGTTGGAATAGGTCCTATGGGGTTATTGAAAAGTCAATATGACTTATAAGCTTGTTGACCCGACAAATGGGACCTATGTGTAAAGACCGTTATTTACTAAGTCATAAAAACTGGCCCTCCGCTGATTTTATCACAATAGTTCTTGAGTTAAAAAATAGAATAACAATACCTACACAAAAAGACAAAAAATGAAAGGGTTCATTTTTATGTTTCCAATTAAAAAAAACATATTTAATAAAAAAATCTGTATTTTTAATTAAAAAAATAACATTTGAACTTTTTAAAAAAAAAAACTTCCTATCTTTTAAAAAAAAATGTTTATAAAAAGTAAATACATTTACTGTAAAAAAGACTCATATTTTTAATTTAACCCATTCAATCCCTCAAACACCCATTTAACCAATATTCTCTTGTTTTTAAAGGTCCGCGCCAGCGGCACCCCCACTCCCAAAGTGTTTTTTTTATAATTATTTTTAACTTTTTATAACTATTGAAAAAAAACATTTTATCTGTTTTACCAAAAATTCTTAACTTAAAAAAAAAAATGTTTATAAAAAGTAAATACACATATTGTTAAAAAGACACATATTTTTAATTTGACACATTTAATCCCTAAAACACCAATTTAGCGAATATTCTTTTATTTTTAAAGGTCCGCGCTAGCGGTAACCTCCCCTCCCCTTTTTTTAGAGTATTTTTTTTAGAACTGTTAAGCAGTTTTTTAAAATAGTTAAAATATTTTTGTTTTTGTTTTTGCTTTTTAAAACAGTTATTAAAAGTAAAAAATAATTTTTTTAAAAAAAGCCTTCTTATTAAAAATAGTTTTTTTAAAATAGATTTTTTATTAGAAATATAGATTCTTATTTTTTATTAAATATTTTTTTAATATAAAACAAAAAATGAACCCTTTTAACTTTTTGTCCCCTTGTGTGGGTATGAATTTTGAGTTTATATGCGTGTACATGTAGTATTACTCTAAAAAATATGTATTGTATCCAATATACTTACTTCTTAACTCGACCCATAAAACATGGAATTCACATTAGCAATTGTCCTCCTAACGCCATTATACAATTAGATGAATGCGGACACGACATGAACCACCAAAAAGATATATACCAAATGCATGGGTTGGTTGGTTTTGAGTTTGGTCATTAATTGGACAGGGTATAATTGGTAGGATATAAATCCGTTTAATTTTGTAATTGGATCATGTTGTGTTGGGGTTATGTTTGGTTCGGGTTGGGCTCTAGTCAAGTCGTTTAACCCAAACATGTAAAATAAAATAATTACTTTATTTCTTAATTGAAATCATTTTTTTCTCCACCAAATATCTTATATCTAAATTTAATTTTACTCTATCGGCTTAAAAGTTCATCAGTACAAAGTTATCTCATATTTATTTCATTAAATTATATGGCATCTACATCAGGCGGATATGTTTGGTTTCCACCTTGATTCGAATGAATTAAAAAGATACAACAATACTCACACGACACATCATAACATGTCACTGCACATTACCCTTTTTTTGTAATTGAATGTTATTTGACCAATTGATGTACATGTCATTTTTTTTTTTTTGTAAATTTATTATTTCTTTTAGTTTTTGAACAAATTATGGCATATCCAAGAAGCACTGCGATACAAACTAATATATGACTGAATATTTGTACCTATTATTAAAGAACACAGTTTGTTACTTCCAATATTGCTTTACAAGACCCATCTTTGTCTGTTTCGTTTATTGGAATTACATAGTTATATATAATAGGCGCTTTGTAAATTTAGGACATATTGTAATATGTATTATGAAAATAGGACAACAAACATTTTCTTTCCATTTTTAATCCATATTTTTTAATAAAGCCGCTGGCGCGGACCTATATCCATAAAACGTCAACCAATCACAGCATGCCACGTCAGGCGATAATTTAAAAATAGGTACTAAAAATGAAAATAAAATGTTTATTTTCCTATATTCATAACCAATATTATTTTAAGTCTTTATTTCGTTTTCAAAAATTGTTTGTGTATGTTTTTAACACTTAAATGTATGACTTGTAACTAGAATTCATTTTTTTTATCTTCATATTAAAACTTTTTTCACCAACTAATCAATCATATACCACCGAACCACCAATATATCCTTAGATTAATTAAATTTGACTACTTCTTTGCGTATGTGGGAAATTGTACTGCTGTGACCAATTATGTATCCACTTGTTCAATTAACAATTGAGTGATTGGTTAGAGTTGAAAGGTTCCAAATACTGTATTAAACTAATGCTTAAAAAATTGACAGGATACACTATATAAAGGAATAGCCTTTCCTTAGTAGAGGCATTCAGATATAGTAGTATTGTAGTTTATCAAAAGCCTTCAACTAGCTAACAAATTTTAAGACTTGGGGAGGCAGCCCTTTAAGTTGCCGAAAATGGCAGATTTTAAGCACCATATGTTGTTTGTATTGACAATTTGTGTAACAGCTATCAATGTAGCGGCCGACCGCTGGCCTTACATTTATGCTTCACCTCCACCACCACCTTATGTCTATAAATCACCACCACCACCATACATTTATAATTCACCCCCACCACCATCGCCGTCACCTCCCCCTCCTTACGTTTACAATTAACCACCACCACCATCTCCGTCACCACCACCTCCATATGTTTAAAAATCCCCACCACCACCTTTCCCATCACCTCCTCCTCCTTACATCTATAAATCCCCACCACCACCTTCTCCATCACCTCCACCTCCTTACGTGTACAAATCTCCACCACCACCATCTCCATCACCCCCTCCTCCATATATCTACAAGTCACCACCACCGCCGTCTCCTTCACCACCACCACCCTACCAGTATAAGTCTCCACCTCCTCTATCTCCATCACCACCCCCTCCTTATGTATACCGTTCACCACCACCACCTTCCCCTTCACCACCTCCACCATATAATTATAATTCAACACCTCCTCCTTCTCCTTCCCCTCCTCCACCTTACATTTACAAATCACCACCACCTCCGTCTCCTTCACCGCCACCTCCATATGTCTACCAGTCCCCACCTCCACCATCTTTGTCGCCACCTCCTCCATATCACTACAAATCTCCACCACCACCTTCTAATTCACCACCTCCACCATACTACTACACATCCTCCCCTCCTCCAATGGGTTACTAAGCTGAACATTTTACTTCTACCTTATTTTTCCGTTTCTCCTTACCACCAAATTGATACTTACTTTATTTGGAGCTCATAAACTGGACATCTTGCAGGGTCATGCATTGAGGATTATTTCGGCCCAAACGTGTTAGTAGCGGGAAAATAAAAATCGTGACATGATTGTTAAGCATGGACTGATGTTTTTTCTTTTATTTGAAAATATATGATGTAATAACCACTTTAATTATTATTTTTTAAAACGTATCGTTGTATGATATGTCAAGTAATAAAATAAAATTGAGTTCATGCCAACATATGCACTTTTATTGATGATATTCTTTGGAAGTTCAAAATTGAATCTGACCAAATTAGAAACAAGTGAAATTGTGTGATCAGAACATGTGGAAAAGATCTGATGGAATATTATTTGTTAAGAAAATGAGAATAAGTTCAATAAAACATAAATTGTGGCTAATTTTGAGAATTATTTTCACATGTTTATTTGAATTCAAATTTCTTGACCCTCCTCAAAAGCAATATGATGGTCATTGAGACTATTGATTGCCTGAGACATTTAAATAGTTGTTCTTGTCAAATATTATATTTTACCGGACATATGGTTTTTAAGGTGGAATTCTAAAGTTAAGAAAATATGTCTATTCATTACTTGAATATAAATTAATACGTTGGATTTGTTTTTAATCATTCACACCTAATCACCCCATTTTTTTTTATCAAAACTCGCTATATAAAATGATAAAATCGAAATGTGAAAAATGGCATTATGTGGAAGATAATGACTTTAGTCGGGACAAATTTGAAGCTAATGTGGATCACTTGTTACCACATCGATCACTTTTTAGTCTCTTTTCCATTTGAGGATGTCAAAAAAGTTCCAATCACACGTTAGCTATTGCAGATGATCACCAAAATGACTTTTAAAATTGAACTCACAATTCGGAGATAAAATCAATATCTGAGATTATTTTTAAGACGATTGTGTTTATTTCTAAATTCCCTATTATTTAATTGGTCAAAGACTTATTTATTAATAAGATATGAGAAGTTAGCTAATATAAATGACTTGTAAAAATGGCAACGTATTTCATATTTCAAGAAAGATTTCAATAATATTCAAAAGAATTATATTCCAATAAATAAGTTTTCAAAACACGAGGGAAATGTGGTTCCGAATCTTTTGTACATAATGGAGATTATTTCATATTTTAATGAAACAAAACTTTTTCTTTAATATATTAGTTTGTTGATGATTTGAGTTGATAAAAATAAGCCACCATTTTATGGAAAACTGATTGTGTAATATTAAAAAGAAAACGAGTGTTTGAATCTGCCACCCATTTAGTATTCATAATTATACTTTTCTCATCATTTTTTTCGGCTTTCGACTTTGCTCGTCATTTTTATAGTCCTTCAATGATGAGTAAGGTATGTGAATAATCATTAATATAATACTACTCTCGCAATAGATGATAAATGTGGTTGAATAAACCATAAACCAACATCAACTCTACAATTCTAAACAACAAATTTCCCCATGTAGGAAAATACCCTAAATTCCCAAATACAACTACAACAAAATTGATCGGGGAAAATTACAGAACGCATTGAGAGACGTTATTCGTGTGAAGCATTGAAGATGAATAATAAAACTATTTTTCAATAAAGGTAACCGTAGAAAATCTTTAAGCTTTCCTTTTCACGTGTCTTCTAGTGTTGGGTGATTTTTCGGTCATCGCTATGGCTTTTGGAATAAGGAGATGAAAGATTTGACTATTTGAAATGTTTTAACGTATTGATATTTTTTGTATTTCCCACATGATTATTTAATTATTTGTTGTTATAATTGTGGACGTTTTGCAAGGATATATCCAATAATTACACGTGTCTTATTTTTGTTGGTTAAGAGGTTTATTTAATACGTGTCCTTTTGATGATGAAGAGACATAAATCTTGGTTCAGAATTCGGTCATCTCTACCCTATAAAATCCCACACCCTTGCCCATCTTTGGTTCTTGGAGAAAATTTCAGTAGGATAACACATTAAGTGTGAGAAATTGTTAAAGGGGTAAAGAGAGAGTAACACCAACTTTTTATTATGATCGTTTAATGAGTACAACACAAACACTACAATGGTTTTTGGTACGTTTTGCTTATTGTTTGTTATTATGTTATGTGAGAAACAAAATTTTTCAAGATTGGTTGTTGGGGAATTGATAAGCCCATTAAGATTTACACGTGGTATCAAAGCGAGGTTACGAATCGTATAAACCCGTAACCCATTACATGCCATTTGAAGCTCCGTCACTACTTTCCCTAAAATAACCTCGAACATCAAATGTACGTTGAAAAAAGACACTTTGCAAAAGGATATAAATAGAATAACACTCAACATACATTCCCGGTCTTTTAGGCATCCACTAAAATTTAACATTTTTACATCACAAAACTACGCCGTTTAATTTTCATAGAACCGTTCTCAGTGAACTCCTGAGAATGTTAAATTAATTTAAATCATTAACTGCCAGAAGCCACACCTTGGGAAGAGTCATTCTTATCATTGAATTATGTTTCTAAGAAACAAACTTTGAATTGTCCCAATGTTGATCTCTCTCTTTGTGACAACCCACTCAAAATAATAACGGGTGGCCAACCCTATACTATAATGAATCAGGTATCTCAAATGGCACAGTCTCAACATCAACTGACAATACACCTTAATATAAGGCTAACTACCCAAAAATTTTCAAAGAAGGTACCAAAAATTTAAAACTTTTATTACACCAGTTAAAAACCAACCATACAATAATTTACAACAATACAACATCTAACTATGATGAGTGATACATGCAAACTCCAATAATATGAAAGAGTACAATACAATGTACAACAACATCTCAACAATGAAATACCCGAATAAGCTGTCGAGTCACAGATAATACAATAATCTGAGGAAAGAAATATAAAAGTGTTAATCTACAACACTTGAGTATAAACTCGAGATACAAACTGAATCCTAATCTACATACACAATAGGTAGGAATCGACTAAAACAAAGTGCCGCAACAGTCCGCTACTGCCACAGCTCCACGAATACACTAGATGGATAAACCTCAATGGCGTCCTTGCCAAGGAACACCTAAAGTAATACAATATATATATACAAGACAGGGGAAGATATAAATGGGTCAGAGCCCGAGTTGAAAACATTTTATAGCAAGTGCATTACAATGTGTAATAATTATAAATGCATTATGACATGATTTAATGGAATCGACCTCTCCATAATAATCCAACTCACCCCTCAACTAGAGCGCGCAACTAAACGTATGCACGTGGTCTCCAAATAAATGCCCAAATATAATCAGGCAATAAAATCTACTAGATCCCAAAATGAATATTCGATTAAGATCATCTAGCTTATCTCGCAATCTACACTTATCTAAATTCTATCTAAAACATCACTTTATATTTATAATGCCATAGTTCTCTTTATATTTGTTCATTTATTGAACATATAAATTTACATACCCATCATCATAACAACAACATCACAATACATCAACATTCTCTTACTACAATTTCATATATTCTAGTTATGCCCTCATTTGCCATGTAATCATATATATATGAGTTATTAGCATCAAGTGCTAAGGACTAAAATTCTCCCGGTTCTCAATATTGTACTGCGTTTCATGTGTGGGACGTCTTGCCGAGGCGAAATCCAAACAAGGAAACCCCCACGTTACACTACTCCTGATAGTATTGATCTTCGAGGTTCATTAAGACCTCAATGCATGATGCATGTAACCCAAGTTATTATTATTCCATTTTAATTAATTAATAATTCCAATTCTCAACAGTACACGGAGTTTCATGCGTGGGACATCTCGTCGAAGTGAAATCCAAACAAGGAACCCCCCGTTACACTACTCCTGGCACTGTCGATCGTCGAGATAGATGATATATATATAAATATGATCATTAAGGACTAACTTCTCCCCAATTTCCAACGTTACACTGTGGTTCGTGCGTGGGACGTCTCGGCGAGGCGAAATCCAAACAAGGAACTCCCCCGATACACAAATCTTGGCAATGTTGGTCGTTGAGGTCCATTAAACCCTCGATACCCAAGTACACGCACAACAACAATATCATAACCATCAAACCGAGATATAACTCGAGGATGCAGGCTCACTTTTCTATCATCTTCCAGTTGCCCATCCACATAGCAAACTGGGGCCCCCTGGTGGGGTTCAACGGCACCCACCTCGTGATCAATAATTCCTTAAAAGGGAAACTCTCTAAAAGTCTCCAAAACATACTCCAAATCACTCCTATTGAGGTTCCCAATCGATAACCTCGAACGAAACGGGACAAAATTCTCCCTAGAAAAAATAACATCCCTTAAAAAGATCTGTTTCCGAATCGATTCGGGCCAATTCCGAATCGATTCGACCTCCAAGGAGAATCGATTCGGGTCATCAGACCTGGGACTCTGTCTCAGGCCGAATAGATTCGGCTGGGGTCCGAATCGATTCGGTCACTCAAACCTGGGCACCTGCATATTTCCGAATCGATTCGGCTAGGGGTACGAATCGATTCGGCCTACCTAGAGGCTCGAAAATGGCTACTTTTTGTAAGCCTAAAATACCCAAAATTCATCTTAATCATTTTCTCTTCACTTTTCTTTAACCCAATCACAAATATATCACTAATATTCACCCTAGAATTACTTTTAAGCTAATTTCTATCATCAAATCCAAGATCTACATAACAAATCTAAGATTATACCCAAAAGTTAGGTTTTGATAAATTAAACCTAAAACCCAAAGATTTAATCCACAAATCATGAAATAAATGAAACACAACAATTATTTAGCAAGTTTAATCACTTGCCTCGGGTTCGTAGGGTCTGATCCATCCTCGAAATCGCGTAGATGCCGAAAAACTCCACTTTCTCTCTCTTTCCTCCTTCTTTCTCTTTTTCTTTCTTCTTCTCTCTTTCTTTCTTTCTATTTATCTTTATTTCTTTGGAGAAATAATCTACCATAGTCTTTTTAAGCCCTAGCTCCCAATGTACACATCTTTATATGATAATACACACTTTAAATGACTCGGTAACTTTAATTCGAGTCAAACGAGCTTAAATTATTTCGGAACCTAAATACACCCCAAGTACAGTCATTTTGACTTTCTCAACCCTTTCGGACACAACTACACCCTCAGAATCGCCATTCGAAACACTTTCTATTGACTTCAAATTTTGACCTCAATTGCCAATTTAATTTTTCTCCAAATAAAATAATATTTATTTCTCCCAAAATAAATAAATTATCGTCTCCAAGACCTTCTCACGACAGATATTTCTTTGAATTTGAAATGTTTGCAAATATTCAATCCTATTTTTGAAACCGTAATTTTCTTTTTCCAAAACTTCAATAAGTTTTGCAAACTTTAAATTCAAACGATGTAAATCGTCAAAGCTGAGAGAATCCATCGAGAGGAAACAAACACAAGAGAGATAAAGAAACACACGGGATCACAAAACAAATAAATTATGTTTTCTAGCTCTAATACCAGTTTGAGAAACCTGGGTGGTCCCTTATGTGCGTGTGTTTCAAATCAAACCAATTTATTACCAAAAATTATCCAACTTTAAATGTGCACCAAACCAAGTTGTGAAAACCCAATTCTTACTTTAAACCAACTTTATCTTGATTAATCCTAAACATGCATCTAGTGATTAAAGCAAGTAAAGTAAAGAATACTCACAACACCAGATGTATGAGGAAAAAACCCAAAATGGGAAAACAACCTCAGACGACCCAAACCAGACAATCACTATGGACAAAGGTTTTACAAAGACAGATTACCCTTACTCAATGACTCTATCCCCACGGGTCTTGGCGCTCCTTCTAATCTTCAACCGTTCTTCAATAGTGCCCATGCAGAACTTCCATCTTCCACGATACCTGTCCACAACACTCGACTCCACGAATGTCTCGGTGTCCACCGATTGGCTTTGATTCGTTTACGATGTAGAACAAGAAGTTCTTCTCTTTTCTTTACCGCAAAACCCTGATGGTCAATGATAAAATAAACTTCTTGGTGCAGCAAGATCCCGTAACCATATAAGAATGAAAATTCGGATCTCTGCAAACTCTGAGAAAGTGTTTATGCTTTTTAAACCGTAGAAAAATGTGCAAACACGTACTGGATGGTATACAATTTTTTCGGAACGCACACTTACCAAATTATGACAAAAATAATTCAGCGCCACCGTGAAAAACGTGTCATTCGAACGACAAGGCCACGTCGTTCGCACGACATAAGATCTCACTCGAACGAGAGATTATGTCGTTTCAACGACACCGCGTAAGTTTAACTTTTTGACTTTCTGATTAAAACGTCTCTTTTAAAAGAGATCCAAATTAGTCAAACTCTATTCCGTGTTCATCAGAATAAAACGTAGTGTAAACCTTTTAAAACACTTTTAAAACATTTTAAAATATTTTTCTTTGTAAAAATACATCCTTATCTTTTATAAAAACAATTCTGAGCACCATTAATTTTACGCATTCATACCTGAGTGATCTCAGAATGCATTTAACTTTGAAGACGAATAAACTTGCACCTATTTAACTTCGACATGATTAATTATTTGAAGCTTTGATGCAACGTCTTCAATTTTCTTCAATACGTCATAGACCAAGTGGGATCATGACAAAATAAAAATCTCCCTATGACATATTACAAACACAGTTTTGTTCACAGAATTAAGTCAAAAGAATATAGTGACACAATTGGAAATTTATGTCGTTACAAATCTCCTCCTTTGACTATTTCGGGTCAAAACTAAATCAGTGAAATGCCTAAGTCGGGCCGTCAAGCCGTATGACACCTAAATCCTATCCTATATACACAAAATAAAAAATACAAGACATAGACTAGTATATTTAGCACCGGCAAGCATGAACTGTCTGAATGTGATGTAGACTTGAAATCTCGAAACGCTGAAGCATACCTACACACATGAAACAAACAAACAAATAGCAAGTGAAGTATGGAGGAACAAATCAAACTAATATATATCCAAATGATTCCAAATAATAATAGATACCAATATGAATAAACACTAAAAAAATCATTTGTTAAACAATTTGAGCAACAAAATGATACCAATGTGTAATACCAATTTGTAAACTATGCAATCAAAAACATGCTCAAATCTCCCCCTACATCACATACATCTCTCCACCTTTTTGTCTCGAATAGATAATTCGGTGAAAAGATAAACCAATCAAAATATATAGCATGAGAATATAAACCAATTTGAACCAATGTGAGATTTCCAGATAGTCATGAAACCACCAGCTAAATATAATCAAGAAATTATAAATCAGTAGCTGGTAAACTAATGAATCACACAAAAAATATAGCAAATTAATCAGGTGTGATAAACGGACTATATGCAAAAAAATAATTTAGAACCAATAAGTCTTGCATATAAACCAGTCAACCCAGAAACACTTCCAGCAATACCTAAAAAATATACCATAATAACCAGTGGACCGCAAACCAATCAGAAGCTAAAATTTAGCCTGCCGTTCGAACGAGCCATAGACGTTGCTCAAACGAAGTGAGGACGTCGCTCGAACGAATGACAAATGTTGTTCGCACGACATAGAAATGTCATTTGAACGACTTCTCGTGACCTGCCAAATTTTCACATTTTCTCACAAATATAATATATTATTGCCCAGTGAAAAAAAATTTAGAAAAAAATCAGTGGAAGGGCCTGAGAGCAGCAAAACAGTGCTAAAACAAAAAGCTTTTAACACAAAATGCAAAAAATGCATAAAACTAACAATGTGAGTTACATGCAAACATAGTACCGATATGCTCAAACATGGTTATGAAATGAATGGCCATGAAACTACAACAAATGAGTCATAATTCCAACACATCGAAACGATCAAGAAGCTCGAATTGGTAGCAATAAATCATCAAAATTTATCATAGCCATATGACAATAAAAGTGTGAGCTTAATGAACTAAACATACTTCATGCACACAAATCCAGAATTTTGATGATTCTAAAAACAATAGCATTAAATTGCAATGTTTTAACATTAGGATGAGTTGTGCGAACCTGTTAAATTTTTAATCCATCCAAACTCCCTCAATAGTATCATATTTTCTTTGGAATGAACTAAACTAATTTGTCCCTTTTCTTAACATAATGTATTTTCTTTTGGGATCTTTTAAATGGTGGATCTCACGACGAGTCAATTTTGAACTCTCACAGCCATTTTCCATGAATCACTCATCATTTTTTCAATTCAAATCCTCACGGTAAACGGTTCTTACATGCACACTTCTCATTGAGTCTACTTACGCATAGATGACAAGATTGAGATAAGAACGCCTCACCAAATTCAAATATGCAAGAGAAGTCAAACATCCATATAAACTCGTGCTTGTGTGCAATGTTAGCATATATACAAAGTCGAATCAAAATGCATATCAACTTCGAAACAACCACATATAAACAATGGTTAAGATCATTCTAAACATCGATAATAATGACCAAATGTCCTAGCCACATGGATAATGAAACGATTGGGGGGGGGGGGGGGGTCCAAGCACACCAATATGCCACATCAAACATGTAAACTCAAAAACAAAAACAAACAAGAAAACAAAATTATTTTTGATTTTTCAAAAAATTTCTCAAAAACAAAAACTTCAATACGTTTCGTAAACTTTAAATTCAAACGATGTATATCGTCAAATCTTAGAGAATCCATTGAGAGGAAACAAACACAGGAGAGATTAATAAACACACGGGATCACGAAACAAATAAATTATGTTTGCTAGCTCTGATACCAATTTGAAAAACCTGGGCGGTCCCTTATGTGCATGAGTTTCAAATCAAACCAATTTATTACCAAAAATTATCCAACTTTTAATTTTCACTAAACCAAGTTGTGAAAACCCAATTCTTAATTTAAACCAATTTTATCATGATTAATCCTAAACATGCATCTATAGATTAAAGCAAGTAAAGTAAGAAATACTCACAATGCCGGATGTACGAGGAAAAAACTCAAAATGGGAAAACAACCTCGGACGGCCCAAGCCATACAATCACTATGAACAAAGGTTTTACAAAGACAAATTAACCTTACTCAATGACTCGATCCCCACGGGTCTGGACGCTCCTTCTGATCTTCAACCATTCTTCAATAGTGCCCACATAGAAATTCGGTATTCCACGATACCTGTCCACAACACTCGACTCCACGAATGTCTTGGTGTCCACCGATTGGCTTTGATTCGTCTACGATGTCGAACAACAACTCCTTCTCTTTTCTTCACCGTAAAACCCCGATGTTCAATGATATAACAAACTTCTTGGTGCAGCAAGATCACGTAAACATATAAGAATTATAACTCGGATATTTGCAAACTTTAAGGATGTGTTTATGATTTTTAAACCTTAGAAAACATGTGCAAACACGTACTGGATGGTATACTGTTTTTTCAGAATGCACACTTACGAAACTCTGACGAAAACACGCTTTAAATAACAATTAAGCGTCGCCTCGAAAAACATGTCGTTCGAATGATAAGGCCACGTCGTTCGCGCGACATAAGATCTCGCTCGAACGAGATCTTATGTCATTTGAACGACAGCGCGTAAGTTTGGCTTTTTGACTTTCTTATTAAAACGTCTCTTTTAAAAGAGATCCAAATTAGTGAAACTCTATTTTGTGTTTATCATAATAAAATGTAGTGTAAACCTTTTAGAACACTTTTAAAATATTTTTCTTTATAAAAATATAACCTTATCTTTTATAAAAACAATTTCGAGCACCATTAAATTACGCATTCATACCTGAGTCATCTCGAAATGCCTTTAACTTTGAAGATGAATAAACCTGCACCAATTAAACTTCGGCATGATTAATTCTTTGAAGCTTAGCCGCAACGTCTTCGATTTTCTTCAATACGTCATAGACCAAGGGGATCGTGACATAATAAAAATCTCCATATGACATATTACAAACATAGTTTTTTTCACGAAATTAAGTCAAAATAATATAGGGACTCAATTGGAAATTTATTTACTTACAGAAGTTCTCCCATGGTAGACCATCAATGGTGGTGATTAGAAAGATTTTCTAAACTTTTTCTCTCAAGACATCTTTCACTATTGGATTAATCGACCACAAACACATACTTATCACATTGAATCATGAAGAGGACTTTGCAAGACTTTGGATGAGGGAGCCTTGGTACATAGGTAAGTACCTTATGGAAATTTTCAAATCATCTCCAAAATTTAGACCGGACATGGAGAGTAGTATTTCTCCCATCTGGATTGTTTCCCTCAATTACCCATCCATTTTTTCTCTAACCCTTTTTTATATTCCATTTCTCAACTTGTGGGAACTCCTTTGATAATGGACAATTCCACAACTGAAATCTATTGCCCTAGTCTGGCTAGAGTCTGTGTTGAGGTGGAAATACTAAAAGAATTACCCAAGAGGGTTTGGATAGGATGCGAAACTAAGGGATTCTAACAAGAAATCGCTTATGAAGAACTGCCTTTGTACTGCTCCTTCTGCTTCAAAAAAGTCCACAAAAGAGAGCATATGCTTATTTAAAACAGGTACTAAAGATGTGAATAACCAAGTTCATCAGGTGGACAAGGCTAAAGAAAAAGTCTAAACCAGTGATATTGGTACAAGAAAACCCATCTTGGACCAAATAATGGACAATAATGATAAGCAGCCCGATATGGTTGACCTCTGTGATGAGGTAGGAGGTAGTGAAAAAATGAACAATACTTCTCAAGTGCAGCTCGTCAAGGATGTTACTACAGGTACGCTAAAACATGGGTCTGATCCAGTAGGTCTGCAGGCTTTGGCAATTCCTCCAAAGAGTAATTCGGGTACCAAAATTCCTGTTCAGGTGGCCGGTGAGAGAAACCTCGATTACAATACGGTGCTAGAAATATTTGAAGCTGGTTTTTTTAAGATTCAAAACACTCAAGTTGTTAAACTCCTCTCTTCTGGTTAGGTCTGTAAATTGAGCGCCGAGGCCCGAAGTCCGCCCGTTCGGCCCGCTATTTTCGGGCCGAACTTTATTTGAGTTTGAGCCGAGCCGAGCCTGAGCCAAAATTCCAAGCCCGAATGAATTTCGGGCCGAGCTTGAGCCGAACTTCGCCAAGCCCGAATTGGGCCCGAAGCCCGAACTTCATATAAATAAATAAATAAATAAATAATTTATATAATATAACATATTTATGTTAATATTGTTCAATTAGGTTTCGTCCTTTTATTTCATTTATTATTTTTTCTAAAAAAAAATCATTTGTCATAATACATTAGATTACATGTGATTTTCAATTTTTTGATTTTATTGTTAATCTCATTATGGGTATTTGATTTAATAATTGATCAAGTCACTATAGGCCTTTGTAAGTGATCAAATTATGCTAAATGTCTGAAATTTAATAGGCATTTGTAGCTTTTAACTCTTATTTCCCTTGTTTTAATTTAATACATTTCATAATTATATATTTTATTTCATGAAATATCAATTAGATTTTAATGTATAATTTTGTCCATGATGGAAATACAAGAAAAAAAAATTAATTCAAAGTTTTTTAATAAAAAAAATGAAATCGGACCCGAAACCCGTAATATTTATGAGCCGAGTTCGGGCCTAGGTGGGAAAAAATAATTCGGGCCAAGCTCGGGCTTGAGCATGGGTATGTGAGTTCGGGACGAGTCTGAGCAGCGCCAAGCCCAGCTCACCCATCCCGATTTACAGCCCTACTTCTGGTGCAATGAATTTGAAAACCTCCTCTAAATTAGGGACGATAGTTGACCATGCGGTTAATATTGAATAGACTCAAGATACCGACGAAATATGTGGGGGAATCGAAAAGGTCCAAAGTTCTGAAATAATTAGCAGATCAGATCCTCCCTTTTTTTCGGAGAATAAAAAGTATCAAGCGGATAATATTTTACTGCGGATAAGAATACCTCCTTGAAGTTTGAGACTTCAACAACTTTAGGCCAGGTGGCTACACTTGGTGGTGTTAATATTAATAATAGGTCTGGAAAATCAACCGAAAGTAGTGGAGGAAAATATCAAGACCATGCGCCTGGGAGACTTAGATCCTTGGGGAAAAAATGGAATTACTTTTCAAAAAGATAGTTTTTATATAGGGGAGAAAGATATTTCTTCAAACGACTCTTATGATGATATGCCTCCGTTAGAAGATATTTCAAGTGTAAATGAGGTTTTATATCCTCATACAGTTAGGGAAGAAGAGATTGAAGACAGTCAGGGATTGAGGTTATATGTTGAGATCCCAAAAAATGAAGCCCCAAGTTCATGCTATCACTGAAGAATCGTTTGGATGAAAAAGTGGAAAAAATATAAATCTTATTGAAGTGAGTAATTCGTTTGATGTATTAGACAAATCGGAAGAGCCATCAAATTTCAAAGGATCCAAAAATTCTAAAATGGATTCTTTTTCGGCCTTAACGAAGGAGGAGAAATTATATATAATAACCCAAAATTAGTGCGTTTAATTCACTCATAACATGTTCAAGTCATTAACCATGTTTACTTATTCGACGTGATTACACCATTGGATAAACACACAATAATTATGATGTTTCAAAGAAAAAGAAAATAAATGCAAAACGCGAACTGAAAATAATAATAAACAATAATGTGTCGATGTGCATTTTTTTAACCTCACTTTACCTAACAATTCATCCACTTTTCGTTGTGTTTTTTTATATTATTCATTCATTCTTTAGGACAATTAGTGTTTAGTCACTAGAAGAATAGTACATTTTGCACTTAATAGATGATCCTAGTCTACTAGTTCTGGACAAGCTCGTGTTTTTCTTGAAGATTCGGTTGGTACAAAAATTAGAAAAAATCAATTTAAAAAATACAATATACTTGTCAACAATTCCATTAAACTTTTAGAAAACATTGAATACGCAAAAAATGTCAGTCAAGATTTGATGATTAACGAAGCTCGAAATTCTAAACGCACAACTAATACTGTCAATGAATGACCACGTCAAATATAATTTAAGTTCTTCTACCCCTTGATCCAAATCTCGTAAATTTTTGTAGTCGAGAGTTAGACCATATGTTTAAAATAAATAGACCCTATGTTGCATTTATATATTGTATTATAAGTTTGGGTACGTTGTGATTACAGGTGACATTGTGGGCGTTGATATTTGGGTTGTGTTCACACTTTTATAGTTAGTTATATCCATACCAGTTTTAATTATATATTTCATACTTATTAGTCAATAGATATAGACATTAAGTATGCTTTATACCTTGGGTTGGGACATGCCCGTAGATTTTAATTTAGGTGAAGGTTGAGATATTCATTACATGTGAGAGCCAACGAGATGGCTTGTTTTTTAAATTGAATCGCATGATTATCATTGTTGATAAGGAAGATATTTCATGAAACCATTACGCCTCTAGCCCAATTTATATAAAATTATTTTTTAGGATACATAGACCAGATCCACATGACTGAGAAAATTCAGGCTTGCACCTCAACTTGCACTCTTGTTTTCTTTCAAGTTGATTCTTGACATAGGTTGCTATTTACTAATTTTTTTCCAAAAAGAAACACACTTATTTATATACAAATAGGAGGAATAACCCATCTAGGTGGCTCTTACAATAGCTACGAAAAATTTAAAAGAAAATTATTGAAGACTTTCTCACCCAAAATAAGAAAAATAAGTAGATACTAAAAAAATTATGAGATCTTAATCGAGAGTTCCGAAGGCCGTAGATAATATTTAGTAGGACGAACGAACCTCCACTGTCTTAGATTTTTACCCTCATTCGTATGTCCTTGGAACGCCTAGTTACGGGCCCCCAAATGTGCCCGAATCACTACCCAAATTAGTACAAAACTTATTTCCATTGGTATACCTATGCTTTGGGCCCATTCCAAACTACTAAATATATATCTTTGGGCCTCCGTATCACTCTAGTTCTGATCAAAATAATAATACCTACTAACGTACGGTAATACCTTACAACATAAAATAAAATGCACAACTCAATTATTTTACTAGTAACCGTGCATAGCTAATTCTCATATAATTAATTATAGCGGTTAATCAATTATAACATTTAGTACAAAAATCACATAACATGAAAATTTTAATTGTCATCTAAATTAAGCAATTTATTATTACCATATCACATAAGTAATACTTGTTTTCATTTATTAATTTATTTGTTACAATTAATAATTTATATATAAATACCCAAAATTAGTGCATTTAATTCACTCATAACATCTTGAAGTCATTTACCATGTTTACCCATTGGACATTATTACACCAATGGATAAACACACATAACTTATGAAGCTTCAAAGAAAAATAAAATAAATGCAAAACGCAAACTGAAAATAATAACAAACAATCCTGTGTCAATATACATTTTCTGAACCTCACTTTACCTTACAATTCAGTCACTTTTTATTGTTTTTTCTTAATTAGTCATTCATTCTTTGGGATAATTAGTATTTAGTTAATAGAAGCAAAGTACATTATGCACTTAGTATAACTTATTTTTTTTTATATTCCAATAAGTTCCTAGTCTATTTTTTGACATACATTATTCGAATATAGGATTAAAAACAATGAAGCAATGTTTTTGAGTCTTTTATATGAAGATGTACTTTTTGAAGAAAATAAAAAAATATATATTAAACTTTAAATAAAAAATGTCAAAGGACTTTTCATTTAGTGAACCTAATCCTTTCCAATACAAACAAGTATATGACTTTGATTGTTTCCTACCTACTACCTAATGACACGGAGTTTTACTTCACATTTTAGATGACTAAAACCCACCTCCATTTTGTTGGTTATTTACTAAGTCATAAAAACTGGCCCTCCGCTGATTTTATCACAATAGTTCTTGAGTTAAAAAATAGAATAACAATACCTACACAAAAAGACAAAAAATTAAAGGGGTCATTGTTATGTTTCTGATTTAAAAAAACATATTTAATAAAAATAAAAATCTGTATTTTTAATAAAAAAAAATAACATTTTAACTGTTTTAAAAAAAAACTTCCTAACTTAAAAAAAAAAAAAAAAAAACATCCTAACTTTTTTTTTTTAAAAACATGTTTATAAAAAGTAAATTCATTTACTGTAAAAAAAAAACACAATTTTTTATTTAACCCATTCAATCCCTGAAATACCCATTTAGCGAATATTCTCTTATTTTTAAAGGTATGCGCGAGGAGCACCCCCACCCCCAAAGTGTTTTTTTTAATTGTTTTTAACTTTTTATAACTATTAAATTATCTGTTTTAAAAGAAATTCTTAACTTTAAAAAAATGTTTTTAAAAAGTAAATACACATATTGTAAAAAAGACACATATTTTTAATTTAACACATTTAAACCCTCAAACATCCATTTAGCGAATATTCTCTTATTTTTAACGGTCCGCACTAGCAGCAACCTCCCCCCCTCCCCCCCCCCCCCCAAAAAAAAAAAAAAAAAAAAAACCTTTTTTTTAGAGTTTTTTTTTAACTGTTAAGCAGCTTTTTAAAACAGTTAAAATATTTTAGTTTCTGTTTTTTTAAACAGTTATTAAAAGTAAAAATTATTTTTTTTAAAAAAAGCTTTCTTATTAAAAATAGATTTTTTATTAAAAATACAGACTCTTATTTTTTATTAAATATTTTTTTTAATATAAAAATAAAAAATGAGCCCTTTTAACTTTTTGTTCTCTTGTGTGGGTATGAATTTTGGGTTTATATGTGTGTACATCTAGTGTTAGTCTAAAATATATGTATTGTATCCAATATACTTACTTCTTATCTCGACCCATAAAACGTGGAATTCACATTAGCAAGTGTCCTCCTAACGCCATTATAGATGAATGCGGACGCAACATGAACCACCAAAAAGATATATGCCAATTGGATGGGTTGATTGGTTTTGAGTTTGGTCATTAATTGCACAAGGTATAATTGGTAGGATCTAAATCCGTTAAATTTTGTAACTGCATCATGTTGTGTCGGGGTTATGTTTGGTTCGGGTTGGGCTCTGGTCAAGTTGTTTAACCCAAACATATAAGCTAAAATAACTACTTTATTTCTTAATTGAAAACATATTTTTCTCCCCCAAATATCTTATATCTAAATTTAATTTTACTTTATCGGCTTAAAAGTTCATCAGTCTAAAGTTATCTCATATTTATCTCATTAAATTATATGGTATCTACATCAGGGGGATATGTTTGGTTTCCACCTTGATTCGAATGAATTTAAAACGTACAACAATACTCACAAGACACATCACGACATGACACTACACATCACCCTTTTTTGTAATTCGAATGTTATTTTACCAGTTGATGTACATGTTACTTTTTTTTTGTAATTTCATTATTTCTTTTAGTTTTGGGACAAAATATGGTATATCCAAGAAGCACTGTGATAGAAACTAATATATGACTGAATATTTGTACCTATTATTAAAGAACACAGATTGTTACTTCCAATATTACTTGACAAGACCTATCTTTGTCTGTTTTGTTTATTAGAATTACATAGTTATATAAAATAGGACATATTGTAATATGTATTATGGAAATAGGACAACAAGCATTTTCTTTCCATTTTTAGTCCCTATTTTTTAACAAAGCCGCTGACACGGACCCATATCCATAAAACGTCAACCAATCACAGCATGCCGCGTCAGCCGATAATTTAAAAATAGGGACTAAAATGAAAATAAAATGTTTATTTTCCTATATTCATAACCAATATTATTTTAAGTCTTTATTTCGTTTTAAAAAATTGTTTGCGTATGTTTTTAACATTTAAATGTATGACTTGTAACTAGAATTCATTTTTTTTTATCTTCATATTAAAATTGTTTGCGTATGTTTTTAACATTTAAACCACTTGCCTTAAAAATGAAGATCTAGGGCTTGAATGAAGGTGTTGAATTGATTGAAGTCATCTCTCCAAGATCCCCAAGTTCTTCTTCTCTTTGGCTCTCCCTTAGCCTTTTCCCTCTTTAGTCTTCTAATGTGATTTAATGATGCCTAACCCTTACACATTTGGGGTTAAAAACCCTATTCATATTTTTGGGACTATGGGCCTTATAAAAAGGGTCCACAATTTCTATATGGAGCTCACATATGTCTAATTAGGCACCAAAATCCAATGTATGCATATAACCACTCCTTTCGAACTATTTTGGCCCTAACGGACTCAATCGCGCGCTCAAAATCACCATCCGGAATAAATTTCTAAAATTAACTCTCACGTGTTAACTTATTTAAATATATTCACTTTTGAATATTCCCATTAACTAATTCTCATTAATTTATGACACAAGTAAATTACTAATCACTAAATTAATTAATTAGAAATAATAACCCAGAAATTACGAGGTGTTACAATTGTCTTCTTTGAAATAAAATAAACCAAAGACTTCTTTGAAACCAAATAAATAAATTAATCAAATGTCCCTTGAAAACAAAGTAGGTGATCCATTCTAGACTCCATTAATTAAGTTCTCGATCCAACACAATCTACATTCAATTAATCTCTTTTCGTCATTCTCCACTCAAATCACATTACACAATGCTACTAATACCACTACATCTATATAACATTTTTATTTCTAGAAAAAGGTTAACAAAAACATTCAAAATTTTAAAATTGTTTTTATATAAATAAAAAAAGTTTTTGGTTATAAAAACTTTTTTAATGTTGTATTTATAGAAAAAACTTTAAGCTTTGTGTCTATATATGACATATAGCTTTTTAAACTAAAAACAATTTAAAATATGTATAATTTTTTTATAAAAATACGTACAGTTGTTTGGAAGTTTTTATATATAAAAAATAGGAAGAGACCAGATTCATCGATGTCGCTTTTTCTTGTGTTTTTGGAGGAGTTACAGGTGCTAGGCTAGTCGGTTATGGACTACGGTCCTTGCTTTATGCTTTTGTACACTTCCTGTATATGGGATTCCGCCCCCTTAGGCGTGCTTGTTTTATTGAATCATTTACTTATCAAAATATATATATATGTGTATAATTGTTTTTCTGTAAAAAAAATAATAGACAAATTTTATTAATAAAAAAAATTAACCGTTTATAAGGGCCTTAAGATTTAATATTGAATTTATGATATATATACTGTTTTTTATGATTATCATTATATTTATTCTTGAACATCGCATGGGTTACATGGTAGTGTTAGTATAAAACTACAGGGTCTGAAAATAGAAAATTAAAGAATAAACAAAACAAGAAAGTTAGTTATGTGGGTGTTTATTTCCTTTATATTATGTTCCTTTTTTTTTCATCTTCAGTTTTTTCTGTGTGTGTGTTTCTTCCTTTCTAATATATCTATTCAACTAAATCTTGCAAATGGTTGACATTCACTGTTAGTTTTGTGTTTGGGTTCATATTACCACAAATGGGTGTTGTTTAGTTTGTCTTATAATAATTATGCTAAAAATCATAAATTAGGTATTGCTATGTTTTGAAACCCACTACTAATACTAATACGTACACAAGAACTACTTTTAATATTGGCCCATGCACAAAACTAACAGTGAATGTTGAAAGTAGTTTTTAATATTGACTCGTGCGACAAAAGTTAATCTCACAAAAAAAAAATTTCTTTTTCCATGATTAAATGTATACTTAATTTATGCGGAAAAAATTGATAGGAAACTTAACGTGGAGCGGGTGAGTATGAATGATTAAGACTTTTTTTAAACTAAAAACATACTTTTATTTATTAGGATGAGAAAAAACCAAAATATAAGAAAATTTACGAAATCCAGAACGAGTAACAGTTATCCGTGAATTGCGTTTTGGAGCTAATTTCTCCTTTCTAGTTAAATACGGAAAAGAATCCTTTTCTTTTTCTCTAATTTGATAAATTCCATTTATCTCAAATAACTTATTTCCTTAGAATCTCAAAAGAGTAACTAATTGGAGTAATTTCGGATTTATTATATCCACAATTTCTCCCACTCGAGTCAACAATAAAAGCCCTAGGTTTTACAGAATCATAAAACATACTTAGGAATCTCCACATAAAAATTAATTTCACGGCCTTCCTTTTCCATGTTGGAAATTAATTGGGAGAACTTGGAATTTTGGAGAAATTCTAAGGTTCGAATGAGAATGAGAGACGTTCGAACGAGATCCCAGCCTCGTTCGAACGAAGACCCTTTGGTTCGAATGAGAAGTTCATCTCGTTTGAAATAGGTTTCTAACAAAGATCGAACGAACCTCCACTACCTAAGATTTTTACCCTCGTTAGTATGCCGTTCGAACGCCTAGTTGCGGGTCACCAAATCTATCATAATCACTACCCAAATTACTCCAAATCTTATTCCAAAGGTATACCTAAGCTCTAGGCCCATTTCAAAGTACTAAACATACATCTTCGGGCTTCCACTGTGTGTTTGGTACAAAAGTTTGCCTACAAGTTATTTGACAATGTACAACATCTCATATCCATAAGGTGTTGGCAAATTTTGCTTACCTATTTGAGTGGGAAATCAAAAAATTTGCTAACTTCTTAAACAATTTTAATATTTAAAAAAATGTTCTAAATAATTAAAAAAACTGTTAGGAATATTTAAAAACTATTTCGTAATGTTTTAAATACTGATTTTAATATTATAAAAAATAGTTAAGAAAATGTTTTACAAAATTTTTTAAAAACCGTAATATAAAAATATTGTAAATTTTTTTTAAAGATTTTTTAATATAATATAAAAATTATTTTTAAATAAACTAATTGGATTGTCTTTAATTTCGCCTAATGGTTGTTTGATAGCCTCATGTGAAAAACTAGGTAAAATTTGCCTAGGTAAAATTTGCCTAGGCAAAATTTGCTTTTGTCATGCTCAGTCCTTGTCCATTGTCAATCAAACGGACAATTTGTGTTTATTTACTAGAAGAGAAGTACATTTTGCACTTAATACAACTTATTTTTTTTTGTTACAAAAAGTTTATAGTCTATTTTTTTGACATACTTTATTCGAATATAGGATTAAAAACAATGAAACAATGTTTTTGAGTCTTTTATATGAAGATGTACTTTTTGAAGCAAAAAAAAATATATATATTCTAAACTTTAAATAAAAAATGTCGAAGGAGTTTTCATTTAGTGAACGTAATTCTTTCCAATACAAACTAGGATATGACTTTGATTGTTTCCTACCAACTAACCTAATGACACGGAGTTTTACTTCACATTTTAGGTAACTAAACCCACCCACCATTTTGTTGGTTATTTACCTAAGTCATAAAAATTGCCCCCCCTCCGCTGATTTTATCACAGTAGTTTTTCAGTTAAAAAATATGTATTGTATCCATTTTTTTTCTTTATATGAATGTATATATATTTTTGTTTCTGAATATGACCCACTCGAATTGTTATTGATTATTAAAAGAAGACGTCGGTTTCATGTGAGCAAGTTACTTCTTGCAAATGACAAGTTTTTTTATTTTTGACAAATTGACCATGTTGTTCCAAATGACACCCCATAGTTGGTAATATATTTTTTATTTTTTTATTTTTTTAT
Organism: Sambucus nigra; assembly: GCA_949130495.1. Classification (NCBI taxonomy): domain Eukaryota; kingdom Viridiplantae; phylum Streptophyta; class Magnoliopsida; order Dipsacales; family Adoxaceae; genus Sambucus; species Sambucus nigra. The sequence goes on from OX422220.1 coordinate 459,395,177, forward strand.
TTTTTGAAACATGTCTGGAAAAACCATTATTAGTTTTTCCATCTTTAATTAATATCAAGATGAAATCAATTTAATATACTTACTTCTTAACTCAACACATATAAAACATGGAATTAAGAATTCACATTAGCAAGTGTCCTCCTAACACGGACATGAACTACCAAAAAGATAAAGACAAATTCGATGGGTTGGTTGGGTTTGAGTTTGGCCATTAATTCCAAAAGTTATAATTGGTCGGATCTAAATCCGTTCAATTTTATAACTGGATCATAGTGTGTTGGAATTATGTTTGGTTCGGGTTGGGCCCTGGTCAAGTCGTTTAACCTGAACACATAAAAAAATAATTACTTTATTTCTAAATTGAAAACATATTTTTCTCCCCCAAATATCTTATATCTAAATTTAATTTTACTTTATCGCCTTAAAAGTTCATCAGTCTAAAGTTATCTCATATTTATCTCTTTGAACAATATCGTGTCTACATCATTCGGATATGTTTTGTTTGCACCTTGATTTGAATGAATTTAAAAGATACAACAATACTCATACGACACAACACAACACGTAATGAAACTACACATTACCTTTTTTTTTGTAATTCGAATGTTACTTAACCAATTGATGTACATGTCACTTTTTTTTGTAAATTCACTATTTCTTTTAGTTTTTGAACAAAATATGGTATATCCAAGAACCACTGCGATACAAACTAATATATGACTGAATATTTGTACGTACTACTAAATAACACGGATTGTTACTTCCAATGTTACTTGACAAGACCTATCTTTGTTTGTTTGGTTTATTGGAATTAAATAGTTATATATAATAACTGTCACTTTTTGCTGATTTTGTCCAAGTTAGTTTTGAGTTGCCAATGTATTATTTAAATGTATGGTTCACAATACTTGTAACTAGAATTCATTTTTTTTATGATCATATTAAAACTTTTTTCACCAATTAATCAATCATATAATATACATATTATTTTCTGTATCACCGAACCACCAATATATCCTTAGATTTTTTCAATTTGACTACTTCTTTGCATATGTGGGAAACTGTACTGCTGTGACCAATTATGTATCCAGTTGTTCAATTAACAATTGAGCGATTGGTTAGAGTTGAAAGGTTCCAAATACTCTATTAAACTAATGCTTAAAAAATTGACAGGATACACTATATAAAGGAATAGCCTTTCCTTAGTAGAGGCATTCAGATATAGTAGTATTGTAGTTTATTTTTTTTGATAAGTAAATGAAATATAACTAAACCATCGCTAAGGGAGCGAACCCGTATACAGGAAGTTTACAAAGAACAAGAACATACTAAAACAAAGGAAAACAAAACAACCTAGACCCCGCCTGAACGGCAATTACACCACAGCGTGAAACCCTTCCACGAACTCTAGAATCTCCTGAGTCGAAACGACGAACCTCTCCTTCCTCCAACTAATAAGAGTGCTCAAAAACATATAACGAATCCTCGAGGGAGCCGTCTCAATCCCATCAAAGCATCTCGCATTCCGCTCCTTCCAGATCGACCAAAAGATACAGTGTGGAACGATGCGCCACACACTCCTATCCCCCGACCATCCCCACGGCGGTTTCCACCCTTCAAGAAAAGCCCTGACAGTCCCTGGCATAACCCAAGAGACACAAGACATGGCGAAAAACAAATCCCACAAACCTCTCGTCACCTTGCAATGGAGAAGAAGGTGATTGGTCTTTTCCTCCTCCTCCTTGCATAACCAACAACGACTCGCGAGACGATATCTTCTCTTTTGAAGGCCCTCAAGAGTCAAGATAGCCTGCCTAGCCGCAGTCCACACAAAGAACCTGACCTTCTGAGGCGCTTTGACCTTCCAGATACTCTTCCAAGGGAAATGCTCGCTAGTATTCCCACTACCACTCAAAATCTCATAGTACTTTCTGACCGAAAACTCCCCTGTCCCTCCCCCCTTCCATTTAAGGGAATCTTCCATAACCGTCGGGCAGGGGGCCGATCCCAACCATTGAAAGAATAAATCCGCCTCCTGCAGCTCCCAATCCCACAATCTTCTTCTGAACTGAGGATTCCATATCACCCCCTCCCCGCTAATCGAAATGTGCTCCACCACCAAACCATCTTGATTTCCGCCAAGGTTAAACATCCCTGGGTATAGCTCCTGAATAGACCCCTGATCCCCCCACTTGTCTTTCCAGAATCTGATCCTGTCACCTCTCCCAAGGGAAAACTCGATATGACTGGAAAAAGATCTCCATTCCTTCGCAATATGTTTCCACAATCCCATACCGTGAGGAAGAGTCGCCACCACCGGCCCCCACCCAAAAAGAGTACCACCCCCTCTAGCATAAACAACTCTTCTCCACAACCTATGCTCCTCCCGAGAAAATCTCCACATCCACTTACCCAGCAAAGCCTTATTAAAGTTGGCCAAGTTTCTCACACCCGCCCCCCCTTCCTTTATCGGCTTGCAGACCTCCTCCCACTTAACCAGACTGTGCTTAAAACTAACCTCCGTGCCTCTCCACATAAAATCTCGCATCAGTTTCTCCATTTTAAGACGAACAGCCACAGGAATAGGCAAAATGGACATAAAATAAGTAGGCAAGCAGGACAACGAGCTCTTTATCAACGTGAGTCTCCCCCCTTTCGACAAAAACCCATTCTTCCAACCTGCCAATTTCCTACGCATTCTCTCCAACACCGGATCCCAGATAGATTTTAACTTATACTTAGCACCAAGAGGGAGCCCAAGATAAGAACAAGGGAGAGACCCTAATCTGCACCCCATGATGCCACCGAATTCATCCGTCATAGCCTCACCCCCAATATGGATGACCTCGCTCTTCCTCGCATTAATTCTCAAACCCGAAACCGCCTCAAAACAAGTAAGAAATAACTTCAGAGCGCGCACTTGCCTTAGGTCAGCATCACAGAAGACGATCGCATCGTCCGCAAATAACAGATGAGATACAGACACCCTATAAGGGCCCGGGGCCCCTAAAGAAAACCCCCTGATCCATCCGGCTTGGATCACCTTACCCATCATCCGACTGAACGCCTCCATGACCAAAATGAAAAGAAAGGGGGACAGCGGGTCCCCTTGACGAAGACCACGAGAGCTCGCAAAAAATCCCTCAGGGACGCCATTGATCAGAACGGAGAATCTGGCCGTCTTAACACACCTACCGATCCATCGACACCACCGATCACCAAACCCCATCCTCCTTAACAAATACAAAAGAAAGTCCCAATTGACATGATCATACGCCTTTTCGATGTCAAGCTTGAATGCTAAGCCCGGAGCACCACTTCTAATTCTGGATTCCACGCACTCATTAGCAACCAAAACAGCATCGAGAATCTGTCTGCCTCCCACAAACGCATTTTGAGACTCAGAAATCAGAGGATCAATAACCTTTCTGAGCCTAACTGACAACACCTTAGCAAGAAGTTTGTAAATGCCACCAATCAAGCTAATAGGCCTGAAATCCCTGATATCAATAGATCCCCCCTTTTTGGAGATCAAGGTGATAAAAGTCGCATTCAACCTCGGAACAAAGTAACCTCTGTCGTAGAATTCATGGAAAAACTCCATCACCTCCCCTTTGATCACAGTCCAACAGTGCTGAAAAAACGCCATCGAGAATCCGTCGGGACCCGGCGCCTTATCCCCACTCATCGAATTCAATACTCTCCCCACCTCCTCTTCGGTGAATGGACCCTCTAAATCGTCTGCCTCCGAAGAGGAAATACGCTCGAACTCAGCCCCATCCAGAGAGGGCCGCCACCCCTGCTCTTCCTTGAACAGCCCTTCGAAGAACTGAGAAATGGCCCCCCTAACCTCTCTATCCTCTTCAAATACCACTCCCCCCACTTGGATGCTTCGAATATGATTACCGCGTCTATGCGAATTTGCCACCTTATGGAAAAACTTGGTGTTTAAATCACCTTCTTTCAACCACAGCGCTCTAGATTTTTGTCTCCAGCTAATTTCTTCCTGAATGAGTCTCTTCCCGATCTCCCCTTTTTTACCCTCCCTAACTCTTTTATCCTCCTCCGAAAGACCCAATCTCCCTTCTTTCTCATCAAGCCTCCTGACTTCCTCCAATAAACTAGTAGTACCCAGACGGATATTCCCGAACACCTCTTTATTCCACCTTTTCAAATCTTCTTTAAGAAAACCCAATTTGGATACCAACCTAAAACTAGCATTCCCCTCCGCCACATAACTAGACCACCATCCTCCAACTCTCTCCACGAAATCAGGCTCCTTAAGCCACATATTCTCAAATCTAAACGGCGAACTACCCTCTCTCCGACCCCCACACTCTAATAAGATGGGACAATGATCCGAGGTCACCCTAGGCAAGCACGACTGAACAACCCCAGGAAAATGCTCCTCCCATTCCTTGGAAACAAGAAAACGATCCAGGCGAGACATGGCAGGCCTATCCCGAAAGCTAGACCAAGTGAAAAGCCCGCCCACCAACGGAAGATCCATCAGCTCCAAGTCATCAATAAAATCCGAGTAATCACGCATATACCTATCAATTCTTCCACCACCACTTTTTTCCCCTGAGAACCTCACCACATTGAAATCCCCTCCCAAACAAACGGGCACATCCCACACCCTACTCACCCCTGCCAGTTCTTCCCACAACTCCCATCTACATGCATCCTCCACTGGACCATAAATGCCCGAGAAGCTCCAGATGAACCCATCCTCAATATTTTTAAACAGACAAGAGAGGGTCCATTCTCCCTTCATTGCCTCAACCAATTCAACCACTGACGAATTCCACAAAATCAACACCCCTCCCGAAGCACCATCAGCATCTAAGTTTACCCATTTAACCCCCCTCCCGCCCCAGATGGAACTGATACAACTAGCATCCATATGGCTCATCTTAGTCTCCTGAAGGCACAAAATATCGGGCTTCCACCTAGCAATGGCCCCCCCAATCACCCCTCTCTTATCTCTGTCGTTCATCCCCCTAACATTCCACGAAATAATACGAAGATTCATTGAACAAATGATACTTTAAACTAAATCCACCTCCTTATCTTTCTCCCTTTCCCCGTCCCCACTCCCCCTCTCAATTTTCTCGAATAAAGCCCATGCTTCTCTCTCGAAACCCTCAAAAGTGACCCCCGAGTCTTTACTAATAACTTCTAACATGTCTTCTTTCCATCCCACCGGGTCCTCGTCCCTTACTTCTTGCTCATTTCTCATAGCCTCACCCTCTTGCTCCGGGATAACAATGTCCACCCAGAGGCGAGAATTATTTAAATCTTCAATGCTCGAGCCACTCCCCCTTACTCCCTGTCTAACCGGCAACGGAATATCTCGCAGCTCCCCGCACCCAACTTCAGACGAGGAGATAGTTTCACTAGCCATCACCGCCACCTTGTTACTACTGAATGTCCCTGATATCTCGCCCTTATTAGCTTTTCCCTCCCTTTTAAGACCCGTCTGCAAAAAATTTTTATTGACACCCTCCTTACTCGAAGCCAAAACTTTTTTTCCATTTTTACCCGAGCTCCTGAGGGCCTTGATATTTTTCAGTCCTAACATGGCATTACCAACATACATATTTTTATTTCTATTAAGACTTGTTTTTGACGACACCGGATCCTTACTAAATATAGCCACTTTAGTAAGGATCCTTCAACTAGCTAAACAAATTTCAAGACTTGGGGAGGCAGCTCTTTAAGTTGCCGGAAATGGCAGATTTTAAGCACCATATGTTGTTTGTGTTGACAATTTGTGTGACAGCTATCAATGTAGCGGCCGACCGCTGGCCTTACATTTATGCTTCACCTCCACCACCACCTTATGTCTATAAATCACCACCACCACCATCGCCATCACCACCACCACCATACATTTATAATTCACCCCCACCACCATCGCAGTCACCTCCCCCTCCTTACGTTTACAATTCACCACCACCACCATCTCCATCCCGACCGCCTCCATACATTTACAAATCCCCACCTCCACCATCTCCGTCACCACCACCTCCATATGTTTACAAATCCCCACCACCACCTTCCCCATCACCTCCTCCTCCTTACATCTATAAATCCCCACCACCACCTTCTCCATCACCTCCACCTCCTTACGTGTACAAATCTCCACCACCACCATCTCCTTCTCCACCCCCACCATACCTGTATAAATCTCCACCACCACCATCTCCATCACCCCCTCCTCCATATGTCTACAAGTCACCACCACCGCCGTCTCCTTCACCACCACCACCCTACCAGTATAAGTCTCCACCTCCTCCATCTCCATCACCACCCCCTCCTTATGTTTACCGTTCACCACCACCACCTTCCCCTTCACCACCTCCACCCTATTATTATAATTCACCACCTCCTCCTTCTCCTTCCCCTCCTCCAGCTTACATTTACAAATCACCACCACCTCCGTCTCCTTCACCGCCACCCCCATATATCTACCAGTCCCCACCTCCACCATCTCCATCGCCACCTCCTCCATATCACTACAAATCTCCACCACCACCTTCTCATTCACCACCTCCACCATACTACTACACATCCTCCCCTCCTCCAATGGGTTACTAAGCTGAACATTTTACTTCTACCTTATTTTTCCGTTTCTCCTTACCACCAAATTGATACTTACTTTATTTGGAGCTCATAAACTGGACATCTTGCAGGGTCATGCATTGAGGATTATTTCGGCCCAAACGTGTTAGTAGCGGGAAAATAAAAAACGTGGCATGATTGTTAAGCATGGACTGATGTTTTTTCTTTTATTTGAAAATATATGATGTAATAACCACATTTATTGTTTTTTTAAACTTATCATTGTATGATATGTCAAGTAATAAAATAAAAATGAGTTTGTGCCAACAAATGCTCTTTTATTGATGATATTCTTTGGAGGTTCAAAATTTAATCTGACCAAATTAGAAACAAGTGAAATTGTGTGATCAGAACATGTGTTTCCACATGAACTTGCACAGTTATTTTTTTCCTAAAAGATCTAAAACAATATTATTTCTTAACAAAATGAGAATAAGTTCAATAAAACAAGAATTGTGGCTAATTTTGAGAATTATTTTCACATGTTTATTTGAATTCAAATTTCTTGACCCTCCTCAAAAGCAATAACATGGTCATTGTGGCCATTGATTGCCTGAGACATTTAAATAGTTGTTCTGGTGAAATATTGTATTTTACCGGACATATGGTTTTTAACGTGGAATTCTAAAGTGATGAAAATATGTCTATTCATTACTTGAATATAAATTAATACGTTGGATTGGTTTTTAATCATTCACACCTAATTACCCCTTTTTTTTATCAAAACTCGCTATATAATATGATAAAACCAAAATGTGAAAAATTGCATTATGTGGAAGATAATAACTTTAGTTGGGACAAATTTGAAGCTAATGTGGATCATTTGTTACCACATCGATCACTTTTCAGTGTCTTTTTCATTTGAGGATGTCAAAAAAGTTCCTATCACGCGGTAGCTGTTGCAGATGTATCACCACAGTGACTTTTAAAATTAAACTCACAATTCGGAGCTAAAATCAATATCTGAGATTATTTTTAAGGCGATTGTGTTTATTTCTAAATTCCCTATTATTTAATTGGTCAAAGACTTATTTATTAGTAAGATATGAGAAGTCAGCTAATATAAATGACTTGTAAAAATGGCAATGCATTTCATATTTCAAGAAAGATTTCAATAATATTCAAAAGAATTATATTCCAATAAACAAGTTTGCAAAATACAAGGGAATTGTGGTTCCGAATCATTTGTACATAATGGAGATTATTTCATATTTTAATGAAATAACAGTTTTCGTTAATATATTAGTTTGTCGATGATTTGAGTTGATAAAAATAAGTCACCATTTTATGGAAAACTGATTGTGTAATGTTAAAAATAAAATGAGTGTTTGAATCTGCCACCCATTTAGTATTCATAATTATATTTTTCTCGTCATTTTTTTTCGGCTTTCGACTTTGTTCGTCATTTTTATAGTCCTTCAATGATGAGTAAGGTATGTGAATAACCATTAATACAATAATACTCTCGCAATAGACGATAAATGTGGCTGAATAAGCCATAAACCAACATCAACTATACAATTCTAAACAACAAATTTCCACATGTAGCAAAATAGCCTAAATTCCCAAATACAACTACCACAAAATTGATCGGGGAAAATTATAGAACGCTCTGAGAGACGTTATTCGTGTGAAGCATTGAGGATGAGTAATAAAACTATTTTTCAATAAAGGTAACCATAAAAAATCTTTAGGGTTTCCTTTTCACGTGTCTTCTAGTGTTGGGCGATTTTTCTAGTCGTCGTTATGGCTTTTGGAATAAGGAGATGAAAGATTTGCCTATTTGAAATGTTTTAACATATTGATATTTTTTGTATTGCCCACAAGATTATTTAATTATTTGTTGTTATAATTGTGGACGTTTTGCAAGGATATATCCAATAATTACACGTGTCTTATTTTTGTTGGTTAAGAGGTATATTTAATACGTGCCCTTTTGATGATTAAGAAACATAAATCTTGGTTTAGAATTCGGCCATCTCTACCCTATAAAAGCCCACACCCTTGTCCATCTTTGGTTCTCGGAGAAAATTTCAGTAGGAAAAAGTTTGAGCACATTAAATGTGAGAAATTGTTAAAGGGGTAAAGAGGGAGTAACACTAAGTTTTTATTATGATCGTTTAATGAGTACAACACAAACACTATAATGGTTTATGGTACGTTTTTGCTTATTGTTTGTTATTATGTTATGTGAGAAACAAAATTCTTCAAGATTGGTTATTGGGGAATTGATAAGCCCATTAAGATTTACATGTGGTATCAAAGTGAGGTTACGAATCATATAAACCCACGACCCATTCCTTTCCATTTGAAGCTCTGTCATTCCCTAAAATAACCCCGAATTTAAAATGTACGTTGAAAAAAGACACTTTGCAAAAGGATATAAATACAATAACACTCAACATACATTCCCGGTCTTTTAGGCATCCACTAAAAGTTAACATTTTTACATCACAAAACTAAAAGGGGTATTTTATCAAACACGCTCCCTATGAATAATTTTTCAAATTCCTTAATATTAGTTTTGTTTTCCAGTTCCCTAAGAGAGAATAAATTGAGGATGAGGGTTGCATGGCAGCCCCCATTCATCTACCCCATGTAGATCCTAAACCACCAGACCAAAATGTGTGGAATAGGTCTGTTGATACCAAAATTAGTATGCTGATGTGGATGAATCATACGAAGACACTTGTCAATCTCCGTGGTGAAATAACAACGAGGAAGTTCATTTCCCGACCAACTCATGATTCTCTATGAGCAACGAGGATACACCGAGGAACTCTAGCGCACGGAGGTACTCTAGCGCTCCAAGGAACTCCTGAGCAACGAGCAACTATGGCGGTCCGAGCTGCATCTCGGTCGTATCATTAATTGCCAGATAATCAACAGTTCAAATATTCATTGAATGTTCATAATTTTGACTCACACGCCGCATTAAATGTATTGCCCTTTCATGCATGTATCATTTAATGTATTGACCCTTTCATGTACAGCCTCAAGGCTATAAATACCTTGTATCAACCCCATTCAAGGGGACCGGAATTTCTTGAGAGAACTTGTAATCAAGAATTCTGCAAACAATCAGCAATAACATAACAGTGGGCTTAGGCTTTATTCCTAGCCGAACCACTTTAAAAATCTTTGTCTTATTTATTTATCTGTGATTGAATAATTAGAGCGATCTAATTTTTTACATCAACAAGGTCCTTTGCTTCTATGGTTACATCATGATTTTCATGCGGTAAGGATATAGTCTTAAAGGATAACCAACAGTCTTTTTTTCCCAAGAGGATATTGAAACGTGGGCCAAACCTTTCGAGCATGCCCTAGTGGGGAAGTTGAAAAACGAGGGTGGTCCCTTATGTGCGTATGTTTCAAATCAAACCAATTTATTACCAAAAATTATCCAACTTTTAATGTGCACAAAACCAAGTTGTGAAAACCCAATTCTTACTTTAAACTAATTTTATCTTGATTAATCCTAAACATGCTTCTACTTATTAAATCAAGTAAAGTGAAGAACACTCACAACGCCGGATGTACGAGGAAAAAACCCAAAGTGGGAAAACAATCTCGGACGGCCCAAGCTAGACAATCACTATGAACAAAGGTTTTACAAAGATAGATTAACCTTACTCAATGATTCGATCCCCATGAGTCTTGACGCTACTTCTGATCTTCAACTGTTCTTCAATAGAGCCTACGCAGAAATTCCTTCTTTCACGACACCCGTCCACAACACTCGACTCAACGAATGTCTCGGTGTCCACTGTTTGGTTTTGATTCGTTTACGATGTCGAACAAGAAGTCCTTCTCTTTTCTTCACCACATAACCCTGATGTTCAATGATAAAACAAACTTCTTGGTGAAGCAAGATCACATAAACATATAAGAATGATAACTCGGATCTTTACAAATTCTAAGGATGTGTTTATGCTTTTTAAACCTTAGAAAACATGTGCAAACACGTACGGTATACTATTTTTCCAGAATGCACACTTTCGAAACTCTGACGAAAACACGCTTTAAATAACAATTAAGTGTCGCCTCGAAAAATGTGTCATTCGAATGACAAGGCCACATCGTTCGCGCGACATAAGATCTCACTCGAACGAGAGCTTATGTCGTTTGACGACAGCGCGTAAGTTTGACTTTTTGTCTTTCTGATTAAAACGTCTCTTTTAAAAGAGATTCAAATTAGTCAAACTCTAGTCTGTGTTTATCATAATAAAACGTAGTGTAAACCATTTTAAACACTTTTAAAACATTTAAAAATATTCTTCTTTATAAAAATGCATCCTTATCTCTTATAAAAATAATTCCGAGCACCATTAATTATACGCAGTCATACCCGAGTGATCTCGGAATGCATTTAGTTTTGAAGATGAATAAACTTTCACCAATTAAACTTCGGCACGATTAATTCTTTGAAGCTTTGCCGCAACGTCTTCAATTTCTTTTAATACGTTATAGACCAAGTGGGATCGTGACAAAATATAAATCTCCCAATGACATATTACAAACATAGTTTTATTCACGGAATTAAGTAAAAAAATTACAGGGACTCAATTGGAAATTTATGTTCTTACAAATCTCCTCCTTTGACTATTCCGGGACAAAACTAAATCAGTGAAATGCCAAAGTCGGGCCGTCAAGACGTATGATGCCTAAATCCCACCCCATAAACCTAAAATAAAAAATACAGGACACGGACAATTATATGTAGCACTGACAAGCATGAACTATCTGAATGTGATGTACACTTGAAGTCTCAAATCGCTGAAGCATACCTACACACATGAAGTAGACAAACAAATACCAAGTGAAGTATGGAGGAACAAATAAAACCAATATATATATATCCAAATAATACCAAACAATAATAGATACTAATATGAATAAACTCATAAAAAAATCATTTGTTAAACAATTTGAGCAGCAAAATGATGCCAATGTGTAATACCAATTTGTAAACTATGCAATAAAAAATAAGCTCAAACCTCCCCCTACATCACATACATTTCTCCCCCTTTTTGTCTCGAATAGACAATCCGATGAAAAGGCAAACCAATCAAAATATCTAGCATGAGAATAAAAACCAGTTTGAACCAATGTGAGATCGCTAGATAATCTAAAACAACCAGCTCAATATGATCAAGAAATGGCAAATCAGTAGCTAGTAAGCCAATGAATCACACAAAAATATAGCAAATTATTCAGGTGTGATAAATGGACTATATGTAAAAAAATAATTTAGAACCAATAAATCCTGCATATAAACCCGTCAGCCCAGAAACACTTCTAGCAGTACCTAAAAAATATACCATAATAACAATGGATTGCAAACCAATTAGAAGCAAGAATTCAGCCTATTGTTCGAATGAGCCAGGGATGTCGCTCAAACGAAGTGAGGACGTCGCTCGAACGAATGAAAGATGTTTTTCGTGCGACATAGAGATGTCATTTGAACGACTTCTCATGACCTGCCAAAATTTCACATTTACTCAGAAATATAATATATTATTGCCGAGTGAAAATATTTCCAGAAAATAATCAGTGGAAGGTCTTGACTGCAGCAAAACACTGCTAAAACAAAAAGCTTTTAACACAAAATGCAAAAAATGCATAAAACTAACAAAGTGAGTTGCATGCAAACATAGTACCGATATGCTCAAACACGGATATGAAATGAATGGGTGTGAAACTGCAACAAATGAGTAACAATTCCAACACATAGAAATGATCAAGAAGCTCTAATTGATAGTGATAAATCATCAAACTTTATCATATTCCTATGACAATAAAATTTTGAGCTTAATGAACTAAACATACTTCATGCACACAAATCCAGAATTTTGACGATTCTACAAACAATAGCGTTAAATTGCAATGTTTCAACATTAGGATTCGTTGTGCAAACCCATTAAATTTTTAATCCATCCAAACTCCCTTAATAATATCATATTTTCTTTGGAATGAACTAAACTAATTTGGCCATTTTCTTAACATATTGCATTTTCTTTTGGGCCTTTAAACGGTGGCTTTCACGACGAGTCAGTTTGAACTCTCGCAGCCCTTTTCCGTGAATCACTCATCATTTTTTCAATTCAAATCCTCATAGTAAACGGTTCTTACATGCACACTTCTCCTTGACTCTTCTTACGCATAGATGAAAAGATTGAGATAAGAACGCCTCACTAAATTCAAATATGCAAGAGAAGTAAAACATCCATATAAACTCGTTCATGTGTGCAATGTTGGCATATATACAAAGTCGAATCAAAATGCATATCAACTTCTAAACAGCCACATATAAACAATGGTTAAGATCATTTTAAGCATCTATAATAATGAACAAATGTCCTCGCCACATGGATAATGAAACGATGGGGGGGGGGGGGGGTCCAAGCACACCAATATGACACATCGAACATGTAAACTCAAAAACAAAAACCAACAAGAAAACAAAACTATTTTTGATTTTTAAATTTTTTTATCAAAAACAAAATCTTTTTGTATTTTTCAAATAAAACTCAAATAAGTGAAAAATATAATTCAAAGAGATAAACATGTCATAACACTAGCAAATTATAAACATGATGCAAGGGCTAGCGTATGACAAAACATGCAAGCTACTATCCATAAGAAATAACAAGAGATTAATCATGTGCATGCATGTGAGAATCAACCAACAAGTATTTAGCATCTCCAAAACGGATTTCCTAACCCAAACCGGTGTATACCTAACAAAGCGGGTTTTGGGAACCAATGGGACACTACGTTCAAACTTCCTAGGGTCTTTTCTAAGATCAAAACTAAAACTCGTAAGGTGACCTTTCATACCACAATGCGAACATGTGAAAACGCGGCAAGGAAAGGGACCTTTAGGTTGACCGTGTGTAATATCCTCGGATGTGGTTGACACACTAAAACAAACTATGATTTTGGCTTTTACATTCAAACCACTAGAACAAGATAAGATGCTACCATCACAACTCGAGTCATTAAAATCAATTTTTAATTTTATAACTTTCAACTCAAGCAAAAAATTAGACTCCTTAAACTTTCGGGACTCCTTCTTTAAATTATCAACTACCCCTAGACGGTTATCTCGCACCCCCTCAATGTGAGCAAACTTATCCCTAAGATCCTTTTCTCGTGCCACAAAATCATTAATCGAATTATCTTCCTCAACGGCACAAACTCTAGAATTTTTTAAATCCTCTAACTCTTTTTCTAAAACGAGGACTCTATCATCACTCTCCTTTTTTCTCAATTTTAACATATTAAAATCATTAAATAGGGATCTAACCTTCTCACGACAAATATTTCTTTGAATTTGAAACGTTTGCAAATATTCATTCCTATTTTTGAAATCGTAATTTTCTTTGTCCAAAACTTCAATACATTTTGCAAACCTTAAATTCAAACGATGTAAATCGTCAAAGCCGAGAGAATCCATCGAGAGGAAACAAATGCGGGAGAGATAAACAAACACACGGGATCACAAAACAAATAAATTACGTTTTCTGTCTCTAATACCAGTTTGAAAAACCTGGGTGGTCCCTTATGTGCATGTGTTTCAAATCAAACAAATTTATTACTAAAAATTATCCACCTTTTAATGTGCACCAAACCAAGATGTGAAAATCCAATTCTTACTTTAAACCAATTTTATCTTGATTAATCCTAAACATGCATCTAGTGATTAAAAGCAAGTAAAGTAAAGAATACTCACAACACCAGATGTACGAGGAAAAAACCCAAAATGGGAAAACAACCTCAGACGGCCCAAGCCATACAATCATTATGAACAATGGTTTTACAAAGACAGATTACCCTTACTCAATGACTCGATCCCCATGGGTCTTGACGCTCCTTATGATCTTCAACCGTTCTTCAATAGTGCCCACGCAGAAATTACGTCTTCCACGATACATGTCCCCAACACTCGACTCCACGAATGTCTCGGTGTCCACCGATTGGCTTTGATTCGTCTACGATGTCGAACAAGAAGTCTTTCTCTTTTCTTCACCGCAAAACCCTGATGGTCAATGATAGAACAAACATCTTGGTGCATCAAGATCACGTAACCATATAAGAATGATAATTCGAATCTTTGCAAACTTTGAGGAAGTGTTTATGCTTTTTAAACCTTAGAAAACATGTGCAAACAGATGGTATACAATTTTTTCGGAACGCACACTTTTCAAACTATGACAAAAACACGCTTTAAATAACAATTAAGCGCCGCCGCGAAAAATGTGTCATTCGAACTACAAGGCCACGTCGTTCGCGCGACATAAAATCTCGCTCGAACGAGAGATTATGTCGTTTGAACGACACCGCGTAAGTTTAACTTTTTGACTTTCCGATTAAAACGTCTCTTTTAAAAGAGATCCAAATTATTCAAACTCTATTCCGTGTTTATCAGAATAAAACGTAGTGTAAACCTTTTAAAACATTTGAAAATATTTTTCTTTATAAAATACATCCTTATCTTTTATAAAAACGATTTTGAGCACCATTAATTATACACATTCATACCTGAGTGATCTCAGAATGCATTTAACTTTGAAGACGAATAAACTTGCACCTATTTAACTTCAGCATAATTAATTCTTTGAATCTTTATTGCAACGTCTTCAATTTTCTTCAATACGTCATAGACCAAGTGGGATCATGACAAAATAAAAATCTCCCTATGACATATTACAAACACACTTTTGTTCACGGGATTAAGTCAAAAGAATACAGGGACTCAATTGGAAATTTTTATCCTTACAAATCTCCTCCTTTGACTATTTCGGGACAAAACCAAATCAGTGAAATGCCTAAGCCGGCCCGTCAATCCCTCTGACGCCTAAATCCCATCCCATATACCCAAAATAAAAAAATACAGGATACTAACTAGTATATGTAGCACCGACAAGCATGAACTGTATGAATGTGATGTAGACTTCAAATCTCGAATCGCTGAAGCATACCTACATACATGAAACAGACAAATAAATAGCAAGTGAAGTATGTAGGAACAAATTAAACTATATATATATATATATATATCCAAATGATTCCAAATAACAATAGTTACAAATATGAATAAACTCTGAAAAAAATCATTTGTTAAACAATTTGAGCAGCAAAATGATACCAATGTTTAGCACCAATTTGTAAACTATTCAATCAAAAACATGCTCAAATCTCCCCCTACATCATATATATCTCTCCCCCTTTTTGTCTCGAATAGACAATCCAGTGAAAAGATAAACCAATCAAAATATCTACCATGAGAATATAAACCAATTTGAACCAATGTGAGATCGCCAGATAATCATGAAACGACCAGCTAAATATGATCAAGAAATTATAAATCAGTAGCTAGTAAACCAATGAATCACAAAAAAAATATAGCAAATTAATCAGGTGTGATAAACGGACTATATGCAAACAAATAATTTAGAACCAATAAATCTTACATATACATCAGTCAGCCCAGAAACACTTCCAGCAATACCTAAAAAATATACCATAATAACCAGTGGACTGCAACCCAATCAGAAGCAAGAATTTAGCATATCATTCGAACGACCAGAGACGTCACTCAAACGAAGTGAGGACGTCGTTCGAGCGAAGGACAGATGTCATTCGCGCGACATAGAGACATCATTTTAACGACTTCTTGCGAACTGCCAAATTTTCAGATTTTCTCAGAAATTAAATATATTATTGGCCAGTGAAAAAATTTCTAGAAAAAAATCAGTGGAAGGGCCTGAGAGCAGCAAAACAGTGCTAAACACAAAAAGCTTTTAACACAAAATGCAAAAAATGAATAAAACTAACAATATGAGTTACATGCAAACATAGTACAGATATCCTCAAACATGGATATGAAATGAATGGTCGTGAAACTACAACAAATGAGTCACAATTCCAACACATCGAAACGATCAAGAAGCTCTAATTGATAGCGATAAATCATCAAACTTTATCATATCCATATGACAATAAAAGTTTGAGCTTAATGAACTAAATATACTTCATGCACACAAATCCAGAATTTTGACGATTCTACAAACAATAGCGTTAAATTGCAATGTTTCAATATTAGGATTAGGTGTGCAAAACCGTTAAATTTTTAATCCATCCAAACTCCCTTAATAATATCATATTTTCTTTGGAATGCACTAAACTAATTTGGCCCTTTTCATAATATATTGCATTTTCTTTTGGGCTCTTTTAAATGGTGTATTTCACGACGAGCCAATTTTGAACTCTTGCAGCCATTTCCCGTGAATCACTCATCATTTTTTCAATTCAAATCCTCACGGTAAATGGTTCTTACATGCACACTTCTCCTTGAGTCTACTTACGCATAGATGACAAGACTGAGATAAGAACGCCTCACCAAATTCAAATATGCAAGAGAAGTCAAACATCCATATAAACTCGTGCATGTGTGCAATGCTGGCATATATACAAAATCGAATAAGAATGCATATCAACTTCGAAACAACCACAGATAAACAATGGTTAAGATCATTTTAAGCATCGATAATAATGACCAAATGTACTAGCCACATGGATAATGAAACGATTGGGGGGGGGGGGGGGGTCCATGCACACCAATATGCCGCATCAAACATGTAAACTCAAAAACAAAAACCAACAAGAAAACAAAATTATTTTCGATTTTTCAAAAAAATTCTCAAAAACAAAATCTTTTTGTCGTTTTCAAATAAGACTCAAACAAGTGAAAAATATAATACAAAGAGATAAACATGTCATAATACTAGAAAATTATAAACATGATGCAAGGTCTAGCATATGACAAAACATGCAAGTTACTGTCCATAAGAAATAGCAAGGGATGAATCATGTGCGTGCATGTGAGAATGAACCAACGAAGTATTTAGCATCTCCGAAATGGATTTCCTAACACAAAGCGAGTTTTGGGAACCAATGGGACACTACGTTTAAACATCCTAGTATATTTTCTAAGATTAAAACAAAAACTCCTAAGGTGACCTTTCCTACCACAATGCAAACATGTGAATACACGACGAGGAACGGGACCTTTAGGTTGACCTTTTCTAATACCCTCGGATGTGGTTGACGCTCAAAAACAAAATATGGTTTTGGCTTTTACATTCAAACCACTAGAACAAGATAAGATGTTACCATCACAACTCAAGTCATTTGAATCATTTTTTAACTTCAAATCTTTCGACTCAAGCAAACATTAGACTCCTCAAACTTTCAGGACTCCTTCTTTAAATTATCAATTACCCCTAGAAGGTTATCTCGCTCCCCCTCAATGTGAGAAAACTTATCCCTAAGAGCCTTTTCTCGTACCACAAAATCATTAATTGAATTATTTTCCTCAACGGCACAAACTTTAAAATTTTTTAAATCCTCTAACTCTTTTTCTAAAACGAGGACTCTATCATCACTCTCCTTTTTGCCCAATTTTAACATATTAAAATCATTAAACAATGAACTAAACTTCTCACGACAAACATCTCTTTGAATTTGAAACGTTTGCAAATAATCAATCCAATTTTTGAAACCATAAGTTTCATTCTCCAAAACTTCAATACGTTTTGTAAACTTTAAATTCAAACGATGTAAATCATCAAATCTTAGAGAATACATCAAGAGGAAACAAACACAGGAGAGATAAATAAACACACGGGATCAAAAAATAAATAAATTATGTTTGCTAGCTCTGATACCAATTTGAAAACATGGGTGGTCCCTTATGTGTGTGTGTTTCAAATCAAACCAATTTATTACCAAAAATTATCCAACTTTTAATATGCAGCAATCCAAGTTGTGAAAACCCAATTCTTACTTCAAACCAATTTTATCTTGATTAATCCTAAACATGCATCTAGTGATTAAAGCAAGTAAAGTAAAGAATACTCACAACGCCGTATGTACGAGGAAAAAACTCAAAACGGGAAAACAACCTCGGAAGGCCCAAGCCAGACAATCACTATAAACAAAAGTTTTACAAAGACTCGATCCCCAAGGGTCTTGACGCTTCTTTTGATCTTCCACCATTCTTTAATAGTGCCCACGTAGAAATTCCGTCTTCCATGATACCTGTCCACAACACTCGACTCCACGAATGTCTCGGTGTCCACCGATTGGCTTTGATTCGTCTACGATGTCGAACTAGAAGTCCTTCTCTTTTCTTCACCGTAAAACCCCAATATTTAATGATAGAACAAACTTCTTGATGCCGCAAGATCACGTAAACATATAAGAATGATAACTCATATCTTTGCAAACTTTAAGGATGTGTTTATTCTTTTAAACCTTAGAAAACATATGCAAACACGTACTGGATGGTATACTAGTTTTTCAAAATGCACACTTTTGAAACTCTGACGAAAACACACTTTAAATAACAATTAAGCGTCGCCTCGAAAAACGTGTTGTTCAAATGAGAAGGCCACGTCGTTCGCGCGACATAAGATCTCGCTCGAACGAGAGCTTATGTCGTTTGAACGACAACGATTAAGTTTGGCTTTTTGACTTTCTGATTAAAACGTCTCTTTTAAAAGAGATCCAAATTAGTCAAACTCTATTCTGTGTTTATCAGAATAAAATGTAGTGTAAACTGTTTTAAACACTTTTAAAATATTTTTCTTTATAAAAATACATCCATATATTTTATAAAAACAATTTCAAGCACCATTAAATATACACTTTCATACCTGAGTGATCTCGGAATGCCTTTAACTTTGAAGATGAATAAACTTGCACCAATTAAAATTCGGCATGATTAATTCTTTGAAACTTTGCCGCAACGTCTTCAATTTTTTTCAATACGTCATAGACCAAGGGGATCGTGAAAAAATAAAAATCTCCAAATGAAATAGTACAAAAACATTTTTTTTCACGAAATTAAGTCAAAATAATATAGGGACTCAATAGGAAATTTATGTCCTTACAGAAGTTCTCCCATGGTAGACCATCAATGGAGGTGATTAGAAAGATTTTCCAAACTTTTTCTCTCAAGACATCTCTCACTATTGGATTAATCGACCACAAACACAAGCATATCACATTGAATCATGAAGAGGACTTTGCAAGACCTTGGATGAGGGAGTCTTGGTACATAGGTAAGTACCTTATGAAAATTTTCCAGTGGTCTCCAAAATTTAGACTGGACGTGGAGAGTAGTATTTCTTCTATCTGGATTGCTTTCCCTCAATTACCCATCCATTTTTTCTCTAACCCTTCTCTATATTCCATTTCTCAACTTGTGGGAACTCCTTTGAGAATGGACAATTCCACAGCTGAAATCTATTGCCCTAGTCTAGCTAGAGTCTGTGTTGAGGTGGACTTATTAAAAGAATTACCCAAGAGGGTTTGGATAGGATGCGAAACTAAGGGATTCTGACAAGAAATCGCTTATGAAGAACTGCCTTTGTACCGCTCCTTCTGCTTCAAGAAAAGACACAAAAGAGAGCATATGCTTATTTAAAACCGGTACTAAAGATGTGAATAACCAGGTTCATCAAGTGGACAAGGCTAAAGAAAAAGGCCAAACCAATGATATTGGTACAAGAAAACCCATCTTGGACCAAATAATGGCCAATAAAGATAAGTAGCCCGCTATTGTTGACCTCTGTGATGAGGTGGAAGGTGGTGAAAAAATGAACAATACTTCTCAAGTGCAGCTCGTTAAGGATGTTACTACAGGTACGCTAAAACATGGGTCTGATCCAGTAAGTCTACAGGCTTTGGGAATTCCTCCAAAGAGTAATTCGGATACCAAGATTCCTGTTCAGATGGCCAGTGAGAGAAACCTCAATTACAATACGGCGCCATAAATATTTGAAGCTAGTTTTTTTAAGATTCAAAACACCCAAGTTGTTAAACTCCTCTCTTCTGGTGCAACGAATTTGAAAACCTCCTCGAAATATGTGGGGGAATCGAAAAGGTCCAAAGTTCTGAAATAATTAGCAGAGCAGATCCTCCCTTTTTTTCGGAGAATGAAAAATATCAAGCGGATAATATCTTCACTTCGGATAAGAATACCTCCTTGAAGTTTGAGACGTCAACAACTTTAGGCCAGGTGGCTACACTAGGTGGTGTTAATATTAATAATAGGTCTGGAAAATCAACCCAAAGTAGTGGAGGAAAGTAGTGGAGGAAAAGATCAAGACCATGGAATTACTGTTCAAAAAGATAGTTTTTATTTAGGGGGAAAAGATGATTCTTCAAATGACTCTTATGATGATATGCCTCCGTTAGAAGATATTTCAAGTTTAAATGAGGTTTTATATCGTCATATAGTTAAGGAAGAAGAGATTGAAGATAGTCAGGGATTGAGGTTATATGTTGAGATCCCAAAAAATGATGCCCCAGTTCACGCTATCACTTAAGAATCGTTTGGAAGAAAAAGTATAAAAAATATAAATCTTATTGAAGTGAGTAATTCCTTTGATGTATTTGACAAATCGAAAGAGTCATCAAATTTCAAAGGATCCAAAAATTCTAAAATGGATTCTTTTCCGGCCTTAACGAAGGAGGAGAAATCTGCGCTTACATATAATTTAAGGCATTCTTCGTCCCATTCAAGAGTTCCTAAATTTTCATAATTTATTTTTTATCGTTGGAAGATCCGTAGGAGAGGCTGTTTCTCCTTTTG
The DNA here is from genome assembly GCA_949130495.1 of Sambucus nigra. Lineage (NCBI taxonomy): Eukaryota > Viridiplantae > Streptophyta > Magnoliopsida > Dipsacales > Adoxaceae > Sambucus > Sambucus nigra. The sequence goes on from OX422220.1 coordinate 459,416,472, forward strand.
TTTATAAATAATTTTTCTTATTAAAAAAAATTATATAATCTTTAAAGAAAAAAGAATAAATTAATTTCCATATTATCTTCAAAGTTTAAGGCATGCCATGTAATTTTTATGCCATATGACTGAATTTGTATGCCATGTAATTTATTTGTGTCGCTTGTTATATTTAATTAATAGTTGTAATTAATTAAGTTGGACGATATGTGGTTACATGTGAAATGAATATGTATGTGTTTTATGTTACATTTTGGGGTAATAGGGTGAGTTATGAGGTACTGCCATTTGTAGCGGGCTCTATAATGATATGGAGGCCCGATTTTTTTTTATTTTTTTTTGTAATTTGGACACGAGGGATATGTATGCTCTTAGGCTAATTATGTAGAAACCTTGGGATTCGATTCATATTTATATATGGTGGGTCGATGGTTATTGTATATTCTCGTGGAACTTGTGGAATTTGTTGGAAATTAATGGGGTGAATTTGGAATTTTGGAGAAATTTCGAGGTTCGAATGAGAATGAGAGTCGTTCGAACGAGATCCCAATCTCGTTCGAACGAAGACCCTTTGGTTCGAACGAGAAGTTCATTTCGTTTGAAATAGGTTTCTAACAAAGGTGGAACGAACCTCCACTGCCTTAGATTTTACCCTCGTTAGTATGTCGTTCGAACGCCTAGTTGCGGGTCTCCAAATATGCCCGAATCACTACCCAAATTAGTCCAAAAATTATTCCAAAGGTACGCTATGGGCACATTCCAAAGTACTTAACATATATATTCGGGCCTCCTTATCACTATAGTTAAGATCAAAATAATAATACCTCATAATGTACGGTAATACCTTACAACATAAAATGAAATGCACAACTCAATTATTTTAGTAGTAACCGCACGTTGTTAATTCTCATATAATTAATTACACCGGTTAATTAGTTTTAACATTCAGTACAAAAATCACACAACATGCAAAATTTAATTATCATCTAAATTATGCAATTTATTATTATCATATCACATAAGTAATAATTATTCTCATTTATTAATTTATTTCTTGCAATTAATAAATTATATATAATAACCCAAAATTAGTGCATTTAATTCACTCATAACATGTTCAAGTCATTAACCATGTTTACTTATTCGACGTTATTACACCATTGGATAAACACACATAAATTATGAAGTTTCAAAGAAAAAGAAAATAAATGCAAAACGCGAACTGAAAATAATAATAAATAATAATGTGTCGATATACATTTTTTTAACCTCACGTTACCTAAAAATTCAGCCACTTTTCGTTGTGTTTTTTTTATATTATTCATTCATTCTTTAGGACAATTAGTGTTTAGTCACTAGAAGAATAGTACATTTTGCACTTAATACGGCATATTTTTTATGTTCCCAAATGATCCTAGTCGACTAGTTCTGCACAAGCTCGTGCTTTTCTTGAAGATTCAGTTGGTAAAAACATTAGAAAAAATCAATTTAAAAAATACAATATACTTGTCAAAAATTCCATTAAACTTTTAGGAAACATTGAATAGGCAAAAAATGTCAGTCAAGATTTGATGATTAAAGAAGCTCGAAATTCTAAACGTACAACTAATAATGTCAATGAATGACCACCTCAAATATAATTTAAGTTCTTCTACCCCTTGATCCAAATCTCGTAAATTTTTGTAATCCAGAGTTAGGCCCTATGTTTAAAATAAATAGATCCTATGTTGCATTTATATATTGTATTATAAGATTGGGTACGCTGTGATTAAAGGAGACATTGTGGGCGTTGGTATTTGGGTTGTGTTCTCACTTTTATAGTTAGTTATATCCCTACCGGTTTTAATTATTTATTTCATACTTATTAGTCAAGAGATATAGACATTAAATATGCTTTATACCTTGGGTTGGGACATGCCCGTAGATTTTAATTTAGGTGAAGGTTGAGATATTCATTACACGTGAGAGCTAATGAGATGACTTGTTTTTGAAATAGAATCGCATGATTATCATTGTTGATATGGAAGATATTTCAAGAAAACTTTACGACGCTGGCCTAATTTATATAAACTTATTTTTTAGGATACATAGACTGGATCCGCATGACTGAGAAAATTCAGACTTGCGGCTCAACTTGCACTCTAGTTTTCTTTCAAGTTGATTCTTAGCATAGGTTGCTATTTACTATTTTTTTTTTCCAAAAAGAATCGCGTTTATTTATATACAAATAGGAGGAATAACCACTCCGAGGTGTCTCTTACAATAGCTACGAAAAATTTTAAAAAAATTATTGAAGACTCTCTAACCCAAAATAAGAAAAATAACTAGATACTGAAAAAAATTACGAGATCTTGATCGAGAGTTCCGAAGGCCGTTGGTAATATTTAGTAGAACGAACGAACCTCCACTGCCGTAGACTTTTACCCTCGTTCGTATGTCCTTCGAAGGCCTAGTTGCGGGCCTCAAAATGTGCCCGGATCACACCCCAAATTAGTACAAAACTTATTCCAATTGTATACCTACGCCCTGGGCCCATTCCAAACTACTGAACATATATCTTTGGGCCTCTGTATCACTCTAGTTCTGATCAAAATAATAATACCTCCTAACGTACGGTAATACCTTACAACATAAAATAAAATGCACAACTCAATTATTTTACTAGTAACCGCACATAGTTAATACTCATATTATTAATTACAGTGGTTAATCAATTATAACATTCAGTACAAAAAACACATAACATGAAAATTTTAACTGTCATCTAAATTATGCAATTTATTATTACCGTATCACATAAGTAATAATTATTTTCATTTATTAATTTATTTGTTGCAATTAATAAATTATATATAAATACCAAAAATTAGTGCATTTAACTCACTCATAACATCTTCAAGTCATTTACCATGTTTACCCATTGGACATTATTACACCAATGGATAAACACACATAACTTATGAAGCTTCAAAGAAAATAAAATAAATGCAAAATGCAAACTGAAAATAATAACAAACAATCCTCTGTCGATACACATTTTCTGAACCTCACTTTACCTTACAATTGAACCACTTTTTATTGTTTTTTTTAATTAGTCATTCATTCTTTGGGATAATTAGTATTTAGTTAATGGAAGCAAAGTACATTATGCACTTAATATGAGTTATTTTTTTATATTCCAATAAGTTCCTAGTTTATTTTTTGACATACATTATTCGAATATAGGATTAAAAACAATGAAACAATGTTTTTGAGTCTTTCATATGAAGATATAATTTTTGAAGAAAATAAAAAAATATATATTAAACTCTAAATAAAAAAATGTCAAAGGACTTTTCATTTAGTGAACCTAATTCTTTCCATTTTGTTGGTTATTAACTAAGTCATAAAAACTGGCCCTCAGCTGATTTTATCACAATAGTTCTTGAGTTAAAAAATAGAATAACAATACCTACACAAAAAGACAAAAAATAAAAGGGGTCATTTTTATGTTTATGATTTAAAAAAACATATTTAATAAAAATAAAAATCTGTATTTTTAATTAAAAAAATAACATTTTAACAGTTTTAAAAAAAAACTTCCTAAATTTTTTTTTTAAAAAATGTTTATAAAAAGTAAATTCATTTACTGTAAAAAGGACACATATTTTTTATTTAACCCATTCAATCCCTGAAATACCCATTTAGCCAATATTATCTTATTTTTAAAGGTCCGCGCGAGCAACACCTCCACCCCCAAAGTGTATTTTTTAAATTGTTTTTAACTTTTTATAACTGTTAAATTAACTGTTTTAAAAAAAATTCTTAACTTTTAAAAAAAATGTTTATAAAAAGTAAATACACATTGAAAAGAAGACACATATTTTTTTAATTTAACACATTTAAACCCTCAAACACCCGTTTATTGAATATTCTCTTATTTTTAACGGTCCGCACTAGCAGCAACCCCCCGCCCCCCCCCCCCCCCCAACCCACCCCCACGCCTTTTTTAGAGTTTTTTTTAACTGTTAAGCAGCTTTTTAAAACAGTTAAAATATTTTTGTTTCTGTTTTTTAAAATAGTTATTAAAAGTAAACAATAATTAAAAAAAAAGCTTTCTTATTAAAAATAGGTTTCTTAAAGTAGATTTTTTATTAAAAATACCGACTCTTATTTTTTATTAAATATTTTTTTTAATATAGAAACAAAAAAGAACCCTTTTAACCTTTTGTTCTCTTGTGTGGGTATGAATTTTGGGCTTACATGTGTGTACGTCTAGTGTTACTCTAAAACATATGTACTGTATTCAATATACTTACTTCTTAATTCGACCCATAAAACATGGAATTCGCATTAGCAAGTGTCCTCCTAATGCCATTATACAATTAGATGAATGCGGACGCGACATGAACCACCAAAAACATATATACCAATTGGATGGGTTGGTTGGTTTTGAGTTTGGTCATTAAATGGACAAGGTATATTTGGTAAGATCTAAATCCGTTCAATTTTGTAACTGGATCATGTTGTGTTGGGATTATGTTTTGTTCAGGTTCGGCTCTGGTCAAGTCGTTTAACCCAAACACGTAAGCTAAAATAATTACTTTATTTCTTAATTGAAAACATATTTTTGTCCACCAAATATCTTATATCTAAATTTAATTTTACTTTATCGGCTTAAAAGTTCATCAGTCTAAAGTTATCTCATATTTATCTCATTAAATTATATGGTATCTACATCAGGCGGATATGTTTGGTTTCCACCTTGATTCGAATGAATTTTAAACGTACAACAATACTCACAAGACACATCATATCATGACATGACACTACACATCACCCTTTTTTCTTGTAATTCGAATGTTATTTGACCAATTGATGTAAATGTCACTTTTTTTTGTAATTACATTATTTCTTCTAGTTTTGGGGCAAAATATGGTATATCCAAGAAGCACTGCGATACAAACTAATATATGATTGAATATTTGTACCTATTATTAAAGAACACAGATTGTTACTTCCAATATTACTTGACAAGACCTATCTTTGTTTGTTTTATTTATTGGGATTACATAGTTATAGAAAATAGGACATATTGTAATATGTATTATGGAAATAGGACAGCAAATATTTTCTTTCCATTTTTAGTCCCTATTTTTTAATAAAGCCGCTGGCACGGACCCATATCCATAAAACGTCAACCAATCACAGCATGCCGCGTCAGGCGATAATTTAAAAATAGGGACTAAAAATGAAAATAAAATGTTTATTTTCCTATATTCATAACCAATATTATTTTAAGTCTTTATTTCGTTTTCAAAAATTGTTTGCGTGTGTTTTTAACATTTAAATGTATGACTTGTAACTAGAATTCAGTTTTTTTATCTTCATATTAAAACTTTTTCACCAATTAATCAATCATTTTTTTTATCTTCATATTAGTTTTTTGCAGCTTTTGGGCATTTTCCCATTACTTTGTCCCCACTAACTTTTGACAGTTTAAATCAACTTCGGGACCAGATTTTTTCAGTGAACTTTTTCCATCTCCTAGAGAGTTTTTGAGAGCTTAATCCTTTCATAAAAAGTTCCCTCGGTGTTTGTTTTTCAAATTGAATTATTCAAAGAACAAAACCAAGTTTACACCCAATTGTTTGTTTTAATCCAAGTTTCTATCTCTCTCTATATATATACATCTTGCTTGGAGAGTTTGTTTGGAATCGGTTTTATCTCTACCATAGAAGAGTGTTTAGGTTTTCTTCTACATCCCACAAAGAAGAAGTCATGTTTGTTTCTCTGGTAATCTCATACGGTGAAAGGTACCGTATGTGGTTGATCGGTTCCTAAAAGTTCGATCGGTGGATTCCGAGACCGCGGTGGAGCTCCGTGGTTATTCGCTAGGCAGAGGTGTGTACAAGAAGGAGCTTCGAGGTTTGGACGGAGTCAAGTCGAGTGTTGTAAGCCTTATTTTCATGTATTTGTAAAACCGTACTTAGTTGATTTAAGGCTAGGTCCATTCAAGGTTTTTTCTCGTTGTGGATTTTTCCGCATACATCGTAGCGTAGTGGTTTATTTATTTATTTTATCTTTTGCAAAATTCACCTTAGAAGCATACTTAGGTAAAAAGATAAAATTTGGTTTAAATCACTACTAACATAATTTGGTGCAAAATAAAATTTGGGTAAATGTTAATTTAATTCAAGTCATTAATTTTATTTAATAAAATTTGATTTGGCCTAATTTGTAAAAATGGATTAATTATTTTGTTAGGAAAATTTCTAGGCCTTGTCTTAAATTCGTTTAAGTGAATATATTGTTGTTTAATTTAATTTCACTTTGTTTCTATGTTTAATTTTAATTGAAAGATATTAAAATTTGTTGTGTACTTGTGTATTTGAACCATCTCGCTTCCACATCTTTGTAAAAGGAAATTGAATTACTTTTTGGTAAAATTTCAATTTGAGGACCTCATGTTACAACAAGTGGTATCAGAGCAGGGAGCGCTAAGTTATTGCGTTTAGGTCCTTTATGGGCATTTTCGTTTAAAATGGAAAATATGCCTCTTTCAATATTTCCTACGTTTGATGGTTATCTCATGCTTGCACATGACTCTTCTCTTGCCATATGTTATGAGTAATTGCTTGCATATCTCACATACTCTAGCTTTTGTGCATAATGATATATCTTTTGCTAGTTGTATATTTTGTCTATCATTTTTCTAGTTTATGCTTGATAATCAATCACATGCTAGAGTTATGATTTTTGTTTATCTTTTGTATTTTATTCATTCATTTTAATTTGCATTAAATGAAAAATACAAATTGATTTTGGTTTATCTTTTGAGTTAATTTTTGTGGTTGGTGAAAAACTTTGAAAAACTCAAAATGATTTTAGTTTTGTGTGTATTTTGGTTTTACACACATTTTGTGGCATATGTTTGTGTTTTGAATCCTCATTTCGCTTCCATGTGACTAGAACTTTTGGTTTGAATTTTAATCCTTAAAATGTTCTTTATCATGCTTACATGGAGTAGTTTAAGTTAGATTTGCTTAATGGATTCGCTTTTATATGCCTCAATTCACACATACACGTGCTCTCTTGAAATTTTAACTTCATATGTATATTTGAGCTTTGTGAGGTGTTCTCTTCCCAATTCAGACTTGCCGCTCGACTTGCACTCTAGTTTTCTCTCTAGTTGATTCTTAGCATAAGTTACTATTTACAATTTTTTTTTTCAAAAAGAAACAGGTTTATTTATATACAAATAGGAGGAATAACCCCTCGTAGGTGTCTCTTACAATATCTATGAAAAATTTAAAAGAAAATTACTGAAGACTTTCTAACCCAAAATAAGAAAAATAACTAGATACTAAAAAAATTACAAGATCGTAGAACGTATTTAGTAGAACGGACGAACCTCCACTACCTGAGATTTTTACCCTCGATCATATCTCCTTCGAACGCCTATTTGCGGGCCGCCAAATGTTCCCGAATAACTACCCAAATTAGTCCAAAACATATTCCAATGGTATACCTACGCTCTGGGCCCATTCCAAACTACTAAACATATATCTTTGGGCCTCCGTATCACTGTAGTTCTGATCAAAATAGTAATACCTCCTATCGTATGGTAATACCTTACAACATAAAATAAAATGCACAACTTAATTATTTTACTAGTAACCGCACATAGTTAAGGCTCATATAATTAATTAGAGCGGTTAATTAATTATAACATTCAGTACAAAAATAACATAACACGAAAATTTTAATTTTCATCTCAATTATGCAATTTATTATCACCATATCACATAAGTAATAATTATTTTCATTAATTAATTTATTTGTTGCAATTAAATTATATATAAATACACAAAATTAGTGCATTGATTTCACTCAAAACATCTTCAAGTGATTTACCTTGTTTACCCATTGGACATTATTACACCAATGGATAAACACACATAACTTATGAAGCTTCAAAGAAAAAAAAAATGCAAAACACAAACTGAAAATAATAACAAACGATACTGTGTCGATATACATTTTTGGAAATTCACATTACTTAACAATTCAACCAATTTTCGTCGTGTTTTTTTTTATAATAATCATTCATTCCTCAGGATAATTAGTGTTTAGTCACTAAAAGAAAGTACATTTTGAACCTAATAAGACTTATTTTTTATGTTCCCAAAAGATCCTAGTCTACTAGTCCTGCACAAGCTCGTGCTTTTCTTGAAGATTCGGTTGGTCAAAACATTATAAAAATTCAATTTAAAAAATACAATATACTTGTCAGCAATTCCATTAATCTCTGAGGAAACATTGAGCATGCAAAAAATGAAAGTCAAGATTTGGTGATTAACGAAACTCGAAATTCTAAACGGACAACCAATAATGTCAATGAATCACCACCTCAAATATAATATAACTTCTTCTACCCCTTGACCTAAATCTCGTAAATTTTTGTAGTCCAGAATTAACTTCAACAATTTTAAATTTTTAGTTTCTCGTTGTTTTCTCTCATTTTCTGTCAAAAACTTTTGGCGCTTGTATGAGCCCCCTATGAGAGGCTTATTCTCTTATTGTTTATCAATAAATTTATTGTTAAAAAAATCTAATATGTTTAAGTCCGTTACGTGAAGGACTCGTACAAATCTATCGACATAAACAAGACATGCTTGCCGAGGGTAGTGCCCTTCATGTGATATATTCTGATTATATAAAAGAGATACTTTAGTCCAACTCTGGACGTTTAAAATAAATAGACCCTATGTTACATTTATATAGTGTATTATAAGATTGGGTATGATGTACCTACAGGTGACAATGTGGGCGTTGGTATATGGGTTGAGTTCTCACTTTTATAGTTAGTTATATCCGTACCATTTTTCATTATATATATCATAATTATTAGTCTAGAGATATAAACATTAAGTATGCTTTATACCTTGGGTTGGGACATGCTCCACGATTTTAATTTTGGTGAGGGTTGGGGTATTCATTACATGTGAGAGCCAACGAGACGGCAAGGTTTTGAAATTGAATCACATCATTATCATTTTATATGGAAGATATTTTAAGAGAACTTTATGACGCTGGCCCAATTTATATAAAATTATTTTTTAGGATATATATACTAGATCCGCACGAGTGAGAAAATTCAGACTTGCAGCTCAACTTGAACTCTAGTTTTCTTTCAAGTTGATTCTTAGCATAGGTTGCTATTTACTTAATTTTTTTCAAAAAGAAACGCATATATTTATATAAAAATAGGAGGAATAACCCCTCCAAGGTGTCTCTTACAATAGGTATGAAAAATTTAAAAGAAAATTATTGAAGACTTTCAATCCCAAAATAAGAAAAATAACTAGATACTTAAAAAAAATTATGAGATCTTGATCTAGAGTTCCGAAGATTGTAGATAATATTTAGTAGAACGGACGAACCACCATTTCCTTAGATTTTTACCCTCGATCATATGTCCTTCGAACGCCTAGTTGTGGGCCACCAAATTTTCCCGAATAAGTACCCAAATTAGTCCAAAACTTATTCCAATGGTATACCTACGCTCTGGGCCCATTCCAAACTACTAAAAATATATCTTTGGGCCTCAGTATCACTGTAGTTATGATCAAAATAATAATACCTCCTAACGTATGGTAATACCTTACAACATAAAATAAAATGCACAACTCAATTATTTTGCAAGTAACCACACATAATTAAGGGTCATATAATTAATTACAGCGGTTAATTAATTATAACATTCAGTACAAAAATCACATAACATGAAAATTTTAATTGTCATCTAAATTATGCAATATATTATCACCATATCCCATAAGTAATAATTTTTTTAATTTATTAATTTATTGATTGCAATTAAATTATATATAAATACCCCAAATTAGTGGATTGATTTCACTCATAACATCTTCAAGTCATTTACCTTGCTTACCCATAGGACATGATTGTAGCAATGGATAAACACACATAACTTATGAAGCTTCAAAGAAAAAGAAAAGAAATGCAAAACGCAAACTGAAAATAATAACAAATGATATTGTGTCGATATTCATTTTTTGAAATTCACTTTACCTAACAATTCAGCCACTTTTCGTTGTGTTTTTTTTTATTCATTCATTATTTGGGATAATTAATGTTTAGTCACTAAAAGAAAGTACATTTTGAACCTAATAAGACTTATTTTTTATGTTCCCAAAAGATCCTAGTCTACTAGTCCTGCACAAGCTCGTGCTTTTCTTGAAGATTCGATTGGTCAAAAAATTATAAAAATTCAATTTAAAAAATACAATATACATGTCATCAATTCGATTAAACTTTTAGGAAACATTAAACGTCCAAAAAATGTCTGTCAAGATTTGGTGATTAACGAAGCTCGAAATTCTAAATGGGCAACCAATATTGTCAATGAATCACCACCTCAAATATAATTTAAGTTCTTCTACCCTTTGATCCAAATCTCGTAAATTTTTGTAGTCCAAAGTTAGCTTCAACATTTTTAAAATTTTAGTTTCTGGATGTTTCCTCTCATTTTCTGTCTAAATTTTTTGGCGCTTGTATGATCCCCTTATGAGATGCTTTTTCTCTTATTGTTTGTAAATAAATTTATTGTTAAAAAAAATCTATTATTTCTGTGTTTGTTAGGTGAAGGACTCGTACAAATCTATCGACATAAACAGGTCATGCCCACCGAAGGTAGTGGCCTTCATGTGATATATTACGATTATATAAAATAGATACTTTAGTCCAACTCTGGAGCTTTAAAATAAATGTACCCTATGTTACATTTGTATATTGTATTATAAGATTGGGTACGTTGTACTTACAGATGACTTGGGTGCTGATTGTGTGTAGCAGGGGTGTATGGGAAAAAAGGTGTGGGTGAGAGAGTGGTTGGGGTGTGTTTGTGAGTGTAAGGTTTTGGGATGTGAGTGTCTTTTAATGTGACCCTTAAAATAACACTAAATAACTAAATTAAAAATTAATAAAATAAAATAAAAACCTAAAAAAAATAAAATCCTATTCTAAAATAAAACAAAGACTCAAATAAAAATTGAAACTAAAAAGGAATAAAAATAGAAATCTATTAAACTAAAAACTAAAAAAAAGTAAAATTTAATATAACTGATAAATAAATGAAATCCTAAACCTTCTGATCCTAATAAAATATAAACTAATCAAAATCAAAGTAAAATAAAATTATTAATATAAAGATAAAATAGAAAAATAGAAAATAAAATCTAGAAAATAATACATAAATCTAAATTAAAACCTAAAAATAAAATGACTCAAACAAAAAATCTACTAAAATATAAAAGGGCACAACCTAAACATACACAGGGTTCGGGATAGGTTTAGGCTCGGTTTAGGGTAGGCTAGGATACGTGACAGGGGTATTTATCTCCATACAACGCGCATTTGACTTGATATATAGCTTTTGACACCGCAAACAGACGTTTGACCTACAAGATAAACATTTAAGCACATAAGACCCATATTGCCGAGAATTAGCAACTAACGTACGTATATTCAGGATATAAAATTTACAATTTTGCGTGCTTATCAGTTTATAAATAAATTTATTGTTAAAAAATTCTATTATGTTTAAGTCCGTTAGGTGAAGGACTCGTACAAATCAATCGACATAAACAAGACATGCTCACCGAAGGTAGTGGCCTTCATGTAATATATTATGATTATATAAAAGAGATACTTTAGTCCAACTCTGGACGTTTAAAATAAATAGACCCTATGTATTGTATTATAAGAATGGGTACGTTGTACTTACAGGTGACATTGTGGGTGTTGGTATATGGGTTGAGTTCTCACTTTTATAGTTAGTTATATCCCTACTAATTTTAATTATGTATTTTGTAGTTATTAGTTTAGAGATATGCACATTAAGTATGCTTTATACCTTGGGTTGGGACATGCTCGTCGATTTTAATTTCGAATAGGGTTGAGGTATTCATTACATGTGAGAGCCAACGAGATGGTTAGATTTTGAAATTGAATCACATGATTATCATTGTTGATATGTAAGATATTTCAAGAGAACTTTTTGACGCGGGCCCAATTTATATAAAATTATTTTTTAGGATATATAGACTGGATCCGCACGACTGAGAAAATTTAGACTTGCAGCTCAACTTGCACTCTAGTTTTCTTTCACGATTATATTCATATAGGAGGAATAACCCCTCCTAGGTGTCTCTTACAATAGCTCTAAAAAATTTGAAGGAAAATTATTGAAGACTTTCTAACACAAAATAAGAAAAATAACTAGATACTAAGAAAAATTATGAGATCTTGATCGAGAGTTTCGAAGACGGTAGATAATATTTAGTAGAACTAATTAACCTCCATTGCCTTAGATTTTTAACCTCGATCATATGTCTTTCGAACGCCTAGTTGCGGGCCACCAAATGTTCCCGAATAACTACCCAAATTAGTCCAAAACTTATTCCAATGGTATACCTACGCTCTGGGCCCATTCCAAACTACTAAACATATATCTTTGGGCCTCCGTATCACTGTAGTTCTGATCAAAATAATAATACCTCCTATCGTATGGTAATACCTTACAACATAAAATAAAATGCACAACTTAATTATTTTACTAGTAACCGCACATAGTTAAGGCTCATATAATTAATTAGAGCGGTTAATTAATTATAACATTCAGTACAAAAATAACATAACACGAAAATTTTAATTTTCATCTCAATTATGCAATTTATTATCACCATATCACATAAGTAATAATTATTTTCATTTATTAATTTATTTGTTGCAATTAAATTATATATAAATACCCAAAATTAGTGCATTGATTTCACTCATAACATCTTTAAGTCATTCACCTTGTTTACCCATTGGACATGATTACACCAATGGATAAACACACATAACTTATGAAGCTTCAAAGAAAAAGAAAATAAATGCAAAACGCAAACTGAAAATAATAACAAACGATACTGTGTCGTTATACATTTTTTGAAATTCACTTTACCTAACAATTCAGCCACTTTTTGTTGTGTTTTTTTTTATATTATTCATTCATTCTTTGGGATAATTAGTGTTTAGTCACTAGAAGAAAGTAGATTTTGCACCTAATACGACTTATTTTTTGTGTTCCCAAAAGATCCTAGTCTACTAGTCCTGCACAAGCTCGTGCTTTACTTGGAGATTCGGTTGGTAAAAAAATTATAAAAATTCAATTTAAAAAATACAATATACATGCCAACAATTCAATTAAACTTTTAGGAAACATTGAACATGCAAAAAATGTCAGTCAAGATTTGGTTATTAATGAAGCTCGAAATTCTAAACGGGCAACCAATAATGTCAATGAATCACCACCTCAAATATAATTTAAGTTCTTATACCCCTTGATCCAAATCTCGTAAATTTTGGTAGTCCAGAGTTAGCTTCAACATTTTTAAATTTTTAGTTTCTGGTTGTTTTCTCTCATTTTCTGTCAAAATTTGTTGGCGCTTGTATGAGCCCCCTATGAGATTTTTTTTCTCATATTATTTATGATAAAAATGACTTTTGTGAATATTTTTTTCGTCATTTCTTGAAAAGCCTTTCTAATCAAAATACTCAAATTACCTAAAAAATATAACAAACTCAAGTGTAGAGGTAAGTAAGGGTATCAATCCACATCAAGGGGGTAAAGCTAGATACAAATTCATTTATAATTCAATTTTTATTTTCTTTTTGGTCTTTTGCTTTTTCTATTTTTTTAGCTTTTTCAAATATTAAAACAATTAGGTGAGGTGAGGTGAAATTACACTAAACTAAAATGAAAGATCAATTTACAAACTAAAGAAGTAACTAAAATGGAAAACAAAGGCTAACACTAAAATATGAGATAAATGAGGTAAATAAATCTGAGAACAATCAAGGAGTGGGATTATACCACAAATTTTAGATATTCTAATTAATTAATTTAATTAATTGAATTCTCCCAAATTAATATCAAACTTACAAATCAACTCTCGTTGCAAATGTAATTTTAATAGTAACCTTTTAAAAAGTTAAGTTTAACCCCCCACAACTCTAGAAAATAGATCTACACTCATTTTAATTAATCAACAACTAGGATCGATGAATTAAAATTTATGAAATATTAGAAAATAAATTTAGAGTTGAAATTCAAGTAATAATACCCCACTTAAGATACCCCTATCTCAAGTTCGAATCTAAAATGGGTATTATAACAAGAATTTTGATTTTCTCTCGAAAATCATTTACCCTCTCTCGATGCGTAAATTTAAGGGTGGGGGATCAAAATTAACATTCAAAGAAAATTTTCAAGTAATCAAACTAATTAAATTAAAATAACATCAAATAAGGGTTCACCCCACCCTTGAAAGGGGATTTAGCCTAACATGGTATGAGATTTGACAAATTAATAATCAAAGGTATAAAATAAATGATAACAGAAGAGAACAATCAAGCCCAATCTCTTGAAGTGAAATTGAACTCTTATTTCCTTGAAATCAAGCACAATCCATCCAATATGAGCATCCAACAATAATCAACTCAATATAATACTTAATTGAATTACTCACAATTTATCACTCAATAATCTCTAAAAATAAAAATAAAAACTATTTACAAAAATAATTTCCTAATTTATTTTCAATACTAAACTATCTCTCTCTAGAATTCTCTCTCTATTTTCTGTGATATGATCTCCTCATCAAATGGGGACTTGAGTCTTCTTTTATAGTAGATGCATGGGACACATGGAGCTAAGGGGTATTTTTGGGAATGGGTTTGAGTGTGCATGGAAATGGTGAGAAGAGTGTGAGGTCATGTGGGTGAGGGGATTGGAATAAAACAAATCAGATTTAGTTAAGGGTTATTTTTGGAAATGGTTTAAAGTTAGTAGTTGGGGGGCTTTTTAGAATTGGGGGTTAAAGGGTTAATTAGGAACATGGGGCTTTGTTATTTTGGTTTGGCTTGTATCGTTGGGAGGTAAGATCAAATTTATTTTGGTTTTAGGACAAATGGGTCACGAGTTGGAGAAGGGTTCTGGGTTTTTGCAGGTGGGGCGCAAAATCGGGTTTGGGTCTGGTTTTGAGTTTCAGATCGAAGTGGTTGGAACGGGAATGGGTCTCGACGGGGTGCTGGGCGACGAGATGATGGGCCAGCGGGTGTTGCCGGAATGGGGATGGAGGGAACGCCGCCGGACTTGGTGTCGGGTTGTGGGGTGGTTCCGAGCTATCTCAAACCGGGTTCAGGCGACGGAAGGTCGAGGGTAGCACGGGTTTAGGTTGAATCGGGCTCCGGGGGTTGGTCAGGAGCGTCGTCGCCGGTGGTTGGCGGAATTTGGAGGTTCGTCGCCGGCAGGGCTCGTTGTCGCAGTTGAAGGTTCGACAGAGATGGGGTCATCGTGGGTCTCGTCACCGATAGGGCTGTGAGGATCGAGGGTTGCAGTTTCGGGTCGTTCAGGTCCAACCAGTTATAGTCGGGTTCTCGGGTAGATGGTGTCTCCGGCGACGGGTTGCATTGGGAATGGGTTTGGTTGTTGTGTTTTGAGCAGAGGACGTGGTATGGGGGTGTTGGTTATGATGATGGAAGTATGTTAATGGAGGTTGTGGGATTTGATGAGAGGAGAGAGAAAGTGTTCGATGTTATAGATGACTTGGGTGATGATTGTGTGTAGTAGGGTGTATGGCCTGTGACAGCCCGCTCCAAATAATAACGGGTGGCCATCCCTATACTACATAAATCAGGTATCTCAGATGGTACAGTCTCAACATCAACAACTAAACACTATAATATATGGCTAACTACCTGAAATCATAAAGTGCGAATTGCCAAAAATTTAAAACGTTTATTTTTAACAACAACAAGACCAATAATGCACATAACCAACAATATACATCTAACTATGATGAGTGAAAAGTGCATGCTCCAATAATATGAAAGAGTAAAATACATTGTACAACAAAATCTCAACAATGAAATACCCGAATATGTTGTCGGGTAACAGACAATACAATAATCTGAAGAATAAAATAGGAAAGTGTTAATCTACAACACTTGAATACTAACT
This sequence comes from Sambucus nigra, assembly GCA_949130495.1. Classification (NCBI taxonomy): domain Eukaryota; kingdom Viridiplantae; phylum Streptophyta; class Magnoliopsida; order Dipsacales; family Adoxaceae; genus Sambucus; species Sambucus nigra. The sequence continues at coordinate 459,432,538 of OX422220.1, forward strand.
CAATACAACTGAATCCTAATCTAGATGTACAATAGATAGGAATCGACTAAAGCAAAGTGCCGCAGCAGTCTGCTACTGCCACAGCTCCACAAATCCTGAATGGAGGAATATAAAGGCGTCCTTGCGGAGGAACACTTTAGGTAATACAATATATGCATAGAGGAGGAAAATATAAACGGGTCAGAACCCGAGTTTGAAAAACAGTTTATAGAAAGTGTATTAAAATGCATAATAATTATAAATGCATTATTACATGATTTAGTTGGAATCGGACACTCCATAATAATTCAACTCACCTCTCATCTAAAGCGCGCACTAAGCGTATGCACGTATATCCAAATGGATGTTCGATTCTAATTAGGTAAGAGGATTCTAACTTAAACCCAAAAGAAGTATTTAAGTGAAACCATATACCCTATCTCCCAACCTACACTTATCACTATATTCCTTAAGTTATATACATTAACTTTAATGTAATTGTTATAGTTATCTTTATAATGTTCATTTGTTGAACATATAAAGTTACATGATCCAATCATGTCCACATCATCAACATACACCATCAATCTCAATTACTAGAATTTTGTATTCTAGTGATGCCCTTATAAGTCATGAAACCATATATATAATTATTATAGATGAGTTATTAGCATCAAGAGTTAAGAAATAAACTCCTCCCGATTCTCAACACGGTACTACGTTTCATACGTGGGACGTCTCGCCGAAGCGAAATCCAAACAAGGAACCCCCCGTTACACTACTCCTGACCGTATCGATCCTCGAGGCTCATTATGCCCTTAATGCAAGATGCATGTAACCCAAATGATTATTGTCCAATTTTAATTAATTAATATTCCCAATTCTCAACAGTACACGGCGTTTCATGCGTGGGACGTCTCGCCGAAGCGAAATCCAAACAAGGAACCCCCCCATTACACTACTCCTGGCACTGTCGATTGTCGGGATAGGTGATATATATGTATATATAATTATGAGCATTAAGGACTAAACTTATCCCAAAGTTCCAACATTACACCGCGATTCGTGCGTGGGATGTCTCGCCGAAGCGAAATCCAAACAAGGAACCCCCCCGATACACTAATCCTGGCAATGTAGGTCGTTGAGGTCCATTATACCCTTGACACTCAAATACAAGCACAAGCAATAATAACTATCCAACCGAGCTATAACTCGAAGGACGCAGGCTCACATGCTATCATCTTCCAGCAGCCCATTTACGTAGCAAACTGGGGCCACCTGGTGGGGTTCAACGACACCCACCTCGTGATCAACTCACGCACACAACGTCCCAGGAAGCGGTCATAGTTCCTAACCGGCAAGTGAGAGCGTCACATACCCCCGACCTCTCACCCCCAAAATAATTAAATATATATATCATTAATGTCATTTGCTGACCACAAAGGATGACTATGACCTAGGGAATATCCACATCCTGCTTTTCTAGTCAGAATTCTCACCCTCTACGCACGAAACTTCCCAATGATAGCAAGGAGGGGGTATGCTTAACATGCATATACACCATCATATAAGGTATACATACATCCCACATAATAAAGATATACCATTATATAAGGTATACCTGAAACATCATATTCATTTTCATTATACGCTCTTAGGCGCAATTTGATTAACATCATTTGTTTAGTATATTTCTCTCAAGATATACTAACGCCTAACCTCACACATTAACCCCGCTTAGTATATGATGTACTAATTCTCGCTTGAAGCTCTCTTGTCGCTTCTAGTATGAATTGTCTTTCAATTCAATTTAAGTTCAGGATATTCTATATCCTAATGCACCTCAATTAGCATTTCTCATTGTGTGAGATATCTCCCAAATCAATCATCACTAAGGATATTTCTATATCCGTATGCACATCAATTAACATTTATGATTCTCCATCCCTTATAGGGTTCAATTCATTTTATGTACCGTTAAAGTTATTCCCCTTTTGGGAATGGATCCTAAGATCTGGCATCTCTAAGTTAACCTCATTTTCACATCGTGAAGTTGTTATCATCTCCAAATAAAACCCCAAGTAAAGGTGGGCTTCCCCACTTAGAAAAATACCAAAATCTCTAATCGGTAATCCTCAAATTTAGTCAAAATGACTCCAAACATTATTATAAGGGAAACTCACTTAAAGTCTCCCAAAACCTGCTCCAAATATCTCCTATAGAGATCCCCAATCGATAACCTCGAACAAAACGGGATGAAATTCTTTTCAGAAAAACAATCCCTCTAAAGCCCTGTTTCCGAATTGATTCGAGCCTATTCCGAATCGATTCGTCCCAGCGAATCGATTCGGCTAGGAAGGCGAATCGATTCGGGTCATCAAACCTGGGTTTCTGTCCCAGGACGAATCGATTCGGCTGGAGTTCGAATTGATTCGATCACTCGAACCTGGGCACCTGCATATTTCCGAATCGATTCGGCCTACCTGGAGGCTCGAAAATGGCTACTTTTTAGTAAGCCAAAAATCCCGAAATTCATATTAATGGTTTTCTCTCCATTTTTCTTCAACCCAACCACAAATATATCATCAAAATTCATCCTAGAATATATATAAACTAATTTCTAACCTCAAATAAAAGATATACATATCAAATCTAAGATTATACCCAAAAGTTAGGTTTTGTAAAATTAAACCTAAATCCCAAAATATCAATCCACAAATCATGCAATAAATTGTACACAACAATTATTTAGCAAGTCTAATCACTTGCCTCCGGTTCGTAGGGTCTGAATCCGCCTTGAAATCGCGTATTTGCCCGAAAATCCTCTTTCTCTCTCCTTTTTCCTTCCTTTTCTTCTTCTTTCTTCTTCTCTCTTTCTATTTCTCTTTATTTCTTTGGAGAATAAACTCTCGTAAGCTTTTTAAGCCTAAAACCCAAGATACACATCTTTAAATGATAATACACACTTTAAATGACCCGGTAACTTTAATTTGAGTCAAACGGTCCTAATTTATTTCGGAACCCAAATAGACCCCAAGTACAGTCATTTCGACTTTCTCGACCCTTCCAGACACAATGGTACCCTCAGAATTTCCATTCGAGACACTTTTTGACGACTCTAAAATTTGACCTCAATTGCCAATTTTAATTATTCTCCAATAAAATATTATTTATTTCTCCCAAAATAAAATAATTACTGTTCCGAAAGTCTTGGGTTTTTACAAAAAGGTGTGGGTGAGAGAGTTGTTAGAGTCTGTTTGTGAGTGTAAGTTTTTGGGATGTGAGTGTGCTTAAATGTGACCCGTAAAATTATACTATCTAACTAAAATAAAAATTAGTAAAATAAATAAAAACTTAAAAAAAATAAAATCCAATTCTAAAATATAACAAAGACTCAAATAAAAATTGAAACTAAAAAGAAATAAAAATAGAAATCTATTAAACTAAAAACCAAAAACTAAAAAAAAAAGTAAAATTTAATAAAACATATAAATAAATGAAATCCTAAAAATTCTAATCCTAATAATTTAAAAACTCATCAAAGTCAAAGTAAAATAAAATTATACTAATAAAAATAAAATATAAAAGTAGAAAATAAACTCTAGAAAATAGTAAATAAATCTAAAATAAAACCTTAAAATAAAACGACTTGAACTAAAAATCTAAAAAAATATAAAAGGGTCCAACCTAAACATACACGGGGTTCGGGGTAGGTTTAGTCTCGGTTTAGGATAGGCTAGGATACGAGACAAGGGTATTTAGCTCCATACAACGCGCATTTGCCTTGATATATAGCTTTTGACACCGCAAACGGACATTTGACCTACAAGATAAACATTTAAGCACATAAGACCTATATTCTCGAGAATTAGCACCTAAAGTACGTCTATGCAGGGTATAAAATGTACAGTTTTAAGTGCTTATCAGTTTATAAATAAATTTATTGTTAAAAAAATCTATTATGTTTACGTCTGTTAGGTGAAGCACTCGTACAAATCTATCGACATAAAAAAGACATGCTCACCGAAGGTAGTGGCCTTCATGTGATATATTATGATTATATAAAAGATATGCTTTAGTCCAACTCTGGACATTTAAAATAAACAGACCCTATGTTACATTTATATATTGTATTATAAGATTGGGTACGTTGTACTTACAGGTGACATTGTGGGCGTTGGTATATGGGTTGAGTTCTCACTTTTATAGTTAGTTATATCCCTACCGCTTTTAATGATATATATCATACTTATTAGTCTAGAGATATAAACATTAAGTATGCGTTATACCTTGGGTTGGGACATGCTCGTAGATTTTAATTTCGGTGAGAATTAAGGTATTCATTACATGTGAGAGACAACGAGATGGATAGATTTCTTTGAAGTTGATTCTTAGCATAAGTTTCTATTTAATATTTCCTTTTCAAAAACAAACGCATTTATTTATATACAAATAGGAGGAATAACCCCTCCTAGGTGTCTCTTACAATAGCTATGAAAAATTTTAAAAAAAATTATTGAAGACTTTCTAACCCAAAATAAGAAAAATAACTAGATACTAAAAAAAATTACGAGATCTTGATCGAGAGTTCTGAAGACCGTAGATAATATTTAGTACAATGGACGAACCTGCATTGCCTTAGATTTTTAACCTCGATCATATGTCCATTGAACGCCTAGTTGTGGGGCACCAAATGTTCCCGAATAACAACCCAAATTAGTCCAAAACTTATTCCAATGGTATAGCTATGCTCTGGGCCCATTCCAAACTACTAAAAATATATCTTTGGGCCTCCGTATCACTGTAGTTCTGATCAAAATAATAATACCTCCTAACGTATGGTAATACCTTACAACATAAAATAAAATGCATAACTCAATTATTTTACTAGTAACCGCACATAGTTAAGGCTCATATAATTAATTACAGCGGTTAATTAATTATAACATTCAGTACAAAAATCACATATCATGAAAATTTTAATTGTCATCTAAATTATGCAATTTATTATCACCATATCACATAAGTAATAATTATTTTCATTAATTAATTTATTTGTTGCAATTAAATTATATATAAATACCCAAAATTAGTGCATTGATTTCACTCATAACATCTTCAAGTCATTTACCTTGTTTACCCATTGGACATTATTACACCAATCGATAAACACACATAACTTATGAAGCTTCAACGAAAAAGAAAATAAATGCAAAACACAAACTGAAAATAATAACAAACGATATTGTGTCGATATAAATTTTTTGAAATTCACTTTACCTAACAATTCAGCCACTTTTCATTGTGTTTTTTTTTATATTATTCGTTCATTCATTGGGATAATTAATGTTTAGTCACTAGAAGAAAGTACATTTTACTCCTAATACGACTTATTTTTTATGTTCCTAAAAGATCCTAGTCTACTAGTCCTGCACAAGCTCGTGCTTTTCTTAAAGATTCGGTTGGTCAAAAAATTATAAAAATTCAAGTTAAAAAATACAATATACATGTCACCAATTCCATTAAACTTTTAGGAAACATTGAACATGCAAAAAATGTCAGTCATGATTTGGTGATTAACGAAGCTCGAAATTCTAAACGTGCAACCAATAATGTCAATAAATCTCTACCTCAAATATAATTTAAGTTCTTCTAACCCTTGATCCAAATCTCGTAAATTTTTGTAGTCCAGAGTTAGCTTCAACATTTTAAAATTTTTAGTTTCTGGTTGTTTTCTCTCATTTTCTATCAAAAAATTTTGGCACTTGTATGAGCCCCTTATGAGAGGCTTTTTCTCTTATTGTTTATAAATAAATTTATTGTTCAAAAAATCTATTATGTTTAAGTCTTTTAGGTGAAGGACTCGTTCAAATCTATCGGCATAAACAAGACATGCTCGCCGAAGGTAGTGGCCTTCATTTGATATATTTTGATTATATAAAATAGACACTTTAGTCCAACTCTGGACGTTTAAAATAAATAGACCCTATGTTACATTTATATACTGTATTATAAGTTTGGGTACGTTGTACTTATAGGTGACATTGTGGGCATTGGTATTTGGGTTGAGTTCTCACTTTAATAGTTAGTTGTATCCCTACCACTTTTAAATTTATATTTCATACTTATTAGTCTTGATATATAAACATTAAGTATGCTTTATACCTTGGGTTGGTACTTTCTCGTATATTTTAATTTAGGTGAGGGTTGAGGTAGTCATTACACGTGAGAGCTAACAAGATGGCTTGTTTTTGAAATTGAATCGCATGATTATCATTGTTGATATGGAAGATATTTCAAGAAAACTTTACGACGCTGGCCTAATTTATATAAAATTATTTTTTAGGATACATAGACTGGATCCGCATGACTGAGAAAATTCAGGCTTGCAGCTGAACTTCCACTCTAGTTTTCTTTCAAGTTGATTCTTAGCATAGGTTGCTATTTACTAATTTTTTTTGAAAAAGAAACGCGTTTATTTATATACAAATTGGAGGAATAACCCCTCCAAGGTGTGTCTTACAATAGCTACGAAAAATTTTAAAAAGATTATTGAAGACTCTCTAACCCAAAATAAGAAAAATAACTAGATAGTAAAAAAAATTACGAGATCTTGATAGAGAGTTACGAAGGCCGTTGGTAATATTTAGTAGAACGAACGAACCTCCACTGCCTTAGATTTTTACCCACGTTCGTATGTCCTTCGAACGCCTAGTTGCGGGCCTCAAAATGTGCCCGGATCACAACCCAAATTAGTACAAAACTTATTCCAATTGTATACCTACGCCCTTGGCCCATTCCAAACTAATAAACATATATCTTTGGGCCTCCATATCACTCTAGTTCTGATCAAAATAATAATACCTCCTAACGTACGGTAATACCTTACAACATAAAATAAAATGCACAACTCAATTATTTTACTAGTAACCGCACATAGTTAATTCTCATATAATTAATTACAGTGGTTAATTAATTATAACATTCAGTATGTAAGGACACAAATTTCCAATTGAGTCTTAATGTAGTGTTGGCTCAATTCCGGACAAAAAAATTTGTGTCATAGGATAGTATTGAGTGAGTATCCTCCAAGCCTAGGACATGCAAGAGTTGAAGACGTAGCGGCCAAGTCTTATAAAGCTTCATCATTGTCGTGTTTCAAGTGCCATGTTTTTTACGTCATCAACATCATATTCCATAGTCTCCAAAAGGTATGAATGCATTTCTATATATATATAGGGAGACTTGGAAAATATTTATAAAGGGTGTACTTTTTTTTTAATCAGAGGTTTATTTTTAGAAGGTTTCTTTAAAACTTCAAAATAAAGTTTCTGGGCAAAAAATATAATTTTGAGCTTCCTGAAAGTTCGTTCGATATTGTCGTTCGAACGAGGTTTTCCAATGACTTGCCACTGGAACTTCGTTAGATATTTCGTTCGAACGAAATGTCGTTTGAAACGAGATTTCGGCGTGAACAGTTTTTGGGCATTTTCCTACTACTTTGTCCCCACTAACTTTTGACAGTTTAAATCAACTTCGAGACCAGATTTTTTCAGTGAACTATTTTTATCTTCTAGAGAGTTTTTGATAGCTTAATCCTTTCATAAAAAGTTCCCTCGGTGTTTGTTTTTCAAATTGAATTATTCAAAGAACAAAACCAAGTTTACACCCAATTGTTTTTTTTAATCCAAGTTTCTATATATATATATATACATTTTGCTTCAAGAGTTTGTTTGGAACTGATTTTATATCTATCGTAGAAGAGTGTTTGGGTTTTCTTCTACATCCCACAAAGAAGAAGTCTTGTTTGTTGATGCGGTATTCTCGTACGGTGAAAGGCATCGCGTGTGGTTGATGGGTTCCTAAAAGTTCGATCAGTGGATTTTGAGACCGCGGTGGAGCTCCGTGCTTATTATCTAGGCAGAGTTGTATACAAGAAGGAGCGCCGAGGCTTGGACAGAGTCAAGTCGAGTGTTGTAAGTCTTACTATCTTGTATTTGTAAAATCGTACTTAGTGGATTTGAGGTTAAGGCCGTTCGATGTTTTTTTTCGGTGTGGATTTTTTCTCGTACATCGTGACGTAGTGGTTTATTTTTTTATTTTATCTTTTGCAAAATTCACCTTAGAAGCATGCTAAGGTAAAAAGATAAAATTTGGTTTAAATAACTACTTACTTAATTTGGTGCAAAATAAAATTTGGGTAAATGTTAATTTAATTCAAATCATTAATTTTATTAGATAAAATTTGATTTGGCCTAATTTGCAAAAATGGATTAATTATTTTGTTAGAAAAATTTCTAGGACTTGTCTTAAATTGGTTTAAGTGAATATTTTGTTGTTTAATTTAATTTCACTTTGTTTCTATGTCTAATTTTAATTGAAAGATATTAAAATTTGTTGTGTACTTGTGTATTTGAACTATCTCGCTTCCACATCTTTGTAAAAGGAAATTGAATTACTTTTTGGTAAAATTTAAAATTGAGGGCCTCGTGTTACAACAAGTGGTATCAGAGGAGAGAGCGCTAATTTATTGCGTTTAGTTCCTTTTTGGGCATTTTCATTTAAAATGGAAAATATGCCTCTTTCAATATTTCCTACGTTTGATGGTTATCTCATGCTTACACATGACTCTTCTCTTGCCATATCTTATGAATAATTTCTTTCATGTCTCACATGCTCTAGGTTTTGTGCATAATGATATATCTTTTGCTAGTTGTGTATTTTGTTTATCATTTTTCTAGTCTATGTTTCATAATGAATCACATGCTAGAATTATGATTTTTGTTTATTTTTTGTATTTTATTCCTTCATTTTAATTTGCATTAAATGAAAAATACAAATTGATTTTGGTTTATCTTTTGAGTCAATTTTTGTGGTTGGTGAAAAACTTTGAAAAACTCAAAATGATTTTATTTTTGTGTGTATTTTGATTTTATACCCATTTTGTGGCATATGTTTGTGTTTTGAATCCTCATTTCGCTTCCATGTGACTAGAACTTTTGGTTAGAATTTTAATCCTTAAAATGTTCTTTATCATGCTTACAAGGAGTAGTTTAAGTTAGACTTTATTAATGGATTTGCTTTTATATGCCTCAATTCACACATGCACGAGCTCACTGGAAATTTTAACTTCATATGTATATTTGAGCTTTGTGAGGTGTTCTCCTACCAATCTAGTCATTTATATATTATATGACCTAGGAGGACTAGTGCATATTAAAATCCGTTGCACATGAGATTTGTGTGAGATATAAAAGATTAGATATAAAAATGTGCACGGGGAAGGGCTCCGAAGGGGAATATCATCCTTTGCGAGTAAACCACCGTTTGGAATGGACCTAAAAGAAATACGTGGTCCAAAAGCCTAAAGATAAAATAGGGCATTAAAAAGAAAAATAATTGCCAAGGCCTGGTTTTTATTGATATGTTCATTCCAAAATATATATGCTTATTGAGGGAGATTGGATGGTATATCAATGGTTTGCACAATGTCTGTTTATCCTAGTTGTACTTTCAATGTCACGACTCTATTGATTTGTAGAATCATCAAAACTCTAGGCTTGTATGCGTTGTGTATGTTTGTTCATTGAGTTCAATATATATTGTCACATGAGGTTATATTCAAATGTGATGAAGTTTGTAATCAATTGAGAACTTCGTGAACATATTTTAAGTGATTGGGTCAAAATTTAATTGTTGCTAGTTCACACCCCTTCACTTCCGTTTTCTTGTGACACATTTATGCTATAAGAGTGTGGAAAAACTAATGTTATTTAGTTTTGTGTCATTTTGGTGTTTATATCTATATATGTGTACTTATGCTTAGTTTGAATCTATTGTGTCTACATATATATGATATTTTGTTACTTTTGAGTCTTTGCCATGATTCGCTAGTTCATTTATGCTTTTAATTCATTTTTGGTATCTATCTTATTGCGAATTTTGTTTCGATATCACATGCTTATATTACTACAATCAATTGATATCTTTTGTTATTGAATCATAGTTTATATTTATATCCTTATGTGGATTAGTTGAATTTGAGTTGCCCACGTGCTTTAATGTTCTCATCGCTTTTTGCTCTATTGCATGTTTAACTTGTTATCCCATTCTATTTATCCGTTGTTTAGTTTAGGGGGTGTATATGCTTTAATTTGGGGAGATAAGTTAATTTTTTATTCTTTAGCTTTTGTCTATTCCTAAACAAAAAGGGGGAGAATGATTGGGGGGGGGGGGGGGATGGGTATTTATTCCTATTGTAATCGTATCTTAGTTTGGGAGATTTATCTTAGGGGGAGACGACATTCTAAGTAGGTCATTTATTTGATAAAGGGGGAGTGTTAATTAAGGGGGAGTCTTTATTTAAATTGCATTTAATATTTTAATATTCCCTATGCGTGTAATGTGTTGCTTAAGTGTGCAAGTATTATAAAGCAGCATCTATTTAAAGTGGAAAAGCGTTTAATTCTAAAGTGGTATTCGAGTCAAGCATTGTACTCTTTATTTTTGGTGGGGTGTTTTTGAGTCTAGTAAGCTTGACGTCCCTTTAGGATTTTGTTTTGGTTTTGTCCTGGAATAGTCAAAGGGGGAGATTTGTAAGGACACAAATTTTCAATTGAGTCTTAATGTAGTGTTGGCACAATTTCGCACAAAAACATTTGTGTCATAGGATAGTATTGAGTGAGTATCCTCTAAGCCTATGACATGCAAGAATTGAAGATGTAGTGGCCAAGTATTATAAAGCTTCATCATTGCCGTGTTTCAAGTGCCATGTTTTCTACGTCATCAACATCATATTCCATAGTCTCCAAAAGGTATGAATGTATTTATTTATATATATATATATATATATATATAGGGAGACTTGGAATATGTTTATAAAGGGTGTACTTTTATTTTAATCTGAGGTTTATTTTCAGAAAGTTTCTTTAAAACTTTAAAATAAAGTTTCTGGGCAAAAAATAAAATTTTGAGCTTTCGGGAAGTTCGTTCAATATTGTCGTTCGAACGAGTTTTTCGTTCGAGCGAGAATGTCGTTCGAACGAGGTTTGCCAATGACTTGTCGTTGGAGCTTCGTTAGATAGTTCGTTTGAACGAAATGTCGTTCGAATGAAAATGTCATCCGAACGAGATTTCGGCGGGAACAGTTTTTGCGCATTTTCCCATTACTTTGTCCCCACAAACTTTTGACAGTTTAAATCAACTTCGGGACCAAATTTTTTCAGTGAACTTTTTCCATCTTCTAGAGAGTTTTTGAGAGCTTAATCATTTCATAAAAAGTTCCCTCGGTGTTTTTTTTTTCAAATTGAATTATTCAAAGAACAAAACCAAGTTTACACCCAATTGTTTGTTTTAATTCAAGTTTCTATATATATATATATATATATATATACATCTTGCTTGCAGAGTTTGTTTGGCACCGGTTTTATCTCTACTATAGAAGAGTGTTTGGGTTTACTTCTACATCCCACAAAGAAGAAGTCTTGTCTGTTACTTCGACATTCTCATATGGTGAAAGGTACCGTGTGTGGTTGATGGGTTCCTAAAAGTATGATCAGTGGATTCCGAGACCGCGGTGGAGCTCCGTGGTTATTCGCTAGGCAGAGGTGTATACAAGAAGGAGCGTCAGGGCTTGGATGGAGTCAAGTCGAGTGTTGTAAGTCTCACTGTCTTATATTTGTAAAACCGTACTTAGTGGATTTGAGGCTAGGGCCGTCCGAGGTTTTATTCCGTTGAGGATTTTTCCTCGTACATCGCGGCGTAGTGGTTTATTTGCTTATTTTATCTTTTGCAAAATTCACCTTAGATGCATGCTTAGGTAAAAAGGTAAAATTTGGTTTAAATCACTACTTACTTAATTTGGTGCAAAATAAAACTTGGGTAAATGTTAATTTAATTCAAGTCATTAATTTTATTGGATAAAATTTGGTTTGCCTAATTTACAAAAATGGATTAATTATTTTGTTAGGCAAATTTCTAGGACTTGTCTTAAATTGGTTTAAGTGAATATTTTGTTGTTTAATTTAATTTCACTTTGTTTCTATGTTTAATTTAAATTGAAAGATATTAAAATTTGTTGTGTACTTGTGTATTTGAACCATCTCGCTTCAGCATCTTTGTAAAAGAAAATTTAATTACTTTTTGGTAAAATTTAAAATTGAGGGCCTCGTGTTACATCGCAGTACAAAAATCACATAACATGAAAATTTTAATTGTCAACTAAATTATGCAATTTATTATTACCATATCACCTAAGTAATAATTATTTTCATTTATTAATTTATATTTTGCTATTAATAAATTATATATAAATATCCAAAATTAGTGCATTTAATTCACTCATAACATCATTTGGTGAACTTTAAATAAAAATGTCAAAGGACTTTTCATTTAGAGAACCTAATTCTTTCCCATACAACCAAGTATATTACTTTGATTGTTTCCTACCTACTACCTAATGACACGGTGTTTTACTTCACATTTTAGATTATTGAGAGTATTTAACATGTGCCAAATGACTTGGTCATTAGTCATTTAGTGACCATTTGAAACCTCAAAGCAGTTCCTCTAAATCCCTTAAATTGCTCCTGCATAGTTGGCATATCTACGACTTCATCAACCTTCTAGTTACCTTGCTTAGCATTTGTTTGTATTTAAAGACCGGTAGCTCTCTCATTTTATTTATGAAAAACACAAATAACTGTTTATCATCAAACTCTTATTCTCTTTAGGGTATCAGAGCCATTAGGTTCAATGGCATCCTCATCTGCGTTCTCTCTTAATATGGTCTCATTGCACCAACTGGTGTCAATCTGTCCTATTAAGTTAAAACCAGATAATTATTTGATCTGGAGGAATCATATGCTCCATGTTATGAAGACAATGAAGATGACTCAGTTAATAGAAAATGAGCCACCACAGAAAGTTGATGACAAAGGAGAAATCACAAAAGAATTCAAAGAATGGGAAGAAAAAGATTTGCTAGTAAAGAGCTGGATTCAATTCAGCGTAGTTGAAGAACTAATGTACCTCACAGTTGGTCATAACTCTGCAAAGGAGACATGGAACTGTTTGGAGGAGAATTTCTTAGAAGCAACCAAGGAGAAAGAATTTCAATTAAAAGAGCAGGTTCATGACATAAAACTAGATGGAAAAACTCTTGATCAATATATCAAAGAGTTCAAAAATATATGTGATGGCTTAGCTGCTATTCACAAGCCACTAGATGAAGAAACAAAAGTAATCAGTTTTGCCAAAGGTTTGGGACCTAAATACTCAACATTCAGAACAGTAATGTTTGGTAAGGCTCCATACCCTTCTCTTTCGCAACTCATAAGTTCTCTCAAAGGCTTTGAAATAAGGGAACAAGCTAATTCCGGTTCAAGTCAAGCTGGTCACGCTGACACCACCATGGCATTCTCGGCAATGAGAGGTCAATTCCAACACTTTGGCAGAGGTCGTGGCAGGAATACAAGAGGTCGAAGTGGTTTTTCTGGCCACTTTAACTCTCGTGGCAGGGGTTTTAGACCTGCTGGTCACCATTCTATGTATCCATTCCATCAGAACTTTTCAAATGGAGGCCAACAGTCCACTTTTCAACCTAGGCAATCGGCTGTACCCACAGTTACCAATAACAACTCTCACCTGCCTCAACTGACATCCAATAGTGCCCAGGCAGGTCAGCCAGTTCCCGCTGCTACCACCTTTGATCAGTCCAATGCTACTGTTGCATGTCAGATATGTGGGAGAACAAATCATGTTGCCTTGAATTGTTACTATAGTTGGGATTTTTCCTATGCCCCTCAAAATCAATCTCCCTCAGCTATGACTGCTGTCAACTACCAACAGTTGGATGATTCTTCACTTTATGTTAACTCAGGTGCAACCTCTCATATCACTAATTCTACAGGTAACTTTCTTAAACTTACTCCTTACATGGGCAAATATAAAGTTGTAATCGGTGATGGCACAAAACTGGACATTACCCACATTGGAGAAAAATCTCTCACTCCAAATTTAGCCTTAAAGGATGTGTTAGTTGTACCAAAAATTAAAAAGAATTTAATTTCTGTGAGTCAATTATTAAAGGACAATGAATGTTTATTGGAGTTTTCTAATAATGGATTTGTTGTTAAGGACAAACTGACTCAACAAGTGCTGGCCAAGGGAATTAGACAAGGCTCTCTGTACACCTTTGAAGAGGAACCTCATGAAGCATTAAATGCAATTCTCGATGGAAAAGCAAGCGATGAAGTATGGCATCAACGTTTAGGGCATCCGCAATCCAAGTCTTTGAAATTTTTAAACAACAGTCATGTTTTAAATATTGATCATTGGAATAAATCTCGCACTGTTTGTGCAAGTTGTCAAATGGGCAAGAGTTGCAAATTACCGTTTGGATTAAATGACAAAATATCCCAAAAGCCATTTTGAGAAAATTCACTGTGATTTGTGGGGACCTGCCCCAATCTCTTCATCTCAAGGTTTTAAATATTATGTGATATTTGTGGATGATTGTACTCGCTACACTTGGTTGTACCCATTGAAACACAAATCAGATTTTTATCATGTGTTCTTGACATTCCATAAACTGATTGAAAATCAATTTGACAGGAAATTACAAATATTTCAGTGTGACGGAGGAGGTGAATTTGCTAGTAATGAGTTTGTTCATTATTTGGAACAACATGGCATTGTACAACATATTTCATGTCCCCATACCCCTGAACAAAATGGTGTCGCCGAAAGAAAACATCGCCACATTGTCGAAACAGGCTTGACGTTGTTATTTCATGCTAACATTCCAATGTTTTTATGGGTTGAGGCATTTTTAACGGCCACTTATTTAATAAATCGATTACCCTCGTCAAAATTACATAATGTGACTCCTTTCTTTCGACTCCACAAAACTCATCCTAGTTACTCCACTTTACGTGTTTTTGGGTGTCAATGTTTTCCATATATCCGAACTAAAACGCAAAATAAATTTCAACCAAAATCATATCCATGCGTTTTTATTGGGTGTAGTTCGCTTCACAAAGGCTATCGTTGCTATAATCCTTTAACCAAGCGTGTGTATATCTCTCGTCACGTCATTTTTGATGAAACTACATTTCCATATCTAACCACAAACACATGCACTCCCTCTTCTCAACAGCTGGACTTTGTCACATATCACGAGTTTCTAAAAAGGCAATCTGTAGAAACTCGTTTTTCTTCACCTTCTGGACACTCTATTCCACCTCAACTTTTATCCACTAACCCTATTCTTCCTAGTGTCCTTCCAAACCTACCTGCCTCTACATCTATAATAGCCACATCCATGCCGCCCTCTAGTACATCTGCTATCCCTGAACAACCCGCTATGCAACAGACTTCTACTCTATCCCCATCTTCTCACTCGTCCAATCCTACTACTCCTACACTATCCAGTTCACCTCCTTTATCTACACCCTCTCCAACCATTAAACACCAACCACCCCTCCCTCTTATTGTTGACCTCCAACTTTCGTCTCCTCCCTCTTCTTCCCCACCCATTCCTCCATCCAATACCCATCCTATGCTTACCCGATCTAAAGTCTCTCAACCCCATTCGTCTTCTGCCCTTCTTACCACCACTTTCCTCACCGAACCCCGGTCGCTTAAAACTGCCTTAACTCAAGCTCACTGGTATAAAGCAATGGAAGAAGAACTTCAAGCCTTACATGACAATAACACCTGGGTTTTAGTTCCTCCTCTTCCCCACATGCACATTATTGGCTCCAAATGGGTATATCGCACCAAACTTCATGTTGATGGTACACTGGACCGCTATAAAGCACGATTAGTCGCCAAAGGTTTTAACCAAATTAGTGGTGTTGATTATTGTGAAACCTTTAGTCCAGTAATAAAACCTGCCACTATTCGTATTGTTCTCTCCTTGGCTCTTTCTCAGGCATGGCCACTTAAACAACTTGATGTTAAGAATGCATTTCTCCATGGCCAACTTCAAGAGGAGGTTTATATGCACCAGCCACCGGGCTTCATTGATCCGGCTTTTCCTCATCATGTTTGCAAGCTCAACAAAGCCATATATGGGTTAAAGCAAGCCCCACGTGCTTGGTTTGATCGGTTTAGTTCATTTCTTCTCAAATTGGGATTCACATGTAGTAAGGTTGACTCTTCTCTATTTGTGCTTCATTCTTCACAGGGAACTATTTTGCTATTGCTCTATGTTGATGACATTATACTCACGGCCAGCTCTACTTCTCTTCTTCACTATTTTACCACCAAATTAGCTGCTGAATTCTCTCTCAAAGACCTTGGTGATTTGCATTACTTTCTGGGTATTGAAGTTCTCCCCTTTTCTGGTGGTTTGTTCCTCTCTCAGCACAAGTACATTACTTCTCTTTTGGAGCGCGCAAATATGTTACACTGCAACTCTATTCAGCCTCCTCTACCCACTAAACCTACAATATCCAGCGTGGCTCCCTTCTCGGATCCTTCAGCATTTCGGTCCCTTGTTGGCTCTCTTCAATATCTCACTCTTACTCGGCCTGATGTCACTCATGCTGTTAATACTATCTGTCAGCACATGCATTCTCCTACTGAGTCTGATTTTCTTCAAGTCAAAAGGTTGTTGCGCTATCTCCATGGCACCTCTACTATTGGTCTCCGCCTCCTCTCTCAATTCTCGCTCTCCTTATATGGGTTTTCTGATGCAGACTGGGCTGGCTGTCCTACTACTCGTCGCTCCACTTCCGGATTTTGTATGTTTCTTGGCGCCAACTGTATATCTTGGTCTTCCAAAAAGCAACCCACAGTTGCTCGTTCTAGCTGTGAAGCCGACTATCGTGCTCTTGCCTCTGCTGCTGCTGAACTAACATGGCTTACCTATGTTCTTCGGGATATTGGCATTTCCATCTCACATCCTCCCGTTCTCTACTGTGACAACCTCAGCGCACTTTATATGACTGTTAATCCTGTCCTTCATGCTCGTACCAAACATGTTGAACTAGACTATCACTTTGTTCGAGAAAAGGTTGCTCAAGGACTTCTCATTACTCATTTTGTGCCCTCATCTACTCAGCTTGCAGACATCTTTACGAAGCCTCTTTGTACTCCTCAGTTTCAGTTTCTCCGGTCCAAGCTCGGTGTGTGTCAAGCACCCCACCTTCACTTGCGGGGGCATATTGAGAGTATTTAACATGTGCCAAATGACTTGGTCATTAGTCATTTAGTGACCGTTTGAAACCTCAAAGCAGTTCCTCCAAATCCCTTAAATTGCTCCTGCATAGTTGGCATATCTACGACTTCATCAACCTTCTAGTTACCTTGCTTAGCATTTGTTTGTATTTAAAGACCGGTAGCTCTCTCATTTTATTTATGAAAAACACAAATAACTGTTTATCATCAAACTCTTATTCTCTTTATAGATGACTAAAACCCAAGTCCATTTTGTTGGTTATTTACTAAGTCATAAAAACTGGCCCTCGGCTGATTTTATCACAATAGTTCTTGAGTTAAAAAAGAGAATAACAATACCTACACAAAAAGACAAAAAATTAAAGGGGTCATTTTTATGTTTCTGATTAAAAAAACATATTTAATAAAACAAATCTGTATTTTTAATAAAAAAAAAAATAACATTTTAGCTGTTTTAAAAAAAAACTTCCGAACATTTTTTATAAAAAAACGTTTATAAAAAGTAAATACATTTACTGTAAAAAAAAGACTCATATTTTTAATTTAACCCATTCAATCATTCAAATACCCATTTAACCAATATTCTCTTGTTTTTAAAGTTCCGCCCCAGCGGCACCCTCACTCCCAAAGTGTTTTTTTTTTAATAATTATTTTTAACTTTTTATAAATGTTGAAAAAAAACATTTTAATTGTATTAAAAAAAATTCTTAACTTTTTTTTAAAAAATGTTTATAAAAAGTAAATGCACATATTGTTAAAAAGACACATATTTTTAATTTAACACATTTAATCCCTAAAACACCCATTTAGCGAATATTTTCTTATTTTTAAAGGTCCGCGCTAGCGGTAACCTCCCCTCCCCTCCCCTTTTTTTAGAGTATTTTTTTTAAAACTGTTAAGCAGTTTTTTAAAACAGTTAAAATATTTTTGTTTTTGTTTTTTAAAACAGTTATTAAAAGTAAAAAATAATTTTTTAAAAAAAAGCTTTCTTATTAAAAATAGTTTTTTTAAATAGATTTTTTTATTAGAAATACAGATTCTTATTTTTTATTAAATATTTTTTTTAATATAAAAACAGAAAATGAACCCTTTTAACTTTTTGTCCTCTTGTGTGGGTATGAATTTTGAGTTTATATGTGTGTACGTCTAGTATTACTCTAAAAAATATGTATTGTATCTAATATACTTACTTCTTAACTCGACCCATAAAACATGGAATTCACATTAGCAAGTGTCCTCCTAACGCCATTATACAATTAGATGAATGCGGACGCGACATGAACCACCAAAAAGATATATACCAAATGCATGGGTTGGTTGGTTTTGAGTTTGGTCATTAATTGGACAAGGTATAATTGGTAGGATATAAATCCGTTCAATTTTGTAATTGGATCATGTTGTGTTGGGGTTATGTTTGGTTCGGGTTGGGCTCTGATCAAGTCGTTTAACCCAAACATGTAAAATAAAATAATTACTTTATTTCTTAATTGAAAACATATTTTTCTCCACCAAATATCTTATATCTAAATTTAATTTTACTTTATCGGCTTAAAAGTTCATCAGTCTAAAGTTATCTCATATTTATCTCATTAAATTATATGGCATCTACATCAGGCGGATATGTTTGGTTTCCACCTTGATTCGAATAAATTTAAAAGATACAACAATACTCATACGGCACATCACGACATGACACTACACATTACCCTTTTTTTTGTAATTGAATGTTATTTGACCAATTGATGTACATGTCATTTGTTTTTGTAAATTCATTATTTCTTTTAGTTTTTGGACAAATTATGGCATATTCAAGAAGCACTGTCATACAAACTAATATATGACTGAATATTTGTACCTATTATTAAAGAACACAGTTTGTTACTTCCAATATTACTTGACAAGACCCATCTTTGTCTGTTTCGTTTATTGGAATTACATAGTTATATATAATAGGCGCTTTGTAAATTTAAGACATATTGTAATATGTATTATGAAAATAGGACAACAAACATTTTCTTTCCATTTTTAGTCCATATTTTTTAATAAGGCCGCTGGCGTGGACCCATATCTATAAAACGTCAATCAATTACAGCATGCCACGTCCGCCGATAATTTAAAAATGTGGACTAAAAATGGAAACAAAATATTTATTTTCCTATATTCATAACCAATATTATTTTAAGTCTTTATTTCGTTTTCAAAAATTGTTTGTGTATGTTTTTAACAGTTAAATGTATGACTTGTAACTAGAATTCATTTTTTTTATCTTCATATTAAAACTTTTTTCACCAATTAATCAATCATATACTATACACATTATTTTGTGAATTATCCTTTTTATTTTGTGTACCCTATGCTAAAATGGTGTTGAGGAGTTATTTATTTAAGAGACCATAGATTTTGACGTACAATTTTACATTTGTCACCGTCCTTATATCACCGAAACACCAATATATCCTTAGATTTTTTCAATTTGACTACTTCTTTGCATATGTGGGAAACTGTACTGCTGTGACCAATTATGTATCCAGTTGTTCAATTAACAATTGAGCGATTGGTTAGAGTTGAAAGGTTCCAAATACTCTATTAAACTAATGCTTAAAAAATTGACAGGATACACTATACAAAGGAATAGCCTTTCCTTAGTAGAGGCATTCAGATACAGTAGTATTGTAGTTTACCAAAAGCCTTCAACTAGCTAAACAAATTTCAAGACTTGGGGAGGCAGCTCTTTAAGTTGCCGGAAATGGCAGATTTTAAGCACCATATGTTGTTTGTGTTGACAATTTGTGTGACAGCTATCAATGTAGCGGCCGACCGCTGGCCTTACATTTATGCTTCACCTCCACCACCACCTTATGTCTATAAATCACCACCACCACCATCGCCATCACCACCACCACCATACATTTATAATTCACCCCCACCACCATCGCAGTCACCTCCCCCTCCTTACGTTTACAATTCACCACCACCACCATCTCCGTCCCGATCGCCTCCATACATTTACAAATCCCCACCTCCACCATCTCCGTCACCACCACCTCCATATGTTTACAAATCCCCACCACCACCTTCCCCATCACCTCCTCCTCCTTACATCTATAAATCCCCACCACCACCTTCTCCATCACCTCCACCTCCTTACGTGTACAAATCTCCACCACCACCATCTCCTTCTCCACCCCCACCTTACTTGTATAAATCTCCACCACCACCATCTCCATCACCCCCTCCTCCATATGTCTACAAGTCACCACCACCGCCGTCTCCTTCACCACCACCACCCTACCAGTATAAGTCTCCACCTCCTCCATCTCCATCACCACCCCCTCCTTATGTTTACCGTTCACCACCACCACCTTCCCCTTCACCACCTCCACCCTATTATTATAATTCACCACCTCCTCCTTCTCCTTCCCCTCCTCCACCTTACATTTACAAATCACCATCACCTCCGTCTCCTTCACCGCCACCCCCATATGTCTACCAGTCCCCACCTCCACCATCTCCATCGCCACCTCCTCCATATCACTACAAATCTCCACCACCACCTTCTCATTCACCACCTCCACCATACTACTACACATCCCCCCCTCCTCCAATGGGTTACTAAGTTGACCATTTTACTTCTACCTTATTTTTCCGTTTCTCCTTACCACCAAATTGATACTTACTTTATTTGGAGCTCATAAACTGGACATCTTGCAGGGTCATGCATTGAGGATTATTTCGGCCCAAACGTGTTAGTAGCGGGAAAATAAAAAACGTGGCATGATTGTTAAGCATGGACTGATGTTTTTTCTTTTATTTGAAAATATATGATGTAATAACCACATTTATTGTTTTTTTAAACTTATCATTGTATGATATGTCAAGTAATAAAATAAAAATGAGTTTGTGCCGACAAATGCTCTTTTATTGATGATATTCTTTGGAGGTTCAAAATTTAATCTGACCAAATTAGAAACAAGTGAAACTGTGTGATCAGAACATGTGTTTCCACATGAACTTGCACAGTTATTTTTTTCCTAAAAGATCTAAAACAATATTATTTCTTAACAAAATGAGAATAAGTTCAATAAAACAAGAATTGTGGCTAATTTTGAGAATTATTTTCACATGTTTATTTGAATTCAAATTTCTTGACCCTCCTCAAAAGCAATAACATGGTCATTGTGGCCATTGATTGCCTGAGACATTTAAATAGTTGTTCTGGTGAAATATTGTATTTTACCGGACATATGGTTTTTAACGTGGAATTCTAAAGTGATGAAAACATGTCTATTCATTACTTGAATATAAATTAATACGTTGGATTGGTTTTTAATCATTCACACCTAATTACCCCTTTTTTTTTTATCAAAACTCGCTATATAATATGATAAAACCAAAATGTGAAAAATTGCATTATGTGGAAGATAATAACTTTAGTCGGGACAAATTTGAAGCTAATGTGGATCATTTGTTACCACATCGATCACTTTTCAGTGTCTTTTTCATTTGAGGATGTCAAAAAAGTTCCTATCACGCGGTAGCTGTTGCAGATGTATCACCACAGTGACTTTTAAAATTAAACTCACAATTCGGAGCTAAAATCAATATCTGAGATTATTTTTAAGGCGATTGTGTTTATTTCTAAATTCCCTATTATTTAATTGGTCAAAGACTTATTTATTAGTAAGATATGAGAAGTCAGCTAATATAAATGACTTGTAAAAATGGCAATGCATTTCATATTTCAAGAAAGATTTCAATAATATTCAAAAGAATTATATTCCAATAAACAAGTTTGCAAAATACAAGGGAATTGTGGTTCCGAATCATTTGTACATAATGGAGATTATTTCATATTTTAATGAAATAACAGTTTTCGTTAATATATTAGTTTGTCGATGATTTGAGTTGATAAAAATAAGTCACCATTTTATGGAAAACTGATTGTGTAATGTTAAAAATAAAATGAGTGTTTGAATCTGCCACCCATTTAGTATTCATAATTATACTTTTCTCGTCATTTTTTTTCGGCTTTCGACTTTGTTCGTCATTTTTATAGTCCTTCAATGATGAGTAAGGTATGTGAATAACCATTAATACAATAATACTCTCGCAATAGACGATAAATGTGGCTGAATAAGCCATAAACCAACATCAACTATACAATTCTAAACAACAAATTTCCACATGTAGCAAAATAGCCTAAATTCCCAAATACAACTACCACAAAATTGATCGGGGAAAATTATAGAACGCTCTGAGAAACGTTATTCGTGTGAAGCATTGAGGATGAGTAATAAAACTATTTTTCAATAAAGGTAACCATAAAAAATCTTTAGGGTTTCCTTTTCACGTGTCTTCTAGTGTTGGGCGATTTTTCTAGTCGTCGTTATGGCTTTTGGAATAAGGAGATGAAAGATTTGCCTATTTGAAATGTTTTAACATATTGATATTTTTTGTATTGCCCACAAGATTATTTAATTATTTGTTGTTATAATTATGGACGTTTTGCAAGGATATATCCAATAATTACACGTGTCTTATTTTTGTTGGTTAAGAGGTTTATTTAATACGTGCCCTTTTGATGATTAAGAAACATAAATCTTGGTTTAGAATTCGGCCATCTCTACCCTATAAAAGCCCACACCCTTGTCCATCTTTGGTTCTTGGAGAAAATTTCAGTAGGAAAAAGTTTGAGCACATTAAATGTGGGAAATTGTTAAAGGGGTAAAGAGGGAGTAACACTAAGTTTTTATTATGATCGTTTAATGAGTACAACACAAACACTATAATGGTTTATGGTACGTTTTTGCTTATTGTTTGTTATTATGTTATGTGAGAAACAAAATTCTTCAAGATTGGTTATTGGGGAATTGATAAGCCCATTAAGATTTACATGTGGTATCAAAGTGAGGTTACGAATCATATAAACCCACGACCCATTCCTTTCCATTTGAAGCTCTATCATTCCCTAAAATAACCCCAAATTTAAAATGTACGTTGAAAAAAGACACTTTGCAAAAGGATATAAATACAATAACACTCAACATACATTCCCGGTCTTTTAGGCATCCACTAAAAGTTAACATTTTTACATCACAAAACTAAAAGGGGTATTTTATCAAACACGCTCCCTATGAATAATTTTTCAAATTCCTTAATATTAGTTTTGTTTTCCAGTTCCCTAAGAGAGAATAAATTGAGGATGAGGGTTGCATGGCAGCCCCCAATCATCAACCCCATGTAGATCCTAAACCACCAGACCAAAATGTGTGGAATAGGTCTGTTGATACCAAAATTAGTATGCTGATGTGGATGAATCATACGAAGACACTTGTCAATCTACGTGGTGCAACAACAACGAGGAAGTTCATTTCCCAACCAACTCATGATTCTCTACGAGCAACGAGGATACACCGAGGAACTCTAGCGCACCGAGGTACTCTAGCGCTCCGAGGAACTCCTGAGCAACGAGCAACTATGGCGGTCCAAGCTGCATCTCGGTCGTATCATTAATTGCCAGATAATCAACAGTTCAAATATTCATTGATGTTCATAATCTTGACTCACACGCCGCATTAAATGTATTGCCCTTTCATGCATGTATCATTTAATGTATTGGCCCTTTCATGTACAGCCTCAAGGCTATAAATACCTTGTATCAACCCCATTCAAGGGGACCGGAATTTCTTGAGAGAACTTGTAATCAAGAATTCTGCAAACAATCAGCAATAACATAACAGTGGACTTAGGCTTTATTCCTAGCCGAACCACTTTAAAAATCTTTGTTTTATTTATTTATCTGTGATTGAATAATTAGAGCGATCTAATTTTTTACATCAACAAGGTCCTTTGCTTCTATGGTTACATCATCATTTTCATGCGGTAAGGATATAGTCTTAAAGGATAACCAACAGTCTTTTTTTCCCAAGAGGATATTGAAACGTGGGCCAAACCTTTCGAGCATGCCCTAGTGGCGAAATTGAAAAACGAGGGTGGTCCCTTATGTGCGTATGTTTCAAATAAAACCAATTTATTACCAAAAAATATCCAACTTTTAATGTGCACAAAACCAAGTTGTGAAAACCCAATTCTTACTTTAAACTAATTTTATCTTGATTAATCCTAAACATGCTTCTACTTATTAAATCAAGTAAAGTGAAGAACACTCACAACGCCGGATGTACGAGGAAAAAACCCAAAGTAGGAAAACAATCTCGGACGGCCCAAGCTAGACAATCACTATGAACAAAGGTTTTACAAAGATAGATTAACCTTACTCAATGATTCGATCCCCACGAGTCTTGACGCTACTTCTGATCTTCAACTGTTCTTCAATAGTGCCTACGCAGAAATTCCTTCTTTCACGACACCCGTCCACAACACTCGACTCCACGAATGTCTCGGTGTCCACTGATTGGTTTTGATTCGTTTACGATGTCGAACAAGAAGTCCTTCTCTTTTCTTCACCACATAACCCTGATGTTCAACGATAGAACAAACTTCTTGGTGCAGCAAGATCACATAAACATATAAGAATGATAACTCGGATCTTTACAAATTCTAAGGATGTGTTTATGCTTTTTAAACCTTAGAAAACATGTGCAAACACGTACGGTATACTATTTTTCCAGAATGCACACTTTCGAAACTCTGACGAAAACACGCTTTAAATAACAATTAAGTGTCGCCTCGAAAAATGTGTCATTCGAATGACAAGGCCACATCGTTCGCGCGACATAAGATCTCACTCGAACGAGAGCTTATGTCGTTTGAACGACAGCGCGTAAGTTTGACTTTTTGTCTTTCTGATTAAAACGTCTCTTTTAAAAGAGATTCAAATTAGTCAAACTCTAGTCTGTGTTTATCATAATAAAACGTAGTGTAAACCATTTAAAACACTTTTAAAACATTTAAAAATATTCTTCTTTATAAAAATGCATCCTTATCTCTTATAAAAATAATTTCGTGCACCATTAATTATACGCATTCATACCCGAGTGATCTAGGAATGCATTTAATTTTGAAGATGAATAAACTTGCACCAATTAAACTTCGGCACGATTAATTCTTTGAAGCTTTGCCGCAACGTCTTCAATTTTCTTTAATACGTTATAGACCAAGTGGGATCGTGACAAAATATAAATCTCCCTATGACATATTACAAAAATAGTTTTATTCACGGAATTAAGTAAAAAAATTACAGGGACTCAATTGGAAATTTATGTTCTTACAAATCTCCTCCTTTGACTATTCCGGGACAAAACTAAATCAGTGAAATGCCAAAGTCGGGCCGTCAAGACGTATGATGCCTAAATCCCATCCCATAAACCTAAAATAAAAACTACAGGACACGGACAATTATATGTAGCACTGACAAGCACGAACTATCTGAATGTGATGTGCACTTGAAGTCTCAAATCGCTGAAGCATACCTACACACATGAAGTAGACAAACAAATACCAAGTGAAGTATGGAGGAACAAATAAAACCAATATATATATCCAAATAATACCAAACAATAATAGATACTAATATGAATAAACTCATAAAAAAATCACTTATTAAACAATTTGAGCAGCAAAATGATGCCAATGTGTAATACCAATTTGTAAACTATGCAATAAAAAATAAGCTCAAACCTCCCCCAACATCACATACATTTCTCCCCCTTTTTGTCTCGAATAGACAATCCGATGAAAAGGCAAACCAATCAAAATTTCTAGCATGAGAATATAAACCAGTTTGAACCAATGTGAGATCGCTAGATAATCATGAAACAACCAACTAAATATGATCAAGAAATGGCAAATCAGTAGCTAGTAAGCCAATGAATCACACAAAAAAATATAGCAAATTATTCAGGTGTGATAAATGGACTATATGTAAAAAAATAATTTAGAACCAATAAATCCTGCATATAAACCCGTCAGCCCAGAAACACTTCTAGCAGTACCTAAAAAATATACCATAATAACAATGGATTGCAAACCCATTAGAAGGAAGAATTCAGCCTATTGTTCGAATGAGCCAGGGATGTTGCTCAAATGAAGTGAGGACGTCGCTCGAACGAATGAAAGATGTTTTTCGCGCGACATAAAGATGTCATTTGAACGACTTCTCATGACCTGCCAAAATTTCACATTTACTCAGAAATATAATATATTATTGCCGAGTGAAAATATTTCCAGAAAATAATCAGTGGAAGGTCTTGACTGCAGCAAAACACTGCTAAAACAAAAATCTTTTAACACAAAATGCAAAAAATGCATAAAACTAACAAAGTGAGTTGCATGCAAAAATAGTACCGATATGCTCAAACACGGATATGAAATGAATGGGTGTGAAACTACAACAAATGAGTAACAATTGCAACACATAGAAATGATCAAGAAGCTCTAATTGATAGTGAGAAATCATCAAACTTTATCATATTCATATGACAATAAAATTTTGAGCTTAATGAACTAAACATACTTCATGCACACAAATCCAGAATTTTGACGATTCTACAAACAATAGCGTTAAATTGCAATGTTTCAACATTAGGATTCGTTGTGCAAACCCATTAAATTTTTAATCCATCCAAACTCCCTTAATAATATCATATTTTCTTTGGAATGAACTAAACTAATTTGGCCATTTTCTTAACATATTGCATTTTCTTTTGGGCCTTTAAACGGTGGCTTTCACGACGAGTCAGTTTGAACTCTCGCAGCCCTTTTCCGTGAATCACTCATCATTTTTTCAATTCAAATCCTCATAGTAAACGGTTCTTACATGCACACTTCTCCTTGAGTCTTCTTACGCATAGATGACAAGATTGAGATAAAAACGCCTCACTAAATTCAAATATGCAAGAGAAGTAAAACATCCATATAAACTCGTGCATGTGTGCAATGTTGGCATATATACAAAGTCGAATCAAAATGCATATCAACTTCTAAACACCCACATATAAACAATGGTTAAGATCATTTTAAGAATCTATAATAATGAACAAATGTCCTCGCCACATGGATAATGAAACGATGGGGGGGGGGGGGTCCAAGCACACCAATATGACACATCGAACATGTAAACTCAAAAACAAAAACCAACAAGAAAACAAAATATTTTTGATTTTTAAATTTTTTTGTCAAAAACAAAATCTTTTTGTATTTTTCAAATAAAACTCAAATAAGTGAAAAATATAATTCAAAGAGATAAACATGTCATAACACTAGCAAATTATAAACATGATGCAAGGGCTAGCGTATGACAAAACATGCAAGCTACTATCCATAAGAAATAACAAGAGATTAATCATGTGCATGCATGTGAGAATCAACCAACAAGTATTTAGCATCTCCAAAACGGATTTCCTAACCCAAACCGGTGTATACCTAACAAAGCGGGTTTTGGGAACCAATGGGACACTACGTTCAAACTTCCTAGGGTCTTTTCTAAGATCAAAACTAAAACTCGTAAGGTGACCTTTCATACCACAATGCGAACATGTGAAAACGCGGCAAGGAAAGGGACCTTTAGGTTGTCCGTGTGTAATATCCTCGGATGTGGTTGACGCACTAAAACAAACTATGATTTTGGCTTTTACATTCAAACCACTAGAACAAGATAAGATGCTACCATCACAACTCGAGTCATTAAAATCAATTTTTAATTTTATAACTTTCAACTCAAGCAAAAAATTAGACTCCTTACACTTTCGGGACTCCTTCTTTAAATTATCAACTACCCCTAGACGGTTATCTCGCACCCCCTCAATGTGAGCAAACTTATCCCTAAGATCCTTTTCTCGTGCCACAAAATCATTAATCGAATTATCTTCCTCAACGGCACAAACTCTAGAATTTTTTAAATCCTCTAACTCTTTTTCTAAAACGAGGACTCTATCATCACTCTCCTTTTTTCTCAATTTTAACATATTAAAATCATTAAATAGGGATCTAACCTTCTCACGACAAATATTTCTTTGAATTTGAAACGTTTGCAAATATTCATTCCTATTTTTGAAATCGTAATTTTCTTTCTCCAAAACTTCAATACATTTTGCAAACCTTAAATTCAAACGATGTAAATCGTCAAAGCCGAGAGAATCCATCGAGAGGAAACAAACACAGGAGAGATAAACAAACACACGGGATCACAAAACAAATTAATTACGTTTTCTGTCTCTAATACCAGTTTGAAAAACCTGGGTGGTCCCTTATGTGCATGTGTTTCAAATCAAACAAATTTATTACTAAAAATTATCCACCTTTTAATGTGCACCAAACCAAGTTGTGAAAATCCAATTCTTACTTTAAACCAATTTTATCTTGATTAATCCTAAACATGCATCTAGTGATTAAAGCAAGTAAAGTAAAGAATACTCACAACACCAGATGTACGAGGAAAAAACCCAAAATGGGAAAACAACCTCAGACGGCCCAAGCCATACAATCACTATGAACAATGGTTTTACAAAGACAGATTACCCTTACTCAGTGACTCGATCCCCATGGGTCTTGACGCTCCTTATGATCTTCAACCGTTCTTCAATAGTGCCCACGCAGAAATTCCGTCTTCCACGATACATGTCCCCAACACTCGACTCCACGAATGTCTCGGTGTCCACCGATTGGCTTTGATTCGTCTACGATGTCGAACAAGAAGTCCTTCTCTTTTCTTCACCGCAAAACCCTGATGGTCAATGATAGAACAAACATCTTGGTGCATCAAGATCACGTAACCATATAAGAATGATAATTCGAATCTTTGCAAACTTTGAGGAAGTGTTTATGCTTTTTAAACCTTAGAAAACATGTGCAAACAGATGGTATACAATTTTTTCGGAACGTACACTTTTCAAACTATGACAAAAACACGCTTTAAATAACAATTAAGCGCCGCCGCGAAAAATGTGTCATTCGAACGACAAGGCCACGTCGTTCGCGCGACATAAGATCTCGCTCGAACGAGAGATTATGTCGTTTGAACGACACCGCGTAAGTTTAACTTTTTGACTTTCCGATTAAAACGTCTCTTTTAAAAGAGATCCAAATTATTCAAACTCTATTCTGTGTTTATCAGAATAAAACGTAGTGTAAACCTTTTAAAACAATTTTAAAATATTTGAAAATATTTTTCTTTATAAAATACATCCTTATCTTTTATAAAAACGATTTTGAGCACCATTAATTATACACATTCATACCTGAGTGATCTCAGAATGCATTTAACTTTGAAGACGAATAAACTTGCACCTATTTAACTTCAGCATAATTAATTCTTTGAATCTTTATTGCAACGTCTTCAATTTTCTTCAATACGTCATAGACCAAGTGGGATCATGACAAAATAAAAATCTCCCTATGACATATTACAAACACACTTTTGTTCACGGGATTAAGTCAAAAGAATACAGGTACTCAATTGGAAATTTTTATCCTTACAAATCTCCTCCTTTGACTATTTCGGGACAAAACCAAATCAGTGAAATGCCTAAGCCGGCCCGTCAAGCCCTCTGACGCCTAAATCCCATCCCATATACCCAAAATAAAAAAATACAGGATACTAACTAGTATATGTAGCACTGACAAGCATGAACTGTATGAATGTGATGTAGACTTGAAATTTCGAATCGCTGAAGCATACCTACATACATGAAACAGACAAATAAATAGCAAGTGAAGTATGTAGGAACAAATTAAACTAATATAAATATATATCCAAATGATTCCAAATAACAATAGTTACAAATATGAATAAACTCTGAAAAAAATCATTTGTTAAACAATTTGAGCAGCAAAATGATACCAATGTTTAGTACCAATTTGTAAACTATTCAATCAAAAACATGCTCAAATCTCCCCCTACATCATATATATCTCTCCCCCTTTTTGTCTCGAATAGACAATCCAGTGAAAAGATAAACCAATCAAAATATCTACCATGAGAATATAAACCAATTTGAACCAATGTGAGATCGCCAGATAATCATGAAACGACCAGCTAAATATGATCAAGAAATTATAAATCAGTAGCTAGTAAACCAATGAATCACAAAAAAAATATAGCAAATTAATCAGGTGTGATAAACGGACTATATGCAAACATATAATTTAGAACCAATAAATCTTACATATACATTAGTCAGCCCAGAAACACTTCCAGCAATACCTAAAAAATATACCATAATAACCAGTGGACTGCAACCCAATCAGAAGCAAGAATTTAGCATATCATTCGAACGACCAGAGACATCACTCAAACGAAGTGAGGACGTCGCTCGAGCGAAGGACAGATGTCATTCGCGCGACATAGAGACGTCATTTTAACGACTTCTCGCGAACTGCCAAATTTTCACATTTTCTCAGAAATAAAATATATTATTGGCCAGTGAAAAAATTTCTAGAAAAAAATCAGTGGAAGGGCCTGAGAGAAGCAAAACAGTGATAAAACAAAAAGCTTTTAACACAAAATGCAAAAAATGTATAAAACTAACAATATGAGTTACATGCAAACATAGTACAGATATCCTCAAACATGGATATGAAATGAATGGTCGTGAAACTACAACAAATGAGTCACAATTCCAACACATCGAAACGATCAAGAAGCTCTAATTGATAGCGATAAATCATCAAACTTTATCATATCCATATGACAATAAAAGTTTGAGCTTAATGAACTAAATATACTTCATGCACACAAATCCAGAATTTTGACGATTCTACAAACAATAGCGTTAAATTGCAATGTTTCAATATTAGGATTAGGTGTGCAAAACCGTTAAATTTTTAATCCATCCAAACTCCCTTAATAATATCATATTTTCTTTGGAATGCACTAAACTAATTTAGCCCTTTTCATAATATATTGCATTTTCTTTTGGGCTCTTTTAAATGGTGTCTTTCACGACCAGCCAATTTTGAACTCTTGCAGCCATTTCCCGTGAATCACTCATCATTTTTTCAATTCAAATCCTCACGGTAAATGGTTCTTACATGCACACTTCTCCTTGAGTCTACTTACGCATAGATGACAAGACTGAGATAAGAACGCCTCACCAAATTCAAATATGCAAGAGAAGTCAAACATCCATATAAACTCGTGCATGTGTGCAATGTTGGCATATATACAAAATCGAATAAGAATGCATATCAACTTCGAAACAACCACAGATAAACAATGGTTAAGATCATTTTAAGCATCGATAATAATGACCAAATGTACTATCCACATGGATAATGAAACGATTGGGGGGGAGGGGGGGGGGTCCATGCACACCAATATGCCGCATCAAACATGTAAACTCAAAAACAAAAACCAACAAGAAAACAAAATTATTTTTGATTTTTCAAAAAAATTCTCAAAAACAAAATCTTTTTGTCGTTTTCAAATAAGACTCAGACAAGTGAAAAATATAATACAAAGAGATAAACATGTCATAATACTAGAAAATTATAAACATGATGCAAGGTCTAGCATATGACAAAACATGCAAGTTACTGTCCATAAGAAATAGCAAGGGATGAATCATGTGCGTGCATGTGAGAATGAACCAACGAAGTATTTAGCATCTCCGAAATGGATTTCCTAACACAAAGCGAGTTTTGGGAACCAATGGGACACTACGTTTAAACATCCTAGGGTATTTTCTAAGATTAAAACAAAAACTCCTAAGGTGACCTTTCCTACCACAATGCGAACATGTGAAAACACGACGAGGAATGGGACCTTTAGGTTGACCTTTTCTAATACCCTCGGATGTGGTTGACGCTCAAAAACAAAATATGGTTTTGGCTTTTACATTCAAACCACTAGAACAAGATAAGATGTTACCATCACAACTCAAGTCATTTGAATCATTTTTTAACTTCAAATCTTTCGACTCAAGCAAACATTAGACTCCTCAAACTTTCAGGACTCCTTCTTTAAATTATCAATTACCCCTAGAAGGTTATCTCGCTCCCCCTCAATGTGAGTAAACTTATCCCTAAGAGCCTTTTCTCGTACCACAAAATCATTAATTGAATTATTTTCCTCAACGACACAAATTTTAAAATTTTTTAAATCCTCTAACTCTTTTTCTAAAACGAGGATTCTATCATCACTCTCCTTTTTGCCCAATTTTAACATATTAAAATCATTAAACAATGAACTAAACTTCTCACGACAAACATCTCTTTGAATTTGAAACGTTTGCAAATAATCAATCCAATTTTTGAAACCATAATTTTCATTCTCCAAAACTTCAATACGTTTTGTAAACTTTAAATTCAAACGATGTAAATCATCAAATCTTAGAGAATACATCAAGAGGAAACAAACACAGGAGAGATAAATAAACACACGTGATCACAAAATAAATAAATTATGTTTGCTAGCTCTGATACCAATTTGAAAAACATGGGTGGTCCCTTATGTGTGTGTGTTTCAAATCAAACCAATTTATTACCAAAAATTATCCAACTTTTAATATGCACCAATCCAAGTTGTGAAAACCCAATTCTTACTTCAAACCAATTTTATCTTGATTAATCCTAAACATGCATCTAGTGATTAAAGCAAGTAAAGTAAAGAATACTCACAACGCCGTATGTACGAGGAAAAAACTCAAAACGGGAAAACAACCTCGGAAGGCCCAAGCCAGACAATCACTATAAACAAAAGTTTTACAAAGACTCGATCCCCAAGGGTCTTGACGCTTCTTTTGATCTTCCACCATTCTTTAATAGTGCCCACGTAGAAATTCCGTCTTCCATGATACCTGTCCACAACACTCGACTCCACGAATGTCTCGGTGTCCACCGATTGGCTTTGATTCGTCTATGATGTCGAACTAGAAGTCCTTGTCTTTTCTTCACCGTAAAACCCCAATGTTTAATGATAGAACAAACTTCTTGATGCCGCAAGATCACGTAAACATATAAGAATGATAACTCATATCTTTGCAAACTTTAAGGATGTGTTTATTCTTTTAAACCTTAGAAAACATATGCATACACGTACTGGATGGTATACTATTTTTTCAAAATGCACACTTTCGAAACTCTGACGAAAACACACTTTAAATAACAATTAAGCGTTGCCTCGAAAAACGTGTTGTTCAAATGTGAAGGCCACGTCGTTCGCGCGACATGAGATCTCGCTCGAACGAGAGCTTATGTCGTTTAAACGACAATGATTAAGTTTGGCTTTTTGACTTTCTGTTTAAAACGTCTCTTTTAAAAGAGATCCAAATTAGTCAAACTCTATTCTGTGTTTATCAGAATAAAATGTAGTGTAAACCGTTTTAAACACTTTTAAAATATTTTTCTTTATAAAAATACATCCATATATTTTATAAAAACAATTTCAAGCACCATTAAATATACACTTTCATACCTGAGTGATCTCGGAATGCCTTTAACTTTGAAGATGAATAAACTTGCACCAATTAAACTTCGGCATGATTAATTCTTTGAAACTTTGCCGCAACGTCTTCAATTTTTTTCAATACGTCATAGACCAAGGGGATCGTGACAAAATAAAAATCTCCAAATGAAATAGTCAAACACAATTTTTTTCACGAAATTAAGTCAAAATAATATAGGGACTCAATAGGAAATTTATGTCCTTACAGAAGTTCTCCCATGGTAGACCATCAATGGAGGTGATTAGAAAGATTTTCCAAACTTTTTCTCTCAAGACATCTCTCACTATTGGATTAATCGGCCACAAACACAAACGTATCACATTGAATCATGAAGAGGACTTTGCAAGACTTTGGATGAGGGAGTCTTGGTACATAGGTAAGTACCTTATGAAAATTTTCCAGTGGTCTCCAAAATTTAGACTGGACGTGGAGAGTAGTATTTCTTCTATCTGGATTGCTTTCCCTTAATTACCCATCCATTTTTTCTCTAACCCTTCTCTATATTCCATTTCTCAACTTGTGGGAACTCCTTTGAGAATGGACAATTCCACAGCTGAAATCTATTGCCCTAGTCTGGCTAGAGTCTGTGTTGAGGTGGACTTATTAAAATAATTACCCAAGAGGGTTTGGATAGGATGCGAAACTAAGGGATTCTAACAAGAAATCGCTTATGAAGAACTGCCTTTGTACCGCTCCTTCTGCTTCAAGAAAGGACACAAAAGAGAGCATATGCTTATTTAAAACAAGTACTAAAGATGTGAATAACCAGGTTCATCAGGTGGACAAGGCTAAAGCAAAAGGCCAAGGCAATGATATTGGTACAAGAAAACCCATCTTGGACCAAATAATGGCCAATAAAGATAAGTAGCCCGCTATTGTTGACCTCTGTGATGAGGTGGAAGGTGGTGAAAAAATGAACAATACTTCTCAAGTGCAGCTCGTCAAGGATGTTACTACAGGTACGCTAAAACATGGGTCTGATCTAGTAAGTCTACAGGCTTTGGGAATTCCTCCAAAGAGTAATTCGGATACCAAGATTCCTGTTCAGATGGCCAGTGAGAGAAACCTCAATTACAATTCGGCGCCATAAATATTTGAAGCTAGTTTTTTTAAGATTCAAAACACCCAAATTGTTAAACTCCTCTCTTCTCGTGCAACGAATTTGAAAACCTCCTCGAAATATGTGGGGGAATCGAAAAGGTCCAAAGTTCTGAAATAATTAGCAGAGCAGATCCTCCCTTTTTTTCGGAGAATGAAAAATATCAAGCGGATAATATCTTCACTTCGGATAAGAATACCTCCTTGAAGTTTGATACGTCAACAACTTTAGGCCAGGTGGCTACACTAGGTGGTGTTAATATTAATAATAGGTCTGGAAATCAACCCAAAGTAGTGGAGGAAAGTAGTGGAGGAAAAGATCAAGACCATGGAATTACTGTTCAAAAAGATAGTTTTTATTTAGGGGGAAAAGATGATTCTTCAAATGACTCTTATGATGATATGCCTCCGTTAGAAGATATTTCAAGTTTAAATGAGGTTTTATATCGTCATATAGTTAAGGAAGAAGAGATTGAAGATAGTCAGGGATTGAGGTTATATGTTGAGATCCCAAAAAATGATGCCCCAGTTCACGCTATCACTTAAGAATCGTTTGGAAGAAAAAGTATAAAAAATATAAATCTTATTGAAGTGAGTAATTCCTTTGATGTATTTGACAAATCGAAAGAGTCATCAAATTTCAAAGGATCCAAAAATTCTAAAATGGATTCTTTTCCGGCCTTAACGAAGGAGGAGAAATCTGCGCTTACATATAATTTAAGGCATTCTTCGTCCCATTCAAGAGTTCATAAATTTTCATAATTTATTTTTTATCGTTGGAAGATCCGTAGGAGAGGCTGTTTCTCCTTTTGTTTATAAATAATTTTTCTTATTAAAAAAAATTATATATTCTTTAAAGAAAAAAGAATAAATTAATTTCCATATTATCTTCAAAGTTTAAGGCATGCCATGTAATTTCTATGCCATATGACTGAATTTGTATGCCATGTAATTTATTTGTGTCGCTTGTTATATTTAATTAATAGTTGTAATTAATTAAGTTGGACGATATGCGGTTACATGTGAAATGAATATGTATGTGTTTTATGTTACATTTTGGGGTAATAGGGTGAGTTATGAGGTACTGCCATTTGTAGCGGGCTCTATAATGATATGGAGGCCCGATTTTTTTTTTTTTGTAATTTGGACACGAGGGATATGTATGCTCTTAGGCTAATTATGTAGAAACCTTGGGATTCGATTCATATTTATATATGGTGGGTCGATGGTTATTGTATATTCTCGTGGACCTTGTGGAATTTGTTGGAAATTAATGGGGTGAATTTGGAATTTTGGAGAAATTTCGAGGTTTGAATGAGAATGAGAGTCGTTCGAACGAGATCCCAATCTCGTTCGAACGAAGACCCTTTGGTTCGAACGAGAAGTTCATTTCGTTTGAAATAGGTTTCTAACAAAGGTGGAACGAACCTCCACTGCCTTAGATTTTACCCTCGTTAGTATGTCGTTCGAACGCCTAGTTGCGGGTCTCCAAATATGCCCGAATCACTACCCAAATTAATCCCAAAATTATTCCAAAGGTACGCTATGGGCACATTCCAAAGTACTCAACATATATATTCGGGCCTCCTTATCACTATAGTTAAGATCAAAATAATAATACCTCATAACGTACGGTAATACCTTACAACATAAAATGAAATGCACAACTCAATTATTTTAGTAGTAACCGCACGTTGTTAATTCTCATATAATTAATTACACCGGTTAATTACTTTTAACATTCAGTACAAAAATCACACAACATGCAAAATTTAATTATCATCTAAATTATGCAATTTATTATTATCATATCACATAAGTAATAATTATTCTCATTTATTAATTTATTTCTTGCAATTAATAAATTATATATAATAACCCAAAATTAGTGCATTTAATTCACTCATAACATGTTCAAGTCATTAACCATGTTTACTTATTCGACGTTATTACACCATTGGATAAACACACATAAATTATGAAGTTTCAAAGAAAAAGAAAATAAATGCAAAACGCAAACTGAAAATAATAATAAACAATAATGTGTCGATATACATTTTTTTAACCTCACGTTACCTAAAAATTCAGCCACTTTTCGTTGTGTTTTTTTTATATTATTCATTCATTCTTTAGGACAATTAGTGTTTAGTCACTAGAAGAATAGTACATTTTGCACTTAATACGGCATATTTTTTATGTTCCCAAATGATCCTAGTCGACTAGTTCTGCACAAGCTCGTGCTTTTCTTGAAGATTCGGTTGGTAAAAACATTAGGAAAAATCAATTTAAAAAATACAATATACTTGTCAAAAATTTCATTAAACTTTTAGGAAACATTGAATAGGCAAAAAATGTCAGTCAAGATTTGATGATTAACGAAGCTCGAAATTCTAAACGTACAACTAATAATGTCAATGAATGACCACCTCAAATATAATTTAAGTTCTTCTACCCCTTGATCCAAATCTCATAAATTTTTGTAATTCAGAGTTAGGCCCTATGTTTAAAATAAATAGATCCTATGTTGCATTTATATATTGTATTATAAGATTGGGTACGCTGTGATTAAAGGTGACATTGTGGGCTTTGGTATTTGGGTTGTGTTCTCACTTTTATAGTTAGTTATATCCCTACCGGTTTTAATTATTTATTTCATACTTATTAGTCAAGAGATATAGACATTAAATATGCTTTATACCTTGGGTTGGGACATGCCCGTAGATTTTAATTTAGGTGAAGGTTGAGGTATTCATTACACGTGAGAGCTAACGAGATGACTTGTTTTTGAAATTGAATCGCATGATTATCATTGTTGATATGGAAGATATTTCAAGAAAACTTTACGACGCTGGCCTAATTTATATAAAATTATTTTTTAGGATACATAGACTGGATCCGCATGACTGAGAAAATTCAGACTTGCAGCTCAACTTGCACTCTAGTTTTCTTTCAAGTTGATTCTTAGCATAGGTTTCTATTTACTATTTTTTTTTCCCAAAAAGAAACGCGTTTATTTATATAAAAATAGGAGGAATAACCCCTCCGAGGTGTCCCTTACAATAGCTACGAAATTTTTAAAAAAAATTATTGAAGACTCTCTAACCCAAAATAAGAAAAATAACTAGATACTGAAAAAAATTACGAGATCTTGATCGAGAGTTCCGAAGGCCGTTGGTAATATTTAGTAGAACGAACGAACCTCCACTGCCGTAGACTTTTACCCTCGTTCGTATGTCCTTCGAACGCCTAGTTGTGGGCCTCAAAATGTGCCCAGATCACAACCCAAATTAGTACAAAACTTATTCCAATTGTATACCTACGCCCTGGGCCCATTCCAAACTACTGAACACATATCTTTGGGCCTCTGTATCACTCTAGTTCTGATCAAAATAATAATACCTCCTAACGTACGGTAATACCTTACAACATAAAATAAAATGCACAACTCAATTATTTTACTAGTAACCGCACATAGTTAATACTCATATTATTAATTACAGTGGTTAATCAATTATAACATTCAGTACAAAAAACACATAATATGAAAATTTTAACTGTCATCTAAATTATGCAATTTATTATTACCGTATCACATAAGTAATAATTATTTTCATTTATTAATTTATTTGTTGCAATTAATAAATTATATATAAATACCAAAAATTAGTGCATTTAACTCACTCATAACATCTTCAAGTCATTTACCATGTTTACCCATTGGACATTATTACACCAATGTATAAACACACATAACTTATGAAGCTTCAAAGAAAATAAAATAAATGCAAAATGCAAACTGAAAATAATAACAAACAATCCTGTGTCGATACACATTTTCTGAACCTCACTTTACCTTACAATTGAACCACTTTTTATTGTTTTTTTTAATTAGTCATTCATTCTTTGGGATAATTAGTATTTAGTTAATGGAAGCAAAGTACATTATGCACTTAATATGAGTTATTTTTTTTATATTCCAATAAGTTCCTAGTTTATTTTTTGACATACATTATTCGAATATAGGATTAAAAACAATGAAACAATGTTTTTGAGTCTTTCATATGAAGATATAATTTTTGAAGAAAATAAAAAAATATATATTAACTCTAAATAAAAAAATGTCAAAGGACTTTTCATTTAGTGAACCTTATTCTTTCCATTTTGTTGGTTATTTACTAAGTCATAAAAACTGGCCCTCAGCTGATTTTATCACAATAGTTCTTGAGTTAAAAAATAGAATAACAATACCTACACAAAAAGACAAAAAATAAAAGGGGTCATTTTTATGTTTATGATTTAAAAAAACATATTTAATAAAAATAAAAATCTGTATTTTTAATTAAAAAAATAACATTTTAAAAGTTTTAAAAAAAAACTTCCTAAATTTTTTTTTAAAAAATGTTTATAAAAAGTAAATTCATTTACTGTAAAAAGGACACATATTTTTTATTTAACCCATTCAATCCCTGAAATACCCATTTAGCCAATATTATCTTATTTTTAAAGGTCCGCGCGAGCAGCACCTCCACCCCCAAAGTGTATTTTTTAAATTGTTTTTAACTTTTTATAACTGTTAAATTAACTGTTTTAAAAAAAATTCTTAACTTTTAAAAAAAATGTTTATAAAAAGTAAATACACATTGAAAAGAAGACACATATTTTTTTAATTTAACACATTTAAACCCTCAAACACCCGTTTATTGAATATTCTCTTATTTTTAACGGTCCGCACTAGCAGCAACCCCCCCCCCCCCCCCAACCCACCCCCACCCCTTTTTTTAGAGTTTTTTTTAACTGTTAAGCAGCTTTTTAAAACAGTTAAAATATTTTTGTTTCTGTTTTTTAAAATAGTTATTAAAAGTAAACAATAATTAAAAAAAAAAGCTTTCTTATTAAAAATAGGTTTCTTAAAGTAGATTTTTTATTAAAAATACCGACTCTTATTTTTTATTAAATATTTTTTTTAATATAAAAACAAAAAAGAACCCTTTTAACCTTTTGTTCTCTTGTGTGGGTATGAATTTTGGGCTTACATGTGTGTACGTCTAGTGTTACTCTAAAACATATGTATTGTATTCAATATATTTACTTCTTAATTCGACCCATAAAACATGGAATTCGCATTAGCAAGTGTCCTCCTAATGCCATTATACAATTAGATGAATGCGGACGCAACATGAACCACCAAAAACATATATACCAATTGGATGGGTTGGTTGGTTTTGAGTTTGGTCATTAAATGGACAAGGTATATTTGGTAAGATCTAAATCCGTTCAATTTTGTAACTGGATCATGTTGTGTTGGGATTATGTTTTGTTCGGGTTCGGCTCTGGTCAAGTCGTTTAACCCAAACACGTAAGCTAAAATAATTACTTTATTTCTTAATTGAAAACATATTTTTCTCCACCAAATATCTTATATCTAAATTTAATTTTACTTTATCGGCTTAAAAGTTCATCAGTCTAAAGTTATCTCATATTTATCTCATTAAATTATATGGCATCTACATCAGGCGGATATGTTTGGTTTCCACCTTGATTCGAATGAATTTTAAACGTACAACAATACTCACAAGACACATCACATCATGACATGACACTACACATCACCCTTTTTTCTTGTTATTCGAATGTTATTTGACCAATTGATGTACATGTCACTTTTTTTTGTAATTTCATTATTTCTTCTAGTTTTGGGACAAAATATGGTATAT
Organism: Sambucus nigra; assembly: GCA_949130495.1. Taxonomy (NCBI): domain Eukaryota; kingdom Viridiplantae; phylum Streptophyta; class Magnoliopsida; order Dipsacales; family Adoxaceae; genus Sambucus; species Sambucus nigra. The sequence continues at coordinate 459,472,916 of OX422220.1, forward strand.
CCAAGAAGCACTGCGATACAAACTAATATATGACTGAATATTTGTACCTATTATTAAAGAACACAGATTGTTACTTCCAATATTACTTGACAAAACCTATCTTTGTTTGTTTTATTTATTGGGATTACATAGTTATATAAAATAGGACATATTGTAATATGTATTATGGAAATAGGACAGCAAATATTTTCTTTCCATTTTTAGTCCCTATTTTTTAATAAAGCCGCTGGCACGGACCCATATCCATAAAACGTCAACCAATCACAGCATGCCGCGTCAGGCGATAATTAAAAAATAGGGACTAAAAATGAAAATAAAATGTTTATTTTCTTATATTCATAACCAATATTATTTTAAGTCTTTATTTCGTTTTCAAAAATTGTTTGCGTGTGTTTTTAACATTTAAATGTATGACTTGTAACTAGAATTCATTTTTTTTATCTTCATATTAAAACTGTTTTCACCAATTAATCAATCATTTTTTTTATCTTCATATTAGTTTTTTGCAGCTTTTGGGCATTTTCCCATTACTTTGTCCCCACTAACTTTTGACAGTTTAAATCAACTTCGGGACCAGATTTTTTCAGTGAACTTTTTCCATCTCCTAGAGAGTTTTTGAGAGCTTAATCCTTTCATAAAAAGTTCCCTCGGTGTTTGTTTTTCAAATTGAATTATTCAAAGAACAAAACCAAGTTTACACCCAATTGTTTGTTTTAATCCAAGTTTCTATCTCTCTCTATATATTACATCTTGCTTGGAGAGTTTGTTTGGAACCGGTTTTATCTCTACCATAGAAAAGTGTTTAGGTTTTCTTCTACATCCCACAAAGAAGAAGTCATGTTTGTTTCTCTGGTAATCTCATACGGTGAAAGTTACCGTATGTGGTTGATGGGTTCCTAAAAGTTCGATCGGTGGATTCCGAGACCGCAGTGGAGCTCCGTGGTTATTCGCTAGGCAGAGGTGTGTACAAGAAGGAGCTTCGAGGTTTGGACGGAGTCAAGTCGAGTGTTGTAAGCCTTATTTTCATGTATTTGTAAAACCGTACTTAGTTGATTTAAGGCTAGGTCCATTCAAGGTTTTTTCTCGTTGTGGATTTTTCCGCATACATCGTAGCGTAGTGGTTTATTTATTTATTTTACCTTTTGCAAAATTCACCTTAGAAGCATACTTAGGTAAAAAGATAAAATTTGGTTTAAATCACTACTAACTTAATTTGGTGCAAAATAAAATTTGGGTAAATGTTAATTTAATTCAAGTCATTAATTTTATTTAATAAAATTTGATTTGGCCTAATTTGTAAAAATGGATTAATTATTTTGTTAGGAAAATTTCTAGGCCTTGTCTTAAATTGGTTTAAGTGAATATATTGTTGTTTAATTTAATTTCACTTTGTTTCTATGTTTAATTTTAATTGAAAGATATTAAAATTTGTTGTGTACTTGTGTATTTGAACCATCTCGCTTCCACATCTTTGTAAAAGGAAATTGAATTACTTTTTGGTAAAATTTCAATTTGAGGACCTCATGTTACAACAAGTGGTATCAGAGCAGGGAGCGCTAAGTTATTGCGTTTAGGTCCTTTATGGGCATTTTCGTTTAAAATGGAAAATATGCCTCTTTCAATATTTCCTACGTTTGATGGTTATCTCATGCTTGCACATGACTCTTCTCTTGCCATATGTTATGAGTAATTGCTTGCATATCTCACATACTCTAGCTTTTGTGCATAATGATATATCTTTTGCTAGTTGTATATTTTGTCTATCATTTTTCTAGTTTATGCTTCATAATCAATCACATGCTAGAGTTATGATTTTTGTTTATCTTTTGTATTTTATTCATTCATTTTAATTTGCATTAAATGAAAAATACAAATTGATTTTGGTTTATCTTTTGAGTTAATTTTTGTGGTTGGTGAAAAACTTTGAAAAACTCAAAATGATTTTATTTTTGTGTGTATTTTGGTTTTACACACATTTTGTGGCATATGTTTGTGTTTTGAATCCTCATTTCGCTTCCATGTGACTAGAACTTTTGGTTTGAATTTTAATCCTTAAAATGTTCTTTATCATGCTTACATGGAGTAGTTTAAGTTAGATTTGCTTAATGGATTCGCTTTTATATGCCTCAATTCACACATACACGCGCTCTCTTGAAATTTTAACTTCATATGTATATTTGAGCTTTGTGAGGTGTTCTCTTACCAATCTAGTCATCAATATATTATATGACCTAGGAGGACTAGTGCATGTTAAATTCCATTGCAAGTGAGATTTGTGTGAGATATAAAAGATTAGATATAAAAATGTGCACGGGGAAGGGCTCAGAAGGTAAATATCTTCCTTTATGAGAAAGCCACCGTTTGGAATGGACCTAAAAGAAATACGTGGTCCAAAGGCCTAAAAATAAAATAGGGCATTAAAAAGAAAAATAATTGCCAAGGCCTGGTTTTTATTAATATGTTCATTTTAAAATATATATGCTTATTGAGGGAGATTGGATGGTATATCAACGGTTTGTGCAATGTCTATTTATCCTAGTTGTACTTTCAATGTCATGACTCTATTGATTTGTAGAATCATCAAAGCTCTAGGCTTGTATGCATTGTGTATGTTTGTTCATTGAGTTCAATATATATTGTCACATGAGGTTATATTCAAATGTGATGAAGTTTGTAATCAATTGAGAACTCCGTGAACATATTTTAAGTGATTGGGTCAAAATATAATTGTTGCTAGTTCACACCCCTTCACTTCCGTTTTCGTGTGACACATTTATGCTATAAGAGTGTGGAAAAACTAATGTTATTTAGTTTTGTGTCATTTTGGTGTTTATATCTATATGTGTGTACTTATGCTTAGTTTGAATCTATTGTGTCTACATATATATATGATATTTTGTTACTTTTGAGTCTTTGCCATGATTCGCTAGTTCATTTATGCTTTTAATTCATTTTTGGTATCTATCTTATTGCGAATTTTGTTTCGATATCACATGCTTAGATTACTACAATCAATTGATATCTTTTGTAATTGCATCATAGTTGATATTTATATCCTTATGTGGATTAGTTGAATTTGAGTTGCCCACGTGCTTTAATGTTCTCATCTCTTTTTGCTCTATTGCATGTTTAACTTGTTATCCCATTCTATTTATCCCTTATTTAGTTTAGGGGGTGTATATGCTTTAATTTGGGGAGATAAGTTAATTTTTGATTCTTTAGCTTTTGTCTATTCGTAAACAAAAAGGGGGAGAATGATTGGGGGGGGGGGGGGGGGGGGGGAATGGGCATCTATTCCTATTGTAATCGTATCTTAGTTTGGGAGATTTATCTTAGGGGGAGACGATATTCTAAGTAGGTCATTTATTTGATAAAGGGGAAGAATTAATTAAGGTGGAGTCTTTATTTATATTGCATTTAATATTTTAATATTCCCTATGCGTGTAATGTGTTGCTTAAGTGTGCAAGTATTATAAAGCGGCATCTATTTAAAGTGGAAAAGCGTGTAATTCTAAAGTGGTATTCGAGTCAAGCATTGTACTCTTTATTTTTGGTGGGGTGTTTTTGAGTCTAGTAAGCTTGACGTCCCTTTAGGATTTTGTTTTGGTTTTGTCCTGGAATAGTCAAAGGGGGAGATTTGTAAGGACACAAATTTTCAATTGAGTCTTAATGTAGTGTTGGCTCAATTCCGCACAAAAACATTTGTGTCATAGGATAGTATTGAGTGAGTATCCTCTAAGCCTATGACATGCAAGAGTTGAAGATGTAGCGGCCAAGTATTATAAAGCTTCATCATTGCTGTGTTTCAAGTGCCATGTTTTCTACGTGATCAACATCATATTCCATAGTCTCCAAAAGGTATGAATGTATTTCTATATATATATATATATATATATATATATATATATATATATATATATATAGAAATATATAGGGAGACTTGGAATATGTTTATAAAGGGTGTACTTTTATTTTAATATGAGGTTTATTTTCAGAAGGTTTCTTTAAAACTTTAAAATAAAGTTTATGGGCAAAAAATAAAATTTTGAGCTTTCGGGAAGTTCGTTCGATATTGTCGTTCGAACGAGTTTTTCGTTCGAACGAGAATGTCGTTCGAACGAGGTTTGCCAATGACTTGCCGTTGGAGCTTCGTTAGATAGTTCGTTCGAACGAAATGTAGTTCGTTCGAACGAAATGTCGTTCGAACGAAAATGTCATCCGAACGAGATTTCGGCGGGAACAGTTTTTGCGCATTTTCCCATTACTTTGTCCCCACAAACTTTTGACAGTTTAAATCAAATTCGGGACCAAATTTTTTCAGTGAACTTTTTCCATCTTCTAGAGAGTTTTTGAGAGCTTAATCATTTCATAAAAAGTTCCCTTGGTGTTTTTTTTTTCAAATTGAATTATTCAAAGAACAAAACCAAGTTTACACCCAATTGTTTGTTTTAATCCAAGTTTCTATATATATATATATATATATATATATATATATATACATCTTGCTTGCAGAGTTTGTTTGGCACCGGTTTTATCTCTACTATAGAAGAGTGTTTGGGTTTACTTCTACATCCCACAAAGAAGAAGTCTTGTTTGTTACTTCGACATTCTCATACGGTGAAAGGTACCGTGTGTGGTTGATGGGTTCCTAAAAGTCCGATCAGTGGATTCCGAGACTGCGGTGGAGCTCCGTGGTTATTCTCTAGGCAGAGGTGTATACAAGAAGGAGCGTCAGGGATTGGATGGAGTCAAGTCGAGAGTTGTAAGTCTTACTGTCTTATATTTGTAAAACTGTACTTAGTGGATTTGAGGCTAGGACCGTCCGAGGTTTTATTCCGTTGTGGATTTTTCCTCGTACATCGCGGCGTAGTAGTTTATTTGCTTATTTTATCTTTTGCAAAATTCACCTTAGATTCATGCTTAGGTAAAAAGGTAAAATTTGGTTTAAATCACTACTTACTTAATTTGGTGCAAAATAAAACTTGGGTAAATGTTAATTTAATTCAAGTCATTAATTTTATTGGATAAAATTTGGTTTGCCTAATTTACAAAAATGGATTAATTATTTTGTTAGGCAAATTTCTAGGACTTGTCTTAAATTGGTTTAAGTGAATATTTTGTTGTTTAATTTAATTTCACTTTGTTTCTATGTTTAATTTTAATTGAAAGATATTAAAATTTGTTGTGTACTTGTGTATTTTAACCATCTCGCTTCAGCATCTTTGTAAAAGGAAATTTAATTACTTTTTGGTAAAATTTAAAATTGAGGGCCTCGTGTTACATCACAGTACAAAAATCACGTAACATGAAAATTTTAATTGTCATCTAAATTATGCAATTTATTATTACCATATCACCTAAGTAATAATTATTTTCATTTATTAATTTATATTTTGCTATTAATAAATTATATATAAATATCCAAAATTAGTGCATTTAATTCACTCATAACATCATTTGGTGAACTTTAAATAAAAATGCCAAAGGACTTTTCATTTAGAGAACCTAATTCTTTCCCATACAACCAAGTATATTACTTTGATTGTTTCCTACCTACTACCTAATGACACGGTGTTTTACTTCACATTTTAGATGACTCAAACCCAAGTCCATTTTGTTGGTTATTTACTAAGACATAAAAACTGGCCCTCGGCTGATTTTATCACAATAGTTCTTGAGTTAAAAAATAGAATAACAATACCTACACAAAAACACAACGAATGTAAGGGTTCATTTTTATGTTTCCAATTAAACAAAACATATTCAATAAAACAAATCTGTATTTTTAATAAAAAAAAATAACATTTTAGCTGTTTTAAAAAAAACTTCCAAACATTTTTTATAAAAAAACGTTTATAAAAAGTAAATACATTTACTGTAAAAAAAAAGACTCATATTTTTAATTTAACCCATTCAATCATTCAAATACCCATTTAACCAATATTCTCTTGTTTTTAAAGTTCCGCCCCAACGGCACCCTCACTCCCAAAGTGTTTTTTTTAAAAATTATTTTAAACTTTTTATAAATGTTGAAAAAAAACATATTAATTTTTTAAAAAAAATTCTTAACTTTTTTAGAAAAATGTTTATAAAAAGTAAATGCACATATTGTTAAAAAGACACATATTTTTAATTTAACACATTTAATCCCTAAAACACCCATTTAGCGAATATTTTCTTATTTTTAAAGGTCCGCGCTAGCGGTAACCTCCCCTCCCCTCCCCTTTTTTTAGAGTATTTTTTTTAAAAACTGTTAAGCAGTTTTTTAAAACAGTTAAAATATTTTTGTTTTTGTTTTTTAAAACAGTTATTAAAAGTAAAAAATAATTTTTTTAAAAAAAGCTTTCTTATTAAAAATAGTTTTTTTTAAATAGATTTTTTTATTAGAAATACAGATTCTTATTTTTTATTAAATATTTTTTTTAATATAAAAACAGAAAATGAACCCTTTTAACTTTTTGTCCTCTTGTGTGGGTATGAATTTTGAGTTTATATGTGTGTACGTCTAGTATTACTCTAAAAAATATGTATTGTATCTAATATACTTACTTCTTAACTCGACCCATAAAACATGGAATTCACATTAGCAAGTGCCCTCCTAACGCCATTATACAATTAGATGAATGCGGACGCGACATGAACCACCAAAAAGATATATACCAAATGCATGGGTTGGTTGGTTTTGAGTTTGGTCATTAATTGGACAAGGTATAATTGGTAGGATATAAATCCGTTCAATTTTGTAATTGGATCATGTTGTGTTGGGGTTATGTTTGGTTCGGGTTGGGCTCTGATCAAGTCTGACCAATATTATTTTAAGTCTTTATTTCGTTTTCAAAAATTGTTTGTGTATGTTTTTAACAGTTAAATGTATGACTTGTAACTAGAATTCATTTTTTTTATCTTAATATTAAAACTTTTTTCACCAATTAATCAATCATATACTATACACATTATTTTGTGTATTATCCTTTTTATTTTGTGTACCCTATGCTAAAATGGTGTTGAGGAGTTATTTATTTAAGAGACCATAGATTTTGACGTACAATTTTACATTTGTCACCGTCCTTATATCACCGAACCACCAATATATCCTTAGATTTTTTCAATTTGACTACTTCTTTGCATATGTGGGAAACTGTACTGCTGTGACCAATTATGTATCCAGTTGTTCAATTAACAATTGAGCGATTGGTTAGAGTTGAAAGGTTCCAAATACTCTATTAAACTAATGCTTAAAAAATTGACAGGATAGACTATATAAAGGAATAGCCTTTCCTTAGTAGAGGCATTCAGATATAGTAGTATTGTAGTTTACCAAAAGCCTTCAACTAGCTAAACAAATTTCAAGACTTGGGGAGGCAGCTCTTTAAGTTGCCGGAAATGGCAGATTTTAAGCACCATATGTTGTTTGTGTTGACAATTTGTGTGACAGCTATCAATGTAGCGGCCGACCGCTGGCCTTACATTTATGCTTCACCTCCACCACCACCTTATGTCTATAAATCACCACCACCACCATCGCCATCACCACCACCACCATACATTTATAATTCACACCCACCACCATCGCAGTCACCTCCCCCTCCTTACGTTTACAATTCACCACCACCACCATCTCCGTCCCGACCGCCTCCATACATTTACAAATCCCCACCTCCACCATCTCCGTCACCACCACCTCCATATGTTTACAAATCCCCACCACCACCTACCCCATCACCTCCTCCTCCTTACATCTATAAATCCCCACCACCACCTTCTCCATCACCTCCACCTCCTTACGTGTACAAATCTCCACCACCACCATCTCCTTCTCCACCCTCACCTTACCTGTATAAATCTCCACCACCACCATATCCATCACCCCCTCCTCCATATGTCTACAAGTCACCACCACCGCCGTCTCCTTCACCACCACCACCCTACCAGTATAAGTCTCCGCCTCCTCCATCTCCATCACCACCCCCTCCTTATGTTTACCGTTCACCACCACCACCTTCCCCTTCACTACCTCCACCCTATTATTATAATTCACCACCTCCTCCTTCTCCTTCCCCTCCTCCACCTTACATTTACAAATCACGACCACCTCCGTCTCCTTCACCGCCACCCCCATATGTCTACCAGTCCCCACCTCCACCATCTCCATTGCCACCTCCTCCATATCACTACAAATCTCCACCACCACCTTCTCATTCACCACCTCCACCATACTACTACACATCCTCCCCTCCTCCAATGGGTTACTAAGTTGACCATTTTACTTCTACCTTATTTTTCCGTTTCTCCTTACCACCGAATTGATACTTACTTTATTTTCGGCCCAAACGTGTTAGTAGCGGGAAAATAAAAAACGTGGCATGATTGTTAAGCATGGACTGATGTTTTTTCTTTTATTTGAAAATATATGATGTAATAACCACATTTATTGTTTTTTTAAACTTATCATTGTATGATATGTCAAGTAATAAAATAAAAATGAGTTTGTGCCAACAAATACTCTTTTATTGATGATATTCTTTGGAGGTTCAAAATTTAATCTGACCAAATTAGAAACAAGTGAAATTGTGTGATCAGAACATGTGTTTCCACATGAACTTGCACAGTTATTTTTTTCCTAAAAGATCTGATGAAATCTTATTTGTTAACAAAATGAGAATAAGTTCAATAAAACAAGAATTGTGGCTAATTTTGAGAATTATTTTCACATGTTTATTTGAATTCAAATTTCTTGACCCTCCTCAAAAGCAATAACATGGTCATTGTGGCCATTGATTGCCTGAGACATTTAAATAGTTGTTCTTGTGAAATATTGTATTTTACTGGACATATGGTTTTTAATGTGGAATTCTAAAGTGATGAAAATATGTCTATTCATTACTTGAATATAAATTAATACGTTGGATTGGTTTTTAATCATTCACACCTAATTACCCCTTTTTTTTTTATAAAAACTCGCTATATAATATGATAAAACAAAAATGTGAAAAATGGCATTATGTGGAAGATAATAACTTTAGTCGGGACAAATTTGAAGCTAATGTGGATCATTTGTTACCACATCGATCACTTTTCAGTGTCTTTTTCATTTGAGGATGTCAAAAAAGTTCCTATCACGCGGTAGCTGTTGCAGATGTATCACCACAGTGACTTTTAAAATTAAACTCACAATTCGGAGCTAAAATCAATATCTGAGATTATTTTTAAGGCGATTGTGTTTATTTCTAAATTCCCTATTATTTAATTGGCCAAAGACTTATTTATTAGAAAGATATGAGAAGTCAGCTAATATAAATGACTTGTAAAAATGGCAATGCATTTCATATTTCAAGAAAGATTTCAATAATATTCAAAAGAATTATATTCCAATAAACAAGTTTGCAAAATACAAGGGAATTGTGGTTCCGAATCATTTGTACATAATGGAGATTATTTCATATTTTAATGAAATAGCAGTTTTCGTTAATATATTAGTTTGTCGATGATTTGAGTTGATAAAAATAAGTCACCATTTTATGGAAAACTGATTGTGTAATGTTAAAAATAAAATGAGTGTTTGAATCTGCCACCCATTTAGTATTCATAATTATACTTTTCTCGTCATTTTTTTTCGGCTTTCGACTTTGTTCGTCATTTTTATAGTCCTTCAATGACGAGTAAGGTATGTGAATAACCATTAATACAATACTACTCTCGCAATAGACGATAAATGTGGCTGAATAAACCATAAACCAACATCAACTATACAATTCTAAACAACAAATTTCCACATGTAGCAAAATAGCCTAAATTCCCAAATACAACTACCACAAAATTGATCGGGGAAAATTATAGAACGCTCTGAGAGACGTTATTCGTGTGAAGCATTGAGGATGAGTAATAAAACTATTTTTCAATAAAGGTAACCATAAAAAATCTTTAGGGTTTCCTTTTCACGTGTCTTCTAGTGTTGGGCGATTTTTCTAGTCGTCGTTATGTCTTTTGGAATAAGGAGATGAAAGATTTTCCTATTTGAAATGTTTTAACATATTGATATTTTTTGTATTGCCCACAGGATTATTTAATTGTTTGTTGTTATAATTGTGGACGTTTTGCAAGGATATATCCAATAATTACACGTGTCTTATTTTTGTTGGTTAAGAGGTTTATTTAATACGTGCCCTTTTGATGATTAAGAAACATAAATCTTGGTTTAGAATTCGGCCATCTCTACCCTATAAAAGCCCACACCCTTGTCCATCTTTGGTTCTTGGAGAAAATTTCAGTAGGAAAAAGTTTGAGCACATTAAATGTGAGAAATTGTTAAAGGGGGTAAAGAGGGAGTAACACTAAGTTTTTATTATGATCGTTTAATGAGTACAACACAAACACTATAATGGTTTATGGTACGTTTTTGCTTATTGATTGTTATTATGTTATGTGAGAAACAAAATTCTTCAAGATTGGTTATTGGGGAATTGATAAGCCCATTAAGATTTACATGTGGTATCAAAGTGAGGTTACGAATCATATAAACCCACGACCCATTCCTTTCCATTTGAAGCTCGGTCACTACATTCCCTAAAATAACCCCGAATTTCAAATGTACGTTGAAAAAAGACACTTTGCAAAAGGATATAAATACAATAACACTCAACATACATTCCCGGTCTTTTTGGCATCCACTAAAAGTTAACATTTTTACATCACAAAACTACGCCTTTTAATTTTCGTAGAACCGTTCTCAGCGAACGCCTGAGAATGTTAAATTAATTTAAATCATTAACTGCGAGAAGACACACCTTGGGAAGAGTCATTCTTATCATCAAATTATGTTTCTAAGAAACAAACTTTGAATTGTTCCAATGTTGATCTCTCTCTTGTAACTTCCTTTTCTGTCGTTATAATGCCATGCGTCTGAAAACATAACCCAACACATTTCTCAAAATGCATTATGTATTCGTATATCACATAGGATCCACCCTAATTTACAACCATTTTATGCACTTTGGGAATCCTTTAGGAGATTTCTTTTACGATCATATCATTATTCTTGACATTAGTTTGCGAACAAGAGAAAGAACAAAAATGATGCTTTAGAGATGAGAACCCAAAGAAACCTCTCGTCGCCACCAAATCATCATAGGAAGTGAAGTGATTGTCGGCTCCATCAGAGAAGCGACTGAGTGAATATGAGATCATCTAGAAGAAAATCACAAAACAGAATTGGGGTTGGTATTTTATCAAACACGCTCCCTATGAATAATTTTTCAAATTCCTTAATATTAGTTTTGTTTTCCAGTTCCCTAAGAGAGAATAAATTGAGGATGAGGGTTGCATGGCAGCCCCCAATCATCAACCCCATGTAGATCCTAAACCACCAGACCAAAATGTGTGGAATAGTTCCTTTGCTTCTATGGTTACATCATCATTTTCATGCGGTAAGGATATAGTCTTAAAGGATAACCAACAGTCTTTTTTTCCCAAGAGGATATTGAAACGTGGGCCAACCTTTCGAGCATGCCCTAGTGGGGAAGTTGAAAAACGAGGGTGGTCCCTTATGTGCGTATGTTTCAAATCAAACCAATTTATTATAAAAAATTATCCAACTTTTAATGTGCACAAAACCAAGTTGTGAAAACCCAATTCTTACTTTAAACTAATTTTATCTTGATTAATCATAAACATGCATCTACTTATTAAATCAAGTAAAGTGAAGAACACTCACAACGCCGGATGTACGAGGAAAAAACCCAAAGTGGGAAAACAATCTCGGACGGCCCAAGCTAGACAATCACTATGAACAAAGGTTTTACAAAGATAGATTAGCCTTACTCAATAATTCGATCCCCACGAGTCTTGACCCTACTTCTGATCTTCAACCGTTCTTCAATAGTGCCCATGCAGAAATTCCTTCTTTCACGACACCCGTCCACAACACTCGACTCCACGAATGTCTCGGTGTCCACTGATTGGTTTTGATTCGTTTACGATGTCGAACAAGAAGTCCTTCTCTTTTCTTCACCACATAACCCTGATGTTCAATGATAGAACAAACTTCTTGGTGCAACAAGATCACATAAACATATAAGAATGATAACTCGGATCTTTACAAATTCTAAGGATGTGTTTATGCTTTTTAAACCCTAGAAAACATGTGCAAACACGTACGGTATACTATTTTTCCAGAATGCTCACTTTCGAAACTCTAACGAAAACACGCTTTAAATAACAATTAAGTGTCGCCTCGAAAAATGTGTCATTCGAATGACAAGGCCACATCGTTCACGCTACATAAGATCTCACTCGAACGAGAGCTTATGTCGTTTGAACGACATCGCGTAAGTTTGACTTTTTGTCTTTCTGATTAAAACGTCTCTTTTAAAAGAGATTCAAATTAGTCAAACTCTAGTCTATGTTTATCATAATAAAACGTAGTGTAAACCATTTTAAACACTTTTAAAACATTTAAAAATATTCTTCTTTATAAAAATGCATCCTTATTTTATATAAAAATAATTCTGAGCACCATTAATTATACGCATTCATACCTGAGTGATCTAGGAATGCATTTAATTTTGAAGATGAATAAACTTGCACCAATTAAACTTCGACACGATTAATTCTTTGAAGCTTTGCTGCAACGTCTTCAATTTTCTTTAATACGTTATAGACCAAGTGGGATCGTGACAAAATATAAATCTCCCTATGACATATTACAAACATAGTTTTATTCACGGAATTAAGTAAAAAAATTACAGGGACTCAATTGGAAATTTATGTCCTTACAAATCTCCTCCTTTGACTATTCCGGGACAAAACTAAATCAGTGAAATGCCAAAGTCGGGTCGTCAAGACGTATGATGCCTAAATCCCATCCCATAAACCTAAAATAAAAAATACAGGACACGGACAATTATATGTAGCACTGACAAGCATGAACTATCTGAATGTGATGTACACTTGCAGTCTCAAATCGCTGAAGCATACCTACACACATGAAGTAGACAAGCAAATACCAAGTGAAGTATGGAGGAACAAATAAAACCAATATATATATCCAAATGATACCAAACAATAATAGATACTAATATGAATAAACTCTTAAAAAAATCATTTGTTAAACAATTTGAGCAGCAATATAATGCCAATGTGTAATACCAAGTTGTAAACTATGCAATAAAAAATAAGCTCAAACCTCCCCCTACATCACATACATGTCTCCCCCTTTTTGTCTCGAATAGACAATCTGATGAAAAGGCAAACCAATCAAAATATCTAGCATGAGAATATAAACCAATTTGAACCAATGTGAGATCGCTAGATAATCATGAAACAATCAGCTAAATATGATCAAGAAATGGAAAATCAGTAGCTAGTAAGCCAATGAATCACACAAAAAAAATATAGCAAATTAATCAGGTGTGATAAATGGACTATATGTAAAAAAATAATTTAGAACCAATAAATCCTGCATATAAACCCGTCAGCCCAGAAACACTTCTAGCAGTACCTAAAAAATATACCATAATAACAGTGGATTGCAAACCAATTAGAAGCAAAAATTCAGCCTATTGTTCGAATGAGCCAGGGATGTCGCTCAAACGAAGTGAGGACGTCGCTCGAACGAATGAAAGATGTTTTTCGCGCGACATAGAGATGTCATTTGAACGACTTCTCATGACCTACCAAAATTTCACATTTACACAGAAATATAATATATTATTACCGAGTGAAAATATTTCCAGAAAATAATCAGTGGAAGGTCTTGACTGCAGCAAAACACTGCTAAAACAGAAAGCTTTTAACACAAAATGCAAAAAAAGGATAAAACTAACAAAGTGAGTTACATGCAAACATAGTACCGATATGCTCAAACACGGATATGAAATGAATGGGTGTGAAACTACAACAAATGAGTAACAATTCCAACACATAGAAATGATCAAGAAGCTCTAATTGATAGTGATAAATCATCAAACGTTATCATATCCATATGACAATAAAATTTTGAGCTTAATGAACTAAACATACTTCATGCACACAAATCCAGAATTTTGACGATTCTACAAACAATAGCGTTAAATTGCAATGTTTCAACATTAGGATTCGTTGTGCAAACCCATTAAATTTTTAATCCATCCAAACTCCCTTAATAATATCATATTTTCTTTAGAATGAACTAAACTAATTTGGCCATTTTCTTAACATATTGCATTTTCTTTTGGGCTTTTAAATGGTGGCTTTCACGACGAGTCAGTTTTGAACTCTCGCAGCCATTTTTCGTGAATCACTCATCATTTTTTCAATTCAAATCCTCATAGTAAACAGTTCTTACATGCACACTTCTCCTTGAGTCTACTTACGCATAGATGACAAGATTGAGATAAGAACGCCTCACTAAATTCAAATATGCAAGAGAAGTAAAACGTCCATATAAACTCGTGCATGTGTGCAATGTTGGCATATATACAAAGTCGAATCAAAATGCATATCAACTTCTAAACAGCCACATATAAACAATGGTTAAGATCATTTTAAGCATCTATAATAATGAACAAATGTCCTCGCCACATGGATAATGAAACTATGGGGGGGGGGGGGGGTCCAAGCACACCAATATGACACATCAAACATGTAAACTCAAAAACAAAAACCAACAAGAAAACAAAACTATTTTTGATTTTTAAATTTTTTTATCAAAAACAAAATCTTTTTGTATTTTTCAAATAAAACTCAAATAAGTGAAAAATATAATTCAAAGAGATAAACATGTCATAACACTAGCAAATTATAAACATGATGCAAGGGCTAGCGTATGACAAAACATGCAAGCTACTATCCATAAGAAATAACAAGAGATTAATCATGTGCATGCATGTGAGAATCAACCAACAAGTATTTAGCATCTCCAAAACGGATTTCCTAACCCAAACCGGTGTATACCTAACAAAGCGGGTTTTGGGAACCAATGGGACACTACGTTCAAACTTCCTAGGGTCTTTTCTAAGATCAAAACTAAAACTCGTAAGGTTACCTTTCATACCATAATGCAAACATGTGAACGCGGCGAGGAAAGGGACCTTTAGGTTGACTGTGTGTAATATCCTCGGATGTGGTTGACGCACTAAAACAAACTATGATTTTGGCTTTTACATTCAAACCACTAGAACAAGATAAGATGCTACCATCACAACTCGAGTCATTTAAATAACTTTTTAATTTTAAAACTTTCAACTCAAGCAAAAAATTATACTCCTTAAACTTTCGGGACTCCTTCTTTAAATTATCAACTACCCCTAGACGGTTATCTCGCACCCCCTCAATGTGTGCAAACTTATCCCTAAGAGCCTTTTCTCATGCCACAAAATCATTAATCGAATTATCTTCCTCAACGGCACAAATCCTCTAACTCTTTTTCTAAAACGAGGACTCTATCATCACTCTCCTTTTTTCTCAATTTTAACATATTAAAATCATTAAATAGGGATCTAACCTTCTCACGACAAATATTTCTTTGAATTTGAAACGTTTGCAAATATTCATTCCTATTTTTGAAATCGTAAATTTCTTTCTCCAAAACTTCAATACATATTGCAAACCTTAAATTCAAATGATGTAAATCGTCAAAGCCGAGAGAATCCATTGAGAGGAAACAAACACATGAGAGATAAACAAACACACGGGATCACAAAACAAATAAATTACGTTTTCTATCTCTAATACCAGTTTGAAAAACCTGGGTGGTCCCTTATGTGCATGTGTTTCAAATCAAACCAATTTATTACTAAAAATTATCCACCTTTTAATGTGCACCAAACCAAGTTGTGAAAATCCAATTCTTACTTTAAACCAATTTTATCTTGATTAATCCTAAACATGCATCTAGTGATTAAAGCAAGTAAAGTAAAGAATACTCACAACACTAGATGTACGAGGAAAAAACCCAAAATGGGAAAACAACCTCAGACGGCCCAAGCCATACAATCACTATGAACAAAGGTTTTACAAAGACAGATTACCCTTACTCAATGACTCGATCCCCATGGGTCTTGACGCTCCTTATGATCTTCAACCGTTCTTCAATAGTGCCCACGCAGAAATTCCGTCTTCCACGATACATGTCCCCAACACTCGACTCCACGAATGTCTCGGTGTCCACCGATTGGCTTTGATTCGTCTACGATGTCGAACAAGAAGTCCTTCTCTTTTCTTCACCGCAAAACCCTGATGGTCAATGATAGAACAAACATCTTGGTGCATCAAGATCACGTAACCATATAAGAATGATAATTCGAATCTTTGCAAACTTTGAGGAAGTGTTTATGCTTTGTAAACCTTAGAAAACATGTGCAAACAGATGGTATACAATTTTTTTGGAACGCACACTTTTCAAACTATGACAAAAACACGCTTTAAATAACAATTAAGCGCCGGCGCGAAAAACGTGTCATTCGAACGACAAGGCCACGTCGTTCGCGCGACATAAGATCTCGCTCGAACGAGAGATTATGTCGTTTGAACGACACCGCGTAAGTTTAACTTTTTCACTTTCCGATTAAAACGTCTCGTTTAAAAGAGATCCAAATTATTCAAACTCTATTCCGTGTTTATCAGAATAAAACGTAGTGTAAACCTTTTAAAACACTTTTAAAACATTTGTAAATATTTTTCTTTATAAAATACATCCTTATCTTTTATAAAAACGATTTTGAGCACCATTAATTATAAACATTCATACCTGAGTGATCTCAGAATGCATTTAACTTTGAAGACGAATAAACTTGCACCTATTTAACTTCAGCATAATTAATTCTTTGAATCTTTATTGCAACGTCTTCAATTTTCTTCAATACGTCATAGACCAAGTGGGATCATGACAAAATAAAAATCTCCCTATGACATATTACAAACACACTTTTGTTCACGGGATTAACTCAAAAGAATAGAGGGACTCAAATGGAAATTTTTATCCTTACAAATCTCCTCCTTTGACTATTTCGGGACAAAACCAAATCAGTGAAATGCCTAAGCCGGCCCGTCAAGCCCTATGACGCCTAAATCCCATCCCATATACCCAAAATAAAAAATACAGGATACTAACTAGTATATGTAGCACCGACAAGCATGAACTGTATGAATGTGAAGTAGACTTGAAATCTCGAATCGCTGAAGCATACCTACATACATAAACAGACAAATAAATAGCAAGTGAAGTATGGAGGAACAAATTAAACTAATATAAATATATATATATATATATATATATATATATATATATATATATATATATATATATATATATATATATATATATATCCAAATGATTCCAAATAACAATAGTTACCAATATGAATAAACTCAAAAAAAAATCATTTGTTAAACAATTTGAGCAGCAAAATGATACCAATGTTTAATACCAATTTGTAAACTATTCAATCAAAAACATGCTCAAATCTCCCCCTACATCATATACATCTCTCCCCCTTTTTGTCTCGAATAGACAATCCAGTGAAAAGATAAACCAATCAAAATATCTACTATGAGAATATAAACCAATTTGAACCAATGTGAGATCGCCAGATAATCATGAAACGACCAGCTAAATATGATCAAGAAATTATAAATCAGTAGCTAGTAAACCAATGAATCACACAAAAAATATAGCAAATTAATCAGGTGTGATAAACGGACTATATGCAAACAAATAATTTAGAACCAATAAATCTTACATATAAATCAGTCAGCCCAGAAACACTTCCAGCAATACCTAAAAAATATACCGTAATAACCAGTGGACTGCAACCCAATCAGAAGCAAGAATTTAGCCTATCATTCGAACAACCAGAGACGTCACTCAAACGAAGTGAGGACGTCGCTCGAGCGAAGGACAGATGTTATTCGCGCGACATAGAGACGTCGTTTTAACGACTTCTCACGAATTGCCAAATTTTCACATTTTCTCAGAAATAAAATATATTATTGGCCAGTGAAAAAATTTCTAGAAAAAAATCAGTGGAAGGGCCTGAGAGCAGCAAAACAGTGCTAAAACAAAAAGCTTTTAACACAAAATGCAAAAAATGAATAAAACTAACAATATGAGTTACATGCAAACTTAGTACAGATATCCTCAAACATGGATATGAAATGAATGGTCGTGAAACTACAACAAATGAGTCACAATTCCAACACATCGAAACGATCAAGAAGCTCTAATTGATAGCGATTCTACAAACAATAGCGTTAAATTGCAATGTTTTAACATTAGGATTAGGTGTGCAAAACCGTTAAATTTTTAATCCATCCAAACTCCCTTAATAATATCATATTTTCTTTGGAATGAACTAAACTAATTTGGCCCTTTTCATAATATATTGCATTTTCTTTTGGGCTCTTTTAAATGGTGTCCTTCACGACGAGCCAATTTTGAACCCTCGCAGCCATTTCCCGTGAATCACTCATCATTTTTTCAATTCAAATCCTCACGGTAAATGGTTCTTACATGCACACTTCTCCTTAAGTCTACTTACGCATAGATGACAAGACTGAGATAAGAACGCCTCACCAAATTCAAATAAGCAAGAGAAGTCAAACATCCATATAAACTCGTGCATGTGTGTAATGTTGGCATATATACAAAATCGAATAAGAATGCATATCAACTTCGAAACAACCACAGATAAACAATGGTTAAGATCATTTTAAGCATCGATAATAATGACCAAATGTACTAGCCACATGGATAATGAATTGATTGGGGGGGGGGGGGGGGGGTCCATGCACACCAATATGCCGCATCAAACATGTAAACTCAAAAACAAAAACCAACAAGAAAACAAAATTATTTTCGATTTTTCAAAAAAATTCTCAAAAACAAAATCTTTTTGTCGTTTTCAAATAAGACTCAAACAAGTGAAAAATATAATACAAAGAGATAAACATGTCATAATACTAGAAAATTATAAACATGATGCAAGGTCTAGCATATGACAAAACATGCAAGTTACTGTCCATAAGAAATAGCAAGGGATGAATCATGTGCGTGCATGTGAGAATGAACCAACGAAGTATTTAGCATCTCCGAAATGGATTTCCTAACACAAAGCGAGTTTTGGGAACCAATGGGACACTACGTTTAAACATCCTAGGGTCTTTTCTAAGATTAAAACAAAAACTCCTAAGGTGACCTTTCCTACCACAATGCGAACATGTGAAAACACGACGAGGAACGGGACCTTTAGGTTGACCTTTTCTAATACCCTCAAATGTGGTTGACGCTCAAAAACAAAATATGGTTTTGGCTTTTACATTCAAACCACTAGAACAAGATAAGATGTTACCATCACAACTCGAGTCATTTAAATCATTTTTTAACTTCAATTCTTTTGACTCAAGCAAACAATTAGACTCCTCAAACTTTCAGGACTCCTTTAAATTATCAATTACCCCTAGAAGGTTATCTCGCTCCCCCTCAATGTGAGTAAACTTATCCCTAAGAGCATTTTCTCGTACCACAAAATCATTAATTGAATTATTTTCCTCAACGACACAAACTTTAGAATTTTTTAAATCCTCTAACTCTTTTTCTAAAACGAGGACTCTATCATCACTCTCCTTTTTGCTCAATTTTAACATATTAAAATCATTAAACAATGAACTAAACTTCTCACGATAAACATCTCTTTGAATTTGAAACGTTTGCAAATAATCAATCCTATTTTTGAAACCATAATTTTCTTTCTCCAAAACTTCAATACGTTTTGTAAACTTTAAATTCAAACGATGTAAATCATCAAATCTTAGAGAATACATAAAGAGGAAACAAACACAAGAGAGATAAATAAACAAACGGGATCACAAAATAAATAAATTATGTTTGCTAGCTCTGATACCAATTTGAAAAACATGGGCGGTCCCTTATGTGTGTGTGTTTCAAATCAAACCAATTTATTACCAAAAATTATCCAACTTTTAATATGCACCAATCCAAGTTGTGAAAACCCGATTCTCACTTCAAACCAATTTTAACTTGATTAATCCTAAACATGCATCTAGTGATTAAAGCAAATAAAGTAAAGAATACTCACAACGCCGTATGTACGAGGAAAACACTCAAAACGGGAAAACAACCTCGGAAGGCCCAAGCCAGACAATCACTATGAACAAAAGTTTTACAAAGACTCGATCTCCAAGGGTCTTGATGCTTCTTTTGATCTTCAACCATTCTTTAATAGTGCCCACGCAGAAATTCCGTCTTCCACGATACCTATCCACAACACTCGACTCCACGAATGTCTCGGTGTCCACCGATTGGCTTTGATTCGTCTACGATGTCGAACAAGAAGTCCTTCTCTTTTCTTCACCATAAAACCCCAATGTTCAATGATAGAATAAACTTCTTGATGCCGCAAGATCACGTAAACATATAAGAATGATAACTCATATCTCTGCAAACTTTAAGGATGCGTTTATTCTTTTAAACCTTAGAAAACATGTGCAAACACTTACTGGATGGTATACTATTTTTCAAAATGCACACTTTTGAAACTCTGACGAAAACACACTTTAAATAACAATTAAGCGTCGCCTCGAAAAACGTGTTGTTCAAATGACAAGGCCACGTCGTTCTCGCGACATAAGATCTCGCTCGAACGAGAGCTTATGTCGTTTGAACGACAACGATTAAGTTTGGCTTTTTGACTTTCTGATTAAAACGTGTCTTTTAAAAGAGATCCAAATTAGTCAAACTCTATTCTGTGTTTATCAGAATAAAACGTAGTGTAAACCGTTTGAAACACTTTTAAAATATTTTTCTTTATAAAAATACATCCATATCTTTTATAAAAACAATTTCAAGCACCATTAAATATACGCTTTCATACCTGAGTGATCTCGGAATGCCTTTAACTTTAAAGATGAATAAACTTGCACCAATTAAACTTCGGCATGATTAATTCTTTGAAACTTTGCCGCAACGTCTTCAATTTTTTTCAATACGTCATAGACCAAGGAGATCGTGACAAAATAAAAATCTCCAAATGAAATAGTACAAACACAATTTTTTTCACGAAATTAAGTCAAAATAATATAGGGACTCAATAGGAAATTTATGTCCTTACAGAAGTTCTCCCATGGTAGACCATCAATGGAGGTGATTAGAAAGATTTTCCAAACTTTTTCTCTCAAGACATCTCTCACTATTGGATTAATCGACCACAAACACAAACGTATCACATTGAATCATGAAGAGGACTTTGCAAGATTTTGGATGAGGGAGTCTTGGTAAATAGGTAAGTACCTTATGAAAATTTTCCAGTGGTCTCCAAAATTTAGACTGGACGTGGAGAGTAGTATTTCTTCTATCTGGATTGCTTTCCCTCAATTACCCATCCATTTTTTCTCTAACCCTTCTCTATATTCCATTTCTCAACTTGTGGGAACTCCTTTGAGAATGGACAATTCCACAGCTGAAATATATTGCCCTAGTCTGGCTAGAGTCTGTGTTGAGGTGGACTTATTAAAAGAATTACCCAAGAGGGTTTGGATAGGATGCGAAACTAAGGGATTCTGACAAGAAATCGCTTATGAAGAACTGCCTTTGTACCACTCCTTCTACTTCAAGAAAGGCCACAAAAGAGAGCATATGCTTATTTAAAATGGGTACTAAAGATGTGAATAACTAGGTTCATCAGGTGGACAAGGCTAAAGCAAAAGGCCAAACCAATGATATTGGTACAAGAAAACCCATCTTGGACCAAATAATGGCCAATAAAGATAAGCAGCCCGCTATTGTTGACCTCTGTGATGAGGTGGAAGGTGGTGAAAAAAATGAACAATACTTATCAAGTGCAGCTCGTCAAGGATGTTACTACAGGTACGCTAAAACATGGGTCTGATCCAGTAAGTCTACAGGCTTTGGGAATTCCTCCAAAGAGTAATTCGGGTACCAAGATTCCTGTTCAGATGGCCAGTGAGAGAAACCTCAATTACAATACGGCGCCATAAATATTTGAAGCTAGTTTTTTTAAGATTCAAAACACCCAAGTTGTTAAACTCCTCTCTTCTGGTGCAACGAATTTGAAAACCTCCTCGAAATATGTGGGGGAATCGAAAAGGTCCAAAGTTCTGAAATAATTAGCAGAGCAGATCCTCCCTTTTTTTCGGAGAATGAAAAATATCAAGCGGATAATATCTTCGCTTCATATAAGAATACCTCCTTGAAGTTTGAGACGTCAACAACTTTAGGCCAGGTGGCTACACTAGGTGGTGTTAATATTAATAATAGGTCTGGAAAATCAACCCAAAGTAGTGGAGGAAAGTAGTGGAGGAAAAGATCAAGACCATGGAATTACTGTTCAAAAAGATAGTTTTTATTTAGGGGAAAAAGATGATTCTTCAAATGACTCTTATGATGATATGCCTCCGTTAGAAGATATTTCAAGTTTAAATGAGGTTTTATATTGTCATATAGTTAAGGAAGAAGAGATTGAAGATAGTCAGGGATTGAGGTTATATGTTGAGATCCCAAAAAATGATGCCCTAGTTCACGCTATCACTGAAGAATCGTTTGGAAGAAAAAGTTGAAAAAATATAAATCTTATTGAAGTGAGTAATTCCTTTGATGTATTTGACAAATCGAAAGAGTCATCAAATTTCAAAGGATCCAAAAATTCTAAAATGGATTCTTTTCCGGCCTTAACGAAGGAGGAGAAATCTGCGCTTACATATAATTTACGGCATTCTTCGCCCCATTCAAGAGTTCGTAAATTTTCATAATTTATTTTTTATCGTTGGAAGATCCGTAGGAGAGGCTGTTTCTCCTTTTGTTTATAAATAATTTTTCTTATTAAAAAAAATTATATTTTCTTTAAAGAAAAAAAGAATAAACTAATTTCCATATTATCTTCAAAGTTTAAGGCATGCCATGTAATTTTTTTGCCATATGACTGAATTTGTATGCCATGTAATTTATTTGTGTCGCTTGTTATATTTAATTAATATTTGTAATTAATTAAGTTGGACGATATGTGGTTACGTGTGAAATGAATATGTATGTGTTTTAGGTTACATTTTGGGGTATTAGGGTGAGTTATGAGGTACTGCCATTTGTAGCGGGCTCTATAATGATATGGAGGCCTGATTTTTTTTTTTTTTTTTTTTTGTAATTTGGACACGAGGGATATGTATGCTCTTAGGCTAATTATGTAGAAACCTTGGGATTCGATTCATATTTATATATGGTGGGTCGATGGTTATTGTATATTCTCGTGGACCTTGTGGAATTTGTTGGAAATTAATGGGGAGAATTTGGAATTTTGGAGAAATTTCGAGGTTCAAATGAGAATGAGAGTCGTTCGAACGAGATCCCAATCTCGTTTGAACGAAGACCCTTTGGTTTGAACGAGAAGTTCATTTCGTTTGAAATAGGTTTCTAACAAAGGTGGAACGAACCTCCACTGCCTTAGATTTTACCCTCGTTAGTATGTCGTTCGAACGCCTAGTTGCGGGTCTCCAAATATGCCCGAATCACTACCCAAATTAGTCCAAAAATTATTCCAAAGGTATGCTATGGGCACATTCCAAAGTACTCAACATATATATTCGGGCCTCCTTATCACTATAGTTAAGATCAAAATAATAATACCTCATAACGTACGGTAATACCTTACAACATAAAATGAAATGCACAACTCAATTATTTTAGTAGTAACCGCACGTTGTTAATTCTCATATAATTAATTACACCGGTTAATTACTTTTAACATTCAGTACAAAAATCACACAACATGCAAAATTTAATTATCATCTAAATTATGCAATTTATTATTATCATATCACATAAGTAATAATTATTCTCATTTATTAATTTATTTCTTGCAATTAATAAATTATATATAATAACCCAAAATTAGGGCATTTAATTCACTCATAACATGTTCAAGTCATTAACCATGTTTACTTATTCGACGTTATTAAACCATTGGATAAATACACATAAATTATGAAGTTTCAAAGAAAAAGAAAATAAATGCAAAACACGAACTGAAAATAATAATAAACAACAATGTGTCGATATACATTTTTTTAACCTCACGTTACCTAAAAATTCAGCCACTTTTCGTTGTGTTTTTTTTATATTATTCATTCATTCTTTAGGACAATTAGTGTTTAGTCACTAGAAGAATAGTACATTTTGCACTTAATACGGCATATTTTTTATGTTCCCAAATGATCCTAGTCGACTAGTTCTGCACAAGCTCGTGCTTTTCTTGAAATTTGGTTGGTAAAAACATTAGAAAAAGTCAATTTAAAAAATACAATATACTTGTAAAAAATTCCATTAAACTTTTAGGAAACATTGAATAGGCAAAAAATGTCAGTCAAGATTTGATGATTAACGAAGCTCGAAATTCTAAACGTACAACTAATAATGTCAATGAATGACCACCTCAAATATAATTTAAGTTCTTCTACCCCTTGATCCAAATCTCATAAATTTTTGTAATCCAGAGTTAGGCCCTATGTTTAAAATAAATAGATCCTATGTTGCATTTATATATTGTATTATAAGATTGGGTACGCTGTGATTAAAGGTGACATTGTGGGCTTTGGTATTTGGGTTGTGTTCTCACTTTTATAGTTAGTTATATCCCTACCGGTTTTAATTATTTATTTCATACTTATTAGTCAAGAGATATAGACATTAAATATGCTTTATACCTTGGGTTGGGACATGCCCGTAGATTTTAATTTAGGTGAAGGTTGAGGTATTCATTACACGTGAGAGCTAACGAGATGACTTGTTTTTGAAATTGAATCGCATGATTATCATTGTTGATATGGAAGATATTTGAAGAAAACTTTACGACGCTGGCCTAATTTATATAAAAATTATTTTTTAGGGTACATAGACTGGATCCGCATGACTGAGAAAATTCAGACTTGCAGCTCAACTTGCACTCTAGTTTTCTTTCAAGTTGATTCTTAGCCTAGGTTGCTATTTACTATTTTTTTTCCCAAAAAGAAATGCGTTTATTTATATACAAATAGGAGGAATAACCCCTCCGAGGTGTCTCTTACAATAGCTACGAAATTTTTTAAAAAAATTATTGAAGACTCTCTAACCCAAAATAAGAAAAATAACCAGATACTGAAAAAAATTACGAGATCTTGATCGAGAGTTCCGAAGGCCGTTGGTAATATTTAGTAGAACGAACGAACCTCCACTGCCGTAGACTTTTACCCTCGTTCGTATGTCCTTCGAACGCCTAGTTGTGGGCCTCAAAATGTGCCCAGATCACAACCCAAATTAGTACAAAACTTATTCCAATTGTATACCTACGCCCTGGGCCCATTCCAAACTACTGAACATATATCTTTGGGCCTCTGTATCACTCTATTTCTGATCAAAATAATAATACCTCCTAACGTATGGTAATACCTTACAACATAAAATAAAATGCACAACTCAATTATTTTACTAGTAACCGCACATAGTTAATACTCATATTATTAATTACAGTGGTTAATCAATTATAACATTCAGTACAAAAAACACATAACAAGAAAATTTTAACTGTCATCTAAATTATGGAATTTATTATTACCGTATCACATAAGTAATAATTATTTTCATTTATTAATTTATTTGTTGCAATTAATAAATTATATATAAATACCAAAAATTAGTGCATTTAATTCACTCATAACATCTTCAAGTCATTTACCATGTTTACCCATTGGACATTATTACACCAATGGATAAACACACATAACTTATGAAGCTTCAAAGAAAATAAAATAAATGCAAAACGCAAACTGAAAATAATAACAAACAATCCTGTGTCGATACACATTTTAGGTACTTCACTTTACCTTACAATTGAACCACTTTTTATTGTTTTTTTTAATTAGTCATTCATTCTTTGGGATAATTAGTATTTAGTTAATGGAAGCAAAGTACATTATGCACTTAATATGAGTTATTTTTTTTTATATTCCAATAAGTTCCTAGTTTATTTTTTGACATACATTATTTGAATATAGGATTAAAAACAATGAAACAATGTTTTTGAGTCTTTCATACGAAGATATAATTTTTGAAGAAAATAAAAAAATATATATTAAACTCTAAATAAAAAAATGTCAAAGGACTTTTCATTTAGTGAACCTAATTCTTTCCATTTTGTTGGTTATTTACTAAGTCATAAAAACTGGCCCTCAGCTGATTTTATCACAATAGTTCTTGAGTTAAAAAATAGAATAACAATACCTACACAAAAAGACAAAAAAAAAGGGGTCATATTTATGTTTATGATTTAAAAAAACATATTTAATAAAAATAAAAATCTGTATTTTTAATTAAAAAAATAACATTTTAACAGTTTTAAAAAAAACTTCCTAATTTTTCTTTTAAAATGTTTATAAAAAGTAAATTCATTTACTGTAAAAAAGACACATATTTTTTATTTAACCCATTCAATCCCTGAAATACCCATTTAGCCAATATTATCTTATTTTTAAAGGTCCGCGCGAGCAGCACCCCCACCCCCAAAGTGTATTTTTTTAATTGTTTTTAACTTTTTATAACTGTTAAATTAACTGTTTTAAAAAAAATTCTTAACTTTTAAAAAAAATGTTTATAAAAAGTAAATACACATTGAAAAAAAGACACATATTTTTTTTAATTTAACACATTTAAACCCATCAAACACCCGTTTATTGAATATTCTCTTATTTTTAACGGTCCGCACTACCAGCAACCTCCCCCTCCCCCCCCCCCCCCCCCAACCCACCCCCACCCCTTTTTTTAGAGTTTTTTTTAACTGTTAAGCAGCTTTTTAAAACAGTTAAAATATTTTTGTTTATGTTTTTTAAAATAGTTATTAAAAGTAAACAATAACTAAAAAAAAAGCTTTCTTATTAAAAATAGGTTTCTTAAAGTAGATTTTTTATTAAAAATACGGACTCTTATTTTTTATTAAATATTTTTTTTAATATAAAAACAAAAAAGAACCCTTTTAACCTTTTGTTCTCTTGTGTGGGTATGAATTTTGGGCTTATATGTGTGTACGTCTAGTGTTACTCTAAAACATATGTATTGTATTCAATATATTTACTTCTTAATTCGACCCATAAAACATGGAATTCGCATTAGCAAGTGTCCTCCTAATGCCATTATACAATTAGATGAATGCGGACGCGACATGAACCACCAAAAACATATATACCAATTGGATGGGTTGGTTGGTTTTGAGTTTGGTCATTAAATGGACAAGGTATATTTGGTAAGATCTAAATCCGTTCAATTTTGTAACTGGATCATGTTGTGTTGGGATTATGTTTGGTTCGGGTTCGGCTGTGGTCAAGTCGTTTAACCCAAACACGTAAGCTAAAATAATTACTTTATTTCTTAATTGAAAACATATTTTTGTCCACCAAATATCTTATATCTAAATTTAATTTTACTTTATCGGCTTAAAAGTTCATCAGTCTAAAGTTATCTCATATTTATCTCATTAAATTATATGGTATCTACATCAGGCGGATATGTTTTTCCACCTCGATTCGAATGAATTTTAATCGTACAACAATACTCACAAGACACATCACATCACGACATGACACTACACATCACCCTTTTTTTTGTAATTCGAATGTTATTTGACCAATTAATGTACATGTCACTTTTTTTTGTAATTTCATTATTTCTTCTAGTTTTGGGACAAAATATGGTATATCCAAGAAGCACTGCGATACAAACTAATATATGACTGAATATTTGTACCTATTATTAAAGAACACAGATTGTTACTTCCAATATTACTTGACAAGATCTATCTTTGTTTGTTTTATTTATTGGGATTACATAGTTATATAAAATAGGACATATTGTAATATGTATTATGGAAATACGACAACAAATATTTTCTTTCCATTTTTAGTCCCTATTTTTTAATAAAGCGACCCATATCCATAAAACGTCAACCAATCACAGCATGACACGTCAGGCGATAATTTAAAAATAGGTACTAAAAATGAAAATAAAATGTTTATTTCCCCATATTCATAACCAATATTATTTTAAGTCTTTATTTCGTTTTCAAAAATTGTTTGCGTGTGTTTTTAACATTTAAATATATGACTTGTAACTAGAATTCATTTTTTTTTTATCTTCATATTAAAACTTTTTTCACCAATTAATCAATCATTTTTCTTTATCTTCATATTAGTTTTTTGCAACTTTTGGGCATTTTCCCATTACTTTGTCCCCACTAACTTTTGACAGTTTAAATCAACTTCGGGACCAGATTTTTTCAGTGAACTTTTTCCATCTCCTAGAGAGTTTTTGAGAGCTTAATCCTTTCATAAAAAGTTCCCTCGGTGTTTGTTTTTCAAATTGAATTATTCAAAGAACAAAATCAAGTTTACACCCAATTGTTTGTTTTAATACAAGTTTCTATCTCTCTCTATATATATACATCTTGCTTGGAGAGTTTGTTTGGAACCGATTTTATCTTTACCATAGAAGAGTGTTTAGGTTTTCTTCTACATCCCACAAAGAAGAAGTCATGTTTGTTTCTCTGGTAATCTCATACGGTGAAAGGCACCGTGTGTGGTTGATGGGTTCCTAAAAGTTTGATCGGTGGATTCCGAGACCGCGGTGGAGCTCCGTGGTTATTCGCTAGGCAGAGGTGTGTACAAGAAGGAGCGTCGAGGTTTGGACGGAGTCAAGTCGAGTGTTGTAAGCCTTATTTTCATGTATTTGTAAAACCGTACTTAGTGGATTTAAGGTTAGGGCCATTCAAGGTTTTTTTTCGTTGTGGATTTTTCCGCGTACATCGCAGCGTAGTGGTTTATTTATTTATTTTATCTTTTGCAAAATTCACCTTAGAAGCATACTTAGGTAAAAAGATAAAATTTGGTTTAAATCACTACTAACTTAATTTGGTGCAAAATAAAATTTGGGTAAATGTTAATTTAATTCAAGTCATTAATTTTATTTAATAAAATTTGATTTGGCCTAATTTGTAAAAATGGATTACTTATTTTGTAAGGAAAATTTCTAGGCCTTGTCTTAAATTGGTTTAAGTGAATATTTTGTTGTTTAATTTAATTTCACTTTGTTTCTATGTTTAATTTTAATTGAAAGATATTAAAATTTGTTGTGTACTTGTGTATTTGAACCATCTCGCTTCCACATCTTTGTAAAAGGAAATTGAATTACTTTTTGGTAAAATTTCAATTTGAGGACCTCATGTTACAACAAGTGGTATCAGAGCAGGGAGCGCTAAGTTATTGCGTTTAGGTCCTTTATGGGCATTTTCGTTTAAAATGGAAAATATGCCTCTCTCAATATTTCCTACGTTTGATGGTTTTCTCATGCTTGCACATGACTCTTCTCTTGCCATATGTTATGAGAAATTGCTTGCATATCTCACATACTCTAGCTTTTGTGCATAATGATATATCTTTTGCTAGTTGTATATTTTGTCTATCATTTTTCTAGTCTATGCTTCATAATCAATCACATGCTAGAGTTATAATTTTTGTTTATCTTTTGTATTTTATTCATTCATTTTAATTTCCATTAAATGAAAAATACAAATTGATTTTGGTTTATCTTTTGAGTTAATTTTTGTGGTTGGTGAAAAACTTTGAAAAACTCAAAATGATTTTATTTTTGTGTGTATTTTGGTTTTACACACATTTTGTGGCATATGTTTGTGTTTTGAATCCTCATTTCGCTTCCATGTGACTAGAACTTTTGGTTTGAATTTTAATCCTTAAAATGTTCTTTATCATGCTTACATGGAGTAGTTTAAGTTACACTTGCTTAATGGATTCGCTTTTATATGCCTCAATTCACACATACACGTGCTCTCTTGAAATTTTAACTTCATATGTATATTTGAGCTTTGTGAGGTGTTCTCCTACCAATCTAGTCATCTATATATTATATGACCTAGGAGGACTAGTGCATGTTAAAATCCATTGCACGTGAGATTTGTGTGAGATATAAAAGATTAGATATAAAAATGTGCACGGGGAAGGGCTCAGAAGGTAAATATCATCCTTTATGAGAAAGCCACCGTTTGGAATGGTCCTAAAAAAAATATGTGGTCCAAAGGCCTAAAAATAAAATAGGGCATTAAAAAGAAAAATAATTGCCAAGGCCTAGTTTTTATTGATATATTCATTCCAAAATATATATGCTTATTGAGGGAGATTAGATGGTATATCAACGGTTTGCACAATGTCCGTTTATCCTAGTTGTACTTTCAATGTCATGACTCTATTGGTTTGTAGAATCATCAAAACTCTATGCTTGTATGCCTTGTGTATGTTTGTTCATTGAGTTCAATATTTATTGTCACATGAGGTTATATTCAAATTTGATGAAGTTTGCAATCAATTGAGAACTCCGTGAACATATTTTAAGTGATTGGGTCAAAATTTAATTATTGTTAGTTCACACCCCTTCACTTTCGTTTTCGTGTGACACATTTCTGCTATAAGATTGTGAAAAAACTTATGTTATTTAGTTTTGTGTCATTTTGGTATTTATATCTATATGTGTGTACTTATGCTTAGTTTGAATCTATTGTATATACATATATATATGATATTTTGTTGTTTTTGAGTCTTTGCCATGATTTGCTAGTTCATTTATGCTTTTAATTCATTTTTGGTATCTATCTTGTTGCGAATTTTGTTTCGATATCACATGCTTAGATTACTACAATCAATTGATATATATTGTTATCGCATCATAATTGATATTTATATCTTTATGTGGATTTGTTGAATTTGAATTGCCCACGTGCTTTAATGTTCTCATCCCTTTTTTCTCTATTGCATGTTTAACTTGTTATCCAATTTTATTTACCCATTGTTTAGTTTAGGGGGTGTATGCTTTAATTTGGGGAGATAAGTTAATTTTTTATTCTTTAGCCTTTGTCTATTCCTGAACAAAAAGGGGGAGAATGATAGGGGGGGGGGGGGGGGAATGGTATCTATTCCTATTGTAATCGTATCTTAGTTTAGGAGATTTATCTTAGGGGGGAGACGTCTTTCTAAGTAGGTCATTTATTTGATAAAGGTGGAGAATTAATTAAGGGGGAGTCATTATTTAAATTGCATCTAATATTTTAATATTCCCTATACGTGTAATGTGTTGCTTAAGTGTTCAGGTATTGTAAAGCGGCATCTATTTAAAGTGGCAAAGCTTTTAATTCTAAAGTGTTATTAGAGTCAAGAATTGTTCTCTTTATTTTGGGTTGGGTGTTTTTTAGTCTAGTAAGCTTGAAGGCCCTTTAGGATTTTGTTTTGGTTTTGTCCCGGAATAGCCAAAGGGGGAGATTTTTAAGGACACAATTTTCCAATTGAGTCTTAATGTAGTGTTGGCTCAATTCTGGACAAAAACATTTGTGTCATAGGATAGTATTGAGTGAGTATCCTCCAAGACTATGACACGCAAGAGTTGAAGATGTAGTGGCCAAGTCTTATAAAGCTTCATCATTGCCGTGTTTCAAGTGCCATGTTTTCTACGTCATCAACATCATATTCCATAGTCTCCAAAAGGTATGAATGCATTTCAATATATATATATAGGGAGACTTGGAATATGTTTATAGAGGGTGTACTTTTATTTTAATCTGAGGTTTATTTTCAGAAGGTTTCTTTAAAACTTTAAAATAAAGTTTCTGGGCAAAAAATATAATTTTGAGCTTTCTGGAAGTTCGTTCGATATTGTTGTTCGAATGAGGTTTGCTAACGAGTTGCCACTGGAACTTCGTTAGATAGTTCGTTAGAACGAAATGTCGTTCGAACGAGATTTCGGTGGGAACAGGTTTTTGCAGTTTTTGGGCATTTTCCCACTACTTTGTCCCTACTAACTTTTGACATTTAAATCAACTTCGGGACCAGATTTTTTCAGTGAACTTTTTTCATCTTCTAGAGAGTTTTTGAGAGCTTAATCCTTTCATAAAAAGTTCCCTTGGAGTTTGTTTCTCAAATTAAATTATTCAAAGAACAAAACCAAGTTTACACCCAATTGTTTGTTTTAATCCAAGTTTCTATCTATATATATAAGTTTATTTCTACATCCCACAAAGAAGAAGTCTTGTTTGTTACTCCGACATTCACATACGGTGAAAGGCACCGTGTGTGGTTGATGGGTTCCTAAAAGTCCGATCGGTGGATTTCCAGACAGCGATGGAGCTCCGTAGTTATTCGCTTGGCAGAGGTGTATACAAAAAGGAGCGTCGGGGCTTGGACGGAGTCAAGTCGAGTGTTGTAAATCTTACTGTCTTGTATTTGTAAAACCGTACTTAGTGGATTTGAGGTTATGGTCGTTCGAGGTTTTATTCCGTTGTGGGTTTTTCCTCGTACATCGCGGCGTAGTGGTTTATTTGTTTATTTTTTCTTTTGCAAAATTCACCTTAGATGCATGCTTAGGTAAAAAGGTAAAATTTGGTTTAAATCACTACTTACTTAATTTGGTGCAAAATAAAATTTGGGTAATTGTTAATTTAATTCAAGTCATTAATTTATTGGATAAAATTTGGTATGGCCTAATTTGCAAAAATGGATTAATTATTTTGTTAGGCAAATTTCTAGGACTTGTCTTAAATTGGTTTGAGTGAATATTTTTTTGTTTAATTTAATTTCACTTTGTTTCTGTGTTTAATTTTATTTGAAAGATGTTAAAATTTGTTGTGTACTTGTGTATTTGAACTATCTCGCTTCAGCATCTTTGTAAAAGGAAATTGAATTACTTTTTGGTAAAATTTAAAATTGAGGGTCTCGTGTTACAACACAGTACAAAAATCACATAACATGGAAATTTCAATTGTCATCTAAATTATGCAATTTATTATTACCATATCACCTAAGTAATAATTATTTTCATTTATTAATTATTTGTTGCTATTAATAAATTATATATAAATGGCCCAAATTAGTGCATTTAATTCACTCATAACATCATTTAGTGAACTTTAAATAAAAATGTCAAAGGACTTTTCATTTAGTGAACCTAATTCTTTCCAATACAAACAAGTATATGACTTTCATTGTTTCCTACCTACTACCTAATGACACGGTGTTTTACTTCACATTTTAGATGACTAAAACCCAAGTATGTGTCCATTTCGTTGGTTATTTACTAAGTCATAAAAACTGGCCCCTCCGCTGATTTTATCACAATAGTTCTTGAGTTAAAAAATAGAATAACAATACCTACTGAGAAAGACAAGAAATTAAAGGGTTCATTTTTATGTTTCCAATTAAATAAAACATATTTAATAAAAAAAAAATATCTGTATTTTTAATAAAAAAAATATCTGTATTTTTAATTAAAAAAAAAGATTTTAACTGTTTTTAAAAAAAAAACTTCCTAACTTTTTTTTAAAATAAATGTTTATAAAAAGTAAATACATTTACTGTAAAAAAGACTCATATTTTTAATTTAACCCATTCAATCCCTCATATACCCATTCAACCAATATTTTCTTGTTTTTAAAGGTCCGCGCCAGCGGCACCCCCACTCCCAAAGTCTTTTTTTTATAATTATTTTTAACTTTTTGTAACTGTTGACAAAAAACATTTTATTTTTTTTAAAAAAATTCTTAAATTTTAAAAAAAAATGTTTATAAAAAGTAAATACACATATTGTTAAAAAGACACGTATTTTTAATTTAACACATTTAATCCCTAAAACACTCATTTAGCGAATATTCTCTTATTTTTAAAGGTCCGTGCTAGCGGTAACCTCCCCTCCCCCTTTTTTAGAGTATTTTTTTAAAACTGTTGAGCAGTTTTTTAAAACAGTTAAAATATTTTTGTTTTTCTTTTTTAAAACAGTTATTAAAAGTAAAAAAAAAATTAAAATTTCTTATTAAAAATGGTTTTTTTTTAAATAGATTTTTTTATTAGAAATACAGATTCTTATTTTTTGCTAAATAATTTTTTTAATATAAAAACAAAAATGAACCCTTTTAACTTTTTGTCCTCTTGTGTGGGTATGAATTTTGAGTTTATATGTGTGTACGTCTAGTATTACTCTAAAAAATATGTATTGTATCCAATATACTTACTTCTTAACTCGACCCATAAAAATGGAATTCACATTAGCAAGTGTCCTCCTAACGCCATTACACAATTAGATGAACGCGAACGCGACATGAACCACCAAAAAGATATATTCCAAATGGATGGGTTGGCTGGTTTTGAGTTTGGTCAATAATTGGACAAGGTATAATTGGTAGGATATAAATCCGTTCAATTTTGTAATTGGAATATGTTGTGTTAGGGTTATGTTTGGTTCGGGTTGGGCTTTGGTCAAGTCGTTTAACCCAAACATGTAAAATAAAATAATTACTTTATTTCTTAATTGAAAACATATTTTTCTCCCCCAAATATCTTATATCTAAATGTAATGTTACTTTATCGGCATAAAAGTTCATCAGTATAAAGTTATCTCATATTTATCTCATTAAATTATATGGCATCTACATCAGGCGGATATGTTTGGTTTCCATCTTGATTCGAATGAATTTAAAAGATACAACAATACTCACACGACACATCACGACATGACACTACACATTACCCTTTTTTGTAATTGAATGTTATTTGACCAATTGATGTGCATGTCATTTTTTTTTGTAAATTCATTATTTCTTTTAGTTTTTGGACAAATTATGGCATATCCAAGAAGCACTGCGATACAAACTAATATATGACTGAATATTTGTACCTATTATTAAAGAACACAGATTGTTACTTCCACTATTACTTGACAAGACCTATCTTTGTCTCTTTCGTTTATTGGAATTACATAGTTATATATAATAGGCGATTTGTAAATTTAGGACATATTGTAATATGTATTATGAAAATAGGACAACAAGCATTTTCTTTCCATTTTTAGTCCATATTTTTTAATAAAGCCACTGACGTGGACCCATATCCATAAAACGTCAACCAATTACAGCATGCCACGTCAGCCGATAATTTAAAAATAGGGACTAAAAATGAAAACAAAATATTTATTTTCCTATATTCATAACCAATATTATTTTAACTCTTTATTTCGTTTTCAAAAATTGTTTGTGCATGTTTTTAACATTTAAATGTATGACTTGTAACTAGAATTCATTTTTTTTATCTTCATATTAAAACTTTTTTCACCAATTAATCAATCATATACTATACACATTATTTTGTGTATTATCCTTTTTATTTTGTGTACCCTACGCTAAAATGGTGTTGAGGAGTTATTTTTTTGAGAGACCATAGATTTTGATGTACAATTTTTCATTTGTCACCGTCCTTATGTCACCGAACCACCAATTGATGGTTCAAATGAATTTAAAAGATACAACAATACGCACACGACACAACACAACACGTCATGAAACTACACAGTACCTTTTTTATTGTAATTCGAATGTTACTTAATCAATTGATGTATATAATACTTTTTTTCGTAAATTCTTTATTTCTTTTAGTTTTTGAACAAAATATGGTATATCCAAGAACCAGTGCGATACAAACTAATATATGACTGAATATTTGTATGAACTACTAAATAACACGGATTGTTACTTCCAGTTTTACTTGACAAGACCTATCTTTGTTTGTTTGGTTTATTGGAATTAAATAGTTATATATAATATTGCAGCATTCTGTAAGATGGGTTTGTTCCGTAGGGCAAACAACTGTCACTTTTTGCTGATTTTGTCCAAGTTGGTTTTGAGTTGCCAATGTATTATTTAAATGTATGGTCCACAATACTTGTAACTAGAATTCATTTTTTTTATCTTCATATTAAAACTTTTTTCACCAATTAATCAATCATATAATATACATATTATTTTCTGTATCACCGAACCACCAATATATCCTTAGATTTTTTCAATTTGACTACTTCTTTGCATATGTGGGAAACTGTACTGCTGTGACCAATTATGTATCCAGTTGTTCAATTAACAATTGAGGGATTGGTTAGAGTTGAAAGGTTCCAAATACTCTATTAAACTAATGCTTAAAAAATTGACAGGATACACTATATAAAGGAATAGCCTTTCCTTAGTAGAGGCATTCAGATATAGTAGTATTGTAGTTTACCAAAAGCCTTCAACTAGCTAAACAAATTTCAAGACTTGGGGAGGCAGCTCTTTAAGTTGCCGGAAATGGCAGATTTTAAGCACCATATGTTGTTTGTGTTGACAATTTGTGTGACAGCTATCAATGTAGCGGCCGACCGCTGGCCTTACATTTATGCTTCACCTCCACCACCACCTTATGTCTATAAATCACCACCACCACCATACATTTATAATTCACCCCCACCACCATCGCAGTCACCTCCCCCTCCTTACGTTTACAATTCACCACCACCACCATCTCCGTCCCGACCGCCTCCATACATTTACAAATCCCCACCTCCACCATCTCCGTCACCACCATCTCCATATGTTTACAAATCCCCACCACCACCTTCCCCATCACCTCCTCCTCCTTACATCTATAAATCCCCACCACCACCTTCTCCATCACCTCCACCTCCTTACGTGTACAAATCTCCACCACCACCATCTCCTTCTCCACCCCCACCTTACCTGTATAAATCTCCACCACCACCATCTCCATCACCCCCTCCTCCATATGTCTACAAGTCACCACCACCGCCGTCTCCTTCACCACCACCACCCTACCAGTATAAGTCTCCACCTCCTCCATCTCCATCACCACCCCCTCCTTATGTTTACCGTTCACCACCACCACCTTCCCCTTCACCACCTCCACCCTATTATTATAATTCACCACCTCCTCCTTCTCCTTCCCCTCCTCCACCTTACATTTACAAATCACCACCACCTCCGTCTCCTTCACCGCCACCCCCATATGTCTACCAGTCCCCACCTCCACCATCTCCATCGCCACCTCCTCCATATCACTACAAATCTCCACCACCACCTTCTCATTCACCACCTCCACCATACTACTACACATCCTCCCCTCCTCCAATGGGTTACTAAGTTGACCATTTTACTTCTACCTTATTTTTCCGTTTCTCCTTACCACCGAATTGATACTTACTTTATTTGGAGCTCATAAACTAGACATCTTACATGGTCATGCATTGAGGATTATTTCGGCCCAAACGTGTTAGTCGCGGGAAAATAAAAATCGTGACATGATTGTTAAGCATGGCCTGATGTTTTTCTTTTATTTGAAAATATACGACGTAATAACCACATTACATATTATTTTTTAAAACGTATCGTTGTATGATATGTCAAGTAATAAAATAAAATTGAGTTCATGCCAACATATGCAATTTTATTGATGATATTCCTTGGAGGTTCAAAATTTAATCTGACCAAATTAGAAACAAGTGAAATTGTGTGATCAGAACATGTGGAAAAGATCTGATGAAATCTTATTTGTTAACAAAATGAGAATAAGTTCAATAAAACAAGAATTGTGGCTAATTTTGAGAATTATTTTCACATGTTTATTTGAATTCAAATTTCTTGACCCTCCTCAAAAGCAATATGATGGTCATTGAGGCTATTGATTGCCTGAGACATTTAAATAGTTGTTCTTGTCAAATATTATATTTTACCGGACATATGGTTTTTAAGGTGGAATTCTAAAGTGAATAAAATATGTCTATTCATTACTTGAATATAAATTAATACATTGGATTTGTTTTTAATCATTCACACCTAATCACCCCATTTTTTTTTTATCAAAAGTCGCTATATAAAATGATAAAATTGAAATGTGAAAGATGGAATTATGTGGAAGATAATGACTTTAGTCGGGACACATTTGAAGCTAATGTGGATCACTTGTTACCACATCGATCACTTTTTAGTGTCTTTTCCATTTGAGGATGTCAAAAAAGTTCAAATCACACGGTAGCTATTGCAGATGTATCACCACAGTGACTTTTAAAATTAAACTCCCAATTCGGAGCTAAAATCAATATCTGAGATTACTTTTAAGACAATTGTGTTTATTTCTAAATTCCCTATTATTTAATTGGTCAAAGACTTATTTATTAATAAGATATGAGAAGTTAGGTAATATAAATGACTTGTAAAAATGGCAACATATTTCGTATTTCAAGAAAGATTTCAATAATATTCAAAAGAATTATATTCCAATAAATAAGTTTTCAAAATACGAGGGAAATGTGGTTCCGAATCATTTGTACATAATGGAGACTATTTCATATTTTAATGAAACAAAACTTTTTCTTTAATATATTAGTTTGTGGATGATTTGAGTTGATAACTATAAGCCACCATTTTATGGAAAACTGGTTGTGTAATATTAAAAAGAAAATGAGTGTTAGAATCTGCCACCCATTTAGTATTCATAATTATACTTTTCTCATCATTTTTTTTCGGCTTTCGACTTTGCTCGTCATTTTTATAGTCCTTCCATGATGAGTAAGGTATGTGAATAACCATTAATATAATACTACTCTCGCAATAGACGATAAATGTGACTGAATAAACCATAAACCAACATCAACTCTACAATCCTAAACAACAAATTTCCACATGTAGCAAAATAGCCTAAATTCCCAAATACAACTACAACAAAATTGATCGGGGAAAATTACAGAACGTGTTGAGAGACGTTATTCATGTGAAGCATTGAAGATGAGTAAAAAAACTATTTTTCAATAAAGGTAACCATAGAAAATCTTTAAGATTTCCTTTTCACGTGTCTTCTAGTGTTGGGTGATTTTTTCGGTCATCGCTATGGCTTTTGGAATAAGGGGAAAAAAGATTTGTCTATTTGAAATCTTTTAACGTATTGATATTTTTTGTATTGCCCACACGATTATTTAAGTATTTATTGTTATTATTGTGGACGTTTTGCAAGGATATATCCAATAATTACATGTGTCTTATTTTTGTTAGTTAAGAGGTTTCTTTAATACATGTCCTTTTGATAATGAAGAAACATAAATCTTGGTTTAGAATTCGGTCATCTCTACCCTATAAAAGCCCACACCCTTGCCCATCTTTGGTTCTTGGAGAAAATTTCAGTAGGAAAAAGTTTGAGCACATTAAGCGTGAGAAATTGTTAAAGGGGTAAAGAGAGAGTAACACCAAGTTTTTGTTATGATCGTTCAATGAGTACAACACAAACACTACAATGGTTTATGGCACGTTTTTGCTTATTGTTTGTTATTATGTTATGTGAGAAACAAAATTGTTCAAGATTGGTTGTTGTGGAATTGATAAGCCCATTAAGATTTACATGTAGTATGAAAGTGAGGTTACGAATCATATAAACCCACGACCCATTCCTTGCCATTTGAAGCTCCGTCACTACATTCCCTAAAATAGCCCCGAACTTCAAATGTACGTTGAAAAAAGACACTTTGCAAAAGGATATAAATAGAATAAAACTCAACATACATTCCCGGTCTTTTAGGCATCCACTAAAAGTTAACATTTTTACATCACAAAACTACGCCGTTTAATTTTCGTAGAACCGTTCTCAGCGAACGCCTGAGAATGTTAAATTAATTTAAATCATTAACTGCGAGAAGACACACCTTGGGAAGAGTCATTCTTATCATCGAATTATGTTTTAAGAAACAAACATTGAATTGTTCCAATGTTGATCTCTCTCTTGTAACTTCCTTTTCTGTCGTTATAATGCCATGCGTCTGAAAACATAACCCAACACGTTTCTCAAAATGCATTATGTATTCGTATATCACATAGGATCCACCCTAATTTACAACCATTTTATGCACTTTGGGAATCCTTTAGGAGATTTCTTTGACGGTCATATCATTATTCTTGGCATTAGTTTGCGAAAATGGGTTAATTTTTCCACACGATGCACAACAGGAGAAAGAACAAAAATGATGCTTTAGAGATGAGAACCGAAAAAAACCTCTCGTCGCCACCAAATCATCATAGGAAGTGAAGTGATTGTCTGCTCCATCAGAGAAGCGACTGAGTGAATATGAGATCGTCTAGAAGAAAATCACAAAAGAGAATTGGGGTTGGTATTTTATCAAACACGTTCCCTATGAATAATTTTTCAAATTCATTAATATTAGTTTTGTTTTCCAGTTCCCTAAGAGAGAATAAATAGAGGATGAGGGTTGCATGGCAGTCCCCAATCATCAACCCTATGTAGATCCTAAACCACCAGACCAAAATGTGTGGAATAGGTCATTTGCTTTTATGGTTACATCATCATTTTCATGCGGTAAGGATATAGTCTTAAAGGATAACCAACAATCATTTTTTCCCAAGAGGATATTGAAACATTGGCCAAAGTGGGAAAACAACCTCGGACGACCCAAGCTAGACAATCACTATGAACAAAGGTTTTACAAAGATAGATTAGCCTTACTCAATGACTCGATCCCCACGAGTCTTGACGCTACTTCTGATCTTCAACCGTTCTTCAATAGTGCCCACGCAAAAATTACTTCTTCCACGACATCCGTCCACAACACTCGACTCCACGAATGTCTCGGTGTCCATTGATTGGTTTTGATTCGTTTACAATGTCGAACGAGAAGTCCTTCTCTTTTCTTCACCGCATAACCCTGATGTTCAATGATAAAACAAACTTCTTGGTGCATCAAGATCATATAAACATATAAGAATGATAACTCGGATCTTTACAAATTCTAAGGATGTGTTTATGCTTTTTAAACCTTAGAAAACATGTGCAAACACGTACGGTATACTATTTTTCCAGAATG
Organism: Sambucus nigra; assembly: GCA_949130495.1. NCBI lineage: Eukaryota > Viridiplantae > Streptophyta > Magnoliopsida > Dipsacales > Adoxaceae > Sambucus > Sambucus nigra. The sequence goes on from OX422220.1 coordinate 459,513,669, forward strand.
CACACTTTCGAAACTCTAACGAAAACACGCTTTAAATAACAATTAAGTGTCGCCTCGAAAAATGTGTCATTCGAATGACAAGGCCACATCGTTCGCGCGACATAAGATGTCACTCGAACGAGAGCTTATGTCGTTTGAACGACAGCGCGTAAGTTTGACTTTTTGACTTTCTGATTAAAACGTCTCTTTTAAAAGAGATTCAAATTAGTCAAACTCTAGTCTGTGTTTATCATAATAAAACGTGGTGTAAACCATTTTAAACACTTTTAAAACATTTAAAAATATTCTTCTTTATAAAAATGCATCCTTATCTTTTATAAAAATAATTCCGAGCACCATTAATTATACGCATTCATACCCGAGTGATCTCGGAATGCATTTAATTTTGAAGATGAATAAACTTGCACCAATTAAACTTCGGCACGATTATTTCTTTGAAGCTTTGCCGCAATGTCTTCAATTTTCTTTAATACGTTATAGACCAAGTGGGATCGTGACAAAATATAAATCTCCCTATGACATATTACAAACACAGTTTTATTCACGGAATTAAGTCAAAAAATTACAGGGACTCAATTGGAAATTTATGTCCTTACAAATCCCCCCCTTTGACTATTCCGGGACAAAACTAAATGAGTGAAATGCCAAAGTCTGGTCGTCAAGACGTATGATGCCTAAATCCCATCCCATAAACCTAAAATAAAAAATACAGGACGCGAACAATTATATGTAGCACTGGCAAGCATGAACTATCTGAATGTGATGTACACTTGAAGTCTCAAATCGCTGAAGCATACCTACACACATGAAGTAGACAAACAAATACCAAGTGAAGTATGGAGGAACAAATAAAACCAATATATATATATATAATAAATATATATCCAAATGATACCAAACAATAATAGATACCAATATGAATAAACTCTTAAAAAAATCATTTGTTAAACAATTTGAGCAGCAAAATTATGCCAATGTGTAATACCAATTTGTAAACTACGCAATAAAAAATAAGTTCAAACCTCCCCCTACATCACATACATCTCTCCCCCTTTTTGTCTCGAATAGACAATCCGATGAAAAGGCAAACCAATAAAAATATATAGCATGAGAATATAAACCAATTTGAACCAATGTGAGATCGCTAGATAATCATGAAACAACCAGCTAAATATGATCAAGAAATGACAAATCAGTAGCTAGTAAGACAATGAATCACACAAAAAAAATAGCAAATTAATCAGGTGTGATAAATGGACTATATGTAAAAAAATAATTTAGAACCAATAAATCCTGCATATAAACCAGTCAGCCCAGAAACACTTCTAGCAGTACCTAAAAAATATACCATAATAACAGTGGATTGCAAACCAATCAGAAGCAAGAATTCAGCCTATTGTTCGAATGAGCCAGGGATGTCGCTCAAACGAAGTGAGGACGTCGCTCGAACGAATGAAAGATGTTTTTCGCGCAACATAGAGATGTCATTTGAACGACTTCTCATGACCTGCCAAAATTTCACATTTACTCAGAAATATAATATATTGTTGTCGAGTGAAAATATTTCAAGAAAATAATCAGTGGAAGGTCTTGACTGCAACAAAACACTGCTAAAACATAAAGCTTTTAACACAAAATGCAAAAAATGCATAAAACTAACAAAGTGAGTTACATGCAAACATAGTACCGATATGCTCAGACATGGATATGAAATGAATGGGTGTGAAACTACAACAAATGAGTAACAATTCCAACACATAGAAATGATCAAGAAGCTCTAATTGATAGAGATAAATCATTAAACTTTATCATATCCATATGACAATAAAGTTTGAGCTTAATGAACTAAACATACTTCATGCACACAAATCCAGAATTTTGACGATTCTACAAATAATAGCATTAAATTGCAATGTTTTAACATTAGGATTAGTTGTGCAAACCCATTAAATTTTTAATCCATCCAAACTCCCTTAATAATATCATATTTTATTTGGAATGAACTAAACTAATTTGGCCATTTTCTTAACATATTGCATTTTCTTTAGGGCTTTTAAACGGTGGCTTTCACGACGAGTCAGTTTTGAACTCTCGCAGCCCTTTTCCATGAATCACTCATCATTTTTTCAATTCAAATCCTCATAGTAAACGGTTCTTAAATGCACACTTCTCCTTGAGTCTACTTACGCATAGATGACAAGATTGAGATAAGAACGCCTAACTAAATTCAAATGTGCAAGAGAAGTAAAACATCCATATAAACTAGTGCATGTGTGCAATGTGGGCATATATACAAAGTCGAATCAAAATGCATATAAACTTCAAAACAGCCACATATAAACAATGGTTAAGATCATTTTAAGCATCTATAATAATGAACAAATGTCCTCGCCACATGGATAATGCAACGATGGGGGGGGGGGGGGGTCCAAGCACACCAATATGACACATCAAACATGTAAACTGAAAAACAAAAACCAACAAGAAAACAAAACTATTTTTTATTTTTAAATTTTTTTGTCAAAAATAAAATCTTTTTTTATTTTTCAAATAAAACTCAAACAAGTGAAAAATATAATTCAAAGAGATAAACATGTCATAACACTAGCAAATTATAAACATGATGCAAGGGCTAGCGTATGACAAAAGATGCAAGCTACTATCCATAAGAAATAACAAGAGATTAATCATGTGCATGCGTGTGAGAATCAACCAACAAGTATTTAGCATCTCCAAAACGGATTTCCTAACCCAAACCGTTGTATACCTAACAAAGCGGGTTTTGGGAACCAATGGGACACTACGTTTAAACTTCCTAGGGTCTTTTCTAAGATCAAAACAAAAACTCCTAAGGTGACCTTTCATACCACAATGCGAACATGTGAAAACGCGGCAAGGAAAGGGACCTTTAGGTTGACCTTGTGTAATATCCTCGGATGTGGTTGACGCACTAAAACAAAATATGATTTTGGCTTTTACATTCAAACCACTAGAACAAGATAAGCTGCTACCATCACAACTCGAGTCATTTAAATCATTTTTTAATTTCAAAACTTTCAACTCAAGCAAAAAATTAGACTCCTTAAACTTTTAGGACTCCTTCTTTAAATTATCAACTACCCCTAGAAGGTTATCCCGCTCCCCCTTAATGTGAGCAAACTTACCCTAAGAGCCTTTTCTCGTGCCACAAAATCATTAATCGAATTATCTTCCTCAACGGCACAAACTCTAGAATTTTTTAAATCCTCTAACTCTTTTTCTAAAACGAGGACTCTATCATCACTCTCCTTTTTTCTCAATTTCAACATATTAAAATCATTAAACAGGGATCTAAACTTCTCACGACAAATATTTCTTTGAATTTGAAACGTTTGCAAATATTCATTCCTATTTTTGAAATCGTAATTTTCTTTCTCCAAAACTTCAATACATTTTGCAAACCTTAAATTCAAACGATGTAAATCGTCAAAGCCGAGAGAATCCATCGAGAGGAAACAAACACAGGAGAGATAAACAAACACACGGGATCACAAAACAAATAAATTACGTTTTCTATCTCTAATACCAGTTTGAAAAACCTGGGTGGTCCCTTATGTGCATGTGTTTCAAATCAAACCAATTTATTACTAAAAATTATCCACCTTTTAATGTGAACCAAACCAAGTTGTGAAAACCCAATTCTTACTTTAAACCAATTTTATCTTGATTAATCCTAAACATGCATTTAGTGATTAAAGCAAGTAAAGTAAAGAATGCTCACAACACCAGATGTACGAGGAAAAAACCCAAAATGGGAAAACAACCTCGGACGGCCCAAGCCATACAATCACTATGAACAAAGGTTTTACAAAGACAGATTACCCTTACTCAATGACTCGATCCCCATGGGTCTTGACGCTCCTTATGATCTTCAACCGTTCTTCAATAGTGCCCACGTAGAAATTCCGTCTTCCACGATACATGTCCACAACACTCGACTCCACGAATGTCTCGGTGTCCACCGATTGGCTTTGATTTGTCTACGATGTCGAACAAGAAGTCCTTCTCTTTTCTTCACCGCAAAACCCTCATGATCAATGATAGAACAAACATCTTGAGTAGCAAGATCACGTAACCATATAAGAATGATAATTCGAATCTTTGCAAACTTTGAGGAAGTGTTTATGCTTTTTAAACCTTAGAAAACAGGTGCAAACAGATGGTATACAATTTTTTCGGAACGCACACTTTTCAAACTATGACAAAAACACGCTTTAAATAACAATTAAGCGCCGCCGCGAAAAACGTGTCATTCGAACGACAAGGCCACGTCGTTCGCGCGACATAAGATCTCGCTCGAACGAGAGATTATGTCTTTTGAACGACACAACGTAAGTTTAACTTTTTGACTTTCCGATTAAAACGTCTCTTTTAAAAGAGATCCAAATTATTCAAACTATATTCCGTGTTTATCAGAATAAAACGTAGTGTAAAACTTTTAAAACACTTTTAAAATATTTGAAAATATTTTTCTTTATAAAATACATCCTTATCTTTTATAAAAATGATTTCGAGCACCATTAATTATACACATTCATACCTGAGTGATCTCAGAATGAATTTAACTTTGAAGACGAATAAACTTGCACCTATTTAACTTCAGCATAATTAATTCTTTGAAGCTTTGTTGCAACGTCATCAATTTTCTTCAATACGTCATAGACCAAGTGGGATCATGACAAAATAAAAATCTCCCTATGACATATTACAAACACACTTTTGTTCATGGGATTAAGTCAAAAGAATACAGGGACTTAATTGGAAATTTTTGTCCTTACAAATCTCCTCCTTTGACTATTTCGGGACAAAAACAAATCAGTGAAATGCCTAAGCCGGCCCGTCAAGCCCTATGACGCCTAAATCCCATCCCATATACCCAAAATAAAACATACAGGACACTAACTAGTATATGTATCATTGGCAAGCATGAACTGTATGAATGTGATGTAGACTTGAAATCTCAAATCGCTGAAGCATACCTGCACACATGAAACAGACAAATAAATAGCAAGTGAATTATGGAGGAACAAATTAAACTAATATATATATATATATATATATATATATATATATATATATATATATATATATATATATATATATATATCCAAATTATTCCAAATAACAATAGTTACCAATATGAATAAACTCGGAAAAAAATCATTTGTTAAACAATTTGAGCAGAAAAATGATACCAATGTGTAATACCAATTTGTAAACTATTCAATAAAAAACATGCTCAAATCTCCCCCTACATCATATACATCTCTCCCCCTTTTTGTCTCGAATAGACAATCCAGTGAAAAGATAAACCAATCAAAATATCTACCATGAGAATATAAACCAATTTGAACCAATGTGAGATCGCCAGATAATCATGAAACGACCAGCTAAATATGATCAAAAAATTATAAATCAGTAGCTAGTAAACCAATGAATCACACAAAAAATATAGCAAATTAATTAGGTGTGATAAACGGACTATATGCAAAAAAATAATTTAGAACCAATAAATCTTACATATAAATCAGTCAGCCCAGAAACACTTCCAGCAATACCTAAAAAATATACCATAATAACCAGTGGACTGCAACCCAATCAGAAGCAAGAATTTTTCCTATCATTCGAACGACTAGAGACGTCACTCAAACGAAGTGAGGACGTCGCTCGAGCGAAGGACAGATGTCGTTCGCGCGACATAGAGACGTCATTTTAACGACTTATCGCAAACTGCCAAATTTTCACATTTTCTCATAAATATAATATATTATTGGCCAGTGAAAAAATTTCAAGAAAAAAATCAGTGGAAGGGCCTGAGAGCAGCAAAACAGTGCTAAAACAAAAAGCTTTTAACACAAAACGCAAAAAATGCATAAAACTAACAATATGAGTTACATGCAAACATAGTACAGATATGCTCAAACATGGATATGAAATGAATGGTCGTGAAACTACAACAAATGAGTCACAATTCCAACACATCGAAATGATCAAGAAGCTCTAATTGATAGCGATAAATCATCAAACTTTATCATATCCATATGAGAATAAAAGTGTGAGCTTAATGAACTAAACATACTTCATGCACACAAATCCAGAATTTTGACGATTCTACAAACAATAGCATTAAATTGCAATGTTTCAACATTAGGATTAGTTGTGCAAAACCGTTAAATTTTTAATCCATCCAAACTCCCTTAATAATATCATATTTTCTTTGGTATGAACTAAACTAATTTGGGCCTTTTGATAATATATTGCATTTTCTTTTGGGCTCTTTTAAATGGTGGCTTTCACGACAAGCCAATTTTGAACTCTCGCAGCCATTTCCCGTGAATCACTCATCATTTTTTCAATTCAAATCCTCACGGTAAATGGTTCTTACATGCACACTTCTCCTTGAGTCTACTTACGCATAGATGACAAGATTGAGATAAGAACGCCTCACCAAATTCAAATATGCAAGAGAAGTCAAACATCCATATAAACTCGTGCAAGTGTGCAATGTTGGCATATATACAAAATCGAATAAGAATGCATATCAACTTCGAAACAACCACATATAAACAATGGTTAAGATCATTTTAAGCATCGATAATAATGACCAAATGTACTAGCCACATGGATAACGAAACGATTGGGAGGGGGGGGTCCATGCACACCAATATGCCACATCAAACATGTAAACTCAAAAACAAAAACCAACAAGAAAACAAAATTATTTTCGATTTTTCAAAAAATTTCACAAAAACAAAATCTTTTTGTCGTTTTCAAATAAGACTCAAACAAGTGAAAAATATAATACGAAGAGATAAACATGTCATAACACTAGAAAATTATAAACATGATGCAAGGTCTAGCATATGACAAAACATGCAAGTTACTATCCATAAGAAATAGCAAGGGATGAATCATGTGCGTGCATGTGAGAATCAACTAAGGAAGTACTTAGCATCTCCAAAATGGATTTCCTAAACCAAACCGGTGTATACCTAACAAAGAGAGATTTGGGAACCAATGGGACACTACGTTTAAACATCCTAGGGTCTTTTCTAAGATTAAAACAAAAACTCCTAAGGTGACCTTTCCTACCACAATGCGAACATGTGAAAACACGACGGGGAACGGGACCTTTAGGTTGACCTTTTCTAATACCCTCGGATGTGGTTGACGCTCAAAAATAAAATATGGTTTTGGCTTTTACATTCAAAACACTAGAACAAGATAAGATGCTACCATCACAACTCGAGTCATTTAAATCATTTTTTAACTTCAAATCTTTCGACTTAAGCAAACAATTAGACTCCTCAAACTTTCAGGACTCCTTCTTTAAATTATCAATTACCCCTAGAAGGTTATCTCGCTCCCCCTCAATGTGATTAAACTTATCCTTAAGAGCCTTTTCACGTACCACAAAATCATTAATTGAATTATTTTCCTCAACGGCACAAACTCTAGAATTTTTTAAATCCTCTAACTCTTTTTCTAAAACGAGGACTCTATCATCACTCTCCTTTTTGCCCAATTTTAACTTATTAAAATTATTAAACAATGAACTAAACTTCTCACGACAAATATCTCTTTGAATTTGAAACGTTTGCAAATAATCAATCCAATTTTTGAAACCATAATTTTCTTTCTCCAAAACTTCAATACGTTTTGTAAACTTTAAATTCAAACGATGTAAATCATCAAATCTTATAGAATACATCAGGAGGAAACAAACACAGGAGAGATAAATAAACACACGGGATCATAAAATAAATAAATTATGTTTGCTAGCTCTGATACCAATTTGAAAAACATGGGCGGTCCCTTATGTGTGTGTGTTTCAAATCAAACCAATTTATTACCAAAAATTATATAACTTTTAATATCCACCAATCCAAGTTGTGAAAACCCAATTCTTACTTCAAACGAATTTTATCTTGATTAATCCTAAACATGCATCTAGTGATTAAAGCAAGTAAAGTAAAGAATACTCACAACGCCGTATGTATGAGGAAAAAACTCAAAACGGGAAAGCAACCTCGGACGGCCCAAGCCAGACGATCACTATGAACAAAAGTTTTACAAAGACTCGATCCCCAAGGGTCTTGACGCTCCTTTTGATCGCAACCATTCTTTAATAGTGCCCACGCAGAAATTCCGTCTTCCACGATACCTATCCACAACACTCGACTCCACGAATGTCTCGGTGTCCACCGATTGGCTTTGATTCGTCTACGATGTCGAACAAGAAGTCCTTCTCATTTCTTCACCGTTAAACCCCAATGTTCAATGATAGAACAAACTTTAAATAACAATAAAGCGTCGCCTCGAAAAATGTGTCGTTTTAATGACACGGCCACATCGTTCGCGCGACATAAGATGTCGCTCGAACGAGAGCTTATGTCGTTTGAACGACAACGCTTAAGTTTGGCTTTTTGACTTTCTGATTAAAACGTCTCTTTTAAAAGAGATCCAAATTAGTCAAACTCTATTCTGTGTTTATCAGAATAAAACGTAGTGTAAACCTTTTTAAAAACTTTTAAAATATTTTTCTTTATAAAAATACATCCAAATCTTTTATAAGAACAATTTCAAGCACCATTAAATATACGCTTTCATACCTGAGTGATCTCGGAATGCCTTTAACTTTGAAGATGAATAAACTTGCAACAATTAAACTTCGGCATGATTAATTCTTTGAAGCTTTGCCGCAACGTCTTCAATTTTTTTCAATACGTCATAGACAAAGGGGATCGTGACAAAATAAAAATCTCCATATGAAATATTACAAACACAATTTTTTTCACGAAATTAAGCCAAAATAATATAGGGACTCAATAGGAAATTTATGTCCTTACAGAATTTATCCCATGGTAGACCATCAATGGAGGTGATTAGAAAGATTTTCCAAACTTTTTCTCTCAAGACATCTCTCACTATTGGATTAATCGACCACAAACACAAACGTATCACATTGAATCATGAAGAGGACTTTGCAAGACTTTGGATGAGGGAGTCTTGGTACATAGGTAAGTACCTTATGAAAATTTTCCAATGGTCTCCAAAATTTAGACTGGACGTGGAGAGTAGTATTTCTTCTATCTGGATTGCTTTCCCTCAATTACCCATCCGTTTTTTCTCTAACCCTTCTCTATATTCCATTTCTCAACTTGTGGGAACTCCTTTGAGAATGGACAATTCCACAGCTGAAATCTATTGCCCTAGTCTGGCTAGAGTCTGTGTTGAGGTGGACTTATTAAAAGAATTACCCAAGAGGGTTTGGATAGGATGCGAAACTAAGGGATTCTGACAAGAAATCGCTTATGAAGAACTGCCTTTGTACCACTCCTTCTACTTCAAGAAAGGCCACAAAAGAGAGCATATGCTTATTTAAAATGGGTACTAAAGATGTGAATAACTAGGTTCATCAGGTGGACAAGGCTAAAGCAAAAGGCCAAACCAATGATATTGGTACAAGAAAACCCATCTTGGACCAAATAATGGCCAATAAAGATAAGCAGCCCGCTATTGTTGACCTCTGTGATGAGGTGGAAGGTGGTGAAAAAATGAACAATACTTATCAAGTGCAGCTCGTCAAGGATGTTACTACAGGTACGCTAAAACATGGGTCTGATCCAGTAAGTCTACAGGCTTTGGGAATTCCTCCAAAGAGTAATTCGGGTACCAAGATTCCTGTTCAGATGTCCAGTGAGAGAAACCTCAATTACAATACGGCGCCATAAATATTTGAAGCTAGTTTTTTTAAGATTCAAAACACCCAAGTTGTTAAATTCCTCTCTTCTGGTGCAACGAATTTGAAAACCTCCTCGAAATATGTGGGGGAATCGAAAAGGTCCAAAGTTCGGAAATAATTAGCCGAGCAGATCCTCCCTTTTTTTCGGAGAATGAAAAATATCAATCGGATAATATCTTCACTTCGGATAAGAATACCTCCTTGAAGTTTGAGACGTCAACAAATTTAGGCCAGGTGGCTACACTAGGTGGTGTTAATATTAATAACAGGTCTGGAAAATCAGCCCAAAGTAGTGGAGGAAAAGATCAAGACCATGGAATTACTGTTCAAAAAGATAGTTTTAATTTAGGGGGGAAAGATGTTTCTTCAAATGACTCTTATGATGATATGCCTCCGTTAGAAGATATTTCAAGTTTAAATGAGGTTTTATATCGTCATATAGTTAAGGAAGAAGAGATTGAAGATAGTCAGGGATTGAGGTTATATGTTGAGATCCCAAAAAATGATGCCCCAGTTCACGCTATCACTGAAGAATCGTTTTGAAGAAAAAGTTGAAAAAATATAAATCTTATTGAAGTGAGTAATTCGTTTGATGTATTTGACAAATCGAAAGAGTCATCAAATTTCAAAGGATCCAAAAATTCTAAAATGGATTCTTTTCCGGCCTTAACGAAGGAGGAGAAATCTGCGCTTACATATAATTTAAGGCATTCTTCGTCCCATTCAAGAGTTCGTAAATTTTCATAATTTATTTTTTATCGTTGGAAGATCCGTAGGCGAGGCTGTTTCTCCTTTTGTTTATAAATATTTTTTCTTATTAAAAAAAATTATATTTTCTTTAAAGAAAAAAAGAATAAATTAATTTCCATATTATCTTCAAAGTTTAAGGCATGCCATGTAATTTTTATGCCATATGACTGAATTTGTATGACATGTAATTTATTTGTGTCGCTTGTTATATTTAATTAATAGTTGTAATTAATTAAGTTGGTGATATGTGGTTACGTGTGAAATGAATATGTATGTGTTTTATGTTACATTTTGGGGTATTAGGGTGAGTTATGAGGTACTGCCATTTGTAGCGGGCTCAATAATGATATGGAGGCCCGATTTTTTTTTCTTATTTGGACACGAGGGATATGTATGCTCTTAGGCTAATTATGTAGAAACCTTGGGATTCGATTCATATTTATATATGGTGGGTCGATGGTTATTTTATATTCTCGTGGACCTTGTGGAATTTGTTGGAAATTAATGGGGAGAATTTGGAATTTTGGAGAAATTTCGAGGTTCGAATGAGAATGAGAGTCGTTCGAACGAGATCCCAATCTCGTTCAAACGAAGACCCTTTGGTTCGAACGAGAAGTTCATTTCGTTTGAAATAGGTTTCTAACAAAGGTGGAACGAACTTCCACTGCCTTAGATTTTACCCTCGTTAGTATGTCATTCGAACGCCTAGTTGCGGGTCTCCAAATATGCCCGAATCACTACCCAAATTAGTCCAAAAATTATTCCAAAGGTACGCTATGGGGACATTCCAAAGTACTCAACATATATATTTAGGCCTCCTTATCACTATAGTTAAGATCAAAATAATAATACCTCATAACGTACGGTAATACCTTACAACATAAAATGAAATGCAGAACTCAATTATTTTAGTAGTAACCGCATGTTGTTAATTCTCATATAATTAATTACACCGATTAATTACTTATAACATTCAGTACAAAAATCACACAACATGCAAAATTTAATTATCATCTAAATTATGCAATTTATTATAGTTGATGTAAAAAATTAGATCACTCTAATTATTCAATCACCGATAAATAAATGAGACAAAAGATTTTGAAGTGGTTCAGCCTTATAAGAATGGCTTATGTCCACTATTTTGGTATTGCTGTTTGTATGGGAATTCTCTATTACAAGTTATCTCAAGAAATTCTGGTCTGGATTCGGTACCCAGAGTTTGAATTCCCCCCCCCCCCCCCAATGAGGATTGTACAATGTATTTATAGCCTTGAGGCCGTAATGTGAAAGGGTAATACATTAAATGATATACATATGAAAGGGTAATACATTTAATGCCCTCTTTGCGTGTGCGTTTGAATGATAAGCATTTAATGAATCAGTTGAACTGTTGGTTATCCAGCTATTAATGCTTTGTTCGAGATGCAGCTCAGACCGCCTGAGTTGCTCAGACCGCCTAAGCTTCCTGATATTCAAGAGTTCCTCAGAGAGGTCTGTTCCTCGGAGAGGTATGTTCCTCGGATCGTAGGAGTTCCACGGAGAGGTCTGTTCCTCGGAGCGTGTGATCATCTCAGAAGTGCTTGTTGTTGCCATGTAGATAGCCACGTGTCTTCATATGATTGGTCCAAGTCAGCAGATTAAATTTGGTATCAACAGAAGCCCCCAATGTTTCATAGTTCGAAATTTGAGGAGTATGGAACATTCTTTCTCGGAATATGGTAGCTTTAAATAGTCTTCCTGATTTTTAGGAGCATTTCCCTTGTATTTATTTCTCCTTCCAAATTCGTAGAATCATGCTTTTTTGGACTTTTCTGCGTGCTTCAATTCCCGCGTTACTTTTCATCTTTTTAGCCGTTGTTGTTCGCTTTGATTCCCGCGCTAATATTTAATGCCCTTTTAGCCGCCGGTAACGTAATCATCCTTTTTTGTAATCATTACTTCGCCAGTTCCCAAGGTAAGGTATTTAAACATCACAGACACTCCTATCGTCTTTTACCTTTTCAAATTTTCATCTTCGAGTTTTTCATTGTCTTCTACTCTCTTGTGTATTCATCTCTTCCATCGTCTGTCGTCATCAGCTCTACTCTTTTCCTGTAAGATCTTCTTCTTTCTTCTTCATTTCTTTTAACCACCATGGTTTACCTTGTTGAATCTCTTGACAAATTTCGATCTGATTTTTCCATTCCCTCTTGGGTTGTCTTGGAAGAGCTTTCTGAACCTTCTAATTATTTCAATTTGGCTGAGGGACATTGGTTCCCCAGTCTCTTTTTTGCTGAGTGCGGATTTTCTTTTCCACCAAATCCTCTGTGTCTGGAATTCTGTTAGTACTTTGATGTTGTTCCTGCACGAATAGCCCCCAACACATGGAGAATAGTTAATGGGGTGCATAAATTAAATCATGTGCATGGAACTCGTATAGGAATTCCAGAAATCATGTACTGCTATAGATGGGTAGTTAATGATAATATTTATTATTTAAAAACTAAGTTTATAAATAGAGCATTAGTAGTCAATCTCCCTGATGCCAATAGGGATTATTTTGAACACGGGGTTGTCGTAAAAAATTGGCAACACCCTCCATTAACTGAAGATGAGGTTTACCAGGGTCCCAGATGCCCTCCTTATGGCAATGGGATAGGTTATTTTTATTTTATTTTATTTTTGTTGAAATCATGTTTGTTTTGTGTTTGATAAAATGTGTCACTGATAACAATGTTTGTTTATTTGCAGTTGATAGCAAGAGAAGGTGCCCAAAAGAAAAATATGTCAATATAAGGCATTTGGGACTTATCTGGGGTCTGCATCAAAGGGTTGCCGACGAGCACATCAGGTCGGCTTCGTATCTGCTCCAGTACAAGAGCTACACAACCTCCTTCACTGCTCGTCTAGTGATCAGTGAAGCAGTGCCAGTACCAGCCTCTACAAGTTCTTCGCCTGAATCTCATATTCCTTTGAGCGAAAGGATGAAGAAAAGAAGAACTCATGCTCTGTTTGAGAAAACTGCCTCCGGTTCTGGGGAGGTAAAAAGGATTAAGATTGATGTCCCAAAGGAGGGGACAAAGAAGACTGATGCAGCTCCTCCAGCTGCTCCTGCTAAAGTCACCGAGAAACCCGCAGTGGCTCCGAGCAGCTCTACTGCTCCTGGAAAGGTGATTGTGATATCACCGACCAAGAATTCATCCTTCGTTGAATCTGTAACTGTTCCCCCGAGGAGGCTGAAGAAAAACTCCTCGGTCAATTTGCCTGTCCCCACTACTCAGCCCCCAGCTGCTGGGACTGGAGTTCCCAATTTTGTTCCCCCGAGCTCTGACATGAGCTCGATAAAGTCCTTGACCATTCCCGAGGTTCAAGGTACCGAAGAAAACCTTACTCGGGATATGGTTACCTCACTAGCTGCTCGTCACCTTGCTTCTGTAAGTATCTTTACTTAGAATTTTTTCATATTCCCTTTGTCCTTTCTGTTTCTAACTTCCTTTTTCTGTTCACAGTGGACGAGTTGCTTCAACATAATCCTGAAGAAGGATGAAGCGATTAAGGCTTCTTGCTCCTCGTCCAGTGGGGAGGGAGCTCTGGAAGAAGCTACCAAGTCCATGGCAGATTCTCGCCAAGAAAAAGTTTGCCTCCGCCGAGCAGGAAAATGCTCGAGTTGCTGATGCCTCCAAGGAGTTGGAGAAGAAAAAGAATGCCTTGGAGAAGGCAAATAAAGAGCTTGAGGAAAAGCTCAAAGCAGCTGGAGAGCTGGAAAATAAACTCAAAGTTACTGAGGAGAGGTTGGACCAGCTCCATGAAGTAGGTTGGCAGAAGGAGGAGGTTGAGATCAAACTAAAGAATGCCGAGAACCTTCTGTCCGAGACGCTTTCCTCGGAGAAGCTGAAGAGGAAAGCTGCTGTGAAGAAGTCCTTCAGCTCTGGCTGGGACAAGGGGTGGAACAAGGGGTGTGCTGACATGGTATCTCAAGTGGACTATGGCAGTCTAAAGTATTTTAGGGATGGATAGGTTGCTGCCCTTCAGGAAATGAAGGTCGATGAGTCATCCGAGCTCTTCTAGAGACACATCCCTGGTCCCCCTCCTACTCCAGAAGAATTAGAAGAGGACGAAGCTACCTCTGAGGAGTCTTCAATGGTGATGGTAGATCACCCCCCATCCATCCAGTCTGCTACCGAGCAAGTCATTTCTTCTTCTGAGCAACAGTTGGTGCTCTCCGAACAGCCCACAGTTCCCTTCGAGCAACCTGCCTCCTCTTCCCAACCTCCCGAGAAGGTTTTGGGAGATAAGGAAAAGGTGTAGTGTTGTTCGGGCTTACTTTTATATTTTTCTTTCTTTGTCAAATGTAATCCAGCACTTGTAATTCTGAATTTTATGATCTAATAAAACTTGAATTTTCTTGCATACTATTGTTCATCTTTCATTCATACTCTACTTATTCTTCTTATTGATGATTGCTTTTCTTTCTCTGCTAGTTTCTGGCCAGGATGGATATGCTATCTGCCCATGATACAAAGTTGTTGTAACAGTGCAATGAGTACTTTAAGGCTGGTCACACAGACTTGAGTGCTGCACAATTTGCCGACATCCTTGGCTAGGATGCTTCAGAACAGGCAGTGGAAGCATATCAGTACCTGAAGTGTCTGCTTGATCGAGCGGTAGCCAATAATTTGGCTTACTATGAAATGATCGAGGATCTCCAGTGCACCCTCGAAGACCTTCAGAATCAATACATGGAATCAACTGCCTTGTTGTATGAGAGTTACGAGAAGAAGTATAAGATGATCGTTGCTGACAAGGGCCATGAGAAGCTTTTTTCTAGTTATGATGTAAGGGAGAGAACCCTGAGAGGCAAGGTCGAGGAATTCAGACAGATTGCCGAGCTGCTGGAAAAGGAAAACAACAACTTGCAGAAAGAGCTATCACAGTTGAAGTCTGCAGCCTCTTCTTCAATAGCCCTAATCCCAGTGACTGACGAGGGATTTTCATTCCTAGAAGTGAAGGATGACAACTTGAGGGAAGAATTGGATACCTTGAGGAGGTCGTGCCCTTCCACGTCTCCTCGGGGACGAGGAAGAGCTCCTCGGGGACGAGCAAGAGCAGCTCGGGTTCTTATCGAGGAACAGAGGACAGCATCTGCCTTAGAGAACCAGGCCTTCCAACTAATGGCAAAGAACCAAGCTTTGTCTGACATGTCAAAGAAGATTAGGGACTTGGAAAAACAGCCACTACAAGAAAAATGATCATTTATGTCAGTCAAAAACTGACATAAATGACCATTTATGTCAGTTTTAGAATTTTTCAAAACTGACATATAAAGCCCTGACATAAATGTTCGTAAAACTGACATAAATAAGATCACATTTGTCTCAGTTTTTAAGAACACACATAAAAACTACGATATTCACTATGTTTTTAATCACATTTTCACAAAAACTGATATAAATAACATCACATTTATGTAAATTTTAGTAATTTTTATGAGAGTTTTATCAAAACTAACATAAATGTTGTTATAAAAATTAAAAAAAATCATTACTCCATCAATAAACAACTATTATTTATAGTTAAATCAACCCTTGTAAATAGATAATAAATAGTCGAACAATATTCAAATAGTCTAGATTTCATCAAACAAATTCATATATAACTTGAAATATACAATATTCGTTAAAGAAAATTACATTGTGCCTCAAATAAAAAAGTCTCAATTTAAAAAAAAATGGACAGAGTCTCCTTTATTTATTGGACTATCCACCCAAAGGGTAACAACCAATCCAACAAAATGTAAAATTGAAATACAGGGCAACCTTTTAAAAATTCTCCTACAAAATGTAGTTGAGGCCATCTTTGAATCAACACTTGGCAGTGCTTGGTCCCTTTTCACTTGGCAGTGCTAGGTCAATTTTCACTTCGCAGTTCTTGGTCCGTTTGGTTTCACTTGGTAGTGCTTGGTTTTGCTGCTGTTGGTCTGATTTCAATCATTGGGTTGCTGGTTCATTCTGCCCCATTTGTTATCTGGCCCGTTCTTCCCCATTTGTTATCGGGTTAATCTTGAGTCGGTAAAATCGAACAAATAAAAAAATGGGTAAAAATGGAATACACAAACTGTAGAATCCTTACCTGAGAAAAAATTAAACATATAAGTAAGCATTAGAAGATGAATACATAAACTATGTATTTAAAAGTAAAAGAGGGTAACCGAAAGTATACATGATGGTGTTGATGAAAGCATGATCCATAAACTGTGTAATTGAAAGTTTAAACTTGAACAGGTATTGTTTAATTAACAGAGAATACACTTTGTAATTGGAAAGAGCATACATTGTGTACAATGTGTAATCAACTGGTGAACCATTAAGATTAGAGTGAAGGCTACACATTGTATGCCTCAATTATAATGAAGGTTGCATAGTGTTTGCCTCATTCAAAGCCTCTATGAACCTCTGCTTAGAATGAAGGTAGATATATGCCTCAAATATGAAATCAAATATGCCTAGGTAGATGTAAAGTGGTGCAATCAAATATACACTAAATATAAGGATAATGCAAACAATGTGGCCTTCAAATTCAGACTTCAACTGATTGAGGGGGCTCTTAAATATAAGGATAACGCTAAGAAGCTTTTTACAAGTGGAAAGAATAATGTTTTAAAGGCCCAAACACTTTTCCCTGAAGTAGTCCCAAACACTCCAATATGCATCTAATACATGTCGAAGAATCTACTTTCAAAATAGAGTACAGATTGATGAAATGTAATTTAATGTAATGCAACCACTTCTGTATAATTAAAATCTTACCAATTGGAACTTAAATTTTGTGTCGTATGCTTCTTGAAGTGATTGTGGGATCAACTAAGCATTGAATCCCGGATCCCGTGACTTATTTTTTTGAATTTCCACATTGATGCTTTGCACTCTTATCTTCAACCCGTCTCACCCTTTCTTCATAGCTACATTTACAACATTAAAAATAGAATCAGTATTGGAAGATATGGTACAAACTCTTCTTCTAAGCACACAATTACACTGAAGCTTTAAAGGAATACCTGAGATTGCGACGCCTTACACTGAAGCTTTAAAGACGGATTCTTAAAAGCTCTTAGTTACAAACTCTTCTTCTAAGCACGCAATTTAGTAAAACAACTCGACCGCTTGCAATACTATTGACCTTTACCTGTACATATTAAATGGATGATGACTACAAATTCACATCAAAACAAGACTATATATAAAGTCCCAAGAATTGGTGCCCAACATAGACAAAATGTAACCACTACTAAAACACACCTAAATAAT
Source organism: Sambucus nigra (assembly GCA_949130495.1). Taxonomy (NCBI): domain Eukaryota; kingdom Viridiplantae; phylum Streptophyta; class Magnoliopsida; order Dipsacales; family Adoxaceae; genus Sambucus; species Sambucus nigra. The sequence goes on from OX422220.1 coordinate 459,531,489, forward strand.
GGGAGAATATTCTTAAGGAGTATTCCCTTATTATACTAACACTAGACAAAAATTAGGGAAAACAGAATTTTCAAAATGATGTCCGATTCAATTTTTTTCCTTGGAGTTTTGGAAATTGAAAAGTGTATATATTGTTCCAAAATTGGGAAATCAGATCCGATTTTGAACAGCTCAGAAGTTCTGAAATAAGTTGCAGGCCTAAACACCTTTGGGGGGGGGGGGGGGGGTTAGCCCAAAAAAAAGATCAATGGGGGGTTTTTATCCCAAAAAAAGTTTGATGAATAAAGTATACAAAACATCTTTCATTTTTTTTGCAATAAAACTCATGAAGTAATGCCCCGATGCATGTTTTCTTGATCCAACTGCTCGAACAGGAGGCTAGGTGCATGACAAAGGCTAGATGATTTGGTGTTTGTACTTCGGTGCTCTATGTAGTACACCCTGTGCTACATCCCTAATGCTCAAGTATGTATTGGGTCCCTCTGTCGACATTTTCCTCGACTTTAGATCCAAGGGTGTTGAAGAATGAATGAATGATATTGCAATTCAGATTTGTGATGCAATTGGAAAACTACATGATGGTCAACTTGTCCACGGTGACTTGTTAATTCATAGTGATACTAATCAGCTGGTGGGATGCTCTAACTTTAATATAGTTTTAGAATTTTTTTGATCCATTAAAGTTCTAACTTTAATATAGTTTTAGAACTTTTCGTTTTCAATGCAGTAGATACAATATCCAGTAACTTACCATTCTATACGGCTAAGGCCCAGTAGTGAGCAATCCAACACCTCTTCAGAACGACCTCCTCCTAAAATGTAGGAAAAAGGACAATTTCAGTATAAAAAAGTATTGTTTAAACAGCTACTCACAAGTCATGCCAACTTTAAAGGACACCTATCTCTTCATGAGTCAAAATCATTCTCTACGTCATTGTGCGAAGAGCTTTTGCTTCAGATTCAGCTTCATGAAGTTGTTCTACAGCACTTGCAGTCTCATCTTTAACCGTCTGATTCTAACAAATAATGATCAGAAGAATATTATTAGAATACAATGGAACCTAAAAGTGAACCAGAATTAGTATAAACTACTCAATTTCTTATTGAAGAGTAGCTACTTCCTCATTTCTCCCATAGCCATTTTACTCCACTTCCTTTCCTTCAAAGATTCTCTCATTCCACAATGACCAAAACAGAGCTAATTAGGCCAACATATTAAAAAACATTTTGTTTTGGGCTTCCCAATATTTCACACCCCCAATAACAAGTGAACCCCTATTTTAGGTAATGCTTCGAGGACGTTCAGCTCATTGAATACTTTAGTTCACATAAAAAAGAGTAAGGGGCAATGTACAAACAAGTGATTCAATTCCTCTCCATTCTAGCAAAGACAGCTCCGTGAAGAAGATAGACATTTAAAAGGACTTCACAAGCCAAGTAAAAACCCGAGTTTTAATAGGAACACTAGAAGTCCAACGAACTTTGACCGGTCCAAAAGGAACAACTAAAGGATCTCAACGTTATTGTCCCAAGGGTACCGAGTGTTCGAGTGATGAAGCTATTAAACCTACTCCAAGAGATACTTCATATGGAAATGAATGAAATACTTTGTATTCTTAGAAAAAAATTATGAGTCCAAAAGATAAAGTCACACACTAGAGCAGGTTACATTAACACATTTAAAATGAGTTGGTCAATTATAAACAGATAAGCCTTTTTACCAAAAATTATAAACCTCACTTAACCTACGTAAATTATTAACCATGCTAGACAACAAAATACAATAGATTGATCATTTTTCACGCATTTCAAAAGCAAATTGAATAGAGTTTCCAATGTATTAAGTTGTACACAAGTAAATGCATCATACTAATAAGCTCCCATGTTCCCAAAACTACAACCAGCGATAGGTAGATGCACACCACTCCAAGGTAATCCAGAGTGTATTCATTTTATTCATAGGATATGCGACATACATAAGACATTCATCAAAACATCTAAATGTGCACATTACATTCTTACACTGCTACATGCTTGCAGAGCTGACAAAACCACCAAATTTCAAAAAGGTCAATATTTTTTATGCCTTCATGTATTATAACCTCAATATTGGAATCAAAGCCCTGGCAACGGGACGTGTTGACTTGTGTGATACCAAATTCGTGTCAAAACCCCCTCAACTCATACACAATCACTTAACAAATCAGTTCCAAAAAACAAGCCCTAACCGTTATTGTTAATGTGTCATACATCAGAGGATTACTAATGTTAATAGTAATAAATTCCCAACGACAAAACGTTCCTTCCCAAAATTAACAAATATTACAAAATGTATCAAAGGTAAGTCCCCAATAAAGGGCTGCTAAGGTAGTGTTGACGGTTTTCATTGGTACAAACTAGACCTGCAAACGAGCAAATCTGGGCAGGGTTAAAAATGCATTGGGTCAAATTTGGGCGGGTGGACAACTGGTCGAATAGTTGATTGGTTCGGTCATATACCTACTTATATATATACTTGCAGCCTGTATATACAGACATGCTTATATACCTATATACAGTATATATAGGTATATAAGCAGATATATATATAAGCAGGATATATACCTGTATATATATACACGCTTATATACCTATATACAGTATATATAGGTATATAGGCAGGTATATATATAAGCAGGATATATACATGTATATATATAAGTAGGATATATACATGTGTATATATATATATATATATATATATATATATATATGGCAAAGGGTACTCTGGCCGCAATGGTAAAGGGCATTGACATTTTATGGGATTCATCAGAGAGGTTCTACTTGCTTCGCACCCGATAAAGGTTTTTATGGATATGGACACGACATAATACAATTTTTATATCTAACAAAAATGACCCAAGTATCAATCCTCAGATGTAATATTTGACATTAGTTTGATAAAATTGTCAATAAATGATAAAAAACATTCATCAACCTAACATATGTGACAGTGTATCAATCTTCAAAGACAATCAATATACACATTTAAAAGAAAAGAAAAGATTAAAGCACAACTTGATTTCAATCCTCATAGTTATTGAGTCCCCAAAGTAATAATATGTATAAAAATTCGATATAATATGTACTTCGCAAATCTATAATATGTACTTTGGTACCTAAGAAGATATACATCATAACTAATGTGGATTAATGCTAAATGATCCAATACAATAACGTAATGTATTAAAGTAAAAAAGAGATAAAATGAAATTTTAAAATTAATTTTACAAAGATATTCTAAGATTTACATTGGCAAGCCGATTCCCTTGTTTCTGCATAAAAGTTTACACCATGATTTCTAATCACACTATTCAAAGCCAATTTATATAAACATGATGATACCTAAACATGTATAAGCACATATGAGTAAAAGAGGTTGTATACTAAAGAAAATGGTATTTTTATTTCAACCTTTCTTATCAGTATACATACCTCAAATAAGATTCCATAACACCTCAAACATCAGGGCTCCTAATTTTCCCCTCTTCCCAGTCCAGCTCGTCCGCATCATCAGTACGATTTATTCCACTCAGTATTGCTACCTGCTCAGAATATTTTTCCGTTTCAGGCACCTTAACCATCACCTCCATTGTATGATTATTAGTCCCAGAAGTAACATGACGCCCAGAAAATTCAGTAGTACCAGTGGCCTCCACAGTACTGACAGTTCACATTTTATCTGAACTGCAATGGTTGGAGCATGCCCACTCCGGGCAACAGTCTGTTCGGGAGGTTTAGAGACCTCAACTAACATTTTCAATTCCTACGAATACATCTAATGCGTCCCCGATAGAGCGCTGCCAAGAAAAACACAATTCCAAGCCTTCACTGATTTCTGAATAAAATGTTGAAATGGTGTAGAACCACATATACTACTGAATATAATGTTGAATATAATTCCAAGACTTCACTTATTTATCATTCCGCCCCGATATTATGTACTTTCCTTTCTCCCCAAACGTCTAAAATACCACAGGATACAGCAGCAGTATGCCCTCCAATCGAGTAATCCAAAAGAAACTTTTTTCTTTCATTTTCTTTTTCATAATATTGGGATGGAACTCTGCCTTTTGACCTTGACTGAGTACCTTTGTGAGATTTTAAGCAAGGTTTGGACCTAGTGGCAGTAAGTTCTAGTGCCAACATTAAGCTTGCCTATAATAAAGAAGAGCAAAAAATTAAGCATGTATATGAAATGATAAATAGCAACATCATAGACTAATTCTGGGGAAAGGCCATATTGAGTGAAAGAATCTAGTCAAAAAGTGAAGAAAACTGAAATACAAAAAATAATATACCTAAAACCCATTATTACCTTTTTTTTCACCAAGAAGTTTAATCACTCGAAAATCTAGAAGTATAAAAGTAGAATGGAGTTCAACATAGGTAATCTTTAAAATTTATGCACCGAGAAATTTAAAACATAAATAGCAGAACGATTTTAATGGCAGAGTTGGCCCCTGAACGCCTATTATGTATTCAATGGCAGAGTTGGCAGCACTCGTTGACTCGCAGACGTGGGTCGCATACTACCATCAATTTAAAAACTTACTACCACACTTTTCTTCAAATCTACATGGGGAAAAAAGAAAAGAAACTATCAATTCCATTTTTAAAAGCCAATTTAGCAGCATATGCACTAAACAAATTGACCCCCGAACGCCTATTCTGTATAACACCTGTTGCATCGCCTATATATGGAGTTGGAAGCACCCAATTTTCAAACATGCATAAATACAAAAAAAAAACATTAAAAAATACCTCAATGTAATAGGCCTTGAATTCCATTAACACCAAAATCTGCTTGAAAACAAAACACAAAAGTTTAATTTAGAAACTCGATCCGAAGCTCCCTCAATTTCCAATGTATGACCAAAGATGAATTTAGAATTTAGCATTTTCAAGCTCAATCCTTGGTCTGTGCAATTTTCAAACTGACTTGAGGTCAATTTGGCACTTAACATTAAGACTGGTCTTCTTCACTCTCAGTTTTAGTATCATAATATATACACACACTAAGAGAAGTAGAGAGTTAAAATAGTAATAGTTCTAGTAGCCAAACTCACCTATATTTGCAGCCATAATGATAAGAATAAGAATGTCTAACAATTCAATCGCAGAGCATATAGGCATACTACGCACAAAGCCATTTTCTCCACCTATTTTGGCATTAAAGATCTTGATAAGTTGAAATAAAAAATATCAAACACACTATAATAATGTGATTTTGGACAAAACTTGAATAAAATTGAACTCAAATAAGTGGAAATGCACTTTTCTCCATGATCAGAATAGAAGGGCATTCAAACATAATGAATTTTGAGATCCGCTCACTTATTTATGTCCTCATGATGATTTTGGCTTTGGTTATGGCTTGCTCAGATGCACTGTTTCAGTAGACAGTGCTTGGGGCCTTTTTTGCCTCTGATATGCTCAACCTACTACTACTGGACTCCTTTTGTATGGATCAACGCCCCCTTGCGTCCTTACGGTGACTTTGGCTTGGGATATGGCCTGTCATCTGCTATTTTTCCATCTACTATCTGTTGTAGAGCATCATATTAAAACATAGATTATAATTAAAGATGAGAATACTTATGAGTAAAGATGAGAATTTCAAGACAGATAAAACTTTGCATCTAGTTATATTAAATATACCAAGAAAATTGGCATAGAATGCATCGATGTAAATTAGAAGACAAAACAACTATGTAAACTAAACTCTATAGGCCATTACAGTCAATCCCTCTACCTCCAAGAATCCATTTATAGAGATGTAAAATGAAGAAGAGGACTGACTATATATCATAAGATGGTAGAACTGAAGTGGGGACAATTGAAGATGGTAATATCAGTCCTAAAGCTTTTGAAGAAATTGATTTCAGCAACAGGTCAGGCTTTTAAAGAAGTTGAAAGTTGGAAGCCAGAGAATTGATAGAGGAGCTCTCTCTGATTAAAAAGATACAATATGCCAATCTTAGCAAAGACAGAATAACTGTTTCTTCTTTGATCGGGATTAAATTGCTGCTATATAGGGTTCAACTTTGGGTTTAATGTCTTTGTGTTTGCGTAGCCTACCAAAATTATCCCGAAAAAGTGTCCTGTAGTTTCTATCGTATTCCTTTCGTTAAAATGAATTGGATTCTAGTCAACTTTAGAGTCTCCTTTTGATTCAACTCAGACCCGAACAAAGCTCCATAAATTTGTAAAAAATAAAGAAAAAAATTTCCATCTATAAAAGTTGAACCTTAAAACAACATTTTTGTAATTAAAACCACAAAAAAACATTGTTCTAATAGCATAAAATTCGACAAAATGACGATTAGAAAATTAAAGTAAGAACGGGAGAACTGATAATGTGCTTCAATATGTACAAATATGAGACTTATAGAGATTATAAAGTACGAACATGAGAACTGATAATGTGCTTCAATATGTAGATGTTTTGAAATGTAAACGCCCACGTAACATAAATGAAAAAAAAGATTATAAAATTACCAATATGAATCATGAAGAGCAATTATTGCTACGACAGAGAGTACATGAAGAGCAGCTGCTGCTTCAGCTCTTCTAATTTTGCTTTTGCAATTTTAAGTTCCTGTTGTTCTTCATATTTGGGAAAGTCTTCCTTACAAATGCTAAGCTTCTAGCTAATCTTGTCAAACTCTTACATGAGGAAAGACATTCCTTTCTCCTCATTCCACATAAGAGGCTTCTTCAGTTCTTTCTTAACTTTCTTCAAAGCATCCATCATCATAGCCTCTGTATCCAGTTCATGTTTGAATGGTGTATTGAATCCTCTGGGACTCTGAGAACATATCTGCCTTTTCCCTCATAGACTTCATGACCTTTTCATGCCACAACTGCATAATCATCAGGATCTATGGCAGCAACATTGAGCATAGAGCAAAAAATCAAGAACACGATAAGAAAATAATGAGAACAAAAAATACAATGGTAGTAGCGTAGAGGAAAAAAACACAATACTATTGGGAAAATAAACAGGAATAACAACTATAATAAGCAAGAGCTTTAGTTACAACAATGTTTAATCAAATACCATAGTCAAATCAAATGATTAAACTCACATCTGTTACGGACAATTCCATACTAAAACAGAAATTAAGATTGAGATTACTTGTAACGTCGAACCTAATATATTTTTAATGTAAAAAAAGATCGTTTTCATATCACTATGTACATGCTATTGCTTTCAAACTAAATGGAAATGAATAAACTTAATGACTCACATAATACCAAATAATCAGAAAAGAATATTAAAATTATAGTAGATCTTTACAAAATTCAATAGCACATACTCATCACACGGCAAACCAATAACATAAAAGGTGATTTTACTAAGCTCTGCCATTGGTATTTCTTAAGTGGGGAGTAAATACACCTTGGAAAATAATTACCCAATCACCAAAAAAAGACTCACTCGTTACTGTATAATGGTCAAGGCAATGCACAAAAACTCTACAAATACTTGAAGCGTCACTGGTGCAATTCTGCAAGGTTCTTCTTTTTCCATTAGTGTCTCTTGGTCATCATGACCGAAGTATGAAGGAGGCTGCCAATTAAATCATTGTGGCCAATTCAATTCACGACCAATAATAATAGCAAAATATAGCTGTGGACAGAGACGACATCCTATCACAGCAGCTTGTGGACAGAGACGACGTTGTGTAGTTGTGTAGAAGCAGCGGTAGAAGTAGATTGTGAACAGGGACGACATCCTATCACAGCAGCTTGATGTTCCATTTTATGGTGTCACTAATAATAATAGCATAGTTAGCAAAAGCTCTAGCCAAGACACCATGATCACTAACATGGTGTTCAACGGTTCAAACAACAGCTAAGTCAGGGATAAATCTAAGAGGAATGATATTTCCCAACATGCTATTGACCTGCTTTCAAAAACAAAAATCAATGTAATTGATAATCAAATCTCGCAATCAAACACGTAGGTAGCTATAGGATTACCATAAAATGAGGTGATACCTTGACCAGTTTCGTAATACTAAAGTTCACCAACAAGTTTGCATCTTTTATCGGTAGTCTGAACCACCCGCACCTCGCACCTGCTCGCTAAGGCAACTGTTTAACTATGAAATTTTTAACGAGAATAAAAAGAAAATTTAGTTCTAAATAGGTGAAAATGTATTTCACCATATTACTTTTCACCGAGTTAGAACATATATTACTTTGAACCAAACGGACCCTTAGTGGAAATCTTCTCTCCAAAACATTATCTCTAATTTGGAAAGAGGAGAGAAAAAATTGTGTTAGATATGTCTCTTCTCCTTCAAACTCCCAAATTACCAAACAAATGTCTCTTTCTCTTTCTTCGCTCCAAACTCCCAAATATAGAACATTCATTTCAACTTTTTCGACTTTGTAAGTTCTGTGCAGCCATTGAAGCCACTGGTTAGCTTCTCTTTCGAGGTGGAATGATGATAACGTAACAAGTTTTTCATCCAGTATGTTTTTATACTTGAAATATTATTGATTGGCGCGATTAAACCACTCAGTTGGGTCCACTCCTGGAAAGCGCAGAAAATTCATCTTACACTTGGTTGGAACGAACAATATTGTAGTTAACATTAGAGTTAGAAGACTCTTGAGGACCCTAAGGAGCACTTGCTGTGGTAGTGGTGTTGCATGGTGAGCGCGAGACCGTTAAATCATGTATAATCTCCTCATGGCGATCACTTGTAAAAAATCAGAGAGTTTCTTTTATAGAAGAACCCAATACAAAAAAGAACACGCTATTTTTCCACTTAATAATGTTGTGACTCAACATCGATGCACACAAAGATGCATATGCAAGGCATCTAAAACACTTTTAACTACCCTCATGCTATCCACGATCCTACCCTACATGTACCCATTTATTGCCATATTTTCACTCTCCTAACAAGAAGCTAACTTCCAATATGACACTAACTCTATAATAATTATTAATTACTGAAACAAAGTTAATGACTCTATTTACAACATGGCCACTAATTGCACTTGTAAGTCTTGCCATTCTTCACGATATAAAACAAGAAATTCACGGCTTATGTGGATAGCTCAATCCTATCACATTAGATGCTTCTTTGTTAGTATATGTCATTTGGTTCTTGTTCTTTTATATTTCACAAAACATAGCGTGGGTTAAACAGTTGTCTTTCATGATAAACTGAGCTCATCATCCTCAAATATACCTTGCAAAGCTCCTAGAATAACTCCAGTTCAATGGCTCCCCCCTCCTCTACCTTGGGTCAAACATAACACTAATGGTCTTGCCAAAGGGTCAACTGGACCTACTACTATAGGAGGTATTTTGCTGTGTCAGGGGTTTCTTTCCACATTTGCTTACATCATCACTCCTATAACCACAACCACCACCACTCCTATAACCAAACCCAATTCCCGAACCCTTACTTCTCCCTTTACCAACGAAACCAAAAACTCCAAATTTCTTCTGAACTCAGAGTGATGATTACCATAGTTCATTAATCAATATAACAGTCCAATAATAAAAAAACACAAATTCAGTAGTTTGTTAATAAAAATAGCAAAACTAAGAGAGAGATTACCGTGGTGGTTGCTTTGGTTTGCAAAGGGGGAGGGATGGTGTGATGATTGAGAGGGACATTACTGTCTCTTTAGACTTCAAGGATCTGACTGGTGCTGAAGCATTCAAGCAGTCATCAACCATATGCTCGAATTCAGATCTTCTAGGACCTACACCTTTAGGTGTAGGCTCTGCCACAGTCCTTTTCTTCACGGTAACTTTAAGAACAACTAAAGGCAATCAGGGGCAATCAGAGCCAATTTGTCCGTTGCATTTGTTGCTCCAATCGACTGAAATGAACTTGAACATACCTAATTGTATGGTTAAAAATACATTTTATTATTTGCACATAACCGAGGTGAAATCACAATTCAACAAAATCTATTTATCATGAGTAACTATGCAATTGCCAAACAAACACTTGAAAATCCTCTCCATTATTTCGTTTCATTAATTGGCCTTCACATAAGTAAACGAATTGTTGTAATATATTTTTGTTTCATTAGTAATATCAAGTTCCGTTTAATTCGGCCCTGTTTTGTGGCCTCCAAATTGTGAGTTAGCCCATACAAGAATTGGATTATTATCGTCTGATTGCATGAATAAACAAATTCGAAATCCACAAATTAAAGTTAATTAATAAAAACTTAAGTAGTCAAATTCTCAAAAAACTTGAAAATGCACAATATGAAATTAGAACATTAGTCTTTAATGGACTACTTTGAAACTTAGGCAGAGTTGTCTTTCTCTCTCTAATCCATTTAATATGAATAAATTTGTAATTTATTCATTCCTAATAGATCAATTTATATAATTAAAAATATATGCAACTAGAGAGCCTCTTAGTGTACCTTTCGATTGCTTATGATGGAGCTAACTAGGCTTCCTACATCTCTAGAAGAAGATATGTCTAGGCGGAGCAAGTTATTTTCATCTGTATGTTGATGGAGGACATCGTCGTGCTCCACTATTGAAGTCTTAAAAGAAGATGAGTCCTGAGACCAAAGTATATATATCCAAAGACTGAGATTGGATATTTTCGGGATCGATTCTTGGAGCTTGTTTAACATGGACCTAGACATCAAAGTTAATGATAATCAATATATATTTCATTATCACAATTAATATTTGTGAGGAAAAATGCTCACCTCAGTAGTACACTGGAGCTCTACATGACGAAAGTAAGAACCTATGAAGCAAAATATCTTGACGAAGGGAAATAGGGCGGACAATGCAGCAACCATAACGGAAGCTGTATCGGACAAAATCATATGTGGTTGGTGGCTTTGAATTTATCACCAGTGTGTGGGTATGCCCACATTTTCATAATCATGGATAGTTTCGTCAACATAACCTCCGCCGTTAATAATTTCAGAAACAATATTGTCCAGACAGGGATCTGCATCACAAAACTTTGGTATCTAATTATCAAAATGGGATTATTTTAATTTGGGTTGTTTTTATTTTGGCCCTCATTTATTTATGCTTACCTATAATAACCCCAAAAGTTTTCATTTCTTGGACTTTTGTCACACTCAAATATCAAGAAGTGAAATTTGTAGAGCTAAATTAGAACACAAATAGATGAGGGCAAAGTCAATATTGTTTTAACAATGGGTCTTGGATAGTTAAGGAGACATTACCGAAATAGAAGAAATAATGCATACGCTGGATGAAGCTCGCAGCTCCCTTTTTTTTAGTTTGAAACACTTTCTTAAATATTACTTTATTGTTGAATAAGACAGAAGGGACACCGCAGGACAAACGGTTGTCCAAATGATTTACAAGTATGAAAAGTAGACGTTAGCAGAGCAAAATAAATGCATCACTGAGTTATTTAAAAGGAGTGAAGATAATTTAATTAGCACGAAAATACGGTTATCAAACATAAAGCCAAAGTAAATGCAAACAAAAAAATATTATAATGTTGTAAGCGCCTACTCCTACCTCATACATCCGACACACCTGTGCTTGACTTTTAGTGTATTCATGTTATTCCATGGTTAAGTTTCATACTTGTAATAATTGATGAGACAAAAAAGAACTCTGATAGCAGGTATAGCACACAATAAGAACACTACCAGCAGCGGTTATATTCTAAAACCCATCCAATATGCTATTTTTACCACCCCACCATGGTGGAACGACCAAAGATGGGGCCAATCCAGCTGCAATTTTGATAAAAATGACAATGGCCCATGCAAAACAGTTAACTGTGGTACATCCGTGAAATCTAACTACCCAGGAAGCCAACCGAATCAATTTCAAAATTTACCAACAGTGAAATCGATTATTACGACGTTAGCCTCGTCAACGGGTTCAATTTGCAATTAGTTATCTCTCCACTTTGCGAAAAAGGAAAATGTCTTCCCTGCAAGCATTTTAACTTTCTCGGTCGCATATTATATTGTTACATTTGTTGGATCAAGGTATCAAATGCAGTGCACATAATTAGGAAAATTTTAGTATGAGATAGTTACAAATCACGTATAATGCAACCATCTATAGAGACTACCGACTAAATGAACTATATACCATTTATAAGGAATTACATTCTGCAACAATTTTAAATAGTGGTAGGGACTAACAACTAAATGCATATTTCCTCATTGGATACCTAACTTTCATTCTCTCGTATGAAATAACATTGGATGCATACTTCCACCAAGACCTCAAATCAAATTTCATTAAAGCAAATAGACACTGAAATAATAGAAAGACCATATCATATTAAACTATAGTATCATATGAAGTATTATGTGCCATACTACCACAATTTAGATGGTAGAGATATGCGAAACACCAAAAAAAATCACAATCGTAAATATCAATGGTGATAACTGGTAACCAATGTCCAAACCTATCCCATAAATTCAATGATGAGAAAATGGTCATTATATGCACTAAATTACCAGTAACAAATGTCCAAACCAATTACACAAATGTACTGAACAAAAACTTAGATCCACATGCTGTAAAATTGAAGAAACATTACTACCACATTTTGAATTTTGTGAGCACCTTCTATAATTTATATTTTACCTACCAATTACACTTCTCACAAATGTAATCAAAATCACAATAAAAAAGTCAGGGCAAGGACTCATCTCTATTGAAACATCTTAAAAACAAATGTATTTGAAAGCCTATTCTCCAAAATGACTTAAAAATAGTTGTAATTTACTACGACACATATATGGAAGTACATTGCACTATAGAGAACAACACATTCCCCAAAAATTAATTACAACAAATATGACATGGAAATAGAAATTAAGAGAGTAAAAAATATAACATACCAAAAACATGATGTCAACTTGGAAACCTATGAATAAGAATTTATAATCATGTTTTCCTTCAACCACTCTTCATGGGCCCTTTTCACATTATCACGGTCCAAACAGGTATTATACCACAAACGTATGTATAGAAGTATCGATCAAAATATATCAAATAACTCGACTATCGGCATGAACCACAAACATCCAAAATATAAAAGAGAATAGTAATAAAATATGGTCTACATATTCTCAAAACTAGGGAAAATAATCTTAAAACGTGAGGATATGAACAACATAAAGCAATGAAAAAAGGAACTGCAGACTTTAATGTCAATTTTAACCGCTCAAACAGCGCCGAAAACAACCCGAAACATGGTTAGTTAGGCACGGACGATACGAATCCAATGGTGCCAAAATCTAAAAAAGTTATGGTATTTCTCCCAATAGTGCAAAAAATAGGAAAGTAAAAGTGTTTGAATCACATAATGCGGATTCCCTTGAAGAACTCAACATTTAAACTTAAATTTACAAATCTATTTATCCAAGAAAGTACAAAGACTCGAAACAAATGAGTCCTTAAATGATAGTGATTGTAGACATTCATCACCAAATAAGGGGATTCAGCCTCCTTACATAAATGTAACTATAAACATATATATATTCAACCTGGAATCCGTAACTTTGGTTGTTCTCCATTATTTAACAATTCAAATGGTCAGTAACACACACATACACACATATATATCATCTTTACCTTCATACTTATTCACATATAATAAAAGGGGACCTTTAACCACACTTAACAAAATGATTCTTAAAACAATATTCCAGAATGTAAGGGATTAGTAGATTCGTAGCTTTAGTTCCTCTCATTTCTATTTTGGTTATGCACCACTGACTGATATAGTTAAATAGTTGTCCATTTATATTAAACTTACACACATTAAGACATAATTTCATTATTCTTAACAAATGGAAAGTACTCATTAGTGATAAAACGTACAAATTGAAGAAAAGCAGATGATCCCAAAAGAGGAACACAATTTCCAAGACTAAGTTAATATCAATTTATTGTAATAGGACGAAGAACCTTTTACCTTAACATGCATAGGATGCCCGACTCTGTCAAACAAAAAAGGAATTGCATCATAAAGCATGCCTAAATTTCTCAATCGTAGCCATGTTTTCTGTAAAAACACAAAGACTAAATAGATGTCAATTTGTTACTTAGAATCCATCAACGATTAGAAAATAAAAAGCAAGCCTACATTCATTTCCACCTTCTTACAAACTGATATAAAAAAGGACCTGACTGTCTGGATATAAACAAAAGAATTTCAAGAATTTTAGTATTTAGATAGTTAATGTTAACTACATCTGCTCATTTCAATGTTAACTACATGTATGTTTTCAATGTTAACTACATCTACTCATTTCAATGTTAACAAATAAGCTCATTTCAATGTTAACTACATCTGCTCATTTCAATGTGAACTACATGTTGTTTGTTTGTTTTTCTATTTATTGCAAGAATGATGTCGTACACATCTTTTAAGCAGACCAAATAATCAATTTGTTAAAATTTGGTGAAGACATTATTTTTGGAACTCTTGGTTGTTTGAGGGACTTGTTGGAAATGGGAGTTTGCCTCCTAAAGGAGGCATCTTTTATAGTTCTAGACCAAGCTGATCTAATTCTTAATATGGGATTTGAACCTAAAGTTCGATATCTACAAGGAAAAATAAAGTCTAGTTGTCAAGTGTTAATGTTCAATGTGATATGGCATCTACCTATCCATCAATTGGCTCAATTTTGTGGGAGCCTATATTGTGACTCGTGGCGTAAAACTATATTAAACATCATAATTCCTTAATTTATTATATTTGAGTTCTGGTTCTAAAAAATCCAATAACCACCCATGTCTATAAGTTTTAAGCTTAGTATAGACTCATTTGGCACAAATGTTTATCACACGACGTATAGGAGTATAGTTATCATCACCCATAACAAGGACTCTCAAACTCGCTGGTATTGAATACCAGACATATTCATTCTTAATTTATGACATCAGATTTAGTGATCTTGCCCAATAAAACAATGAATCAAAAGTCAATAATTGGAAATCTTCAAAATTGAAAAGCATATACATATAGCCTTAGCATCCTTGTATTTGTTCACCGCCTTTTGGGAAGAATATGAAAACTTCACATCAGGTCCCAACTCGGGGATAATAAAATGGCTGCATCAAAACATGAACAACCCATTATTAATTGTATTTATTACATAAGTATTAATATGATTATAACCCACGTTTTTATTTGACATGAGTGATTGGTTTGTAAAAACTTACATGTTGGTATCGAACCACTTGGTTATCTCCATAGAAGGCACATAGGTGTTGCCTCTAGCCAAGGAGAAGTGTCAAATACGATCTCACCACAACTCTAGTTGTACCTTAAGAATGATAAAGAAAAACAAAAAATCAGCCAAATCCATCTATATTCATTACTAATATAAACAAAAGTGAAGAAAACTCCTAATGTAAATGCAATAAGAGTCATTCAATTCAGAAGAAAACCCGGTACTATGCATAATAATTTCCAAAAAGCACAGAAAATCATAATCGAAATTAGTTTGCAACCCAAAATCATTCTTGAAACTAGTTTGATAAATTAGTTTGGAAATTGGTTTTAAACCTAGAATTAAACAAGACCAACAACTAAAAACATGATAAATGTGATGGAATATATCAATCCCAATCCAGAACACTGAACACTGAAGGATCTAAACATCAAGGCGCACACACACACACAAACACGCACATACGCAAATCGAATCAACAAATCGTAATCTAGACAAAAATTTCTTGCAAATCCATATGTATACACAAATTTGTCCAATCCGTACATCTACATAAATTCAAATCCAAAAATCATAACAAAATTAAGAACAAATCAAAGATAAATTAGAAGTAAATCTAGGAAACCCTAGAAATTTAAGACAATCGTGAGCTTTTTGTACATGCGTGAACCTTCTCGGCGCCGGAGGTGGAAATCTGTAGAGGGAATAGTGGGAGAGAGCTGTACGTGCGAGAGAGAGAGGGAGTTGTGCGAGAAAGAGATAGATATAGAGAGTTGCACGAGATGTGTAGAGATCTACATGTGAGAGCTGGGAAAGAATTTTGGAGGAGGGAATTTTGGAGCGGGAATGTAAAAAAAAAGCCCCGCTTGTTTTTTCCATTTATCTCAGTTTTTACTCAAAGGGTAAAATAATTAACATTATATATGTATCATTTATATATAAAAATGAGATAAATGATTTGTTTTTTATCTCAATTTTATTTAAATTGAAATAAAAATGTTCCTTCAAAGTCAAATTGACATAAATAAATATTATTTATATCAATTTACATTTATCTGACATAATGTCAATTTTTAAACTGACATAAATGATGCTTTTTCTTGTAGTGAGCTCTCTGCGCAGAAGTCCGTCTTGGAGAATAAGGAGATTTTCATCAAGAGTCTCCACGAGCAGCTAGAGAGGCTAACATATTAATTCCACAAACAACCCAGGGAGTTCTGGATGGCTGGATACAACGAAGAACTATTCCACCCGGACGATCGTATCCAGAATGCCAACAATGAGGGCTACAAACAAGGCTGGCTGAATGACTTAGGTGTGCTGAAGCTCGAACAAGGACACTATCTGTGGGACTACCATGATCCCGGGTTGCTCGACTTGCCTGTGCCACCGTACAATTTGGACATGGAATGGATCCCAGCTCGTGCCATTCCTCGGAGCTTAATTTCAAAATACCTCGGTGACTACAATTTACATTCTCAAAATGAGGTATCTCGTCCCGAGCATCTTTTAGATCGACCTTTTATGATGAACGTCAGGATGCTGAAGGATTTGAACTTCATCAATTCTCCTCAGTCTTTAAATGATCCGCCTGCTGGTGAGGAACCTGCATCAAAAGCTGAGGGGAAAAGACCAGTAGAATAGAAATTTTTGATGTAATAGTTAGCATACATATCAATGTAACTTTCATTTTATCATCAATGTAATTTATGAAAAACTTTCATTTATGTTTGCAAATCTTAATTGCTATTGTCTTGTAAATATCAATACTTTACATTTATGCATATCTGTTAAAAATAAAAATATTGTGATGTTTGTCGACCAATTTAGTGATAATTAAAAAGTTCCAAGTTTCAATAATATTGCTCGATCACTTAATAATAAAGTCACGAGTATCATCCAATCAAGGTTGTCAAATTATGCTTGTCGACCAACTACGGTTAGTGAGAGTTTATCCCCGACTAACCATACTTGGTAAATTTTTGTCTTTTTCATAAAATGTGTCCGACCAACCAAGGTTGGAATATTTCGTTTCCTATCCAAACAAGTTGGCATTTTTAGGAATATTTTTCCTCGTCGACCAACTACAGTTAGTGGGTTTTTATCCCCGACCAACCATACTTGGTACAGTTTGGAATATTTCGTTTCCTAGCCAAACAGGTGGGCATTTTTAGGAATATTTCTCCTCGTCGACCAACTACAGTTAGTGGGTTTTTATCCCCGACCAACCATACTTGGTACAGTTTGGAATATTTCGTTGAGTAGTCTGCCGAGCTTTGCCGAGTAGTGCGTAGCACTAGTATTCCCCGAAAAAATTTCAATGAAAGGAGAGACTTTGGCAGAATATCTTCATTTTATTCATACTGATGGAACTGTGTTACATATACATCACTGATAATACTTGCGCAGATGCTCTGCGTTCCATGCATTCTTAAACTCCTCGCCTTCTAAAGTGGCTATTCAATAAGTTCCTGGTCGAACAACTTTTGTAACTCGGTATGGTCCATGCCAGTTTGCCTCTAGTTTGTTATGCTTTTGAATTACTTTCTTCAGCACATAGTCTCCTTCTTTCAGGTCGCACTTCTTCACCCTCTTGTTGTAGAATAAAGCTGTTCACTGCTGGTAAGCAGCATTTCTAATGGCTGCTTCTTCTCTAACTTCCTCGAGCATGTTTAAATCCAGTCTTCTCATTAAGTCGTTGACAGGGGAATTGAAATTTATTACCCTGTGTGTTGGGAGGCCCAACTCGGCAGGTATGACAGCTTCACTTCCAAACGCCAGGATGTATGGTGATTCTCCAGTTGCTACTCGGGGAGTAGTTCGGTAAGCCCAGAGTACTGATTGTAACTCGTTGATCCAGTTTGCTTTCGCATAATCCAGTCTTTTCTTCAAACCGTTCAGCAGCGTTCTGTTTGTCACTTCAGTTTGTCCATTGCTTTGAGGATGCCCTGGTGCTGAGTGGACCTTCAAAATATTTGATTGATGACAATAGGCAGCGAAATCCTCGTTATCAAATTATGTTCCATGGTCTGTGATGAAAGCATGAGGAAGACCATATCGACAAATGATATTCTTCCAAACAAATTGGTATACCTTCTCGTACGTCATGTCAATGAGTGGCTCAGCTTCTACCCACTTAGTAAATTAATCCACTGCGACGACGAGATACTTGAACCTTCCTCGGGTCGTTGGCAGTGGTCCAACCAAATCAATTCCCCACATGGCAAATGGCCAAGGGGAAGTTATGGGTGTCAAAAATGCTTGTGGAGTTCTTCGGGTTGAGGAAAAGCGCTGGCATTTGTCACACTTCTTGGCATAGGCAATACAATCAGCCCTCATCGTCGGCCAGTAGTATCCCTGCATCATCACCCTTTGCAAAAGCGTCCGACCTGCTATATGTGCTCCACAAGACCCTTCATGGATTTCTTCAATTAATTCATTTACCTCGGAGGGATGTACGCATCTCTGCAAACCTGCCATATATCCTCGTCTATATAAAACACCATTATTTAATACATACCGAGCAGCTTTAAACTTCAATTTTTTGGCAGCGAGCTTGTCAATTGGCAATTTTCCATCCTCGATATATGCCCTGATGGGATCCATCCAAGATGGTCCTAAATTAAGGGTGATAAAGTTCATCGGCAAGTCTTCATCTATACACCGACCATCCAACACTTCAATAGGGATTGTTAGTCGTAGCTCGGTGCGAGTAGCTGATGCTAGTCGAGCTAGGACGTCTGCTCTCGCATTCTCCATTCTTGGTATTCTGACCAGCTGAATAGTGGCAAATTCTGACACCAGCTCCTTTGCCTTTGCATGATATATTATCATTAATTCTCCTCTAACTGCATATACTCCCATCATTTGGTTTACAATCAATTGAGAGTCGCTGAAAATCACTACCTGCTGCGCCTCCATAATTTTTGCCAAATTAAGTCCTGCGATCATGGCCTCATATTCAGCCTCATTGTTGGAAACTTTGAATTGGAAACGCAAGGCGTATTCCATGTCGACCTCATCCGGAGTGCTCAAAACTATCCCCGCGCCACATCCTGCATTGCAAGATGAGCCATCTACATATAGCCTCCATATAGGTAACTCGTCTTCAAATTTTGAATCAGTCAGAGTTCCTCGGTGAAATATGTGCTGCTTCTTTTCATCCTCCCTGGATTTTTCTCGCTCCTCGTCGATCATTTTTCCTTGCCCTTTTACCAACCAGAGTTGGTCTGAGGCCAAAGTCAATGATCTTGTAACATCCACTTGCCCTTTTACCAACCGCAGTTGGTCTGAGCTAGTGTTTGTCGATCCTGTAGCATCCACAGGTTGATCAGCGATCAACTCTTGTTCCTCGTCCGGAGTTCTCACAACTATCTCTACATCACATCCTGTAACATCCACACACCCTTTTACCAATCGGAATTGGTCTGAGCTTGTGTTTGTTGATCCTGTAACATCCAGAGGTTGATCAGCGAGCAACTTTTGCTCCTCAGGGGTATCAGGATAGGTGAACTCCGCTATGAAATCTGCTACAGCCTGCCCTTTTAGTGATGATCTGGGTTCATAAATTATATCATATTCACCGAGCTCGATTGCCCAGTACATCAATCTCCCTGATTTTTCTGACTGATGAAGGGCTTGTCTCCATGGCATATCGGTATATACTACTATTGTATGAGCCTAGAAGTATGACCTCATTCTCCTACTCGCCTCAATCAGCTCCAGTGCCAATTTCTCTAGCCTTGGATATTTGATCTCTGCTCCTTGGAAGGCCTTACTTGTGTAGTAAATTGGCTTTTGTACTCCATTCTCCACTCTGATCAACGCTGAGCTAACTGCATTCTCGGACACTGCAAGGTACAAGTACAATTTTTCTCCCATCACTCGCCTGGACAACAATGGGGGTGCTCCCAAGTATCTCTTCAAGTCTTGAAAAGCCTTCTCGCATTCATCATTCCACTCAAAAGTCTTTATGAGTGTCTTGAAGAATGGGAGACATCTATCAGTTGCTCGTGACACAAATCTGTTGAGTGCCTCTACTCGTCCTGTGAGACTCTGTACTTCCTTCTTCGTTGTTGGAGATCGTAGCCTTAATAAAGCTTTTATCTTTTCAGGATTTGTTTCAATGCCTCATTGATTGACAATGTACTCGAGTAACATGCCTTCTTGTACTCCAAATATGCATTTCATCGGGTTAAGCTTCATTTGATATTTATCTAGTTGATCAAAAGTCTAACTTAAGTCAACTAGATGATCGACAGCTTTCTTGCTTTTCGTCAGCATATCGTCAACATAGACTTCCATATTGTCACTCATTTGTTCAGCAAAGACCTTGTTCATCAGCCTCTGATATGTCGCACCTTCATTTTTCAAACCAAAAGGCATAACATTATAACAATAAGTTCCCCTAGGGGTAATAAAAGAAGTACTTTCCCTGTCTTCAGGTTTCATTTTAATTTGATTGTAGCCAGAATAAGCATCAATGAAGCTCAACAACTCGTGTCCCGAGGTAGCATCCACCAGTTGGTCAATTTGGGGCAGTGGAAAATGATCCTTTGGGCATGCTTTTTTGAGGTCGGTGAAGTCTACACACATCCTCCACTTTTTATTCTTCTTCTTTACCATCACCACATTATCTAACCAATATGGATATTTAACATCTTCAATGAAACAAGCTTTTTGGAGCTTTTCGACTTCCTCCTGTATAGCTGGATTCTTCTCGGGACTGAATACTCTTCTTCTCTGCTTCGCAGGATTGAGACATAAGAAGTTTGGGTCTATCCCAGGCATATCTTCATGACTCCACGCAAAAGTTTGTCTTCGGCTTCTAAGGAAAATTATCAATTCTTGTTTTAATGAGGCCTCCAATGATGAACCTATTTGAGTTGTTCGCTCAGGGTGCTCGTCGTCCAAAATGATGTTTTCAGTGGCTTCCACCACTTGACCCTTCACGAGTTGCGACTCATCTCGAGGATCCAATATTTCAATTTCTGCACCTTCATCCACTTGATAGGTAGTGGTCTTTTTCTTTGATTCTTCCAGTTCTTCTTGCTCGGCGGATGAATAATAGCATTCTCGAGCTACTTTCTGATCACCTTTCACAACTCCTACTCCAAAGTTTGTTTGAAATTTTAGGCACTGATGCACTGTAGATGGCACAGCCTCGAACTTCTTCAATCCTACTCTTCCTATGATGATATTGTAGAATGACTGGACATTCTTGTCCATCACGAAGAAACGTATTCTTTCTATCCGACAAGCAGGCCACGTACCAATGAATATATCCAACTTGATCGTCCCAAGTGGAAATACTTTCTTGCCAGCAAAACCGATGAGGGGTATGTGGTAAGGCTCCAGTTGGGATAGCTTTAGATTCAAACTATCGAAACACGAGTAGAACCTGATGTCTGCCACGCTACCATTGTCGACCAGCACTCTTGAAATCATGACTTCCTTCATTCTCATTTTGATCACCAGCGGGTCATCATGAGGAAATAAAACACCTGCAAGGTCAATTTTTGAAAAGCCGATAACCAATTTCTCCTTGTTCACCTTTCTCGGACGATCTTCCTCAGCTAGATTTATTCGTTGAATATACGAGCAAGCTTGTGCCTCACCGAGGTAAGCTTTTCTTTATGCAGTAGGGTCTCCTCCTCCTGCATCTCCTCCTGTAATAACATTACAATCAAATGAGCCAAAGCGTATTGAAAATACCTCTCGTTCTGGCTGCCTTGGTTCCTTGGGTAGATCGGGATCATCCTCTGGATCAACTTCATGGTTTCTCTTCTTGTTTTTCTCTGATCGACGAGGAGATCTAGACCTCTCTCTAGTTCGATCATTGTTTCTTCTTTCACCTCCATGATCAACATACTTTTCTAGCTTTCCTCGTCGGATGAGTGTTTCAATCTCATTCTGAAGAGCTACACAATTTTTAGTCACATGGCCATGATCCTTGTGGAACTCGCAATATTTTTCCCTATTCCTCATGGCAGGGTCTGTCTTCATTTTCTTTGGCCAGTTTAACTCTTCGGTGTTCTTAATTTCTTCCAGGACGTGGTTGATATTTACCTTCAAAGGTGTGTAATTATCAAATTTCCTCAAGACCTCCCATGACGACCTATTTTTGGATTGTTTGTCACCACCATTGTTCTTATGTTCTTTCTTCTTAGCTTTATCACCCCCCACCTTGGTTTCTTTGGCATCCATATTCTTCTTTGCAGACATAGCCTCCTCGGCATTCATAATCTTGGACGCTTTTCCCATCAGGTCCGACATGGTTTGAGGTGGATCTTTGGCCAAAGTATAGTACAACTTGAAGTGGTTCAGCCTTATAAGAATGGCCTACGTCCACTATTTTGGTATTGCTGTTTGTATGGGAATTCTCGATTACAAGTTATCTCAAGAAATTCCAGTCTGGATTCGGTACCCAGAGTTTGAATTCCCCTCCCCCCCCCCCCCAATGAGGATTGTACAATGTACTTATAGCCCTGAGGCCGTAATGTGAAAGGGTAATACATTTAATGCCCTCTTTGCGTGTGCGTCTGAATGATAAGAATTTAATGAATCAGTTGAACTGTTGGTTATCTAGCTATTAATGCTTTCTTCGAGATGCAGCTCGGACCGCCTGACTTGCTCGGACTGCCTAAGCTTCCTGATATTCAAGAGTTCCTCGGAGAGGTCTGTTCCTCGGAGCGTATGAGTTCCTCGGAGAGGTCTGTTCCTCGGAGCGTGTGATCATCTCGGAAGTGCTTGTTGTTGCCATGTAGATAGCCATGTGTCTTCATATGATTGGTCCAAGCCAGCATACTAAATTTGGTATCAACAATTATTATCATATCACATAAGTAATAATTATTCTCATTTATTAATTTATTTCTTGCAATTAATAAATTATATGTTCAAGTAATAAACCATGTTTACTTATTCGACGTTATTACACCATTAGATAAACACACATAAATTATGAAGTTTCAAAGAAAAAGAAAATAAATGCAAAACGCGAACTGAAAATAATAATAAACAATAATGTGTCGATATACATTTTTTTAACCTCACTTTACCTAAAAATTCAACTACTTTTCGTTGTGTTTTTTTATATTATTCATTCATTCTTTAGGACAATTAGTGTTTAATCAGTAGAAGAATATTACATTTTGCACTTAATACGGCATATTTTTTATGTTCCCAAATGATCCTAGTTGACTAGTTCTGCACAAGCTCGTGCTTTTCTTGAAGATTCGGTTGGTAAAAACATTAGAAAAAATCAATTTAAAAAATACAATATACTTGTCAAAAATTCCATTAAACTTTAAGGAAACATTGAATAGGCAAAAAATGTCAGTCAAGATTTGATGATTAACGAAGCTCGAAATTCTAAACGTACATCTAATAATGTCAATGAATGACCACCTCAAATATAATTTAAGTTCTTCTACCCCTTGATCCAAATCTCGTAAATTTTTGTAATCCAGAGTTAGGCCCTATGTTTAAAATAAATAGATCCTATGTTGCATTTATATATTGTATTATAAGATTGGGTACGCTGTGATTAAAGGAGACATTGTGGGCGTTGGTATTTGGGTTGTGTTCTCACTTTTCTAGTTAGTTATATCCCTACCGGTTTTAATTATTTATTTCATACTTATTAGTCAAGAGATATAGACATTAAATATGCTTTATACCTTGGGTTGGGACATGCCCGTAGATTTTAATTTAGGTGAAGGTTGAGATATTCATTACACGTGAGAGCTAACGAGATGACTTCTTTTTGAAATTGAATCGCATGATTATCATTGTTGATATGGAAGATATTTCAAGAAAACTTTACGACGCTGGCCTAATTTATATAAACTTATTTTTTAGGATACATAGACTGGATCCGCATGACTGAGAAAATTCAGACTTGCGGCTCAACTTGCACTCTAGTTTTATTTCAAGTTGATTCTTAGCATAGGTTGCTATTTACTATTTTTTTTCCAAAAAGAATCGCGTTTATTTATATACAAATAGGAGGAATAACCACTCCGAGGTGTCTCTTACAATAGCTACGAAAAATTTTAAAAAAATTATTGAAGACTCTCTAACCCAAAATAAGAAAAATAACTAGATACTGAAAAAAATTACGAGATCTTGATCGAGAGTTCCGAAGGCCGTTGGTAATATTTAGTAGAACGAACGAACCTCCACTGCCGTAGACTTTTACCCTCGTTCGTATGTCCTTCGAAGGCCTAGTTGCGGGCCTCAAAATGTGCCCGGATCACAACCCAAATTAGTACAAAACTTATTCCAATTGTATACCTACGCCCTGGGCCCATTCCAAACTACTAAACATATATCTTTGGGCCTCCGTATCACTCTAGTTCTGATCAAAATAATAATACCTCCTAACGTACGGTAATACCTTACAACATAAAATAAAATGCACAACTCAATTATTTTACTAGTAACCGCACATAGTTAATACTCATATTATTAATTACAGCGGTTAATCAATTATAACATTCAGTACAAAAAACACATAACATGAAAATTTTAATTGTCATCTAAATTATGCAATTTATTATTACCGTATCACATAAGTAATAATTATTTTCATTTATTAATTTATTTGTTGCAATTAATAAATTATATATAATTACCAAAAATTAGTGCATTTAATTCACTCATAACATCTTCAAGTCATTTACCATGTTTACCCATTGGACATTATTACACCAATGGATAAACACACATAACTTATGAAGCTTCAAAGAAAAATAAAATAAATGCAAAACGCAAACTGAAAATAATAACAAACAATCCTGTGTCGATACACATTTTCTGAACCTCACTTTACCTTACAATTCAACCACTTTTTATTGTTTTTTTTTAATTAGTCATTCACTCTTTGGGATAATTAGTATTTAGTTAATGGAAGCAAAGTACATTATGAACTTAATATGAGTTATTTTTTTTATATTCCAATAAGTTCCCAGTCTATTTTTTGACATACATTATTCGAATATAGGATTAAAAGCAATGAAACAATGTTTTTGAGTCTTTCATATGAAGATATAATTTTTGAAGAAAATAAAAAAATATATATTAAACTCTAAATAAAAAAATGTCAAAGGACTTTTCATTTAGTGAACCTAATTCTTTCCATTTTGTTGGTTATTTACTAAGTCATAAAAACTGGCCCTCCGCTGATTTTATCACAATAGTTCTTGAGTTAAAAAATAGAATAATAATACCTACACAAAAAGACAAAAAATTAAAGGGGTCATTTTTATGTTTCTGATTTAAAAAAACATATTTAATAAAAATAAAAATCTGTATTTTTAATTAAAAAAATAACATTTTAACAGTTTAAAAAAAAAAACCTCCTAATTTTTTTTTTAAATGTTTATAAAAAGCAAACTCATTTACTGTAAAAAAGATACATATTTTTTATTTAACCCATTCAATCCCTGAAATACCCATTTAGCCAATATTATCTTATTTTTAAAGGTCCGCGCGAGCAGCACCCCCACCCCCAACGTGTTTTTTTTAAATTGTTTTTAACTTTTTTTAACTGTTAAATTAACTGTTTTAAAAAAAATTCTTAACTTTTAAAAAAAATGTTTATAAAAAGTAAATACACATTTAAAAAAAGACACATATTTTTTTAATTTAATACATATAAACCCTCAAACACCCGTTTATTGAATATTCTCTTATTTTTAATGGTCCGCCCTAGAAGCAACCTCCCCCCCCCCCCCCCCCCCCCCCCAACCCACCCCCACCCCTTTTTTTAGAGTTTTTTTAACTGTTAAGCAGCTTTTTAAAACAAT
Organism: Sambucus nigra; assembly: GCA_949130495.1. NCBI lineage: Eukaryota > Viridiplantae > Streptophyta > Magnoliopsida > Dipsacales > Adoxaceae > Sambucus > Sambucus nigra. Next base: position 459,557,549 of record OX422220.1, read on the forward strand.
TAAAATATTTTTGTTTCTGTTTTTTAAAATAGTTATTAAAAGTAAACAATAATTAAAAAAAAGCTTTCTTATTAAAAAAAAAGGTTTCTTAAAGTAGATTTTTTATTAAAAATACCGAGTCTTATTTTTTATTAAATATTTTTTTTAATATAAAAACAAAAAAGAACCCTTTTAACCTTTTGTTCTCTTGTGTGGGTATGAATTTTGGGCTTATATGTGTGTACGTCTAGTGTTACTCTAAAACATATGTATTGTATCTAATATACTTACTTCTTAATTCGACCCATAAAACATGGAATTCGCATTAGCAAGTGTCCTCCTAATGCAATTATACAATTAGATGAATGCGGACGCGACATGAACCACCAAAAACATATATACCAATTGGATGGGTTGGTTGGTTTTGAGTTTGGTCATTAAATGGACAAGGTATATTTGGTAAGATCTAAATACGTTCAATTTTGTAACTGGATCTTGTTGTGTTGGGGTTATGTTTGGTTCGAGTTGGGGTCTGGTCAAGTCGTTTAACCCAAACACGTAAGCTAAAATAATTACTATATTTCTTAATTGAAAACATATTTTTGTCCACCAAATATCTTATATCTAAATTTAATTTTACTTTATCGGCTTAAAAGTTCATCAGTCTAAAGTTATCTCATATTTATCTCATTAAATTATATGGTATCTACATCAGTCGGATATGTTTGGTTTCCACCTTGATTCGAATGAATTTTAAACGTACAACAATACTCACAAGACACATCACATCACGACATGACACTACACATCACCCTTTTTTTGTAATTCGGATGTTATTTGACCAATTGATGTACATGTCACTTTTTTTTGTAATTTCATTATTTCTTCTAGTTTTGGGACAAAATATGGTATATCCAAGAAGCACTACGATACAAACTAATATATGACTGAATATTTGTACCTATTATTAAAGAACACAGATTGTTACTTCCAATATTACTTGACAAGACCAATCTTTGTTTGTTTTATTTATTGGGATTACATAGTTATATAAAATAGGACATATTGTAATATGTATTATGGAAATAGGACAACAAATATTTTCTTTCCATTTTTAGTCCCTATTTTTTAATAAAGCCGTTGGCACGGACCCATATCTATAAAACGTCAACCAATCACAGCATGCCACGTCAGGCGATAATTTAAAAATAGGGACTAAAAATGAAAATAAAATGTTTATTTTCCTATATTCATAACCAATATTACTTTAAGTCTTTATTTCGTTTTCAAAAATTGTTTGCGTGTGTTTTTAACATTTAAATGTATGACTTGTAACTAGAATTCATTTTTTTTATCTTCATATTAAAACTTTTTTCACCAATTAATCAATCATTTTTTTTATCTTCATATTAGTTTTTTGCAGCTTTTGGGCATTTTCCCATTAATTTGTCCCCACTAACTTTTGACAGTTTAAATCAACTTCGGGACCAGATTTTTTCAGTGAACTTTTTCCATCTCCTAGAGAGTTTTTGAGAGCTTAATCCGTTCATAAAAAGTTCCCTCGGTGTTTGTTTTTCAAATTGAATTATTCAAAGAACAAAATCAAGTTTACACCCAATTGTTTGTTTTAATCCCAAGTTTCTATCTCTCTCTCTCTCTCTCTCTCTCTCTCTCTCTATATATATATATATATATATATATATATATATATATATATATATATATATATATATATATATATATATATATATATATACATCTTGCTTGAAGAGTTTGTTTGGAACCGGTTTTATCTCTACCATAGAAGAGTGTTTAGGTTTTCTTCTACATCCCACAAAGAAGAAGTCATGTTTGTTTCTCTGGTACGGTGAAAGGCACCGTGTGTGGTTGATGGGTTCCTAAAAGTTCGATCGGTGGATTTCGAGACCGCGGTGGAGCTCCGTGGTTATTCGCTAGGCAGAGGTGTGTACAAGAAGGAGCGTCGAGGCTTGGACGGATTCAAGTCGAGTGTTGTAAGTCTTATTTTCATGTATTTGTAAAACCGTACTTAGTGGATTTAAGACTAGGGCCATTCGAGGTTTTTTTTCGTTGTGGATTTTTCGTCGTACATCGCAGCGTAGTGGTTTATTTATTTTATCTTTTGCAAGATTCACCTTAGAAGCATACTTAGGTAAAAGGATAAAATTTGGTTTAAATCACTACTAACTTAATTTGGTGCAAAATAAAATTTGGGTAAATGTTAATTTAATTCAAGTCATTAATTTTATTTAATAAAATTTGATTTGGCGTAATTTGTAAAAATGGATTACTTATTTTGTTAGGAAAATTTGTAGGCCTTGTCTTAAATTGGTTTAAGTGAATATTTTGTTGTTTAATTTAATTTCACTTTGTTTCTATATTTAATTTTAATTGAAAAATATTAAAATTTGTTGTGTACTTGTGTATTTGAACCATCTCTCTTCCACATCTTTGTAAAAGGAAATTGAATTACTTTTTGGTAAAATTTCAATTTGAGGACCTCATGTTACAACAAGTGGTATCAGAGCAGGGAGCGCTAAGTTATTGCGTTTAGGTCCTTTATGGGCATTTTCGTTTAAAATGGAAAATATGCCTTTTTCAATATTTCCTATGTTTGATGGTTATCTCATGCTTGCACATGACCCATCTCTTGCCATATGTTATGAGTAATTGCTTGCATATCTCACACTCTAGCTTTTGTGCATAATGATATATCTTTTGCTAGTTGTATATTTTGTCTATCATTTTTCTAGTCTATGCTTCATAATCAATCACATGCTAGAATTATGATTTTTGTTTATCTTTTGTATTTTATTCATTCATTTTAATTTGCATTAAATGAAAAATACAAATTGATTTTGGTTTATCTTTTGAGTTAATTTTTGTTGTTGGTGAAAAACTTTGAAAAACTCAAAATGATTTTATTTTTGTGTGTATTTTGGTTTTACGCACATTTTGTGGCATATGTTTGTGTTTTAAACCCTCATTTCGCTTCCATGTGACTAGAACTTTTGGTTTGAATTTTAATCCTTAAAATGTTCTTTATCATGCTTACATGGAGTAGTTTAAGTTAGACTTGCTTAATGGATTCACTTTTATATGCCTCAATTCACACATACACTTGCTCTCTTGAAATTTTAACTTCATATGTATATTTGAGCTTTGTGAGGTGTTCTCCGACCAATCTAGTCATCTATATATTATATGACCTAGGAGGACTAGTGCATGTTAAAATCCATTGCACGTGAGATTTGTGTGAGATATAAAAGATTAGATATAAAAATGTGCACGGGGAAGGGCTCTGAAGGTAAATATCATCCTTTATGAGAAAGCCACCGTTTGGAATGGACCTAAAAGAAATACGTGGTCCAAAGGCCTAAAAATAAAATAGGGCATTAAAAAGAAAAATAATTGCCAAGGCCTAATTTTTATTGATATATTCATTCCAAAGTATATATATTTATTGAGGGGGATTAGATGGTATATCAACGGTTTGCACAATGTCAGTTTATCCTAGTTGTACTTTCAATGTCATGACTCTATTGGTTTGTAGAATCATCAAAACTCTATGCTTGTATGCCTTGTGTATGTTTGTTCATTGAGTTCAATATATATTGTCACATGAGGTTATATTCAAATTTGATGAAGTTTGCAATCAATTGAGAACTCCGTGAACATATTTTAAGTGATTGGGTCAAAATTTAATTATTGTTGGTTCACACCCCTTCACTTCCGTTTTCGTGTGACACATTTATGCTATAAGATTGTGAAAAAACTTATGTTATTTAGTTTTGTGTCATTTTGGTATTTATATCTATATGTGTGTACTTATGCTTAGTTTGAATCTATTGTATATACATATATATGATATTTTGTTGTTTTTGAGTCTTTGCCATGATTCGCTAGTTCATTTATGCTTTTAATTCATTTTTGGTATCTATCTTGTTGCAAATTTTGTTTCGATATCACATGCTTAGATTACTACAATCAATTGATATATTTTGTTATCGCATCATAGTTGATATTTATATCTTTATGTGGATTTGTTGAATTTGAATTGCCCACGTGCTTTAATGTTCTCATCCGTTTTTTCTCTATTGCATGTTTAACTTGTTATCCCATTTTATTTACCCATTGTTTAGTTTAGGGGGTGTATGTTTTAATTTGGGGAGATAAGTTAATTTTTTATTCTTTAGCCTTTGTCTATTCCTGAACAAAAAGGGGGAGAATGATAGGGGGGGGGGGGGGGGGGGGAATGGTATCTATTCCTATTGTAATCCTATCTTAGTTTAGGAGATTTATCTTAGGGGGAGACGTCTTTCTAAGTAGGTCATTTATTTGATAAAGGGGGAGAATTAATTAAGGGGGAGTCATTATTTAAATTGCATTTAATATTTTAATATTCCCTATACGTGTAATGTGTTGCTTAAGTGTGCAGGTATTGTAAAGCGACATCTATTTAAAGTGGCAGAGCGTTTAATTCTAAAGTGGTATTAGAGTCAAGCATTGTACTCTTTATTTTGGGTGGGGTGTTTTTGAGTCTAGTAAGATTGAAGGCCCTTTAGGATTTTGTTTTGGTTTTGTCCTGGAATAGCCAAAGGGGGAGATTTTTAAGGACACAATTTTCCAATTGAGTCTTAATATAGTGTTGGCTCAATTCTGGACAAAAACATTTGTGTCATAGGATAGTATTGAGTGAGTATCCTCCAAGACTATGACATGCAAGAGTTGAAGATGTAGCGGCCAAGTCTTATAAAGCTTCATCATTGCCGTGTTTCAAGTGCCATGTTTTCTACGTCATCAACATCATATTCCATAGTCTCCAAAAGGTATGAATGCATTTCAATATATATATATATATATATATAGGGAGACTTGGAATATGTTTATAGAGGGTGTACTTTTATTTTAATCTGAGGTTTTTTTTGAGAAGGTTTCTTTAAAACTTTAAAATAAAGTTTCTGGGCAAAAAATAAAATTTTGAGCTTTCTGGAAGTTCGTTCGATATTTTTGTTCGAACGAGGTTTGCCAACGAGTTGCCACTGGAACTTCGTTAGATAGTTCGTTAGAACGAAATGTCGTTCGAACGAGATTTCGGTGGGAACAGGTTTTTGCAGTTTTTGGGCATTTTCTCACTACTTTGTCCCTACTAACTTTTGACATTTAAATCAACTTCGGGACCAGATTTTTTCAGTGAACATTTTCCATCTTCTAGAGAGTTTTTGAGAGCTTAATCCTTTCATAAAAAGTTCCCTTGGTGTGGAATTCTAAATTAAATTATTCAAAGAACAAAACCAAGTTTACACCCAATTGTTTGTTTTAATCCAAGTTTCTATCTATATATATAAGTTTATTTCTACATCCCACAAAGAAGAAGTATTGTTTGTTACTCCGACATTCACATACGGTGAAAGGCACCGTACGTGGTTGATGGGTTCCTAAAAGTCCGATCGGTGGATTTCGAGACAGCGATGGAGCTCCATAGTTATTCGCTAGGAAGAGGTGTATACAAAAAGGAGCGTCGGGGCTTGGACGGAGTCAAGTCGAGTGTTGTAAATCTTACTGTCTTGTATTTGTAAAACCGTACTTAGTGGATTTGAGGTTATGGCCATTCGAGGTTTTATTCCGTTGTGGGTTTTTCCTCGTACATCGCGGCGTAGTGGTTTATTTGTTTATTTTATCTTTTGCAAAATTCACCTTAGATGCATGCTTACGTAAAAAGGTAAAATTTTGTTAAAATCACTACTTACTTAATTTGGTGCAAAATAAAATTTGGGTAAATGTTAATTTAATTCAAGTCATTAATTTTATTGGATAAAATTTGGTTTGGCCTAATTTGCAAAAATGGATTAATTATTTTGTTAGGCAAATTTCTAGGACTTGTCTTAAATTGGTTTGAGTGAATATTTTTTTGTTTAATTTAATTTCACTTTGTTTCTGTGTTTAATTTTATTTGAAAGATATTAAAATTTGTTGTGTACTTGTGTATTTGAACTATCTCGCTTCATCATCATTGTAAAAGGAAATTGAATTACTTTTTGGTAAAATTTAAAATTGATGGTCTCGTGTTACAGCACACTACAAAAATCACATAACATGAAAATTTTAATTGTCATCTAAATTATGCAATTTATTATTACCATATCACCTAAGTAATAATTATTTTCATTTATTAATTATTTTTTGCTATTAATAAATTATATATAAATACCCCAAATTAGTGCATTTAATTCACTCATAACATCATTTAGTGAACTTTAAATAAAAATGTCAAAGGACTTTTCATTTAGTGAACCTAATTCTTTCCAATACAAACAAGTATATGACTTTCATTGTTTCCTACCTACTACCTAATGACACGGTGTTTTACTTCACATTTTAGATGACTAAAACCCAAGTATGTGTCCATTTCGTTGGTTATTTACTAAGTCACAAAAACTGGCCCTCCGCTGATTTTATCACAATAGTTCTTGAGTTAAAAAATAGAATAACAATATCTACTCAAAAAGACAAGAAATTAAAGGGTTCATTTTTATGTTTCCAATTGAATAAAACATATTTAATAAGAAAAAATATCTGTATTTTTAATAAAAAAAAATATCTGTATTTTTAATTAAAAAAAAACATTTTAACTGTTTTAAAAAAAAAACTTCCTAATTTTTTTTTTTTAAAAATGTTTATTAAAAGTAAATACATTTACTGTAAAAAAGACTCATATTTTTAATTTAACCCATTCAATCCCTCATATACCCATTCAACCAATATTCTCTTGTTTTTTAAGGTCCGCGCCAGCGGCACCCCCACTCCCAAAGTCTTTTTTTTTTTATAATTATTTTTAACTTTTTGTAACTGTTGACAAAAAACATTTTAACTGTTTTAAAAAAAATTCTTAACTTTAAAAAAAAATGTTTATAAAAAGTAAATACACATATTGTTAAAAAGACACGTATTTTTAATTTAACACATTTAATTCCTAAAACACTCATTTAGCGAATCTTCTCTTATTTTTAAAGGTCCGTGCTAGCGGTAACCTCCCCTCCCCTTTTTTTTGAGTATTTTTTTTTAAACTGTTGAGCAGTTTTTTAAAACAGTTAAAATATTTTTGTTTTTGTTTTTTAAAACAGTTATTAAAAGTAAAAAAAAAAAAATTTAAAAATTTCTTATTAAAAATAGTTTTTTTTTTAAATAGATTTTTTTATTAGAAATACAGATTCTTATTTTTTGCTAAATAATTTTTTTAATATAAAAACAAAAATGAACCCTTTTAACTTTTTGTCCTCTTGTGTGGGTATGAATTTTGAGTTTATGTGTGTGTACGTCTAGTATTACTCTAAAAAATATGTATTGTATCTAATATACTTACTTGTTAACTCGACCCATAAAAATGGAATTCATATTAGCAAGTGTCCTCCTAACGCCATTATACAATTAGATGAACGCGGACGCGACGTGAACCACCAAAAAGATATATACCAAATGGATGGGTTGGCTGGTTTTGAGTTTGGTCAATAATTGGACAAGGTATAATTGGTAGGATATAAATCCGTTCAATTTTGTAATTGGAATATGTTGTGATAGGGTTATGTTTGGTTCGGGTTGGGCTCTGGTCAAGTCGTTTAACCCAAAAATGTAAAATAAAATAATTACTTTATTTCTTAATTGAAAACATATTTTTCTCCCCAAAATATCTTATATCTAAATTTAATTTTACTTTATCGGCTTAAAAGTTCATCAGTATAAAGTTATCTCATATTTATCTCATTAAATTATATGGCATCTACATCATGCGGATATGTTTGGTTTCCACCTTGATTCGAATGAATTTAAAAGATACAACAATACTCACACGACACATCACGACATGACACTACACATTACTCTTTTTTGTAATTGAATGTTATTTGACCAATTGATGTGCATGTCATTTTTTTTTTTGTAAATTCATTATTTCTTTTAGTTTTTGGACAAATTATGGCATATCCAAGAAGCATTGCGATACAAACTAATATATGACTGAATATTTGTACCTATTATTAAAGAACACAGATTGTTACTTCCAATATTACTTGACAAGACCTATCTTTGTCTCTTTCGTTTATTGGAATTACATAGTTAAAACGTCAACCAATTACAGCATGCCACGTCAGCCAATAATTTAAAAATAGGGACTAAAAATGAAAACAAAATATTTATTTTCCTATATTCATAACCAATATTATTTTAACTCTTTATTTCGTTTTCAAAAATTGTTTGTGCATGTTTTTAACATTTAAATGTATGACTTGTAACTAGAATTCATTTTTTTTATCTTCATATTAAAACTTTTTTCACCAATTAATCAATCATATACTATACACATTATTTTGTGTATTATCCTTTTTATTTTGTGTACCCTACGCTAAAATGGTGTTGAGGGGTTATTTTTTTGAGAGACCATAGATTTTGATGTACAATTTTTCATTTGTCACCGTCCTTATGTCACCGAACCACCAATTGATGGTTCGAATGAATTTAAAAGATACAACAAATACTCACACGACACAACACAACACGTCATGAAACTACACATTACCTTTTCTTTTGTAATTCGAATGTTACTTAATCAATTGATGTATATAATACTTTTTTTTTGTAAATTCTTTATTTCTTTTAGTTTTTGAACAAAATATGGTATATCCAAGAACAAGTGCGATACAAACTAATATATGACTGAATATTTGTATGAACTACTAAATAACACGGATTGTTACTTTCAATTTTACTTGACAAGACCTATCTTTGTTTGTTTGGTTTATTGGAATTAAATAGTTATATATAATATTGCAGCATTCTGTAAGATGGGTTTGTTCCGTAGGGCAAACAACTGTCACTTTTTGCTGATTTTGTCCAAGTTGGTTTTGAGTTGCCAATGTATTACTTAAATGTATGGTCCACAATACTTGTAACTAGAATTCATTTTTTTTATCTTCATATTAAAACTTTTTTCACCAATTAATCAATCATATAATATACATATTATTTTCTGTATCACCGAACCACCAATATATCCTTAGATTAATTTAATTTGACTACTTCTTTGCATATGTGGGAAACTGTACTGCTGTGACCAATTATGTATCCAGTTGTTCAATTAACAATTGAGCGATTGGTTAGAGTTGAAAGGTTCCAAATACTCTATTAAACTAATGCTTAAAAAAATGACAGGATACACTATATAAAGGAATAGCCTTTCCTTAGTAGAGGCATTCAGATATAGTAGTATTGTAGTTTATCAAAAGCCTTAAACTAGCTAAACAAATTTCAAGACTTGGGGAGGCAGCTCTTTAAGTTGCCGGAAATGGCAGATTTTAAGCACCATATGTTGTTTGTGTTGACAATTTGTGTGACAGCTATCAATGTAGCGGCCGACCGCTGGCCTTACATTTATGCTTCACCTCCACCACCACCTTATGTCTATAAATCACCACCACCACCATCGCCATCACCACCACCACCATACATTTATAATTCACCCCCACCACCATCGCAGTCACCTCCCCCTCCTTACGTTTACAATTCACCACCACCACCATCTCCGTCCCGACCGCCTCCATACATTTACAAATCCCCACCTCCACCTTCTCCGTCACCACCACCTCCATATGTTTACAAATCCCCACCACCACCTTCCCCATCACCTCCTCCTCCTTACATCTATAAATCCCCACCACCACCTTCTCCATCACCTCCACCTCCTTACGTGTACAAATCTCCACCACCACCATCTCCTTCTCCACCCCCACCTTACCTGTATAAATCTCCACCACCACCATCTCCATCACCCCCTCCTCCATATGTCTACAAGTCACCACCACCGCCATCTCCTTCACCACCACCACCCTACCAGTATAAGTCTCCACCTCCTCCATCTCCATCACCACCCCCTCCTTATGTTTACCGTTCACCACCACCACCTTCCCCTTCACCACCTCCACCCTATTATTATAATTCACCACCTCCTCCTTCTCCTTCCCCTCCTCCACCTTACATTTACAAATCACCACCACCTCCGTCTCCTTCACCGCCACCCCCATATGTCTACCAGTCCCCACCTCCACCATCTCCATCGCCACCTCCTCCATATCACTACAAATCTCCACCACCACCTTCTCATTCACCACCTCCACCATACTACTACACATCCTCCCCTCCTCCAATGGGTTACTAAGTTGACCATTTTACTTCTACCTTATTTTTACGTTTCTCCTTACCACCGAATTGATACTTACATGGTCATGCATTGAGGATTATTTCGGCCCAAACGTGTTAGTAGCGGGAAAATAAAAATCGTGACATGATTGTTAAGCATGGCCTGATGTTTTCTTTTATTTGAAAATATACGATGTAATAACCACATTACATATTATTTTTTAAAACGTATCGTTGTATGATATGTCAAGTAATAAAATAAAATTGAGTTCATGCCAACATATGCTCTTTTATTGATGATATTCTTTGGAGGTTCAAAATTTAATCTGACCAAATTAGAAACAAGTGAAATTGTGTGATCAGAACATGTGGAAAAGATCTGATGAAATCTTATTTGTTAACAAAATGAGAATAAGTTCAATAAAACAAGAATTGTGGCTAATTTTAAGAATTATTTTCACATGTTTATTTGAATTCAAATTTCTTGACCCTCCTCAAAAGCAATATGATGGTCATTGAGGCTATTGATTGCCTGAGACATTTAAATAGTTGTTCTTGTCAAATATTATATTTTACCGGACATATGGTTTTTAAGGTGGAATTCTAAAGTGAAGAAAATATGTCTATTCATTACTTGAATATATATTAATACATTGGATTTGTTTTTAATCATTCACACCTAATCACCCCATTTTTTTTTTATCAAAAGTCGCTATATAAAATGATAAAATCGAAATGTGAAAAATGGCATTATGTGGAAGATAATGACTTTAGTCGGGACAAATTTAAAGCTAATGTGGATCACTTCTTACCATATCGATCACTTTTTAGTGTCTTTTCCATTTGAGGATGTCAAAAAAGTTCCAATCACACGGTAGCTATTGCAGATGTATCTCCACATTGACTTTTAAAATTAAACTCCCAATTCAGAGCTAAAATCAATATCTGAGATTATTTTTAAGACAATTGTGTTTATTTCTAAATTCCCTATTATTTAATTGGTCAAAGACTTATTTATTAATAATATATGAGAAGTTAGGTAATATAAATGACTTGTAAAAATGGCAACGTATTTCATATTTCAAGAAAGATTTCAATAATATTGAAAAGAATTATATTCCAATAAAAAAGTTTTCAAAATACGAGGGAAATGAAGTTCCGAATCATTTGTACATAATGGAGACTATTTCATATTTTAATGAAACAAAACTTTTTCTTTAATATATTAGTTTGTTGATGATTTGAGTTGATAAAAATAAGCCACCATTTTATGGAAAACTGATTATGTAATATTAAAAAGAAAATGAGTGTTTGAATCTGCCACCCCTTTAGTATTCATAATTATACTTTTCTCATCATTTTTTTGGGCTTTCGACTTTGCTCGTCATTTTTATAGTCCTTCAATGACGAGTAAGGTATGTGAATAATCATTAATATAATACTACTCTCGCAATAGACGATAAATGTGGTTGAATAAACCATAAACCAACATCAACTCTACAATTCTAAACAACAAATTTCCACATGTAGCAAAATATCCTAAATTCTCAAATACAACTACAACAAAATTGATCGGGGAAAATTACAGAACGCGTTGAGAGACGTTATTCGTGTGAAGCATTGAAGATGAGTAATAAAACTATTTTTCAATAAAGGTAACTGTAGAAAATCTTTAAGGTTTCCTTTTCACGTGTCTTCTAGTGTTGGGTGATTTTTCCGGTCATCGCTATGGCTTTGGGAATAAGGAGATGAAAGATTTGACTATTTGAAATGTTGTAACGTATTGATATTTTTTGTATTGCCCACACGATTATTTAAGTATTTATTGTTATTATTGTGGACATTTTGCAAGGATTTATCCAATAATTACATGTGTCTTATTTTTGTTGGGTAAGATGTTTATTTAATACATGTCCTTTTGATAATGAAGAGACATAAATATTGGTTTAGAATTCGGTTATCTCTACCCTATAAAAGCCCACACCCTTGCCCATCTTTGGTTCTTGGAGAAAATTTAAGTAGGATAACACATTAAGTGTGAGAAATTGTTAAAGGGGTAAAGAGAGAGTAACACCAAGTTTTTATTATGATCGTTTAATGAGTACAACACAAACACTATAATGGTTTATGGTACGTTTTTGCTTATTGTTTGTTATTATGTTATGTGAGAAACAAAATTCTTCAAGATTGGTTATTGGGGAATTGATAAGCCCATTAAGATTTACATGTGGTATCAAAGTGAGGTTACGAATCATATAAACCCACGACCCATTCCTTGCCATTTGAAGCTCTGTCACTACATTCCCTAAAATAACCCCGAATTTCAAATGTACGTTGAAAAAAGACACTTTGCAAAAGGATATAAATAGAATAACACTCAACATACATTCCCGGTCTTTTAGGCATCCCAAAAAATGAAGCCCCAAGTTCATGCTATCACTGAAGAATCGTTTGGAAGAAAAAGTGGAAAAAATATAAATCTTATTGAAGTGAGTAATTCGTTTGATGTATTAGACAAATCGGAAGAGCCATCAAATTTCAAAGGATCCAAAAATTCTAAAATGGATTCTTTTTCGGCCTTAACGAAGGAGGAGAAATTATATATAATAACCCAAAATTAGTGCGTTTAATTCACTCATAACATGTTCAAGTCATTAACCATGTTTACTTATTCGACGTGATTACACCATTGGATAAACACACAATAATTATGATGTTTCAAAGAAAAAGAAAATAAATGCAAAACGCGAACTGAAAATAATAATAAACAATAATGTGTCGATATGCATTTTTTTAACCTCACTTTACCTAACAATTCATCCACTTTTCGTTGTGTTTTTTTATATTATTCATTCATTCTTTAGGACAATTAGTGTTTAGTCACTAGAAGAATAGTACATTTTGCACTTAATAGATGATCCTAGTCTACTAGTTCTGGACAAGCTCGTGTTTTTCTTGAAGATTCGGTTGGTACAAAAATTAGAAAAAATCAATTTAAAAAATACAATATACTTGTCAACAATTCCATTAAACTTTTAGAAAACATTGAATACGCAAAAAATGTCAGTCAAGATTTGATGATTAACGAAGCTCGAAATTCTAAACGGACAACTAATACTGTCAATGAATGACCACCTCAAATATAATTTAAGTTCTTCTACCCCTTGATCCAAATCTCGTAAATTTTTGTAGTCGAGAGTTAGACCATATGTTTAAAATAAATAGACCCTATGTTGCATTTATATATTGTATTATAAGATTGGGTACGTTGTGATTACAGGTGACATTGTGGGCGTTGATATTTGGGTTGTGTTCACACTTTTATAGTTAGTTATATCCATACCAGTTTTAATTATATATTTCATACTTATTAGTCAATAGATATAGACATTAAGTATGCTTTATACCTTGGGTTGGGACATGCCCGTAGATTTTAATTTAGGTGAAGGTTGAGATATTCATTACATGTGAGAGCCAACGAGATGGCTTGTTTTTTAAATTGAATCGCATGATTATCATTGTTGATAAGGAAGATATTTCATGAAACCATTACGCCTCTAGCCCAATTTATATAAAATTATTTTTTAGGATACATAGACCAGATCCACATGACTGAGAAAATTCAGGCTTGCACCTCAACTTGCACTCTTGTTTTCTTTCAAGTTGATTCTTGACATAGGTTGCAATTTACTAATTTTTTTTCCAAAAAGAAACACACTTATTTATATACAAATAGGAGGAATAACCCATCTAGGTGGCTCTTACAATAGCTACGAAAAATTTAAAAGAAAATTATTGAAGACTTTCTCACCCAAAATAAGAAAAATAAGTAGATACTAAAAAAATTATGAGATCTTAATCGAGAGTTCCGAAGGCCGTAGATAATATTTAGTAGGACGAACGAACCTCCACTGCCTTAGATTTTTACCCTCATTCGTATGTCCTTGGAACGCCTAGTTATGGGCCCCCAAATGTGCCCGAATCACTACCCAAATTAGTACAAAACTTATTTCCATTGGTATACCTATGCTTTGGGCCCATTCCAAACTACTAAATATATATCTTTGGGCCTCCGTATCACTCTAGTTCTGATCAAAATAATAATACCTACTAACGTACGGTAATACCTTAGAACATAAAATAAAATACACAGCTCAATTATTTTACTAGTAACCGTGCATAGCTAATTCTCATATAATTAATTATAGCGGTTAATCAATTATAACATTTAGTACAAAAATCACATAACATGAAAATTTTAATTGTCATCTAAATTAAGAAATTTATTATTACCATATCACATAAGTAATACTTGTTTTCATTTATTAATTTATTTGTTACAATTAATAATTTATATATAAATACCCAAAATTAGTGCATTTAATTCACTCATAACATCTTGAAGTCATTTACCATGTTTACCCATTGGACATTATTACACCAATGGATAAACACACATAACTTATGAAGCTTCAAAGAAAAATAAAATAAATGCAAAACGCAAACTGAAAATAATAACAAACAATCCTGTGTCGATATACATTTTCTGAACCTCACTTTACCTTACAATTCAGCCACTTTTTATTGTTTTTTTTTTAATTAGTCATTCATTCTTTGGGATAATTAGTATTTAGTTAATAGAAGCAAAGTACATTATGCACTTAGTATAACTTATTTTTTTTTATATTCCAATAAGTTCCTAGTCTATTTTTTGACATACATTATTCGAATATAGGATTAAAAACAATGGAGCAATGTTTTTGAGTCTTTTATATGAAGATGTACTTTTTGAAGAAAATAAAAAAATATATATTAAACTTTAAATAAAAAATGTCAAAGGACTTTTCATTTAGTGAACCTAATCCTTTCCAATACAAACAAGTATATGACTTTGATTGTTTCCTACCTACTACCTAATGACACGGAGTTTTACTTCACATTTTAGATGACTAAAACCCACCTCCATTTTGTTGGTTATTTACTAAGTCATAAAAACTGGCCCCCCGCTGATTTTATCACAATAGTTCTTGAGTTAAAAAATAGAATAACAATACCTACACAAAAAGACAAAAAATTAAAGGGGTCATTTTTATGTTTCTGATTTAAAAAAACATATTTAATAAAAATAAAAATCTGTATTTTTAATAAAAAAAAAAAAACATCCTAACTTTTTTTTAAAAAAAAAATGTTTATAAAAAGTAAATTCATTTACTGTAAAAAAAAAACACATTTTTTTTATTTAACCCATTCAATCCCTGAAATACCCATTTAGCCAATATTCTCTTATTTTTAAAGGTCTGCGCGAGGAGCACCCCCACCCCCCAAAGTGTTTTTTTTAATTGTTTTTAACTTTTTATAACTATTAAATTATCTGTTTTAAAAGAAATTCTTAACTTTAAAAAAAATGTTTATAAAAAGTAAATACACATATTGTAAAAAAGACACATATTTTTAATTTAACACATTTAAACCCTCAAACATCCATTTAGCGAATATTCTCTTATTTTTAACGGTCCGCACTAGCAGCAACCTCCCCCCCCCCCCCCCAAAAAAAAAAAAAAAAAAAAAAAAAAAACCTTTTTTTGGAGTTTTTTTTTAACTGTTAAGCAGCTTTTTAAAACAGTTAAAATATTTTAGTTTCTGTTTTTTTAAACAGTTATTAAAAGTAAAAATTATTTTTTTTAAAAAAAGCTTTCGTATTAAAAATAGGTTTTTTAAAATAGATTTTTTATTAAAAATACAGACTCTGATTTTTTATTAAATATTTTTTTAATATAAAAATAAAAAATGAGCCCTTTTAACTTTTTGTTCTCTTGTGTGGGTATGAATTTTGGGTTTATATGTGTGTACATCTAGTGTTAGTCTAAAATATATGTATTGTATCCAATATACTTACTTCTTATCTCGACCCATAAAACATGGAATTCACATTAGCAAGTGTCCTCCTAACGCCATTATAGATGAATGCGGACGCAACATGAACCACCAAAAAGATATATACCAATTGGATGGGTTGATTGGTTTTGAGTTTGGTCATTAATTGCACAAGGTATAATTGGTAGGATCTAAATTCGTTAAATTTTGTAACTGCATCATGTTGTGTCGGGGTTATGTTTGGTTCGGGTTGGGCTCTGGTCAAGTTGTTTAACCCAAACATATAAGCTAAAATAACTACTTTATTTCTTCATTGAAAACATATTTTTCTCCCCCAAATATCTTATATCTAAATTTAATTTTACTTTATCGGCTTAAAAGTTCATCAGTCTAAAGTTATCTCATATTTATCTCATTAAATTATATGGTATCTACATCAGGGGGATATGTTTGGTTTCCACCTTGATTCGAATGAATTTAAAACGTATAACAATACTCATAAGACACATCACGACATGACACTACACATCACCCTTTTTTGTAATTCGAATGTTAT
This sequence comes from Sambucus nigra, assembly GCA_949130495.1. Taxonomy (NCBI): domain Eukaryota; kingdom Viridiplantae; phylum Streptophyta; class Magnoliopsida; order Dipsacales; family Adoxaceae; genus Sambucus; species Sambucus nigra. The sequence continues at coordinate 459,574,164 of OX422220.1, forward strand.
TTTACCAGTTGATGTACATGTTACTTTTTTTTGTAATTTCATTATTTCTTTTAGTTTTGGGACAAAATATGGTATATCCAAGAAGCACTGTGATACAAACTAATATATGACTGAATATTTGTACCTATTATTAAAGAACACAGATTGTTACTTCCAATATTACTTGACAAGACCTATCTTTGTCTGTTTTGTTTATTAGAATTACATAGTTATATAAAATAGGACATATTGTAATATGTATTATGGAAATAGGACAACAAACATTTTCTTTCCATTTTTAGTCCCTATTTTTTAACAAAGCCGCTGACACGGACCCATATCCATAAAACGTCAACCAATCACAGCATGCCGCGTCAGCCGATAATTTAAAAATAGGGACTAAAATGAAAATAAAATGTTTATTTTCCTATATTCATAACCAATATTATTTTAAGTCTTTATTTCGTTTTGAAAAATTGTTTGCGTATGTTTTTAACATTTAAATGTATGACTTGTAACTAGAATTCATTTTTTTTTATCTTCATATTAAAATTGTTTGCGTATGTTTTTAACATTTAAACCACTTGCCTTAAAAATGAAGATCTAGGGCTTGAATGAAGGTGTTGAATTGATTGAAGTCATCTCTCCAAGATCCCCAAGTTCTTCTTCTCTTTGGCTCTCCCTTAGCCTTTTCCCTCTTTAGTCTTCTAATGTGATTTAATGATGCCTAACCCTTACACATTTGGGGTTAAAAATCCTATTCATATTTTTGGGACTATGGGCCTTATAAAAAGGGTCCACAATTTCTATATGGAGCTCACATATGTCTAATTAGGCACCAAAATCCAATGTATGCATATAACCACTCCTTTCGAACTATTTTGGCCCTAACGGACTCAATCGCGCACTCAAAATCACCATCCGGAATAAATTTCTAAAATTAACTCTCACGTGTTAACTTATTTAAATATATTCACTTTTGAATATTCCCATTAATTAATTCTCATTAATTTATGACACAAGTAAATTACTAATCACTAAATTAATTAATTAGAAATAATAACCCAGAAATTACGAGGTGTTACAATTGTCTTCTTTGAAATAAAATAAACCAAAGACTTCTTTGAAACCAAATAAATAAATAAATCAAATGTCCCTTGAAAACTAAGTAGGTGATCCATTCTAGACTCCATTAATTAAGTTCTCGATCCAACACAATCTACATTCAATTAATATCTTTTCGTCATTCTCCACTCAAATCACATTACACAATGCTACTAATACCACTCCATCTATATAACATTTTTATTTCTAGAAAAAGGTTAACAAAAACATTCAAAATTTTAAAATTGTTTTTATATAAATAAAAAAAGTTTTTGGTTATAAAAACTTTTTTAACGTTGTATTTATAGGAAAAACTTTAAGCTTTGTGTGTATATATGACATATAGCTTTTTAAACTAAAAACAATTTAAAATATGTATAATTTTTTTATAAAAATACGTACAGTTGTTTGGAAGTTTTTATATATAAAAAATAGGAAGAGACCAGATTCATCGATGTCTCTTTTTCTTGTGTTTTTGGAGGAGTTACAGGTGCTAGGCTAGTCGGTTATGGACTACGGTCCTTGCTTTATGCTTTTGTACACTTCCTATATACGGGATTCCGCCCCCTTAGGCGTGCTTGTTTTATTGAATCATTTACTTATCAAAATATATATATGTGTATAATTGTTTTTCTGTAAAAAAAATAATAGACAAATTTTATTAATCAAAAAAATTAACCGTTTATAAGGGCCTTAAGATTTAATATTGAATTTATGATATATATACTGTTTTTTATAATTATCATTATATTTATTCTTGAACATCGCATGGGTTACATGGTAGTGTTAGTATAAAACTACAGGATCTGAAAATAGAAAATTAAAGAATAAACAAAACAAGAAAGTTAGTTATGTGGGTGTTTATTTCCTTTATATTATGTTCCTTTTTTTTTCATCTTCAATTTTTTCTGTGTGTGTGTTTCTTCCTTTCTAATATATCTATTCATGCAGTTGGTTGAGCTGCTAATATACATCTGTTGACAATGAAATCTTATCTTCAAGCGGCCGCCGTTGAACTTTGGCCCTTCTCTCCGATAAGGGTCCATGCTGATACACATGTTAAACAGGAGATATCCATTGTAGGTGACTCATGTGTGTCCAGAGTAAACTTCTTCAAGAGAGCCTTGGTGGGAAGAGTTGGTGGTGCAGGCTGCACACCACCCTCGCTAGAGAAGTTGAGAGTGTGGTGTTGCACTCATTGGAGAGCGGGGGGCGGCGTGGTGGTTAGATATCTTAATGCTTCTTCATTTTGTTTCATTTTCGCGTCTGAACAGGAAGCGAATAGGATATTGGAGCGGAAACAGTGGTCTGTGAATGGTATTCACCTCTTCCTAGACAAGTGGCACCCGTTGGGTTGCTGTGTTAAAAATGATCGAACTCCGGCTAGTCGGTGGATTCGGATTGAGGGTTTACCACTGCACTTATGGGGCTTGGAAGTGTTCCAGGCGGTTGGTAACAGGTGTGGAGGCTACCTGAACATCGATGCAAAAACTCAAGCGGGGGAAGAGTTGAGGTGGGCTAGAATTTTGGTTAAATGGACTGAAAGTGTCCCAGAGAAAATTACTATTTCAGCAGGTGGCTGGGTTTTTACTATGGCCGTCTGTGTGGAGGTGTCCCCTACGCGCTCGTTTGGAGGTGAGGGAGGTGCTGAGCATGCCAAGGGTCGTGCTAGCAGGCCTAGACGACGTTCCGTTCGTCCAGACGTGGAGGTGGCTTCTACTCATATTCTCACTACTGCCCCCTTACTCCCGGCCACTACTGCGTACGAAGGCAATCATTGCGAGGAGGCGATTGAGGTGGATGTGGCTGGGTGTCTTTTAGAGTCTTCTAAACCTCTTCGCAGCAGTACAGAGGAGCATTTTAAAGGTACTGCTCAAACTTCTTTGCAGCAGTACACTGGAGCGAGTGACCTGCAGTTAGTGGGAGAGCACAGTGGCGTAGGGAAGTTGCCGGAGGATTCTCAAAGGGCGGTTCAAAATTCCGGTGTTCAGATCATCGGTAATGTTGAGCAGGTAGGCGGTGGGTTAGGAGGGGTGCAGGCTAGTGTACGAGGTACTGTTATTCTGGGTTATAGGGTGGCTGACAAGACCATAGCTAGTGTCAGCGTTGGGGATGGTCATGCAGTGGCCGAAAGTGAGATGTTGGGCTCTACTTCTGGGAGTGATGGGGTTGGTAATAAGAGGTCCTTTGTTGTGCACTCTCAACTGATTGACGTGGACTCAGTTGGTGACAGCAGGAGGGCTGAGAATGTCAGTATTAATGGGACTTGTACTTATTCTGATGGGCCTCATGCTATTGTTGCAGATGCTGTTATTAGTTCCAAGTTGGTACATGAAGGTAGTGATTTGGATCCAGTCAGTAAGGCTATTATTTGCCTCTCCGTTCTTGATAATAATAATCATAATAAAATTTGGCCCAAATATAAAAACATCGGCCCTTGTCTTAACTCGGGCAGAGTGCTAAAGAATGGGGTTTTTAGGAAAAATTGCAGATTTAAAGGGGAGAATAGATGGAAAGGGGTAGTTGATAAAGCCAAAAAAGGTGTGTCTGGCAATGGGGAGTGCTCTCAGGGTGCGGGTCCATTTTCAGGCGTGTCCGAGGGGTGGGGTACGGATCTTCCGGCCGTCTCGTTGGTTCGCAAAGGGGGTACCCTTGGTACTGTCGTGGAAGAAAGTGAAGGAGATGTGGAGGGGAAGTCTTTTGAGCAGGACTACCTTGGCAGCCCGGGGGAGTCTTTGTGTGGGCAAGTTAATTTATGTAGTTCGGTTGATCCTTCCCCTATCCTGTGGGTTGAGTTCGGGAGTTCGGAAGGGATGGGAAAGGGGTCTGGAGGTAGGGGGTTGAGGGAGGTAGGGAGGTTGAGGCGGATGAATGGGTTACTAGTGTGATAGGGGGATTTAGTAAATTCCTAGGTATTAATTTTGTGGGTAATGAGAAGAAGGCTCTTGAGTTGTTCCGCTCCATAGAAGAGAGACGGAGGGAGAGAGTGGAGGTGGTAGAAAGGGGGGTGAGTGGGGGCTCTAAAGATCTCCAATGAAGCTACGTATTATATCGTGGAATGTGCGGGGTTTGAATGACCTCGGTAAAAGAGGAGTGGTCAGTGGGGCTCTTGCACGGTGGAGGCCGGACATTGTCTGTCTTTAAGAGACAAAATTGGGTTCTATGGACAGAGAGGTGGCCCGGTCCATTTGGGGAGGTCGCAGGATTAAGTGGTTCTGCCTGGATTCTGAGGGGGCATCAGGAGGGGTTATCATTATGTGGGATAGTAGGGTGGTGGAAAAATGGAGGGGTTAGTAGGTCGGTGGTCTCTTTCTTGTTTATTCAGATGTGTTGCGGATGGGTTCACTTGGAGTTTTTCGGGGGTTTATGGCCCTGTGGAGGACTCAGTTCGCTGGGAGCTTTGGGAGGAATTTGCAGGCACCAGAAATGTCTGGGGCGTTCCGTGGTGCTCAGGGGGTGACTACAACATCGTTCGTTTCCCCTCCGAGAGAAGCGGTGGGGGGAGATCGAATGCTTTTATGAGGGATTTCTCTGACTTCATCGATGAGTTGGAATTGATTGATCTCCCTTTGGAGGGAGGGGTGTTCACCTGGTCCACTCATAGGGACGAACCCTCGCTTTCTCGGCTGGATCGATTTTTACTTTCTAATGACTGGGAGGAGCAATTCTCGGGGGCGACTCAGTCATGCCTGCCTCGAGTGACGTCGGATCACTCGCCGATTTTACTGGAGTGCGGAGGGGGTAACACGGGAAGGACCCCGTTTAGATTTGAGAATATGTGGTTAAAAGAGGAGGATTTCATTGGGAGGGTTCAGGCATGGTGGCAGGGGTATGAGGTGGAGGGGAATGCAAGCTTCAGGCTTGCGACAAAATTGTTTCTACTTAAAGGGGATTTAATTAGATGGAATAGAGAGGTGTTTGGTAATGTGAGGGGAGTGATTGATCATATTTTGGAGGATATCAGGGTTCTTGACAAAAAAGAAGGGGTGGGCGGACTCTCGGGGGCTGAAAGGGTGGCTAGGGTCGAGAAAAAAATGGAGGTGGGGAAGCGTCTGGTTCAAGAGGAGGTGAGTTGGAGGCAAAAATCTAGGTCTCTTTGGCTTAAGGAAGGGGACCACAACCCTAAATTCTTTCATAAAGCGGCTAATTCACATCGCCATTTTAACCATATCGGAAAGGTGGTAGTTGTGGGAATGGAGTTCCTTGAGGAGAGGGAAGTTCGGAGGGAGATCAGTCAGTACTTCGAAAGGGTGTATACGGAGGAGGAGCCTTGGCGCCCGAAGATGGATGGACTTCCATTGGCTAGCATCTCGGGGGAGGAGGTCGCGCAGTTGGAGAGGTTGTTCACTGAAGAGGAAGTTGTCCAGATCCTGAGGTCGATGTGCGGTGATAAGGCTCCTAGTCCGGACGGGTTCACTATGGCATTTTATCAGCATTGTTGGGAGGTTCTCAGGGTGGATGTGATGGCCGTTTTCAGCGAGTTCTATGATCGGGGTTACTTTCTGAGGAGCCTGAACACCACGTTCATTACTTTGGTTCCTAAAAAAGGGGGGGCTATTGATATGAGGGACTTCAGGCCTATTAGTCTGGTTGGCAGCGTCTATAAGCTTATTTCTAAGGTTTTGTCCGTTAGACTTAGGAATGTGATTGATCCTCTTATTTCGGATGCTCAGAGTGCGTTTGTGGGTGGTCGTCAGATCCTGGATGCTGCGCTGGTAGTGAATGAGTGCATCGATTCCAGGTTAAGAGGTGGGGATCCTGGTATTCTATGCAAGCTTGATATTGAGAAGGCTTACGATCATGTGAGTTGGGAGTTTCTTCTTTATCTTCTGAGGAGGATGGGGTTTGGGGAGCAGTGGTGCAGGTGGATACAGAGGTGTATTTCCACGGTCAACTTCTCTGTTCTTGTTAATGGGGTGCCCGAGGGGTTCTTCTCTAGTTCCAGAGGTCTTAGGCAGGGTGACTCGTTATCCCCTTTCCTATTCATCCTCGTTATGGAGGCTTTTTCTAGAATGATGAGTCGTACGGTGGAGGGTGGTCTGATCTCGGGTTTTATGATTGGGAGCTCTGTTTCTCTTCCAGTTAATGTTTCCCACCTGCTATTTGCGGATGATACTATCATTTTCTGTGGGGCTTCTGTGGATGTGGTGAGGTCACTGCGGTTGCTCCTGGTTTGTTTTAAGGCTGTCTCAGGTTTACGGATCAACGTCAGAAAGAGTGAGATGATTGCCGTGGGAGAGGTGGGCAATGTGGGTTTTCTAGCAAATGTTCTTGGGTGTCGGGTCGGTTCTCTCCCTTCTACTTATCTTGGCCTTCCTTTAGGGGCTAAGTTTAAGTCCTCTTCGATGTGGGATCCGGTTCTTGAGAGGGTGCAGCGGAAGTTAGCAGGTTGGAAGCATAGTTACCTGTCCTATGGTGGTCGGTTGACATTGATTAAAAGAGTTTTATCTAGCCTTCCGACATACTTTATGTCGATTCTCCCATTGCATGGGTCCGTTGGCGCGAGGCTCGACAAGCTGATGAGGGATTTCCTGTGGAAGGGGAATGATGATCAGTTCAAGTATTGTTTGGTCAGATGGGATGACGTGTGCAGGCCGCTGAAAGAGGGTGGGGCTGGGGTAAGGAATTTAGCCCATTTTAATAAGGCTTTACTAGGGAAGTGGTTGTGGCGCTTTAATAAGGAAGGAGATAGATTATGGAGGAAGGTGGTGGTCGCTAGGCATGGTGTGGGTCTGCATGGGTGGGGTCCTATTATTGGGCGTTCTGCTCACGGGGTGGGGTGGTGGAGGTTTATCGCGCTAGGGTGGGGGAAGTTCTCTTTGCTCACCTCCTTCCATCTCGGGTGTGGAAGTCGTATTAGGTTCTGGAAGGATAAGTGGGGTGGGGGGAGGGGGTCTTTGATGGATATTTTTCCGGGGATGTTTCGTCTGGCGGATGACAAAGATGGTTTAGTTGAGAGTCATATGCGAAGGGTAGGGGCTCGTGGGGTGTGGGATCCGAAGTTTAGGAGGGGTGTCCGGGACTGGGAGTTGGAGGAGGCAGAGGAGTTTTTTGATTGGCTAGGATTAGCACCGATCCCGTCTGTGGGGGCAGATGGGTTATGGTGGTCGCAGTCTCAGGATGGTAAGTTTTCAGTTAAGAGCCATTATGATGAGTTGAGGGGTCGTGGGGGTTCTTCTTTTCCGTGGAAGGCCATTTGGAAGTGCCCTGCACCTCCTAAGGTTTGCTTCTTTGTGTGGACCGCTGCTAGGCAGGCCATCTTGACCATTGAGGGACTTCAGAATAGAGGTAGGAGATTGGCCAGTCGCTGTTGGTTATGTCGGAAGGAGGAGGAGATGACAAATCACCTTCTTTTACACTGTCAGATAACGAGGGGACTCTGGGATTTATTTTTCTCGTTAGGCCAGATTGGTTGGGTTATGCCGCGGACGGTGTGTGAGATGATGGCGACCTGGAGGATGCCTAGGGGATGGACGGGCCCTCGTCGAGTCTGGATGTTGGTCCCTCATTGTATTTTTTGGACCATCTGGAAGGAGCGAAACAGGAGATGCTTTGAGGGAGTCGATTTTGCTCCTTCTCGGATTCGTTATAGTTTTCTGAACCTACTTCTTTCTTGGTATAGGAAGAGTTATGATTCGTCATTGTTTCACTTTCTTAAGTTTTTGGAGGAGTTCTAGGGGTTGGTGTAGTCTGTTTTGGGTTTCGGCCCTGCGCTTCTTTGCTTTGTATACTTCTTGTATACGGGATTCCGCCCCCTTAGGCGGGTTGATTTATTGAATCATTTACGTATCAAAAAAAATATATCTATTCAACTAAATCTTGCAAATGGTTGACATTCACTGTTAGTTTTGTGTTTGGGTTCATATTACCACAAATGGGTGTTGTTTAGTTTGTCTTATAATAATTATGCTAAAAATCATAAATTAGGTATTGCTATGTTTTGAAACCCACTACTAATACTAATACGTACACAAGAACTACTTTTAATATTGGCCCATGCACAAAACTAACAGTGAATGTTAAAAGTAGTTTTTAATATAGACCCGTGCGACAAAAGTTAATCTCACAAAAAAAAAATTACTTTTCCCATGATTAAATGTATCCTTAATTTATGCGGAAAAATTTGATAGGAAACTTAACGTGGAACGGGTGAGTATGAATGATTAAGACTTTTTTTAAACTAAAAACATACTTTTATTTATTAGGATGAGAAAAAACCTCTCATAGGGAACTTACAAGTGTTAAAGCAAAGAAAATATAAGAAAATTTACGAAATCCAGAACGAGTAACAGTTATCCGTGAATTGCGTTTTGGAGCTAATTTCTCCTTTGTAGTTAAATACGGAAAAGAATCCTTTTCTTTTTCTCTAATTTGATAAATTCCATTTATCTCAAATAACTTATTTCCTTAGAATCTCAAAAGAGTAACTAATTGGAGTAATTTCGGATTTATTATAGCCACAATTTCTCCCACTCGAGTCAACAATAAAAGCCCTAGGTTTTACAGAATCATAAAACATACTTAGGAATCTCCACATAAAAATTAATTTCACGGCCTTCCTTTTCCATGTTGGAAATTAATTGGGAGAACTTGGAATTTTGGAGAAATTCTAAGGTTCGAATGAGAATGAGAGACGTTCGAACGAGATCCCAGTCTCGTTCGAACGAAGACCCTTTGGTTCGAATGAGAAGTTCATCTCGTTTGAAATAGGTTTCTAACAAAGATCGAACGAACCTCCACTACCTAAGATTTTTACCCTCGTTAGTATGTCGTTCGAATGCCTAGTTGCGGGTCACCAAATCTGTCATAATCACTACCCAAATTACTCCAAATCTTATTCCAAAGGTATACCTAAGCTCTAAGCCCATTTCAAAGTACTAAGCATACATCTTCGGGCTTCCACGGTGTGTTTGGTACAAAAGTTTGCCTACAAGTTATTTGACAATGTACAACATCTCATATCCATAAGGTGTTGGCAAATTTTGCTTAACTATTTGAATGGGAAATCAACAAATTTGCTAACTTCTTAAACAATTTTAATATTTAAAAAAATGTTCTAAATAATTAAAAAAACTGTTAGGAATATTTAAAAACTGTTTCGTAATGTTTTAAATACTGATTTTAATATTATAAAAAATACTTAAGAAAATGTTTTACAAAATTTTTTAAAAACCGTATTATAAAAATATTGTAAATTTTTTTTTAAAGATTTTTTAATATAATATAAAAATTATTTTTAAATAAACTAATTGGATTGTCTTTAATTTCGCCTAATGGTTGTTTTGATAGCCTCATGTGAAAAACTAGGTAAAATTTGCCTAGGCAAAATTTGCTTTTGTCATGCTCAGTCTTTGTCCATTGTCAATCAAACGGATCATTTGTGTTTATTTACTAGAAGAGAAGTACATTTTGCACTTAATACAACTTATTTTTTTATGTTACAAAAAGTTTATAGTCTATTTTTTTGACATACTTTATTCGAATATAGGATTAAAAACAATGAAACAATGTTTTTGAGTCTTTTATATGAAGATGTACTTTTTGAAGCAAAAAAAATATATATATTCTAAACTTTAAATAAAAAATGTCGAAGGAGTTTTCATTTAGTGAACCTAATTCTTTCCAATACAAACTAGGATATGACTTTGATTGTTTCCTACCAACTAACCTAATGACACGGAGTTTTACTTCACATTTTAGGTAACTAAACCCACCCACCATTTTGTTGGTTATTTACCTAAGTCATAAAAATTGCCCCCCCCCCTCCGCTGATTTTATCACAGTAGTTTTTCAGTTAAAAAATATGTATTGTATCCGTTTTTTTTCTTTATATGAATGTATATATATTTTTTTTTCTGAATATGACCCACTCGAATTGTTATTGATTATTAAAAGAAGACGTCGGTTTCATGTGAGCAAGTTACTTCTTGCAAATGACAAGTTTTTTTAGTTTTGACAAATTGACCATGTTGTTCCAAATGACACCCCATAGTTGGTAATATATTTTTTATTTTTTTATTTTTTGGAACATGTCTGGAAAAACCATTATTAGTTTTTCCATCTTTAATTAATATCAAGATGAAATCAATTTAATATACTTACTTCTTAACTCAACACATATAAAACATGGAATTAAGAATTCACATTATCAAGTGTCCTCCTAACACGGACATGAACTACCAAAAAGATAAAGACAAATTCGATGGGTTGGTTGGGTTTGAGTTTGGCCATTAATTCCAAAAGTTATAATTGGTCGGATCTAAATCCGTTCAATTTTATAACTGGATCATAGTGTGTTGGAATTATGTTTGGTTCGGGTTGGGCCCGGATCAAGTCCAATAACCTGAACACGTAAAAAAATAATTACTTTATTTCTAAATTGAAAACATATTTTTCTCCCCCAAATATCTTATATCTAAATTTAATTTTACTTTATCGCCTTAAAAGTTCATCAGTCTAAAGTTATCTCATATTTATCTCTTTGAACAATATCGTGTCTACATCATTCGGATATGTTTTGTTTGCACCTTGATTCGAATGAATTTAAAAGATACAACAATACTCATACGACACAACACAACACGTCATGAAACTACACATTACCTTTTTTTTTGTAATTCAAATGTTACTTAACCAATTGATGTACATGTCACTTTTTTTTGTAAATTCACTATTTCTTTTAGTTTTTGAACAAAATATGATATATCCAAGAACCACTGCGATACAAACTAATATATGACTGAATATTTGTACGTACTACTAAATAACACGGATTGTTACTTCCAATGTTACTTGACAAGACCTATCTTTGTTTGTTTGGTTTATTGGAATTAAATAGTTATATATAATAACTGTCACTTTTTGCTGATTTTGTCCAAGTTGGTTTTGAGTTGCCTATGTATTATTTAAATGTATGGTTCACAATACTTGTAACTAGAATTCATTTTTTTTATGATCATATTAAAACTTTTTTCACCAATTAATCAATCATATAATATACATATTATTTTCTGTATCACCGAACCACCAATATATCCTTAGATTTTTTCAATTTGACTACTTCTTTGCATATGTGGGAAACTGTACTGCTGTGACCAATTATGTATCCAGTTGTTCAATTAACAATTGAGCGATTGGTTAGAGTTGAAAGGTTCCAAATACTCTATTAAACTAATGCTTAAAAAATTGACAGGATACACTATATAAAGGAATAGCCTTTCCTTAGTAGAGGCATTCAGATATAGTAGTATTGTAGTTTATCAAAAGCCTTCAACTAGCTAAACAAATTTCAAGACTTGGGGAGGCAGCTCTTTAAGTTGCCGAAAATGGCAGATTTTAAGCACCATATGTTGTTTGTGTTGACAATTTGTGTGACAGCTATCAATGTAGAGGCCGACCGCTGGCCTTACATTTATGCTTCACCTCCACCACCACCTTATGTCTATAAATCACCACCACCACCATCGCCATCACCACCACCACCATACATTTATAATTCACCCCCACCACCATCGCAGTCACCTCCCCCTCCTTACGTTTACAATTCACCACCACCACCATCTCCATCCCGACCGCCTCCATACATTTACAAATCCCCACCACCACCATCTCCGTCACCACCACCTCCATATGTTTACAATTGCCCATCACCTCCTCCTCCTTACATCTATAAATCCCCACCACCACCTTCTCCATCACCTCCACCTCCTTACGTGTACAAATCTCCACCACCACCATCTCCTTTTCCACCCCCACCATACCTGTATAAATCTCCACCACCACCATCTCCATCACCCCCTCCTCCATATGTCTACAAGTCACCACCACCGCCGTCTCCTTCACCACCACCACCCTACCAGTATAAGTCTCCACCTCCACCTCCTCCATCTCCATCACCACCCCCTCCTTATGTTTACCGTTCACCACCACCACCTTCCCCTTCACCACCTCCACCCTATTATTATAATTCACCACCTCCTCCTTCTCCTTCCCCTCCTCCACCTTACATTTACAAATCACCACCACCTCCGTCTCCTTCACCGCCACCCCCATATGTCTACCAGTCCCCACCTCCACCATCTCCGTCGCCACCTCCTCCTTATCACTACAAATCTCCACCACCACCTTCTCATTCACCACCTCCAGCATACTACTACACATCCTCCCCTCCTCCAATGGGTTACTAAGTTGACCATTTTACTTCTACCTTATTTTTCCGTTTCTCCTTACCACCAAATTGATACTTACTTTATTTGGAGCTCATAAACTGGACATCTTACATGGTCATGCATTGAGGATTATTTCGGCCCAAACGTGTTATTAGCGGGAAAATAAAAATCGTGACATGATTGTTAGGCATGGACTGATGTTTTTTCTTTTATTTGAAAATATATGATGTAATAACCACATTAATTATTATTTTTTAAAACGTATCGTTGTATGATATGTCAAGTAATAAAATAAAATTGAGTTCATGCCAACATATGCACTTTTATTGATGATATTCTTTGGAGGTTCAAAATTTAATCTGACCAAATTAGAAATAAGTGAAATTGTGTGATCAGAACATGTGGAAAAGATCTGATGAAATATTATTTGTTAACAAAATGAGAATAAGTTCAATAAAACAAGAATTGTGGCTAATTTTGAGAATTATTTTCACATGTTTTTTTTAATTCAAATTTCTTGACCGTCCTCAAAAGCAATATGATGGTCCTTGAGGCTATTGATTGCCTGAGACATTTAAATAGTTGTTCTTGTCAAATATTATATTTTACCGGACATATGGTTTTTAAGGTGGAATCCCAAAGTGAAGAAAATATGTCTATTCATTACTTGAATATAAATTAATACGTTGGATTTGTTTTTAATCATTCACACCTAATCACCCCATTTTTTTTTATCAAAAATCGCTATATAAAATGATAAAATCGAAATGTGAAAAATGGCATTATGTGGAAGATAATGACTTTAGTCGGGACAAATTTGAAGCTAATGTGGATCACTTCTTACCATATCGATCACTTTTTAGTGTCTTTTCCATTTGAGGATGTCAAAAAAGTTCCAATCACACGGTAGCTATTGCAGATGTATCTCCACAGTGACTTTTAAAATTAAACTCCCAATTCGGAGCTAAAATCAATATCTGAGATTATTTTTAAGACGATTGTGTTTATTTCTAAATTCCCTATTATTTAATTGGTCAAAGACTTATTTATTAATAAGATATGAGAAGTTAGGTAATATAAATGACTTGTAAAAATGGCAACGTATTTCATATTTCAAGAAAGATTTCAATAATATTGAAAAGAATTATATTCCAATAAAAAAGTTTTCAAAATACAAGGGAAATGAGGTTCCGAATCATTTGTACATAATGGAGACTATTTCATATTTTAATGAAACAAAACTTTTTCTTTAATATATTAGTTTGTTGATGATTTGAGTTGATAAAAATAAGCCACCATTTTATGGAAAACTGATTATGTAATATTAAAAAGAAAATGAGTGTTTGAATCTGCCACCCCTTTAGTATTCATAATTATACTTTCTCATCATTTTTTTGGGCTTTCGACTTTGCTCTTCGTTTTTATAGTCCTTCAATGACGAGTAAGGTATGTGAATAATCATTAATATAATACTACTCTCGCAATAGACGATAAATGTGGTTGAATAAACCATAAACCAATATCAACTCTACAATTCTAAACAACAAATTTCCACATGTAGCAAAATATCCTAAATTCTCAAATACAACTACAACAAAATTGATCGGGGAAAATTACAGACCGCGTTGAGAGACGTTATTCGTGTGAAGCATTGAAGATGAGTAATAAAACTATTTTTCAATAAAGGTAACTGTAGAAAATCTTTAAGGTTTCCTTTTCACGTGTCTTCTAGTGTTGGGTGATTTTTCCGGTCATCGCTATGGCTTTGGGAATAAGGAGATGAAAGATTTGACTATTTGAAATGTTGTAACGTATTCATATTTTTTGTATTGCCCACACGATTATTTAAGTATTTATTGTTATTATTGTGGACATTTTGCAAGGATTTATCCAATAATTACATGTGTCTTATTTTTGTTGGTTAAGATGTTTATTTAATACATGTCCTTTTGCTAATGAAAAGACATAAATATTGGTTTAGAATTCGGTTATCTCTACCCTATAAAAGCCCACACCCTTGCCCATCTTTGGTTCTTGGAGAAAATTTAAGTAGGATAACACATTAAGTGTGAGAAATTATTAAAGGGGTAAAGAGAGAGTAACACCAAGTTTTTATTATGATCGTTTAATGAGTACAACACAAACACTATAATGGTTTATGGTACGTTTTTGCTTATTGTTTGTTATTATGTTATGTGAGAAACAAAATTCTTCAAGATTGGTTATTGGGGAATTGATAAGCCCATTAAGATTTACATGTGGTATCAAAGTGAGGTTACGAATCATATAAACCCACGACCCATTCCTTGCCATTTGAAGCTCTGTCACTACATTCCCTAAAATAACCCCGAATTTCAAATGTACGTTGAAAAAAGACACTTTGCAAAAGGATATAAATAGAATAACACTCAACATACATTCCCGGTCTTTTAGGCATCCACTAAAAGTTAACATTTTTACATCACAAAACTACGCCGTTTAATTTTCGTAGAACCGTTCTCAGCGAACGCCTGAGAATGTTAAATTAATTTAAATCATTAAAGGCTAGAAGCCTCACCTTGGGAATAATCATTCTTATCATCGAATTATGTTTCTAAGAAACAAACTTCCGAATTGTTCCAATGGTGATCTCTTTCTTTTAACTTCCTTTTCTATCGTTATAACGCTACGCGTCTGAAAACATAACCCAACACATTTCTCAAAATGCATTACGTATTTGTATATCACATGGGATCCACCCTAATGTACAACCATTTAATGCACTTTGAGAATCCTTTAGGAGATTTCTTCGACACTCATATCATTATTCTTCGAATTAGTTTGCAAAAATGGGTTAATTTTTCCAGAGGATGCACAACAAGAGAACGAACAAAAATTATTCTTTAGAGATGAGACCCAAAAACCAACTCTCATCGCCGCCAAAACATCATAGGTAGTGAACTGATTGTCGGCCCCATCAGAGAAGGGACTAAGTGAATATGAGATCGTGTAGAAGAAAATCACAAAAGAGGATTGGGGTTCGTATTTGATCAAGCACGCTCCCTATGAATAATTTTTCAAATTCCTTAATATTGGTTTTGTTTTCAAGTTCCCTAAGAGAGAATAAATTGATTTCCATATTTTCTAGGAAGTTTAAGGTAATCCATGTAATTTTTATGCCATATGACTGAAATCGTATGCCATGTAATTTGTTTGTGCCGCTTGTTATATTTAATTAATATGTGTTATTAATTAAGGTGGATGATATGTGGTTACCTATGAAATGAATATGTATGTGTTTTATGTTACATTATGGGGTACCTATGATATGGAGGACCGGTTATATTTTTTTGTAATTTGGACACGAGGGATATGTATGCTCTTAGGCTAATTTTCGGACTACTATGGGTAGTATTCTGAGTCCCAAAAATAGGCCTAATGGGTACCTACAAATTTAACGACTAATTAGGAGTGTGAGATCTCATTAATCACATAATTTACATAAGGGAAATAAACCCTAGAAGCCTTAAACATTTGGAGAACTCAAGGAGATTTTGGGACAGAAGAAATAAGGATCACACGTGGAGATCCATTGTTCATACGTTCAGATAATAAATCTCTTTCTATATCACATTTATAATTTGTAATTTGCTTATAACCCAAGTTATGGGTTAATTATGTGATTTATAACACATGTTTAGGATTTGAATATAATATCTTAATCCTGTTTATCATCGGGTTAATTGGGATAAGTGTAATTATATCTAATTTTGGAATACTTAGGATTTTTTATGCAAAGCCTTAAATCTGATCATTTTGGTATATGATTCTATTACTAGATCTTAAGGTTTAGGATTTAACTTCATAAAATCAATTGAATCTCGATTTTAGTTTGATGGTTGGATCTGAATTCCATGATGTATTTAGACTTCATTCGATGCGAAAAATAAACTAGGGATAAATATTTGAACTTTTCAAAATTAAACCTTATTTTTTGTTTTAGATATTAAATAGTAATAAAAAAATTATTTAGAATTGGGGTGTTGGATTAGATATTAATGATAATTTATGGGTTTTTATTCGAATTTGCATTTTTTTGGATGAAAGATATGCACAACTACAATCTCCTTCTAACGAGATTGTTGTCAAACGGACTGCTGTAATTTGGTCACTAAGGATGATTTTTGGGTTTTAGTTGTATAATTAATTCATGAAAAATTCTTATAAACTTAATTTTAATTGTAATATGAGATTTAAATAGGATTATTACGAGAAGAAATTTAAATTAGGTTTTGAGTAAAATGAATATATCTTTTTAGGGCTGCTTTAAGGGTTGTGACACTACAACAATTCTTACATTTAACTGCGAATTTTTTCGTAGCCAAACGTGGATATTTCGTTGCTGATAGGTTTAAGCAACGAAAATAATTTCGTAGAGAGTTCGTGACCAAAGGCCCATTGCTGAATGTATATGGCCACGAAATTAATTTTCGTTGCCAATTGTTTAGGTTATTTGCCACGAAATTTTTTTCGGGAAAAATCATCATATTTAGGCTACAATTTATTTTGTAGCTAATTGTTCAACATTCCGTTGCTAAATGTCTTCATTTCGTTGCCAATTCTATCAGTAAACTAGTGTTAGAAACTTTTAGCTAAAAAATTTGTACCTTCCCTCAAGATCAATTGACTACGAAATTTAATTATTAAATGATTCTTAATCATTAATTTTTCAATAATAAACTATTGAATCATAAAACTCACTTTTATTTATCAATTTCATATTTAACTACTAAAATATTTTTGTAACTGAGTGTTTCAAAACATATATTTTTTATTTTGAAAATGAATTTGATAAATTAATGTATGCCACCAAATTTAAGCAAATTACCATCTAAAAATACACATTTGTTAAAATTCACAAAATAACTAAATTATCATAAACAAAATCCACATTAAGTCACGCATACATACACTGTCAGGTCACCTAAACACTTGTTAAAGGACGTAGAAGTCCCACATTTCATCCCCTTACAAACGATAAAAATTCATGTGGAAAAAAATAACTTTAACTAGTTAAAGGACTTAGAAGTCTTAGATTCCATTTACAAACGTCAAATATCAAAATTTCATGGCGCCCCAAAAATAACTTCTTGTCACGTCAAATCTGTAATTAAGAGAATACAATATCATTAGCTAAGATAAAGTAGGATTTGATTCGTGTTTATCATGAAAAAATTATAATGATGGCCAGAAGTTGATAATTAAAGAGATAATAATCGATTACGAATGTGAACATTTTAAAGCATTGAATTAGGAAAATTAAAGGATGTCTAGATTACCATCGTCCAAAAGATGATGTACGTGATGTGATTAATGACTGAATCAACTTACCGGACTCCGCTTGTCGCGCTAGAATGACATTTAGCATTGCACGTTGAGTCTCCATATCGACCTTTTATGCCACTGACTCTTTTCGTTGAATTGTTTCCTCTACCTCACGACCTTGTAGATGAGCCTTCAAATCTTCTTGAACTTTCATAAACTTCTTAAGTACCTCTTCCAATTCAGCATTCCTCAATCGCATTATATTAATTCTAGAATCCTTTCTTTATGGACCATACCCAAGACCATTAATATATCTAAATCTTGTGCCAAGAACTTTATCTGCTATCTCGTCTGAGCTAATCATGGTACCATCCTCAGATATTGATTCAGATTCAAGGCACTTCATCTCATTCTTCAAAGAAAATAGAAAAAAAAAAGATTATAGGTTTGACCAAACTGTCAAGATCTGCTACAAATGTTTCGTAAAAATAATAACATGTATTATAAAGGCATATAAATACAAATGTAAGTAATCAAAATCATTTTGACTCTAAACAAGACAATTTTATGATCGAAAACAAGATAGAAATATGAATGGGGCGAGTGTTATCTCAAAAAATCCGTACACACAACAAGAATAAATCTATACACACGAACAAGAAAAAATCAGCACTCACGAATAAGGTTAAATCCATAAAAATTTATTTCAAGATTTATTTCGATATTAAATCCAAAAAAAATTATTTCAACATTAAATCCATAGAAGTATGTCAAACAAATTTTTTTTCAAGATTAAATGTGTTAACCCAAAACCCACTTTAGAAAAAATGATTCTATCTTTCAAACCCATAGAGATTGTAGAAATTTTTTGGGTTCTGATGAACACATTACAGAGAGAGTGCGTTACAAAAGAAATCTGAGATAGAATGCATTTTTGGGTTTTTAACGGCGTGCGTTACAAAAGAAAATACATTTTCGGGTTTGTGTCATCTGATGAATACAGATCAAGAGAGAGGATGTACCTGATTGAGAGGCAGAGAGAGTTCAGCGGCAATGAATTTCTGATGAAGAGTCCGGCGATAACGTTTTTTCGAGTTTGTGTCCTCTCAAACATTTTAGAGGGGTTTGTGATCGCTGACAGATATCCTGTGGGAGTGTTGAGGGTTATTAAAAAGATTAGCTTTAACTACAAAAAAAGTCATTGCCCGATAACTTATATATTAAGCCACAAAATATTTTTTTTTGCAAAAATAATATATTAACTAGTATGAATTGTTTCGTTGCACGCCAGTCCTTTAGGGAACTATTCTCAACGAAATTTGAATTTTCGTTGCTACATATAATGTTTTTAACCTCAAGATTAATTTCATAGCAGATGTTTATATTTAGCCACAATTTTTTTTTTATAGGTAAGAAAATCGTAGCTAAATGTAAGTTTTGTTATAGTGCTTGTACCTTACAACTGGCTATTGATGCAGACCGTTGTGGAGTTCTTATGTGTTAATCATACATCTAGTCGATCTACGTTTCATGATGATAGATAGGTTGATGATCCAATCCATCAATTGAGTTTTTGATAGATAGGTTGATGATCCAATCCATCAATCGAGTTTTAGTATGGGACATCCAAGTAGTATGATTGTCTATTAATCCCCCATTCTCACAATTCAAAAGTCTCAAAATAGATGGAAGTGAAGTGTAAGCATGCTTGCGATGATTTTTTGTACTCAATGGAGCAGGTGACATTCATCTCAATATGTATTGAATAGGATATTGACAACCAACATGGATTAACCCAGTTATTGGAACTCCTTCGATATTGATCCTTAATGCCTCATTATTTTGATGTTCACAACAATGTTGGTGTTCATGACATCACTGGGGTTCAATTTAAAAAAGGTCGTACCCAATGCACAAGGATCCCACTTCACTACAGAGTCGGGGAGAGGTAGTTGTCGGCAGGTCTTACCTTTATATTGTTTTATAATATAAAGATACCCATCCCAAGTCTCGAACCCGAGACCAACAGTAGCTTGGGAGAGGGCACGTGCCATTAATCCAACGTACGACCTCTAGTGGGGTTCAATATCTTGCGAAATTCAATAATGCAGGCTACAAAGCAGCTCTCATGGGTCAAGGTGCAACCACTCCTCCACATGCACCCTTGCTATTCTCTTTCTCCCAATCGATCTACTAAAGCCATATCTCCGAGGAGATACCCTGTCTTTCAATCTTAAAGAAGAAGTCTACTCGGAGGTAATAAAGGATTGAAATCTCAACATCATTTGGAGGATAGTGTTACCGAATGGGTCAAAACCTCAAAAGTTGTAAGACACAAAGTAACAACACAACAAGCTTTGGAAGATTCAACAGACTTTATTCTTCACCCATATTGGCAAAGGCTACTTCAACATATGTTTTGGATGCATTCAAGATCTTGAAAGTGTTTGGTCTTTCGACGAACAAAAACTTCATGTAGGCGTTTTTACGATTTTTCCATAGGTTCCTGACTTCAAACTGGAAAATCATGTAAAAAGTTCAGGTCAAGTGTGGTCTCGTTTCATTTTTCTTGTGCTAAGACTATTGGGGTCCCTAACTCCTATTTTAGATTTCTAGAGGAGTAGGAACCACTCTAAAGTTTCATCACCCCACACTAATCAGAGCATACATTAGATTTTTTCCATTGTTTGGCCACATGACATGATATCTATAGTTTAATCAATGAAATCAGATATAGAGTTTGTTTTTGCATAAGGGATTTCCACATATATATTAATCCCCACGTCATTAACTTTATCCTTATCCATTTGGTCTAATATTTTATTTCTCACTTGAAACTTACCTTCCACAGAGTGCACCTTCAAGAATGTTCGAGTTTGACTGTAATACTTGTGCCCGAGGTTATATTCTATTTCCTTGTAAAAGTGTAATTTTATAAAAAACGTGGGATTTGATTCATATATATATATGGAGGGTAGTTGGTTATTATATATTATCGTGGTCCTTGTGGAATTTGTTGGAAATTAATGGGGACAATTTGGACTTTTGGAGAAATTCTGAGGTTCGAATGAGAATGAGAGTTATTCGAACGAGATCCTAATATCGTTCGAACGAAGACCCTTTAGTTTGAACGAGAAGTTCATCTCGTTTGAAATAGGTTTCTAACAAAGATGGAATGAACCTCCACTGACTTAGATTTTACCCTCGTTAGTATGTCGTTCGAACGGCAAGTTGCAGGTCCCCAATATATGCTCCGAATCACTACCCAAATTAGTCCAAAACTTATTCCAAATGTACGCTATGGGAAAATTCAAAAGTATTATACATATATCTTCGGGCCTCATTATCACTCTAGTTCCGATCAAAATAATAATACTGTGAAAACCCGAGATCCGAGATAAGGGGTTGCTATCCCGATACTCAAACATAACAGGAATCATGGATGGATATCATTCTCAGCATCACAAAAAAAACTGAGTATACGGGAAAACCACCCAATAAATCAGAAAACGGGTTACCAAAAGTGTAGAATTTTAAAAATGCAGTTATGAAAATTTAAATTTAAACAACCCAATCTGATAAGCAAGTGGAATTCCACAAGAATATAAACATAATGAAGATAAAATGAATGTATACAAATGGACCGAATAGGCTGTCGATCCACAACTACCTACAACACCGTACAACAATTTGATATCATGTAATACATTCAATAATCAAATACAAATGTTTGGACCACACGCCCGAGTGTAAGACCTGATCATATCTAAAACACAAATATGAGAGCGTCTAATACAATGACCTCTAATAAGCCGCAAAATCCTACAGATCGTCGAAAGCAAAGGGATGGAAATGCCAAAACGGGCGTCCTTACGGGGGAACACCTGAGCAGATACAATCATATATACAACAAGGAAAGTAAAACGATCAGGGTCGGGTTCTATATGATCACCAGAAGAATAAAAAGCATGATAGAAATGAACAGTTATGCATGAATGATAAGGATGATAATATGACAATGGCATGTTATCTACATTACAATTTAAGACAATTTAATTAATTACGTAATGAAATGTCATTTACATAAAAGAAAGAAACGTAAACAACTTAAATTTAAAACCTTTGCTCATTAATCCAATTACCATATCGTTCTTACATTCCTTAATAGGAATAAAACCATTTATTTGGTTTAAATCAAGAAGATAAAATTTCCTTTCATTTATTAACTTCCATAGTTAATTATCTTTCCAAATTGTCTTTCCATTCCTTAATAGGAATACCATTTGTACCAAGTGCACTTTATGGCACATATCTCATTAATATCATTTCTCGTGCTCTCTATGGCACGTATCCATGCTCTTTATGGCATATACCCGTCAAGTCCCACTTGATGCAGAAAATTTATATTCTCATACATATAATGATTATAAGACCGCCCCTCCGAGTTTCCCCACTGGGCACGCCCATAAATGACCATCATCTTCTAGGGCCTATCTATACAAGAAAACCTGGGATCAAAACGAAACGTCGGGAGGCGGCAATATGCCTGCGGGAAAGTCAGGACCACACCCGGAATCCCCTAACCAGTGCAGAAAAATATATATAAAAACCCCGCATATGGCCTAGGACTATATCCACCCTGCATTCACTAGCCAGGGGGCATCACCAAGCGCGCGAACTTCCCTTATGATGTCATTTAGAGAGGTGTGTTTAAGTAAATTAACATTTACCATAATATATCTCATTTTCATTTCAATTTAACATTACCAAAATTCCATTAACAATATCCATGTGTTTGGTTCTTTTTATTCGAACCTATCATCATTAAACAACTGGGTTCATTTTATTTGAACCAATCATCATTAACATAGTTTGGGTTCATTTTAGATGAAACTATCATCTTTTAAACAATTTGGGTTCATTTTATGCGAACCTAGTTTCCCATGGAATATTATCATTAATATTCCTCAATTTCAAGTCCCAACTAAATCTCCAAGTGATCATTATAATCCTACAAATCCCCAAAGTTCATATAACTTTGATAAGCCCATAAGTCTCCATATTGGGGCATTTAACTTCCTAACTTCTAAAAATTTTAATAGAAGAAGTAATGCCTTAACATTACTTTAAACCTCCCCGGAATAAAACCCAGATGAACCCATTTCTAGTCTAGGGTAGCGACCAACTCAACTAATAATCTTGGACTCTAAGTTTACTTCTTTCAAGAAGGTTCCTAGATCCTAAGCCTGAGGAAAAAGATCAAACTTTGAAAAGAAAACAAAAGAAAAAAATGCAGGTTCTCCGAATCGATTCGGCCAGAAAAATAGGGAATCTGCATAAATGACGAATCGATTCGGTCAAACCGAATCGATTCGGTTGACTCGAACCTGGGAACTTCCTCAAGGCGAATCGATTTGGCTAGGCCGAATCGATTCGATTCTGCAAATTTGCCAAATTTTTGCTATGGAGTTCTAAACTCCAAATTTTCTTCCAACTCAAAACCAACCCAAACCAAGATCATCTAACACCGCCAATACATAATAAATTCTTCTAACTAACATCATTTGCAATAATTATCATCCAAATCCATTTCCAAGGGTTAATACCCAATTAATCTAACAAAACCCTAAAAATGATAAAACACAACAAATTCATAACCATCAAAACTAAGTATTCTCCTTAAATCACATAATAGCAAGTAGATTACTTGCCTTGATTATGCAAATGCAGATTTGATTTGGTGAAGGAAATGATCCAAGCTTGAGTCTCCAAATTTCTCTCTTTCTCCCAAGGCTTTCGTCCTCTCTCTCTCTCTCTCTCTCAATTGTATAAAATGGAAGAATGGGAATAGGATTGGGAAAAATAAAACGGGGCTTAAGTCTAAAAATCCCACTTAAGTGACTAATACGCGATAAAATAAATCGCAACTACACATTTAAGCCATAACCAGTCAAAAGTGCCCGAAATACCGAAATACAATATGGCACTTATTTCGACTGTCTCACACCTACCGGGACTAACTACACCATCCAAATTATCATTTGGAAATTTTATAACTCATTTTTCGTTCCAGTTTCTCATTAAACCAAAATGTCATTTTAATTCTTATGACACCATAAATCACCACATGGATATTTTTACCTCCTCATCAAGTAATCATACAACAGTTTAGTAAATATTAACCTTTTTCATATTAAATTAATATTTACTCAACATCCATCATTTTATAATTAATTACTACACATAGTAAATAAGTATAAAATAGGATATCAAAAGAGAGGGTTGTTACATACTCCCCCCCTTATGAGGGAATTTTGCCCCCAAAATTTAGGCATATCTTACAAGAAGAAATGCTGATACCATTCCCGCATGTCATCCCTGCGATCACATGTCGACTCCTCGACACTATGGTGATTACATTACACCCTAAGCAAGGTACTACTGGCGATCTCGATCGCCGCTCTCCACGCTCTAAAATAGCAACCGTCTACTCCTCATAAGGAACCTCAAGTTGCATCTACTTCGAAAGAAATGTGCCTAAGGGAACCATCACATCTCTTGTATTTCTATACAAAAGAGATATGGAACACATCATGAACTTGCCGCAATATTTCAGTAGAGAAAGTTAATAGGCTACCGGACCCACCTCACCATTTATTGGAAAGGTCCAATGTAACGCGGTGCAAGTCTTCCTTATACTCAAAATACTTAATGCCCTTGATAGGAGATACTCGTACCAACACTTGGTCCACCTACCTCAAACTCCACATACGTTCTCCCCGCATCGACTTAGCTCTTTTGTCGATCTTGGTTATACGAATGCGATTTCGAATGAGCTCAATTTCCAAAGAAGTATCTCGGATCATTCCAGGTCCGAGAGACTTATCATCTCGCACCTCTAACCAACAAACGGGAGATCCACAAGGCCTAACATGCAAGGCTTTATAAGGCGCCATCCCAATAGTGAATCGATACAAATTATAATAAACGAATTCAACTAGTGGGAGACACTGTTCCCGACTACTCTGAAGTCAAGCACACACATAAAGAGTATATCCTCCAACATGTGGTTTACCTTTTTGGACTAGCCATCTGTGGAGAATGATAAGAAGTGCCTAACTACAATTTAATCCCTATGGCTTCTTGGAAACGTGCCACAAGTGGGAAATGAAAATCTTATCTCAGTCGGAAACTAAAATCAAAGGCACCCCATGTAGTCCAACAACCTCTCCATGCCCAACCACTACTACTGGAGACGTATAACTTGACACATTATGTCGTTACTCGGATGCACCATAAACTTAGAACCGCGAGATTCCACCATTTCTGCCTTTCTTAAGTCCATTTCATTCGGGACAAAAATTCTCTTATGGAAACGCACCCCACCCTCAAGGTCGATAGAGCAGTACACTCTTCCCTCAACTAACAACTTGTATATGTGGTCTTAACCACCCCTGTCTCTCCTTCGACATCTTGCAACGCAATGTTGCTCGCACGAAGGACTAAATTCTGCCCAGGAAGTAACACTTCCCTTTCCTACACAGCGGTCACCCCCACGCTGAACTTTAAATCAAGCATGGGATAATACTTTTCACAAGTCAGCGCTTATGAGGCGCATAAACATTTGGTCTATTCTCTAGTATTTTTACTCCCAATCCTGGCAGAGGATTGTCAATTGAATCCACCCTCGAGCTTAACAACATGGCTCAGGAGTGAAAGTCAATTTACCCTTCTCGTTACCTCCGTAACACTCCACTACGAGAGGCCTTATCTCATTCGGCCTTAACTACCAAACTTCTCGAAATCCTCCCACTTATCATTATCAGGGAACCAATTCCTCTTAGAGTTAACACACGACTTATTCATGGTCAACTCCCAACAGCCCTCCCAAACTAATGTCACATACTAAAGACCCTATGTCCAAACAATCCGAAAGTCTACCTACCTATACTATACCCTATCTAAGTCGTATGCACCTAATACTAAGCATATCCCTAGTGTCCAAGACCTTTCTCAACTCCCGACATTTGCTCGGTTTCGTGCGTGGGACGTCTCGCCGAAGCGAAATCCAAACAAGGAACCCTCTCGTTACACTACTACCTCGCGTTGTCAGTCATCAAGGTATACAGGTCTAAGACACATGTTCGGGACCAAAAAGATTCTACTTATATACATTACCATATAAATAACTGAAGATTTAACAAATCAAACATTCACTTTTTGTAAAGCCTTATATACCCCACAACATATACATACCTTTCAAATAGCCTTCTTATCAAGGCATAGCTCGAAGTCTTAACTCGACTTCGCATCCCAGCCTCCCTCACATCGTTCAGAGGAGAGAACTGTATACAGTGCTTCTATTTTGCACCTTAATAGCCATTAACCACGCTTCTACGTGATTCTTAGCTAAACCTTTCCACCCAACAAAAATAAAATAAAAATTAAATTAACTAAAAGAAGAAGGAACAACATCTCTCCACTTCCAACGTCGTCGAGGTTCACGCGTGGAGC
This sequence comes from Sambucus nigra, assembly GCA_949130495.1. Taxonomy (NCBI): domain Eukaryota; kingdom Viridiplantae; phylum Streptophyta; class Magnoliopsida; order Dipsacales; family Adoxaceae; genus Sambucus; species Sambucus nigra. The sequence goes on from OX422220.1 coordinate 459,600,233, forward strand.
GTCCCGCAAAAGAGGAATCCAAACAAGGAACCCCTCCTATACGCTACTACTCAACTGTGTCGGTCGTGGAGATAAGGCATACCAATCACATCATACCCGACCATGTCAAGGACGAGTAAATCGACCTCAAAGCACAAAATACCATCATAAATCCCTATGTGTAAACAAACAAGGAATTGAGCGAACCATCACTCGTAGAAAACTCAACACTAGTAAAAATACTCTCAGTAGATCTCATCAAATCTGTAGTCTGAGAAGAGCTCATAAAACAACTGAGCGCGTAACACCCGCCTCGAATAATACGTAACTCAAGCACCTCCGAAATAAAACTTACGCTTAATAGCGGGCGATGCTAACGAAGCTGGAGGAAATATAACCTCCCGCATTTAATAACTCTCCCATACAGTAGATGTCGCTGCTGCATGGGAACAACCGGATCAGGTACCTGATGTGGAAACTAAACGTATGGCTGCTGCGGAGCCCTAGGAAACTGACCCTTGTTATTTCTAAACTGGGAAATGCCTTGGCCCAAATGGTCTTTACCTCCATGACCACCCCGACCAACATGTTGTGAAGCACCCTTACCGTGCCTAATGTTATTGCCACCAGAAATAAATCTTCCAAAGCGTAGTATCTGAGACGAAACCCCTTGTCGAGGGTCCTTCTCTTTCTACTCATAACCCGAAGGTTGGGATGAGGGAAATGCTCCTCCTCCAATCCCATGTTCTCCAATCTTTCCTTCTTGACCCACGACAGTAGCTTTCTTGCTACCCGGTGTATATAATCTATGCTCATGGAATTGGGGTGAGGCTGCATTCATAACCTCACCAAAAGTTTGTAAAGATGGATTACCCAGCAATTGTTGCCGGATTCTCCAGTTTAGACCTTGCATAACTTTGAGATCTTCCGATCTTCCGGAGCCACTTCATCTGGGACAAAATACACCAATCGTATAGACTCCTTTACATATTCCGCCACAGATCTCTCTCATTGCACAACATCCTGGAGCTTCTTTCTCATCTCCCTATAAACTACGGGAGGAACGTACTCACGATCGAACAAAGTCCAAAACTCAGTGATCATCATCGTGTCTCTCTACTCTGGTGTGGTTATTGTTTCCCACCAGTATAAAGCAGATCCGACTAACTTAAAAGTGGCAAGGACTTATTTCTTCCCCTCGCTAAATTTTATCATTCGAAGGTGGAGTTGTCTGTTCTCTTTCCATATATTGGCTTTAATAACATCCATGCCTCCCTCGAATTACGTGGAATTGCCCTTTAGGAAGGACTCCCATAGGAGCTCGAACATCATGAGTCCCTAGAAATTGGTGAACCACTGCGGTCATGGAGGCGCTAACCGCTTGAGCTACTATGGTTGCTACATCCAGAGCATTAACGGTCCCTTCTGGCGGCGGTGGTGAATCTACCTCCTCTTCTATAACCCTATTTCGTCTCGCTGGGCAACCTCTCTAGGTGGAATTCGAGACGAAGAAACAATAGAGTTAAAATACTATTTAAAACTATATATCTCGCAGAAGATTGCAAACATAGACAACTACAAAGTCCTAACCTTAGGCTCTATATCAAATAACACTACGGTAGAACGTGACGAATCCACATAGATCCTAAAGACTCTAGAACCTGATGCTCTGATACCATCTGTGACAACCGGAGATCCGAGATAAGGGGTGGACATCCCGATACTCAAACATAACAGGAATCATGGATGGATATCATTATCATCATCACAAAATAACCTGAGTATACGGGAAAACCACCCAATAAATCAGAAAACGGGTTGCCAAAAGTGTAGAATTTTAAAAATGCAGTTAAGAAAATTTAAATTTAAACAACCCAATCTGATAAGCAAGTGGAATGCCACAAGAATATAAATATAATAAAGCAAAAATGAATGTATACAAATGGACCGAATAGGCTGTCGATCCACAGCTACCTACAACACCGTACAACAATTTGATATCATGTAATACATTCATTAATCAAATACAAATGTTTGGACCACACGCCTGAGTGTAAGACCCGATCATATCTAGAACACAAAGATGAGAGCGTCTAATACAATGACCTGTAATAACCCACAAAATCCTACAGATCGTCAAAAGAAAAGGGATGGAAATGTCAAAACGGGCATCCTTACGGGTGAACACCTGAGCGGATACAATGATATATACAACAATGAAAGTAAACCGGTCAGGGCCAGGTTCTATATGATCACCAGAAGAATAAAAAGCATGATAGAAATGAACAGTTATGCATGAATGATAAGGATGATAATATGACAATGACATGTTATCTACATTACTATTTAAGACAATTTAACTAATTACGTAATGAAATGTCATTTACATAAAAGAAAGAAAAGTAAACAATTTCAATTAAAAACCTTTGCTCATTAATCCAATTACCATATCCTTCTTACATTCCTTAATAGGAATAAAACCATTTATTTGGTTTAAATCAAGAAGATAAAATTTCCTTTCATTTATTAACTTCCATAGTCAATTATCTCTCCAAATTGTCTTTCCATTCCTTAATAGGAATAACATTTATACCAAGTGCACTTTATGGCACATATCTCATTAATCTCATTTCACGTGCTCTTTATGGCACATATCCATGATCTTTATGGCATATACCCATCAAGTCCCACTTGATGCAGAAAAGTTATATTCTCATACATATAACGATTCTAAGACCGCCCCTCCGAGTTTCCCCACTGGGCGCGCCCCTGAATGACCATCATCTTCCAGGGCCTATCTATACAAGACAACCTGGGATCATAACGCAACGTCGGGAAGTGGCCATATGCCTGCAGGAAAGTCAGGACCACACCCGGAATCCCTTAACCAGCGCAGAAAATATATATAAAAACCCCACATATGGCCTAGGACTATATCCACCCTGCATTCACTAGCCAGGGGGCATCACCAAGCGCACGAACTTCCCTTCTGATGTCATTTAGAGAGGTGTGTTTAAGTAAATTAAAATTTACCGTATTATATCTCATTTTCATTTCAATTTAACATTACCAAAATTCCATTACCAATATCCATGTGTTTGGTTCTTTTTATTTGAACCTATCATCATTAAACAACTGGGCTCATTTTATTTGAACCAATCATCATTAACATAGTTTGGGTTCATTTTAGTTGAAACTATCATCTTTTAAACAATTTGGGTTCATTTTATGCGAACCTAATTTCCCATAGAATATTATCATTAATATTCCTCAATTTGAAGTCCCAACTAAATCTCCAAATGATCATTATAATCCTACAAATCCCCAATGTTCATATAACTTTGATACACCCATAAGTCTCCAACTTAGGGCATTTAACTTCGTAACTTCTAAAAATTTTAATAAAAGAAGTAATGCCATAACATTACTTTAAACCTCCCCGGAATAAACCCCAGATGAACCCATTTCTAGTCTAGGGTAGCGACCAAATCAACTAATAATCTTGGACTCTAAGTTTACTTCTTTCAAGAAGGTTCCTTAATCCTAAGTCTGAGGAAAAAGATCACAATTTGAAAAGAATACAAAAGAAAAAAATATAGGGTCTCCGAATCGATTCGGCCAGAAAAATGGGGAATCTGCATAAATACCGAATCGATTCGGTTGACTCGAACCTGGGAACTACCTCAAGGAGAATCGATTCGGCCAGGCCGAATCGATTCGATTCTGTAAATTTGCCAAATTTTGTCTATGGAGTTCTAAACTCAAAATTTTCTTCCAACTCAAAACCAACCCAAACCAAGATCATCTAACACCACCAATACATAATAAATGCTTCTAACTAACATCATTTACAATAATTATCATCCAAATCCATTTCCAAGGGTTAATACCCAATTAATCTAACAAAACCCTAAAAATGATAAAACACAACAAATTCATAACCATCAAAACTAATTATTCTCCTTAAATCACATAATAGCAAGTAGATTACTTGCCTTGATCATGCAAATGCAGATTTGATTTCGTGAAGGAAATGATCAAATCTTGAGTCTCCAAATTTCTCTCTTTCTCCCAAAGCTTGACTTATTTTTTATGTTCCCAAAAGATCCTAGTCTACTAGTCCTTCACGAGCTCGTGCTTTTCTTGAAGATTCGGTGGGTCAAAACATTATAAAAATTCAATTTAAAAAATACAATATACTTGTCAGCAATTCCATTAAACTCAAAGGAAACATTGGGCATGCAAAAAATGTAAGTCAAGATTTGGTGATTAACGAAGCTCGAAATTCTAAACGGACAACTAATAATGTCAATGAATCACCACCTCAAATATAATATAACTTCTTCTACCCCTTGATCTAAATCTCGTAAATTTTTGTAGTCCAGAATTAGCTTCAACATTTTTAAATTTTTAGTTTCTCGTTGTTTTCTCTCATTTTCTGTCAAAAACTTTTGGCGCTTGTATGAGCCCCCTATGAGAGGCGTATTCTCTTATTGTTTATCAATAAATTTATTGTTAAAAAAATCTAATATGTTTAAGTCCGTTAGGTGAAGGACTCGTACAAATCTATCGACATAAACAAGACATGCTCGCCGAGGGTAGTGCCCTTCATGTGATATATTATGATTATATAAAAGAGATACTTCAGTCCAACTGTGGACATTTAAAATAAATAGACCCTATGTTACATTTATATACTGTATTATAAGATTGGGTATGATGTAGCTACAGGTGACATTGTGTGCGTTGGTATATGGGTTGAGTTCTCACTTTTATAGTTAGTTATGTCCGTACCACTTTTCATTTTATATTTCATACTTATTAGTCTAGAGATATAAACATTAAGTATGCTTTATACCTTGGGTTGGTACATGCTCCGCGATTTTAATTTAGGTGAGGGTTGAGGTATTCATTACATGTGAGAGCCAACGAGATGGCTGGTTTTTGAAATTGAATCCCATGATTATCATTGTTGATATGGATGATATTTCAAGAGAACTTTATGACGCTGGCCCAATTTATATAAAATTATTTATTAGGATATATAGACTAGATCCGCACAACTGAGAAAATTCAGACTTGCAGCTCGACTTGCACTATAGTTTTCTTTCAAGTTGATTCTTAGTATAAGTCTTAGATTCCATTTACAAACGTCAAATATCAAAATTTCATGGCGCCCCAAAAATAACTTCTTGTCACGTCAAATCTGTAATTAAGAGAATACAATATCATTAGCTAAGATAAAGTAGGATTTGATTCGTGTTTATCATGAAAAAATTATAATGATGGCCAGAAGTTGATAATTAAAGAGATAATAATCGATTACGAATGTGAACATTTTAAAGCATTGAATTAGGAAAATTAAAGGATGTCTAGATTACCATCGTCCAAAAGATGATGTACGTGATGTGATTAATGACTGAATCAACTTACCGGACTCCGCTTGTCGCGCTAGAATGACATTTAGCATTGCACGTTGAGTCTCCATATCGACCTTTTATGCCACTGACTCTTTTCGTTGAATTGTTTCCTCTACCTCACGACCTTGTAGATGAGCCTTCAAATCTTCTTGAACTTTCATAAACTTCTTAAGTACCTCTTCCAATTCAGCATTCCTCAATCGCATTATATTAATTCTAGAATCCTTTCTTTATGGACCATACCCAAGACCATTAATATATCTAGATCTTGTGCCAAGAACTTTATCTGCTATCTCGTCTGAGCTAATCATGGTACCATCCTCAGATATTGATTCAGATTCAAGGCACTTCATCTCATTCTTCAAAGAAAATAGAAAAAAAAAAGATTATAGGTTTGACCAAACTGTCAAGATCTGCTACAAATGTTTCGTAAAAATAATAACATGTATTATAAAGGCATATAAATACAAATGTAAGTAATCAAAATCATTTTGACTCTAAACAAGACAATTTTATGATCGAAAACAAGATAGAAATATGAATGGGGCGAGTGTTATCTCAAAAAATCCGTACACACAACAAGAATAAATCTATACACACGAACAAGAAAAAATCAGCACTCACGAATAAGGTTAAATCCATAAAAATTTATTTCAAGATTTATTTCGATATTAAATCCAAAAAAAATTATTTCAACATTAAATCCATAGAAGTATGTCAAACAAATTTTTTTTCAAGATTAAATGTGTTAACCCAAAACCCACTTTAGAAAAAATGATTCTATCTTTCAAACCCATAGAGATTGTAGAAATTTTTTGGGTTCTGATGAACACATTACAGAGAGAGTGCGTTACAAAAGAAATCTGAGATAGAATGCATTTTTGGGTTTTTAACGGCGTGCGTTACAAAAGAAAATACATTTTCGGGTTTGTGTCATCTGATGAATACAGATCAAGAGAGAGGATGTACCTGATTGAGAGGCAGAGAGAGTTCAGCGGCAATGAATTTCTGATGAAGAGTCCGGCGATAACGTTTTTTCGAGTTTGTGTCCTCTCAAACATTTTAGAGGGGTTTGTGATCGCTGACAGATATCCTGTGGGAGTGTTGAGGGTTATTAAAAAGATTAGCTTTAACTACAAAAAAAGTCATTGCCCGATAACTTATATATTAAGCCACAAAATATTTTTTTTTGCAAAAATAATATATTAACTAGTATGAATTGTTTCGTTGCACGCCAGTCCTTTAGGGAACTATTCTCAACGAAATTTGAATTTTCGTTGCTACATATAATGTTTTTAACCTCAAGATTAATTTCATAGCAGATGTTTATATTTAGCCACAATTTTTTTTTTATAGGTAAGAAAATCGTAGCTAAATGTAAGTTTTGTTATAGTGCTTGTACCTTACAACTGGCTATTGATGCAGACCGTTGTGGAGTTCTTATGTGTTAATCATACATCTAGTCGATCTACGTTTCATGATGATAGATAGGTTGATGATCCAATCCATCAATTGAGTTTTTGATAGATAGGTTGATGATCCAATCCATCAATCGAGTTTTAGTATGGGACATCCAAGTAGTATGATTGTCTATTAATCCCCCATTCTCACAATTCAAAAGTCTCAAAATAGATGGAAGTGAAGTGTAAGCATGCTTGCGATGATTTTTTGTACTCAATGGAGCAGGTGACATTCATCTCAATATGTATTGAATAGGATATTGACAACCAACATGGATTAACCCAGTTATTGGAACTCCTTCGATATTGATCCTTAATGCCTCATTATTTTGATGTTCACAACAATGTTGGTGTTCATGACATCACTGGGGTTCAATTTAAAAAAGGTCGTACCCAATGCACAAGGATCCCACTTCACTACAGAGTCGGGGAGAGGTAGTTGTCGGCAGGTCTTACCTTTATATTGTTTTATAATATAAAGATACCCATCCCAAGTCTCGAACCCGAGACCAACAGTAGCTTGGGAGAGGGCACGTGCCATTAATCCAACGTACGACCTCTAGTGGGGTTCAATATCTTGTGAAATTCAATAATGCAGGCTACAAAGCAGCTCTCATGGGTCAAGGTGCAACCACTCCTCCACATGCACCCTTGCTATTCTCTTTCTCCCAATCGATCTACTAAAGCCATATCTCCGAGGATATACCCTGTCTTTCAATCTTAAAGAAGAAGTCTACTCGGAGGTAATAAAGGATTGAAATCTCAACATCATTTGGAGGATAGTGTTACCGAATGGGTCAAAACCTCAAAAGTTGTAAGACACAAAGTAACAACACAACAAGCTTTGGAAGATTCAACAGACTTTATTCTTCACCCATATTGGCAAAGGCTACTTCAACATATGTTTTGGATGCATTCAAGATCTTGAAAGTGTTTGGTCTTTCGACGAACAAAAACTTCATGTAGGCGTTTTTACGATTTTTCCATAGGTTCCTGACTTCAAACTGGAAAATCATGTAAAAAGTTCAGGTCAAGTGTGGTCTCGTTTCATTTTTCTTGTGCTAAGACTATTGGGGTCCCTAACTCCTATTTTAGATTTCTAGAGGAGTAGGAACCACTCTAAAGTTTCATCACCCCACACTAATCAGAGCATACATTAGATTTTTTCCATTGTTTGGCCACATGACATGATATCTATAGTTTAATCAATGAAATCAGATATAGAGTTTGTTTTTGCATAAGGGATTTCCACATATATTTTAATCCCCACGTCATTAACTTTATCCTTATCCATTTGGTCTAATATTTTATTTCTCACTTGAAACTTACCTTCCACAGAGTGCACCTTCAAGAATGTTCGAGTTTGACTGTAATACTTGTGCCCGAGGTTATATTCTATTTCCTTGTAAAAGTGTAATTTTATAAAAAATGTGGGATTTGATTCATATATATATATGGAGGGTAGTTGGTTATTATATATTATCGTGGTCCTTGTGGAATTTGTTGGAAATTAATGGGGACAATTTGGACTTTTGGAGAAATTCTGAGGTTCGAATGAGAATGAGAGTTATTCGAACGAGATCCTAATATCGTTCGAACGAAGACCCTTTAGTTTGAACGAGAAGTTCATCTCGTTTGAAATAGGTTTCTAACAAAGATGGAATGAACCTCCACTGACTTAGATTTTACCCTCGTTAGTATGTCGTTCGAACGGCAAGTTGCAGGTCCCCAATATATGCTCCGAATCACTACCCAAATTAGTCCAAAACTTATTCCAAATGTACGCTATGGGAAAATTCAAAAGTATTATACATATATCTTCGGGCCTCATTATCACTCTAGTTCCGATCAAAATAATAATACTGTGAAAACCCGAGATCCGAGATAAGGGGTTGCTATCCCGATACTCAAACATAACAGGAATCATGGATGGATATCATTCTCAGCATCACAAAAAAAACTGAGTATACGGGAAAACCACCCAATAAATCAGAAAACGGGTTACCAAAAGTGTAGAATTTTAAAAATGCAGTTATGAAAATTTAAATTTAAACAACCCAATCTGATAAGCAAGTGGAATTCCACAAGAATATAAACATAATGAAGATAAAATGAATGTATACAAATGGACCGAATAGGCTGTCGATCCACAACTACCTACAACACCGTACAACAATTTGATATCATGTAATACATTCAATAATCAAATACAAATGTTTGGACCACACGCCCGAGTGTAAGACCTGATCATATCTAAAACACAAATATGAGAGCGTCTAATACAATGACCTCTAATAAGCCGCAAAATCCTACAGATCGTCGAAAGCAAAGGGATGGAAATGCCAAAACGGGCGTCCTTACGGGGGAACACCTGAGCAGATACAATCATATATACAACAAGGAAAGTAAAACGATCAGGGTCGGGTTCTATATGATCACCAGAAGAATAAAAAGCATGATAGAAATGAACAGTTATGCATGAATGATAAGGATGATAATATGACAATGGCATGTTATCTACATTACAATTTAAGACAATTTAATTAATTACGTAATGAAATGTCATTTACATAAAAGAAAGAAACGTAAACAACTTAAATTTAAAACCTTTGCTCATTAATCCAATTACCATATCGTTCTTACATTCCTTAATAGGAATAAAACCATTTATTTGGTTTAAATCAAGAAGATAAAATTTCCTTTCATTTATTAACTTCCATAGTTAATTATCTTTCCAAATTGTCTTTCCATTCCTTAATAGGAATACCATTTGTACCAAGTGCACTTTATGGCACATATCTCATTAATATCATTTCTCGTGCTCTCTATGGCACGTATCCATGCTCTTTATGGCATATACCCGTCAAGTCCCACTTGATGCAGAAAATTTATATTCTCATACATATAATGATTATAAGACCGCCCCTCCGAGTTTCCCCACTGGGCACGCCCATAAATGACCATCATCTTCTAGGGCCTATCTATACAAGAAAACCTGGGATCAAAACGAAACGTCGGGAGGCGGCAATATGCCTGCGGGAAAGTCAGGACCACACCCGGAATCCCCTAACCAGTGCAGAAAAATATATATAAAAACCCCGCATATGGCCTAGGACTATATCCACCCTGCATTCACTAGCCAGGGGGCATCACCAAGCGCGCGAACTTCCCTTATGATGTCATTTAGAGAGGTGTGTTTAAGTAAATTAACATTTACCATAATATATCTCATTTTCATTTCAATTTAACATTACCAAAATTCCATTAACAATATCCATGTGTTTGGTTCTTTTTATTCGAACCTATCATCATTAAACAACTGGGTTCATTTTATTTGAACCAATCATCATTAACATAGTTTGGGTTCATTTTAGATGAAACTATCATCTTTTAAACAATTTGGGTTCATTTTATGCGAACCTAGTTTCCCATGGAATATTATCATTAATATTCCTCAATTTCAAGTCCCAACTAAATCTCCAAGTGATCATTATAATCCTACAAATCCCCAAAGTTCATATAACTTTGATAAGCCCATAAGTCTCCATATTGGGGCATTTAACTTCCTAACTTCTAAAAATTTTAATAGAAGAAGTAATGCCTTAACATTACTTTAAACCTCCCCGGAATAAAACCCAGATGAACCCATTTCTAGTCTAGGGTAGCGACCAACTCAACTAATAATCTTGGACTCTAAGTTTACTTCTTTCAAGAAGGTTCCTAGATCCTAAGCCTGAGGAAAAAGATCAAACTTTGAAAAGAAAACAAAAGAAAAAAATGCAGGTTCTCCGAATCGATTCGGCCAGAAAAATAGGGAATCTGCATAAATGACGAATCGATTCGGTCAAACCGAATCGATTCGGTTGACTCGAACCTGGGAACTTCCTCAAGGCGAATCGATTTGGCTAGGCCGAATCGATTCGATTCTGCAAATTTGCCAAATTTTGGCTATGGAGTTCTAAACTCCAAATTTTCTTCCAACTCAAAACCAACCCAAACCAAGATCATCTAACACCGCCAATACATAATAAATTCTTCTAACTAACATCATTTGCAATAATTATCATCCAAATCCATTTCCAAGGGTTAATACCCAATTAATCTAACAAAACCCTAAAAATGATAAAACACAACAAATTCATAACCATCAAAACTAAGTATTCTCCTTAAATCACATAATAGCAAGTAGATTACTTGCCTTGATTATGCAAATGCAGATTTGATTTGGTGAAGGAAATGATCCAAGCTTGAGTCTCCAAATTTCTCTCTTTCTCCCAAGGCTTTCGTCCTCTCTCTCTCTCTCTCTCTCAATTGTATAAAATGGAAGAATGGGAATAGGATTGGGAAAAATAAAACGGGGCTTAAGTCTAAAAATCCCACTTAAGTGACTAATACGCGATAAAATAAATCGCAACTACACATTTAAGCCATAACCAGTCAAAAGTGCCCGAAATACCGAAATACAATATGGCACTTATTTCGACTGTCTCACACCTACCGGGACTAACTACACCATCCAAATTATCATTTGGAAATTTTATAACTCATTTTTCGTTCCAGTTTCTCATTAAACCAAAATGTCATTTTAATTCTTATGACACCATAAATCACCACATGGATATTTTTACCTCCTCATCAAGTAATCATACAACAGTTTAGTAAATATTAACCTTTTTCATATTAAATTAATATTTACTCAACATCCATCATTTTATAATTAATTACTACACATAGTAAATAAGTATAAAATAGGATATCAAAAGAGAGGGTTGTTACATACTCCCCCCCTTATGAGGGAATTTTGCCCCCAAAATTTAGGCATATCTTACAAGAAGAAATGCTGATACCATTCCCGCATGTCATCCCTGCGATCACATGTCGACTCCTCGACACTATGGTGATTACATTACACCCTAAGCAAGGTACTACTGGCGATCTCGATCGCCGCTCTCCACGCTCTAAAATAGCAACCGTCTACTCCTCATAAGGAACCTCAAGTTGCATCTACTTCGAAAGAAATGTGCCTAAGGGAACCATCACATCTCTTGTATTTCTATACAAAAGAGATATGGAACACATCATGAACTTGCCGCAATATTTCAGTAGAGAAAGTTAATAGGCTACCGGACCCACCTCACCATTTATTGGAAAGGTCCAATGTAACGCGGTGCAAGTCTTCCTTATACTCAAAATACTTAATGCCCTTGATAGGAGATACTCGTACCAACACTTGGTCCACCTACCTCAAACTCCACATACGTTCTCCCCGCATCGACTTAGCTCTTTTGTCGATCTTGGTTATACGAATGCGATTTCGAATGAGCTCAATTTCCAAAGAAGTATCTCGGATCATTCCAGGTCCGAGAGACTTATCATCTCGCACCTCTAACCAACAAACGGGAGATCCACAAGGCCTAACATGCAAGGCTTTATAAGGCGCCATCCCAATAGTGAATCGATACAAATTATAATAAACGAATTCAACTAGTGGGAGACACTGTTCCCGACTACTCTGAAGTCAAGCACACACATAAAGAGTATATCCTCCAACATGTGGTTTACCTTTTTGGACTAGCCATCTGTGGAGAATGATAAGAAGTGCCTAACTACAATTTAATCCCTATGGCTTCTTGGAAACGTGCCACAAGTGGGAAATGAAAATCTTATCTCAGTCGGAAACTAAAATCAAAGGCACCCCATGTAGTCCAACAACCTCTCCATGCCCAACCACTACTACTGGAGACGTATAACTTGACACATTATGTCGTTACTCGGATGCACCATAAACTTAGAACCGCGAGATTCCACCATTTCTGCCTTTCTTAAGTCCATTTCATTCGGGACAAAAATTCTCTTATGGAAACGCACCCCACCCTCAAGGTCGATAGAGCAGTACACTCTTCCCTCAACTAACAACTTGTATATGTGGTCTTAACCACCCCTGTCTCTCCTTCGACATCTTGCAACGCAATGTTGCTCGCACGAAGGACTAAATTCTGCCCAGGAAGTAACACTTCCCTTTCCTACACAGCGGTCACCCCCACGCTGAACTTTAAATCAAGCATGGGATAATACTTTTCACAAGTCAGCGCTTATGAGGCGCATAAACATTTGGTCTATTCTCTAGTATTTTTACTCCCAATCCTGGCAGAGGATTGTCAATTGAATCCACCCTCGAGCTTAACAACATGGCTCAGGAGTGAAAGTCAATTTACCCTTCTCGTTACCTCCGTAACACTCCACTACGAGAGGCCTTATCTCATTCGGCCTTAACTACCAAACTTCTCGAAATCCTCCCACTTCTCATTATCAGGGAACCAATTCCTCTTAGAGTTAACACACGACTTATTCATGGTCAACTCCCAACAGCCCTCCCAAACTAATGTCACATACTAAAGACCCTATGTCCAAACAATCCGAAAGTCTACCTACCTATACTATACCCTATCTAAGTCGTATGCACCTAATACTAAGCATATCCCTAGTGTCCAAGACCTTTCTCAACTCCCGACATTTGCTCGGTTTCGTGCGTGGGACGTCTCGCCGAAGCGAAATCCAAACAAGGAACCCTCTCGTTACACTACTACCTCGCGTTGTCAGTCATCAAGGTATACAGGTCTAAGACACATGTTCGGGACCAAAAAGATTCTACTTATATACATTACCATATAAATAACTGAAGATTTAACAAATCAAACATTCACTTTTTGTAAAGCCTTATATACCCCACAACATATACATACCTTTCAAATAGCCTTCTTATCAAGGCATAGCTCGAAGTCTTAACTCGACTTCGCATCCCAGCCTCCCTCACATCGTTCAGAGGAGAGAACTGTATACAGTGCTTCTATTTTGCACCTTAATAGCCATTAACCACGCTTCTACGTGATTCTTAGCTAAACCTTTCCACCCAACAAAAATAAAATAAAAATTAAATTAACTAAAAGAAGAAGGAACAACATCTCTCCACTTCCAACGTCGTCGAGGTTCACGCGTGGAGCGTCCCGCAAAAGCGGAATCCAAACAAGGAACCCCTCCTATACGCTACTACTCAACTGTGTCGGTCGTGGAGATAAGGCATACCAATCACATCATACCCGACCATGTCAAGGACGAGTAAATCGACCTCAAAGCACAAAATACCATCATAAATCCCTATGTGTAAACAAACAAGGAATTGAGCGAACCATCACTCGTAGAAAACTCAACACTAGTAAAAATACTCTCAGTAGATCTCATCAAATCTGTAGTCTGAGAAGAGCTCATAAAACAACTGAGCGCGTAACACCCGCCTCGAATAATACGTAACTCAAGCACCTCCGAAATAAAACTTACGCTTAATAGCGGGCGATGCTAACGAAGCTGGAGGAAATATAACCTCCCGCATTTAATAACTCTCCCATACAGTAGATGTCGCTGCTGCATGGGAACAACCGGATCAGGTACCTGATGTGGAAACTAAACGTATGGCTGCTGCGGAGCCCTAGGAAACTGACCCTTGTTATTTCTAAACTGGGAAATGCCTTGGCCCAAATGGTCTTTACCTCCATGACCACCCCGACCAACATGTTGTGAAGCACCCTTACCGTGCCTAATGTTATTGCCACCAGCAATAAATCTTCCAAAGCGTAGTATCTGAGACGAAACCCCTTGTCGAGGGTCCTTCTCTTTCTACTCATAACCCGAAGGTTGGGATGAGGGAAATGCTCCTCCTCCAATCCCATGTTCTCCAATCTTTCCTTCTTGACCCACGACAGTAGCTTTCTTGCTACCCGGTGTATATAATCTATGCTCATGGAATTGGGGTGAGGCTGCATTCATAACCTCACCAAAAGTTTGTAAAGATGGATTACCCAGCAATTGTTGTCGGATTCTCCAGTTTAGACCTTGCATAACTTTGAGATCTTCCGATCTTCCGGAGCCACTTCATCTGGGACAAAATACACCAATCGTATAGACTCCTTTACATATTCCGCCACAGATCTCTCTCATTGCACAACATCCTGGAGCTTCTTTCTCATCTCCCTATAAACTACGGGAGGAACGTACTCACGATCGAACAAAGTCCAAAACTCAGTGATCATCATCGTGTCTCTCTACTCTGGTGTGGTTATTGTTTCCCACCAGTATAAAGCAGATCCGACTAACTTAAAAGTGGCAAGGACTTATTTCTTCCCCTCGCTAAATTTTATCATTCGAAGGTGGAGTTGTCTGTTCTCTTTCCATATATTGGCTTTAATAACATCCATGCCTCCCTCGAATTACGTGGAATTGCCCTTTAGGAAGGACTCCCATAGGAGCTCGAACATCATGAGTCCCTAGAAATTGGTGAACCACTGCGGTCATGGAGGCGCTAACCGCTTGAGCTACTATGGTTGCTACATCCAGAGCATTAACGGTCCCTTCTGGCGGCGGTGGTGAATCTACCTCCTCTTCTATAACCCTATTTCGTCTCGCTGGGCAACCTCTCTAGGTGGAATTCGAGACGAAGAAACAATAGAGTTAAAATACTATTTAAAACTATATATCTCGCAGAAGATTGCAAACATAGACAACTACAAAGTCCTAACCTTAGGCTCTATATCAAATAACACTACGGTAGAACGTGACGAATCCACATAGATCCTAAAGACTCTAGAACCTGATGCTCTGATACCATCTGTGACAACCGGAGATCCGAGATAAGGGGTGGACATCCCGATACTCAAACATAACAGGAATCATGGATGGATATCATTATCATCATCACAAAATAACCTGAGTATACGGGAAAACCACCCAATAAATCAGAAAACGGGTTGCCAAAAGTGTAGAATTTTAAAAATGCAGTTAAGAAAATTTAAATTTAAACAACCCAATCTGATAAGCAAGTGGAATGCCACAAGAATATAAATATAATAAAGCAAAAATGAATGTATACAAATGGACCGAATAGGCTGTCGATCCACAGCTACCTACAACACCGTACAACAATTTGATATCATGTAATACATTCATTAATCAAATACAAATGTTTGGACCACACGCCTGAGTGTAAGACCCGATCATATCTAGAACACAAAGATGAGAGCGTCTAATACAATGACCTGTAATAACCCACAAAATCCTACAGATCGTCAAAAGAAAAGGGATGGAAATGTCAAAACGGGCATCCTTACGGGTGAACACCTGAGCGGATACAATGATATATACAACAATGAAAGTAAACCGGTCAGGGCCAGGTTCTATATGATCACCAGAAGAATAAAAAGCATGATAGAAATGAACAGTTATGCATGAATGATAAGGATGATAATATGACAATGACATGTTATCTACATTACTATTTAAGACAATTTAACTAATTACGTAATGAAATGTCATTTACATAAAAGAAAGAAAAGTAAACAATTTCAATTAAAAACCTTTGCTCATTAATCCAATTACCATATCCTTCTTACATTCCTTAATAGGAATAAAACCATTTATTTGGTTTAAATCAAGAAGATAAAATTTCCTTTCATTTATTAACTTCCATAGTCAATTATCTCTCCAAATTGTCTTTCCATTCCTTAATAGGAATAACATTTATACCAAGTGCACTTTATGGCACATATCTCATTAATCTCATTTCACGTGCTCTTTATGGCACATATCCATGATCTTTATGGCATATACCCATCAAGTCCCACTTGATGCAGAAAAGTTATATTCTCATACATATAACGATTCTAAGACCGCCCCTCCGAGTTTCCCCACTGGGCGCGCCCCTGAATGACCATCATCTTCCAGGGCCTATCTATACAAGACA
Organism: Sambucus nigra; assembly: GCA_949130495.1. Classification (NCBI taxonomy): domain Eukaryota; kingdom Viridiplantae; phylum Streptophyta; class Magnoliopsida; order Dipsacales; family Adoxaceae; genus Sambucus; species Sambucus nigra. The sequence continues at coordinate 459,616,882 of OX422220.1, forward strand.
ACCTGGGATCATAACGCAACGTCGGGAAGTGGCCATATGCCTGCAGGAAAGTCAGGACCACACCCGGAATCCCTTAACCAGCGCAGAAAATATATATAAAAACCCCACATATGGCCTAGGACTATATCCACCCTGCATTCACTAGCCAGGGGGCATCACCAAGCGCACGAACTTCCCTTCTGATGTCATTTAGAGAGGTGTGTTTAAGTAAATTAAAATTTACCGTATTATATCTCATTTTCATTTCAATTTAACATTACCAAAATTCCATTACCAATATCCATGTGTTTGGTTCTTTTTATTTGAACCTATCATCATTAAACAACTGGGCTCATTTTATTTGAACCAATCATCATTAACATAGTTTGGGTTCATTTTAGTTGAAACTATCATCTTTTAAACAATTTGGGTTCATTTTATGCGAACCTAATTTCCCATAGAATATTATCATTAATATTCCTCAATTTGAAGTCCCAACTAAATCTCCAAATGATCATTATAATCCTACAAATCCCCAATGTTCATATAACTTTGATACACCCATAAGTCTCCAACTTAGGGCATTTAACTTCGTAACTTCTAAAAATTTTAATAAAAGAAGTAATGCCATAACATTACTTTAAACCTCCCCGGAATAAACCCCAGATGAACCCATTTCTAGTCTAGGGTAGCGACCAAATCAACTAATAATCTTGGACTCTAAGTTTACTTCTTTCAAGAAGGTTCCTTAATCCTAAGTCTGAGGAAAAAGATCACAATTTGAAAAGAATACAAAAGAAAAAAATATAGGGTCTCCGAATCGATTCGGCCAGAAAAATGGGGAATCTGCATAAATACCGAATCGATTCGGTTGACTCGAACCTGGGAACTACCTCAAGGAGAATCGATTCGGCCAGGCCGAATCGATTCGATTCTGTAAATTTGCCAAATTTTGTCTATGGAGTTCTAAACTCAAAATTTTCTTCCAACTCAAAACCAACCCAAACCAAGATCATCTAACACCACCAATACATAATAAATGCTTCTAACTAACATCATTTACAATAATTATCATCCAAATCCATTTCCAAGGGTTAATACCCAATTAATCTAACAAAACCCTAAAAATGATAAAACACAACAAATTCATAACCATCAAAACTAATTATTCTCCTTAAATCACATAATAGCAAGTAGATTACTTGCCTTGATCATGCAAATGCAGATTTGATTTCGTGAAGGAAATGATCAAATCTTGAGTCTCCAAATTTCTCTCTTTCTCCCAAAGCTTGACTTATTTTTTATGTTCCCAAAAGATCCTAGTCTACTAGTCCTTCACGAGCTCGTGCTTTTCTTGAAGATTCGGTGGGTCAAAACATTATAAAAATTCAATTTAAAAAATACAATATACTTGTCAGCAATTCCATTAAACTCAAAGGAAACATTGGGCATGCAAAAAATGTAAGTCAAGATTTGGTGATTAACGAAGCTCGAAATTCTAAACGGACAACTAATAATGTCAATGAATCACCACCTCAAATATAATATAACTTCTTCTACCCCTTGATCTAAATCTCGTAAATTTTTGTAGTCCAGAATTAGCTTCAACATTTTTAAATTTTTAGTTTCTCGTTGTTTTCTCTCATTTTCTGTCAAAAACTTTTGGCGCTTGTATGAGCCCCCTATGAGAGGCGTATTCTCTTATTGTTTATCAATAAATTTATTGTTAAAAAAATCTAATATGTTTAAGTCCGTTAGGTGAAGGACTCGTACAAATCTATCGACATAAACAAGACATGCTCGCCGAGGGTAGTGCCCTTCATGTGATATATTATGATTATATAAAAGAGATACTTCAGTCCAACTGTGGACATTTAAAATAAATAGACCCTATGTTACATTTATATACTGTATTATAAGATTGGGTATGATGTAGCTACAGGTGACATTGTGTGCGTTGGTATATGGGTTGAGTTCTCACTTTTATAGTTAGTTATGTACGTACCACTTTTCATTTTATATTTCATACTTATTAGTCTAGAGATATAAACATTAAGTATGCTTTATACCTTGGGTTGGTACATGCTCCGCGATTTTAATTTAGGTGAGGGTTGAGGTATTCATTACATGTGAGAGCCAACGAGATGGCTGGTTTTTGAAATTGAATCCCATGATTATCATTGTTGATATGGATGATATTTCAAGAGAACTTTATGACGCTGGCCCAATTTATATAAAATTATTTATTAGGATATATAGACTAGATCCGCACAACTGAGAAAATTCAGACTTGCAGCTCGACTTGCACTATAGTTTTCTTTCAAGTTGATTCTTAGTATAAGTTACTATTTACCTATTTACTATTTTTTTTTTCAAAAAGAAACAAATTTATTTATATACAAATAGGAGGAATAACCCTTCCTAGCTGTCTCTTACAATATCTATGAAAAATTCAAAAGAAAATTACTGAAGACTTTCTAACCCAAAATAAGAAAAATAACTAGATACTAAAAAAATTACAAGATCTTGATCGAGAGTTGCGAAGATCGTACAACGTATTTAGTAGAACGGACGAACCTCCATTGCTTTAGATTTTTACCCTCGATCATATGTCCTTCGAACGCCTATTTGCGGGCCGCCAAATGTTCCCGAATAACTACCCAAATTAGTCCAAAACATATTCCAATGGTATACCTACGCTCTGGGCCCATTCCAAACTACTAAACATATATCTTTGGGCCTCCGTACCACTGTAGTTCTGATCAAAATAGTAATACCTCCTAACGTATGGTAATACCTTACAACATAAAATAAAATGCACAACTTTATTATTTTACTAGTAACCGCACATAGTTGAGGCTCATATAATTAATTACAGCGGTTAATTAATTATAACATTCAGCACAAAAATCACAAAACACGAAAATTTTAATTGTCATCTCAATTATGCAAATTATTATCACCATATCACATAAGTAATAATTATTTTCAGTAATTAATTTATTTGTTGCAATTAAATTATATATAAATACACAAAATTAGTTCATTGATTTCACTCAAAACATCTTCAAGTGATTTACCTTGTTTACCCATCGGACATTATTACACCAATGGATAAACACACATAACTTATGAAGCTTCAAAGAAAAAGAAAATAAATGCAAAACACAAACTGAAAATAATAACAAACGATACTGTGTCGATATACATTTTTGGAAATTCACTTTACCTAACAATTCAACAAATTTTCGTCGTGTTTTTTTTTTATAATATTAATTCATTCCTCAGAATAATTAGTGTTTAGTCACTATAAGAAAGTACATTTTCAACCTAATATGACTTATTTTTTATGTTCCCAAAAGATCCTAGTCTACTAGTCCTGCACAAACTCGTGCTTTTCTTGAAGATTCGGTGGGTCAAAACATTATAAAAATTCAATTTAAAAAATACAATATACTTGTCAGCAATTCCATTAAACTCTGAGGAAACATTGAGCGTGCAAAAAATGTCATTCAAGATTTGGTGATTAACGAAGCTCGAAATTCTAAACGGACAACCAATAATGTCAATGAATCACCACCTCGAATATAATATAACTTCTTCTACCCCTTGATCTAAATCTCGTAAATTTTTGTAGTCCAGAATTAGCTTCAACATTTTTAAATTTTTAGTTTCTCGTTGTTTTCTCTCATTTTCTGTCAAAAACTTTTGGCGCTTGTATAAGCCCCCTATGAGAGGCTTATTCTCTTATTGTTTATCAATAAATTTATTGTTAAAAAAATCTAATATGTCTAAGTCCGATTGGTGAAGGACTCGTACAAATCTATGGACATAAAAAAGACATGCTCGCCGAGGGTAGTGCCCTTCATGTGATATATTATGATTATATAAAAGAGATACTTCAGTCCAACTGTGGACGTTTAAAATAAATAGACCTTATGTTACATTTATATACTGTATTATAAGGTTGGGTATGATGTAGCTACAGGTGACATTGTGTGCGTTGGTATATGGGTTGAGTTCTCACTTTTATAGTTAGTTATATCTGTAGCACTTTTCATTATATATTTCATACTTATTAGTCTAGAGATATAAACATTAAGTATGCTTTATACCTTGGGTTGGTACATGCTCCGCGATTTTAATTTAGGTGAGGGTTGAGGTATTCATTACATGTGAGAGCCAACGAGATGGCTAGTTTTTGAAATTGAATCCCATGATTATCATTGTTGATATGGATGATATTTCAAGAGAACTTTATGACGCTGGCCCAATTTATATAAAATTATTTATTAGGATATATAGACTAGATCCGCACAACTGAGAAAATTCAGACTTGCAGCTCGACTTGCACTATAGTTTTCTTTCAAGTTGATTCTTAGTATAAGTTACTATTTACCGATTTACTATTTTTTTTTTCAAAAAGAAACAGATTTATTTATATACAAATAGGAGGAATAACCCTTCCTAGGTGTCTCTTACAATATCTATGAAAAATTCAAAAGAAAATTACTGAAGACTTTCTAACCCAAAATAAGAAAAATAACTAGATACTAAAAAAATTACAAGATCTTGATCGAGAGTTGCGAAGATCGTACAACGTATTTAGTAGAACGGACGAACCTCCATTGCTTTAGATTTTTACCCGCGATCATGTCCTTCGAACGCCTATTTGCGGGCCGCCAAATGTTCCCGAATAACTACCCAAATTAGTCCAAAACATATTCTAATGGTATACCTACGCTCTGGGCCCATTCCAAACTACTAAACATATATCTTTGGGCCTCCGTACCACTGTAGTTCTGATCAAAATAGTAATACCTCCTAACGTATGGTAATACCTTACAACATAAAATAAAATGCACAACTTTATTATTTTACTAGTAACCGCACATAGTTGAGGCTCATATAATTAATTACAGCGGTTAATTAATTATAACATTCAGCACAAAAATCACAAAACACGAAAATTTTAATAGGAGGAAATTTTAGGATATATAGACTAGATCCGCACAACTGAGAAAATTCAGACTTGCAGCTCGACTTGCACTATAGTTTTCTTTCAAGTTGATTCTTAGTATATGTTACTATTTACCGATTTACTATTTTTTTTTTCAAAAAGAAACAGATTTATTTATATACAAATAGGAGGAATAACCCTTCCTAGGTGTCTCTTACAATATCTATGAAAAATTCAAAAGAAAATTACTGAAGACTTTCTAACCCAAAATAAGAAAAATAACTAGATACTAAAAAAATTACAAGATCTTGATCGAGAGTTGCGAAGATCGTACAACGTATTTAGTAGAACGGACGAACCTCCATTGCTTTAGATTTTTACCCGCGATCATGTCCTTCGAACGCCTATTTGCGGGCCGCCAAATGTTCCCGAATAACTACCCAAATTAGTCCAAAACATATTCTAATGGTATACCTACGCTCTGGGCCCATTCCAAACTACTAAACATATATCTTTGGGCCTCCGTACCACTGTAGTTTTGATCAAAATAGTAATACCTCCTAACGTATGGTAATACCTTACAACATAAAATAAAATGCACAACTTTATTATTTTACTAGTAACCGCACATAGTTGAGGCTCATATAATTAATTACAGCGGTTAATTAATTATAACATTCAGCACAAAAATCACAAAACACGAAAATTTTAATTGTCATCTCAATTATGCAAATTATTATCACCATATCACATAAGTAATAATTATTTTCAGTAATTAATTTATTTGTTGCAATTAAATTATATATAAATACACAAAATTAGTGCATTGATTTCACTCAAAACATCTTCAAGTGATTTACCTTGTTTACCCATCGGACATTATTACACCAATGGATAAACACACATAACTTATGAAGCTTCAAAGAAAAAGAAAATAAATGCAAAACACAAACTGAAAATAATAACAAACGATACTGTGTCGATATACATTTTTGGAAATTCACTTTACCTAACAATTCAACAAATTTTCGTCGTGTTTTTTTTTTTTATAATATTAATTCATTCCTCAGAATAATTAGTGTTTAGTCACTATAAGAAAGTACATTTTCAACCTAATATGACTTATTTTTTATGTTCCCAAAAGATCCTAGTCTACTAGTCCTGCACAAGCTCGTGATTTTCTTGAAGATTCGGTTGGTCAAAACATTATAAAAATTCAATTTAAAAAATACAATATACTTGTCAGCAATTCCATTAAACTCTGAGGAAACATTGAGCGTGCAAAAAATGTCAGTCAAGATTTGGTGATTAACGAAGCTCGAAATTCTAAACGGACAACCAATAATGTCAATGAATCACCACCTCGAATATAATATAACTTCTTCTACCCCTTGATCTAAATCTCGTAAATTTTTGTAGTCCAGAATTAGCTTCAACATTTTTAAATTTTTAGTTTCTCGTTGTTTTCTCTCATTTTCCGTCAAAAACTTTTGGCGCTTGTATAAGCCCCCTATGAGAGGCGTATTCTCTTATTGTTTATCAATAAATTTATTGTTAAAAAAATGTAATATGTCTAAGTCCGATTGGTGAAGGACTCGTACAAATCTATGGACATAAAAAAGACATGCTCGCCGAGGGTAGTGCCCTTCATGTGATATATTATGATTATATAAAAGAGATACTTCAGTCCAACTGTGGACGTTTAAAATAAATAGACCCTATGTTACATTTATATACTGTATTATAAGGTTGGGTATGATGTAGCTACATGTGACATTGTGTGCGTTGGTATATGGGTTGAGTTCTCACTTTTATAGTTAGTTATATATGTAGCACTTTTCATTATATATTTCATACTTATTAGTCTAGAGATATAAACATTAAGTATGCTTTATACCTTGGGTTGGTACATGCTCCGCGATTTTAATTTAGGTGAGGGTTGAGGTATTCATTACATGTGAGAGCCAACGAGATGGCTAGTTTTTGAAATTGAATCCCATGATTATCATTGTTGATATGGATGATATTTCAAGAGAACTTTATGACGCTGGCCCAATTTATATAAAATTATTTATTAGGATATATAGACTAGATCCGCACAACTGAGAAAATTCAGACTTGCAGCTCGACTTGCACTATAGTTTTCTTTCAAGTTGATTCTTAGTATAAGTTACTATTTACCTATTTACTATTTTTTTTTCAAAAAGAAACAGATTTATTTATATACAAATAGGAGGAATAACCCTTCCTAGGTGTCTCTTACAATATCTATGAAAAATTCAAAAGAAAATTACTGAAGACTTTCTAACCCAAAATAAGAAAAGTAACTAGATACTAAAAAAATTACAAGATCTTGATCGAGAGTTGCGAAAATCGTACAACGTATTTAGTAGAAAAGACGAACCTCCATTGCTTTAGATTTTTACCCTCGATCATATGTCCTTCGAACGCCTATTTGCGGGCCGCCAAATGTTCCCGAATAACTACCCAAATTAGTCCAAAACATATTACAATGGTATACCTACGCTCTGGGCCCATTCCAAACAACTAAACATATATCTTCGGGCCTCCGTACCACTGTAGTTCTGATCAAAATAGTAATACCTCCTAACGTATGGTAATACCTTACAACATAAAATAAAATGCACAACTTTATTATTTTACTAGTAACCGCACATAGTTGAGGCTCATATAATTAATTACAGTGGTTAATTAATTATAACATTCAGTACAAAAATCACAAAACACAAAAATTTTAATTGTCATCTCAATTATGCAAATTATTATCACCATATCACATAAGTAATAATTATTTTCAGTAATTAATTTATTTCTTGCAATTAAATTATATATAAATACACAAAATTAGTGCATTGATTTCACTCAAAACATCTTCAAGTGATTTACCTTGTTTACCCATTGGACATTATTACACCAATGGATAAACACACATAACTTATGAAGCTTCAAAGAAAAAGAAAATAAATGCAAAACACAAACTGAAAATAATAACAAACGATACTGTGTCGATATACATTTTTGGAAATTCACTTTACCTAACAATTCAACAAATTTTCGTCGTGTTTTTTTTTTATAATATTAATTCATTCCTCAGAATAATTAGTGTTTAGTCACTATAAAAAAGTACATTTCAACCTAATATGACTTATTTTTTATGTTCCCAAAAGATCCTAGTCTACTAGTCCTGCACAAGCTCGTGCTTTTCTTGAAGATTCGGTTGGTCAAAACATTATAAAAATTCAATTTAAAAAATACAATATACTTGTCAGCAATTCCATTAAACTCTGAGGAAACATTGAGCGTGCAAAAAATGTCAGTCAAGATTTGGTGATTAACGAAGCTCGAAATTCTAAACGGACAACCAATAATGTCAATGAATCACCACCTCAAATCTAATATAACTTCTTCTACCCCTTGATCTAAATCTCGTAAATTTTTGTAGTCCAGAATTAGCTTCAACATTTTTAAATTTTTAGTTTCTCGTTGTTTTCTCTCATTTTCTGTCAAAAACTTTTGGCGCTTGTATAAGCCCCCTATGAGAGGCTTATTCTCTTATTGTTTATCAATAAATTTATTGTTAAAAAAATCTAATATGTCTAAGTCCGATTGGTGAAGGACTCGTACAAATCTATGGACATAAAAAAGACATGCTCGCCGAGGGTAGTGCCCTTCATGTGATATATTATGATTATATAAAAGAGATACTACAGTCCAACTGTGGACGTTTAAAATAAATAGACCCTATGTTACATTTATATACTGTATTATAAGGTTGGGTATGATGTAGCTACAGGTGACATTGTGTGCGTTGGTATATGGGTTGAGTTCTCACTTTTATAGTTAGTTATATCTGTAGCACTTTTCATTATATATTTCATACTTATTAGTCTAGAGATATAAACATTAAGTATGCTTTATACCTTGGGTTGGTACATGCTCCGCGATTTTAATTTAGGTGAGGGTTGAGGTATTCATTACATGTGAGAGCCAACGAGATGGCTAGTTTTTGAAATTGAATCCCATGATTATCATTGTTGATATGGATGATATTTCAAGAGAACTTTATGACGCTGGCCCAATTTATATAAAATTATTTATTAGGATATATAGACTAGATCCGCACAACTGAGAAAATTCAGACTTGCAGCTCGACTTGCACTATAGTTTTCTTTCAAGTTGATTCTTAGTATAAGTTACTATTTACCTATTTACTATTTTTTTTTCAAAAAGAAACAGATTTATTTATATACAAATAGGAGGAATAACCCTTCCTAGGTGTCTCTTACAATATCTATGAAAAATTCAAAAGAAAATTACTGAAGACTTTCTAACCCAAAATAAGAAAAATAACTAGATACTAAAAAAATTACAAGATCTTGATCGAGAGTTGCGAAGATCGTACAACGTATTTAGTAGAACGGACGAACCTCCATTGCTTTAGATTTTTACCCTCGATCATATGTCCTTCGAACGCCTATTTGCGGGCCGCCAAATGTTCCCGAATAACTACCCAAATTAGTCCAAAACATATTCCAATGGTATACCTACGCTCTGGGCCCATTCCAAACTACTAAACATATATCTTCGGGCCTCCGTACCACTGTAGTTCTGATCAAAATAGTAATACCTCCTAACGTATGGTAATACCTTACTACATAAAATAAAATGCACAACTTTATTATTTTACTAGTAACCGCACATAGTTGAGGCTCATATAATTAATTACAGCGGTTAATTAATTATAACATTCAGTACAAAAATCACAAAACACGAAAATTTTAATTGTCATCTCAATTATGCAAATTATTATCACCATATCACATAAGTAATAATTATTTTCAGTAATTAATTTATTTGTTGCAATTAAATTATATATAAATACACAAAATTAGTGCATTGATTTCAGTCAAAACATCTTCAAGTGATTTACCTTGTTTACCCATTGGACATTATTACACCAATGGATAAACACACATAACTTATGAAGCTTCAAAGAAAAAGAAAATAAATGCAAAACACAAACTGAAAATAATAACAAACGATACTGTGTCGATATACATTTTTGGAAATTCACTTTACCTAACAATTCAACAAATTTTCGTCGTGTTTTTTTTTTATAATATTAATTCATTCCTCAGAATAATTAGTGTTTAGTCACTATAAGAAAGTACATTTCAACCTAATATGACTTATTTTTTATGTTCCCAAAAGATCCTAGTCTACTAGTCCTGCACAAGCTCGTGCTTTTCTTGAAGATTCGGTTGGTCAAAACATTATAAAAATTCAATTTAAAAAATACAATATACTTGTCAGCAATTCCATTAAACTCTGAGGAAACATTGAGCGCGCAAAAAATGTCAGTCAAGATTTGGTGATTAACGAAGCTCGAAATTCTAAACGGACAACCAATAATGTCAATGAATCACCACATCGAATCTAATATAACTTCTTCTACCCCTTGATCTAAATCTCGTAAATTTTTGTAGTCCAGAATTAGCTTCAACATTTTTAAATTTTTAGTTTCTCGTTGTTTTCTCTCATTTTCTGTCAAAAACTTTTGGCGCTTGTATAAGCCCCCTATGAGAGGCTTATTCTCTTATTGTTTATCAATAAATTTATTGTTAAAAAAATCTAATATGTCTAAGTCCGATTGGTGAAGGACTCGTACAAATCTATGGACATAAAAAAGACATGCTCGCCGAGGGTAGTGCCCTTCATGTGATATATTATGATTATATAAAAGAGATACTACAGTCCAACTGTGGACGTTTAAAATAAATAGACCCTATGTTACATTTATATACTGTATTATAAGGTTGGGTATGATGTAGCTACAGGTGACATTGTGTGCGTTGGTATATGGGTTGAGTTCTCACTTTTATAGTTAGTTATATCTGTAGCACTTTTCATTATATATTTCATACTTATTAGTCTAGAGATATAAACATTAAGTATGCTTTATACCTTGGGTTGGTACATGCTCCGCGATTTTAATTTAGGTGAGGGTTGAGGTATTCATTACATGTGAGAGCCAATGAGATGGCTAGTTTTTGAAATTGAATCCCATGATTATCATTGTTGATATGGATGATATTTCAAGAGAACTTTATGACGCTGGCCCAATTTATATAAAATTATTTATTAGGATATATAGACTAGATCCGCACAACTGAGAAAATTCAGACTTGCAGCTCGACTTGCACTATAGTTTTCTTTCAAGTTGATTCTTAGTATAAGTTACTATTTACCTATTTACTATTTTTTTTTCAAAAAGAAACAGATTTATTTATATACAAATAGGAGGAATAACCCTTCCTAGGTGTCTCTTACAATATCTATGAAAAATTCAAAAGAAAATTACTGAAGACTTTCTAACCCAAAATAAGAAAAATAACTAGATACTAAAAAAATTACAAGATCTTGATCGAGAGTTGCGAAGATCGTACAACGTATTTAGTAGAACGGACGAACCTCCATTGCTTTAGATTTTTACCCTCGATCATATGTCCTTCGAACGCCTATTTGCGGGCCGCCAAATGTTCCCGAATAACTACCCAAATTAGTCCAAAACATATTCCAATGGTATACCTACGCTCTGGGCCCATTCCAAACTACTAAACATATATCTTCGGGCCTCCGTACCACTGTAGTTCTGATCAAAATAGTAATACCTCCTAACGTATGGTAATACCTTACTACATAAAATAAAATGCACAACTTTATTATTTTACTAGTAACCGCACATAGTTGAGGCTCATATAATTAATTACAGCGGTTAATTAATTATAACATTCAGTACAAAAATCACAAAACACGAAAATTTTAATTGTCATCTCAATTATGCAAATTATTATCACCATATCACATAAGTAATAATTATTTTCAGTAATTAATTTATTTGTTGCAATTAAATTATATATAAATACACAAAATTAGTGCATTGATTTCAGTCAAAACATCTTCAAGTGATTTACCTTGTTTACCCATTGGACATTATTACACCAATGGATAAACACACATAACTTATGAAGCTTCAAAGAAAAAGAAAATAAATGCAAAACACAAACTGAAAATAATAACAAACGATACTGTGTCGATATACATTTTTGGAAATTCACTTTACCTAACAATTCAACAAATTTTCGTCGTGTTTTTTTTTTATAATATTAATTCATTCCTCAGAATAATTAGTGTTTAGTCACTATAAGAAAGTACATTTCAACCTAATATGACTTATTTTTTATGTTCCCAAAAGATCCTAGTCTACTAGTCCTGCACAAGCTCGTGCTTTTCTTGAAGATTCGGTTGGTCAAAACATTATAAAAATTCAATTTAAAAAATACAATATACTTGTCAGCAATTCCATTAAACTCTGAGGAAACATTGAGCGCGCAAAAAATGTCAGTCAAGATTTGGTGATTAACGAAGCTCGAAATTCTAAACGGACAACCAATAATGTCAATGAATCACCACATCGAATCTAATATAACTTCTTCTACCCCTTGATCTAAATCTCGTAAATTTTTGTAGTCCAGAATTAGCTTCAACATTTTTAAATTTTTAGTTTCTCGTTGTTTTCTCTCATTTTCTGTCAAAAACTTTTGGCGCTTGTATAAGCCCCCTATGAGAGGCTTATTCTCTTATTGTTTATCAATAAATTTATTGTTAAAAAAATCTAATATGTCTAAGTCCGATTGGTGAAGGACTCGTACAAATCTATGGACATAAAAAAGACATGCTCGCCGAGGGTAGTGCCCTTCATGTGATATATTATGATTATATAAAAGAGATACTACAGTCCAACTGTGGACGTTTAAAATAAATAGACCCTATGTTACATTTATATACTGTATTATAAGGTTGGGTATGATGTAGCTACAGGTGACATTGTGTGCGTTGGTATATGGGTTGAGTTCTCACTTTTATAGTTAGTTATATCTGTAGCACTTTTCATTATATATTTCATACTTATTAGTCTAGAGATATAAACATTAAGTATGCTTTATACCTTGGGTTGGTACATGCTCCGCGATTTTAATTTAGGTGAGGGTTGAGGTATTCATTACATGTGAGAGCCAACGAGATGGCTAGTTTTTGAAATTGAATCCCATGATTATCATTGTTGATATGGATGATATTTCAAGAGAACTTTATGACGCTGGCCCAATTTATATAAAATTATTTATTAGGATATATAGACTAGATCCGCACAACTGAGAAAATTCAGACTTGCAGCTCGACTTGCACTATAGTTTTCTTTCAAGTTGATTCTTAGTATAAGTTACTATTTACCTATTTACTATTTTTTTTTCAAAAAGAAACAGATTTATTTATATACAAATAGGAGGAATAACCCTTCCTAGGTGTCTCTTACAATATCTATGAAAAATTCAAAAGAAAATTACTGAAGACTTTCTAACCCAAAATAAGAAAAATAACTAGATACTAAAAAAATTACAAGATCTTGATCGAGAGTTGCGAAGATCGTACAACGTATTTAGTAGAACGGACGAACCTCCATTGCTTTAGATTTTTACCCTCGATCATATGTCCTTCGAACGCCTATTTGCGGGCCGCCAAATGTTCCCGAATAACTACCCAAATTAGTCCAAAACATATTCCAATGGTATACCTACGCTCTGGGCCCATTCCAAACTACTAAACATATATCTTCGGGCCTCCGTACCACTGTAGTTCTGATCAAAATAGTAATACCTCCTAACGTATGGTAATACCTTACTACATAAAATAAAATGCACAACTTTATTATTTTACTAGTAACCGCACATAGTTGAGGCTCATATAATTAATTACAGCGGTTAATTAATTATAACATTCAGTACAAAAATCACAAAACACGAAAATTTTAATTGTCATCTCAATTATGCAAATTATTATCACCATATCACATAAGTAATAATTATTTTCAGTAATTAATTTATTTGTTGCAATTAAATTATATATAAATACACAAAATTAGTGCATTGATTTCAGTCAAAACATCTTCAAGTGATTTACCTTGTTTACCCATTGGACATTATTACACCAATGGATAAACACACATAACTTATGAAGCTTCAAAGAAAAAGAAAATAAATGCAAAACACAAACTGAAAATAATAACAAACGATACTGTGTCGATATACATTTTTGGAAATTCACTTTACCTAACAATTCAACAAATTTTCGTCGTGTTTTTTTTTTTATAATATTAATTCATTCCTCAGAATAATTAGTGTTTAGTCACTATAAGAAAGTACATTTCAACCTAATATGACTTATTTTTTATGTTCCCAAAAGATCCTAGTCTACTAGTCCTGCACAAGCTCGTGCTTTTCTTGAAGATTCGGTTGGTCAAAACATTATAAAAATTCAATTTAAAAAATACAATATACTTGTCAGCAATTCCATTAAACTCTGAGGAAACATTGAGCGCGCAAAAAATGTCAGTCAAGATTTGGTGATTAACGAAGCTCGAAATTCTAAACGGACAACCAATAATGTCAATGAATCACCACATCGAATCTAATATAACTTCTTCTACCCCTTGATCTAAATCTCGTAAATTTTTGTAGTCCAGAATTAGCTTCAACATTTTTAAATTTTTAGTTTCTCGTTGTTTTCTCTCATTTTCTGTCAAAAACTTTTGGCGCTTGTATAAGCCCCCTATGAGAGGCTTATTCTCTTATTGTTTATCAATAAATTTATTGTTAAAAAAATCTAATATGTCTAAGTCCGATTGGTGAAGGACTCGTACAAATCTATGGACATAAAAAAGACATGCTCGCCGAGGGTAGTGCCCTTCATGTGATATATTATGATTATATAAAAGAGATACTACAGTCCAACTGTGGACGTTTAAAATAAATAGACCCTATGTTACATTTATATACTGTATTATAAGGTTGGGTATGATGTAGCTACAGGTGACATTGTGTGCGTTGGTATATGGGTTGAGTTCTCACTTTTATAGTTAGTTATATCTGTAGCACTTTTCATTATATATTTCATACTTATTAGTCTAGAGATATAAACATTAAGTATGCTTTATACCTTGGGTTGGTACATGCTCCGCGATTTTAATTTAGGTGAGGGTTGAGGTATTCATTACATGTGAGAGCCAACGAGATGGCTAGTTTTTGAAATTGAATCCCATGATTATCATTGTTGATATGGATGATATTTCAAGAGAACTTTATGACGCTGGCCCAATTTATATAAAATTATTTATTAGGATATATAGACTAGATCCGCACAACTGAGAAAATTCAGACTTGCAGCTCGACTTGCACTATAGTTTTCTTTCAAGTTGATTCTTAGTATAAGTTACTATTTACCTATTTACTATTTTTTTTTCAAAAAGAAACAGATTTATTTATATACAAATAGGAGGAATAACCCTTCCTAGGTGTCTCTTACAATATCTATGAAAAATTCAAAAGAAAATTACTGAAGACTTTCTAACCCAAAATAAGAAAAATAACTAGATACTAAAAAAATTACAAGATCTTGATCGAGAGTTGCGAAGATCGTACAACGTATTTAGTAGAACGGACGAACCTCCATTGCTTTAGATTTTTACCCTCGATCATATGTCCTTCGAACGCCTATTTGCGGGCCGCCAAATGTTCCCGAATAACTACCCAAATTAGTCCAAAACATATTCCAATGGTATACCTACGCTCTGGGCCCATTCCAAACTACTAAACATATATCTTCGGGCCTCCGTACCACTGTAGTTCTGATCAAAATAGTAATACCTCCTAACGTATGGTAATACCTTACTACATAAAATAAAATGCACAACTTTATTATTTTACTAGTAACCGCACATAGTTGAGGCTCATATAATTAATTACAGCGGTTAATTAATTATAACATTCAGTACAAAAATCACAAAACACGAAAATTTTAATTGTCATCTCAATTATGCAAATTATTATCACCATATCACATAAGTAATAATTATTTTCAGTAATTAATTTATTTGTTGCAATTAAATTATATATAAATACACAAAATTAGTGCATTGATTTCAGTCAAAACATCTTCAAGTGATTTACCTTGTTTACCCATTGGACATTATTACACCAATGGATAAACACACATAACTTATGAAGCTTCAAAGAAAAAGAAAATAAATGCAAAACACAAACTGAAAATAATAACAAACGATACTGTGTCGATATACATTTTTGGAAATTCACTTTACCTAACAATTCAACAAATTTTCGTCGTGTTTTTTTTTTATAATATTAATTCATTCCTCAGAATAATTAGTGTTTAGTCACTATAAGAAAGTACATTTCAACCTAATATGACTTATTTTTTATGTTCCCAAAAGATCCTAGTCTACTAGTCCTGCACAAGCTCGTGCTTTTCTTGAAGATTCGGTTGGTCAAAACATTATAAAAATTCAATTTAAAAAATACAATATACTTGTCAGCAATTCCATTAAACTCTGAGGAAACATTGAGCGCGCAAAAAATGTCGGTCAAGATTTGGTGATTAACGAAGCTCGAAATTCTAAACGGACAACCAATAATGTCAATGAATCACCACATCGAATCTAATATAACTTCTTCTACCCCTTGATCTAAATCTCGTAAATTTTTGTAGTCCAGAATTAGCTTCAACATTTTTAAATTTTTAGTTTCTCGTTGTTTTCTCTCATTTTCTGTCAAAAACTTTTGGCGCTTGTATAAGCCCCCTATGAGAGGCTTATTCTCTTATTGTTTATCAATAAATTTATTGTTAAAAAAATCTAATATGTCTAAGTCCGATTGGTGAAGGACTCGTACAAATCTATGGACATAAAAAAGACATGCTCGCCGAGGGTAGTGCCCTTCATGTGATATATTATGATTATATAAAAGAGATACTACAGTCCAACTGTGGACGTTTAAAATAAATAGACCCTATGTTACATTTATATACTGTATTATAAGGTTGGGTATGATGTAGCTACAGGTGACATTGTGTGCGTTGGTATATGGGTTGAGTTCTCACTTTTATAGTTAGTTATATCTGTAGCACTTTTCATTATATATTTCATACTTATTAGTCTAGAGATATAAACATTAAGTATGCTTTATACCTTGGGTTGGTACATGCTCCGCGATTTTAATTTAGGTGAGGGTTGAGGTATTCATTACATGTGAGAGCCAACGAGATGGCTAGTTTTTGAAATTGAATCCCATGATTATCATTGTTGATATGGATGATATTTCAAGAGAACTTTATGACGCTGGCCCAATTTATATAAAATTATTTATTAGGATATATAGACTAGATCCGCACAACTGAGAAAATTCAGACTTGCAGCTCGACTTGCACTATAGTTTTCTTTCAAGTTGATTCTTAGTATAAGTTACTATTTACCTATTTACTATTTTTTTTTCAAAAAGAAACAGATTTATTTATATACAAATAGGAGGAATAACCCTTCCTAGGTGTCTCTTACAATATCTATGAAAAATTCAAAAGAAAATTACTGAAGACTTTCTAACCCAAAATAAGAAAAATAACTAGATACTAAAAAAATTACAAGATCTTGATCGAGAGTTGCGAAGATCGTACAACGTATTTAGTAGAACGGACGAACCTCCATTGCTTTAGATTTTTACCCTCGATCATATGTCCTTCGAACGCCTATTTGCGGGCCGCCAAATGTTCCCGAATAACTACCCAAATTAGTCCAAAACATATTCCAATGGTATACCTACGCTCTGGGCCCATTCCAAACTACTAAACATATATCTTCGGGCCTCCGTACCACTGTAGTTCTGATCAAAATAGTAATACCTCCTAACGTATGGTAATACCTTACTACATAAAATAAAATGCACAACTTTATTATTTTACTAGTAACCGCACATAGTTGAGGCTCATATAATTAATTACAGCGGTTAATTAATTATAACATTCAGTACAAAAATCACAAAACACGAAAATTTTAATTGTCATCTCAATTATGCAAATTATTATCACCATATCACATAAGTAATAATTATTTTCAGTAATTAATTTATTTGTTGCAATTAAATTATATATAAATACACAAAATTAGTGCATTGATTTCAGTCAAAACATCTTCAAGTGATTTACCTTGTTTACCCATTGGACATTATTACACCAATGGATAAACACACATAACTTATGAAGCTTCAAAGAAAAAGAAAATAAATGCAAAACACAAACTGAAAATAATAACAAACGATACTGTGTCGATATACATTTTTGGAAATTCACTTTACCTAACAATTCAACAAATTTTCGTCGTGTTTTTTTTTTATAATATTAATTCATTCCTCAGAATAATTAGTGTTTAGTCACTATAAGAAAGTACATTTCAACCTAATATGACTTATTTTTTATGTTCCCAAAAGATCCTAGTCTACTAGTCCTGCACAAGCTCGTGCTTTTCTTGAAGATTCGGTTGGTCAAAACATTATAAAAATTCAATTTAAAAAATACAATATACTTGTCAGCAATTCCATTAAACTCTGAGGAAACATTGAGCGTGCAAAAAATGTCAGTCAAGATTTGGTGATTAACGAAGCTCGAAATTCTAAACGGACAACCAATAATGTCAATGAATCACCACC
Organism: Sambucus nigra; assembly: GCA_949130495.1. Classification (NCBI taxonomy): domain Eukaryota; kingdom Viridiplantae; phylum Streptophyta; class Magnoliopsida; order Dipsacales; family Adoxaceae; genus Sambucus; species Sambucus nigra. Next base: position 459,635,449 of record OX422220.1, read on the forward strand.
TCGAATCTAATATAACTTCTTCTACCCCTTGATCTAAATCTCGTAAATTTTTGTAGTCCAGAATTAGCTTCAACATTTTTAAATTTTTAGTTTCTCGTTGTTTTCTCTCATTTTCTGTCAAAAACTTTTGGCGCTTGTATAAGCCCCCTATGAGAGGCTTATTCTCTTATTGTTTATCAATAAATTTATTGTTAAAAAAATCTAATATGTCTAAGTCCGATTGGTGAAGGACTCGTACAAATCTATGGACATAAAAAAGACATGCTCGCCGAGGGTAGTGCCCTTCATGTGATATATTATGATTATATAAAAGAGATACTTCAGTCCAACTGTGGACGTTTAAAATAAATAGACCCTATGTTACATTTATATACTGTATTATAAGGTTGGGTATGATGTAGCTACAGGTGACATTGTGTGCGTTGGTATATGGGTTGAGTTCTCACTTTTATAGTTAGTTATATCTGTAGCACTTTTCATTATATATTTCATACTTATTAGTCTAGAGATATAAACATTAAGTATGCTTTATACCTTGGGTTGGTACATGCTCCGCGATTTTAATTTAGGTGAGGGTTGAGGTATTCATTACATGTGAGAGCCAACGAGATGGCTAGTTTTTGAAATTGAATCCCATGATTATCATTGTTGATATGGATGATATTTCAAGAGAACTTTATGACACTGGCCTAATTTATATAAAATTATTTATTAGGATATATAGACTAGATCCGCACAACTGAGAAAATTCAGACTTGCAGCTCGACCTGCACTATAGTTTTCTTTCAAGTTGATTCTTAGTATAAGTTACTATTTACCTATTTACTATTTTTTTTTCAAAAAGAAACAGATTTATTTATATACAAATAGGAGGAATAACCCTTCCTAGGCGTCTCTTACAATATCTATGAAAAATTCAAAAGAAAATTACTGAAGACTTTCTAACCCAAAATAAGAAAAATAACTAGATACTAAAAAAATTACAAGATCTTGATCGAGAGTTGCGAAGATCGTACAACGTATTTAGTAGAACGGACGAACCTCCATTGCTTTAGATTTTTACCCTCGATCATATGTCCTTCGAACGCCTATTTGCGGGCCGCCAAATGTTCCCGAATAACTACCCAAATTAGTCCAAAACATATTCCAATGGTATACCTACGCTCTGGGCCCATTCCAAACTACTAAACATATATCTTTGGGCCTCCGTACCACTTTAGTTCTGATCAAAATAGTAATACCTCCTAACGTATGGTAATACCTTACAACATAAAATAAAATGCACAACTTTATTATTTTACTAGTAACCGCACATAGTTGAGGCTCATATAATTAATTACAACGGTTAATTAATTATAACATTCAGTACAAAAATCACAAAACACGAAAATTTTTATTGTCATCTCAATTATGCAAATTATTATCACCATATCACATAAGTAATAATTATTTTAAGTAATTAATTTATTTGTTGCAACATCTTCAAGTGATTTACCTTGTTTACCCATTGGACATTATTACACCAATGGATAAACACACATAACTTATGAAGCTTCAAAGAAAAAGAAAATAAATGCAAAACCCAAACTAAAAATAATAACAAACGATACTGTGTCGATATACATTTTTGGAAATTCACTTTACCTAACAATTCAACAAATTTTCGTCGTGTTTTTTTTTTTATAATATTAATTCATTCCTCAGAATAATTAGTGTTTAGTCACTATAAGAAAGTACATTTTCAACCTAATATGACTTATTTTTTATGTTCCCAAAAGATCCTAGTCAACTAGTCCTTCACAAGCTCGTGCTTTTCTTGAAGATTCGGTTGGTCAAAACATTATAAAAAATCAATTTAAAAAATACAATATACTTGTCACCAATTCCATTAAACTCTGAGGAAACATTGAGCGTGCAAAAAATGTCAGTCAAGATTTGGTGATTAACGAAGCTCAAAATTCTAAACGGACAACCAATATTGTCAATGAATCACCACCTCGAATATAATATAACTTCTTCTACCCCTTGATCTAAATCTCGTAAATTTTTGTAGTCCAGAATTAGCTTCAACATTTTTAAATTTTTAGTTTCTCGTTGTTTTCTCTCATTTTCTGTCAAAAACTTTTAGCGCTTGTATAAGCCCCCTATGAGAGGCTTATTCTCTTATTTTTTATCAATAAATTTATTGTTAAAAAAATCTAATATGTCTAAGTCCGATTGGTGAAGGACTCGTACAAATCTATGGACATAAAAAAGACATGCTCGCCGAGGGTAGTGCCCTTCATGTGATATATTATGATTATATAAAAGAGATACTTCAGTCCAACTGTGGACGTTTAAAATAAATAGACCCTATGTTACATTTATATACTGTATTATAAGGTTGGGTATGATGTAGCTACAGGTGACATTGTGTGCGTTGGTATATGGGTTGAGTTCTCACTTTTATAGTTAGTTATATCTGTAGCACTTTTCATTATATATTTCATACTTATTAGTCTAGAGATATAAACATTAAGTATGCTTTATACCTTGGGTTGGTACATGCTCCGCGATTTTAATTTAGGTGAGGGTTGAGGTATTCATTACATGTGAGAGCCAACGAGATGGCTAGTTTTTGAAATTGAATCCCATGATTATCACTGTTGATATGGATGATATTTCAAGAGAACTTTATGACGCTGGCCCAATTTATATAAAATTATTTATTAGGATATATAGACTAGATCCGCACAACTGAGAAAATTCAGACTTGCAGCTCGACTTGCACTATAGTTTTCTTTCAAGTTGATTCTTAGTATAAGTTACTATTTACCTATTTACTATTTTTTTTCAAAAAGAAACAGATTTATTTATATACAAATAGGAGGAATAACCCTTCCTAGGTGTCTCTTACAATATCTATGAAAAATTCAAAAGAAAATTACTGAAGACTTTCTAACCCAAAATAAGAAAAATAACTAGATACTAAAAAAATTACAAGATCTTGATCGAGAGTTGCGAAGATCGTACAACGTATTTAGTAGAACGGACGAACCTCCATTGCTTTAGATTTTTACCCTCGATCATATGTCCTTCGAACGCCTATTTGCGGGCCGCCAAATGTTCCCGAATAACTACCCAAATTAGTCCAAAACATATTCCAATGGTATACCTACGCTCTGGGCCCATTCCAAACTACTAAACATATATCTTTGGGCCTCCGTACCACTGTAGTTCTGATCAAAATAGTAATACCTCCTAACGTATGGTAATACCTTACAACATAAAATAAAATGCACAACTTTATTATTTTACTAGTAACCGCACATAGTTGAGGCTCATATAATTAATTACAACGGTTAATTAATTATAACATTCAGTACAAAAATCACAAAACACGATAATTTTAATTGTCATCTCAATTATGCAAATTATTATCACCATATCACATAAGTAATAATTATTTTCAGTAATTAATTTATTTGTTGCAACATCTTCAAGTGATTTACCTTGTTTACCCATTGGACATTATTACACCAATGGATAAACACACATAACTTATGAAGCTTCAAAGAAAAAGAAAATAAATGCAAAAACCAAACTGAAAATAATAACAAACGATACTGTGTCGATATACATTTTTGGAAATTCACTTTACCTAACAATTCAACAAATTTTCGTCGTGTTTTTTTTTTATAATATTAATTCATTCCTCAGAATAATTAGTGTTTAGTCACTATAAGAAAGTACATTTTCAACCTAATATGACTTATTTTTTATGTTCCCAAAAGATCCTAGTCAACTAGTCCTGTACAAGCTCGTGCTTTTCTTGAAGATTCGGTTGGTCAAAACATTATAAAAATTCAATTTAAAAAATACAATATACTTGTCAGCAATTCCATTAAACTCTGAGGAAACATTGAGCGTGCAAAAAATGTCAGTCAAGATTTGGTGATTAACGAAGCTCGAAATTCTAAACGGACAACCAATAATGTCAATGAATCACCACCTGAATATAATATAACTTCTTCTACCCCTTGATCTAAATCTCGTAAATTTTTGTAGTCCAGAATTAGCTTCAACATTTTTAAATTTTTAGTTTCTCGTTGTTTTCTCTCATTTTCTGTCAAAAACTTTTGGCGCTTGTATAAGCCCCCTATGAGAGGCTTATTCTCTTATTGTTTATCAATAAATTTATTGTTAAAAAAATCTAATATGTCTAAGTCCGATTGGTGAAGGACTCGTACAAATCTATGGACATAAAAAAGACATGCTCGCCGAGGGTAGTGCCCTTCATGTGATATATTATGATTATATAAAAGAGATACTTCAGTCCAACTGACCCTATGTTACATTTATATACTGTATTATAAGGTTGGGTATGATGTAGCTACAGGTGACATTGTGTGCGTTGGTATATGGGTTGAGTTCTCACTTTTATAGTTAGTTATATCTGTAGCACTTTTCATTATATATTTCATACTTATTAGTCTAGAGATATAAACATTAAGTATGCCTTATACCTTGGGTTGGTACATGCTCCGCGATTTTAATTTAGGTGAGGGTTGAGGTATTCATTACATGTGAGAGCCAACGAGATGGCTAGTTTTTGAAATTGAATCCCATGATTATCATTGTTGATATGGATGATATTTCATGAGAACTTTATGACGCTGGCCCAATTTATATAAAATTATTTATTAGGATATATAGACTAGATCCGCACAACTGAGAAAATTCAGACTTGCAGCTCGACTTGCACTATAGTTTTCTTTCAAGTTGATTCTTAGTATAAGTTACTATTTACCTATTTACTATTTTTTTTTCAAAAAGAAACAGATTTATTTATATACAAATAGGAGGAATAACCCTTCCTAGGTGTCTCTTACAATATCTATGAAAAATTCAAAAGAAAATTACTGAAGACTTTCTAACCCAAAATAAGAAAAATAACTAGATACTAAAAAAATTACAAGATCTTGATCGAGAGTTGCGAAGATCGTACAACGTATTTAGTAGAACGGACGAACCTCCATTGCTTTAGATTTTTACCCTCGATCATATGTCCTTCGAACGCCTATTTGCGGGCCGCCAAATGTTCCCGAATAACTACCCAAATTAGTCCAAAACATATTCCAATGGTATACCTACGCTCTGGGCCCATTCCAAACTACTAAACATATATCTTCGGGCCTCCGTACCACTGTAGTTCTGATCAAAATCGTAATACCTCCTAACGTATGGTAATACCTTACAACATAAAATAAAATGCACAACTTTATTATTTTACTAGTAACCGCACATAGTTGAGGCTCATATAATTAATTACAGCGGTTAATTAATTATAACATTCAGTACAAAAATCACAAAACACGAAAATTTTAATTGTCATCTCAATTATGCAAATTATTATCACCATATCACATAAGTAATAATTATTTTCAGTAATTAATTTATTTCTTGCAATTAAATTATATATAAATACACAAAATTAGTGCATTGATTTCACTCAAAACATCTTCAAGTGATTTACCTTGTTTACCCATTGGACATTATTACACCAATGGATAAACACACATAACTTATGAAGCTTCAAAGAAAAAGAAAATAAATGCAAAACACACTCTGAAAATAATAACAAACGATACTGTGTCGATATACATTTTTGGAAATTCACTTTACCTAACAATTCAACAAATTTTCGTCGTGTTTTTTTTTTATAATATTAATTCATTCCTCAGAATAATTAGTGTTTAGTCACTATAAGAAAGTACATTTTCAACCTAATATGACTTATTTTTTATGTTCCCAAAAGATCCTAGTCTACTAGTCCTGCACAAGCTCGTGCTTTTCTTGAAGATTCGGTTGGTCAAAACATTATAAAAATTCAATTTAAAAAATACAATATACTTGTCAGCAATTCCATTAAACTCTGAGGAAACATTGAGCGTGCAAAAAATGTCAGTCAAGATTTGGTGATTAACGAAGCTCGAAATTCTAAACGGACAACCAATAATGTCAATGAATCACCACCTCGAATATAATATAACTTCTTCTACCACTTGATCTAAATCTCGTAAATTTTTGTAGTCCAGAATTAGCTTCAACATTTTTAAATTTTTAGTTTCTCGTTGTTTTCTCTCATTTTCTGTCAAAAACTTTTGGCGCTTGTATAAGCCCCCTATGAGAGGCTTATTCTCTTATTGTTTATCAATAAATTTATTGTTAAAAAAATCTAATATGTCTAAGTCCGATTGGTGAAGGACTCGTACAAATCTATGGACATAAAAAAGACATGCTCGCCGAGGGTAGTGCCCTTCATGTGATATATTATGATTATATAAAAGAGATACTTCAGTCCAACTGTGGACGTTTAAAATAAATAGACCCTATGTTACATTTATATACTGTATTATAAGGTTGGGTATGATGTAGCTACAGGTGACATTGTGTGCGTTGGTATATGGGTTGAGTTCTCACTTTTATAGTTAGTTATATCTGTAGCACTTTTCATTATATATTTCATACTTATTAGTCTAGAGATATAAACATTAAGTATGCTTTATACCTTGGGTTGGTACATGCTCCGCGATTTTAATTTAGGTGAGGGTTGAGGTATTCATTACATGTGAGAGCCAACGAGATGGCTAGTTTTTGAAATTGAATCCCATGATTATCATTGTTGATATGGATGATATTTCAAGAGAACTTTATGACGCTGGCCCAATTTATATAAAATTATTTATTAGGATATATAGATGAGATCCGTACAACTGAGAAAATTCAGACTTGCAACTCGACTTGCACTATAGTTTTCTTTCACGTTGATTCTTAGTATAAGTTACTATTTACCTATTTACTATTTTTTTTTTCAAAAAGAAACGGATTTATTTATATACAAATAGGAGGAATAACCCTTCCTAGGTGTCTCTTACAATATCTATGAAAAATTCATAAGAAAATTACTGAAGACTTTCTAACCCAAAATAAGAAAAATAACTAGATACTAAAAAAATTACAAGATCTTGATCGAGAGTTGCGAAGATCGTACAACGTATTTAGTAGAACGGACGAACCTCCATTTCTTTAGATTTTTACCCTCGATCATATGTCCTTCGAACGCCTATTTGCGGGCCGCCAAATGTTCCCGAATAACTACCCAAATTAGTCCAAAACATATTCCAATGGTATACCTACGCTCTGGGCCCATTCCAAACTACTAAACATATATCTTTGGGCCTCCGTACCACTGTAGTTCTGATCAAAATAGTAATACCTCCTAACGTATGGTAATACCTTACAACATAAAATAAAATGCACAACTTTATTATTTCACTAGTAACCGCAGATAGTTGAGGCTCATATAATTAATTACAGCGGTTAATTAATTATAACATTCAGTACAAAAATCACAAAACACGAAAATTTTAATTGTCATCTCAATTATGCAAATTATTATCACCATATCACATAAGTAATAATTATTTTCAGTAATTAATTTATTTGTTGCAATTAAATTATATATAAATACACAAAATTAGTGCATTGATTTCACTCAAAACGTCTTCAAGTGATTTACCTTGTTTACCCATTGGACATTATTACACCAACGGATAATCACACATAACTTATGAAGCTTCAAAGAAAAAGAAAATAAATGCAAAACACAAACTGAAAATAATAACAAACGATACTGTGTCGATATACATTTTTGGAAATTCATTTTACCTAACAATTCAACAAATTTTCGTCGTGTTTTTTTTTTATAATATTAATTCATTCCTCAGAATAATTAGTGTTTAGTCACTATAAGAAAGTACATTTTCAACCTAATATGACTTATTTTTTATGTTCCCAAAAGATCCTAGTCTACTAGTCCTGCACAAGCTCGTGCATTTCTTCAAGATTCGGTTGGTCAAAACATTATAAAAATTCAATTTAAAAAATACAATATACTTGTCAGCAATTCCATTAAACTCTGAGGAAACATTGATCGTGCAAAAAATGTCAGTCAAGATTTGGCGATTAACGAAGCTCGAAATTCTAAACGGACAACCAATAATGTCAATGAATCACCACCTCGAATATAATATAACTTCTTCTACCCCTTGATCTAAATCTCGTAAATTTTTGTAGTCCAGAATTAGCTTCAACATTTTTAAATTTTTAGTTTCTCGTTGTTTTCTCTCATTTTCTGTCAAAAACTTTTGGCGCTTGTATAAGCCCCCTATGAGAGGCTTATTCTCTTATTGTTTATCAATAAATTTATTGTTAAAAAAAATCTAATATGTCTAAGTCCGATTGGTGAAGGACTCGTACAAATCTATGGACATAAAAAAGACATGCTCGCCAAGGGTAGTGCCCTTCATGTGATATATTATGATTATATAAAAGAGATACTTCAGTCCAACTGTGGACGATTAAAATAAATAGACCCTATGTTACATTTATATACTGTATTATAAGGTTGGGTATGATGTAGCTACAGGTGACATTGTGTGCGTTGGTATATGGGTTGAGTTCTCACTTTTATAGTTAGTTATATCTGTAGCACTTTTCATTATATATTTCATACTTATTAGTCTAGAGATATAAACATTAAGTATGCTTTATAACTTGGGTTGGTACATGCTCCGCGATTTTAATTTAGGTGAGGGTTGAGGTATTCATTACATGTGAGAGCCAACGAGATGGCTAGTTTTTGATATTGAATCCCATGATTATCATTGTTGATATGGATGATATTTCAAGAGAACTTTATGATGCTGGCCCAATTTATATAAAATTATTTATTAGGATATATAGACTAGATCCGCACAACTGAGAAAATTCAGACTTGCAGCTCGACTTGCACTATAGTTTTCTTTCAAGTTGATTCTTAGTATAAGTTACTATTTACCTATTTACTATTTTTTTTTTGAAAAAGAAACAGATTTATTTATATAAAAATAGGAGGAATAACCCTTCCGAGGTGTCTCTTACAATATCTATGAAAAATTTAAAAGAAAATTACTGAAGACTTTCTAACCCGAAATAAGAAAAATAACTAGATACTAAAAAAATTACAAGATCTTGATCGAGAGTTGTGAAGATCGTACAACGTATTTAGTAGAACGGACGAACCTCCATTGCCTTAGATTTTTACCCTCGATCATATGTCCTTCGAATGCCTATTTGCGAGCCGGCAAATGTTCCAGAATAACTACCCAAATTAGTCCAAAACATATTCCAATGGTATACCTACGCTCTGGGCCCATTCCAAACTACTAAACATATATCTTTGGGCCTCCGTACCACTTTAGTTCTGATCAAAATAGTAATACCTCCTAACGTATGGTAATACCTTACAACATAAAATAAAATGCACAACTTTATTATTTTACTAGTAACCGCACATAGTTGAGGCTCATATAATTAATTACAGCGGTTAATTAATTATAACATTCAGTACAAAAATCACAAAACACGAAAATTTTAATTGTCATCTCAATTATGCAAATTATTATCACCATATCACATAAGTAATAATTATTTTCAGTAATTAATTTATTTGTTGCAATTAAATTATATATAAATACACAAAATTAGTGCATTGATTTCACTCAAAACATCTTCAAGTGATTTACCTTGTTTACCCATTGGACATTATTACACCAATGGATAAAAACACATAACTTCTGAAGCTTCAAAGAAAAAGAAAATAAATGCAAAACACAAACTGAAAATAATAACAAACGATACTGTGTCGATATACATTTTTTGAAATTCACTTTACCTAACATTCAACCAATTTTCGTCAAGTTTTTTTTTTATAATATTCATTCATTCCTCAGAATAATTAGTGTTTACTCACTATAAGAAAGTACATTTTCCACCTAATATGACTTATTTTTTATGTTCCCAAAAGATCCTAGTCTACTAGTCCTGCACAAGCTCGTGGTTTTCTTGAAGATTCGGTTGGTCAAAACATTATAAAAATTCAATTTAAAAAATACAATATACTTGTCAGCAATTCCATTAAACTCTGAGGAAACATTGAGTGTGCAAAAAAAGTCAGTCAAGATTTGGTGATTAACGAAGCTCGAAATTCTAAACGGACAACCAATAATGTCAATGAATCACCACCTCGAATATAATATAACTTCTTCTACCCCTTGATCTAAACCTCGTAAATTTTTGTAGTCCAGAATTAGCTTCAACATTTTTAAATTTTTAGTTTCTCGTTGTTTTCTCTAATTTTCTGTCAAAAACTTTTGGCGCTTGTATGAGCCCCCTATGAGAGGCTTATTCTCTTATTGTTTATCAATAAATTTATTGTTAAAAAAATCTAATATGTTTAAGTCCGTTAGGTCAAGGACTCGTACAAATCTATCGACATAAACAACACATGCTCGCCGAGGGTAGTGCCCTTCATGTGAGATATTATGATTATACAAAAGAGATACATAAGTCCAACTGTGGACGTTTAAAATAAATAGTCCCTATGTTACATTTATATACTGTATTATAAGATTGGGTATGATGTAGCTACAGGTGACATTGTGTGCGTTGGTATATGGGTTGAGTTCTCACTTTTATAGTTAGTTATATCTGTAGCACTTTTCATTATATATTTCATACTTATTAGTCTAGAGATATAAACATTAAGTATGCTTTATACCTTGGGTTTGTACATGCTCCGCGATTTTAATTTAGGTGAGGGTTGAGGTATTCATTACATGTGAGAGCCAACGAGATGACTAGTTTTTGAAATTGAATCGCATCATTATCATTGTTGATATGGATGATATTTCAAGAGAACTTTATGACGCTGGCCCAATTTATATAAAATTATTTATTAGGATATATAGACTAGATCCGCACAACTGAGAAAATTCAGACTTGCAGCTCGACTTGCACTATAGTTTTCTTTCAAGTTGATTCTTAGTATAAGTTACTATTTACCTATTTACTATTTTTTTTTCAAAAAGAAACAGATTTATTTATATACAAATAGGAGGAATAACCCTTCCTAGGTGTCTCTTACAATATCTATGAAAAATTTAAAAGAAAATTACTGAAGACTTTCTAACCCAAAATAAGAAAAATAACTAGATACTAAAAAAATTACAAGATCTTGATCGAGAGTTGCGAAGATCGTACAACGTATTCGTACAACGTATTTAGTAGAACGGACGAACCTCCATTGCTTTAGATTTTTACCCTCGATCATATGTCCTTCGAACGCCTTGCGGGCCGCCAAATGTTCCCGAATAACTACCCAAATTAGTCCAAAACATATTTCAATGGTATACCTACGCTCTGGGCCCATTCCAAACTACTAAACATATATCTTTGGGCCTCCGTACCACTGTAGTTCTGATCCAAATAGTAATACCTCCTAACGTATGGTAATACCTTACAACATAAAACAAAATGCACAACTTAATTATTTTACTAGTAACCGCACATAGCTGAGGCTCATATAATTAATTACAACGGTTAATTAATTGTAACATTCAGTACAAAAATCACATAACACGAAAATTTTAATTGTCATCTCAATTATGCAAATTATTATCACCATATCACATAAGTAATAATTATTTTCAGTAATTAATTTATTTGTTGCAATTAAATTATATATAAATACACAAAATTAGTGCATTGATTTCACTCAAAACGTCTTCAAGTGATTTACCTTGTTTACCCATTGGACATTATTACACCAATGGATAATCACACATAACTTATGAAGCTTCAAAGAAAAAGATAATAAATGCAAAACACAAACTGAAAATAATAACAAACGATACTGTGTCGATATACATTTTTTGAAATTCAATTTACCTAACATTCAACCAATTTTCGTCAAGTTTTTTTTTATAATATTCATTCATTCCTCAGAATAATTAGTGTTTAGTCACTATAAGAAAGTACATTTTCCACCTAATATAACTTATTTTTTATGTTCCCAAAAGATCCTAGTCTACTAGTCCTGCACAAGCTCGTGCTTTTCTTGAAGATTCGGTTGGTCAAAACATTATAAAAATTCAATTTAAAAAATACAATATACTTGTCAGCAATTCCATTAAACTCTGAGGAAACATTGAGCGTGCAAAAAATGTCAGTCAAGATTTGGTGATTAACGAAGCTCGAAATTCTAAACGGACAACCAATAATGTCAATGAATCACCACCTCGAATATAATATAACTTCTTCTACCCCTTGATCAAAATCTCGTAAATTTTTGTAGTCCAGAATTAGCTTCAACATTTTTAAATTTTTAGTTTCTCGTTGTTTTCTCTCATTTTCTGTTAAAAACTTTTGGCGCTTGTATAAGCCCCCTATGAGAGTCTTATTCTCTTATTGTTTATCAATAAATTTATTGTTAAAAAAATCTAATATGTCTAAGTCCGATTGGTGAAGGACTCGTACAAATCTATGGACATAAAAAAGACATGCTCGCCGAGGGTAGTGCCCTTCATGTGATATATTATGATTATATAAAAGAGATACTTCAGTCCAACGGTGGACGTTTAAAATAAATAGACCCTGTGTTACATTTATATACTGTATTATAAGGTTGGGTATGATGTAGCTACAGGTGACATTGTGTGCGTTGGTATATGGGTTGAGTTCTCACTTTTATAGTTAGTTATATCTGTAGCACTTTTCATTATATATTTCATACTTATTAGTCTAGAGATATAAACATTAAGTATGCTTTATACCTTGGGTTGGTACATGCTCCGCGATTTTAATTTAGGTGAGGGTTGAGGTATTCATTACATGTGAGAGCCAACGAGATGGCTAGTTTTTGAAATTGAATCCCATGATTATCATTGTTGATATGGATGATATTTCAAGAGAACTTTATGATGTTGGCCCAATTTATATAAAATTATTTATTAGGATATATAGACTAGATCCGTACAACTGAGAAAATTCAGACTTGCAACTCGACTTGCACTATAGTTTTCTTTCACGTTGATTCTTAGTATAAGTTACTATTTACCTATTTACTATTTTTTTTTTCAAAAAGAAACGGATTTATTTATATACAAATAAGAGGAATAACCCTTCCTAGGTGTCTCTTACAATATCTATGAAAAATTCAAAAGAAAATTACTGAAGACTTTCTAACCCGAAATAAGAAAAATAACTAGATACTAAAAAAATTACAAGATCTTCATCGAGAGTTGTGAAGATCGTACAACGTATTTAGTAGAACGAACGAACCTCCATTGCCTTAGATTTTTACCCTCGATCATATGTCCTTCGAATGCCTATTTGCGAGCCGCCAAATGTTCCTGAATAACTACCCAAATTAGTCCAAAACATATTCCAATGGTATACCTACGCTCTGGGCCCATTCCAAACTACTAAACATATATCTTTGGGCCTCCGTACCACTTTAGTTCTGATCAAAATAGTAATACCTCCTAACGTATGGTAATACCTTACAACATAAAATAAAATGCACAACTTTATTATTTTACTAGTAACCGCACATAGTTGAGGCTCATATAATTAATTACAGCGGTTAATTAATTATAACATTCAGTACAAAAATCACAAAACACGAAAATTTTAATTGTCATCTCAATTATGCAAATTATTATCACCATATCACATAAGTAGTTATTATTTTCAGTAATAAATTTATTTGTTGCAATTAAATTATATATAAATACACAAAATTAGTGCATTGATTTCACTCAAAACATCTTCAAGTGATTTACCTTGTTTACCCATTGGACATTATTACACCAATGGATAAACACACATAACTTATGAAGCTTCAAAGAAAAAGAAAATAAATGCAAAACACAAACTGAAAATAATAACAAACGATACTGTGTCGATATACATTTTTTGAAATTCAATTTACCTAACATTCAACCAATTTTCGTCAAGTTTTTTTTTTTATAATATTCATTCATTCCTCAGAATAATTAGTGTTTAGTCACTATAAGAAAGTACATTTTCCACCTAATATAACTTATTTTTTATGTTCCCAAAAGATCCTAGTCTACTAGTCCTGCACAAGCTCATGCTTTTCTTGAAGATTCGGTTGGTCAAAACATTATAAAAATTCAATTTAAAAAATACAATATACTTGTCAGCAATTCCATTAAACTCTGAGGAAACATTGAGTATGCAAAAAATGTCAGTCAAGATTTGGTGATTAACGAAGCTCGAAATTCTAAACGGACAACCAATAATGTCAATGAATCACCACCTCAAATATAATATAACTTCTTCTACCCCTTGATCTAAATCTCGTAAATTTTTGTAGTCCATAATTAGCTTCAACATTTTTAAATTTTTAGTTTCTCGTTGTTTTCTCTAATTTTCTGTCAAAAATTTTTGGCGCTTGTATGAGACCCCCCTATGAGAGGCTTATTCTCTTATTGTTTATCAATAAATTTATTGTTAAAAAAAATCTAATATGTTTAAGTCCGTTAGGTCAAGGACTCGTACAAATCTATCGACATAAACAACACATGCTCGCCGAGGGTAGTGCCCTTCATGTGATATATTATGATTATACAAAAGAGATACATAAGTCCAACTGTGGACGTTTAAAATAAATAGTCCCTATGTTACATTTATATACTGTATTATAAGATTGGGTATGATGTAGCTACAGGTGACATTGTGTGCGTTGGTATATGGGTTGAGTTCTCACTTTTATAGTTACTTATATCCATAGCACTTTTCATTATATATTTCATACTTATTAGTCTAGAGATATAAACATTAAGTATGCTTTATACCTTGGGTTGGGACATGCTCCCCGATTTTAATTTAGGTGAGGGTTGAGGTATTCATTACATGTGAGAGCCAACGAGATGGCTAGTTTTTGAAATTGAATCGCATGATTATCATTGTTGATATGGATGATATTTCAAGAGAACTTAATGACGCTGGCCCAATTTATATAAAATTATTTATTAGGATATATAGACTAGATCCGCACAACTGAGAAAATTCAGACTTGTAGCTCGACTTGCACTCTAGTTTTCTCTCTAGTTGATTCTTAGCATAAGTTACTATTTACTATTTTTTTTTTCAAAAAGAAACATATTTATTTATATACAAATATGAGGAATAACCCCTGCTAGGTGTCTCTTACAATATCTATGAAAAATTTAAATGAAAATTACTGAAGACTTTCTAACCCCAAATAAGAAAAATAACTACATACTAAAAAAATTACAGGATCTTGATCGAGAGTTGCGAAGATCGTACAAAGTATTTAGTAGAACGGACGAACCTACACTGCCTTAGATTTTTACCCTCGATCATATGTCCTTCGAACGCCTATTTGCGGGCCGCCAAATGTTCCCGAATAACTACCCAAATTAGTCCAAAACATATTACAATGGTATACCTACGCTCTGGGCCCATTCCAAACTACTAAACATATATCTTTGGGCCTCCGTACCACTGTAGTTCTGATCAAAATAGTAATACCTCCAAACGTATGGTAATACCTTACAACATAAAATAAAATGCACAACTTAATTATTTTACTAGAAACTGCACATAGTTGAGGCTCATATAATTAATTACAACGGTTAATTAATTGTAACATTCAGTACAAAAATCACATAACACGAAAATTTTAATTGACATCTCAATTATGCAATTTATTATCACCATATCACATAAGTAATAATTATTTTCATTAATTAATTTATTTGTTGCAATTAAATTATATATAAATACAAAAAAATTAGTGCATTGATTTCACTCAAAACATCTTAAAGTGATTTACCTTGTTTACCCATTGGACCTTATTACACCAATGGATAAACACACATAACTTATGAAACTTCCAAGAAAAAGAAAATAAATCCAAAACACAAACTGAAAATAATAACAAACGATACTGTGTCGATATACATTTTTGGAAATTCAATTTACCTAACAATTCAGCCATTTTTCGTCGTGTTTTTTTTTATATTATTCATTCATTCCATAGGATAATTAGTGTTTAGTCACTATAAGAAAGTACATTTTCCACCTAATATGACTTATTTTTTATGTTCCCAAAAGATCCTAGTCAACTAGTCCTGCACAAGCTCGTGCTTTTCTTGAAGATTCGGTTGGTCAAAACATTATAAACATTCAATTTAAAAAATACAATATACTTGTCAGTAATTCCATTAAACTCTGAGGAAACATTGAGCATGAAAAAAATGACAGTCAAGATTTGGTTTTTAACGAAGCTCGAAATTCTAGGTGGACAACCAATAATGTCAATGAATCACCTCCTCGAATCTAATATAACTTCTTCTACCCCTTGATCTAAATCTCGTAAATTTTTGTAGTCCAGAATTAGCTTCAACATTTTTAAATTTTTAGTTCTCGTTGTTTTCTCTCATTTTCTGTCAAAAACTTTTGGCGCTTGTATGTGCCCCCTATGAGAGGCTTATTCTCTTATTGTTTATCAATAAATTTATTGTTAAAAAAATCTATTATGTTTAAGTCCGTTAGGTGAAGAACTCGTACAAATCTATCGACATAAACAACAAATGCTCGCCGAGGGTAGTGCCCTTCATGTGATATATTATGATTATAAAAAAGAGATACTTCAGTCCAACTGTGGACGTTTAAAATAAATAGACCCTATGTTACATTTATATACTGTATTATAAGATTGGGTATGATGTAGCTACAGGTGACATTGTGTGCGTTGGTATATGGGTTGAGTTCTCACTTTTATAGTTAGTTATATCCGTACCACTTTTCATTATATATTTCATACTTATTACTCTAGAGATATAAACACTAAGTATGCTTTATACCTTGGGTTGGGACATGCTCCCCGATTTTAATTTAGGTGAGGGTTGAGGTATTCATTACATGTGACAGGCAACGAGATGGCAAGTTTTTCAAATTGAATCGCATGATTATCATTGTTGATATGGATGATATTTCAAGAGAACTTTATGACGCTGGCCCAATTTATATAAAATTATTTATTTGGATATATAGACTAGATCCGCACGACTGAGAAAATTCAGACTTGCAGCTCGACTTGCACTCTAGTTTTCTCTCTAGTTGATTCTTAGCATAAGTTACTATTTACTATTTTTTTACAAAAAGAAACAGATTTATTTATATACAAATAGGAGGAATAACCCCTCCTAGGTATCTCTTACAATATCTATGAAAAATTTAAAAGAAAATTACAGAAGACTTTCTAACCCATAATAAGAAAAATAACTAGATACTAAAAAAATTACAAGATCTAGATCGAGAGTTGCGAAGATCGTAGAACGTATTTAGTAGAACGGACGAACCTCCACTGCCTTACATTTTTACCCTCGATCATATGTCCTTCGAACGCCTATTTGCGGGCCGCCAAATGTTCCCGAATAACTACCCAAATTAGTCCAAAACATATTCTGATGGTATACCTACGCTCTGGCCATATTCCAAACTACTAAACATATATCTTTGGGCCTCCGTATCACTGTAGTTCTGATCAAAATAGTAAAACCTCCTATCGTATGGTAATACCTTACAACATAAAATAAAATGCACAACTTAATTATTTTACTAGTAACCGCACATAGTTAAGGCTCATATAATTAATTTCAGCGGTTAATTAATTATAACATTCAGTACAAAAATAACATAACACGAAAATTTTAATTATCATTTCAATTATGCAATTTATTATCACCATATCACGTAAGTAATAATTATTTTCAGTAATTAATTTTTTTGTTGCAATTAAATTATATATAAATACACAAAATTAGTGCATTGATTTCACTCAAAACATCTTCAAGTGATTTACCTTGTTTACCCATTGGACATTATTACACTAATGGATAAACACACATAACTTATGAAGCTTCAAAGAAAAAAAAATAAATGCAAAACACAAACTGGAAATAATAACAAACGATACTGTGTCGATATACATTTTTGGAAATTCACATTACCTAACAATTCAACCACTTTTCGTTGTGTTTTTTTTTATGATATTCATTCATTCCTCAAAATAATTAGTGTTTAGTCACTATAAGAAAGTACATTTTCCACCTAATATGACTTATTTTTTATGTTCCCAAAAGATCCTGGTCTACTAGTCGTGCACAAGGTCGTGCTTTTCTTGAAGATTCGGTTGGTCAAAACATTATAAAAATTCAATTTAAAAAATACAATATACTTGTCAGCAATTCCATTAAACTCTGAGGAAACATTGGGCATGCAAAAAATGTAAGTCAAGATTTGGTGATTAACGAAGCTCGGAATTTTAAACGGACAACAAATAGTGTCATTGAATCACCACCTCAAATATAATATAACTTCTTCTACCCCTTGATCTAAATCTCATAAATTTTTGTTGTCCAGAATTAGCTTCAACATTTTTAAAATTTTAATTTCTCGTTGTTTTCTCTCATTTTCTGTCAAAAACTTTTGGCGCTTGTATGAGCCCCTTATGAGAGGCTTATTCTCTTATTGTTTATCAATAAATTTATTGTTAAAAAAATCTAATATGTTTAAGTCCGTTAGGTGAAGAACTCATACAAATCAATCGACATAAACAAGACATGCTCGCCGAGGGTAGTGCCCTTCATGTGATATATTATGATTATATAAAAGAGATACTTCAGTCCAACTGTGGACGTTTAAAATAAAAAGACCCTATGTTACATTTATATAATGTATTATAAGATTGGGTATGATTTTAGCTACTGGTGACATTGTGTGCGTTGGTATATGGGTTGAGTTCTCACTTTTATACTTAGTTATGTCCGTACAACTTTTCATTATATATTTCATACTTATTAGTCTAGAGATATAAACATTATGTATGCTTTATACCTTCGGTTGGGACATTCTCCCCGATTTTAATTTAGGTGAGGGTCGAGGTATTCATTACATGTAAGAGCCAACAAGATGGCTAGTTTTTGAAATTCAATCGCATGATTATCATTGTTGATATGGATGATATTTCAAGAGAACTTTATGACGCTGGCCCAATTTATATAAAATTATTTATTAGGGTATATAGACTAGATCCGCACAACTGAGAAAATTCAGACTTGCAACTCGACTTGCACTATAGTTTTCTTTCAAGTTGATTCTTTGCATAAGTAACTATTTACTATTTTTTTTTTTTGAAAAAGAAACAGATTTATTTATATACAAATAGGAGGAATAACCCCTCCTAGGTGTCTCTTACAATATCTATGAAAAATTTAAAAGAAAATTACTGAAGACTTTCTAACCCGAAATAAGAAAAATAACTAGATACTAAAAAAATTACAAGATCTTGATCGAGAGTTGTGAAGATCGTACAACGTATTTAGTAGAACGGACGAACCTCCATTGCCTTAGATTTTTACCCTCGATCATATGTCCTTCGAATGCCTATTTGCGAGCCGCCAAATGTTCCAGAATAACTACCCAAATTAGTCCAAAACATATTCTAATGGTATACCTACGCTCTGGGCCCATTCCAAACTACTAAACATATATCTTTGGGCCTCCGTACCACTTTAGTTCTTATCAAAATAGTAATACCTCCTAACGTATGGTAATACCATACAACATAAAATAAAATGCACAACTTTATTATTTTACTAGTAACCGCACATAGTTGAGGCTCATATAATTAATTACAGCGGTTAATTAATTATAACATTCAGTACAAAAATCACAAAACACGAAAATTTTAATTGTCATCTCAATTATGCAAATTATTATCACCATATCACATAAGTAATAATTATTTTCAGTAATTAATTTATTTGTTGCAATTAAATTATATATAAATACACAAAATTAGTGCATTGATTTCACTCAAAACATCTTCAAGTGATTTACCTTGTTTACCCATTGGACATTATTACACCAATGGATAAAAACACATAACTTCTGAAGCTTCAAAGAAAAAGAAAATAAATGCAAAACACAAACTGAAAATAATAACAAACGATACTGTGTCGATATACATTTTTTCAAATTCACATTACCTAACATTCAACCAATTTTCGTCAAGTTTTTTTTTTATAATATTCATTCATTCCTCAGAATAATTAGTGTTTAGTCACTATAGGAAAGTACATTTTCCACCTAATATGACTTATTTTTTATGTTCCCAAAAGATCCTAGTCTACTAGTCCTGCACAAGCTCGTGGTTTTCTTGAAGATTCGGTTGGTCAAAACATTATAAAAATTCAATTTAAAAAATACAATATACTTGTCAGCAATTCCATTAAACTCTGAGGAAACATTGAGCGTGCAAAAAAAGTCAGTCAAGATTTGGTGATTAATGAAGCTCGAAATTCTAAACGGACAACCAATAATGTCAATGAATCACCACCTCGAATATAATATAACTTCTTCTACCCCTTGATCTAAACCTCGTAAATTTTTGTAGTCCAGAATTAGCTTCAACATTTTTAAATTTTTAGTTTCTCGTTGTTTTCTCTAATTTTCTGTCAAAAACTTTTGGCGCTTGTATGAGCCCCCTATGAGAGGCTTATTCTCTTATTGTTTATCAATAAATTTATTGTTAAAAAAATCTATTATGTTTAAGTCCGTTAGGTGAAGGACTCGTACAAATCTATCGACATAAACAAGACATGCTCGCCGAGGGTAGTGCCCTTCATGTGATATATTATGATTATACAAAAGAGATACTTCAGTCCAACTGTGGACGTTTAAAATAAATAGACCCTATGTTACATTTATATACTGTATTATAAGATTGGGTATGATGTAGCTACAGGTGACATTGTGTGCGTTGGTATATGGGTTTAGTTCTCACTTTTATAGTTAGTTATATCCGTACCACTTTTCATTATATATTTCATACTTATTAGTCTAGAGATATAAACATTAAGTATGCTTTATACCTTGGGTTGGGACATGCTCCCCGATTTTAATTTAGGTGAGGGTTGAGGTATTCATTACATGTGAGAGCCAACGAGATGGCTAGTTTTTGAAATTGAATCGCATGATTATCATTGTTGATATGGATCATATTTCAAGAGAACTTTATGACGTTGGCCCAATTTATATAAAATTATTTATTAGGATTTATAGACTTGATCCGCACGACTGAGAAAATTCAGACTTGCCGCTCGACTTGCACTCTAGTTTTCTCTCTAGTTGATTCTTAGCATAAGTTACTATTTACAATTTTTTTTATCAAAAAGAAACAGGTTTATTTATATACAAATAGGAGGAATAACCCCTCCTAGGTGTCTCTTACAATATCTATGAAAAATTTAAAAGAAAATTACTGAAGACTTTCTAACCCAAAATAAGAAAAATAACTAGATACTAAAAAAATTACAAGATCTTGATCGAGAGTTGCGAAGATCGTAGAACGTATTTAGTAGAACGGACGAACCTCCACTGCCTTACATTTTTACCCTCGATCATATGTCCTTCGAACGCCTATTTGCGGGCCGCCAAATGTTCCCGAATAACTACCCAAATTAGTCCAAAACATATTCCGATGGTATACCTACGCTCTGGGCATATTCCAAACTACTAAACATATATCTTTGGGCCTCCGTATCACTGTAGTTCTGATCAAAATAGTAATACCTCCTATCGTATGGTAATACCTTACAACATAAAATAAAATGCACAACTTAATTATTTTACTAGTAACCGCACATAGTTAAGGCTCATATAATTAATTTCAGCGGTTAATTAATTATAACATTCAGTACAAAAATAACATAACACGAAAATTTTAATTATCATTTCAATTATGCAATTTATTATCACCATATCACGTAAGTAATAATTATTTTCAGTAATTAATTTTTTTGTTGCAATTAAATTATATATAAATACACAAAATTAGTGCATTGATTTCACTCAAAACATCTTCAAGTGATTTACCTTGTTTACCCATTGGACATTATTACACCAATGGATAAACACACATAACTTATGAAGCTTCAAAGAAAAAAAAATAAATGCAAAACACAAACTGAAAATAATAACAAACGATACTGTGTCGATATACATTTTTGGAAATTCACATTACCTAACAATTCAACCACTTTTCGTCGTGTTTTTTTTTATGATATTCATTCATTCCTCAAAATAATTAGTGTTTAGTCACTATAAGAAAGTACATTTTCCACCTAATATGACTTATTTTTTATGTTCCCAAAAGATCCTAGTCTACTAGTCGTGCACAAGGTCGTGCTTTTCTTGAAGATTCGGTTGGTCAAAACATTATAAAAATTCAATTTAAAAAATACAATATACTTGTCAGCAATTCCATTAAACTCTGAGGAAACATTGGGCATGCAAAAAATGTAAGTCAAGATTTGGTGATTAACGAAGCTCGGAATTTTAAACGGACAACAAATAGTGTCATTGAATCACCACCTCAAATATAATATAACTTCTTCTACCCCTTGATCTAAATCTCATAAATTTTTGTTGTCCAGAATTAGCTTCAACATTTTTAAAATTTTAATTTCTCGTTGTTTTCTCTCATTTTCTGTCAAAAACTTTTGGCGCTTGTATGAGCCCCCTATGAGAGGCTTATTCTCTTATTGTTTATCAATAAATTTATTGTTAAAAAAATCTAATATGTTTAAGTCCGTTAGGTGAAGAACTCGTACAAATCTATCGACATAAACAAGACATGCTCGCCGAGGGTAGTGCCCTTCATGTGATATATTATGATTATATAAAAGAGATACTTTTGTCCAACTCTGGACGTTTAAAATAAATAGACCCTATGTTACATTTATATACTGTATTATAAGATTGGGTATGATGTACCTACAGGTGACAATGTGGGCGTTGGTATATGGGTTGAGTTCTCACTTTTATGGTTAGTTATATCCGTACCATTTTTCATTATATATATCATAATTATTAGTCTAGAGATATAAACATTAAGTATGCTTTATACCTTGGGTTGGGACATGCTCCACGATTTTAATTTTTGTGAGGGTTGGGGTATTCATTACATGTGAGAGCCAACGAGACGGCAAGGCTTTGAAATTGAATCACATCATTATCATTTTATATGGAAGATATTTTAAGAGAACTTTATGACGCTGGCCCAATTTATATAAAATTATATTTTAGGATATATATACTAGATCCGCACGAGTGAGAAAATTCAGACTTGCAGCTCAACTTGAACTCTAGTTTTCTTTCAAGTTGATTCTTAGCATAGGTTGCTATTTACTTAATTTTTTTCAAAAAGAAACGCATTTATTTATATAAAAATAGGAGGAATAACCCGTCCAAGGTGTCTCTTAAAATAGGTATGAAAAATTTAAAAGAAAATTATTGAAGACTTTCTATCCCAAAATAAGAAAAATAACTAGATACTTAAAAAAATTATGAGATCTTGATCTAGAGTTCCGAAGATTGTAGATAATATTTAGTAGAACGGACGAACCACCATTGCCTTAGATTTTTACCCTCGATCATATGTCCTTCAAACGCCTAGTTGCGGGACACCAAATTTTCCCGAATAAGTACCCAAATTAGTCCAAAACTTATTCCAATGGTATACCTACGCTCTGGGCCCATTCCAAACTACTAAAAATATATCTTTGGGCCTCAGTATCACTGTAGTTATGATCAAAATAATAATACCTCCTAACGTATGGTAATACCTTACAACATAAAATAAAATGCACAACTCAATTATTTTGCAAGTAACCACACATAATTAAGGGTCATATAATTAATTACAGCGGTTAATTAATTATAACATTCAGTACAAAAATCACATAACTTGAAAATTTTAATTGTCATCTAAATTATGCAATATATTATCACCATATCACATAAGTAATAATTTTTTTAATTTATTAATTTATTGATTGCAATTAAATTATATATAAATACCCCAAATTAGTGGATTGATTTCACTCATAACATCTTCAAGTCATTTACCTTGCTTACCCATAGGACATGATTGTAGCAATGGATAAACACACATAACTTATGAAGCTTCAAAGAAAAAGAAAAGAAATGCAAAACGCAAACTGAAAATAATAACAAATGATATTGTGTCGATATTCATTTTTTGAAATTCACTTTACCTAACAATTCAGCCACTTTTTGTTGTGTTTTTTTTTATTCATTCATTATTTGGGATAATTAATGTTTAGTCACTAAAAGAAAGTACATTTTGAACCTAATAAGACTTATTTTTTATGTTCCCAAAAGATCCTAGTCTACTAGTCCTGCACAAGCTCGTGCTTTTCTTGAAGATTCGATTGGTCAAAAAATTATAAAAATTCAATTTAAAAAATACAAAATACATGTCATCAATTCGATTAAACTTTTAGGAAACATTGAACGTGCAAAAAATGTCTGTCAAGATTTGGTGATTAACGAAGCTCGAAATTCTAAATGGGCAACCAATATTGTCAATGAATCACCACCTCAAATATAATTTAAGTTCTTCTACCCTTTGATCCAAATCTCGTAAATTTTTGTAGTCCAGAGTTAGCTTCAACATTTTTAAAATTTTAGTTTCTGGATGTTTCCTCTCATTTTCTGTCTAAATTTTTTGGCGCTTGTATGATCCCCTTATGAGATGCTTTTTCTCTTATTGTTTGTAAATAAATTTATTGTTAAAAAAAATCTATTATTTCTGTGTTTGTTAGGTGAGGGACTCGTACAAATCTATCGACATAAACAGGTCATGCCCGCCGAAGGTAGTGGCCTTCATGTGATATATTATGATTATATAAAATAGACACTTTAGTCCAACTCTGGAGCTTTAAAATAAATATACCCTATGTTACATTTGTATATTGTATTATAAGATTGGGTACGTTGTACGTACAGATGACTTGGGTGATGATTGTGTGTAGCAGGGGTGTATGGGAAAAAAGGTGTGGGTGAGAGAGTGGTTGGGGTGTGTTTGTGAGTGTAAGGTTTTGGGATGTGAGTGTCTTTTAATGTGATCGTCAAAATAACACTAAATAACTAAATTAAAAATTAATAAAATAAAATAAAAACCTAACAAAAATAAAATCCTATTCTAAAATAAAACAAAGACTCAAATAAAAATTGAAACTAAAAAGGAATAAAAATAGAAATCTATTAAACTAAAAACTAAAAAAAAGTAAAATTTAATATAACTGATAAATAAATGAAATCCTAAACCTTCTGATCCTAATAAAATATAAACTAATCAAAATCAAAGTAAAATAAAATTATTAATATAAAGATAAAATATAAAAATAGAAAATAAAATCTAGAAAATAATACATAAATCTAAAATAAAACCTAAAAATAAAATGACTCGAACAAAAAATCTACTAAAATATAAAAGAGCACAACCTAAACATACATAGGGTTCGGGATTGGTTTAGGATCGGTTTAGGGTAGGCTAGGATACATGACAGGGGTATTTATCTCCATACAACACGCATTTGACTTGATATATAGCTTTTGACACCGCAAACGGACGTTTGACCTACAAGATAAACATTTAAGCACATAAGACCCATATTGCCGAGAATTAGCAACTAACGTACGTCTATTCAGGATATAAAATTTACAATTTTGGGTGCTTATCAGTTTATAAATAAATTTATTGTTAAAAAATTCTATTATGTTTAGGTCCGTTAGGTGAAGGACTCGTACAAATCAATCGACATAAACAAGACATGCTCACCGAAGGTAGTGGCCTTCATGTAATATATTATGATTATATAAAAGAGATACTTTAGTCCAACTCTGGACGTTTAAAATAAATAGACCCTATGTATTGTATTATAAGAATGGGTACGTTGTACTTACAGGTGACATTGTGGGTGTTGGTATATGGGTTGAGTTCTCAATTTTATAGTTAGTTATATCCCTACTAATTTTAATTATGTATTTTGTAGTTATTAGTTTAGAGATATGCACATTAAGTATGCTTTATACCTTGGGTTGGGACATGCTCGTCGATTTTAATTTCGGATAGGGTTGAGGTATTCATTACATGTGAGAGCCAACGAGATGGTTAGATTTTGAAATTGAATCACATGATTATCATTGTTGATATGTAAGATATTTCAAGAGAACTTTTTGATGCGGGCCCAATTTATATAAAATTATTTTTTAGGATATATAGACTGGATCCGCACGACTGAGAAAATTTAGACTTGCAGCTCAACTTGCACTCTAGTTTTCTTTCACGTTTATATACATATAGGAGGAATAACCCCTCCTAGGTGTCTCTTACAATAGCTCTGAAAAATTTGAAGGAAAATTATTGAAGACTTTCTAACACAAAATAAGAAAAATAACTAGATACTAAGAAAAATTATGAGATCTTGATCGAGAGTTTCGAAGACGGTAGATAATATTTAGTAGAACTAATTAACCTCCATTGCCTTAGATTTTTAACCTCGATCATATGTCTTTCGACCGCCTAGTTGCGGGCCACCAAATGTTCCCGAATAACTACCCAAATTAGTCCAAAACTTATTCCAATGGTATACCTACGCTCTGTGCCCATTCCAAACTACTAAACATATATCTTTCGGCCTCCGTATCACTGTAGTTCTGATCAAAATAATAATACCTCCTAACGTATGGTAATACCTTACAACATAAAAAAAAATGCACAACTCAATTATTTTACTAGTAACCACACATAGTTAAGGCTCATATAATTAATTATAGCGGTTAATTAATTATAACATTCAGTGCAAAGATCACATAACATGAAAATTTTAATTGTCATCTAAATTATGCAATTTATTATCACCATATCACATAAGTAATAATTATTTTCATTTATTAATTTATTTGTTGCAATTAAATTATATATAAATACCCAAAATTAGTGCATTGATTTCACTGATAACATCTTCAAGTCATTTACCTTGTTTACCCATTGGACATGATTACACCAATGGATAAACACACATAACTTATGAAGCTTCAAAGAAAAAGAAAATAAATGCAAAACGCAAACTGAAAATAATAACAAACGATACTGTGTCGATATACATTTTTTGAAATTCACTTTACCTAACAATTCAGCCACTTTTTGTTGTGTTTTTTTATATTATTCATTCATTCTTTGGGATAATTAGTGTTTAGTCACTAGAAGAAAGTAGATTTTGCACCTAATACGACTTATTTTTTGTGTTCCCAAAAGATCCTAATCTACTAGTCCTGCACAAGCTCGTGCTTTACTTGGAGATTCGGTTGGTCAAAAAATTATAAAAATTCAATTTAAAAAATACAATATACATGCCAACAATTCAATTAAACTTTTAGGAAACATTGAACATGCAAAAAATGTCAGTCAAGATTTGGTTATTAATGAAGCTCGAAATTCTAAACGGGCAACCAATAATGTCAATGAATCACCACCTCAAATATAATTTAAGTTCTTCTACCCCTTGATCCAAATCTCGTAAATTTTTGTAGTCCAGAGTTAGCTTCAACATTTTTAAATTTTTAGTTTCTGGTTGTTTTCTCTCATTTTCTGTCAAAATTTGTTGGCGCTTGTATGAGCCCCCTATGAGAGTTTTTTTCTCATATTATTTATGATAAACATGACTTTTGTGAATATTTTTTTCGTCATTTCTTGAAAAGCTCTTCTAATCAAAATCCTCAAATTACCTAAAAAATATAACAAACTCAAGTGTAGAGGTAAGTAAGGGTATCAATCCACATCAAGGGGGGTAAAGCTAGATACAAATTCATTTATAATTCAATTTTTATTTTCTTTTTGGGCTTTTGCTTTTTCTATTTTTTTACCTTTTTCAAATATTAAAACAATTAGGTGAGGTGAGGTGAAATTACACTAAACTAAAATGAAAGATCAATTTACAAACTAAAGAAGTAACTAAAATGGAAAACAAAAGCTAACACTAAAATATGAGATAAACGAGGTAAATAAATCTGAGAACAATCAAGGAGTGGGATTATACCACACATTTTAGATATTCTAATTAATTAATTTAATTAATTGAATTCTCCCAAATTAATATCAAACTTACAAATCAACTCTCGTTGCAAATGTAATTTTAATAGGAACCTTTTAAAAAGTTAAGTTTAACCCCCCACAACTCTAGAAAATAGATCTACACTCATTTTAATTAATCAACAGCTAGGATCAATGAATTAAAATTTATGAAATATTAGAAAATAAATTTAGAGTTGAAATTCAAGTAATAATACGCCACTTAAGATACCCCTATCTCAAATTCGAATCTAAAATGGGTATTATAACTAGAATTTTGATTTTCTCTCGAAAATCATTTACCCTCTCTCGATGCGTAAATTTAAGGGCGGGGGATCAAAATTAACATTCAAAGAAAATTTTCAAGTAATCAAACTAATTAAATTAAAATAACATCAAATAAGGGTTCACCCCACCCTTGAAAGGGGATTTAGCCTAACATGGTATGAGATTTGACAAATTAATAATCAAAGGTATAAAATAAATGATAACAGAAGAGAACAATCAAGCCCAATCTCTTGAAGTGAAATTGAACTCTTATTTCCTTGAAATCAAGCACAATCGATCCAATATGAGCATCCAACAATAATCAACTCAATATAATACTTAATTGAATTACTCACAATTTATCACTCAATAATCTCTAAAAATAAAAAAAAAAACTATTTACAAAAAAAATTTCCTAATTTATTTTCAACACTAAACTATCTCTCTCTAGAATTCTCTCTCTATTTTCTATGATATGATCTCCTCATCAAATGGGGACTTGAGTCTTCTTTTATAGTAGATGCATGGCACACATGGAGCTAAGGGGTATTTTTGGGAATGGGTTTGAGTGTGCATGGAAATGGTGAGAAGAGTGTGAGGTCATGTGGGTGAGGGGATTGGAATAAAACAAATCAGATTTAGTTAAGGGTTATTTTTGGAAATGGTTTAAAGTTAGTAGTTGGGGGGCTTTTTGGAATTGGGGGTTAAAGGGTTAATTAGGAACATGGGGCTTTGTTATTTTGGTTTGGCTTATATCTTTGGGAGGTAAGATCAAATTTATTTTGGTTTGAGGACAAATGGGTCACGAGTTGGAGAAGGGTTCTGGGTTTTGGCAGGTGGGGCGCAAAATCGGGTTTGGGTCTGGTTTCGAGTTTCAGATCGAAGTGGTTGGAACGGGAATGGGTCTCGACGGGGTGCTGGGCGACGAGATGATGGGCTGGCGGGTGTTGCCGGAATGGGGATGGAGGGAACGCCGCCGGACTTGGTGTCGGGTTGTGGGGTGGTTCCGAGCTATCTCAAACCGGGTTCAGGTGACGGAAGGTCGAGAGTAGCACGGGTTTAGGTTGAATCGGGCTCCGGGGGTTGGTCAGGAGCGTCGCCGCCGGTGGTTGGCGGAATTTGGAGGTTCGTCGCCGGCAGGGCTCGTTGTCGCAGTTGAAGGTTCGACAGAGATGGGGTCGTCGTGGGTCTCGTCACCGACAGGGCTGTGAGGATCGAGGGTCGCAGTTTCGGGTCGTTCTGGTCCAACCAGTTATAGTCGGGTTCTCGGGTAGATGGTGTCTCCAGCGACGGGTTGCATTGGGAATGGGTTTGGTTGCTGTGTTTTGAGGAGAGGACGTGGTATAGGGGTGTTGGTTGTGATGATGGAAGTATGTTAATGGAGGTTGTGGGATTTGGTGAGAGGAGAGAGAAAGTGTTCGATGTTATAGATGACTTGGGTGATGATTGTGTGTAGTAGGGTGTATGGCCTGTGACAGCCCGCTCCAAATAATAACGGGTGGCCAGCCCTATACTACATAAATCAGGTATCTCAGATGGTACAGTCTCAACATCAACAACTAAACACTATAATATATGGCTAACTACCTGAAATCATAAAGTGCGAATTGCCAAAAATTTAAAACGTTTATTTTTAACAACAACAAGACCAATAATGCACATAACCAACAATATACATGTAACTATGATGAATGAAAAGTGCATGCTCCAATAATATGAAAGAGTACAATACATTGTACAACAAAATCTCAACAATGAAATACCCGAATATGCTGTCGGGTAACAGACAATACAATAATCTGAAGAATAAAATAGTAAAGTGTTAATCTACAACACTTGAATACTAACTCAATACAACTGAATCCTAATCTAGATGTACAATAGATAGGAATCGACTAAAGCAAAGTGCCGCAATAGTCTGCTACTGCCACAACTCCACAAATCCTGAATGGAGGAATATAAAGGCGTCCTTGCGGAGGAACACCTGAGGTAATACAATATATGCATAGAGGAGGAAAATATAAACGGGTCAGAACCCGAGTTTGAAAAACAGTTTATAGCAAGTGTATTAAAATGCATAATAATTATAAATGCATTATTACATGATTTAGTTGGAATCGGACACTCCACAATAATTCAACTCACCTCTCATCTAAAGCGCGCACTAAGCGTATGCACGTATATCCAAATGGATGTCCGATTCTAATTAGGTAAGAGGATTCTAACTTAAACCCAAAAGAAGTATTTAAGTGAAACCATCTACCCTATCTCCCAACCTACACTTATCACTATATTCTTTAAGTTATATACATTAACTTTAATGTAATTGTTATAGTTATCTTTATAATGTTCATTTGTTGAACATATAAAGTTACATGATCCAATCATGTCCACATCATCAACATACACCATCAATCTCAATTACTAGAATTTTGTATTCTAGTGATGCCCTTATAAGTCATGAAACCATATATATAATTATTATAGATGAGTTATTAGCATCAAGAGTTAAGAAATAAACTCCTCCCGATTCTCAACACGGTACTGCGTTTCATGCGTGGGACGTCTCACCGAAGCGAAATCCAAACAAGGAACCCCCCGTTACACTACTCCTGACCGTATCGATCCTCGGGGCTCATTATGCCCTTAATGCAAGATGCATGTAACCCAAATGATTATTGTCCAATTTTAATTAATTAATATTCCCAATTCTCAACAGTACATGGCGTTTCATGCGTGGGACGTCTCGCCGAAGCGAAATCCAAACAAGGAACCCCCCCATTACACTACTCCTGGCACTGTCGATTGTCGGGATAGGTGATATATATGTATATATAATTATGAGCATTAAGGACTAAACTTATCCCAAAGTTCCAACATTACACCGCGATTCGTTCGTGGGACGTCTCGCCGAAGCGAAATCCAAACAAGGAACCCCCCCGATACACTAATCCTGGCAATGTAGGTCGTTGAGGTCCATTATGCCCTTGACACTCAAATACAAGCACAAGCAATAATAACCATCCAACCGAGCTATAACTCGAAGGACGCAGGCTCACATGCTATCATCTTACAGCAGCCCATTTACGTAGCAAACTGGGGCCACCTGGTGGGGTTCAACGACACCCACCTCGTGATCAACTCACGCACACAACGTCCCGGGAAGCGGTCATAGTTCCTAACCGGCAAGTGAGAGCGTCACATACCCCCGACCTCTCAAACCCAAAATAATTAAATATATATATCATTAATGTCATTTGCTGACCACAAAGGATGACTATGACCTGGGGAATATCCACATCCTGCTTTTCTAGTCAGAATTCTCACCCTCTACGTACGAAACTTCCCAATGATAGCAAGGAGGGGGTATGCTTAACATGCATATACACCATCATATAAGGTATACATACATCCCACATAATAAAGATATACCATTATATAAGGTATACCTGAAACATCATATTCATTTTCATTATACGCTCTTAGGCGCAATTTGATTAACATCATTTGTTTAGTATATTTCTCTCAAGATATACTAACACCTAACCTCACACATTAACCCCGCTTAGTATATGATGTACTAATTCTCGCTTGAAGCTCTCTTGTCGCTTCTAGTATGAATTGTCTTTCAATTCAATTTAAGTTCAGGATATTCTATATCCTAATGCACCTCAATTAGCATTTCTCATTGTGTGAGATATCTCCCAAATCAATCATCACTAAGGATATTTCTATATCCGTATGCACATCAATTAACATTTATGATTCTCCATCCCTTATAGGGTTCAATTCATTTTATGTACCGTTAAAGTTATTCCCTTTTTGGGAATGGATCCTAAGATCTGGCATCTCTAAGTTAACCTCATTTTCACATCGTGAAGTTGTTATCATCTCCAAATAAAACCCCAAGTAAAGGTGGGCTTCCCCACTTAGAAAAATACCAAAATCTCTAATCGGTATTCCTCAAATTTAGTCAAAATGACTCCAAACTTTCTTATAAGGGAAACTCACTAAAAGTCTCCCAAAACCTGCTCCAAATATCTCCTATAGAGATCCCCAATCGATAACCTCGAACAAAACGGGATGAAATTCTTTTCAGAAAAACAATCCCTCAAAAGCCCTGTTTCCGAATCGATTCGAGCCTATTCCGAATCGATTCGTCCCAGCGAATCGATTCGGCTAGGAAGGCGAATCGATTCGGGTCATCAAACCTGGGTTTCTGTCCCAGGACGAATCGATTCGGCTGGAGTTCGAATTGATTCGGTCACTCGAACTTGGGCACCTTCATATTTCCGAATCGATTCGGCCTACCTGGAGGCTCGAAAATGGCTACTTTTTAGTAAGCCAAAAATCCCGAAATTCATATTAATGGTTTTCTCTCCATTTTTCTTCAACCCAACCACAAATATATCATCAAAATTCATCCTAGAATGTATATAAACTAATTTCTAACCTCAAATAAAATATATACATATCAAATCTAAGATTATACCCAAAAGTTAGGTTTTGTAAAATTAAACCTAAATCCCAAAATATCAATCCACAAATCATGCAATAAATGGTACACAACAATTATTTAGCAAGTTTAATCACTTGCCTCCGGTTCGTAAGGTCTGAATCCGCCTTGAAATCGCGTATTTGCCCGAAAATCCTCTTTCTCTCTCCTTTTTCCTTCCTTTTCTTCTTCTTTCTTCTTCTCTCTTTCTATTTCTCTTTCTCTCTTTAGAGTATAAATCTCTCGTAAGCTTTTTAAGCCTAAAACCCAAGATACACATCTTTAAATGATAATACACACTTTAAATGACCCGGTAACTTTAATTTGAGTCAAAACGGTCCTAATTTATTTCGGAACCCAAATAGACCCCAAGTACAGTCATTTCGACTTTCTCGACCCTTCCGGACACAATGGTACCCTCAGAATTTCCATTCGAGACACTTTTTGACGACTCTAAATTTTGACCTCAATTGCCAATTTTAATTATTCTCCAATAAGATATTATTTATTTCTCCCAAAATAAAATAATTACTGTTCCGAAAGTCTTGGGTTGTTACAAAAAGGTGTGGGTGAGAGAGTTGTTAGAGTCTGTTTGTGAGTGTAAGTTTTTGGGATGTGAGTGTGCTTAAATGTGACCCTTAAAATTATACTATCTAACTAAAATAAAAATTAGTAAAATAAATAAAAACTAAAAAAAAATAAAATCCAATTCTAAAATATAACAAAGACTCAAATAAAAATTGAAACTAAAAAGAAATAAAAATAGAAATCTATTAAACTCAAAACCAAAAACTAAAAAAAAAAGTAAAATTTAATAAAACATATAAATAAATGAAATCCTAAAAATTCTAATCCTAATAATATAAAAACTCATCAAAGTCAAAGTAAAATAAAATTATACTAATAAAAATAAAATATAAAAGTAGAAAATAAAATCTAGAAAATAGTAAGTAAATCTAAAATAAAACGTAAAAATAAAATGACTTAAACTAAAAATCTAAAAAAATATAAAAGGGTCCAACCTAAAAATACACGGGGTTCGGGGTAGGTTTAGTCTCGGTTTAGGATAGGCTAGGATACGAGACAAGGGTATTTAGCTCCATACAACGCGCATTTGCCTTGATATATAGCTTTTGACACCGCAAACGGACATTTGACCTACAAGATAAACATTTAAGCACATAAGACCTATATTCTCGAGAATTAGCACCTAAAGTACGTCTATGCAGGGTATAAAATGTACAGTTTTAAGTGCTTATCAGTTTATAAATAAATTTATTGTTAAAAAAATCTATTATGTTTACGTCTGTTAGGTGAAGCACTCGTACAAATCTATCGACATAAACAAGACATGCTCGCCGAAGGTAGTGGCCTTCATGTGATATATTATGATTATATAAAAGATATGCTTTAGTCCAACTCTGGACATTTAAAATAAACAGACCCTATGTTACATTTATATATTGTATTATAAGATTGGGTACGTTGTACTTACAGGTGACATTGTGGGCGTTGGTATATGGGTTGAGTTCTCACTTTTATAGTTAGTTATATCCATACCGCTTTTAATGATATATATCATACTTATTAGTCTAGAGATATAAACATTAAGTATGCTTTATACCTTGGGTTGGGACATGCTCGTAGATTTTAATTTCGGTGAGGGTTAAGGTATTCATTACATGTGAGAGCCAACGAGATGAATAGATTTCTTTGAAGTTGATTCTTAGCATAAGTTTCTATTTAATATTTTCTTTTAAAAAACAAACGCATTTATTTATATACAAATAGGAGGAATAACCCCTCCTAGGTGTCTCTTACAATAGCTATGAAAATTTTAAAAAAAAATTATTGAAGACTTTCTAACCCAAAATAAGAATAATAACTAGATACTAAAAAAAATTACGAGATCTTGATCGAGAGTTCTGAAGACCGTAGATAATATTTAGTAGAATGGACGAACCTGCATTGCCTTAGATTTTTAACCTCGATCATATGTCCATTGAACGCCTAGTTGAGGGGCACCAAATGTTCCCGAATAACAACCCAAATTAGTCCAAAACTTATTCCAATGGTATAGCTATGCTCTAGGCCCATTCCAAACTACTAAAAATATATCTTTGGGCCTCTGTATCACTGTAGTTCTGATCAAAATAATAATACCTCCTAACGTATGGTAATACCTTACAACATAAAATAAAATGCATAACTCAATTATTTTACTAGTAACCGCACATAGTTAAGGCTCATATAATTAATTACAGCGGTTAATTAATTATAACATTCAGTACAAAAATCACATATCATGAAAATTTTAATTCTCATCTAAATTATGCAATTTATTATCACCATATCACATAAGTAATAATTATTTTCAATAATTAATTGATTTGTTGCAATTAAATAATATATAAATACCCAAAATTAGTGCATTGATTTCACTCATAACATCTTCAAGTCATTTACCTTGTTTACCCATTGGACATTATTACACCAATGGATAAACACACATAACTTATGAAGCTTCAATGAAAAACAAAATAAATGCAAAACACAAACTGAAAATAATAACAAACGATATTGTGTCGATATAAATTTTTTGAAATTCACTTTACCTAACAATTCAACCACTTTTCATTGTGTTTTTTTTTATATTATTCGTTCATTCATTGGGATAATTAATGTTTAGTCACTAGAAGAAAGTACATTTTGCTCCTAATACGACTTATTTTTTATGTTCCTAAAAGATCCTAGTCTACTAGTCCTGCACAAGCTCGTGCTTTTCTTAAAGATTCAGTTGGTCAAAAAATTATAAAAATTCAAGTTAAAAAATACAATATACATGTCACCAATTCCATTAAACTTTTAGGAAACATTGAACATGCAAAAAATGTTCGTCATGATTTGGTGATTAACGAAGCTCGAAATTCTAAACGTGCAACCAATAATGTCTATAAATCTCTACCTCAAATATAATTTAAGTTCTTCTAACCCTTCATCCAAATCTCGTAAATTTTTGTAGTCCAGAGTTAGCTTCAACATTTTAAAATTTTTAGTTTCTGGTTGTTTTCTCTCATTTTCTATCAAAAAATTTTGGCACTTGTATGAGCCCCTTATGAGAGGCTTTTTCTCTTATTGTTTATAAATAAATTTATTGTTAAAAAAATCTATTATGTTTAAGTCTTTTAGGTGAAGGACTCGTTCAAATCTATCGACATAAACAAGATATGCTCGCCGAAGGTAGTGGCCTTCATGTGATATATTTTGATTATATAAAATAGACACTTTAGTCCAACTCTGGACGTTTAAAATAAATAGACCCTATGTAACATTTATATACTGTATTATAAGTTTGGGTACGTTGTACTTATAGGTGACATTGTGGGCGTTGGTATTTGGGTTGAGTTCTCACTTTAATAGTTAGTTGTATCCCTACCACCTTTAAATTTATATTTCATACTTATTAGTCTTGATATATAAACATTAAGTATGCTTTATACCTTGGGTTGGGACTTTCTTGTATATTTTAATTTAGGTGAGGGTTGAGGTAGTCATTACATGTGAGAGCTAACAAGTTGGCTTGTTTTTGAAATTGAATCGCATGATTATCATTGTTGATATGGAAGATATTTCTAGAAAACTTTACGACGCTGGACTAATTTATATAAAATTATTTTTTAGGATACATAGACTGGATCCGCATGACTGAGAAAATTCAGACTTGCAGCTGAACTTCCACTCTAGTTTTCTTTCAAGTTGATTCTTAGCATAGGTTGCTATTTACTAATTTTTTTTCGAAAAAGAAACGCGTTTATTTATATACAAATAGGAGGAATAACCCCTCCGAGGTGTGTCTTACAATAGCTACGAAAAATTTTAAAAAAATTATTGAAGACTCTCTAACCCAAAATAAGAAAAATAACTAGATAGTAAAAAAAATTACGAGATCTTGATAGAGAGTTACGAAGGCCGTTGGTAATATTTAGTAGAACGAACGAACCTCCACTGCCTTAGATTTTTACCCTCGTTCGTATGTCCTTCGAACGCCTAGTTGCGGGCCTCAAAATGTGCCCGAATCACAACCCAAATTAGTACAAAACTTATTCCAATTGTATACCTACGCCCTTGGCCCATTCCGAACTAATAAACATATATCTTTGGGCCTCCATATCACTCTAGTTCTGATCAAAATAATAATACCTCCTAACGTACGGTAATACCTTACAACATAAAATAAAATGCACAACTCAATTATTTTACTAGTAACCGCACATAGTTAATTCTCATATAATTAATTACAGTGGTTAATTAATTATAACATTCAGTATGTAAGGACACAAATTTCCAATTGAGTCTTAATGTAGTGTTGGCTCAATTCCGGACAAAAAAATTTGTGTCATAGGATAGTATTGGGTGAGTATCCTCCAAGCCTAGGACATGCAAGGGTTGAAGACGTAGCGGCCAAGTCTTATAAAGCTTCATCATTGTCGTGTTTCAAGTGCCATGTTTTCTACGTCATCAACATCATATTCCATAGTCTCCAAAAGGTATGAATGCATTTCTATATATATATAGGGAGACTTGGAAAATATTTATAAAGGGTGTACTTTTATTTTAATCAGAGGTTTATTTTTAGAAGGTTTCTTTAAAACTTCAAAATAAAGTTTCTGGGCAAAAAATATAATTTTGAGCTTCCTGAAAGTTCGTTCGATATTGTCGTTCGAACGAGGTTTTCCAATGACTTGCCACTGGAACTTTGTTAGATATTTCGTTCGAACGAAATGTCGTTCAAACGAAAATGTCGTTTGAAACGAGATTTCGACGAGAACAGTTTTTGGGCATTTTCCTACTACTTTGTCCCCACTAACTTTTGACAGTTTAAATCAACTTCGAGACCTGATTTTTTCAGTGAACTATTTTTATCTTTTAGAGAGTTTTTGATAGCTTAATCCTTTCATAAAAAGTTCCCTCGGTGTTTGTTTTTCAAATTGAATTATTCAAAGAACAAAACCAAGTTTACACCCAATTGTTTTTTTTAATCCAAGTTTCTATATATATATATATATATATATATATATATATATATATACATTTTGCTTCAAGAGTTTGTTTGGAACTGATTTTATATCTACCGTAGAAGAGTGTTTGGGTTTTCTTCTACATCCCACAAAGAAGAAGTCTTGTTTGTTGATGCGGTATTCTCATACGGTGAAAGGCACCGCGTGTGGTTGATGGGTTCCTAAAAGTTCGATCAGTGGATTTTGAGACCGCGGTGGAGCTCCGTGCTTATTATCTAGGCAGATTTGTATACAAGAAGGAGTGCCGAGGCTTGGACAGAGTCAAGTCGAGTGTTGTAAGTCTTACTATCTTGTATTTATAAAATCGTACTTAGTGGATTTGAGGTTAAGGCCGTTCGAGGTTTTTTTTCGTTGTGGATTTTTTCTCGTACATCGTGACGTAGTGGTTTATTTTTTTATTTTATCTTTTGCAAAATTCACCTTAGAAGCATGCTAAGGTAAAAAGATAAAATTTGGTTTAAATCACTACTTACTTAATTTTGTGCAAAATAAAATTTGGGTAAATGTTAATTTAATTCAAATCATTAATTTTATTAGATAAAATTTGATTTGGCCTAATTTGCAAAAATGGATTAATTATTTTGTTAGAAAAATTTCTAGGACTTGTCTTAAATTGGTTTAAGTGAATATTTTGTTGTTTAATTCAATTTCACTTTGTTTCTATGTCTAATTTTAATTGAAAGATATTAAAATTTGTTGTGTACTTGTGTTTTTGAACTATCTCGCTTCCACATCTTTGTAAAAGGAAATTGAATTACTTTTTGGTAAAATTTAAAATTGAGGGCCTCGTGTTACAACAAGTGGTATCAGAGGAGAGAGCGCTAATTTATTGCGTTTAGTTCCTTTTTGGACATATTCGTTTAAAATGGAAAATATGCCTCTTTCAATATTTCCTACGTTTGATGGTTATCTCATGCTTGCACATGACTCTTCTCTTGCCATATCTTATGAATAATTTCTTTCATGTCTCACATTCTCTAGGTTTTGTGCATAATGATATATCTTTTGCTAGTTGTGTATTTTGTTTATCATTTTTCTAGTCTATGTTTCATAATCAATCACATGCTAGAATTATGATTTTTGTTTATTTTTTGTATTTTATTCCTTCATTTTAATTTGCATTAAATGAAAAATACAAATTGATTTTGGTTTATCTTTTGAGCCAATTTTTGTGCTTGGTGAAAAACTTTGAAAAACTCAAAATGATTTTATTTTTGTGTGTATTTTGATTTTACACCCATTTGGTGGCATATGTTTGTGTTTTGAATCCTCATTTCGCTTCCATGTGACTAGAACTTTTGGTTAGAATTTTAATCCTTAAAATGTTCTTTATCATGCTTACATGGAGTAGTTTAAGTTAGACTTTATTAATGGATTTGCTTTTATATGCCTCAATTCACACATGCACGAGCTCACTGGAAATTTTAACTTCAAATGTATATTTGAGCTTTGTGAGGTGTTCTCCTACCAATCTAGTCATTTATATATTATATGACCTAGGAGGACTAGTGCATATTAAAATCCGTTGCACATGAGATTTGTGTGAGATATAAAAGATTAGATATAAAAATGTGCACGGGGAAGGGCTCCGAAGGGAAATATCATCAGTTGCGAGTAAACCACCGTTTGGAATGGACCTAAAAGAAATACGTGGTCCAAAAGCCTAAAGATAAAACAGGGCATTAAAAAGAAAAATAATTGCCAAGGCCTGGTTTTTATTGATATGTTCATTCCAAAATATATATGCTTATTGAGGGAGATTGGATGGTATATCAACGGTTTGTACAATGTCTGTTTATCCTAGTTGTACTTTCAATGTCATGACTGTATTGATTTGTAGAATCATCAAAACTCTAGGCTTGTATGCATTGTGTATGTTTGTTCATTGAGTTCAATATATATTGTCACATGAGGTTATATTCAAATGTGATGAAGTTTGTAATCAATTGAGAACTCCGTGAACATATTTTAAGTGATTGGGTCAAAATTTAATTGTTGCTAGTTCACACCCCTTCACTTCCGTTTTCTTGTGACACATTTATGCTATAAGAGTGTGGAAAAACTAATGTTATTTAGTTTTGTGTCATTTTGGTGTTTATATCTATATGTGTGTACTTATGCTTAGTTTGAATCTATTGTGTCAACATATATATGATATTTTGTTACTTTTGAGTCTTTGCCATGATTCGCTAGTTCATTTATGCTTTTAATTCATTTTTGGTATCTATCTTATTGCGAATTTTGTTTCGATATCACATGCTTATATTACTACAATCAATTGATATGTTTTGTTATTGCATCATAGTTGATATTTATATCCTTATGTGGATTAGTTGAATTTGAGTTGCCCACGTGCTTTAATGTTCTCATCTCTTTTTGCTCTATTGCATGTTTAACTTGTTATCCCATTCTATTTATCCGTTGTTTAGTTTAGGGGGTGTATATGCTTTAATTTGGGGAGATAAGTTAATTTTTTATTCTTTAGCTTTTGTCTATTCCTAAACAAAAAGGGGGAGAATGATTGGGGGGGTGGGGGGGGGGGGGGGGAATGGGTATCTATTCCTATTGTAATCGTATCTTAGTTTGGGAGATTTATCTTAGGGGGAGACGACATTCTAAGTAGGTCATTTATTTGATAAAGGGGGAGAATTAATTAAGGGGGAGTCTTTATTTAAATTGCATTTAATATTTCAATATTCCCTATGCGTGTAATGTGTTTCTTAAGTGTGCAAGTATTATAAAGCAGCATCTATTTAAAGTGGAAAAGCGTTTAATTCTAAAGTGGTATTCGAGTCAAGCATTGTACTCTTTATTTTTGGTGGGGTGTTTTTGAGTCTAGTGAGCTTGACGTCCCTTTAGGATTTTGTTTTGGTTTTGTCCTGGAATAGTCAAAGGGGGAGATTTGTAAGGACACAAATTTTCAATTGAGTCTTAATGTAGTGTTGGCTCAATTTCGCGCAAAAACATTTGTGTCATAGGATAGTATTGAGTGAGTATCCTCTAAGCCTATGACATGCAAGAGTTGAAGATGTAGCGGCCAAGTATTATAAAGCTTCATCATTGCCGTGTTTCAAGTGCCATGTTTTCTACGTCATCAACATCATATTCCATAGTCTTCAAAAGGTATGAATGTATTTCTATATATATATATATATATATATATATATATATATATATATATATAGGGAGACTTGGAATATGTTTATAAAGGGTGTACTTTTATTATAATCTGAGGTTTATTTTCAGAAGGTTTCTTTAAAACTTTAAAATAAAGTTTCTGGGCAAAAAATAAAATTTTGAGCTTTCGGGAAGTTCGTTCGATATTGTCGTTCGAACGAGTTTTTCGTTCGAACGAGAATGTCGTTCGAACGAGGTTTGCCAATGACTTGCCGTTGGAGCTTCGTTAGATAGTTCGTTCGAACGAAATGTAGTTCGTTCGAACGAAATGTCGTTCGAACGAAAATGTCATCCGAACGAGATTTCGGCGGGAACAGTTTTTGCGCATTTTCCCATTACTTTGTCCCCACAAACTTTTGACAGTTTAAATCAACTTCGGGACCAAATTTTTTCAGTGAACTTTTTCCATCTTCTAGAGAGTTTTTGAGAGCTTAATCATTTCATAAAAAGTTCCCTTGGTGTTTTTTTTTCAAATTGAATTATTCAAAGAACAAAACCAAGTTTACACCCAATTGTTTGTTTTAATCCAACTTTCTATATATATATATATATATATATATATATATACATCTTGCTTGCAGAGTTTGTTTGGCACCGGTTTTATCTCTACTATAGAAGAGTGTTTGGGTTTACTTCTACATCCCACAAAGAAGAATTCTTGTTTGTTACTTCGACATTCTCATACGGTGAAAGGTACCGTGTGTGGTTGATGGGTTCCTAAAAGTCCGATCAGTGGATTCCGAGACCGCGGTGGAGCTCCGTGGTTATTCGCTAGGCAGAGGTGTATATAAGAAGGAGCGTCAGGGCTTGGACGGAGTCAAGTCGAGTGTTGTAAGTCTCACTGTCTTAAATTTGTAAAACCGTACTTAGTGAATTTGAGGCTAGGGCCGTCCGAGGTTTTATTCCGTTGTGGATTTTTCCTCGTATATCGCGGCGTAGTGGTTTATTTGCTTATTTTATCTTTTGCAAAATTCACCTTAGATGCATGCTTAGGTAAAAATGTAAAATTTGGTTTAAATCACTACTTACTTAATTTGGTGCAAAATAAAACTTGGGTAAATGTTAATTTAATTCAAGTCATTAATTTTATTGGATAAAATTTGGTTTGCCTAATTTACGAAAATGGATTAATTATTTTGTTAGGCAAATTTCTAGGACTTGTCTTAAATTGGTTTAAGTGAATATTTTGTTGTTTAATTTAATTTAACTTTGTTTCTATGTTTAATTTAAATTGAAAGATATTAAAATTTGTTGTGTACTTGTGTATTTGAACCATCTCGCTTCAGCATCTTTGTAAAAGAAAATTTAATTACTTTTTGGTAAAATTTAAAATTGAGGGCCTCGTGTTACATCGCAGTACAAAAATCACATAACATGAAAATTTTAATTGTCAACTAAATTATGCAATTTATTATTACCATATCACCTAAGTAATAATTATTTTCATTTATTAATTTATATTTTGCTATTAATAAATTATATATAAATATCCAAAATTAGTGCATTTAATTCACTCATAACATCATTTGGTGAACTTTAAATAAAAATGTCAAAGGACTTTTCATTTAGAGAACCTAATTCTTTCCCATACAACCAAGTATATTACTTTGATTGTTTCCTACCTACTACCTAATGACACGGTGTTTTACTTCACATTTTAGATGACTAAAACCCAAGTCCATTTTGTTGGTTATTTACTAAGTCATAAAAACTGGCCCTCGGTTGATTTTATCACAATAGTTCTTGAGTTAAAAAATAGAATAACAATACCTACACAAAAACACAAAAAATGAAAGGGTTCATTTTTATGTTTCCAATTAAAAAAACATATTTAATAAAACAAGTCTGTATTTTTAATAAAAAAAAATAACATTTTAGCTGTTTTAAAAAAAAACTTCCAAACGTTTTTTATAAAAAAACGTTTATAAAAAGTAAATACATTTACTGTAAAAAAAAGACTCATATTTTTAATTTAACCCATTCAATCATTCAAATACCCATTTAACCAATATTCTCTTGTTTTTAAAGTTCCGCCCCAGCGGCACCCTCACTCCCAAAGTGTTTTTTTTTAATAATTATTTTTAACTTTTTATAAATGTTGAAAAAAAACATTTTAATTGTATTAAAAAAAATTCTTAACTTTTTTAAAAAAATGTTTATAAAAAGTAAATGCACATATTGTTAAAAAGACACATATTTTTAATTTAACACATTTAATCCCTAAAACACCCATTTAGCGAATATTTTCTTATTTTTAAAGGTCCGCGCTAGCGGTAACCTCCCCTCCCCTCCCCTTTTTTTAGAGTATTTTTTTTAAAACTGTTAAGCAGTTTTTTAAAACAGTTAAAATATTTTTGTTTTTGTTTTTTAAAACAGTTATTAAAAGTAAAAAATAATTTTAAAAAAAAAAAGCTTTCTTATTAAAAATAGTTTTTTTTAAATAGATTTTTTTATTAGAAATACAGATTCTTATTTTTTATTAAATATTTTTTTTAATATAAAAACAGAAAATGAACCCTTTTAACTTTTTGTCCTCTTGTGTGGGTATGAATTTTGAGTTTATATGTGTGTACGTCTAGTATTACTCTAAAAAATATGTATTGTATCTAATATACTTACTTCTTAACTCGACCCATAAAACATGGAATTCACATTAGCAAGTGTCCTCCTAACGCCATTATACAATTAGATGAATGCGGACGCGACATGAACCACCAAAAAGATATATACCAAATGCATGGGTTGGTTGGTTTTGAGTTTGGTCATTAATTGGACAAGGTATAATTGGTAGGATATAAATCCGTTCAATTTTGTAATTGGATCATGTTGTGTTGGGGTTATGTTTGGTTCGGGTTGGGCTCTGATCAAGTCGTTTAACCCAAACATGTAAAATAAAATAATTACTTTATTTCTTAATTGAAAACATATTT
This sequence comes from Sambucus nigra, assembly GCA_949130495.1. Classification (NCBI taxonomy): domain Eukaryota; kingdom Viridiplantae; phylum Streptophyta; class Magnoliopsida; order Dipsacales; family Adoxaceae; genus Sambucus; species Sambucus nigra. The sequence continues at coordinate 459,679,318 of OX422220.1, forward strand.
TTCTCCACCAAATATCTTATATCTAAATTTAATTTTACTTTATCGGCTTAAAAGTTCATCAGTCTAAAGTTATCTCATATTTATCTCATTAAATTATATGGCATCTACATCAGGCGGATATGTTTGGTTTCCACCTTGATTCGAATAAATTTAAAAGATACAACAATACTCATACGGCACATCACGACATGACACTACACATTACCCTTTTTTTTGTAATTGAATGTTATTTGACCAATTGATGTACATGTCATTTTTTTTTGTAAATTCATTATTTCTTTTAGTTTTTGGACAAATTATGGCATATTCAAGAAGCACTGTCATACAAACTAATATATGACTGAATATTTGTACCTATTATTAAAGAACACAGTTTGTTACTTCCAATATTACTTGACAAGACCCATCTTTGTCTGTTTCGTTTATTGGAATTACATAGTTATATATAATAGGCACTTTGTAAATTTAAGACATATTGTAATATGTATTATGACAATAGGACAACAAACATTTTCTTTCCATTTTTAGTCCATATTTTTTAATAACGCCGTTGGCGTGGACCCATATCTATAAAACGTCAATCAATTACAGCATGTCACGTCCGCCGATAATTTAAAAATGTGGACTAAAAATGGAAACAAAATATTTATTTTCCTATATTCATAACCAATATTATTTTAAGTCTTTATTTCGTTTTCAAAAATTGTTTGTGTATGTTTTTAACAGTTAAATGTATGACTTGTAACTAGAATTCATTTTTTTTATCTTCATATTAAAACTTTTTTCACCAATAAATCAATCATATACTATACACATTATTTTGTGTATTATCCTTTTTATTTTGTGTACCCTATGCTAAAATGGTGTTGAGGAGTTATTTATTTAAGAGACCATAGATTTTGACGTACAATTTTACATTTGTCACCGTCCTTATATCACCGAACCACCAATATATCCTTAGATTTTTTCAATTTGACTACTTCTTTGCATATGTGGGAAACTGTACTGCTGTGACCAATTATGTATCCAGTTGTTCAATTAACAATTGAGCGATTGGTTAGAGTTGAAAGGTTCCAAATACTCTATTAAACTAATGCTTAAAAAATTGGCAGGATACACTATATAAAGGAATAGCCTTTCCTTAGTAGAGGCATTCAGATATAGTAGTATTGTAGTTTATCAAAAGCCTTCAACTAGCTAAACAAATTTCAAGACTTGGGGAGGCAGCTCTTTAAGTTGCCGGAAATGGCAGATTTTAAGCACCATATGTTGTTTGTGTTGACAATTTGTGTGACAGCTATCAATGTAGCGGCCGACCGCTGGCCTTACATTTATGCTTCACCTCCTCCACCACCTTATGTCTATAAATCACCACCACCACCATCGCCATCACCACCACCACCATACATTTATAATTCACCCCCACCACCATCGCAGTCACCTCCCCCTCCTTACGTTTACAATTCACCACCACCACCATCTCCGTCCCGACCGCCTCCATACATTTACAAATCCCCACCTCCACCATCTTCGTCACCACCACCTCCATATGTTTACAAATCCCCACCACCACCTTCCCCATCACCTCCTCCTCCTTACACCTATAAATCCCCACCACCACCTTCTCCATCACCTCCACCTCCTTACGTGTACAAATCTCCACCACCACCATCTCCTTCTCCACCCCCACCTTACCTGTATAAATCTCCACCACCACCATCTCCATCACCCCCTCCTCCATATGTCTACAAGTCACCACCACCGCCGTCTCCTTCACCACCACCACCCTACCAGTATAAGTCTCCACCTCCTCCATCTCCATCACCACCACCTCCTTATGTTTACCGTTCACCACCACCACCTTCCCCTTCACCACCTCCACCCTATTATTATAATTCACCACCTCCTCCTTCTCCTTCCCCTCCTCCACCTTACATTTACAAATCACCACCACCTCCGTCTCCTTCACCGCCACCCCCATATGTCTACCAGTCCCCACCTCCACCATCTCCATCGCCACCTCCTCCATATCACTACAAATCTCCACCACCACCTTCTCATTCACCACCTCCACCATACTACTACACATCCCCCCCTCCTCCAATGGGTTACTAAGTTGACCATCTTACTTCTACCTTATTTTTCCGTTTCTCCTTACCACCAAATTGATACTTACTTTATTTAGAGCTCATAAGCTGGACATCTTGCAGGGTCATGCATTGAGGATTATTTCGGCCCAAACGTGTTAGTAGCGGGAAAATAAAAAACGTGGCATGATTGTTAAGCATGGACTGATGTTTTTTCTTTTATTTGAAAATATATGATGTAATAACCACATTTATTGTTTTTTTAAACTTATCATTGTATGATATGTCAAGTAATAAAATAAAAATGAGTTTGTGCCAACAAATGCTCTTTTATTGATGATATTCTTTGGAGGTTCAAAATTTAATCTGACCAAATTAGAAACAAGTGAAATTGTGTGATCTAAACATGTGTTTCCACATGAACTTGCACAGTTATTTTTTTCCTAAAAGATCTAAAACAATATTATTTCTTAACAAAATGAGAATAAGTTCAATAAAACAAGAATTGTGGCTAATTTTGAGAATTATTTTCACATGTTTATTTGAATTCAAATTTCTTGACCCTCCTCAAAAGCAATAACATGGTCATTGTGGCCATTGATTGCCTGAGACATTTAAATAGTTGTTCTTGTGAAATATTGTATTTTACCGGACATATGGTTTTTAACGTGGAATTCTAAAGTGATGAAAATATGTCTATTCATTACTTGAATATAAATTAATACGTTGGATTGGTTTTTAATCATTCACACCTAATTACCCACCTTTTTTTTTATCAAAACTCTCTATATAATATGATAAAACCAAAATGTGAAAAATTGCATTATGTGGAAGATAATAACTTTAGTCGGGACAAATTTGAAGCAAATATGGATCATTTGTTACCACGTCGATCACTTTTCAGTGTCTTTTTCATTTGAGGATGTCAAAAAAGTTCCTATCACGCGGTAGCTGTTGCAGATGTATCACCACAGTGACTTTTAAAATTAAACTCACAATTCGGAGCTAAAATCAATATCTGAGATTATTTTTAAGGCGATTGTGTTTATTTCTAAATTCCCTATTATTTAATTGGTCAATGACTTATTTATTAGTAAGATATGAGAAGTCAGCTAATATAAATGACTTGTAAAAATGGCAATGCATTTCATATTTCAAGAAAGATTTCAATAATATTCAAAAGAATTATATTCCAATAAACAAGTTTGCAAAATACAAGGGAATTGTGGTTCCGAATCATTTGTACATAATGGAGATTATTTCATATTTTAATGAAATAACAGTTTTCGTTAATATATTAGTTTGTCGATGATTTGAGTTGATAAAAATAAGTCACCATTTTGTGGAAAACTGATTGTGTAATGTTAAAAATAAAATGAGTGTTTGAATCTGCCACCCATTTAGTATTCATAATTATACTTTTCTCGTCATTTTTTTTTCGGCTTTCGACTTTGTTTGTCATTTTTATAGTCCTTCAATGATGAGTAAGGTATGTGAATAACCATTAATACAATACTACTCTCGCAATAGACGATAAATGTGGCTGAATAAGCCATAAACCAACATCAACTATACAATTCTAAACAACAAATTTCCACATGTAGCAAAATAGCCTAAATTCCCAAATACAACTACCACAAAATTGATCGGGGAAAATTATAGAACGCTCTGAGAGACGTTATTCGTGTGAAGCATTGAGGATGAGTAATAAAACTATTTTTCAATAAAGGTAACCATAAAAAATCTTTAGGGTTTCCTTTTCACGTGTCTTCTAGTGTTGGGCGATTTTTCTAGTCATCGTTATGGCTTTTGGAATAAGGAGATGAAAGATTTGCCTATTTGAAATGTTTTAACATATTGATATTTTTTGTATTGCCCACAGGATTATTTAATTGTTTGTTGTTATAATTGTGGACGTTTTGCAAGGATATATCCAATAATTACACGTGTCTTATTTTTGTTGGTTAAGAGGTTTATTTAATACATGCCCTTTTGATGATTAAGAAACATAAATCTTGGTTTAGAATTCGGCCATCTCTACCCTATAAAATCCCACACCCTTGTCCATCTTTGGTTCTTGGAGAAAATTTCAGTAGGAAAAAGTTTGAGCACATTAAATGTGAGAAATTGTTAAAGGGGTAAAGAGGGAGTAACACTAAGTTTTTATTATGATCGTTTAATGAGTACAACACAAACACTATAATGGTTTATGGTACGTTTTTGCTTATTGTTTGTTATTATGTTATGTGAGAAACAAAATTCTTCAAGATTGGTTATTGGGGAATTGATAAGCCCATTAAGATTTACATGTGGTATCAAAGTGAGGTTACGAATCATATAAACCCACGACCCATTCCTTTCCATTTGAAGCTCTGTCACTACATTCCCTAAAATAACCCCGAATTTAAAATGTACGTTGAAAAAATACACTTTGCAAAAGGATATAAATACAATAACACTCAACATACATTCCCGGTCTTTTAGGCATCCACTAAAAGTTAACATTTTTACATCACAAAACTAAAAGGGGTATTTTATCAAACACGCTCCCTATGAATAATTTTTCAAATTCCTTAATATTAGTTTTGTTTTCCAGTTCCCTAAGAGAGAATAAATTGAGGATGAGGGTTGCATGGCAGCCCCCAATCATCAACCCCATGTAGATCCTAAACCACCAGACCAAAATGTGTGGAATAGGTCCTTTGCTTCTATGGTTACATCATCATTTTCATGCGGTAAGGATATAGTCTTAAAGGATAACCAACAGTCTTTTTTTCCCAAGAGGATATTGAAACGTGGGCCAAACCTTTCGAGCATGCCCTAGTGGGGAAGTTGAAAAGCAAGGGTGGTCCCTTATGTGCGTATGTTTCAAATCAAACCAATTTATTACCAAAAATTATCCAACTTTTAATGTGCACAAAACCAAGTTGTGAAAACCCAATTCTTACTTTAAACTAATTTTATCTTGATTAATTCTAAACATGCTTCTACTTATTAAATCAAGTAAAGTGAAGAACACTCACAACGCCGGATGTACGAGGAAAAAACCCAAAGTGGGAAAACAATCTCGGACGGCCCAAGCTAGACAATCACTATGAACAAAGGTTTTACAAAGATAGATTATCCTTACTCAATGATTCGATCCCCACGAGTCTTGACGCTAGTTCTGATCTTCAACTGTTCTTCAATAGTGCCTACGCAGAAATTCCTTCTTTCACGACAACCGTCCACAACACTCGACTCCACGAATGTCTCGGTGTCCACTGATAGGTTTTGATTCGTTTACGATGTCGAACAAGAAGTCCTTCTCTTTTCTTCACCACATAACCCTGATGTTCAATGATATAACAAACTTCTTGGTGCAGCAAGATCACATAAACATATAAGAATGATAAATCGGATCTTTACAAATTCTAAGGATGTGTTTATGCTTTTTAAACCTTAGAAAACATGTGCAAACACGTACGGTATACTATTTTTCCAGAATGCACACTTTCGAAACTCTAACGAAAACACGCTTTAAATAACAATTAAGTGTCGCCTCGAAAAATGTGTCATTCGAATGACAAGGCCACAACGTTCGCGCGACATAAGATCTCACTCGAACGAGAGCTTATGTCGTTTGAACGACAGCGCGTAAGTTTGAATTTTTGTCTTTCTGATTAAAACGTCTCTTTTAAAAGAGATTCAAATTAGTCAAACTCTAGTCAGTGTTTATCATAATAAAACGTAGTGTAAACCATTTTAAACACTTTTAAAACATTTAAAAATATTCTTCTTTATAAAAATGCATCCTTATCTCTTATAAAAATAATTCCGAGCACCATTAATTATACGCATTCATACCCGAGTGATCTCGGAATGAATTTAATTTTGAAGATGAATAAACTTGCACCAATTAAACTTCGGCACGATTAATTCTTTGAAGCTTTGCCGCAACGTCTTCAATTTTCTTTAATACGTTATAGACCAAGTGGGATCGTGACAAAATATAAATCTCCCTATGACATATTACAAACATAGTTTTATTCACGGAATTAAGTAAAAAAATTACAGGGACTCAATTGGAAATTTATGTCCTTACAAATCTCCTCCTTTGACTATTCCGGGACAAAACTAAATCAGTGAAATGCCAAAGTCGGGCCGTCAAGTCGTATGATGCCTAAATCCAATCCCATAAACCTAAAATAAAAAATACAGGACACGGACAATTATATGTAGCACTGGCAAGCATGAACTATCTGAATGTGATGTACACTTGAAGTCTCAAATCGCTGAAGCATACCTACACACATGAAGTAGACAAACAAATACCAAGTGAAGTATGGAGGAACAAATAAAACCAATATATATATCCAAATAATACCAAACAATAATAGATACTAATATGAATAAACTCATAAAAAAATCATTTGTTAAACACTTTGAGCAGCAAAATGACGCCAATGTGTAATACCAATTTGTAAACTATGCAATAAAAAATAAGCTCAAACCTCCCCCTACATCACATACATTTCTCCCCCTTTTTGTCTCGAATAGACAATCCGATGAAAAGGCAAACCAATCAAAATATCTAGCATGAGAATATAAACCAGTTTGAACCAATGTGAGATCGCTAGATAATCACGAAACAACCAGCTAAATATGATCAAGAAATGGCAAATCAGTAGCTAGTAAGCCAATGAATCACACAAAAAAATATAGCAAATTATTCAGGTGTGATAAATGGACTATATGTAAAAAAATAATTTAGAACCAATAAATCCTGCATATAAACCCGTCAGCCCAGAAACACTTCTAGCAGTACCTAACAAATATACCATAATAACAGTGGATTGCAAACCAATTAGAAGCAAGAATTCAGCCTATTGTTCGAATGAGCCAGGGATGTCGCTCAAACGAAGTGAGGACGTCGCTCGAACGAATGAAAGATGTTTTTCGCGCGACATAGAGATGTCATTTGAACGACTTCTCATGACCTGCCAAATTTCACATTTACTCAGAAATATAATATATTATTGCCGAGTGAAAATATTTCCAGAAAATAATCAGTGGAAGGTCTTGACTGCAGCAAAACACTGCTAAAACAGAAAGCTTTTAACACAAAATGCAAAAAAATGCATAAAACTAACAAAGTGAGTTGCATGCAAACATAGTACCGATATGCTCAAACACGGATATGAAATGAATGGGTGTGAAACTAGAACAAATGAGTAACAATTCCAACACATAGAAATGATCAAGAAGCTCTAATTGATAGTGATAAATCATCAAACTTTATCATATTCATATGACAACAAAATTTTGAGCTTAATGAACTAATCATACTTCATGCACACAAATCCAGAATTTTGATGATTCTACAAACAATAGCGTTAAATTGCAATGTTTTAACATTAGGATTCCTTGTGCAAACCCATTAAATTTTTAATCCATCCAAACTCCCTTAATAATATCATATTTTCTTTGGAATGAACTAAACTAATTTGGCCATTTTCTTAACATATTGCATTTTCTTTTGGGCTTTTAAACGGTGGCTTTCACGACGAGTCAGTTTGAACTCTCGCAGCCCTTTTCCGTGAATCACTCATCATTTTTTCAATTCAAATCCTCATAGTAAACGGTTCTTACATGCACACTTCTCCTTGAGTCTTCTTATGCATAGATGACAAGATTGAGATAAGAACGCCTCACTAAATTCAAATATGCAAGAGAAGTAAAACATCCATATAAACTCGTGCATGTGTGCAATGTTGGCATATATACAAAGTCGAATCAAAATGCATATCAACTTCTAAACAGCCACATATAAACAATGGTTAAGATCATTTTAAGCATCTATAATAACGAACAAACGTCCTCGCCACATGGATAATGAAACGATGGCGGGGGGGGGGGGGGGGGGGGGGTCCAAGCACACCAATATGACACATCAAACATGTAAACTCAAAAACAAAAACCAACAAGAAAACAAAACTATTTTTGATTTTTAAATTTTTTTATCAAAAACAAAATCTTTTTGTATTTTTCAAATAAAACTCAAATAAGTGAAAAATGTAATTCAAAGAGATAAACATGTCATAACACTAGCAAATTATAAACATGATGCAAGGGCTAGCGTATGACAAAACATGCAAGCTACTATCCATAAGAAATAACAAGAGATTAATCATGTGCATGCATGTGAGAATCAACCAACAAGTATTTAGCATCTCCAAAACGGATTTCCTAACCCAAACCGGTGTATACCTAAGAAAGCGGGTTTTGGGAACCAATGGGACACTACGTTCAAACTTCCTAGGGTCTTTTCTAAGATCAAAACTAAAACTCGTAAGGTGACCTTTCATACCACAATGCGAACATGTGAAAACGCGGCAAGGAAAGGGACCTTTAGGTTGACCGTGTGTAATATCCTCGGATGTGGTTGACGCACTAAAACAAACTATGATTTTGTCTTTTACATTCAAACCACTAGAACAAGATAAGATGCTACCATCACAACTCGAGTCATTAAAATCAATTTTTAATTTTATAACTTTCAACTCAAGCAAAAAATTAGACTCCTTAAACTTTCAGGACTCCTTCTTTAAATTATCAACTACCCCTAGACGGTTATCTCGCACTCCCTCAATGTGAGCAAACTTATCCCTAAGAGCCTTTTCTCGTGCCACAAAATCATTAATCGAATTATCTTCCTCAACGGCACAAACTCTAGAATTTTTTAAATCCTCTAACTCTTTTTCTAAAACGAGGACTCTATCATCACTCTCCTTTTTTCTCAATTTTAACATATTAAAATCATTAAATAGGGATCTAACCTTCTCACGACAAATATTTCTTTGAATTTGAAACGTTTGCAAATATTCATTCCTATTTTTGAAATCGTAATTTTCTTTCTCCAAAACTTCAATACATTTTGCAAACCTTAAATTCAAACGATGTAAATCGTCAAAGCCGAGAGAATCCATCGAGAGGAAACAAACACAGGAGAGATAAACAAACATACGGGATCACAAAACAAATAAATTACGTTTTCTGTCTCTAATACCAGTTTGAAAAACCTGGGTGGTCCTTTATGTGCATGTGTTTCAAATCAAACCAATTTATTACTAAAAATTATCCACCATTTAATGTGCACTAAACCAAGTTGTGAAAATCCAATTCTTACTTTAAACCAATTTTATCTTGATTAATCCTAAACATGCATCTAGTGATTAAAGCAAGTAATGTAAAGAATACTCACAACACCAGATGTGCGAGGAAAAAACCCAAAATGGGAAAACAACCTCAGACGGCCCAAGCCATACAATCACTATGAACAAAGGTTTTACAAAGACAGATTACCCTTACTCCATGACTCGATCCCCATGGGTCTTGACGCTCCTTATGATCTTCAACCGTTCTTCAATAGTGCCCACGCAAAAATTCCGTCTTCCACGATATATGTCCCCAACACTCGACTCCACGAATGTCTCGGTGTCCACCGATTGGCTTTTATTCGTCTACGATGTCGAACAAGAAGTCCTTCTCTTTTCTTCACCGCAAAACCCTGATGGTCAATGATAGAACAAACATCTTGGTGCATCAAGATCACGTAACCATATAAGAATGATAATTCGAATCTTTGCAAACTTTGAGGAAGTGTTTATGCTTTTTAAACATTAGAAAACATGTGCAAACAGATGGTATACAATTTTTTCGGAACGCACACTTTTCAAACTATGACAAAAACACGCTTTAAATAACAATTAAGCGCCGCCGCGAAAAACGTGTCATTCGAACGACAAGGCCACGTCGTTCGCGTGACATAAGATCTCGCTCGAACGAGAGATTATGTCGTTTGAACGACACCGCGTAAGTTTAACTTTTTGACTTTCCGATTAAAACGTCTCTTTTAAAAGAGATCCAAATTATTCAAACTCTATTCCGTGTTTATCAGAATAAAACGTAGTGTAAACCTTTTAAAACACTTTTAAAACATTTGAAAATATTTTTCTTTATAAAATACATCCTTATCTTTTATAAAAACGATTTTGAGCACCATTAATTATACACATTCATACCTGAGTGATCTCAGAATGCATTTACTTTGAAGACGAATAAACTTGCACCTATTTAAGTTCAGCATAATTAATTCTTTGAATCTTTATTGCAACGTCTTCAATTTTCTTCAATACGTCATAGACCAAGTGGGATCATGACAAAATAAAAATCTCCCTATGACATATTACAAACACACTTTTGTTCACGGGATTAAGTCAAAAGAATAGAGGGACTCAACTGGAAATTTTTATCCTTACAAATCTCCTCCTTTGACTATTTCGGGACAAAACCAAATCAATGAAATGCCTAAGCCGGCCCGTCAAGCCCTATGACGCCTAAATCCCATCCCATATACCCAAAATAAAAAAATACAGGATACTAACTAGTATATGTAGCACCGACAAGCATGAACTGTATGAATGTGAAGTAGACTTGAAATCTCGAATCGCTGAAGCATACCTACATACATGAAACAGACAAATAAATAGCAAGTGAAGTATGGAGGAACAAATTAAACTAATATATATATATATATATATATATATATACCAATATGAATAAACTCTGAAAAAAATCATTTGTTAAACAATTTGAGCAGCAAAATGATACCAATGTTTAATACCAATTTGTAAACTATTCAATCAAAAACATGCTCAAATCTCCCCCTACATCATATACATCTCTCCCCCTTTTTGTCTCGAATAGACAATCCAGTGAAAAGATAAACCAATCAAAATATCTACTATGAGAATATAAACCAATTTGAACCAATGTGAGATCGCCAGATAATCATGAAACGACCAGCTAAATATGATCAAGAAATTATAAATCAGTAGCTAGTAAACCAATGAATCACATAAAAAATATAGCAAATTAATCAGGTGTGATAAACGGACTATATGCAAACTAATAATTTAGAACCAATAAATCTTACATATAAATCAGTCAGCCCAGAAACACTTCCAGCAATACCTAAAAAATATACCATAATAACCAGTGGACTGCAACCCAATCAGAAGCAAGAATTTAGCCTATCATTCGAACGACCAGAGACGTCACTCAAACGAAGTGAGGACGTCGCTCGAGCGAAGGACAGATGTCATTCGCGCGACATAGAGACGTCATTTTAACGACTTCTCATGAACTGCCAAATTTTCACATTTTCTCAGAAATATAATTTATTATTGGCCAGTGAAAAAATTTCTAGAAAAAAATCAGTGGAAGGGCCTGAGAGCAGCAAAACAGTGCTAAAACAAAAAGCTTTTAACACAAAACGCAAAAAATGCATAAAACTAACAATATGAGTTACATGCAAACATAGTACAGATATCCTCAAACATGGATATGAAATGAATAGTCGTGAAACTACAACAAATGAGTCATAATTCCAACACATCGAAACGATCAAGAAGCTCTAATTGATAGCGATAAATCATCAAACTTTATCATATCCATATGACAATAAAAGTTTGAGCTTAATGAACTAAATATACTTCATGCACACAAATCCAGAATTTTGACGATTCTACAAACAATAGCGTTAAATTGCAATGTTTTAACATTAGGATTAGGTGTGCAAAACCGTTAAATTTTTAATCCATCCAAACTCCCTTAATAATATCATATTTTCTTTGGAACGAACTAAAATAATTTGGCCCTTTTCATAATATATTGCATTTTCTTTTGGTCTCTTTTAAATGGTGTCTTTCACGACGAGCCAATTTTGAACTCTCGCAGCCATTTCCCGTGAATCACTCATCATTTTTTCAATTCAAATCCTCACGGTAAATTGTTCTTACATGCACACTTCTCCTTGAGTCTACTTACGCATAGATGACAAGACTGAGATAAGAACGCCTCACCAAATTCAAGTATGCAAGAGAAGTCAAACATCCATATAAACTCGTGCATGTGTGCAATGTTGGCATATATACAAAATCGAATAAGAATGCATATCAAATTCGAAACAACCACAGATAAACAATGGTTAAGATCATTTTAAGCATCGATAATAATGACCAAATGTACTAGCCACATGGATAATGAAACGATTGGGGGGGGGGGGGGGGTCCATGCACACCAATATGCCGCATCAAACATGTAAACTCAAAAAGCAAAAACCAACAAGAAAACAAAATTATTTTCGATTTTTCAAAAAAATTCTCAAAAACAAAATCTTTTTGTCGTTTTCAAATAAGACTCAAACAAGTGAAAAATATAATACAAAGAGATAAACATGTCATAATACTAGCAAATTATAAACATGATGCAAGGTCTAGCATATGACAAAACATGCAAGTTATTGTCCATAAGAAATAGCAAGGGATGAATCATGTGCGTGCATGTGAGAATGAGCCAACGAAGTATTTAGCATCTCCAAAATGGATTTCCTAACACAAAGCGAGTTTTGGGAACCAATGGGACACTACGTTTAAACATCCTAGGGTATTTTCTAAAATTAAAACAAAAACTCCTAAGGTGACCTTTCCTACCACAATGCGAACATGTGAAAACACGACGAGGAACGGGACCTTTAGGTTGACCTTTTCTAATACCCTCGAATGTGGTTAACGCTCAAAAACAAAATATGGTTTTGGCTTTTACATTCAAACCACTAGAACAAGATAAGATGTTACCATCACAACTCGAGTCATTTAAATCATTTTTTAACTTCAAATCTTTCGACTCAAGCAAACAATTAGACTCCTCAAACTTTCAGGACTCCTTTAAATTATCAATTACCCCTAGAAGGTTATCTCGCTCCCCCTCAATGTGAGTAAAATTATCCCTAAGAGCCTTTTCTCCTACCACAAAATCATTAATTGAATTATTTTCCTCAACGGCACAAACTTTAGAATTTTTTAAATCCTCTAACTCTTTTTCTAAAACGAGGACTCTATCATCACTCTCCTTTTTGCTCAATTTTAACATATTAAAATCATTAAACAATGAACTAAACTTCTCCCGACAAACATCTCTTTGAATTTGAAACGTTTGCAAATAATCAATCCTATTTTTGAAACCATAATTTTCTTTCTCCAAAACTTCAATACGTTTTGTAAACTTTAAATTCAAACGATGTAAATCATCAAATCTTAGAGAATACATAAAGAGGAAACAAACACAGGAGAGATAAATAAACAAACGGGATCAAAAAATAAATAAATTATGTTTGCTAGCTCTGATACCAATTTGAAAAACATGGGCGGTCCCTTATGTGTGTGTATTTCAAATCAAACCAATTTATTACCAAAAATTATCCAACTTTTAATATGCACCAATCCAAGTTGTGAAAACCCGATTCTTACTTCAAACCAATTTTATCTTGATTAATCCTAAACATGCATCTAGTGATTAAAGCAAGTAAAGTAAAGAATACTCACAACGCCGTATGTACGAGGAAAACACTCAAAACGGGAAAACAACCTCGGAAGGCCCAAGCCAGACAATCACTATGAACAAAAGTTTTACAAAGACTCGATCCCCAAGGGTCTTGACGCTTCTTTTGATCTTCAACCATTCTTTAATAGTGCCCACGCAGAAATTTCGTCTTCCACGATACCTGTCCACAACACTCGACTCCACGAATGTCTCGGTGTCCACCGATTGGCTTTGATTCGTCTACGATGTCGAACAAGAAGTCCTTCTCTTTTCTTCACCATAAAACCCCAATGTTCAATGATAGAATAAACTTCTTGATGCCGCAAGATCACGTAAACATATAAGAATGATAACTCATATCTTTGCAAACTTTAAGGATGCGTTTATTCTTTTAAACCTTAGAAAACATGTGCAAACACGTACTGGATGGTATACTATTTTTTCAAAATGCACACTTTCGAAACTCTGACGAAAACACACTTTAAATAACAATTAAGCGTCGCCTCGAAAAACGTGTTGTTCAGATGACAAGGCCACGTCATTCGCGCGACATAAGATCTCGCTCGAACGAGAGCTTATGTCGTTTGAACGACAACGCTTAAGTTTGGCTTTTTGACTTTCTGATTAAAACGTCTCTTTTAAAAGTGATCCAAATTAGTCAAACTCTATTCTGTGTTTATCAGAATAAAACGTAGTGTAAACCGTTTTAAACACTTTTAAAATATTTTTCTTTATAAAAATACATCCATATCTTTTATAAAAACAATTTCAAGCACCATTAAATATACGCTTTCATACCTGAGTGATCTCGGAATGCCTTTAACTTTGAAGATGAATAAACTTGCACCAATTAAACTTCGGCATGATTAATTCTTTGAAACTTTGCCGCAACGTCTTCATTTTTTTCAATACGTCATAGACCAAGGGGATCGTGACAAAATAAAAATCTCCAAATGAAATAGTACAAACACAATTTTTTTCACGAAATTAAGTCAAAATAATATAGGGACTCAATAGGAAATTTATGTCCTTACAGAAGTTCTCCCATGGTAGACCATCAATGGAGGTGATTAGAAAGATTTTCCAAACTTTTTCTCTCAAGACATCTCTCACTATTGGATTAATCGACCACAAACACAAACGTATCACATTGAATCATGAAGAGGACTTTGCAAGACTTTGGATGAGGGAGTCTTGGTACATAGGTAAGTACCTTATGAAAATTTTCTAGTGGTCTCCAAAATTTAGACTGGACGTGGAGAGTAGTATTTCTTCTATCTGGATTGCTTTCCCTCAATTACCCATCCATTTTTTCTCTAACCCTTCTCTATATTCCATTTCTCAACTTGTGGGAACTCCTTTGAGAATGGACAATTCCACAGCTGAAATCTATTGCCGTAGTCTGGCTAGAGTCTGTGTTGAGGTGGACTTATTAAAAGAATTACCCAAGAGGGTTTGGATAGGATGTGAAACTAAGGGATTCTGACAAGAAATTGCTTATGAAGAACTGCCTTTGTACCGCTCCTTCTGCTTCAAGAAAGGACACAAAAGAGAGCATATGCTTATTTAAAACAGGTACTAAAGATGTGAATAACCAGGTTCATCAGGTGGACAAGGCTAAAGCAAAAGGCCAAACCAATGATATTGGTACAAGAAAACCCATCTTGGACCAAATAATGGCCAATAAAGATAAGCAGCCCGCTATTGTTGACCTCTGTGATGAGGTGGAAGGTGGTGAAAAAATGAACAATACTTCTCAAGTCCAGCTCGTCAAGGATGTTACTACAGGTACACTAAAACATGGGTCTGATCCAGTAAGTCTTCAGGCTTTGGAAATTCCTCCAAAGAGTAATTCGGGTACCAAGATTCCTGTTCAGATGGCCAGTGAGAGAAACCTCAATTACAATACGGCGCCATAAATATTTGAAGCTAGTTTTTTTAAGATTCAAAACACCCAAGTTGTTAAACTCCTCTCTTCTGGTGCAACGAATTTGAAAACCTCCTCGAAATATGTGGGGGAATCGAAAAGGTCCAAAGTTCTGAAATAATTAGCAGAGCAAATCCTCCCTTTTTTTCGGAGAATGAAAAATATCAAGCGGATAATATCTTCACTTCGGATAAGAATACCTCCTTGAAGTTTGAGACGTCAACAACTTTAGGCCAGGTGGCTACACTAGGTGGTGTTAATATTGATAACAGGTCTGGAAAATCAGCCCAAAGTAGTGGAGGGAAGTAGTGGAGGAAAAGATCAAGACCATGGAATTACTGTTCAAAAAGATAGTTTTTATTTAGGGGGGAAAGATGTTTCTTCAAATGACTCTTATGATGATATGCCTCCGTTAGAAGATATTTCAAGTTTAAATGAGGTTTTATATCGTCATATAGTTAAGGAAGAAGAGATTGAAGATAGTCAGGGATTGAGGTTATATGTTGAGATCCCAAAAAATGATGCCCCAGTTCACGCTATCACTTAAGAATCGTTTGGAAGAAAAAGTTGAAAAAATATAAATCTTATTCAAGTGAGTAATTCCTTTGATGTATTTGACAAATCGAAAGAGTCATCAAATTTCAAAGGATCCAAAAATTCTAAAATGGATTCTTTTCCGGCCTTAACGAAGGAGGAGAAATCTGCGCTTACATATAATTTAAGGCATTCTTCGTCCCATTCAAGAGTTCGTAAATTTTCATAATTTATTTTTTATCGTTGGAAGATCCGTAGGAGAGGCTGTTTCTCCTTTTGTTTATAAATATTTTTTCTTATTAAAAAAAATTATATATTCTTTAAAGAAAAAAGAATAAATTAATTTCCATATTATCTTCAAAGTTTAAGGCATGCCATGTAATTTTTATGCCATATGACTGAATTTGTATGCCATGTAATTTATTTGTGTCGCTTGTTATATTTAATTAATAGTTGTAATTAATTAAGTTGGACGATATGTGGTTACGTGTGAAATGAATATGTATTTGTTTTATGTTACCTTTTGGGGTAATAGGGTGAGTTATGAGGTACTGCCATTTGTAGCGGGCTCTATAATGATATGGAGGCCTGATTTTTTTTTTTTTTTTTGTAATTTGGACACGAGGGATATGTATGCTCTTAGGCTAATTATGTAGAAACCTTGGGATTCGATTCATATTTATATATGGTGGGTCGATGGTTATTGTATATTCTCGTGGACCTTGTGGAATTTGTTGGAAATTAATGGGGTGAATTTGGAATTTTGGAGAAATTTCGAGGTTCGAATGAGAATGAGAGTTGTTCGAACGAGATCCCAATCTCGTTCGAACGAAGACCCTTTGGTTCGAACGAGAAGTTCATTTCGTTTGAAATAGGTTTCTAACAAAGGTGGAACGAACCTCCACTGCCTTAGATTTTACCCTCGTTAGTATGTCGTTCGAACACCTAGTTGCGGGTCTCCAAAGATGCCCGAATCACTACCCAAATTAGTCCAAAAATTATTCCAAAGGTACGCTATGGGCACATTCCAAAGTACTAAACATATATATTCGGGCCTCCTTATCACTATAGTTAGAATCAAAATAATAATACCTCATAACGTACGGTAATACCTTATAACATAAAATGAAATGCACAACTCAATTATTTTAGTAGTAACCGCACGTTGTTAATTCTCATATAATTAATTACACCGGTTAATTACTTTTAACATTCAGTTAAAAATCACACAACATGCAAAATTTAATTATCATCTAAATTATGCAATTTATTATTATCAGATCACATAAGTAATAATTATTCTCATTTATTAATTTATTTCTTGCAATTAATAAATTATATATAATAACCCAAAATTAGTGCATTTAATTCACTCATAACATGTTCAAGTCATTAACCATGTTTACTTATTCGACGTTATTACACCATTGGATAAACACACATAAATTATGAAGTTTCAAAGAAAAAGAAAATAAATGCAAAACGCGAACTGAAAATAATAATAAACAATAATGTGTCGATATACATTTTTTTAACCTCACGTTACCTAAAAATTCAGCCACTTTTCGTTGTGTTTTTTTTATATTATTCATTCATTCTTTAGGACAATTAGTGTTTAGTCACTAGAAGAATAGTACATTTTGCACTTAATACGGCATATTTTTTATGTTCCCAAATGATCCTAGTCGACTAGTTCTGCACAAGCTCGTGCTTTTCTTGAAGATTCGGTTGGTAAAAACATTAGAAAAAATCAATTTAAAAAATACAATATACTTGTCAAAAATTCCATTAAACTTTTAGGAAACATGGAATAGGCAAAAAATGTCAGTCAAGATTTGATGATTCACGAAGCTCGAAATTCTAAACGTACAACTAATAATGTCAATGAATGACCACCTCAAATATAATTTAAGTTCTTCTACCCCTTGATCCAAATCTCGTAAATTTTTTTAATCCAGAGTTAGGCCCTATGTTTAAAATAAATAGATCCTATGTTGCATTTATATATTGTATTATAAGATTGGGTACGCTGTGATTAAAGGTGACATTGTGGGCTTTGGTATTTGGGTTGTGTTCTCACTTTTATAGTTAGTTATATCCCTACCGGTTTTAATTATTTATTTCATACTTATTAGTCAAGAGATATAGACATTAAATATGCTTTATACCTTGGGTTGGGACATGCCCGTAGATTTTAATTTAGGTGAAGGTTGAGGTATTCATTACACGTGAGAGCTCACGAGATGACTTGTTTTTGAAATTGAATCGAATGATTATCATTGTTGATATGGAAGATATTTCAAGAAAACTTTACGACGCTGGCCTAATTTATATAAAATTATTTTTTAGGATACATAGACTGGATCCGCATGACTGAGAAAATTCAGACTTGCAGCTCAACATGCACTCTAGTTTTCTTTCAAGTTGATTCTTAGCATAGGTTGCTATTTACTATTTTTTTTCCTAAAAAGAAACGCGTTTATTTATATACAAATAGGAGGAATAACCCCTCCGAGGTGTCTCTTACAATAGCTACGAAATTTTTTAAAAAAATTATTGAAGACTCTCTAACCCAAAATAAGAAAAATAACTAGATACTGGAAAAAATTACGAGATCTTGATCGAGAGTTCCGAAGGCCGTTGGTAATATTTAGTAGAACGAACGAACCTCCACTGCCGTAGACTTTTACCCTCGTTCGTATGTCCTTCGAACGCCTAGTTGCGGGCCTCAAAATGTGCCCAGATCACAACCCAAATTAGTACAAAACTTATTCCAATTGTATACCTACGCCCTGGGCCCATTCCAAACTACTGAACATATATCTTTGGGCCTCTGTATCACTCTAGTTCTGATCAAAATAATAATACCTCCTAACGTACGGTAATACCTTACAACATAAAATAAAATGCACAACTCAATTATTTTACTAGTAACCGCACATAGTTAATACTCATATTATTAATTAGAGTGGTTAATCAATTATAACATTCAGTACAAAAAACACATAACATGAAAATTTTAGCTGTCATCTAAATTATGCAATTTATTATTACCGTATCACATAAGTAATAATTATTTTCATTTCTTAATTTATTTGTTGCAATTAATAAATTATATATAAATACCAAAAATTAGTGCATTTAACTCACTCATAACATCTTCAAGTCATTTACCATGTTTACCCATTGGACATTATTACACCAATGGATAAACACACATAACTTATGAAGCTTCAAAGAAAATAAAATAAATGCAAAATGCAAACTGAAAATAATAACAAACAATCCTGTGTCGATACACATTTTCTGAACCTCACTTTACCTTACAATTGAACCACTTTTTATTGTTTTTTTTAATTAGTCATTCATTCTTTGGGATAATTAGTATTTAGTTAATGGAAGCAAAGTACATTATGCACTTAATATGAGTTATTTTTTTTATATTCCAATAAGTTCCTAGTTTATTTTTTGACATACATTATTCGAATATAGGATTAAAAACAATGAAACAATGTTTTTGAGTCTTTCATACGAAGATATAATTTTTGAAGAAAATAAAAAAATATATATTAAACTCTAAATAAAAAAATGTCAAAGGACTTTTCATTTAGTGAACCTAATTCTTTCCATTTTGTTGGTTATTTACTAAGTCATAAAACTGGCCCTCAGCTGATTTTATCACAATAGTTCTTGAGTTAAAAAATAGAATAACAATACCTACACAAAAAGACAAAAAATAAAAGGGGTCATTTTTATGTTTATGATTTAAAAAAACATATTTAATAAAAATAAAAATCTGTATTTTTAATTAAAAAAATAACATTTTAACAGTTTTAAAAAAAAACTTCCTAATTTTTTTTTTTAAAAATGTTTATAAAAAGTAAATTCATTTACTGTAAAAAAGACACATATTTTTTATTTAACCCATTCAATCCCTGAAATACCCATTTAGCCAATATTATCTTATTTTTAAAGCTCCGTGCGAGCAGCACCCCCACCCCCAAAGTGTATTTTTTAAATTGTTTTTAACTTTTTATAACTGTTTTAAAAAAAATTCTTAACTTTTAAAAAAAATGTTTATAAAAAGTAAATACACATTGAAAAGAAGACACATATTTTTTTTTAATTTAACACATTTAAACCCTCAAACACCCGTTTATTGAATATTCTCTTATTTTTAACGGTCTGCACTACCAGCAACCTCCCCCCCCCCCCCCCCCAACCCACCCCCACCCCTTTTTTTAGAGTTTTTTTTAACTGTTAAGCAGCTTTTTAAAACAGTTAAAATATTTTTGTTTCTGTTTTTTAAAATAGTTATTAAAAGTAAACATTAATTAAAAAAAAAAGCTTTCTTATTAAAAATAGGTTTCTTAAAGTAGATTTTTTATTAAAAATACCGACTCTTATTTTTTATTAAATATTTTTTTTAATATAAAAACAAAAAAGAACCCTTTTAACCTTTTGTTCTCTTGTGTGGGTATGAATTTTGGGCTTATATGTGTGTACGTCTAGTGTTACTCTAAAACATATGTATTGTATTCAATATACTTACTTCTTAATTCGACCCATAAAACATGGAATTCGCATTAGCAAGTGTCCTCCTAATGCCATTATACAATTAGATGAGTGCGGACGCGACATGAACCACTAAAAACATATATACCAATTGGATGGGTTGGTTGGTTTTGAGTTTGGTCATTAAATGGACAAGGTATATTTGGTAAGATCTAAATCTGTTCAATTTTGTAACTGGATCATGTTGTGTTGGGATTATGTTTTGTTCGGGTTCGGCTCTGGTCAAGTCGTTTAACCCAAACACGTAAGCTAAAATAATTACTTTATTTCTTAATTGAAAACATATTTTTCTCCACTAAATATCTTATATCTAAATTTAATTTTACTTTATCGGCTTAAAAGTTCATCAGTCTAAAGTTATCTCATATTTATCTCATTAAATTATATGGTATCTACATCAGGCGGATATGTTTGGTTTCCACCTTGATTCGAATGAATTTTAAATGTACAACAATACTCACAAGACACATCACATCACGACATGACACTACACATCACCCTTTTTTTCTGTAATTCGAATGTTATTTGACCAATTGATGTACATGTCACTTTTTTTTGTAATTTCATTATTTCTTCTAGTTTTGGGACAAAATATGGTATATCCAAGAAGCACTGCGATACAAACTAATATATGACTGAATATTTGTACCTATTATTAAAGAACACAGATTGTTACTTCCAATATTACTTGACAAGACCTATCTTTGTTTGTTTTATTTATTGGGATTACATAGTTATATAAAATAGGACATATTGTAATATGTATTATGGAAATAGGACAACAAATATTTTCTTTCCATTTTTAGTCCCTATTTTTTAATAAAGCCGCTGGCACGGACCCATATCCATAAAACGTCAACCAATCACAGCATGCCGCGTCAGGCGGTAATTTAAAAATAGGGACTAAAAATGAAAATAAAATGTTTATTTTCCTATATTCATAACCAATATTATTTTAAGTCTTTATTTCGTTTTCAAAAATTGTTTGCGTGTGTTTTTAACATTTAAATGTATGACTTGTAACTAGAATTCATTTTTTTTATCTTCATATTAAAACTTTTTTCACCAATTAATCAATCATTTTTTTTTATCTTCATATTAGTTTTTTGCAGCTTTTGGGCATTTTCCCATTACTTTGTCCCCACTAACTTTTGACAGTTTAAATAAACTTCGGGACCAGATTTTTTCAGTGAACTTTTTCCATCTCCTAGAGAGTTTTTGAGAGCTTAATCGTTTCATAAAAAGTTCCCTCGGTGTTTGTTTTTCAAATTGAATTATTCAAAGAACAAAATCAAGTTTACACCCAATTGTTTGTTTTAATCCAAATTTCTATCTCTCTATATATATATACATCTTGCTTGGAGAGTTTGTTTGGAACCGGTTTTATCTTTACCATAGAAGAGTGTTTAGGTTTTCTTCTACATCCCACAAAGAAGAAGTCATGTTTGTTTCTCTGGTAATCTCATACGGTGAAAGGAACCGTGTGTGGTTGATGGGTTCCTAAAAGTTTGATCGGTGGATTCCGAGACCGCGATGGAGCTCCGTGGTTATTCGCTAGGCAGAGGTGTGTACAAGAAGGAGTGTCGAGGTTTGGACGGAATCAAGTCGAGTGTTGTAACCCTTATTTTCATGTATTTCTAAAACCGTACTTAGTGGATTTAAGGTTAGGGCCATTCAAGGTTTTTTTTCGTTGTGGATTTTTCCGCGTACATCGCAGCGTAGTGGTTTATTTATTTATTTTATCTTTTGCAAAATTCACCTTAGAAGCATACTTAGGTAAAAAGATAAAATTTGGTTTAAATCACTACTAACTTAATTTGGTGCAAAATAAAATTTGGGTAAATGTTAATTTAATTCAAGTCATTAATTTTATTTAATAAAATTTGATTTGGCCTAATTTGTAAAAATGGATTAATTATTTTGTTAGGAAAATTTCTAGGCCTTGTCTTAAATTGGTTTAAGTGAATATTTTGTTGTTTAATTTAATTTCACTTTGTTTCTATGTTTAATTTTAATTGAAAGATATTAAAATTTGTTGTGTACTTGTGTATTTGAACCATCTCGCTTCCACATCTTTGTAAAAGGAAATTGAATTACTTTTTGGTAAAATTTCAATTTGATGACCTCATGTTACAACAAGTGGTATCAGGGCAGGGAGCGCTAAGTTATTGCGTTTAGGTCCTTTATGGGCATTTTAGTTTAAAATGGAAAATATGCCTCTTTCAATATTTCCTACGTTTGATGGTTTTCTCATGCTTGCACATGACTCTTCTCTTGCCATATGTTATGAGAAATTGCTTGCATATCTCACATACTCTTGGTTTTGTGCATAATGATATATCTTTTGCTAGTTGTATATTTTGTCTATCATTTTTCTAGTCTATGCTTCATAATCAATCACATGCTAGAGTTATGATTTTTGTTTATCTTTTGTATTTTATTCATTCATTTTAATTTGCATTAAATGAAAAATACAAATTGATTTTGGTTTATCTTTTGAGTTAATTTTTGTGGTTGGTGAAAAACTTTGAAAAACTCAAAATGATTTTATTTTTGTGTGTATTTTGGTTTTACACACATTTTGTGGCATATGTTTGTGTTTTGAATCCTCATTTCGCTTCCATGTGACTAGAACTTTTTGTTTGAATTTTAATCCTTAAAATGTTCTTTATCATGCTTACATGGAGTAGTTTAAGTTAAATTTGCTTAATGGATTCGCTTTTATATGCCTCAATTCACACATACACGTGCTCTCTTGAAATTTTAACTTCATATGTATATTTGAGCTTTTTTTTTTTCATGAAATTAGAACATTTTATTAATAACCTTAGGAGAAATAGCCTCTCCTAGTGGCCCTTACATGCGCTAATGAAAATTTAAAGAAACTATTTTGACCTTCGAGTGCAGGCTTTTTTTATCGCACTCATCTCTTCACGACTTAATCCATTACATTTATGCGAATCGTTCACAGTCGAAGTTTTAGAGAAGGATTGCAAAGATCCCCCCGTCTTATGTTGGGATTTCTTTGGAATATCAACAAAGAGGTCGAGACCCCGACAATCATGTACCTGAACTCCAATCGTCTTCATCAAAGTGACGTCACTGGGAATAAGAAATCCATTTTTCTCAACTAAGTTATTTAAATCTTGAACGTTCCCAAGAATCTCAAAAGAGTTACTAGTTGGAGTTATTTGAGATTGATTTTTCTTTCTCCCAACTAAATTAGGAGACATTTCAAAATAAAACTTGGGATTTTCCACAGATAAATTAATTTCATTGCCTTCCAAAATTGGAATTCCCTCTAGTGGAGGCATATCTCCATATGAATTTTCCGAAACATCCTCCGAGGCATAATTATCTTCATCCAAAATATTTCCGCAAACAGTTTTATGCATAATAATAGACGATTGTTGTTCCTTTTGAACCGGAAAATTATTTTGACCTTTTCTATTTTTTGAATTGTAAGATAATGATAAATCATTTATCACGTGTTGCCCCACAACAAACATAGTTGACTGTGAGTTTTCTTCTCCCATATTTTCGGAGATAGCTCCGCTTGGTTTGGGCAGTTCCTGAGATCTCGTATTGCTCAATTTACCGGAGCTTTCACCTACGGCAACCGACTGAATGGTAATTCCATTTTTAGCCAGAAATCGAATACGACCCGGAGGTAAAGTATCTTTGCTGTATCCTGGTAAACCTGTAGACGAGATAGGTTGGACAATATTTGGAGTAGCAGGTATAACTCTGCTATTTGATCTGATTTCAGCCGATATTTGTTCCCTGTGCAAGGGTCCTACTCCATCTGATTTTTCAGAACTGAAACCATGCACAGCTAAAAGATCTCCTTCAATCGTGTTGTTGCCTACTATTTGCATAACATCCATGTTTGGAGTTTGAACAAAAGACTTATTGGTTGCAGGTATTTTGTTTGAAGCTTTTGGAGCTTTTGAGGTTAGAACAACTGCCTCTTTATGAAGGTTTCTACACGAACTCATTGCGTGTCCAACTGTTTTACAAAAATTACAAAACATGGGAAGAGATTCGTAACAAACCTTAACAAAAAATGAGCCATCCTCTTTTTCCACCAGAACACACTCAGGGGGTGGAGATGAAAGATCCACCTCAACTAAGACTCGTGCAAAACTGCCAAAAGTCCAATCAATAGTGGCTTTGTCAATACGTAAAGGAAGACCTACTCCCCGGGCAATTTGGAGGAGAAGACGAGGGTCCCAGTAATCTTGACATAGGCCCAAAAAACGAACCCAAACATTAACAGTTGAAATAACATGCTTTTCTGGGTTAAAATCTGGTACCCATTGAAATAACTTAAAAGTTCCAGTAGTTAGTTTAAAACTACGAAGAAACATGGCCTTACTCATATCAGTTGGGCATGAGAAACGGAGGTTGAAGTAACCTTTTCCAATGGGCGTAAGAACCCATGCTTTCGTGGTCTTCCAAATAGTTGTGAGCTCAACCTTAAGGTCCATAAGTTTCCAAGCTTTGTGAGGTGTTCTCCTACCAATCTAGTCATCAATATATTATATGACCTAGGAGGACTAGTGCATGTTAAAATCCATTGCACGTGAGATTTGTGTGAGATATAAAAGATTAGATATAAAAATGTGCACGGGGAAGGGCTCAGAAGGTAAATATCTTCCTTTATGAGAAAGCCACCGTTTGGAATCGACCTAAAAGAAATACGTGGTCCAAAGGCCTAAAAATAAAATAGGGCATTAAAAAGAAAAATAATTGCCAAGGCCTGGTTTTTATTAATATGTTCATTCCAAAATATATATGCTTATTGAGGGAGATTGGATGGTATATCAACGGTTTGTACAATGTCTGTTTATCCTAGTTGTACTTTCAATGTCATGACTCTATTGATTTGTAGAATCATCAAAACTCTAGGCTTGTATGCATTGTGTATGTTTGTTCATTGAGTTCAATATATATTGTCACATGAGGTTATATTCAAATGTGATGAAGTTTGTAATCAATTGAGAACTCCGTGAACATATTTTAAGTGATTGGGTCAAAATTTAATTGTTGCTAGTTCACACCCCTTCACTTCCGTTTTCGTGTGACACATTTATGCTATAAGAGCGTGGAAAAACTAATGTTATTTATTTTTGTGTCATTTTGGTGTTTATATCTATATGTGTGTACTTATGCTTAGTTTGAATCTATTGTGTCTACATATATATGATATTTTGTTACTTTTGAGTCTTTGCCATGATTCGCTAGTTCATTTATGCTTTTAATTCATTTTTGGTATCTATCTTATTGCGAATTTTGTTTCGATATCACATGCTTAGATTACTACAATCAATTGATATCTTTTGTTATTGCATCATAGTTGATATTTATATCCTTATGTGGATTAGTTGGATTTGAGTTGCCCACGTGCTTTAATGTTCTCATCTCTTTTTTGCTCTATTGCATGTTTAACTTGTTATCCCATTCTATTTATCCCTTGTTTAGTTTAGGGGGTGTATATGCTTTAATTTGGGGAGATAAGTTAATTTTTTATTCTTTAGCTTTTGTCTATTCCTAAACAGAAAGGGGGAGAATGATTGGGGGGGGGGGGGGGGGGGAAATGGGCATCTATTCCTATTGTAATCGTATCTTAGTTTGGGAGATTTATCTTAGGGGGAGACGACATTCTAAGTAGGTCATTTATTTGATAAAGGGGGAGAATTAATTAGGGGGAGTCTTTATTTAAATTGCATTTAATAATTTAATATTCCCTATGCGTGTAATGTGTTGCTTAAGTGTGCAAGTATTATAAAGCGGCATCTATTTAAAGTGGAAAAGCGTGTAATTCTAAAGTGGTATTCGAGTCAAGCATTGTACTCTTTATTTTTGGTGGGGTGTTTTTGAGTCTAGTAAGCTTGACGTCCCTTTAGGATTTTGTTTTGGTTTTGTCCTGGAATAGTCAAAGGGGGAGATTTGTAAGGACACAAATTTTCAATTGAGTCTTAATGTAGTGTTGGCTCAATTCCGCACAAAAACATTTGTGTCATAGGATAGTATTGAGTGAGTATCCTCTAAGCCTATGACATGCAAGAGTTGAAGATGTAGCGGCCAAGTATTATAAAGCTTCATCATTGCCGTGTTTCAAGTGCCATGTTTTCTACGTCATCAACATCATATTCCATAGTCTCCAAAAGGTATGAATGTATATATATATATATATATATATATATATATATAAAGGGAGACTTGGAATATATTTATAAAGGGTGTACTTTTATTTTAATCTGAGGTTTATTTTCAGAAGGTTTCTTTAAAACTTTAAAATAAAGTTTCTGGGCAAAAAATAAAATTTTGAGCTTTCGGGAAGTTCGTTTGATATTGTCGTTCGAACGAGGTTTGCCAATGACTTGCCGTTGGAGCTTCGTTAGATAGTTCGTTCGAACGAAATGTAGTTCGTTCGAACGAAATGTCGTTCGAACAAAAATGTCATCCGAATGAGATTTCGGCGGGAACAGTTTTTGCGCATTTTCCCTTTACTTTGTCCCCACAAACTTTTGACAGTTTAAATCAACTTCGGGACCAAATTTTTTCAGTGAACTTTTTCCATCTTCTAGAGAGTTTTTGAGAGCTTAATCATTTCATAAAAAGTTCCCTTGGTGTTTTTTTTTCAAATTGAATTATTCAAAGAACAAAACCAAGTTTACACCCAATTGTTTGTTTTAATCCAAGTTTCTATATATATATATCTATATATATATATATATATATATATATACATCTTGCTTGCAGAGTTTGTTTGGCACCGGTTTTATCTCTACTATAGAAGAGTGTTTGGGTTTACATCTACATCCCACAAAGAAGAAGTCTTGTTTGTTACTTCGACATTCTCATACCGTGAAAGGTACCGTGTGTGGTTGATGGGTTCCTAAAAGTCCGATCAGTGGATTCCGAGACCGCGGTGGAGCTCCGTGGTTATTCGCTAGGCAGAGGTGTATACAAGAAGGAGCGTCAGGGATTGGATGGAGTCAAGTCGAGAGTTGTAAGTCTTACTGTCTTCTATTTGTAAAACCGTACTTAGTGGATTTGAGGCTAGGGCCGTCCGAGGTTTTATTCCGTTGTGGATTTTTCCTCGTACATCGCGGCGTAGTGGTTTATTTGTTTATTTTTTCTTTTGCAAAATTCACCTTAGATGCATGCTTAGGTAAAAAGGTAAAATTTGGTTTAAATCACTACTTACTTAATTTGGTGCAAAATAAAATTTGGGTAATTGTTAATTTATTTCAAGTCATTAATTTATTGGATAAAATTTGGTATGGCCTAATTTGCAAAAATGGATTAATTATTTTGTTAGGCAAATTTCTAGGACTTGTCTTAAATTGGTTTGAGTGAATATTTTTTTGTTTAATTTAATTTCACTTTGTTTCTGTGTTTAATTTTATTTGAAAGATATTAAAATTTGTTGTGTACTTGTGTATTTGAACTATCTCGCTTCAGCATCTTTGTAAAAGGAAATTGAATTACTTTCTGGTAAAATTTAAAATTGAGGGTCTCGTGTTACAACACAGTACAAAAATCACATAACATGAAAATTTCAATTGTCATCTAAATTATGCAATTTATTATTACCATATCACCTAAGTAATAATTATTTTCATTTATTAATTATTTGTTGCTATTAATAAATTATATATAAATGCCCCAAATTAGTGCATTTAATTCACTCATAACATCATTTAGTGAACTTTAAATAAAAATGTCAAAGGACTTTTCATTTAGTGAACCTAATTCTTTCCAATACAAACAAGTATATGACTTTCATTGTTTCCTACCTACTACCTAATGACACGGTGTTTTACTTCACATTTTAGATGACTAAAACCCAAGTATGTGTCCATTTCGTTGGTTATTTACTAAGTCATAAAAACTGGCCCCTCCGCTGATTTTATCACAATAGTTCTTGAGTTAAAAAATAGAATAACAATACCTACCGAGAAAGACAAGAAATTAAAGGGTTCATTTTTATGTTTCCAATTAAATAAAACATATTTAATAAAAAAAATATTTGTATTTTTAATAAAAAAAAAAACATTTTCACTGTTTTAAAAAAAAAACTTCCAAACTTTAAAAAAAAAAAATGTTTATAAAAAGTAAATACATTTACTCTAAAAAAGACTCATATTTTTAATTTAACCCATTCAATCCCTCATATACCCATTCAACCAATATTTTCTTGTTTTTAAAGGTCCGCGCCAGTAGTACCCCCACTCCCAAAGTCTTTTTTTATAATTATTTTTAACTTTTTGTAACTGTTGACAAAAAACATTTTAACGGTTTTAAAAAAATTCTTGAATTTAAAAAAAAATGTTTATAAAAAGTAAATACACATATTGTTAAAAAGACACGTATTTTTAATTTAGCACATTTAATCCCTAAAACACTCATTTAGCGAATATTCTCTTATTTTTAAAGGTCCGTGCTAGCGGTAACCTCCCCTCCCCTTTTTTTAGAGTATTTTTTTTAAACTGTTGAGCAGTTTTTTAAAACAGTTAAAATATTTTTGTTTTTGTTTTTTAAAACAGTTATTAAAAGTAAAAAAAAAAATTAAAATTTCTTTTTAAAAATGTTTTTTTTTAAGTAGATTTTTTTATTAGAAATACAGATTCTTATTTTTTGCTAAATAATTTTTTTAATATAAAAACAAAAATGAACCCTTTTAACTTTTTGTCCTCTTGTGTGGGTATGAATTTTGAGTTTATATGTGTGTACGTCTAGTATTACTCTAAAAAATATGTATTGTATCCAATATACTTACTTCTTAACTCGACCCATAAAAATGGAATTCACATTAGCAAGTGTCCTCCTAACGCCATTACACAATTAGATGAACGCGGACACGACATGAACCACCAAAAAGATATATTCCAAATGGATGGGTGGGTTGGTTTTGAGTTTGGTCAATAATTGGACAAGGTATAATTGGTAGGATATAAATCCGTTCAATTTTGTAATTGGAATATGTTGTGTTAGGGTTATGTTTGGTTCGGGTTGGGCTCTGGTCAAGTCGTTTAACCCAAACATGTAAAATTAAATAATTACTTTATTTCTTAATTGAAAACATATTTTTCTCCCCCAAATATCTTATATCTAAATTTAATTTTACTTTATCGGCATAAAAGTTAATCAGTATAAAGTTATCTCATAATTATCTCATTAAATTATATGGCATCTACATCAGGCGGATATGTTTGGTTTTCATCTTGATTCGAATGAATTTAAAAGATACAACAATACTCACACGACACATCACGACATGACACTACACATTACCCTTTTTTGTAATTGAATGTTATTTGACCAATTGATGTGCATGTCATTTTTTTTTGTAAATTCATTATTTCTTTTAGTTTTTGGACAAATTATGGCATATCCAAGAAGCACTGCGATACAAACTAATATATGACTGAATATTTGTACCTATTATTAAAGAACACAGATTGTTACTTCCAATATTACTTGACAAGACCTATCTTTGTCTCTTTCGTTTATTGGAATTACATAGTTATATATAATAGGCGATTTGTAAATTTAGGACATATTGTAATATATATTATGAAAATAGGACAACAAGCATTTTCTTTCCATTTTTAGTCCATATTTTTTAATAAAGCCGCTGACGCGGACCCATATCCATAAAATGTCAACCAATTACAGCATGCCACGTCAGCCGATAATTTAAAAATAGGGACTAAAAATGAAAACAAAATATTTATTTTCCTATATTCATAACCAATATTATTTTAACTCTTTATTTCGTTTTCAAAAATTGTTCGTGCATGTTTTTAACATTTAAATGTATGACTTCTAACTGGAATTCATTTTTTTTATCTTCATATTAAAACTTTTTTCACCAATTAATCAATCATATACTATACACATTATTTTGTGTATTATCCTTTTTATTTTGTGTACCCTACGCTAAAATGGTGTTGAGGAGTTATTTTTTTGAGAGACCATAGATTTTGATGTACAATTTTTCATTTGTCACCGTCCTTATGTCACCGAACCACCAATTGATGGTTCGAATGAATTTAAAAGATACAACAATACTCACACGACACAACACAACACGTCATGAAACTACACATTACCTTTTTTTTTAATTCGAATGTTACTTAATCAATTGATGTATATAATACTTTTTTTCGTAAATTCTTTATTTCTTTTAGTTTTTGAAGAAAATATGGTATATCCAAGAACCAGTGCGATACAAACTAATATATGACTGAATATTTGTATGAACTACTAAATAACACGGATTGTTACTTCCAATTTTACTTGACAAGACCTATCTTTGTTTGTTTGGTTTATTGGAATTAAATAGTTATATATAATATTGCAGCATTCTGTAAGATGGGTTTGTTCCGTAGGGCAAATAACTGTCACTTTTTGCTGATTTTGTCCAAGTTGGTTTTGAGTTGCCAATGAACTATTTAAATGTATGGTCCACAATACTTGTAACTAGAATTCATTTTTTTATCTTCATATTAAAACTTTTTTCACCAATTAATCAATCATATAATATACATATTATTTTATGTATCACCGAACCACCAATATATCGTTAGATTAATTAAATTTAACTACTTCTTTGCATATGTGGGAAATTGTACTGCTGTGACCAATTATGTATCCAGTTGTTCAATTAACAATTGAGCGATTGGTTAGAGTTGAAAGGTTCCAAATACTCTATAAAACAAATGCTTAAAAAATTGACAGGATACACTATATAAAGGAATAGCCTTTCCTTAGTAGAGGCATTCAGATATAGTAGTATTGTAGTTTAGCAAAAGCCTTCAACTAGCTAAACAAATTTAAGACTTAGAGACAGCTCTTTAAGTTGCCGGAAATGGCAAATTTTAAGCACCGTATGTTGTTTGTGTTGACAATTTGTGTGACAGCTATCAATGTAGCGGCGGACCACTGGCCTTACATTTATGCTTCACCTCCACCACCACCTTATGTCTATAAATCACCACCACCACCATCGCCATCACCACCACCACCATACATTTATAATTCACCCCCACCACCCCCTCCTTACGTTTACAATTCACCACCACCACCATCTCCGTCCCGACAGCCTCCATACATTTACAAATCCCCACCTCCACCATCTCCGTCACCACCACCACCATATGTTTACAAATCCCCACCACCACCTTCCCCATCACCTCCTCCTCCTTACATCTATAAATCCCCACCACCACCTTCTCCATCACCTCCACCTCCTTACGTGTACAAATCTCCACCACCACCATCTCCTTCTCCACCCCCTCCTTACCTGCATAAATATCCAACACCACCATCTCCATCACCCCCTCCTCCTTATGTCTACAAGTCACCACCACCGCCGTCTCCTTCACCACCACCACCCTATTATTATAAGTCTCCACCTCCTCCATCTCCTTCCCCTCCTCCACCTTACATTTACAAATCACCACCACCTCCGTCTCCTTCACCGCCACCCCCATATGTCTACCAGTCCCCACCACCATCTCCGTCACCACCTCCTGCATATCACTACAAATCTCCACCACCACCTTCTCATTCACCACCTCCACCATACTACTACACATCCCCCCCTCCTCCAATGGGTTACTAAGTTGACCATTTTACTTCTACCTTATTTTTCCGTTTCTCCTTACCACCAAATTGAGACTTGCTTTATTTGGAGCTCATAAACTGGACATCTTGCATGGTCATGCATTGAGGATTATTTTGGCCCAAACGTGTTAGTAGCGGGAAAATAAAAAACGTGACATGATTGTTAAGCATGGACTGATGTTTTTTCGTTTACCTGAAAATATATAATGTAATAACCACATTAATTATTATTGTTTTAAACGTATCGTTGTATGATATGTCAAGTCATAAAATAAAATTGAGTTCATGCCAACATATGCTCTTTTATTGATGATATTCTTTGGAGGTTCAAAATTTAATCTGACCAAATTAGACACAAGTGAAATTGTGCGATCAGAACACGTGGAAAAGATCTGATGGAATATTATTTGTTAACAAAATGAGAATCAGTTCAATAAAACAAGAATTGTGTCTAATTTTGAGAATTATTTTCACGTGTTTATTTGAATTCAAATTTCTGGACCCTCCTCAAAAGAAATAACATGGTCATTGTGGCTATTGATTGCCGGCGACATTTAAATAGTTGTTCTTGTCAAATATTATATTTTACCGGACATATGGTTTTTAAGGTGGAATTCTAAGGTGAAGAAAATATGTCTATTCAGTACTTGAATATAAATTAATATGTTGGATTTGTTTTTAATCATTCACACCTAATTACCCTATTTTTTTTTTATCAAAAGTCGCTATATAAAATGATAAAATCGAAATGTGAAAAATGGCATTATGTGGAAGATAATGACTTTAGTCGGGACAAATTTGAACCTAATGTGGATCACTTGTTACCACATCGATCACTTTTTAGTGTCTTTTCCATTTGAGGATGTCAAAAAAGTTCCAATCACGCGGTAGCTATTGCAGATGTATCACCACAGTGACTTTTAAAATTAAACTCACAATTCGGAGCTAAAATCAATATCTGAGATTATTTTTAAGACGATGGTGTTTATTTCTAAATTCCCTATTATTTAATTGGTCAAAGACTTATTTATTAGTAAGATATGAGAAGTCAACTAATATAAATGACTCGTAAAAATGGCAACGTATTTCATATTTCAAGAAAGATTTCAATAATATTCAAAAGAATTATATTTCAATAAATAAGTTTGCAAAATATAAGGGAATTGTGGTTCCGAATCATTTGTACGTAATGGAGATTATTTCATATTTTAATGAAATAAAACTTTGCTTTAATATATTAGTTTGTTGATGATTTGAGTTGATAAAAATAAGCCACCATTTTATGGAAAACTGATTGTGTAATATTAAAAAGAAAATGAGTGTTTGAATCTACCAACCATTTAGTATTCATAATTATACTTTTCTCATCAATTTTTTCCAGCTTCCGACTTTGCTCGTCATTTTTATAGTCCTTCCATGATGAGTAAGGTATGTGAATAACCATTAATATAATACTACTCTCGCAATAGACGATAAATGTGATTGAATAAACCATAAACCAACATCAACTCTACAATCCTAAACAACAAATTTCCACATGTAGCAAAATAGCCTAAATTCCCAAATACAGCTACAACAAAATTGACCGGGGAAAATTACAGAACGCGTTGAGAGACGTTATTCATGTGAAGCATTGAAGATGAGTAATAAAACTATTTTTCAATAAAGGTAACCATAGAAAATCTTTAAGATTTCCTTTTCACATGTCTTCTAGTGTTGGGTGATTTTTCCGGTCATCGCTATGGCTTTTGGAATAAGGGGAAAAAAGATTTGTCTATTTGAAATCTTTTAACGTATTGATATTTTTTGTATTGCCCACACGATTATTTAAGTATTTATTGTTATTATTGTGGACGTTTTGCAAGGATATATCCAATAATTACATGTGTCTTATTTTTGTTAGTTAAGAGGTTTATTTAATACATGTCCTTTTGATAATGCAGAAACATAAATCTTGGTTTAGAATTCGGTCATCTCTACCCTATAACAGCCCACACCCTTGCCCATCTTTGGTTCTTGGAGAAAATTTCAGTAGGAAAAAGTTTGAGCACATTAAGCGTGAGAAATTGTTAAAGGGGTAAAGAGAGAGTAACACCAAGTTTTTGTTATGGTCGTTCAATGAGTACAACACAAACACTACAATGGTTTATGGCACGTTTTTGCTTATTGTTTGTTATTATGTTATGTGAGAAACAAAATTCTTCAGGATTGGTTGTTGTGGAATTGATAAGCCCATTAAGATTTACATGTAGTATGAAAGTTAGGTTACGAATCATATAAACCCATGACCCATTCCTTGCCATTTGAAGCTCCGTCACTACATTCCCTAAAATAACCCCGAACTTCAAATGTACGTTGAAAAAAGACACTTTGCAAAAGGATATGAATAGAATAACACTCAACATACATTCCCGGTCTTTTAGGCATCCACTAAAAGTTAACATTTTTACATCACAAAACTACGCCGTTTAATTTTCGTAGAACCGTGCTTAGCAAACGCCTGAGAATGTTAAATGAATTTAAATCATTAACTTCCAGAAGCCACACCTTGGGAATAGTCATTCTTATCATCGAATTATGTTTCCAAGAAACAAACTTCTGAATTGTTCCAATGGTGATCTCTCTCTTTTAACTTCCTTTTCTGTCATTATAATGCTACGCGTTTGAAAACATATCCCAACACATTTCTCAAAATACATTACGTATTTGTATATCACATGGGATCCACCCCAATGTACAACCATTTAATGTACTTTGGGAATCCTTTAGGAGATTTCTTCGACACTCATATCATTATTCTTGGAATTAGTTTGCAAAAATTGGTTAATTTTTCCAGAGGATGAACAGCAGGAGAACGAACAAAAATTATTCTTTAGAGATGAGACCCGAAAGCCAACGCTCATCGCCGCCAAAACATCATAGGTAGTGAAGTGATTGTCGGCCCCATCAGAGAAGCGACTGAGTGAATATGAGATCGTCCAGAAGAAAATCACAAAAGAGGATTGGGTTTGGTATTTGATCAATCACGCTCCCTATGAATAATTTTTAAAATTCCTTAATATTGGTTTTCTTTTCCAGTTCCGTAAGAGAGAATAAATTGATTTCCATATTTTCTAGGAAGTTTAAGGTATTCCGTGTAATTTTTATGCCATATGACCGAAATTGTAGGCCATGTAATTTGTTTGTGTCGCTTATTATATTTAATTAAACGGTGTAATTAATTAAGTTGGTCGATATGTGGTTACCTATGAAATGAATATGTATGTGTTTTATGTTACATTATGGGGTATTAGGGTGAGTTATGAGGTACTGCCATTTGTAGTGGGCTCTATAATGATATGGAGGATCGATTATCTTTTTTTTTTGTAATTTGGACACGAGGGATATGTATGCTCTTAGGCTAATTTTTGGACTACTATGGTTAGTATTCTGAGTCCCAAAAATAGGCCTAATGGGGACCTACAAATTTAAGGACTAATTTTGAGTGTGAGATCTCATTAATCACATAATTCACATTAGGGAAATAAACCATAAAAGCCTTAAACATTGGGAGAACTCGGGGAGATTTTGGGAGCAGAAGAAATAAGGATCGCACGTGGAGATCCATTGTTCATACGTTCATATAATAAATCTCTTTCTATATCACATTTATAATTTGTAATTTGCTTATAATCCAAGTTATGGGTTAATTATGTGATTTATAACACATGTTTAGGATTTGAATATAATATCTTAATCCTATTTATCATTGGATTAATTGGGATAAGTGTAATTATATCTAATTTAGGAATACTTAGGATTTTTTATGCAAAGCCTTAAATCGGATCATTTTGGTATATGATTCTATGACTAGATCTTAAGGTTTAGGATTTAACTTCATAAAATCAATTGAATCTCGATTTTAGTTTGATGGTTGGATCTGAATTCCATGATGTATTTAGACTTCATTCGATGCGAAAAAGAAACTAGGGCTAAATATTTGAACTTTTCAAAATTAAACCTTATTTTATGTTTTAGATATTAAATAGTAATAAAAAATTGTTTAGAATTGGGGTGTTGGATTAGATATTAATGTTAATTTTTGGGGCTTTTAATTAGAATTTGCATTTTTTTGGATGAAAGATATGCACAACTCCAATCTCCTTCGAACGAGATTGTTGTCAAACGGACTGCTACAATTTGGTCACTAACGATGATTTTTGGGTTTTAGTTGCATAATTAATTCATGAAAAATTCTTATAAACTTAATTTTAATTGTAATATGAGATTTAAACTGGATTATTACGAGAAGAAATTTAAATTAGTTTTTGAGTAGAATAAATATATCTTTTGGGGGCTTCTTTAAGGGTTTTGACCAATATCTACAACAGTTTTTACATTTAACTGCGAATTTTTTGTAGCCAAACGTGCATATTTCGTTGCTGATAGGTTTTAGCAACGAAAATAATTTCATAGCGAGTTCATGGCCAAAGGCCCATTACTGAATGTATATGGCCACGAAAGTAATTTTCGTTGCCAATTGTTCAGGTTATTTGCCACGAAATTTTTTTCGGGAAAAATTATAATATTTAGACTACAATCTATTTTGTAGCTAATTGTTCAACTTTTCGTTGCTAAATGTCTTCATCTCGTTGCCAATTCTATCTATAACTATGTGACAACCCGCTCAAAATAATAACGGGTAGCCAGCCCAATACTACATTAAATCAGGTATCCCAGATGACACAGTCTCAACATCCACTGACAATACTAATAATATAAGGCTAACTACCCAAAACTATTAAGAGCGAATCGTCAAAAATTTAAAACTTTTATTTAACAACAACAACAAAACCAATAATGCAAACACAGCCAACTATACACATCTAACTATTTTGAGTGATAAGTGCAAACTCCATTAATATACAAGAGTGCAATACAAAGTACAAATAAAATACCCGAATATGCTGTCGGGTAACATACAATACAAATCGGAGAAATAAAATATAAAAGTGTTAATCTACAACACCTTGAATACTAACTCCATACACAACCGAATCCTAATCTAGATATACAAAGATAGGAATCGACTAAAGCAAAATGCCACGACAGTTCGCTATTGCCACAGCTCCACGAATCCTGAATGGATGAACATCAAAGGAGTCCTTGCGGAGGAACACCTCAAGTAGTACAATATATACATAGAGGAGAAAATATAAACGGGTCAGAGCCCGAGTTGAAAAACATTTTATAACAAGTCTATTAAAATGCATAATAATTATAAATGCATTATTACATGATTTAATGGAATCGAACTCTCCATAAAATTCGACTCTCCTCTCAACTAAAGCACGCACTAAATGTATGCACGTGATCTCCAAATGGATGCCCAATTCTATTTAGGTAAGAGGATTCTAACTTAAACCCAAATGAAGTATTTAAGTGAAACCATCTAACCTATCTCCCAATCTACATTTATTTCTATATCTATAAATTATGTACATTAACTTTAAATGTATAGTTATCTTTATTTTCGTTCATTTATTGAACATATGAAGTTGTACAATCATCCTCATAACCACATCATCACAATACATCAACATTCTCAATTACTACAATTTTATATTCTAGTGATGACCTTATATGGCACGTAAATAATATATATAATTATATATGAGTTATTAGCATCAAGAGTTAAGGACTAAACTCCTCCCGATTCTCAACATGGCACTGCGTTTCGTGCGTGGGACGGCTCGCCGAAGCGAAATCCAAACAAGGAACCCCCCTGTTATACTACTCCTGACCGTATCGATCCTCGAGGCTCATTATGCCCTCAATGCGTGATGCATGTAACCCATTTTATTATCCAGTTTTAATTAATTAATATTCCCAATTCTAAATAGTACACGACATTTCATGCGTGGGACGTCTCGCCGAAGCGAAATCCAAACAAGGAACCCCCCCCCCCCCCCGTTACACTACTCCTAGCACTGTCGATTGTCGGAGTTTGGTTGGAGATTTTATAACGGATTTGCACGTCCTTGAAAATCTTGAAAAAGCGCTAAATAGTTTTGGACGTTATTGGTGTGGAAATCATTTGACTTTGATTTGTTGATTTGCATAAGACGATGTCATCTAAATTCAACAAATTTTTACACCTAAGGATACCTTTGATGTTCATTCGTTAGGAGTACACGTATGCATCGTGCACATATGATTGATTGAGTTGATTTACCTGTCGAATGTGTTCACACCCATTCATTCCGTTTCCATGACTTGGTTGTTTGAGTCTAAATCCATGGTGTGATTTTTGTATCATATTTTTTTTCAAATGGTATCTATTTTTTTTGTACGAAAAATTGAAAAAATCAAAAATAGTTTGTGAATATTTTTTTAGTATCTCTTTGCAAGAACGCGTTTTCCATCTGATTGATGCTTTATTTTGAATACCGTGACACCCCAATTTTGCTTGATTAATTCATTCTTTTTATTTGTCTATTTGGGGACATCATAAAAAGGGGGAGAAAGAATTATCTTATTTTGGGGGAGTTTGAATTTTGGGGGAGTTTTTGAGATTTAACTTATGCTTTTCGTATAAATTAGTATCTATGTTTATCTCATTTCAAACTCGATATGTCACTTGGTATTTTTTTCTTTATCTCATGTGTGTAGGTACTACATTGATGATCACTGAATTGCACACCCTGATGAGAAAAGATTTGAGATTTTGAAGATTGAAGATTTGAAGTTTTAAAGATTTGAAGAACAAACGATGAAGACTTATTCATTTGTAACTTTCCTGTTTTGGGTTCATGGAATGGTAGATTTGTATAGGCAATTTTGTTATTTGATAATTCGGATTTTTTATGTATGTACCGGCATAGACATAGGGGGAGATTTGTAAGGACATTTTTCTCATGTCCAACATGTTACATTTATGTATGTCGTACGCCGCTACATTTGGCACGTCACCTTACGATCTCACATGACGGCCTCTATCCGAATTCCGGGAATCAAGCATTCAACATCTCCATTAATGTGTCCCACATCTGCCTCAACGACTTCACGTTCCATGATTTTAGGGACTTAATGCAAGTGGTACGCAAGAGAAGTCAAAACAGTGAAAAAAGGCACGATAGGAGAGTTAAAGGGCATTTTCATAATTTCACATCCATAGTTCGGAGGTACGGTCAACTGGAAAGTTGAAGAGCTCTTCGTAACGAAGATACTGGAAGAAACGGAACCTCAATCCGAGCTACGGTGAAGGAGTTATGACCTTTTGAAGATGGAGAAAATTCCTTAAAGAATGCTGTTTTTTTTTTAATCCCCAAACCAGAGAGGTACCCCAAACCGCATGGGGTACACGCACAGAAATAGTCCCAGTTTTTTAAAACTCTTTTGGTTTCCTTATAAAAGCCAACTTCGGGGGAGCTGTTTTGCAAGACTTTGATAGACGAATTTGAGAGTCCTAATACCTCAAGTCTTCATATTTTTTGAGTCCCAAGACTCATGTTTTGATTCACACATCCTTGCCAAATATTTGTGAATCCTTTTGCAACCCAAGAACACAACTTTGGTATGTTCAACCTTTGTGGAGAAGCCGTCTTTCTTCTTCATTGCTGCCCTCCTGGAAGGGAAAAATTCCAGCTGACAAACTTGTGGAGAAGTCGTTTCTCTTATTCATTGCATCCCTCCTGTAAAGGGATATTTCCAGCCGCCGACAACAGATTCCGACACCTGAGGGTAATTCTTAGTCACTTGTATTTTTATTGTAATCCGAAATTGTATTGTTACAATATTATAATGAAAATACAAGCATGTGTTTGATTTTTCCTGAAAGTGTTTGTTTTATCCCGCATGCTTTATTTTATTAGATAAATCATCTAGATGCATGATTTAGGGTTTAACTAAAATTTGGGATTAATTAAAATTGGTTTTTATTTGAGAAGCCGCAATATTTCCGTTGTAGCTACTCTCTCAGGAAGTATGTTAATGGAGGTTGTGGACTTTGGTGAGAGGAGAGAGAAAGTGTTTGAGGTTGAAGATGACTTGGGTGATGATTGTGTGTAGTAGGGTGGGTGTATGGGAAAAAAGGTGCGGGTGAAAGAGTTGTTAGGGTGTGTTTGTGAGTGTAGGTTTTTGGGATGTGAGTGTGTTTAAATGTGACCCTTAAAATAATACTAACTAACTAAAATAAAAATTAGTAAAATAAATAAAAACCTAAAAAAAATAAAATCCAATTCTAAAATATAACAAAGACTCAAATAAAAATTGAAACTAAAAAGAAATAAAAATAGAAATCTATTAAACTAAAAACCAAAAACTAAAAAAAAAAGAAAAATTTAATAAAACTAATAAATAAATGTAATCCTAAAAATTCTAATCCTAATAATATAAAAACTAATCAAAATCAAAGTAAAATAAAATTATACTAATAAAAATAAAATATAAAACTAGAAAATAAAATCTAGAAAATAATAAATAAATCTAAAATAAAACCTAAAAATAAAACGACTCAAACTAAAAATCTAAAAAAATATAAAAGGGCACAACCTAAACATACACGGGGTTAGGGGTAGGTTTAGGCTCGGTTTAGAATAAGCTAGGATACGAGACAAGGGTATTTACCTCCATACAACGCGCATTTGCCTTGATATATAGCTTTTGACACCGTAAACGGACATTTGACTTACAAGATAAACATTTAAGAACATAAGACCTATATTCCCGAGAATTAGCACCTAAAGTACGTCTATTCAGGGTATAACATGTACAGTTTTGAGTGCTTATCAGTTTATAAATAAATTTATTGTTAAAAAAATCTATTATGTTTACATCTGTTAGGTGAAGCACTCGTACAAATCTATCGACATAAACAAGACACGCTCGCCGAAGGTAGTGGTCTTCATGTGATATATTATGATTATATAAAAGAGATGCTTTAGTCCAACTCTGGACATTTAAAATAAACAGACCCTATGTTACATTTATATATTGTATTATAAGATTGGGTACGTTGTACTTACAGGTGACATTGTGGGCGTTGGTATATGGGTTGAGTTCTCACTTTTATAGTTAGTTATATCCTTACCGCTTTTAATGATATATATCATACTTATTAGTCTAGAGATATAAACATTAAGTATGCTTTATACCTTGGGTTGGGACATGCTCGTAGATTTTAATTTCGGTGAGGGTTAAGGTATTCATTACATGTGAGAGCCAACGAGATGGATAGATTTCTTTCAAGTTGATTCTTAGCATAAGTTTCTATTTACTATTTTTTTTTTCAAAAACAAACGCATTTATTTATATACAAATAGGAGGAATAACCCCTCCTAGGTGTCTCTTACAATAGCTATGAAAAAATTAAAAAAAAATTATTGAAGACTTTCTAACCCAAAATAAGAAAAATAACTAGATACTAAAAAAAATTACGAGATCTTGATCGAGAGTTCCGAAGACCGTAGATAATATTTAGTAGAATGGACGAACCTGCATTGCCTTAGATTTTTACCCTCGATCATATGTCCTTCGAACGCCTAGTTGGGGGGCACCAAATGTTCCCGAATAACTACCCAGATTAGTCCAAAACTTATTCCAATGGTATAGCTATGCTCTGGGACCATTCCAAAGTACTAAAAATATATCTTTGGGCCTCCGTATCACTGTAGTTCTGATCAAAATAATAATACCTCCTATGGTATGGTAATACCTTACAACATAAAATAAAATGCATAACTCAATTATTTTACTAGTAACCGCACATAGTTAAGGCTCATATAATTAATTACATCGGTTAATTAATTATAACATTCAGTACAAAAATCACACATCATGAAAATTTTAATTGTCATCTAAATTATGCAATTTATTATCACCATATCACATAAGTAATAATTATTTTCATTAATTAATTTATTTGTTACAATTAAATTATATATAAATACCCAAAATTAGTGCATTGATTTCACTCATAACATCTTCAAGTCATATACCTTGTTTACCCATTGGACATTATTACACCAATGGATAAACACACATAACTTATGAAGCTTCAACGAAAAAGAAAATAAATGCAAAACACAAACTGAAAATAATAACAAACGATATTGTGTCGATATATATTTTTTGAAATTCACTTTACCTAACAATTCAACCACTTTTCATTGTGTTTTTTTTTATATTATTCGTTCATTCATTGGGATAATTAGTGTTTAGTCACTAGAAGAAAGTACATTTTGCACCTAATACGACTTATTTTTTATGTTCCTAAAAGATCCTAGTCTACTACTCCTGCACAAGCTCGTGCTTTTCTTAAAGATTCGGTTGGTCAAAAAATTATAAAAATTCAAGTTAAAAAATACAATATACATGTCACCAATTCCATTAAACTTTTAGGAAACATTGAACATGCAAAAAATGTCAGTCATGATTTGGTGATTAACGAAGCTCGAAATTAAAAACGTGCAACCAATAATGTCACTAAATCTCCACCTCAAATATAATTAAGTTCTTCTAACCCTTGTTCCAAATCTCGTAAATTTTTGTAGTCCAGAGTTAGCTTCAACATTTTAAAATTTTTAGTTTCTGGTTGTTTTCTCTCATTTTCTATCAAAAATTTTTGGCACTTGTATGAGCCCCCTATGAGAGGCTTTTTCTCTTATTGTTTATAAATAAATTTATTGTTAAAAAAATATATTATGTTTAAGTCTTTTAGGTGAAGGACTCGTTCAAATCTATCGACATAAACAAGACATGCTCGCTGAAGGTAGTGGCCTTCATGTGATATATTTTGATTATATAAAATAGACACTTTAGTCCAACTCTGGACGTTTAAAATAAATAGACCCTATGTTACATTTATATACTGTATTATAAGATTGGGTACGTTGTACTTATAGGTGACATTGTGGGCGTTGGTATTTGGGTTGAGTTCTCACTTTAATAATTATTTGTATCCCTACCACTTTTAAATTTATATTTCATACTTATTAGTCTTGATATATAAACATTAAGTATGCTTTATACCTTGGGTTGGGACATGCTCGTAGATTTTAATTTAGGTGAGGGTTGAGGTATTCATTACACGTGAGAGGTAACAAGATGGTTTGTTTTTGAAATTGAATTGCATGATTATCATTGCTGATATGGAAGATATTTCAAGAAAACTTTACGACGCTGGACTAATTTATATAAAATTAGTTTTTAGGATACATAGACTGGATCCGCATGACTGAGAAAATTCAGACTTGCAGCTCAACTTCCACTCTAGTTTTCTTTCAAGTTGATTCTTAGCATAGGTTGCTATTTACTAATTTTTTTTTCCAAAAAGAAACGCGTTTATTTATATTCAAATAGGAGGAATAACCCCTCCGAGGTGTGTCTTACAATAGCTACGAAAAATTTTAAAAAAAAATATTGAAGACTCTTTTACCCAAAATAAGAAAAATAACTAGATACTAAAAAAAATTACGAGATCTTGATCCAGAGTTCCGAAGGCCGTTGGTAATATTTAGTACAACGAACGAACCTCCACTGCCTTAGATTTTTACCCTCGTTCGTATGTCCTTCGAACGCCTAGTTGCGGGCCTCAAAGTGTGCCCAGATCACAACCCATATTGTACAAAACTTATTCCAATTGTATACCTACGCCCTTGGCCCATTCCAAACTAATAAACATATATCTTTGGGCCTCCGTATCACTCTAGTTCTGATCAAAATAAAAAATAATAATACCTCCTAACGTACGGTAATACTTTACAACATAAAATAAAATGCACAACTCAAATATTTTACTAGTAACCGCACATAGTTAATTCTCATAAAATTAATTACAGTGGTTAATTAATTATAACATTCAGTATGTAAGGACACAAATTTCCAATTGAGTCTTAATGTAGTGCTGGCTCAATTCCGGACAAAAAAATTTCTGTTATAGGATAGTATTGAGTGAGTATCCTCCAAGCCTACGACATACAAGAGTTGAAGACGTAGCGGCCAGGTCTTATAAAGCTTCATCATTGTCGTGTTTCAAGTGCCATGTTTTCTACGTCATCAACATCATATTCCATAGTATCCAAAAGGTATGAATGCATTTCTATATATATATAGGGAGACTTGGAAAATGTTTATAATGGGTGTACTTTTATTTTAATCAGAGGTTTATTTTCAGAAGGTTTCTTTAAAACTTCAAAATAAAGTTTCTGGGCAAAAAAAAGAATTTTGAGCTTCCTAGAAGTTCGTTCGATATTGTCGTTCGAACGAAGTTTGCCAATGACTTGCCACTGGAACTTCGTTAGATATTTCGTTCGAACGAAATGTCGTTCAAACGAAAATGTCGTTCGGACGAGATTTCGGCGAGAACAGTTTTTGGGCATTTTCCTACTACTTTGTCCCCACTAACTTTTGACAGTTTAAATCAACTTCGGGACCAGATTTTTTTAGTGAACTTTTTTCATCTTCTAGCGAGTTTTTGATAGCTTAATCCTTTCATAAAAAGTTCCCTCTGTGTTTGTTTTTCAAATTGAATTATTCAGAGAACAAAAT
The DNA here is from genome assembly GCA_949130495.1 of Sambucus nigra. Classification (NCBI taxonomy): domain Eukaryota; kingdom Viridiplantae; phylum Streptophyta; class Magnoliopsida; order Dipsacales; family Adoxaceae; genus Sambucus; species Sambucus nigra. Next base: position 459,724,036 of record OX422220.1, read on the forward strand.
GAAGTTTACACCCAATTGTGTTTTTTAATCCAAGTTTCTATATATATATATATATATATACATCTTGCTTGAAGAGTTTGTTTGGAACCGATTTTATCTCTATCGTAGAAGAGTGTTTGGGTTTTCTTCTACATCCCACAAAGAAGAAGTCTTGTTTGTTGATGCGGTATTCTCATACGGTGAAAGGCACCGCGTGTGGTTGATGGGTTCCTAAAAGTTCGATCGGTGGATTTCGAGACCGCGGTGGAGCTCCGTGGTTATTCTCTAGGCAGAGTTGTATACAAGAAGGAGCATCGAGGCTTGGACAGAGTCAAGTCGAGTGTTGTAAGTCTGACTGTCTTGTATTTGTAAAATCGTACTTAGTGGATTTGAGGCTAAGGTCGTCCGAGGTTTTTTTTCGTTGTGGATTTTTCCTCGTACATCGTGACGTAGTGGTTTATTTTTTTATTTTATCTTTTGCAAAATTCACCTTAGAAGCATGCTTAGGTAAAAAGATAAAATTTGGTTTAAATCACTACTTACTTAATTTGGTGCAAAATAAAATTTGGGTAAATGTTAATTTAATTCAAGTCATTAATTTTATTAGATAAAATTTGATTTGGCCTAATTTGCAAAAATGGATTAATTATTTGTTAGAAAAATTTCTAGGACTTTTCTTAAATTGGTTTAAGTGAATATTTTGTTGTTTAATTTAATTTGACTTTGTTTCTATGTCTAATTTTAATTGAAAGATATTAAAATTTGTTGTGTACTTGTGTATTTGAACTATCTCGCTTCCACATCTTTGTAAAAGGTAATTGAATTACTTTTTGGTAAAATTTAAAATTGAGGGCCTCGTGTTACAACAAATGGTATCAGAGGAGGGAGCGCTAAGTTATTGCGTTTAGTTCCTTTTTGGGCATTTTCGTTTAAAATGGAAAATATGCCTCTTTCAATATTTCCTACGTTTGATGGTTATCTCATGCTTGCACATGACTCTTCTCTTGCCATATCTTATGAGTAATTTCTTTCATGTCTCACATACTCTAGGTTTTGTGCATAATGATATATCTTTTGCAAGTTGTATATTTTGTTTATCATTTTTCTAGTCTATGCTTCATAATCAATCACATGCTAGAATTATGATTTTTGTTTATCTTTTGTATTTTATTCCTTCATTTTAATTTGCATTAAATGAAAAATACAAATTGATTTTTGTTTATCTTTTGAGTTAATTTTTGTGGTTGGTGAAAAACTTTGAAAAACTCAAAATGATTTTATTTTTGTGTGTATTTTGATTTTACACACATTTTGTGGCATATGTTTGGGTTTTGAATCCTCATTTCGCTTCCATGGGACTAGAACTTTTGGTTAGAATTTTAATCCTTAAAATGTTCTTTATCATGCTTACATGGAGTAGTTTAAGTTAAACTTTATTAATGGATTTGCTTTTATATGCCTCAATTCACACATGCACGAGCTCACTTGAAATTTTAACTTCATATGTATATTTGAGCTTTGTGAGGTGTTCTCCTACCAATCTAGTCATTTATATATTATATGACCTAGGAGGACTAGTGCATATTAAAATCCGTTGCACATGAGATTTGTGTGAGATATAAAAGATTAGACACAAAAATGTGCACGGGGAAGGGCTCCGAAGGGAAATATCATCCTTTGCGAGTAAACCACCGTTTGGAATGGACCTAAAAGAAATACGTGGTCCAAAAGCCTAAACATAAAATAGGGCATTAAAAAGAAAAATAATTGCCAAGGCCTGGTTTTTATTGATATGTGCATTCCAAAATATATATGCTTATTGAGGGAGATTGGATGGTATATCAACGGTTTGCACAATGTCCGTCTATCCTAGTTGTACTTTCAATGTCATGCCTCTATTGATTTGTAGAATCATCAAAACTCTAGGCTTGTATGCATTGTGTATGTTTGTTCATTGAGTTCAATATATATTGTCACATGAGGTTATATTCAAATGTGATGAAGTTTGTAATCAATTGAGAACTCCGTGAACATATTTTAAGTGATTGGGTCAAAATTTAATTGTTGCTAGTTCACACCCCTTCACTTCCGTTTTCGCGTGACACATTTATTCTATAAGAGTGTGGAAAAACTAATGTTATTTATTTTTTTGTCATTTTGGTGTTTATATATATTTGTGTGTACTTATGCTTAGTTTTAATCTATTGTGTATACATATATATGATATTTTGTTACTTTTGAGTCTTTGCCATGATTCGCTAGTTCATTTATGCTTTTAATTCATTTTTGGTATCTATCTTATTGCGAATTTTGTTTCGATATCACATGCTTAGATTACTACAATCAATTGATATCTTTTGTTATTGCATCATAGTTGATATTTATATCTTTATGTGGATTAGTTGAATTTGAGTTGCCCACGTGCTTTAATGTTCTCATCCCTTTTTTCTCTATTGCATGTTTAACTTGTTATCCCATTCTATTTATCCCTTGTTTAGTTTAGGGGGTGTATATGCTTTAATTTGGGGAGATAAGTTAATTTTTTATTCTTTAACTTTTGTCTATTCCTAAACAAAAAGGGGGAGACTGATTGGGGGGGAGGGGGGGGGGGGGGGATGGTATCTATTCCTATTGTAATCGTATCTTAGTTTGGCAGATTTATCTTAGGGGGAGACGACTTTCTAAGTAGTTCATTTATTTGATAAAGGGGGAGAATTAATTAAGGGGGAGTCTTTATTTAAATTGCATTTAATATTTTAATATTCCCTATGCGTGTAATGTGTTGCTTAAGTGTGCAAGTATTGTAAAGCGGCATCTATTTAAAGTGGAAAAGCGTTTGATTCTAAAGTGGTATTCGAGTCAAGCATTGTACTCTTTATTTTGGGTGAGGTGTTTTTGAGTCCAGTAAGCTTGACGTCCCTTTAGGATTTTGTTTTGGTTTTGTCCTGGAATAGTCAAAGGGGGAGATTTGTAAGGACACAAATTTTCAATTAAGTCTTAATGTAGTGTTGGCTCAATTCCGGACAAAAACATTTGTGTCATAGGATAGTATTGAATGAGTATCCTCTAAGCCTATGACATGCAAGAGTTGAAGATGTAGCGGCCAAGTCTTATAAAGCTTCATCATTGCCGTGTTTCAAGTGCCATGTTTTCTACGTCATCAACATCATATTCCATAGTCTCCAAAAGGTATGAATGCATTTATATATATATATGGAGACTTGGAATATGTTTATAAAGGGTGTACTTTTATTTTAATCTGAGGTTTATTTTCAAAAGGTTTCTTTAAAACTTTAAAATAAAGTTTCTGGGCAAAAAATAAAATTTTGAGCTTCAACATTTTTAAATTTTTAGTTTCTCGTTGATTTCTCTAATTTTTTTCTGTCAAAAACTTTTGGCGCTTGTATGAGCCCCCTATGAGAGGCTTATTCTCTTATTGTTTATCAATAAATTTATTGTTAAAAAAATCTAATATGTTTAAGTCCGTTAGGTCAAGGACTCGTACAAATCTATCAACATAAACAACACATGCTCGCCGAGGGTAGTGCCCTTCATGTGATATATTATGATTATACAAAAGAGATACATAAGTCCAACTGTGGACGTTTAAAATAAATAGTCCCTATGTTACATTTATATACTGTATTATAAGATTGGGTATGATGTAGCTACAGGTGACATTGTGTGCGTTGGTATATGGGTTGAGTTCTCACTTTTATAGTTAGTTATATCCATAGCACTTTTCATTATATATTTCATACTTATTAGTATAGAGATATAAACATTAAGTATGTTTTATACCTTGGGTTGGGACATGCTCCCTGATTTTAATTTAGGTGAGGGTTGAGGTATTCATTACATGTGAGAGCCAACGAGATGGCTAGTTTTTGAAATTGAATCGCATGATTATCATTGTTGATATGGATGATATTTCAAGAGAACTTTATGACGCTGGCCCAATTTATATAAAATTATTTATTAGGATATATAGACTAGATCCGCACAACTGAGAAAATTCAGACTTGCAGCTCGACTTGCACTATAGTTTTCTTTCAAGTTGATTCTTAGTATAAGTTACTATTTACCTATTTACTATTTTTTTTTCAAAAAGAAACATATTTATTTATATACAAATAGGAGGAATAACCCTTCCTAGGTGTCTCTTACAATATCTATGAAAAATTTAAAAGAAAATTACTGAAGACTTTCTAACCCAAAATAAGAAAAATAACTAGATACTAAAAAAATTACAAGATCTTGATCGAGAGTTGCGAAGATCGTACAACGTATTTAGTAGAACGGACGAACCTCCATTGCTTTAGATTTTTACCCTCGATCATATGTCCTTCGAACGCCTATTTGCGGGCCGCCAAATGTTCCCGAATAACTACCCAAATTAGTCCAAAACATATTCCAATGGTATACCTACGCTCTGGGCCCATTCCAAACTACTAAACATATATCTTTGGGCCTCCGTACCACTGTAGTTCTGATCAAAATAGTAATACCTCCTAACGTATGGTAATAGCTTACAACATAAAATAAAATGCACAACTTAATTATTTTACTAGTAACCGCACATAGCTGAGGCTCATATAATTAATTACAACGGTTAATTAATTGTAACATTCAGTACAAAAATCACATAACACGAAAATTTTAATTGTCATCTCAATTATGCAAATTATTATCACCATATCACATAAGTAATAATTATTTTCAGTAATTAATTTATTTGTTGCAATTAAATTATATATAAATACGCAAAATTAGTGCACTGATTTCACTCAAAACGTCTTCAAGTGATTTACCTTGTTTACCCATTGGACATTATTACACCAATGAATAATCACACATAACTTATGAAGCTTCAAAGAAAAAGAAAATAAATGCAAAACACAAACTGAAAATAATAACAAACGATACTGTGTCGATATACATTTTTGGAAATTCACTTTACCTAACAATTCAACAAATTTTCGTCGTGTTTTTTTTTATAATATTAATTCATTCCTCAGAATAATTAGTGTTTAGTAACTATAAGAAAGTACACTTTCAACCTAATATGACTTATTTTTTATGTTCCCAAAAGATCCTCGTCTACTAGTCCTGCACAAGCTCGTGCTTTTCTTGAAGATTCGGTTGGTCAAAACATTATAAAAATTCAATTTTAAAAATACAATATACTTGTCAGCAATTCCATTAAACTCTGAGGAAACATTGAGCGTGCAAAAAATGTCAGTCAAGATTTGGTGATTAACGAAGCTCGAAATTCTAAACGGACAACCAATAATGTCAATGAATCACCACCTCGAATATAATATAACTTCTTCTACCCCTTGATCAAAATCTAGTAAATTTTTGTAGTCCAGAATTAGCTTCAACATTTTTAAATTTTTAGTTTCTCGTTGTTTTCTCTCATTTTCTGTCAAAAACTTTTGGCGCTTGTATAAGCCCCCTATGAGAGGCTTATTCTCTTATTGTTTATCAATAAATTTATTGTTAAAAAAATCTAATATGTCCAAGTCCGATTGGTGAAGGACTCGTACAAATCTAAGGACATAAAAAAGACATGCTCGCCGAGGGTAGTGCCCTTCATGTGATATATTATGATTATATAAAAGAGATACTTCAGTCCAACTGTGGACGTTTAAAATAAATAGACCCTATGTTACATTTATATACTGTATTATAAGGTTGGGTATGATGTAGCTACAGGTGACATTGTGTGCGTTGGTATATGGGTTGAGTTCTCACTTTTATAGTTAGTTGTATCTGTAGCACTTTTCATTATATATTTCATACTTATTAGTCTAGAGATATAAACATTAAGTATGCTTTATACCTTGGGTTGGTACATGCTCCGCGATTTTAATTTAGGTGAGGGTTGAGGTATTCATTACATGTGAGAGCCAACGAGATGGCTAGTTTTTGAAATTGAATCCCATGATTATCATTGTTGATATGGATGATATTTCAAGAAGACTTTATGACGCTGGCCCAATTTATATAAAATTATTTATTAGGATATATAGACTAGATCCGCACAACTGAGAAAATTCAGACTTGCAGCTCGACTTGCACTATAGTTTTCTTTCAAGTTGATTCTTAGTATAAGTTACTATTTACCTATTTACTATTTTTTTTTCAAAAAGAAACAGATTTATTTATATACAAATAGGAGGAATAACCCTTCCTAGGTGTCTCTTACAATATCTATGAAAAATTTAAAAGAAAATTACTGAAGACTTTCTAACCCGAAATAAGAAAAATTACTAGATACTAAAAAAATTACAAGATCTTGATCGAGAGTTGTGAAGATCGTACAATGTATTTAGTAGAACGGACGAACCTCCATTTCCTTAGATTTTTACCCTCGATCATATGTCCTCGAATGCCTATTTGCGAGCCGCCAAATGTTCCAGAATAACTACCCAAATTAGTCCAAAACATATTCCAATGGTATACCTACGCTCTGGGCCCATTCCAAACTACTAAACATATATCTTTGGGCCTCCGTACCACTTTAGTTCTGATCAAAATAGTAATACCTCCTAACGTATGGTAGTACCTTACAATATAAAATAAAATGCACAACTTTATTATTTTACTAGTAACCGCACATAGTTGAGGCTCATATAATTAATTACAGCGGTTAATTAATTATAACATTCAGTACAAAAATCACAAAACACGAAAATTTTAATTGTCATCTCAATTATGCAAATTATTATCACCATATCACATAAGTAATAATTATTTTCAGTAATTAATTTATTTGTTGCAATTAAATTATATATAAATACACAAAATTAGTGCATTGATTTCACTCAAAACATCTTCAAGTGATTTACCTTGTTTACCCATTGGACATTATTACACCAATGGATAAACACACATAACTTATGAAGCTTCAAAGAAAAAGAAAATAAATGCAAAACACAAACTGAAAATAATAACAAACGATACTGTGTCGATATACATTTTTTGAAATTCACTTTACCTAACATTCAACCAATTTTCGTCAAGTTTTTTTTTTATAATATTCATTCATTCCTCAGAATAATTAGTGTTTAGTCATTATAAGAAAGTACATTTTCCACCTTATATAACTTATTTTTTATGTTCCCAAAAGATCCTAGTCTACTAGTCCTGCACAAGCTCCTGCTTTTATTGAAGATTCGGTTGGTCAAAACATTATAAAAATTCAATTTAAAAAATACAATATACTTGTCAGCAATTCCATTAAACTCTGAGGAAACATTGAGTATGCAAAAAATGTCAGTCAAGATTTGGTGATTAACAAAGCTCGAAATTCTAAACGGACAACCAATAATGTCAATGAATCACCACCTCCAATATAATATAACTTCTTCTACCCCTTGATCTAAATCTCGTAAATTTTTGTAGTCCATAATTTGCTTCAACATTTTTAAATTTTTTGTTTCTCGTTGTTTTCTCTAATTTTCTGTCAAAAATTTTTGGCGCTTGTATGAGCCCCCTATGAGAGGCTTATTCTCTTATTGTTTATCAATAAATTTATTGTTAAAAAAATCTAATATGTTTAAGTCCGTTAGGTCAAGGACTCGTACAAATCTATCGACATAAACAACACATGCTCGCCGAGGGTAGTGCCCTTCATGTGATATATTATGATTATACAAAAGAGATACGTAAGTCCAAATGTGGACGTTTAAAATAAATAGTCCCTATGTTACATTAATATACTGTATTATAAGATTGGGTATGATGTAGCTACAGGTGACATTGTGTGCGTTGGTATATGGGTTGAGTTCTCACTTTTATAGTTAGTTATATCCATAGCACTTTTCATTATATATTTCATACTTATTAGTCTAGAGATATAAACATTAAGTATGCTTTATACCTTGGGTTGGGACATGCTCCCCGATTTTAATTTAGGTGTGGGTCGAGGTATTCATTACATGTGAGAGCCAACGAGATGGCTAGTTTTTGAAATTGAATCGCATGATTATCATTGTTGATATGGATGATATTTCAAGAGAACTTAATGACGCTGGCCCAATTTATATAAAATTATTTATTAGGATATATAGACTAGATCCGCACGACTGAGAAAATTCAGACTTGTAGCTCGACTTGCACTCTAGTTTTCTCTCTAGTTGATTCTTAGCATAAGTTACTATTTACTATTTTTTTTTCAAAAAGAAACAGATTTATTTATATACAAATATGAGGAATAACCCATGCTAGGTGTCTCTTACAATATCTATGAAAAATTTAAATGAAAATTACTGAAGACTTTCTAACCCCAAATAAGAAAAATAACTACATATTAAAAAAATTACAAGATCTTGATCGAGAGTTGCGAAGATAGTACAACGTATTTAGTAGAACGGACGAACCTACACTGCCTTAGATTTTTACCCTCGATCATATGTCCTTCGAACGCCTATTTGCGGGCCGCCAAATGTTCCCGAATAACTACCCAAATTAGTCCAAAACATATTCCAATGGTATACCTACGCTCTGGGCCCATTCCAAACTACTAAACATATATCTTTGGGCCTCCGTACCACTGTAGTTCTGATCAAAATAGTAATACCTCCTAACGTATGGTAATACCTTACAACATAAAATAAAATGCACAACTTAATTATTTTACTAGTAACCGCACATAGTTGAGGCTCATATAATTAATTACAGCGGTTAATTAATTAAAACATTCAGTACAAAAATCACATAACACGAAAATTTTAATTATCATCTCAATTATGCAATTTATTATAACCATATCACATAAGTAATAATTATTTTCATTAATTAATTTATTTGTTGCAATTAAATTATATATAAATACACAAAATTAGTGCATTGATTTCACTCAAAACATCTTCAAGTGATTTACCTTGTTTACCCATTGGACATTATTACACCAATGGATAAACACACATAACTTATGAAACTATAAAGAAAAAGAAAATAAATGCAAAACACAAACTGAAAAATAATAACAAACGATATTGTGTTGATATACATTTTTGGAAATTCACTTTACCTAACAATTCAGCCATTTTTCGTTGTGTTTTTTTTATATTATTCATTCATTCCATAGGATAATTAGTGTTTAGTCACTATAAGAAAGTACATTTTCCACCTAATATGACTTTTTTTTTATGTTCCCAAAAGATCCTAGTCTACTAGTCCTGCACAAGCTCGTGCTTTTCTTGAAGATTCGGTTGGTCAAAACATTATAAAAATTCAATTTAAAAAATACAATATACTTGTCAGCAATTCCATTAAAATCTGAGGAAACATTGAGCATGCAAAAAATGACAGTCAAGATTTGGTGCTTAACGAAGCTCGAAATTCTAGACGGACAACCAATAATGTAAATGAATCACTTCCTCAAATATAATATAACTTCTTTTACCCCTTGATCTAAATCTCGTAAATTTTTGTAGTCCAGAATTAGCTTCAACATTTTTAAATTTTTAGTTTCTGGTTGTTTTCTCTCATTTTCTGTCAAAAACTTTTGGCGCTTGTATGAGCCCTCTATGAGAGGCTTATTCTCTTATTGTTTATCAATAAATTTATTGTTAAAAAAATCTATTATGTTTAAGTCCGTTAGGTGAAGGACTCGTACAAATCTATCGACATAAACAACACATGCTCGCCGAGGGTAGTGCCCTTCATGTGATATATTATGATTATACAAAAGAGATACTTCAGTCCAACTGTGGACATTTAAAATAAATAGACCCTATGTTACATTTATATACTGTATTATAAGATTGGGTATGATGTAGCTACAGGTGACATTGTGTGCGTTGGTATATGGGTTGAGTTCTCACTTTTATAGTTAGTTATATCCGTACCACTTTTCATTATATATTTCATACTTATTAGTCTAAAGATATAAACATTAAGTATGCTTTATACCTTGGGTTGGGACATGCTCCCCGATTTTAATTTAGGTGAGGGTTGAGGTATTCATTACATGTGAGAGCCAACGAGATGGCTAGTTTTTGAAATTGAATCGCATGATTATCATTGTTGATATGGATCATATTTCAAGAGAACTTTATGACGCTGGCCCAATTTATATAAAATTATTTATTAGGATTTATAGACTTGATCCGCACGACTGAGAAAATTCAGACTTGCCGCTCGACTTGCACTCTAGTTTTCTCTCTAGTTGATTCTTAGCATAAGTAACTATTTACAATTTTTTTTATCAAAAAGAAACAGGCTTATTTATATACAAATAGGAGGAATAACCCCTCCTAGGTGTCTCTTACAATATCTATGAAAAATTTAAAAGAAAATTACTGAAGACTTTCTAACCCAAAATAAGAAAAATAACTAGATACTAAAAAAATTACAAGATCTTGATCGAGAGTTGCGAAGATCGTAGAACGTATTTAGTAGAACGGACGAAGCTCCACTACCTGAGATTTTTACCCTCGATCATTTCTCCTCCGAACGCCTATTTGCGGGCCGGCAAATGTTCCCGAATAACTACCCAAATTAGTCCAAAACATATTCCAATGGTATACCTACGCTCTGGGCCCATTCCAAACTACTAAACATATATCTTTGGGCCTCCGTATCACTGTAGTTCTGATCAAAATAGTAATACCTCCTATCGTATGGTAATACCTTACAACATAAAATAAAATGCACAACTTAATTATTTTACTAGTAACCGCACATAGTTAAGGCTCATATAATTAATTAGAGCGGTTAATTAATTATATCATTCAGTACAAAAATAACATAACACGAAAATTTTAATTGTCATCTCAATTATGCAATTTATTATCACCATATCACATAAGTAATAATTATTTTCATTAATTAATTTATTTGTTGCAATTAAATTATATATAAATACACAAAATTAGTGCATTGATTTCACTCAAAACATCTTCAAGTGATTTACCTTGTTTACCCATTGGACATTATTACACCAATGGATAAACACACATAACTTATGAAGCTTCAAAGAAAAAAAAAATGCAAAACACAAACTGAAAATAATAACAAACGATACTGTGTCGATATACATTTTTGGAAATTCACATTACCTAACAATTCAACCAATTTTCGTCGTGTTTTTTTTTATAATATTCATTAATTCCTCAGGATAATTAGTGTTTAGTGACTAAAAGAAAGTACATTTTGAACCTAATAAGACTTATTTTTTATGTTCCCAAAAGATCCTAGTCTACTAGTCCTGCACAAGCTCGTGCTTTTCTTGAAGATTCGGTTGGTCAAAACATTATAAAAATTCAATTTAAAAAATACAATATACTTGTCAGCAATTCCATTAATCTCTGAGGAAACATTGAGCATGCAAAAAATGAAAGTCAAGATTTGGTGATTAACGAAGCTCCAAATTCTAAACGGACAACCAATAATGTCAATGAATCACCACCTCAAATATAATATAACTTCTTCTACCCCTTGACCTAAATCTCGTAAATTTTTGTAGTCCAGAATTAACTTCAACATTTTTAAATTTTTAGTTTCTCGTTGTTTTCTCTCATTTTCTATCAAAAACTTTTGGCGCTTGTATGAGCCCCCTATGAGAGGCTTATTCTCTTATTGTTTATCAATAAATTTATTGTTAAAAAAATCTAATATGTTTAAGTCCGTTACGTGAAGGACTCGTACAAATCTATCGACATAAACAAGACATGCTTGCCGAGGGTAGTGCCCTTCATGTGATATATTCTGATTATATAAAAGAGATACTTTTGTCCAACTCTGGACGTTTAAAATAAATAGACCCTATGTTACATTTATATACTGTATTATAAGATTGGGTATGATGTACCTACAGGTGACAATGTGGGCGTTGGTAAATGGGTTGAGTTCTCACTTTTATGGTTAGTTATATCCGTACCATTTTTCATTATATATATCATAATTATTAGTCTAGAGATATAAACATTAAGTATGCTTTATACCTTGGGTTGGGACATGCTCCACGATTTTAATTTTGGTGAGGGTTGGGGTATTCATTACATGTGAGAGCCAACGAGACGGCAAGGTTTTGAAATTGAATCACATCATTATCATTTTATATGGAAGATATTTTAAGAGAACTTTATGACGCTGGCCCAATTTATATAAAATTATTTTTTAGGATATATATACTAGATCCGAACGAGTGAGAAAATTCAGACTTGCAGCTCAACTTGAACTCTAGTTTTCTTTCAAGTTGATTCTTAGCATAGGTTGCTATTTACTTAATTTTTTTCAAAAAGAAACGCATTTATTTATATAAAAATAGGAGGAATAACCCGTCCAAGGTGTCTCTTACAATAGGTATGAAAATTTTAAAAGAAAATTATTGAAGACTTTCTATCCCAAAATAAGAAAAATATCTAGATACTTAAAAAAATTATGAGATCTTGATCTAGAGTTCCGAAGATTGTAGTTAATATTTAGTAGAACGGACGAACCACCATTGCCTTAGATTTTTACCCTCGATCATATGTCCTTCAAACGCCTAGTTGCGGGACACCAAATTTTCCCGAATAAGTACCCAAATTAGTCCAAAACTTATTCCAATGGTATACCTACGCTCTGGGCCCATTCCAAACTACTAAAAATATATCTTTGGGCCTCAGTATCACTGTAGTTATGATCAAAATAATAATACCTCCTAACGTATGGTAATACCTTACAACATAAAATAAAATACACAACTCAATTATTTTGCAAGTAACCACACATAATTAAGGGTCATATAATTAATTACAGCGGTTAATTAATTATAACATTCAGTACAAAAATCACATAACATGAAAATTTTAATTGTCATCTAAATTATGCAATATATTATCACCATATCACATAAGTAATAATTTTTTTAATTTATTAATTTATTGATTGCAATTAAATTATATATAAATACCCCAAATTAGTGGATTGATTTCACTCATAACATCTTCAAGTCATTTACCTTGCTTACCCATAGGACATGATTGTAGCAATGGATAAACACACATAACTTATGAAGCTTCAAAGAAAAAGAAAAGAAATGCAAAACGCAAACTGAAAATAATAACAAATGATATTGTGTCGATATTCATTTTTTGAAATTCACTTTACCTAACAATTCAGCCACTTTTCGTTGTGTTTTTTTTTATTCATTCATTATTTGGGATAATTAATGTTTAGTCACTAAAAGAAAGTACATTTTGAACCTAATAAGACTTATTTTTTATGTTCCCAAAAGATCCTAGTCTACTAGTCCTGCACAAGCTCGTGCTTTTCTTGAAGATTCGGTTGGTCAAAACATTATAAAAATTCAATTTAAAAAATACAATATACTTGTCAGCAATTGCATTAATCTCTGAGGAAACATTGAGCATGCAAAAAATGAAAGTCAAGATTTGGTGATTAACGAAGCTCCAAATTCTAAACGGACAACCAATAATGTCAATGAATCACCACCTCAAATATAATATAACTTCTTCTACCCCTTGACCTAAATCTCGTAAATTTTTGTAGTCCAGAATTAACTTCAACATTTTTAAATTTTTAGTTTCTCGTTGTTTTCTCTCATTTTCTATCAAAAACTTTTGGCGCTTGTATGAGCCCCCTATGAGAGGCTTATTCTCTTATTGTTTATCAATAAATTTATCGTTAAAAAAATCTAATATGTTTAAGTCCGTTACGTGAAGGACTCGTACAAATCTATCGACATAAACAAGACATGCTTGCCGAGGGTAGTGCCCTTCATGTGATATATTCTGATTATATAAAAGAGATACTTTTGTCCAACTCTGGACGTTTAAAATAAATAGACCCTATGTTACATTTATATACTGTATTATAAGATTGGGTATGATGTACCTACAGGTGACAATGTGGGCGTTGGTAAATGGGTTGAGTTCTCACTTTTATGGTTAGTTATATCCGTACCATTTTTCATTATATATATCATAATTATTAGTCTAGAGATATAAACATTAAGTATGCTTTATACCTTGGGTTGGGACATGCTCCACGATTTTAATTTTGGTGAGGGTTGGGGTATTCATTACATGTGAGAGCCAACGAGACGGCAAGGTTTTGAAATTGAATCACATCATTATCATTTTATATGGAAGATATTTTAAGAGAACTTTATGACGCTGGCCCAATTTATATAAAATTATTTTTTAGGATATATATACTAGATCCGAACGAGTGAGAAAATTCAGACTTGCAGCTCAACTTGAACTCTAGTTTTCTTTCAAGTTGATTCTTAGCATAGGTTGCTATTTACTTAATTTTTTTCAAAAAGAAACGCATTTATTTATATAAAAATAGGAGGAATAACCCGTCCAGGGTGTCTCTTACAATAGGTATGAAAAATTTAAAAGAAAATTATTGAAGACTTTCTATCCCAAAATAAGAAAAATAACTAGATACTTAAAAAAATTATGAGATCTTGATCTAGAGTTCCGAAGATTGTAGATAATATTTAGTAGAACGGACGAACCACCATTGCCTTAGATTTTTACCCTCGATCATATGTCCTTCAAACGCCTAGTTGCGGGACACCAAATTTTCCCGAATAAGTACCCAAATTAGTCCAAAACTTATTCCAATGGTATACCTACGCTCTGGGCCCATTCCAAACTACTAAAAATATATCTTTGGGCCTCAGTATCACTGTAGTTATGATCAAAATAATAATACCTCCTAACGTATGGTAATACCTTACAACATAAAATAAAATGCACAACTCAATTATTTTGCAAGTAACCACACATAATTAAGGGTCATATAATTAATTACAGCGGTTAATTAATTATAACATTCAGTACAAAAATCACATAACATGAAAATTTTAATTGTCATCTAAATTATGCAATATATTATCACCATATCACATAAGTAATAATTTTTTTAATTTATTAATTTATTGATTGCAATTAAATTATATATAAATACCCCAAATTAGTGGATTGATTTCACTCATAACATCTTCAAGTCATTTACCTTGCTTACCCATAGGACATGATTGTAGCAATGGATAAACACACATAACTTATGAAGCTTCAAAGAAAAAGAAAAGAAATGCAAAATGCAAACTGAAAATAATAACAAATGATATTGTGTCGATATTCATTTTTTGAAATTCACTTTACCTAACAATTCAGCCACTTTTCGTTGTGTTTTTTTTTATTCATTCATTATTTGGGATAATTAATGTTTAGTCACTAAAAGAAAGTACATTTTGAACCTAATAAGACTTATTTTTTATGTTCCCAAAAGATCCTAGTCTACTAGTCCTGCACAAGCTCGTGCTTTTCTTGAAGATTCGGTTGGTCAAAACATTATAAAAATTCAATTTAAAAAATACAATATACTTGTCAGCAATTGCATTAATCTCTGAGGAAACATTGAGCATGCAAAAAATGAAAGTCAAGATTTGGTGATTAACGAAGCTCCAAATTCTAAACGGACAACCAATAATGTCAATGAATCACCACCTCAAATATAATATAACTTCTTCTACCCCTTGACCTAAATCTCGTAAATTTTTGTAGTCCAGAATTAACTTCAACATTTTTAAATTTTTAGTTTCTCGTTGTTTTCTCTCATTTTCTATCAAAAACTTTTGGCGCTTGTATGAGCCCCCTATGAGAGGCTTATTCTCTTATTGTTTATCAATAAATTTATTGTTAAAAGAATCTAATATGTTTAAGTCCGTTACGTGAAGGACTCGTACAAATCTATCGACATAAACAAGACATGCTTGCCGAGGGTAGTGCCCTTCATGTGATATATTCTGATTATATAAAAGAGATACTTTTGTCCAACTCTGGACGTTTAAAATAAATAGACCCTATGTTACATTTATATACTTTATTATAAGATTGGGTATGATGTACCTACAGGTGACAATGTGGGCGTTGGTATATGGGTTGAGTTCTCACTTTTATGGTTAGTTATATCCGTACCATTTTTCATTATATATATAATAATTATTAGTCTAGAGATATAAACATTAAGTATGCTTTATACCTTGGGTTGGGACATGCTCCACGATTTTAATTTTGGTGAGGGTTGGGGTATTTATTACATGTGAGAGCCAACGAGACGGCAAGGTTTTGAAATTGAATCACATCATTATCATTTTATATGGAAGATATTTTAAGAGAACTTTATGACGCTGGCCCAATTTATATAAAATTATTTTTTAGGATATATATACTAGATCCGCACGAGTGAGAAAATTCAGACTTGCAGCTCAACTTGAACTCTAGTTTTCTTTCAAGTTGATTCTTAGCATAGGTTGCTATTTACTTAATTTTTTTCAAAAAGAAACGCATTTATTTATATAAAAATAGGAGGAATAACCCGTCCAGGGTGTCTCTTACAATAGGTATGAAAAATTTAAAAGAAAATTATTGAAGACTTTCTATCCCAAAATAAGAAAAATAACTAGATACTTAAAAAAATTATGAGATCTTGATCTAGAGTTCCGAAGATTGTAGATAATATTTAGTAGAACGGACGAACCACCATTGCCTTAGATTTTTACCCTCGATCATATGTCCTTCAAACGCCTAGTTTCGGGACACCCAATTTTCCCGAATAAGTACCCAAATTAGTCCAAAACTTATTCCAATGGTATACCTACGCTCTGGGCCCATTCCAAACTACTAAAAATATATCTTTGGGCCTCAGTATCACTGTAGTTATGATCAAAATAATAATACCTCCTAACGTATGGTAATACCTTACAACATAAAATAAAATGCACAACTCAATTATTTTGCAAGTAACCACACATAATTAAGGGTCATATAATTAATTACAGCGGTTAATTAATTATAACATTCAGTACAAAAATCACATAACATGAAAATTTTAATTGTCATCTAAATTATGCAATATATTATCACCATATCACATAAGTAATAATTTTTTTAATTTATTAATTTATTGATTGCAATTAAATTATATATAAATACCCCAAATTAGTGGATTGATTTCACTCATAACATCTTCAAGTCATTTACCTTGCTTACCCATAGGACATGATTGTAGCAATGGATAAACACACATAACTTATGAAGCTTCAAAGAAAAAGAAAAGAAATGCAAAATGCAAACTGAAAATAATAACAAATGATATTGTGTCGATATTCATTTTTTGAAATTCACTTTACCTAACAATTCAGCCACTTTTCGTTGTGTTTTTTTTATTCATTCATTATTTGGGATAATTAATGTTTAGTCACTAAAAGAAAGTACATTTTGAACCTAATAAGACTTATTTTTTATGTTCCCAAAAGATCCTAGTCTACTAGTCCTGCACAAGCTCGTGCTTTTCTTGAAGATTCGGTTGGTCAAAACATTATAAAAATTCAATTTAAAAAATACAATATACTTGTCAGCAATTGCATTAATCTCTGAGGAAACATTGACCATGCAAAAAATGAAAGTCAAGATTTGGTGATTAACGAAGCTCCAAATTCTAAACGGACAACCAATAATGTCAATGAATCACCACCTCAAATATAATATAACTTCTTCTACCCCTTGACCTAAATCTCGTAAATTTTTGTAGTCCAGAATTAACTTCAACATTTTTAAATTTTTAGTTTCTCGTTGTTTTCTCTCATTTTCTATCAAAAACTTTTGGCGCTTGTATGAGCCCCCTATGAGAGGCTTATTCTCTTATTGTTTATCAATAAATTTATTGTTAAAAGAATCTAATATGTTTAAGTCCGTTACGTGAAGGACTCGTACAAATCTATCGACATAAACAAGACATGCTTGCCGAGGGTAGTGCCCTTCATGTGATATATTCTGATTATATAAAAGAGATACTTTTGTCCAACTCTGGACGTTTAAAATAAATAGACCCTATGTTACATTTATATACTTTATTATAAGATTGGGTATGATGTACCTACAGGTGACAATGTGGGCGTTGGTATATGGGTTGAGTTCTCACTTTTATGGTTAGTTATATCCGTACCATTTTTCATTATATATATAATAATTATTAGTCTAGAGATATAAACATTAAGTATGCTTTATACCTTGGGTTGGGACATGCTCCACGATTTTAATTTTGGTGAGGGTTGGGGTATTCATTACATGTGAGAGCCAACGAGACGGCAAGGTTTTGAAATTGAATCACATCATTATCATTTTATATGGAAGATATTTTAAGAGAACTTTATGACGCTGGCCCAATTTATATAAAATTATTTTTTAGGATATATATACTAGATCCGCACGAGTGAGAAAATTCCGACTTGCAGCTCAACTTGAACTCTAGTTTTCTTTCAAGTTGATTCTTAGCATAGGTTGATATTTACTTAATTTTTTTCAAAAAGAAACGCATTTATTTATATAAAAATAGGAGGAATAACCCGTCCAAGGTGTCTCTTACAATAGGTATGAAAAATTTAAAAGAAAATTATTGAAGACTTTCTATCCCAAAATAAGAAAAATAACTAGATACTTAAAAAAATTATGTGATCTTGATCTAGAGTTCCGAAGATTGTAGATAATATTTAGTAGAACGGACGAACCACCATTGCCTTAGATTTTTACCCTCGATCATATGTCCTTCAAACGCCTAGTTGCGGGACACCAAATTTTCCCGAATAAGTACCCAAATTAGTCCAAAACTTATTCCAATGGTATACCTACGCTTTGGGCCCATTCCAAACTACTAAAAATATATCTTTGGGCCTCAGTATCACTGTAGTTATGATCAAAATAATAATACCTCCTAACGTATGGTAATACCTTACAACATAAAATAAAATGCACAACTCAATTATTTTGCAAGTAACCACACATAATTAAGGGTCATATAATTAATTACAGCGGTTAATTAATTATAACATTCAGTACAAAAATCACATAACGTGAAAATTTTAATTGTCATCTAAATTATGCAATATATTATCACCATATCACATAAGTAATAATTTTTTTAATTTATTAATTTATTGATTGCAATTAAATTATATATAAATACCCCAAATTAGTGGATTGATTTCACTCATAACATCTTCAAGTCATTTACCTTGCTTACCCATAGGACATGATTGTAGCAATGGATAAACACACATAACTTATGAAGCTTCAAAGAAAAAGAAAAGAAATGCAAAACGCAAACTGAAAATAATAACAAATGATATTGTGTCGATATTCATTTTTTGAAATTCACTTTACCTAACAATTCAGCCACTTTTCGTTGTGTTTTTTTTTATTCATTCATTATTTGGGATAATTAATGTTTAGTCACTAAAAGAAAGTACATTTTGAACCTAATAAGACTTATTTTTTATGTTCCCAAAAGATCCTAGTCTACTAGTCCTGCACAAGCTCGTGCTTTTCTTGAAGATTCGGTTGGTCAAAACATTATAAAAATTCAATTTAAAAAATACAATATACTTGTCAGCAATTGCATTAATCTCTGAGGAAACATTGAGCATGCAAAAAATGAAAGTCAAGATTTGGTGATTAACGAAGCTCCAAATTCTAAACGGACAACCAATAATGTCAATGAATCACCACCTCAAATATAATATAACTTCTTCTACCCCTTGACCTAAATCTCGTAAATTTTTGTAGTCCAGAATTAACTTCAACATTTTTAAATTTTTAGTTTCTCGTTGTTTTCTCTCATTTTCTATCAAAAACTTTTGGCGCTTGTATGAGCCCCCTATGAGAGGCTTATTCTCTTATTGTTTATCAATAAATTTATTGTTAAAAAAATCTAATATGTTTAAGTCCGTTACGTGAAGGACTCGTACAAATCTATCGACATAAACAAGACATGCTTGCCGAGGGTAGTGCCCTTCATGTGATATATTCTGATTATATAAAAGAGATACTTTTGTCCAACTCTGGACGTTTAAAATAAATAGACCCTATGTTACATTTATATACTGTATTATAAGATTTGGTATGATGTACCTACAGGTGACAATGTGGGCGTTGGTATATGGGTTGAGTTCTCACTTTTATGGTTAGTTATATCCGTACCATTTTTCATTATATATATAATAATTATTAGTCTAGAGATATAAACATTAAGTATGCTTTATACCTTGGGTTGGGACATGCTCCACGATTTTAATTTTGGTGAGGGTTGGGGTATTCATTACATGTGAGAGCCAACGAGACGGCAAGGTTTTGAAATTGAATCACATCATTATCATTTTATATGGAAGATATTTTAAGAGAACTTTATGACGCTGGCCCAATTTATATAAAATTATTTTTTAGGATATATATACTAGATCCGCACGAGTGAGAAAATTCAGACTTGCAGCTCAACTTGAACTCTAGTTTTCTTTCAAGTTGATTCTTAGCATAGGTTGCTATTTACTTAATTTTTTTCAAAAAGAAACGCATTTATTTATATAAAAATAGGAGGAATAACCCGTCCAAGGTGTCTCTTACAATAGGTATGAAAAATTTAAAAGAAAATTATTGAAGACTTTCTATCCCAAAATAAGAAAAATAACTAGATACTTAAAAAAATTATGAGATCTTGATCTAGAGTTCCGAAGATTGTAGATAATATTTAGTAGAACGGACGAACCACCATTGCCTTAGATTTTTACCCTCGATCATATGTCCTTCAAACGCCTAGTTGCGGGACACCAAATTTTCCCGAATAAGTACCCAAATTAGTCCAAAACTTATTCCAATGGTATACCTACGCTCTGGGCCCATTCCAAACTACTAAAAATATATCTTTGGGCCTCAGTATCACTGTAGTTATGATCAAAATAATAATACCTCCTAACGTATGGTAATACCTTACAACATAAAATAAAATGCACAACTCAATTATTTTGCAAGTAACCACACATAATTAAGGGTCATATAATTAATTACAGCGGTTAATTAATTATAACATTCAGTACAAAAATCACATAACGTGAAAATTTTAAATGTCATCTAAATTATGCAATATATTATCACCATATCACATAAGTAATAATTTTTTTAATTTATTAATTTATTGATTGCAATTAAATTATATATAAATACCCCAAATTAGTGGATTGATTTCACTCATAACATCTTCAAGTCATTTACCTTGCTTACCCATAGGACATGATTGTAGCAATGGATAAACACACATAACTTATGAAGCTTCAAAGAAAAAGAAAAGAAATGCAAAACGCAAACTGAAAATAATAACAAATGATATTGTGTCGATATTCATTTTTTGAAATTCACTTTACCTAACAATTCAGCCACTTTTCGTTGTGTTTTTTTTTATTCATTCATTATTTGGGATAATTAATGTTTAGTCACTAAAAGAAAGTACATTTTGAACCTAATAAGACTTATTTTTTATGTTCCCAAAAGATCCTAGTCTACTAGTCCTGCACAAGCTCGTGCTTTTCTTGAAGATTCGATTGGTCAAAAAATTATAAAAAATTCAATTTAAAAAATACAATATACATGTCATCAATTCGATTAAACTTTTAGGAAACATTGAACGTGCAAAAAATGTCTGTCAAGATTTGGTGATTAACGAAGCTCGAAATTCTAAATGGGCAGCCAATATTGTCAATGAATCACCACCTCAAATATAATTTAAGTTCTTCTACCCTTTGATCCATATCTCGTAAATTTTTGTAGTCCAGAGTTAGCTTCAACATTTTTACAATTTTAGTTTCTGGATGTTTCCTCTCATTTTCTGTCTAAATTTTTTGGCGCTTGTATGATCCCCTTATGAGATTCTTTTTCTCTTATTGTTTGTAAATAAATTTATTGTTAAAAAAAATCTATTATTTCTGTGTTTGTTAGGTGAGGGACTCATACAAATCTATCGACATAAACAGGTCATGCCCGCCGAAGGTAGTGGCCTTCATGTGATATATTATGATTATATAAAATAGATACTTTAGTCCAACTCTGGAGCTTTAAAATAAATATACCCTATGTTACATTTGTATATTGTATTATAAGATTGGGTACGTTGTACTTACAGATGACTTGGGTGATGATTGTGTGTTGCAGGGGTGTATGGGAAAAAAGGTGTGGGTGAGAGAGTGGTTGGGGTGTGTTTGTGAGTGTATGGTTTTGGGATGTGAGTGTCTTTTAATGTGACCGTCAAAATAACACTAAATAACTAAATTAAAAATGAATAAAATAAAATAAAAACCTAAAAAAAGTAAAATCCTATTCTAAAATAAAACAAAGACTCAAATAAAAAATGAAACTAAAAAGGAATAAAAATAGAAATCTATTAAACTAAAAACTAAAAAAAATTAAAATTTAATATAACTGATAAATAAATGAAATCCTAAACCTTCTGATCCTAATAAAATATAAACTAATCAAAATCAAAGTAAAATAAAATTATTAATATAAAGATAAAATATAAAAATAGAAAAATAAAATCTAGAAAATAATACATAAATCTAAAATAAAACCTAAAAATAAAATGACTCAAACAAAAAATCTACTAAAATATAAAAGAGCACAACCTAAACATACACAGGGTTCGGGATTGGTTTAGGATCGGTTTAGGGTAGGCTAGGATACATGACAGGGGTATTTATCTCCATACAACGCGCATTTGACTTGATATATAGCTTTTGACACCGCAAACGGACGTTTGACCTACAAGATAAACATTTAAGCACATAAGACCCATATTGCCGAGAATTAGCAACTAACGTACGTCTATTCAGGATATAAAATTTACAATTTTGGGTGCTTATCAGTTTATAAATAAATTTATTGTTAAAAAATTCTATTATGTTTAAGTCCGTTAGGTGAAGGACTCGTACAAATCAATCGACATAAACAAGACATGCTCACCGAAGGTAGTGGCCTTCATGTAATATATTATGATTATATAAAAGAGATACTTTAGTCCAACTCTGGACGTTTAAAATAAATAGACCCTATGTATTGTATTATAAGAATGGGTACGTTGTACTTACAGGTGACATTGTGGGTGTTGGTATATGGGTTGAGTTCTCACTTTTATAGTTAGTTATATCCCTACTAATTTTAATTATGTATTTTGTAGTTATTAGTTTAGAGATATGCACATTAAGTATGCTTTATACCTTGGGTTGGGACATGCTCGTCGATTTTAATTTCGGATAGGGTTGAGGTATTCATTACATGTGAGAGCCAACGAGATGGTTAGATTTTGAAATTGAATCACATGATTATCATTGTTGATATGTAAGATATTTCAAGAGAAATTTTTGATGCGGGCCCAATTTATATAAAATTATTTTTTAGGATATATAGACTGGATCCGCACGACTGAGAAAATTTAGACTTGCAGCTCAACTTGCACTCTAGTTTTCTTTCACGTTTATATACATATAGGAGGAATAACCCCTCCTAGGTGTCTCTTACAATAGCTCTGAAAAATTTGAAGGAAAATTATTGAAGACTTTCTAACACAA
The DNA here is from genome assembly GCA_949130495.1 of Sambucus nigra. Taxonomy (NCBI): domain Eukaryota; kingdom Viridiplantae; phylum Streptophyta; class Magnoliopsida; order Dipsacales; family Adoxaceae; genus Sambucus; species Sambucus nigra. The sequence goes on from OX422220.1 coordinate 459,747,437, forward strand.
AATAAGAAAAATAACTAGATACTAAGAAAAATTATGAGATCTTGATCGAGAGTTTCGAAGACGGTAGATAATATTTAGTAGAACTAATTAACCTCCATTGCCTTAGATTTTTAACCTCGATCATATGTCTTTCGAACGCCTAGTTGCGGGCCACCAAATGTTCCCGAATAACTACCCAAATTAGTCCAAAACTTATTCCAATGGTATACCTACGCTCTGTGCCCATTCCAAACTACTAAACATATATCTTTCGGCCTCCGTATCACTGTAGTTCTGATCAAAATAATAATACCTCCTAACGTATGGTAATACCTTACAACATAAAATAAAATGCACAACTCAATTATTTTACTAGTAACCACACATAGTTAAGGCTCATATAATTAATTATAGCGGTTAATTAATTATAACATTCAGTGCAAAGATCACATAACTATCCAACCGAGCTATAACTCGAAGGACGCAGGCTCACATGCTATCATCTTCCAGCAGCCCATTTACGTAGAAAACTGGGGCCACCTGGTGGGGTTCAACGACACCCACCTCGTGATCAACTCACGCACACAACGTCCCGGGAAGCGGTCATAGTTCCTAACCGGCAAGTGAGAGCGTCACATACCCCCGACCTCTCACCCCCAAAATAATTAAATATATATATCATTAATGTCATTTGCTGACCACAAAGGATGACTATGACCTAGGGAATATCCACATCCTGCTTTTCTAGTCAGAATTCTCACCCTCTACGCACGAAACTTCCCAATGATAGCAAGGAGGGGGTATGCTTAACATGCATATACACCATCATATAAGGTATACATACATCCCACATAATAAAGATATACCATTATATAAGGTATACCTGAAACATCATATTCATTTTCATTATACGCTCTTAGGCGCAATTTGATTAACATCATTTGTTTAGTATATTTCTCTCAAGATATACTAACGCCTAACCTCACACATTAACCCCGCTTAGTATATGATGTACTAATTCTCGCTTGAAGCTCTCTTGTCGCTTCTAGTATGAATTGTCTTTCAATTCAATTTAAGTTCAGGATATTCTATATCCTAATGCACCTCAATTAGCATTTCTCATTGTGTGAGATATCTCCCAAATCAATCATCACTAAGGATATTTCTATATCCGTATGCACATCAATTAACATTTATGATTCTCCATCCCTTATAGGGTTCAATTCATTTTATGTACCGTTAAAGTTATTCCCCTTTTGGGAATGGATCCTAAGATCTGGCATCTCTAAGTTAACCTCATTTTCACATCGTGAAGTTGTTATCATCTCCAAATAAAACCCCAAGTAAAGGTGGGCTTCCCCACTTAGAAAAATACCAAAATCTCTAATCGGTAATCCTCAAATTTAGTCAAAATGACTCCAAACATTCTTATAAGGGAAACTCACTTAAAGTCTCCCAAAACCTGCTCCAAATATCTCCTATAGAGATCCCCAATCGATAACCTCGAACAAAACGGGATGAAATTCTTTTCAGAAAAACAATCCCTCTAAAGCCCTGTTTCCGAATCGATTCGAGCCTATTCCGAATCGATTCGTCCCAGCGAATCGATTCGGCTAGGAAGGCGAATCGATTCGGGTCATCAAACCTGGGTTTCTGTCCCAGGACGAATCGATTCGGCTGGAGTTCGAATTGATTCGGTCACTCGAACCTGGGCACCTGCATATTTCCGAATCGATTCGGCCTACCTGGAGGCTCGAAAATGGCTACTTTTTAGTAAGCCAAAAATCCCGAAATTCATATTAATGGTTTTCTCTCCATTTTTCTTCAACCCAACCACAAATATATCATCAAAATTCATCCTAGAATATATATAAACTAATTTCTAACCTCAAATAAAAGATATACATATCAAATCTAAGATTATACCCAAAACTTAGGTTTTGTAAAATTAAACCTAAATCCCAAAATATCAATCCACAAATCATGCAATAAATGGTACACAACAATTATTTAGCAAGTCTAATCACTTGCCTCCGGTTCGTAGGGTCTGAATCCGCCTTGAAATCGCGTATTTGCCCGAAAATCCTCTTTCTCTATCCTTTTTCCTTCCTTTTCTTCTTCTTTCTTCTTCTCTCTTTCTATTTCTCTTTCTTTCTTTGGAGAATAAATCTCTCGTAAGCTTTTTAAGCCTAAAACCCAAGATACACATCTTTAAATGATAATACACACTTTAAATGATCCGGTAACTTTAATTTGAGTCAAACGGTCCTAATTTATTTCGGAACCCAAATAGACCCCAAGTACAGTCATTTCGACTTTCTCGACCCTTCCGGACACAATGGTACCCTCAGAATTTCCATTCGAGACACTTTTTGACGACTCTAAAATTTGACCTCAATTGCCAATTTTAATTATTCTCCAATAAAATATTATTTATTTCTCCCAAAATAAAATAATTACTGTTCCGAAAGTCTTGGGTTTTTACAAAAAGGTGTGAGTGAGAGAGTTGTTAGAGTCTGTTTGTGAGTGTAAGTTTTTGGGATGTGAGTGTGCTTAAATGTGACCCGTAAAATTATACTATCTAACTAAAATAAAAATTAGTAAAATAAATAAAAACTTAAAAAAAATAAAATCCAATTCTAAAATATAACAAAGACTCAAATAAAAATTGAAACTAAAAAGAAATAAAAATAGAAATCTATTAAACTAAAAACCAAAAACTAAAAAAAAAAGTAAAATTTAATAAAACATATAAATAAATGAAATCCTAAAAATTCTAATCCTAATAATTTAAAAACTCATCAAAGTCAAAGTAAAATAAAATTATACTAATAAAAATAAAATATAAAAGTAGAAAATAAACTCTAGAAAATAGTAAATAAATCTAAAATAAAACCTTAAAATAAAACGACTTGAACTAAAAATCTAAAAAAATATAAAAGGGTCCAACCTAAACATACACGGGGTTCGGGGTAGGTTTAGTCTCGGTTTAGGATAGGCTAGGATACGAGACAAGGGTATTTAGCTCCATACAACGCGCATTTGCCTTGATATATAGCTTTTGACACCGCAAACGGACATTTGACCTACAAGATAAACATTTAAGCACATAAGACCTATATTCTCGAGAATTAGCACCTAAAGTACGTCTATGCAGGGTATAAAATGTACAGTTTTAAGTGCTTATCAGTTTATAAATAAATTTATTGTTAAAAAAATCTATTATGTTTACGTCTGTTAGGTGAAGCACTCGTACAAATCTATCGACATAAAAAAGACATGCTCGCCGAAGGTAGTGGCCTTCATGTGATATATTATGATTATATAAAAGAGATGCTTTAGTCCAACTCTGGACATTTAAAATAAACAGACCCTATGTTAAATTTATATATTGTTTTATAAGATTGGGTACGTTGTACTTACAGGTGACATTGTGGGCGTTGGTATATGGGTTGAGTTCTCACTTTTATAGTTAGTTATATCCCTACCGCTTTTAATGATATATATCATACTTATTAGTCTAGAGATATAAACATTAAGTATGCGTTATACCTTGGGTTGGGACATGCTCGTAGATTTTAATTTCGGTGAGAATTAAGGTATTCATTACATGTGAGAGCCAACGAGATGGATAGATTTCTTTGAAGTTGATTCTTAGCATAAGTTTCTATTTAATATTTCCTTTTCAAAAACAAACGCATTTATTTATATACAAATAGGAGGAATAACCCCTCCTAGGTGTCTCTTACAATAGCTATGAAAAATTTTAAAAAAAATTATTGAAGACTTTCTAACCCAAAATAAGAAAAATAACTAGATACTAAAAAAAATTACGAGATCTTGATCGAGAGTTCTGAAGACCGTAGATAATATTTAGTACAATGGACGAACCTGCATTGCCTTAGATTTTTAACCTCGATCATATGTCCATTGAACGCCTAGTTGTGGGGCACCAAATGTTCCCGAATAACAACCCAAATTAGTCCAAAACTTATTCCAATGGTATAGCTATGCTCTGGGCCCATTCCAAACTACTAAAAATATATCTTTGGGCCTCCGTATCACTGTAGTTCTGATCAAAATAATAATACCTCATAACGTATGGTAATACCTTACAACATAAAATAAAATGCATAACTCAATTATTTTACTAGTAACCGCACATAGTTAAGGCTCATATAATTAATTACAGCGGTTAATTAATTATAACATTCAGTACAAAAATCACATATCATGAAAATTTTAATTGTCATCTAAATTATGCAATTTATTATCACCATATCACATAAGTAATAATTATTTTCATTAATTAATTTATTTATTGCAATTAAATTATATATAAATACCCAAAATTAGTGCATTGATTTCACTCATAACATCTTCAAGTCATTTACCTTGTTTACCCATTGGACATTATTACACCAATGGATAAACACACATAACTTATGAAGCTTCAACGAAAAAGAAAATAAATGCAAAACACAAACTGAAAATAATAACAAACGATATTGTGTCGATATAAATTTTTTGAAATTCACTTTACCTAACAATTCAGCCACTTTTCATTGTGTTTTTTTTTATATTATTCGTTCATTCATTGGGATAATTAATGTTTAGTCACTAGAAGAAAGTACATTTTACTCCTAATACGACTTATTTTTTATGTTCCTAAAAGATCCTAGTCTACTAGTCCTGCACAAGCTCGTGCTTTTCTTAAAGATTCGGTTGGTCAAAAAATTATAAAAATTCAAGTTAAAAAATACAATATGCATGTCACCAATTCCATTAAACTTTTAGGAAACATTGAACATGCAAAAAATGTCAGTCATGATTTGGTGATTAACGAAGCTCGAAATTCTAAACGTGCAACCAATAATGTCAATAAATCTCTACCTCAAATATAATTTAAGTTCTTCTAACCCTTGATCCAAATCTCGTAAATTTTTGTAGTCCAGAGTTAGCTTCAACATTTTAAAATTTTTAGTTTCTGGTTGTTTTCTCTCATTTTCTATCAAAAATTTTTGGCACTTGTATGAGCCCCTTATGAGAGGCTTTTTCTCTTATTGTTTATAAATAAATTTATTGTTCAAAAAATCTATTATGTTTAAGTCTTTTAGGTGAAGGACTCGTTCAAATCTATCGGCATAAACAAGACATGCTCGCCGAAGGTAGTGGCCTTCATGTGATATATTTTGATTATATAAAATAGACACTTTAGTCCAACTCTAGACGTTTAAAATAAATAGACCCTATGTTACATTTATATACTGTATTATAAGTTTGGGTACGTTGTACTTATAGGTGACATTGTGGGCGTTGGTATTTGGGTTGAGTTCTCACTTTAATAGTTAGTTATATCCCTACCACTTTTAAATTTATATTTCATACTTATTAGTCTTGATATATAAACATTAAGTATGCTTTATACCTTGGGTTGGGACTTTCTCGTATATTTTAATTTAGGTGAGGGTTGAGGTAGTCATTACACGTGAGAGCTAACAAGATGGCTTGTTTTTGAAATTGAATCGCATGATTATCATTGTTGATATGGAAGATATTTCAAGAAAACTTTACGACGCTGGCCTAATTTATATAAAATTATTTTTTAGGATACATAGACTGGATTCGCATGACTAAGAAAATTCAGGCTTGCAGCTGAACTTCCACTCTAGTTTTCTTTCAAGTTGATTCTTAGCATAGGTTGCTATTTACTATTTTTTTTTTGAAAAAGAAACGCGTTTATTTATATACAAATAGGAGGAATAACCCCTCCAAGGTGTGTCTTACAATAGCTACGAAAAATTTTAAAAAGATTATTGAAGACTCTCTAACCCAAAATAAGAAAAATAACTAGATAGTAAAAAAAAATACGAGATCTTGATAGAGAGTTACGAAGGCCGTTGGTAATATTTAGTAGAACGAACGAACCTACACTGCCTTAGATTTTTACCCTCGTTCGTATGTCCTTCGAACGCCTAGTTGCGGGCCTCAAAATGTGCCCGGATCACAACCCAAATTAGTACAAAACTTATTCCAATTGTATACCTACGCCCTTGGCCCATTCCGAACTAATAAACATATATCTTTGGGCCTCCATATCACTCTAGTTCTGATCAAAATAATAATACCTCCTAACGTACGGTAATACCTTACAACATAAAATAAAATGCACAACTCAATTATTTTACTAGTAACCGCACATAGTTAATTCTCATATAATTAATTACAGTGGTTAATTAATTATAACATTCAGTATGTAAGGACACAAATTTCCAATTGAGTCTTAATGTAGTGTTGGCTCAATTCCGGACAAAAAAATTTGTGTCATAGGATAGTATTGAGTGAGTATCCTCCAAGCCTAGGACATGCAAGAGTTGAAGACGTAGCGGCCAAGTCTTATAAAGCTTCATCATTGTCGTGTTTCAAGTGCCATGTTTTTTACGTCATCAACATCATATTCCATAGTCTCCAAAAGGTATGAATGCATTTCTATATATATATAGGGAGACTTGGAAAATATTTATAAAGGGTGTACTTTTTTTTTAATCAGAGGTTTATTTTTAGAAGGTTTCTTTAAAACTTCAAAATAAAGTTTCTGGGCAAAAAATATAATTTTGAGCTTCCTGAAAGTTCGTTCGATATTGTCGTTCGAACGAGGTTTTCCAATGACTTGCCACTGGAACTTCGTTAGATATTTCGTTCGAACGAAATGTCGTTTGAAACGAGATTTCGGCGAGAACAGTTTTTGGGCATTTTCCTACTACTTTGTCCCCACTAACTTTTGACAGTTTAAATCAACTTCGAGACCAGATTTTTTCAGTGAACTATTTTTATCTTCTAGAGAGTTTTTGATAGCTTAATCCTTTCATAAAAAGTTCCCTCGGTGTTTGTTTTTCAAATTGAATTATTCAAAGAACAAAACCAAGTTTACACCCAATTGTTTTTTTTAATCCAAGTTTCTATATATATATATATATACATTTTGCTTCAAGAGTTTGTTTGGAACTGATTTTATATCTACCGTAGAAGAGTGTTTGGGTTTTCTTCTACATCCCACAAAGAAGAAGTCTTGTTTGTTGATGCGGTATTCTCATACGGTGAAAGGCATCGCGTGTGGTTGATGGGTTCCTAAAAGTTCGATCAGTGGATTTTGAGACCGCGGTGGAGCTCCGTGCTTATTATCTAGGCAGAGTTGTATACAAGAAGGAGCGCCGAGGCTTGGACAGAGTCAAGTCGAGTGTTGTAAGTCTTACTATCTTGTATTTGAAAAATCGTACTTAGTGGATTTGAGGTTAAGGCCGTTCGAGGTTTTTTTTCGGTGTGGATTTTTTCTCGTACATCGTGACGTAGTGGTTTATTTTTTTATTTTATCTTTTGCAAAATTCACCTTAGAAGCATGCTAAGGTAAAAAGATAAAATTTGGTTTAAATAACTACTTACTTAATTTGGTGCAAAATAAAATTTGGGTAAATGTTAATTTAATTCAAATCATTAATTTTATTAGATAAAATTTGATTTGGCCTAATTTGCAAAAATGGATTAATTATTTTGTTAGAAAAATTTCTAGGACTTGTCTTAAATTGGTTTAAGTGAATATTTTGTTGTTTAATTTAATTTCACTTTGTTTCTATGTCTAATTTTAATTGAAAGATATTAAAATTTGTTGTGTACTTGTGTATTTGAACTATCTCGCTTCCACATCTTTGTAAAAGGAAATTGAATTACTTTTTGGTAAAATTTAAAATTGAGGGCCTCGTGTTACAACAAGTGGTATCAGAGGAGAGAGCGCTAATTTATTGCGTTTAGTTCCTTTTTGGGCATTTTCATTTAAAATGGAAAATATGCCTCTTTCAATATTTCCTACGTTTGATGGTTATCTCATGCTTACACATGACTCTTCTCTTGCCATATCTTATGAATAATTTCTTTCATGTCTCACATGCTCTAGGTTTTGTGCATAAGGATATATCTTTTGCTAGTTGTGTATTTTGTTTATCATTTTTCTAGTCTATGTTTCATAATGAATCACATGCTAGAATTATGATTTTTGTTTATTTTTTGTATTTTATTCCTTCATTTTAATTTGCATTAAATGAAAAATACAAATTGATTTTGGTTTATCTTTTGAGTCAATTTTTGTGGTTGGTGAAAAACTTTGAAAAACTCAAAATGATTTTATTTTTGTGTGTATTTTGATTTTATACCCATTTTGTGGCATATGTTTGTGTTTTGAATCCTCATTTCGCTTCCATGTGACTAGAACTTTTGGTTAGAATTTTAATCCTTAAAATGTTCTTTATCATGCTTACAAGGAGTAGTTTAAGTTAGACTTTATTAATGGATTTGCTTTTATATGCCTCAATTCACACATGCACGAGCTCACTGGAAATTTTAACTTCATATGTATATTTGAGCTTTGTGAGGTGTTCTCCTACCAATCTAGTCATTTATATATTATATGACCTAGGAGGACTAGTGCATATTAAAATCCGTTGCACATGAGATTTGTGTGAGATATAAAAGATTAGATATAAAAATGTGCACGGGGAAGGGCTCCGAAGGGGAATATCATCCTTTGCGAGTAAACCACCGTTTGGAATGGACCTAAAAGAAATACGTGGTCCAAAAGCCTAAAGATAAAATAGGGCATTAAAAAGAAAAATAATTGCCAAGGCCTGGTTTTTATTGATATGTTCATTCAAAAATATATATGCTTATTGAGGGAGATTGGATGGTATATCAATGGTTTGCACAATGTCTGTTCATCCTAGTTGTACTTTCAATGTCACGACTCTGTTGATTTGTAGAATCATCAAAACTCTAGGCTTGTATGCGTTGTGTATGTTTGTTCATTGAGTTCAATATATATTGTCACATGAGGTTATATTCAAATGTGATGAAGTTTGTAATCAATTGAGAACTTCGTGAACATATTTTAAGTGATTGGGTCAAAATTTAATTGTTGCTAGTTCACACCCCTTCACTTCCGTTTTCTTGTGACACATTTATGCTATAAGAGTGTGGAAAAACTAATGTTATTTAGTTTTGTGTCATTTTGGTGTTTATATCTATATATGTGTACTTATGCTTAGTTTGAATCTATTGTGTCTACATATATATGATATTTTGTTACTTTTGAGTCTTTGCCATGATTCGCTAGTTCATTTATGCTTTTAATTCATTTTTGGTATCTATCTTATTGCGAATTTTGTTTCGATATCACATGCTTATATTACTACAATCAATTGATATCTTTTGTTATTGAATCATAGTTTATATTTATATCCTTATGTGGATTAGTTGAATTTGAGTTGCCCACGTGCTTTAATGTTCTCATCGCTTTTTGCTCTATTGCATGTTTAACTTGTTATCCCATTCTATTTATCCGTTGTTTAGTTTAGGGGGTGTATATGCTTTAATTTGGGGAGATAAGTTAATTTTTTATTCTTTAGCTTTTGTCTATTCCTAAACAAAAAGGGGGAGAATGATTGGGGGGGGGGGGGGGGGGGGGATGGGTATTTATTCCTATTGTAATCGTATCTTAGTTTGGGAGATTTATCTTAGGGGGAGACGACATTCTAAGTAGGTCATTTATTTGATAAAGGGGGAGAGTTAATTAAGGGGGAGTCTTTATTTAAATTGCATTTAATATTTTAATATTCCCTATGCGTGTAATGTGTTGCTTAAGTGTGCAAGTATTATAAAGCAGCATCTATTTAAAGTGGAAAAGCGTTTAATTCTAAAGTGGTATTCGAGTCAAGCATTGTACTCTTTATTTTTGGTGGGGTGTTTTTGAGTCTAGTAAGCTTGACGTCCCTTTAGGATTTTGTTTTGGTTTTGTCCTGGAATAGTCAAAGGTGGAGATTTGTAAGGACACAAATTTTCAATTGAGTCTTAATGTAGTGTTGGCTCAATTTCGCACAAAAACATTTGTGTCATAGGATAGTATTGAGTGAGTATCCTCTAAGCCTATGACATGCAAGAATTGAAGATGTAGTGGCCAAGTATTATAAAGCTTCATCATTGCCGTGTTTCAAGTGCCATGTTTTCTACGTCATCAACATCATATTCCATAGTCTCCAAAAGGTATGAATGTATTTATTTATATATATATATATATATATAGGGAGACTTGGAATATGTTTATAAAGGGTGTACTTTTATTTTAATCTGAGGTTTATTTTCAGAAGGTTTCTTTAAAACTTTAAAATAAAGTTTCTGGGCAAAAAATAAAATTTTGAGCTTTCGGGAAGTTCGTTCGATATTGTCGTTCGAACGAGTTTTTCGTTCGAACGAGAATGTCGTTCGAACGAGGTTTGCCAATGACTTGCCGTTGGAGCTTCGTTAGATAGTTCGTTTGAACGAAATGTCATTCGAACGAAAATGTCATCCGAACGAGATTTCGGCGGGAACAGTTTTTGCGCATTTTCCCATTACTTTGTCCCCACAAACTTTTGACAGTTTAAATCAACTTCGGGACCAAATTTTTTCAGTGAACTTTTTCCATCTTCTAGAGAGTTTTTGAGAGCTTAATCATTTCATAAAAAGTTCCCTCGGTGTTTTTTTTTCAAATTGAATTATTCAAAGAACAAAACCAAGTTTACACCCAATTGTTTGTTTTAATCCAAGTTTCTATATATATATATATATATATATATATATATATATATATATATATATATATATACATCTTGCTTGCAGAGTTTGTTTGGCACCGGTTTTATCTCTACTATAGAAGAGTGTTTGGGTTTACTTCTACATCCCACAAAGAAGAAGTCTTGTCTGTTACGTCGACATTCTCATATGGTGAAAGGTACCATGTGTGGTTGATGGGTTCCTAAAAGTATGATCAGTGGATTCCGAGACCGCGGTGGAGCTCCGTGGTTATTCGCTAGGCAGAGGTGTATACAATAAGGAGCGTCAGGGCTTGGACGGAGTCAAGTCGAGTGTTGTAAGTCTCACTGTCTTATATTTGTAAAACCGTACTTAGTGGATTTGAGGCTAGGGCCGTCCGAGGTTTTATTCCGTTGAGGATTTTTCCTCGTACATCGCGGCGTAGTGGTTTATTTGCTTATTTTATCTTTTGCAAAATTCACCTTAGATGCATGCTTAGGTAAAAAGGTAAAATTTGGTTTAAATCACTACTTACTTAATTTGGTGCAAAATAAAACTTGGGTAAATGTTAATTTAATTCAAGTCATTAATTTTATTGGATAAAATTTGGTTTGCCTAATTTACAAAAATGGATTAATTATTTTGTTAGGCAAATTTCTAGGACTTGTCTTAAATTGGTTTAAGTGAATATTTTGTTGTTTAATTTAATTTCACTTTGTTTCTATGTTTAATTTAAATTGAAAGATATTAAAATTTGTTGTGTACTTGTGTATTTGAACCATCTCGCTTCAGCATCTTTGTAAAAGAAAATTTAATTACTTTTTGGTAAAATTTAAAATTGAGGGCCTCGTGTTACATCGCAGTACAAAAATCACATAACATGAAAATTTTAATTGTCAACTAAATTATGCAATTTATTATTACCATATCACCTAAGTAATAATTATTTTCATTTATTAATTTATATTTTGCTATTAATAAATTATATATAAATATCCAAAATTAGTGCATTTAATTCACTCATAACATCATTTGGTGAACTTTAAATAAAAATGTCAAAGGACTTTTCATTTAGAGAACCTAATTCTTTCCCATACAACCAAGTATATTACTTTGATTGTTTCCTACCTACTACCTAATGACACGGTGTTTTACTTCACATTTTAGATTATTGAGAGTATTTAACATGTGCCAAATGACTTGGTCATTAGTCATTTAGTGACCGTTTGAAACCTCAAAGCAGTTCCTCTAAATCCCTTAAATTGCTCCTGCATAGTTGGCATATCTACGACTTCATCAACCTTCTAGTTACCTTGCTTAGCATTTGTTTGTATTTAAAGACCGGTAGCTCTCTCATTTTATTTATGAAAAACACAAATAACTGTTTATCATCAAACTCTTATTCTCTTTATGGTATCAGAGCCATTATGTTCAATGGCATCCTCATCTGCGTTCTCTCTTAATATGGTCTCATTGCACCAACTGGTGTCAGTCTGTCCTATTAAGTTAAAACCAGATAATTATTTGATCTGGAGGAATCATATGCTCCATGTTATGAAGACAATGAAGATGACTCAGTTAATAGAAAATGAGCCACCACAGAAAGTTGATGACAAAGGAGAAATCACAAAAGAATTCAAAGAATGGGAAGAAAAAGATTTGCTAGTAAAGAGCTGGATTCAATTCAGCGTAGTTGAAGAACTAATGTACCTCACAGTTGGTCATAACTCTGCAAAGGAGACATGGAACTGTTTGGAGGAGAATTTCTTAGAAGCAACCAAGGAGAAAGAATTTCAATTAAAAGAGCAGGTTCATGACATAAAACTAGATGGAAAAACTCTTGATCAATATATCAAAGAGTTCAAAAATATATGTGATGGCTTAGCTGCTATTCACAAGCCACTAGATGAAGAAACAAAAGTAATCAGTTTTGCCAAAGGTTTGGGACCTAAATACTCAACATTCAGAACAGTAATGTTAGGTAAGGCTCCATACCCTTCTCTTTCGCAACTCATAAGTTCTCTCAAAGGCTTTGAAATAAGGGAACAAGCTAATTCCGGTTCAAGTCAAGCTGGTCACGCTGACACCACCATGGCATTCTCGGCAATGAGAGGTCAATTCCAACACTTTGGCAGAGGTCGTGGCAGGAATACAAGAGGTCGAACTGGTTTTTCTGGCCACTTTAACTCTCGTGGCAGGGGTTTTAGACCTGCTGGTCACCATTCTATGTATCCATTCCATCAGAACTTTTCAAATGGAGGCCAACAGTCCACTTTTCAACCTAGGCAATCGGCTGTACCCACAGTTACCAATAACAACTCTCACCTGCCTCAACTGACATCCAATAGTGCCCAGGCAGGTCAGCCAGTTCCCGCTGCTACCACCTTTGATCAGTCCAATGCTACTGTTGCATGTCAGATATGTGGGAGAACAAATCATGTTGCCTTGAATTGTTACTATAGTTGGGATTTTTCCTATGCCCCTCAAAATCAATCTCCCTCAGCTATGACTGCTGTCAACTACCAACAGTTGGATGATTCTTCACTTTATGTTAACTCAGGTGCAACCTCTCATATCACTAATTCTACAGGTAACTTTCTTAAACTTACTCCTTACATGGGCAAATATAAAGTTGTAATCGGTGATGGCACAAAACTGGACATTACCCACATTGGAGAAAAATCTCTCACTCCAAATTTAGCCTTAAAGGATGTGTTAGTTGTACCAAAAATTAAAAAGAATTTAATTTCTGTGAGTCAATTATTAAAGGACAATGAATGTTTATTGGAGTTTTCTAATAATGGATTTGTTGTTAAGGATAAACTGACTCAACAAGTGCTGGCCAAGGGAATTAGACAAGGCTCTCTGTACACCTTTGAAGAGGAACCTCATGAAGCATTAAATGCAATTCTCGATGGAAAAGCAAGCGATGAAGTATGGCATCAACGTTTAGGGCATCCGCAATCCAAGTCTTTGAAATTTTTAAACAACAGTCATGTTTTAAATATTGATCATTGGAATAAATCTCGCACTGTTTGTGCAAGTTGTCAAATGGGCAAGAGTTGCAAATTACCGTTTGGATTAAATGACAAAATATCCCAAAAGCCATTTGAGAAAATTCACTGTGATTTGTGGGGACCTGCCCCAATCTCTTCATCTCAAGGTTTTAAATATTATGTGATATTTGTGGATGATTGTACTCGCTACACTTGGTTGTACCCATTGAAACACAAATCAGATTTTTATCATGTGTTCTTGACATTCCATAAACTGATTGAAAATCAATTTGACAGGAAATTACAAATATTTCAGTGTGACGGAGGAGGTGAATTTGCTAGTAATGAGTTTGTTCATTATTTGGAACAACATGGCATTGTACAACATATTTCATGTCCCCATACCCCTGAACAAAATGGTGTCGCCGAAAGAAAACATCGCCACATTGTCGAAACAGGCTTGACGTTGTTATTTCATGCTAACATTCCAATGTTTTTATGGGTTGAGGCATTTTTAACGGCCACTTATTTAATAAATCGATTACCCTCGTCAAAATTACATAATGTGACTCCTTTCTTTCGACTCCACAAAACTCATCCTAGTTACTCCACTTTACGTGTTTTTGGGTGTCAATGTTTTCCATATATCCGAACTAAAACGCAAAATAAATTTCAACCAAAATCATATCCATGCGTTTTTATTGGGTATAGTTCGCTTCACAAAGGCTATCGTTGCTATAATCCTTTAACCAAGCGTGTGTATATCTCTCGTCACGTCATTTTTGACGAAACTACATTTCCATATCTAACCACAAACACATGCACTCCCTCTTCTCAACAGCTGGACTTTGTCACATATCACGAGTTTCTAAAAAGGCAATCTGTAGAAACTCGTTTTTCTTCCCCTTCTGGACACTCTATTCCACCTCCACTTTTATCCACTAACCCTATTCTTCCTAGTGTCCTTCCAAACCTACCTGCCTCTATATCTATAATAGCCACATCCATGCCGCCCTCTAGTACATCTGCTATCCCTGAACAACCCGCTATGCAACAGACTTCTACTTTATCCCCATCTTCTCACTCGTCCAATCCTACTACTCCTACACTATCCAGTTCACCTCCTTTATCTACACCCTCTCCAACCATTAAACACCAACCACCCCTCCCTCTTATTGTTGACCTCCAACTTTCGTCTCCTCCCTCTTCTTCCCCACCCATTCCTCCATCCAATACCCATCCTATGCTTACCCGATCTAAAGTCTCTCAACCCCATTCGTCTTCTGCCCTTCTTACCACCACTTTCCTCACCGAACCCCGGTCGCTTAAAACTGCCTTAACTCAAGCTCACTGGTATAAAGCAATGGAAGAAGAACTTCAAGCCTTACATGACAATAACACCTGGGTTTTAGTTCCTCCTCTTCCCCACATGCACATTATTGGCTCCAAATGGGTATATCGCACCAAACTTCATGTTGATGGTACACTGGACCGCTATAAAGCACGATTAGTCGCCAAAGGTTTTAACCAAATTAGTGGTGTTGATTATTGTGAAACCTTTAGTCCAGTAATAAAACCTGCCACTATTCGTATTGTTCTCTCCTTGGCTCTTTCTCAGGCATGGCCACTTAAACAACTTGATGTTAAGAATGCATTTCTCCATGGCCAACTTCAAGAGGAGGTTTATATGCACCAGCCACCGGGCTTCATTGATCCGGCTTTTCCTCATCATGTTTGCAAGCTCAACAAAGCCATATATGGGTTAAAGCAAGCCCCACGTGCTTGGTTTGATCGGTTTAGTTCATTTCTTCTCAAATTGGGATTCACATGTAGTAAGGCTGACTCTTCTCTATTTGTGCTTCATTCTTCACAGGGAACTATTTTGCTATTGCTCTATGTTGATGACATTATACTCACGGCCAGCTCTACTTCTCTTCTTCACTATTTTACCACCAAATTAGCTGCTGAATTCTCTCTCAAAGACCTTGGTGATTTGCATTACTTTCTGGGTATTGAAGTTCTCCCCTTTTCTGGTGGTTTGTTCCTCTCTCAACACAAGTACATTACTTCTCTTTTGGAGCGCGCAAATATGTTACACTGCAACTCTATTCAGCCTCCTCTACCCACTAAACCTACAATATCCAGCGTGGCTCCCTTCTCGGATCCTTCAGCATTTCGGTCCCTTGTTGGCTCTCTTCAATATCTCACTCTTACTCGGCCTGATATCACTCATGCTGTTAATACTATCTGTCAGCACATGCATTCTCCTACTGAGTCTGATTTTCTTCAAGTCAAAAGGTTGTTGCGCTATCTCCATGGCACCTCTACTATTGGTCTCCGCCTCCTCTCTCAATTCTCGCTCTCCTTATATGGGTTTTCTGATGCAGACTGGGCTGGCTGTCCTACTACTCGTCGCTCCACTTCCGGATTTTGTATGTTTCTTGGCGCCAACTGTATATCTTGGTCTTCCAAAAAGCAACCCACAGTTGCTCGTTCTAGCTGTGAAGCCGACTATCGTGCTCTTGCCTCTGCTGCTGCTGAACTAACATGGCTTACCTATGTTCTTCGGGATATTGGCATTTCCATCTCACATCCTCCCGTTCTCTACTGTGACAACCTCAGCGCACTTTATATGACTGTTAATCCTGTCCTTCATGCTCGTACCAAACATGTTGAACTAGACTATCACTTTGTTCGAGAAAAGGTTGCTCAAGGACTTCTCATTACTCATTTTGTGCCCTCATCTACTCAGCTTGCAGACATCTTTACGATGCCTCTTTGTACTCCTCAGTTTCAGTTTCTCCGGTCCAAGCTCGGTGTGTGTCAAGCACCCCACCTTCACTTGCGGGGGCATATTGAGAGTATTTAACATGTGCCAAATGACTTGGTCATTAGTCATTTAGTGACCGTTTGAAACCTCAAAGCAGTTCCTCCAAATCCCTTAAATTGCTCCTGCATAGTTGGCATATCTACGACTTCATCAACCTTCTAGTTACCTTGCTTAGCATTTGTTTGTATTTAAAGACCGGTAGCTCTCTCATTTTATTTATGAAAAACACAAATAACTGTTTATCATCAAACTCTTATTCTCTTTATAGATGACTAAAACCCAAGTCCATTTTGTTGGTTATTTACTAAGTCATAAAAACTGGCCCTCGGCTGATTTTATCACAATAGTTCTTGAGTTAAAAAAGAGAATAACAATACCTACACAAAAAGACAAAAAATTAAAGGGGTCATTTTTATGTTTCTGATTAAAAAAACATATTTAATAAAACAAATCTGTATTTTTAATAAAAAAAAAATAACATTTTAGCTGTTTTAAAAAAAAACTTCCGAACATTTTTTATAAAAAAACGTTTATAAAAAGTAAATACATTTACTGTAAAAAAAAGACTCATATTTTTAATTTAACCCATTCAATCATTCAAATACCCATTTAACCAATATTCTCTTGTTTTTAAAGTTCCGCCCCAGCGGCACCCTCACTCCCAAAGTGTTTTTTTTTACTAATTATTTTTAACTTTTTATAAATGTTGAAAAAAAACATTTTAATTGTATTAAAAAAAATTCTTAACTTTTTTTTAAAAAATGTTTATAAAAAGTAAATGCACATATTGTTAAAAAGACACATATTTTTAATTTAACACATTTAATCCCTAAAACACCCATTTAGCGAATATTTTCTTATTTTTAAAGGTCCGCGCTAGCGGTAACCTCCCCTCCCCTCCCCTTTTTTTAGAGTATTTTTTTTAAAACTGTTAAGCAGTTTTTTAAAACAGTTAAAATATTTTTGTTTTTATTTTTTAAAACAGTTATTAAAAGTAAAAAATAATTTTTTAAAAAAAAGCTTTCTTATTAAAAATAGTTTTTTTTAAATAGATTTTTTTATTAGAAATACAGATTCTTATTTTTTATTAAATATTTTTTTTTAATATAAAAACAGAAAATGAACCCTTTTAACTTTTTGTCCTCTTGTGTGGGTATGAATTTTGAGTTTATATCTGTGTACGTCTAGTATTACTCTAAAAAATATGTATTGTATCTAATATACTTACTTCTTAACTCGACCCATAAAACATGGAATTCACATTAGCAAGTGTCCTCCTAACGCCATTATACAATTAGATGAATGCGGACGCGACATGAACCACCAAAAAGATATATACCAAATGCATGGGTTGGTTGGTTTTGAGTTTGGTCATTAATTGGACAAGGTATAATTGGTAGGATATAAATCCGTTCAATTTTGTAATTGGATCATGTTGTGTTGGGGTTATGTTTGGTTCAGGTTGGGCTCTGATCAAGTCGTTTAACCCAAACATGTAAAATAAAATAATTACTTTATTTCTTAATTGAAAACATATTTTTCTCCACCAAATATCTTATATCTAAATTTAATTTTACTTTATCGGCTTAAAAGTTCATCAGTCTAAAGTTATCTCATATTTATCTCATTAAATTATATGGCATCTACATCAGGCGGATATGTTTGGTTTCCACCTTGATTCGAATAAATTTAAAAGATACAACAATACTCATACGGCACATCACGACATGACACTACACATTACCCTTTTTTTTGTAATTCAATGTTATTTGACCAATTGATGTACATGTCATTTGTTTTTGTAAATTCATTATTTCTTTTAGTTTTTGGACAAATTATGGCATATTCAAGAAGCACTGTCATACAAACTAATATATGACTGAATATTTGTACCTATTATTAAAGAACACAGTTTGTTACTTCCAATATTAGTTGACAAGACCCATCTTTGTCTGTTTCGTTTATTGGAATTACATAGTTATATATAATAGGCGCTTTGTAAATTTAAGACATATTGTAATATGTATTATGAAAATAGGACAACAAACATTTTCTTTCCATTTTTAGTCCATATTTTTTAATAACGCCGCTGGCGTGGACCCATATCTATAAAACGTCAATCAATTACAGCATGCCACGTCCGCCGATAATTTAAAAATGTGGACTAAAAATGGAAACAAAATATTTATTTTCCTATATTCATAACCAATATTATTTAAAGTCTTTATTTCGTTTTCAAAAATTGTTTGTGTATGTTTTTAACAGTTAAATGTATGACTTGTAACTAGAATTCATTTTTTTTATCTTCATATTAAAACTTTTTTCACCAATTAATCAATCATATACTATACACATTATTTTGTGTATTATCCTTTTTATTTTGTGTACCCTATGCTAAAATGGTGTTGAGGAGTTATTTATTTAAGAGACCATAGATTTTGACGTACAATTTTACATTTGTCACCGTCCTTATATCACCGAACCACCAATATATCCTTAGATTTTTTCAATTTGACTACTTCTTTGCATATGTGGGAAACTGTACTGCTGTGACCAATTATGTATCCAGTTGTTCAATTAACAATTGAGCGATTGGTTAGAGTTGAAAGGTTCCAAATACTCTATTAAACTAATGCTTAAAAAATTGACAGGATACACTATACAAAGGAATAGCCTTTCCTTAGTAGAGGCATTCAGATACAGTAGTATTGTAGTTTACCAAAAGCCTTCAACTAGCTAAACAAATTTCAAGGCTTGGGGAGGCAGCTCTTTAAGTTGCCGGAAATGGCAGATTTTAAGCACCATATGTTGTTTGTGTTGACAATTTGTGTGACAACTATCAATGTAGCGGCCGACCGCTGGCCTTACATTTATGCTTCACCTCCACCACCACCTTATGTCTATAAATCACCACCACCACCATCGCCATCACCACCACCACCATACATTTATAATTCACCCCCACCACCATCGCAGTCACCTCCCCCTCCTTACGTTTACAATTCACCACCACCACCATCTCCGTCCCGATCGCCTCCATACATTTACAAATCCCCACCTCCACCATCTCCGTCACCACCACCTCCATATGTTTACAAATCCCCACCACCACCTTCCCCATCACCTCCTCCTCCTTACATCTATAAATCCCCACCACCACCTTCTCCATCACCTCCACCTCCTTACGTGTACAAATCTCCACCACCACCATCTCCTTCTCCACCCCCACCTTACCTGTATAAATCTCCACCACCACCATCTCCATCACCCCCTCCTCCATATGTCTACAAGTCACCACCACCGCCGTCTCCTTCACCACCACCACCCTACCAGTATAAGTCTCCACCTCCCCCATCTCCATCACCACCCCCTCCTTATGTTTACCGTTCACCACCACCACCTTCCCCTTCACCACCTCCACCCTATTATTATAATTCACCACCTCCTCCTTCTCCTTCCCCTCCTCCACCTTACATTTACAAATCACCATCACCTCCGTCTCCTTCACCGCCACCCCCATATGTCTACCAGTCCCCACCTCCACCATCTCCATCGCCACCTCCTCCATATCACTACAAATCTCCACCACCACCTTCTCATTCACCACCTCCACCATACTACTACACATCCCCCCCTCCTCCAATGGGTTACTAAGTTGACCATTTTACTTCTACCTTATTTTTCCGTTTCTCCTTACCACCAAATTGATACTTACTTTATTTGGAGCTCATAAACTGGACATCTTGCAGGGTCATGCATTGAGGATTATTTCGGCCCAAACGTGTTAGTAGCGGGAAAATAAAAAACGTGGCATGATTGTTAAGCATGGACTGATGTTTTTTCTTTTATTTGAAAATATATGATGTAATAACCACATTTATTGTTTTTTTAAACTTATCATTGTATGATATGTCAAGTAATAAAATAAAAATGAGTTTGTGCCAACAAATGCTCTTTTATTGATGATATTCTTTGGAGGTTCAAAATTTAATATGACCAAATTAGAAACAAGTGAAACTGTGTGATCAGAACATGTGTTTCCACATGAACTTGCACAGTTATTTTTTTCCTAAAAGATCTAAAACAATATTATTTCTTAACAAAATGAGAATAAGTTCAATAAAACAAGAATTGTGGCTAATTTTGAGAATTATTTTCACATGTTTATTTGAATTCAAATTTCTTGACCCTCCTCAAAAGCAATAACATGGTCATTGTGGCCATTGATTGCCTGAGACATTTAAATAGTTGTTCTGGTGAAATATTGTATTTTACCGGACATATGGTTTTTAACGTGGAATTCTAAAGTGATGAAAATATGTCTATTCATTACTTGAATATAAATTAATACGTTGGATTGGTTTTTAATCATTCACACCTAATTACCCCTTTTTTTTTTATCAAAACTCGCTATATAATATGATAAAACCAAAATGTGAAAAATTGCATTATGTGGAAGATAATAACTTTAGTCGGGACAAATTTGAAGCTAATGTGGATCATTTGTTACCACATCAATCACTTTTCAGTGTCTTTTTCATTTGAGGATGTCAAAAAAGTTCCTATCACGCGGTAGCTGTTGCAGATGTATCACCACAGTGACTTTTAAAATTAAACTCACAATTCGGAGCTAAAATCAATATCTGAGATTATTTTTAAGGCGATTGTGTTTATTTCTAAATTCCCTATTATTTAATTGGTCAAAGACTTATTTATTAGTAAGATATGAGAAGTCAGCTAATATAAATGACTTGTAAAAATGGCAATGCATTTCATATTTCAAGAAAGATTTCAATAATATTCAAAAGAATTATATTCCAATAAACAAGTTTGCAAAATACAAGGGAATTGTGGTTCCGAATCATTTGTACATAATGGAGATTATTTCATATTTTAATGAAATAACAGTTTTCGTTAATATATTAGTTTGTCGATGATTTGAGTTGATAAAAATAAGTCACCATTTTATGGAAAACTGATTGTGTAATGTTAAAAATAAAATGAGTGTTTGAATCTGCCACCCATTTAGTATTCATAATTATACTTTTCTCGTCATTTTTTTTCGTCTTTCGACTTTGTTCGTCATTTTTATAGTCCTTCAATGATGAGTAAGGTATGTGAATAACCATTAATACAATAATACTCTCGCAATAGACGATAAATGTGGCTGAATAAGCCATAAACCAACATCAACTATACAATTCTAAACAACAAATTTCCACATGTAGCAAAATAGCCTAAATTCCCAAATACAACTACCACAAAATTGATCGGGGAAAATTATAGAACGCTCTGAGAAACGTTATTCGTGTGAAGCATTGAGGATGAGTAATAAAACTATTTTTCAATAAAGGTAACCATAAAAAATCTTTAGGGTTTCCTTTTCACGTGTCTTCTAGTGTTGGGCGATTTTTCTAGTCGTCGTTATGGCTTTTGGAATAAGGAGATGAAAGATTTGCTTATTTGAAATGTTTTAACATATTGATATTTTTTGTATTGCCCACAAGATTATTTAATTATTTGTTGTTATAATTGTGGACGTTTTGCAAGGATATATCCAATAATTACACGTGTCTTATTTTTGTTGGTTAAGAGGTTTATTTAATACGTGCCCTTTTGATGATTAAGAAACATAAATCTTGGTTTAGAATTCGGCCATCTCTACCCTATAAAAGCCCACACCCTTGTCCATCTTTGGTTCTTGGAGAAAATTTCAGTAGGAAAAAGTTTGAGCACATTAAATGTGAGAAATTGTTAAAGGGGTAAAGAGGGAGTAACACTAAGTTTTTATTATGATCGTTTAATGAGTACAACACAAACACTATAATGGTTTATGGTACGTTTTTGCTTATTGTTTGTTATTATGTTATGTGAGAAACAAAATTCTTCAAGATTGGTTATTGGGGAATTGATAAGCCCATTAAGATTTACATGTGGTATCAAAGTGAGGTTACGAATCATATAAACCCACGACCCATTCCTTTCCATTTGAAGCTCTGTCATTCCCTAAAATAACCCCGAATTTAAAATGTACGTTGAAAAAAGACACTTTGCAAAAGGATATAAATACAATAACACTCAACATACATTCTCGGTCTTTTAGGCATCCACTAAAAGTTAACATTTTTACATCACAAAACTAAAAGGGGTATTTTATCAAACACGCTCCCTATGAATAATTTTTCAAATTCCTTAATATTAGTTTTGTTTTCCAGTTCCCTAAGAGAGAATAAATTGAGGATGAGGGTTGCATGGCAGCCCCCAATCATCAACCCCATGTAGATCCTAAACCACCAGACCAAAATGTGTGGAATAGGTCTGTTGATACCAAAATTAGTATGCTGATGTGGATGAATCATACGAAGACACTTGTCAATCTACGTGGTGCAATAACAACGAGGAAGTTCATTTCCCGACCAACTCATGATTCTCTATGAGCAACGAGGATACACCGAGGAACTCTAGCGCACCGAGGTACTCTAGCGCTCCGAGGAACTCCTGAGCAACGAGCAACTATGGCGGTCCAAGCTTCATCTCGGTCGTATCATTAATTGCCAGATAATCAACAGTTCAAATATTCATTGATGTTCATAATCTTGACTCACACGCCGCATTAAATGTATTGCCCTTTCATGCATGTATCATTTAATGTATTGACCCTTTCATGTACAACCTCAAGGCTATAAATACCTTGTTTCAACCCCATTCAAGGGGACCGGAATTTCTTGAGAGAACTTGTAATCAAGAATTCTGCAAACAATCAGCAATAACATAACAGTGGACTTAGGCTTTATTCCTAGCCGAACCACTTTAAAAATCTTTGTTTTATTTATTTATCTGTGATTGAATAATTAGAGCGATCTAATTTTTTACATCAACAAGGTCCTTTGCTTCTATGGTTACATCATCATTTTCATGCGGTAAGGATATAGTCTTAAAGGATAACCAACAGTTTTTTTTTCCCAAGAGGATATTGAAACGTGGGCCAAACCTTTCGAGCATGCCCTAGTGGCGAAATTGAAAAACGAGGGTGGTCCCTTATGTGCGTATGTTTCAAATAAAACCAATTTATTACCAAAAAATATCCAACTTTTAATGTGCACAAAACCAAGTTGTGAAAACCCAATTCTTACTTTAAACTAATTTTATCTTGATTAATCCTAAACATGCTTCTACTTATTAAATCAAGTAAAGTGAAGAACACTCACAACGACGGATGTACGAGGAAAAAACCCAAAGTAGGAAAACAATCTCGGACGGCCCAAGCTAGACAATCACTATGAACAAAGGTTTTACAAAGATAGATTAACCTTACTCAATGATTCGATCCCCACGAGTCTTGACGCTACTTCTGATCTTCAACTGTTCTTCAATAGTGCCTACGCAGAAATTCCTTCTTTCACGACACCCGTCCACAACACTCGACTCCACGAATGTCTCGGTGTCCACTGATTGGTTTTGATTCGTTTACGATGTCGAACAAGAAGTCCTTCTCTTTTCTTCACCACATAACCCTGATGTTCAACGATAGAACAAACTTCTTGGTGCAGCAAGATCACATAAACATATAAGAATGATAACTCGGATCTTTACAAATTCTAAGGATGTGTTTATGCTTTTTAAACCTTAGAAAACATGTGCAAACACGTACGGTATACTATTTTTCCAGAATGCACACTTTCGAAACTCTGACGAAAACACGCTTTAAATAACAATTAAGTGTCGCCTCGAAAAATGTGTCATTCGAATGACAAGGCCACATCGTTCGCGCGACATAAGATCTCACTCGAACGAGAGCTTATGTCGTTTGAACGACAGCGCGTAAGTTTGACTTTTTGTCTTTCTGATTAAAACGTCTCTTTTAAAAGAGAATCAAATTAGTCAAACTCTAGTCTGTGTTTATCATAATAAAACGTAGTGTAAACCATTTAAAACACTTTTAAAACATTTAAAAATATTCTTCTTTATAAAAATGCATCCTTATCTCTTATAAAAATAATTTCGTGCACCATTAATTATACGCATTCATACCCGAGTGATCTAGGAATGCATTTAATTTTGAAGATGAATAAACTTGCACCAATTAAACTTCGGCACAATTAATTCTTTGAAGCTTTGCCGCAACGTCTTCAATTTTCTTTAATACGTTATAGACCAAGTGGGATCGTGACAAAATATAAATCTCCCTATGACATATTACAAAAATAGTTTTATTCACGGAATTAAGTAAAAAAATTACAGGGACTCAATTGGAAATTTATGTTCTTACAAATCTCCTCCTTTGACTATTCCGGGACAAAACTAAATCAGTGAAATGCCAAAGTCGGGCCGTCAAGACGTATGATGCCTAAATCCCATCCCATAAACCTAAAATAAAAAATACAGGACACGGACAATTATATGTAGCACTGACAAGCACGAACTATCTGAATGTGATGTGCACTTGAAGTCTCAAATCGCTGAAGCATACCTACACACATGAAGTAGACAAACAAATACCAAGTGAAGTATGGAGGAACAAATAAAACCAATATATATATCCAAATAATACCAAACAATAATAGATACTAATATGAATAAACTCATAAAAAAATCACTTATTAAACAATTTGAGCAGCAAAATGATGCCAATGTGTAATAACAATTTGTAAACTATGCAATAAAAAATAAGCTCAAACCTCCCCCCACATCACATACATTTCTCCCCCTTTTTTGTCTCGAATAGACAATCCGATGAAAAGGCAAACCAATCAAAATATCTAGCATGAGAATATAAACCAGTTTGAACCAATGTGAGATCGCTAGATAATCATGAAACAACCAACTAAATATGATCAAGAAATGGCAAATCAGTAGCTAGTAAGCCAATGAATCACACAAAAAAATATAGCAAATTATTCAGGTGTGATAAATGGACTATATGTAAAAAAATAATTTAGAACCAATAAATCCTGCATATAAACCCGTCAGCCCAGAAACACTTCTAGCAGTACCTAAAAAATATACCATAATAACAATGGATTGCAAACCCATTAGAAGGAAGAATTCAGCCTATTGTTCGAATGAGCCAGGGATGTTGCTCAAACGAAGTGAGGACGTCGCTCGAACGAATGAAAGATGTTTTTCGCGCGACATAGAGATGTCATTTGAACGACTTCTCATGACCTGCCAAAATTTCACATTTACTCAGAAATATAATATATTATTGCCGAGTGAAAATATTTCCAGAAAATAATCAGTGGAAGGTCTTGACTGCAGCAAAACACTGCTAAAACAAAAAGCTTTTAACACAAAATGCAAAAAATGCATAAAACTAACAAAGTGAGTTGCATGCAAAAATAGTACCGATATGCTCAAACACGGATATGAAATGAATGGGTGTGAAACTACAACAAATGAGTAACAATTGCAACAC
The DNA here is from genome assembly GCA_949130495.1 of Sambucus nigra. Lineage (NCBI taxonomy): Eukaryota > Viridiplantae > Streptophyta > Magnoliopsida > Dipsacales > Adoxaceae > Sambucus > Sambucus nigra. The sequence continues at coordinate 459,773,271 of OX422220.1, forward strand.
ATAGAAATGATCAAGAAGCTCTAATTGATAGTGATAAATCATCAAACTTTATCATATTCATATGACAATAAAATTTTGAGCTTAATGAACTAAACATACTTCATGCACACAAATCCAGAATTTTGACGATTCTACAAACAATAGCGTTAAATTGCAATGTTTCAACATTAGGATTCGTTGTGCAAACCCATTAAATTTTTAATCCATCCAAACTCCCTTAATAATATCATATTTTCTTTGGAATGAACTAAACTAATTTGGCCATTTTCTTAACATATTGCATTTTCTTTTGGGCCTTTAAACGGTGGCTTTCACGACGAGTCAGTTTGAACTCTCGCAGCCCTTTTCCGTGAATCACTCATCATTTTTTCAATTCAAATCCTCATAGTAAACGGTTCTTACATGCACACTTCTCCTTGAGTCTTCTTACGCATAGATGACAAGATTGAGATAAGAACGCCTCACTAAATTCAAATATGCAAGAGAAGTAAAACATCCATATAAACTCGTGCATGTGTGCAATGTTGGCATATATACAAAGTCGAATCAAAATGCATATCAACTTCTAAACACCCACATATAAACAATGGTTAAGATCATTTTAAGCATCTATAATAATGAACAAATGTCCTCGCCACATGGATAATGAAACGATGGGGGGGGGGGGGGGGGTCCAAGCACACCAATATGACACATTGAACATGTAAACTCAAAAAAAAAACCAACAAGAAAACAAAATATTTTTGATTTTTAAATTTTTTTGTCAAAAACAAAATCTTTTTGTATTTTTCAAATAAAACTCAAATAAGTGAAAAATATAATTCAAAGAGATAAACATGTCATAACACTAGCAAATTATAAACATGATGCAAGGGCTAGCGTATGACAAAACATGCAAGCTACTATCCATAAGAAATAACAAGAGATTAATCATGTGCATGCATGTGAGAATCAACCAACAAGTATTTAGCATCTCCAAAACGGATTTCCTAACCCAAACCGGTGTATACCTAACAAAGCGGGTTTTGGGAACCAATGGGACACTACGTTCAAACTTCCTAGGGTCTTTTCTAAGATCAAAACTAAAACTCGTAAGGTGACCTTTCATACCACAATGCGAACATGTGAAAACGCGGCAAGGAAAGGGACCTTTAGGTTGTCCGTGTGTAATATCCTCGGATGTGGTTGACGCACTAAAACAAACTATGATTTTGGCTTTTACATTCAAACCACTAGAACAAGATAAGATGCTACCATCACAACTCGAGTCATTAAAATCAATTTTTAATTTTATAACTTTCAACTCAAGCAAAAAATTAGACTCCTTACAATTTCGGGACTCCTTCTTTAAATTATCAACTACCCCTAGACGGTTATCTCGCACCCCCTCAATGTGAGCAAACTTATCCCTAAGATCCTTTTCTCGTGCCACAAAATCATTAATCGAATTATCTTCCTCAACGGCACAAACTCTAGAATTTTTTAAATCCTCTAACTCTTTTTCTAAAACGAGGACTCTATCATCACTCTCCTTTTTTCTCAATTTTAACATATTAAAATCATTAAATAGGGATCTAACCTTCTCACGACAAATATTTCTTTGAATTTGAAACGTTTGCAAATATTCATTCCTATTTTTGAAATCGTAATTTTCTTTCTCCAAAACTTCAATACATTTTGCAAACCTTAAATTCAAACGATGTAAATCGTCAAAGCCGAGAGAATCCATCGAGAGGAAACAAACACAGGAGAGATAAACAAACACACGGGATCACAAAACAAATAAATTACGTTTTCTGTCTCTAATACCAGTTTGAAAAACCTGGGTGGTCCCTTATGTGCATGTGTTTCAAATCAAACAAATTTATTACTAAAAATTATCCACCTTTTAATGTGCACCAAACCAAGTTGTGAAAATCCAATTCTTACTTTAAACCAATTTTATCTTGATTAATCCTAAACATGCATCTAGTGATTAAAGCAAGTAAAGTAAAGAATACTCACAACACCAGATGTACGAGGAAAAAACCCAAAATGGGAAAACAACCTCAGACGGCCCAAGCCATACAATCACTATGAACAATGGTTTTACAAAGACAGATTACCCTTACTCAATGACTCGATCCCCATGGGTCTTGACGCTCCTTATGATCTTCAACCGTTCTTCAATAGTGCCCACGCAGAAATTCCGTCTTCCACGATACATGTCCCCAACACTCGACTCCACGAATGTCTCGGTGTCCACCGATTGGCTTTGATTCATCTACGATGTCGAACAAGAAGTCCTTCTCTTTTCTTCACCGCAAAACCCTGATGGTCAATGATAGAACAAACATCTTGGTGCATCAAGATCACGTAACCATATAAGAATGATAATTCGAATCTTTGCAAACTTTGAGGAAGTGTTTATGCTTTTTAAACCTTAGAAAACATGTGCAAACAGATGGTATACAATTTTTTCGGAACGCACACTTTTCAAACTATGACAAAAACACGCTTTAAATAACAATTAAGCGCCGCCGCGAAAAATGTGTCATTCGAACGACAAGGCCACGTCGTTCGCGCGACATAAGATCTCGCTCGAACGAGAGATTATGTCCTTTGAACGACACCGCGTAAGTTTAACTTTTTGACTTTCCGATTAAAACGTCTCTTTTAAAAGAGATCCAAATTATTCAAACTCTATTCTGTGTTTATCAGAATAAAACGTAGTGTAAACCTTTTAAAACAATTTTAAAACATTTGAAAATATTTTTCTTTATAAAATACATCCTTATCTTTTATAAAAACGATTTTGAGCACCATTAATTATACACATTCATACCTGAGTGATCTCAGAATGCATTTAACTTTGAAGACGAATAAACTTGCACCTATTTAACTTCAGCATAATTAATTCTTTGAATCTTTATTGCAACGTCTTCAATTTTCTTCAATATGTCATAGACCAAGTGGGATCATGACAAAATAAAAATCTCCCTATGACATATTACAAACACACTTTTGTTCACGGGATTAAGTCAAAAGAATACAGGTACTCAATTGGAAATTTTTATCCTTACAAATCTCCTCCTTTGACTATTTCGGGACAAAACCAAATCAGTGAAATGCCTAAGCCGGCCCGTCAAGCCCTCTGACGCCTAAATCCCATCCCATATACCCAAAATAAAAAAATACAGGATACTAACTAGTATATGTAGCACTGACAAGCATGAACTGTATGAATGTGATGTAGACTTGAAATCTCGAATCGCTGAAGCATACCTACATACATGAAACAGACAAATAAATAGTAAGTGAAGTATGTAGGAACAAATTAAACTAATATAAATATATATCCAAATGATTCCAAATAACAATAGTTACAAATATGAATAAACTCTGAAAAAAATCATTTGTTAAACAATTTGAGCAGCAAAATGATACCAATGTTTAGTACCAATTTGTAAACTATTCAATCAAAAACATGCTCAAATCTCCCCCTACATCATATATATCTCTCCCCCTTTTTGTCTCGAATAGACAATCCAGTGAAAAGATAAACCAATCAAAATATCTACCATGAGAATATAAACCAATTTGAACCAATGTGAGATCGCCAGATAATCATGAAACGACCAGCTAAATATGATCAAGAAATTATAAATCAGTAGCTAGTAAACCAATGAATCACAAAAAAAATATAGCAAATTAATCAGGTGTGATAAACGGACTATATGCAAACAAATAATTTAGAACCAATAAATCTTACATATACATCAGTCAGCCCAGAAACACTTCCAGCAATACCTAAAAAATATACCATTATAACCAGTGGACTGCAACCCAATCAGAAGCAAGAATTTAGCATATCATTCGAACGACCAGAGACATCACTCAAACGAAGTGAGGAAGGACAGATGTCATTCGCGCGACATAGAGACGTCATTTTAACGACTTCTCGCGAACTGCCAAATTTTCACATTTTCTCAGAAATAAAATATATTATTGGCCAGTGAAAAAATTTCTAGAAAAAAATCAGTGGAAGGGCCTGAGAGAAGCAAAACAGTGCTAAAACAAAAGCTTTTAACACAAAATGCAAAAAATGAATAAAACTAACAATATGAGTTACATGCAAACATAGTACAGATATCCTCAAACATGGATATGAAATGAATGGTCGTGAAACTACAACAAATGAGTCACAATTCCAACACATCGAAACGATCAAGAAGCTCTAATTGATAGCGATAAATCATCAAACTTTATCATATCCATATGACAATAAAAGTTTGAGCTTAATGAACTAAATATACTTCATGCACACAAATCCAGAATTTTGACGATTCTACAAACAATAGCGTTAAATTGCAATGTTTCAATATTAGGATTAGGTGTGCAAAACCGTTAAATTTTTAATCCATCCAAACTCCCTTAATAATATCATATTTTCTTTGGAATGCACTAAACTAATTTAGCCCTTTTCATAATATATTGCATTTTCTTTTGGGCTCTTTTAAATGGTGTCTTTCACGACCAGCCAATTTTGAACTCTTGCAGCCATTTCCCATGAATCACTCATCATTTTTTCAATTCAAATCCTCACGGTAAATGGTTCTTACATGCACACTTCTCCTTGAGTCTACTTACGCATAGATGACAAGACTGAGATAAGAACGCCTCACCAAATTCAAATATGCAAGAGAAGTCAAACATCCATATAAACTCGTGCATGTGTGCAATGTTGGCATATATACAAAATCGAATAAGAATGCATATCAACTTCGAAACAACCACAGATAAACAATGGTTAAGATCATTTTAAGCATCGATAATAATGACCAAATGTACTATCCACATGGATAATGAAACGATTGGGGGGGGGGGGGTCCATGCACACCAATATGCCGCATCAAACATGTAAACTCAAAAACAAAAACCAACAAGAAAACAAAATTATTTTTGATTTTTCAAAAAAATTCTCAAAAACAAAATCTTTTTGTCGTTTTCAAATAAGACTCAAACAAGTGAAAAATATAATACAAAGAGATAAACATGTCATAATACTAGAAAATTATAAACATGATGCAAGGTCTAGCATATGACAAAACATGCAAGTTACTGTCCATAAGAAATAGCAAGGGATGAATCATGTGCGTGCATGTGAGAATGAACCAACGAAGTATTTAGCATCTCCGAAATGGATTTCCTAACACAAAGCGAGTTTTGGGAACCAATGGGACACTACGTTTAAACATCCTAGGGTATTTTCTAAGATTAAAACAAAAACTCCTAAGGTGACCTTTCCTACCACAATGCGAACATGTGAAAACACGACGAGGAATGGGACCTTTAGGTTGACCTTTTCTAATACCCTCGGATGTGGTTGACGCTCAAAAACAAAATATGGTTTTGGTTTTTACATTCAAACCACTAGAACAAGATAAGATGTTACCATCACAACTCAAGTCATTTGAATCATTTTTTAACTTCAAATCTTTCGACTCAAGCAAACATTAGACTCCTCAAACTTTCAGGACTCCTTCTTTAAATTATCAATTACCCCTAGAAGGTTATCTCGCTCCCCCTCAATGTGAGTAAACTTATCCCTAAGAGCCTTTTCTCGTACCACAAAATCATTAATTGAATTATTTTCCTCAACGGCACAAATTTTAAAATTTTTTAAATCCTCTAACTCTTTTTCTAAAACGAGGATTCTATCATCACTCTCCTTTTTGCCCAATTTTAACATATTAAAATCATTAAACAATGAACTAAACTTCTCACGACAAACATCTCTTTGAATTTGAAACGTTTGCAAATAATCAATCCAATTTTTGAAACCATAATTTTCATTCTCCAAAACTTCAATACGTTTTGTAAACTTTAAATTCAAACGATGTAAATCATCAAATCTTAGAGAATACATCAAGAGGAAACAAACACAGGAGAGATAAATAAACACACGGGATCACAAAATAAATAAATTATGTTTGCTAGCTCTGATACCAATTTGAAAAACATGGGTGGTCCCTTATGTGTGTGTGTTTCAAATCAAACCAATTTATTACCAAAAATTATCCAACTTTTAATATGCACCAATCCAAGTTGTGAAAACCCAATTCTTACTTCAAACCAATTTTATCTTGATTAATCCTAAACATGCATCTAGTGATTAAAGCAAGTAAAGTAAAGAATACTCACAACGCCGTATGTACGAGGAAAAAACTCAAAACGGGAAAACAACCTCGGAAGGCCCAAGCCAGACAATCACTATAAACAAAAGTTTTACAAAGACTCGATCCCCAAGGGTCTTGACGCTTCTTTTGATCTTCCACCATTCTTTAATAGTGCCCACGTAGAAATTCCGTCTTCCATGATAACTGTCCACAACACTCGACTCCACGAATGTCTCGGTGTCCACCGATTGGCTTTGATTCGTCTACGATGTCGAACTAGAAGTCCTTCTCTTTTCTTCACCGTAAAACCCCAATGTTTAATGATAGAACAAACTTCTTGATGCCGCAAGATCACGTAAACATATAAGAATGATAACTCATATCTTTGCAAACTTTAAGGATGTGTTTATTCTTTTAAACCTTAGAAAACATATGCATACACGTACTGGATGGTATACTATTTTTTCAAAATGTACACTTTCGAAACTCTGACGAAAACACACTTTAAATAACAATTAAGCGTTGCCTCGAAAAACGTGTTGTTCAAATGAGAAGGCCACGTCGTTCGCGCGACATGAGATCTCGCTCGAACGAGAGCTTATGTCGTTTGAATGACAACGATTAAGTTTGGCTTTTTGACTTTCTGATTAAAACGTCTCTTTTAAAAGAGATCCAAATTAGTCAAACTCTATTCTGTGTTTATCAGAATAAAATGTAGAGTAAACCGTTTTAAACACTTTTAAAATATTTTTCTTTATAAAAATACATCCATATATTTTATAAAAACAATTTCAAGCACCATTAAATATACACTTTCATACCTGAGTGATCTCGGAATGCCTTTAACTTTGAAGATGAATAAACTTGCACCAATTAAACTTCGGCATGATTAATTCTTTGAAACTTTGCCGCAACGTCTTCAATTTTTTTCAATACGTCATAGACCAAGGGGATCGTGACAAAATAAAAATCTCCAAATGAAATAGTCAAACACAATTTTTTTCACGAAATTAAGTCAAAATAATATAGGGACTCAATAGGAAATTTATGTCCTTACAGAAGTTCTCCCATGGTAGACCATCAATGGAGGTGATTAGAAAGATTTTCCAAACTTTTTCTCTCAAGACATCTCTCACTATTGGATTAATCGACCACAAACACAAACGTATCACATTGAATCATGAAGAGGACTTTGCAAGACTTTGGATGAGGGAGTCTTGGTACATAGGTAAGTACCTTATGAAAATTTTCCAGTGGTCTCCAAAATTTAGACTGGACGTGGAGAGTAGTATTTCTTCTATCTGGATTGCTTTCCCTCAATTACCCATCCATTTTTTCTCTAACCCTTCTCTATATTCCATTTCTCAACTTGTGGGAACTCCTTTGAGAATGGACAATTCCACAGCTGAAATCTATTGCCCTAGTCTGGCTAGAGTCTGTGTTGAGGTGGACTTATTAAAATAATTACCCAAGAGGGTTTGGATAGGATGCGAAACTAAGGGATTCTGACAAGAAATCGCTTATGAAGAACTACCTTTGTACCGCTCCTTCTGCTTCAAGAAAGGACACAAAAGAGAGCATATGCTTATTTAAAACAAGTACTAAAGATGTGAATAACCAGGTTCATCAGGTGGACAAGGCTAAAGCAAAAGGCCAAGCCAATGATATTGGTACAAGAAAACCCATCTTGGACCAAATAATGGCCAATAAAGATAAGTAGGCCGCTATTGTTGACCTCTGTGATGAGGTGGAAGGTGGTGAAAAAATGAACAATACTTCTCAAGTGCAGCTCGTCAAGGATGTTACTACAGGTACGCTAAAACATGGGTCTGATCCAGTAAGTCTACAGGCTTTGGGAATTCCTCCAAAGAGTAATTCGGATACCAAGATTCCTGTTCAGATGGCCAGTGAGAGAAACCTCAATTACAATTCGGCGACATAAATATTTGAAGCTAGTTTTTTTAAGATTCAAAACACCCAAGTTGTTAAACTCCTCTCTTCTCGTGCAACGAATTTGAAAACCTCCTCGAAATATGTGGGGGAATCGAAAAGGTCCAAAGTTCTGAAATAATTAGCAGAGCAGATCCTCCCTTTTTTTCGGAGAATGAAAAATATCAAGCGGATAATATCTTCACTTCGGATAAGAATACCTCCTTGAAGTTTGATACGTCAACAACTTTAGGCCAGGTGGCTACACTAGGTGGTGTTAATATTAATAATAGGTCTGGAAATCAACCCAAAGTAGTGGAGGAAAGTAGTGGAGGAAAAGATCAAGACCATGGAATTACTGTTCAAAAAGATAGTTTTTATTTAGGGGGAAAAGATGATTCTTCAAATGACTCTTATGATGATATGCCTCCGTTAGAAGATATTTCAAGTTTAAATGAGGTTTTATATCGTCATATAGTTAAGGAAGAAGAGATTGAAGATAGTCAGGGATTGAGGTTATATGTTGAGATCCCAAAAAATGATGCCCCAGTTCACGCTATCACTTAAGAATCGTTTGGAAGAAAAAGTATAAAAAATATAAATCTTATTGAAGTGAGTAATTCCTTTGATGTATTTGACAAATCGAAAGAGTCATCAAATTTCAAAGGATCCAAAAATTCTAAAATGGATTCTTTTCCGGCCTTAACGAAGGAGGAGAAATCTGCGCTTACATATAATTTAAGGCATTCTTCGTCCCATTCAAGAGTTCATAAATTTTCATAATTTATTTTTTATCGTTGGAAGATCCGTAGGAGAGGCTGTTTCTCCTTTTGTTTATAAATAATTTTTCTTATTAAAAAAAAATATATATTCTTTAAAGAAAAAATAATAAATTAATTTCCATATTATCTTCAAAGTTTAAGGCATGCCATGTTATTTCTATGCCATATGACTGAATTTGTATGCCATGTAATTTATTTGTGTCACTTGTTATATTTAATTAATAGTTGTAATTAATTAAGTTGGACGATATGCGGTTACATGTGAAATGAATATGTATGTGTTTTATGTTACATTTTGGGGTAATAGGGTGAGTTATGAGGTACTGCCATTTGTAGCGGGCTCTATAATGATATGGAGGCCCGATTTTTTTTTTTTTGTAATTTGGACACGAGGGATATGTATGCTCTTAGGCTAATTATGTAGAAACCTTGGGATTCGATTCATATTTATATATGGTGGGTCGATGGTTATTGTATATTCTCGTGGACCTTGTGGAATTTGTTGGAAATTAATGGGGTGAATTTGGAATTTTGGAGAAATTTCGAGGTTTGAATGAGAATGAGAGTCGTTCGAACGAGATCCCAATCTCGTTCGAACGAAGACCCTTTGGTTCGAACGAGAAGTTCATTTCGTTTGAAATAGGTTTCTAAGAAAGGTGGAACGAACCTCCACTGCCTTAGATTTTACCCTCGTTAGTATGTCGTTCGAACGCCTAGTTGCGGGTCTCCAAATATGCCCGAATCACTACCCAAATTAGTCCCAAAATTATTCCAAAGGTACGCTATGGGCACATTCCAAAGTACTCAACATATATATTCGGGCCTCCTTATCACTATAGTTAAGATCAAAATAATAATACCTCATAACGTACGGTAATACCTTACAACATAAAATGAAATGCACAACTCAATTATTTTAGTAGTAACCGCACGTTGTTAATTCTCATATAATTAATTACACCGGTTAATTACTTTTAACATTCAGTACAAAAATCACACAACATGCAAAATTTAATTATCATCTAAATTATGCAATTTATTATTATCATATCACATAAGTAATAATTATTCTCATTTATTAATTTATTTCTTGCAATTAATAAATTATATATAATAACCCAAAATTAGTGCATTTAATTCACTTATAACATGTTCAAGTCATTAACCATGTTTACTTATTCGACGTTATTACACCATTGGATAAACACACATAAATTATGAAGTTTCAAAGAAAAAGAAAATAAATGCAAAACGCAAACTGAAAATAATAATAAACAATAATGTGTCGATATACATTTTTTTAACCTCACGTTACCTAAAAATTCAGCCACTTTTCGTTGTGTTTTTTTTATATTATTCATTCATTCTTTAGGACAATTAGTGTTTAGTCACTAGAAGAATAGTACATTTTGCACTTAATACGGCATATTTTTTATGTTCCCAAATGATCCTAGTCGACTAGTTCTGCACAAGCTCGTGCTTTTCTTGAAGATTCGGTTGGTAAAAACATTAGGAAAAATCAATTTAAAAAATACAATATACTTGTCAAAAATTCCATTAAACTTTTAGGAAACATTGAATAGGCAAAAAATGTCAGTCAAGATTTGATGATTAACGAAGCTCGAAATTCTAAACGTACAACTAATAATGTCAATGAATGACCACCTCAAATATAATTTAAGTTCTTCTACCCCTTGATCCAAATCTCATAAATTTTTGTAATTCAGAGTTAGGCCCTATGTTTAAAATAAATAGATCCTATGTTGCATTTATATATTGTATTATAAGATTGGGTACGCTGTGATTAAAGGTGACATTGTGGGCTTTGGTATTTGGGTTGTGTTCTCACTTTTATAGTTAGTTATATCCCTACCGGTTTTAATTATTTATTTCATACTTATTAGTCAAGAGATATAGACATTAAATATGCTTTATACCTTGGGTTGGGACATGCCCGTAGATTTTAATTTAGGTGAAGGTTGAGGTATTCATTACACGTGAGAGCTAACGAGATGACTTGTTTTTGAAATTGAATCGCATGATTATCATTGTTGATATGGAAGATATTTCAAGAAAACTTTACGACGCTGGCCTAATTTATATAAAATTATTTTTTAGGATACATAGACTGGATCCGCATGACTGAGAAAATTCAGACTTGCAGCTCAACTTGCACTCTAGTTTTCTTTCAAGTTGATTCTTAGCATAGGTTGCTATTTACTATTTTTTTTCCCAAAAAGAAACGCGTTTATTTGTATAAAAATAGGAGGAATAACCCCTCCGAGGTGTCCCTTACAATAGCTACGAAATTTTTAAAAAAAAATATTGAAGACTCTCTAACCCAAAATAAGAAAAATAACTAGATACTGAAAAAAATTACGAGATCTTGATCGAGAGTTCCGAAGGCCGTTGGTAATATTTAGTAGAACGAACGAACCTCCACTGCCGTAGACTTTTACCCTCGTTCGTATGTCCTTCGAACGCCTAGTTGTGGGCCTCAAAATGTGCCCAGATCACAACCCAAATTAGTACAAAACTTATTCCAATTGTATACCTACGCCCTGGGCCCATTCCAAACTACTGAACACATATCTTTGGGCCTCTGTATCACTCTAGTTCTGATAAAAATAATAATACCTCCTAACGTACGGTAATACCTTACAACATAAAATAAAATGCACAACTCAATTATTTTACTAGTAACCGCACATAGTTAATACTCATATTATTAATTACAGTGGTTAATCAATTATAACATTCAGTACAAAAAACACATAACATGAAAATTTTAACTGTCATCTAAATTATGCAATTTATTATTACCGTATCACATAAGTAATAATTATTTTCATTTATTAATTTATTTGTTGCAATTAATAAATTATATATAAATACCAAAAATTAGTGCATTTAACTCACTCATAACATCTTCAAGTCATTTACCATGTTTACCCATTGGACATTATTACACCAATGGATAAACACACATAACTTATGAAGCTTCAAAGAAAATAAAATAAATGCAAAATGCAAACTGAAAATAATAACAAACAATCCTGTGTCGATACACATTTTCTGAACCTCACTTTACCTTACAATTGAACCACTTTTTATTGTTTTTTTTAATTAGTCATTCATTCTTTGGGATTATTAGTATTTAGTTAATGGAAGCAAAGTACATTATGCACTTAATATGAGTTATTTTTTTTATATTCCAATAAGTTCCTAGTTTATTTTTTGACATACATTATTCGAATATAGGATTAAAAACAATGAAAAATGTTTTTGAGTCTTTCATATGAAGATATAATTTTTGAAGAAAATAAAAAAATATATATTAACTCTAAATAAAAAAATGTCAAAGGACTTTTCATTTAGTGAACCTAATTCTTTCCATTTTGTTGGTTATTTACTAAGTCATAAAAACTGGCCCTCAGCTGATTTTATCACAATAGTTCTTGAGTTAAAAAATAGAATAACAATACCTACACAAAAAGACAAAAAATAAAAGGGGTCATTTTTATGTTTATGATTTAAAAAAACATATTTAATAAAAATAAAAATCTGTATTTTTAATTAAAAAAATAACATTTTAACAGTTTTAAAAAAAAACTTCCTAAATTTTTTTTAAAAAAATGTTTATAAAAAGTAAATTCATTTACTGTAAAAAGGACACATATTTTTTATTTAACCCATTCAATCCCTGAAATACCCATTTAGCCAATATTATCTTATTTTTAAAGGTCCGCGCGAGCAGCACCTCCACCCCCAACCCACCCCCACCCCTTTTTTTAGAGTTTTTTTTAACTATTAAGCAGCTTTTTAAAACAGTTAAAATATTTTTGTTTCTGTTTTTTAAAATAGTTATTAAAAGTAAACAATAATTAAAAAAAAAAGCTTTCTTATTAAAAATAGGTTTCTTAAAGTAGATTTTTTATTAAAAATACCGACTCTTATTTTTTATTAAATATTTTTTTTAATATAAAAACAAAAAAGAACCCTTTTAACCTTTTGTTCTCTTGTGTGGGTATGAATTTTGGGCTTACATGTGTGTACGTCTAGTGTTACTCTAAAACATATGTATTGTATTCAATATATTTACTTCTTAATTCGACCCATAAAACATGGAATTCGCATTAGCAAGTGTCCTCCTAATGCCATTATACAATTAGATGAATGCGAACGCGACATGAACCACCAAAAACATATATACCAATTGGATGGGTTGGTTGGTTTTGAGTTTGGTCATTAAATGGAGAAGGTATATTTGGTAAGATCTAAATCCGTTCAATTTTGTAACTGGATCATGTTGTGTTGGGATTATGTTTTGTTCGGGTTCGGCTCTGGTCAAGTCGTTTAACCCAAACACGTAAGCTAAAATAATTACTTTATTTCTTAATTGAAAACATATTTTTCTCCACCAAATATCTTATATCTAAATTTAATTTTACTTTATCGGCTTAAAAGTTCATCAGTCTAAAGTTATCTCATATTTATCTCATTAAATTATATGGTATCTACATCAGGCGGATATGTTTGGTTTCCACCTTGATTCGAATGAATTTTAAACGTACAACAATACTCACAAGACACATCACATCATGACATGACACTACACATCACCCTTTTTTCTTGTTATTCGAATGTTATTTGACCAATTGATGTACATGTCACTTTTTTTTGTAATTTCATTATTTCTTCTAGTTTTGGGACAAAATATGGTATATCCAAGAAGCACTGCTATACAAACTAATATATGACTGAATATTTGTACCTATTATTAAAGAACACAGATTGTTACTTCCAATATTACTTGACAAAACCTATCTTTGTTTGTTTTATTTATTGGGATTACATAGTTATATAAAATAGGACATATTGTAATATGTATTATGGAAATAGGACCCATATCCATAAAACGTCAACCAATCACAGCATGCCGCGTCAGGCGATAATTTAAAAATAGGGACTAAAAATGAAAATAAAATGTTTATTTTCCTATATTCATAACCAATATTATTTTAAGTCTTTATTTCGTTTTCAAAAATTGTTTGCGTGTGTTTTTAACATTTAAATGTATGACTTGTAACTAGAATTCATTTTTTTTATCTTCATATTAAAACTGTTTTCACCAATTAATCAATCATTTTTTTTATCTTCATATTAGTTTTTTGCAGCTTTTGGGCATTTTCCCATTACTTTGTCCCCACTAACTTTTGACAGTTTAAATCAACTTCGGGACCAGATTTTTTCAGTGAACTTTTTCCATCTCCTAGAGAGTTTTTGAGAGCTTAATCCTTTCATAAAAAGTTCCCTCGGTGTTTGTTTTTCAAATTGAATTATTCAAAGAACAAAACCAAGTTTACACCCAATTGTTTGTTTTAATCCAAGTTTCTATCTCTCTCTATATATATACATCTTGCTTGGAGAGTTTGTTTGGAACCGGTTTTATCTCTACCATAGAAGAGTGTTTAGGTTTTCTTCTACATCCCACAAAGAAGAAGTCATGTTTGTTTCTCTGGTAATCTCATACGGTGAAAGGTACCGTATGTGGTTGATGGGTTCCTAAAAGTTCGATCGGTGGATTCCGAGACCGCGGTGGAGCTCCGTGGTTATTCGCTAGGCAGAGGTGTGTACAAGAAGGAGCTTCGAGGTTTGGACGGAGTCAAGTCGAGTGTTGTAAGCCTTATTTTCATGTATTTGTAAAACCGTACTTAGTTGATTTAAGGCTAGGTCCATTCAAGGTTTTTTCTCGTTGTGGATTTTTCCGCATACATCGTAGCGTAGTGGTTTATTTATTTATTTTATCTTTTGCAAAATTCACCTTAGAAGCATACTTAGGTAAAAAGATAAAATTTGGTTTAAATCACTACTAACTTAATTTGGTGCAAAATAAAATTTGGGTAAATGTTAATTTAATTCAAGTCATTAATTTTATTTAATAAAATTTGATTTGGCCTAATTTGTAAAAATGGATTAATTATTTTGTTAGGAAAATTTCTAGGCCTTGTCTTAAATTGGTTTAAGTGAATATATTGTTGTTTAATTTAATTTCACTTTGTTTCTATGTTTAATTTTAATTGAAAGATATTAAAATTTGTTGTGTACTTGTGTATTTGAACCATCTCGCTTCCACATCTTTGTAAAAGGAAATTGAATTACTTTTTGGTAAAATTTCAATTTGAGGACCTCATGTTACAACAAGTGGTATCAGAGCAGGGAGCGCTAAGTTATTGCGTTTAGGTCCTTTATGGGCATTTTCGTTTAAAATGGAAAATATGCCTCTTTCAATATTTCCTACGTTTGATGGTTATCTCATGCTTGCACATGACTCTTCTCTTGCCATATGTTATGAGTAATTGCTTGCATATCTCACATACTCAAGCTTTTGTGCATAATGATATATCTTTTGCTAGTTGTATATTTTGTCTATCATTTTTCTAGTTTATGCTTCATAATCAATCACATGCTAGAGTTATGATTTTTGTTTATCTTTTGTATTTTATTCATTCATTTTAATTTGCATTAAATGAAAAATACAAATTGATTTTGGTTTATCTTTTGAGTTAATTTTTGTGGTTGGTGAAAAACTTTGAAAAACTCAAAATGATTTTATTTTTGTGTGTATTTTGGTTTTACACACATTTTGTGGCATATGTTTGTGTTTTGAATCCTCATTTCGCTTCCATGTGACTAGAACTTTTGGTTTGAATTTTAATCCTTAAAATGTTCTTTATCATGCTTACATGGAGTAGTTTAAGTTAGATTTGCTTAATGGATTCGCTTTTATATGCCTCAATTCACACATACACGCACTCTCTTGAAATTTTAACTTCATATGTATATTTGAGCTTTGTGAGGTGTTCTCTTACCAATCTAGTCATCAATATATTATATGACCTAGGAGGACTAGTGCATGTTAAATTCCATTGCAAGTGAGATTTGTGTGAGATATAAAAGATTAGATATAAAAATGTGCACGGGGAAGGGCTCAGAAGGTAAATATCTTCCTTTATGAGAAAGCCACCGTTTGGAAGGGACCTAAAAGAAATACGTGGTCCAAAGGCCTAAAAATAAAATAGGGCATTAAAAAGAAAAATAATTGCCAAGGCCTGGTTTTTATTAATATGTTAATTTTAAAATATATATGCTTATTGAGGGAGATTGGATGGTATATCAACGGTTTGTGCAATGTCTGTTTATCCTAGTTGTACTTTCAATGTCATGACTCTATTGATTTGTAGAATCATCAAAACTCTAGGCTTGTATGCATTGTGTATGTTTGTTCATTGAGTTCAATATATATTGTCACATGAGGTTATATTCAAATGTGATGAAGTTTGTAATCAATTGAGAACTCCGTGAACATATTTTAAGTGATTGGGTCAAAATATAATTGTTGCTAGTTCACACCCCTTCACTTCCGTTTTCGTGTGACACATTTATGCTATAAGAGTGTGGAAAAACTAATGTTATTTAGTTTTGTGTCATTTTGGTGTTTATATCTATATGTGTGTACTTATGCTTAGTTTGAATCTATTGTGTCTACATATATATATGATATTTTCTTACTTTTGAGTCTTTGCCATGATTCGCTAGTTCATTTATGCTTTTAATTCATTTTTGGTATCTATCTTATTGCGAATTTTGTTTCGATATCACATGCTTAGATTACTACAATCAATTGATATCTTTTGTTATTGCATCATAGTTGATATTTATATCCTTATGTGGATTAGTTGAATTTTAGTTGCCCACGTGCTTCAATGTTCTCATCTCTTTTTGCTCTATTGCATGTTTAACTTGTTATCCCATTCTATTTATCCCTTATTTAGTTTAGGGGGTGTATATGCTTTAATTTGGGGAGATAAGTTAATTTTTGATTCTTTAGCTTTTGTCTATTCCTAAACAAAAAGGGGGAGAATGATTGGGGGGGGGGGGGGGGGGGGAATGGGCATCTATTCCTATTGTAATCGTATCTTAGTTTGGGAGATTTATCTTAGGGGGAGACGATATTCTAAGTAGGTCATTTATTTGATAAAGGGGAAGAATTAATTAAGGTGGAGTCTTTATTTAAATTGCATTTAATATTTTAATATTCCCTATGCGTGTAATGTGTTGCTTAAGTGTGCAAGTATTATAAAGCGGCATCTATTTAAAGTGGAAAAGCGTGTAATTCTAAAGTGGTATTCGAGTCAAGCATTGTACTCTTTATTTTTGGTGGGGTGTTTTTGAGTCTAGTAAGCTTGACGTCCCTTTAGGATTTTGTTTTGGTTTTGTCCTGGAATAGTCAAAGGGGGAGATTTGTAAGGACACAAATTTTCAATTGAGTCTTAATGTAGTGTTGGCTCAATTCCGCACAAAAACATTTGTGTCATAGGATAGTATTGAGTGAGTATCCTCTAAGCCTATGACATGCAAGAGTTGAAGATGTAGCGGCCAAGTATTATAAAGCTTCATCATTGCTGTGTTTCAAGTGCCATGTTTTCTACGTCATCAACATCATATTCCATAGTCTCCAAAAGGTATGAATGTATTTCTATATATAAATATATATATATATATATACATATATATATATATATATATAGTGAGACTTGGAATATGTTTATAAAGGGTGTACTTTTATTTTAATATGAGGTTTATTTTCAGAAGGTTTCTTTAAAACTTTAAAATAAAGTTTCTGGGAAAAAAATAAAATTTTGAGCTTTCGGGAAGTTCGTTCGATATTGTCGTTCGAACGAGTTTTTCGTTCGAACGAGAATGTCGTTCGAACGAGGTTTGCCAATGACTTGCCGTTGGAGCTTCGTTAGATAGTTCGTTCGAACGAAATGTAGTTCGTTCGAACGAAATGTCGTTCGAACGAAAATGTCATCCGAACGAGATTTCGGCGGGAACAGTTTTTGCGCATTTTCCCATTACTTTGTCCCCACAAACTTTTGACAGTTTAAATCAAATTCGGGACCAAATTTTTTCAGTGAACTTTTTCCATCTTCTAGAGAGTTTTTGAGAGCTTAATCATTTCATAAAAAGTTCCCTTGGTGTTTTTTTTCAAATTGAATTATTCAAAGAACAAAACCAAGTTTACACCCAATTGTTTGTTTTAATCCAAGTTTCTATATATATATATATATATATACATCTTGCTTGCAGAGTTTGTTTGGCACCGGTTTTATCTCTACTATAGAAGAGTGTTTGGGTTTACTTCTACATCCCACAAAGAAGAAGTCTTGTTTGTTACTTCGACATTCTCATACGGTGAAAGGTACCGTGTGTGGTTGATGGGTTCCTAAAAGTCCGATCAGTGGATTCCGAGACTGCGGTGGAGCTCCGTGGTTATTCGCTAGGCAGAGGTGTATACAAGAAGGAGCGTCAGGGATTGGATGGAGTCAAGTCGGGAGTTGTAAGTCTTACTGTCTTATATTTGTAAAACTGTACTTAGTGGATTTGAGGCTAGGACCGTCCGAGGTTTTAGTCCGTTGTGGATTTTTCCTCGTACATCGCGGCGTAGTAGTTTATTTGCTTATTTTATCTTTTGCAAAATTCACCTTAGATTCATGCTTAGGTAAAAAGGTAAAATTTGGTTTAAATCACTACTTACTTAATTTGGTGCAAAATAAAACTTGGGTAAATGTTAATTTAATTCATGTCATTAATTTTATTGGATAAAATTTGGTTTGCCTAATTTACAAAAATGGATTAATTATTTTGTTAGGCAAATTTCTAGGACTTGTCTTAAATTGGTTTAAGTGAATATTTTGTTGTTTAATTTAAGTTCACTTTGTTTCTATGTTTAATTTTAATTGAAAGATATTAAAATTTGTTGTGTACTTGTGTATTTTAACCATCTCGCTTCAGCATCTTTGTAAAAGGAAATTTAATTACTTTTTGGTAAAATTTAAAATTGAGGGCCTCGTGTTACATCACAGTACAAAAATCACGTAACATGAAAATTTTAATTGTCATCTAAATTATGCAATTTATTATTACCATATCACCTAAGTAATAATTATTTTCATTTATTAATTTATATTTTGCTATTAATAAATTATATATAAATATCCAAAATTAGTGCATTTAATTCACTCATAACATCATTTGGTGAACTTTAAATAAAAATGCCAAAGGACTTTTCATTTAGAGAACCTAATTCTTTCCCATACAACCAAGTATATTACTTTGATTGTTTCCTACCTACTACCTAATGACACGGTGTTTTACTTCACATTTTAGATGACTCAAACCCAAGTCCATTTTGTTGGTTATTTACTAAGACATAAAAACTGGCCCTCGGCTGATTTTATCACAATAGTTCTTGAGTTAAAAAATAGAATAACAATACCTACACAAAAACACAACGAATGTAAGGGTTCATTTTTATGTTTCCAATTAAACAAAACATATTTAATAAAACAAATCTGTATTTTTAATAAAAAAAAATAACATTTTAGCTGTTTTAAAAAAAAACTTCCAAACATTTTTTATAAAAAAACGTTTATAAAAAGTAAATACATTTACTGTAAAAAAAAGACTCATATTTTTAATTTAACCCATTCAATCATTCAAATACCCATTTAACCAATATTCTCTTGTTTTAAAGTTCCGCCCCAACGGCACCCTCACTCCCAAAGTGTTTTTTTTAATAATTATTTTAAACTTTTTATAAATGTTGAAAAAAAACATATTAATTTTTTAAAAAAAATTCTTAACTTTTTTAGAAAAATGTTTATAAAAAGTAAATGCACATATTGTTAAAAAGACACATATTTTTAATTTAACACATTTAATCCCTAAAACACCCATTTAGCGAATATTTTCTTATTTTTAAAGGTCCGCGCTAGCGGTAACCTCCCCTCCCCTCCCCTTTTTTTAGAGTATTTTTTTTAAAAACTGTTAAGCAGTTTTTTAAAACAGTTAAAATATTTTTGTTTTTGTTTTTTAAAACAGTTATTAAAAGTAAAAAATAATTTTTTTAAAAAAAGCTTTCTTATTAAAAATAGTTTTTTTTAAATAGATTTTTTTATTAGAAATACAGATTCTTATTTTTTATTAAATATTTTTTTTAATATAAAAACAGAAAATGAACCCTTTTAACTTTTTGTCCTCTTGTGTGGGTATGAATTCTGAGTTTATATGTGTGTACGTCTAGTATTACTCTAAAAAATATGTATTGTATCTAATATACTTACTTCTTAACTCGACCCATAAAACATGGAATTCACATTAGCAAGTGCCCTCCTAACGCCATTATACAATTAGATGAATGCGGACGCGACATGAACCACCAAAAAGATATATACCAAATGCATGGGTTGGTTGGTTTTGAGTTTGGTCATTAATTGGACAAGGTATAATTGGTAGGATATAAATCCGTTCAATTTTGTAATTGGATCATGTTGTGTTGGGGTTATGTTTGGTTCGGGTTGGGCTCTGATCAAGTCTGACCAATATTATTTTAAGTCTTTATTTCGTTTTCAAAAATTGTTTGTGTATGTTTTTAACAGTTAAATGTATGACTTGTAACTAGAATTCATTTTTTTTATCTTAATATTAAAACTTTTTTCACCAATTAATCAATCATATACTATACACATTATTTTGTGTATTATCCTTTTTATTTTGTGTACCCTATGCTAAAATGGTGTTGAGGAGTTATTTATTTAAGAGACCATAGATTTTGACGTACAATTTTACATTTGTCACCGTCCTTATATCACCGAACCACCAATATATCCTTAGATTTTTTCAATTTGACTACTTTTTTGCATATGTGGGAAACTGTACTGCTGTGACCAATTATGTATCCAGTTGTTCAATTAACAATTGAGCGATTGGTTAGAGTTGAAAGGTTCCAAATACTCTATTAAACTAATGCTTAAAAAATTGACAGGATACACTATATAAAGGAATAGCCTTTCCTTAGTAGAGGCATTCAGATATAGTAGTATTGTAGTTTACCAAAAGCCTTCAACTAGCTAAACAAATTTCAAGACTTGGGGAGGCAGCTCTTTAAGTTGCCGGAAATGGCAGATTTTAAGCACCATATGTTGTTTGTGTTGACAATTTGTGTGACAGCTATCAATGTAGCGGCCGACCGCTGGCCTTACATTTATGCTTCACCTCCACCACCACCTTATGTCTATAAATCACCACCACCACCATCGCCATCACCACCACCACCATACATTTATAATTCACACCCACCACCATCGCAGTCACCTCCCCCTCCTTACGTTTACAATTCACCACCACCACCATCTCCGTCCCGACCGCCTCCATACATTTACAAATCCCCACCTCCACCATCTCCGTCACCACCACCTCCATATGTTTACAAATCCCCACCACCACCTACCCCATCACCTCCTCCTCCTTACATCTATAAATCCCCACCACCACCTTCTCCATCACCTCCACCTCCTTACGTGTACAAATCTCCACCACCACCATCTCCTTCTCCACCCTCACCTTACCTGTATAAATCTCCACCACCACCATATCCATCACCCCCTCCTCCATATGTCTACAAGTCACCACCACCGCCGTCTCCTTCACCACCACCACCCTACCAGTATAAGTCTCCGCCTCCTCCATCTCCATCACCACCCCCTCCTTATGTTTACCGTTCACCACCACCACCTTCCCCTTCACTACCTCCACCCTATTATTATAATTCACCACCTCCTCCTTCTCCTTCCCCTCCTCCACCTTACATTTACAAATCACGACCACCTCCGTCTCCTTCAACGCCACCCCCATATGTCTACCAGTCCCCACCTCCACCATCTCCATCGCCACCTCCTCCATATCACTACAAATCTCCACCACCACCTTCTCATTCACCACCTCCACCATACTACTACACATCCTCCCCTCCTCCAATGGGTTACTAAGTTGACCATTTTACTTCTACCTTATTTTTCCGTTTCTCCTTACCACCGAATTGATACTTACTTTATTTTCGGCCCAAACGTGTTAGTAGCGGGAAAATAAAAAACGTGGCATGATTGTTAAGCATGGACTGATGTTTTTTCTTTTATTTGAAAATATATGATGTAATAACCACATTTATTGTTTTTTTAAACTTATCATTGTATGATATGTCAAGTAATAAAATAAAAATGAGTTTGTGCCAACAAATACTCTTTTATTGATGATATTCTTTGGAGGTTCAAAATTTAATCTGACCAAATTAGAAACAAGTGAAATTGTGTGATCAGAACATGTGTTTCCACATGAACTTGCACAGTTATTTTTTTCCTAAAAGATCTGATGAAATCTTATTTGTTAACAAAATGAGAATAAGTTCAATAAAACAAGAATTGTGGCTAATTTTGAGAATTATTTTCACATGTTTATTTGAATTCAAATTTCTTGACCCTCCTCAAAAGCAATAACATGGTCATTGTGGCCATTGATTGCCTGAGACATTTAAATAGTTGTTCTTGTGAAATATTGTATTTTACTGGACATATGGTTTTTAATGTGGAATTCTAAAGTGATGAAAATATGTCTATTCATTACTTGAATATAAATTAATACGTTGGATTGGTTTTTAATCATTCACACCTAATTACCCCTTTTTTTTTATAAAAACTCGCTATATAATATGATAAAACAAAAATGTGAAAAATGGCATTATGTGGAAGATAATAACTTTAGTCGGGACAAATTTGAAGCTAATGTGGATCATTTGTTACCACATCGATCACTTTTCAGTGTCTTTTTCATTTGATGATGTCAAAAAAGTTCCTATCACGCGGTAGCTGTTGCAGATGTATCGCCACAGTGACTTTTAAAATTAAACTCACAATTCGGAGCTAAAATCAATATCTGAGATTATTTTTAAGGCGATTGTGTTTATTTCTAAATTCCCTATTATTTAATTGGCCAAAGACTTATTTATTAGAAAGATATGAGAAGTCAGCTAATATAAATGACTTGTAAAAATGGCAATGCATTTCATATTTCAAGAAAGATTTCAATAATATTCAAAAGAATTATATTCCAATAAACAAGTTTGCAAAATACAAGGGAATTGTGGTTCCGAATCATTTGTACATAATGGAGATTATTTCATATTTTAATGAAATAACAGTTTTCGTTAATATATTAGTTTGTCGATGATTTGAGTTGATAAAAATAAGTCACCATTTTATGGAAAACTGATTGTGTAATGTTAAAAATAAAATGAGTGTTTGAATCTGCCACCCATTTAGTATTCATAATTATACTTTTCTCGTCATTTTTTTTCGGCTTTCGACTTTGTTCGTCATTTTTATAGTCCTTCAATGACGAGTAAGGTATGTGAATAACCATTAATACAATACTACTCTCGCAATAGACGATAAATGTGGCTGAATAAACCATAAACCAACATCAACTATACAATTCTAAACAACAAATTTCCACATGTAGCAAAATAGCCTAAATTCCCAAATACAACTACCACAAAATTGATCGGGGAAAATTATAGAACGCTCTGAGAGACGTTATTCGTGTGAAGCATTGAGGATGAGTAATAAAACTATTTTTCAATAAAGGTAACCATAAAAAATCTTTAGGGTTTCCTTTTCACGTGTCTTCTAGTGTTGGGCGATTTTTCTAGTCGTCGTTATGTCTTTTGGAATAAGGAGATGAAAGATTTTCCTATTTGAAATGTTTTAACATATTGATATTTTTTGTATTGCCCACAGGATTATTTAATTGTTTGTTGTTATAATTGTGGACGTTTTGCAAGGATATATCCAATAATTACACGTGTCTTATTTTTGTTGGTTAAGAGGTTTATTTAATACGTGCCCTTTTGATGATTAAGAAACATAATCTTGGTTTAGAATTCGGCCATCTCTACCCTATAAAAGCCCACACCCTTGTCCATCTTTGGTTCTTGGAGAAAATTTCAGTAGGAAAAAGTTTGAGCACATTAAATGTGAGAAATTGTTAAAGGGGGTAAAGAGGGAGTAACACTAAGTTTTTATTATGATCGTTTAATGAGTACAACACAAACACTATAATGGTTTATGGTACGTTTTTGCTTATTGATTGTTATTATGTTATGTGAGAAACAAAATTCTTCAAGATTGGTTATTGGGGAATTGATAAGCCCATTAAGATTTACATGTGGTATCAAAGTGAGGTTACGAATCATATAAACCCACGACCCATTCCTTTCCATTTGAAGCTCGGTCACTACATTCCCTAAAATAACCCCTAATTTCAAATGTACGTTGAAAAAAGACACTTTGCAAAAGGATATAAATACAATAACACTCAACATACATTCCCGGTCTTTTTGGCATCCACTAAAAGTTAACATTTTTACATCACAAAACTACGCCTTTTAATTTTCGTAGAACCGTTCTCAGCGAACGCCTGAGAATGTTAAATTAATTTAAATCATTAACTGCGAGAAGACACACCTTGGGAAGAGTCATTCTTATCATCAAATTATGTTTCTAAGAAACAAACTTTGAATTGTTCCAATGTTGATCTCTCTCTTGTAACTTCCTTTTCTGTCGTTATAATGCCATGCGTCTGAAAACATAACCCAACACATTTCTCAAAATGCATTATGTATTCGTATATCACATAGGATCCACCCTAATTTACAACCATTTTATGCACTTTGGGAATCCTTTAGGAGATTTCTTTTACGATCATATCATTGTTCTTGACATTAGTTTGCGAACAGGAGAAAGAACAAAAATGATGCTTTAGAGATGAGAACCCAAAGAAACCTCTCGTCGCCACCAAATCATCATAGGAAGTGAAGTGATTGTCGGCTCCATCAGAGAAGCGACTGAGTGAATATGAGATCGTCTAGAAGAAAATCACAAAAGAGAATTGGGGTTGGTATTTTATCAAACACGCTCCCTATGAATAATTTTTCAAATTCCTTAATATTAGTTTTGTTTTCCAGTTCCCTAAGAGAGAATAAATTGAGGATGAGGGTTGCATGGCAGCCCCCAATCATCAACCCCATGTAGATCCTAAACCACCAGACCAAAATGTGTGGAATAGTTCCTTTGCTTCTATGGTTACATCATCATTTTCATGCGGTAAGGATATAGTCTTAAAGGATAACCAACAGTCTTTTTTTCCCAAGAGGATATTGAAACGTGGGCCAACCTTTCGAGCATGCCCTAGTGGGGAAGTTGAAAAACGAGGGTGGTCCCTTATGTGCGTATGTTTCAAATCAAACCAATTTATTATAAAAAATTATCCAACTTTTAATGTGCACAAAACCAAGTTGTGAAAACCCAATTCTTACTTTAAACTAATTTTATCTTGATTAATCATAAACATGCATCTACTTATTAAATCAAGTAAAGTGAAGAACACTCACAACGCCGGATGTACGAGGAAAAAACCCTAAGTGGGAAAACAATCTCGGACGGCCCAAGCTAGACAATCACTATGAACAAAGGTTTTACAAAGATAGATTAGCCTTACTCAATAATTCGATCCCCACGAGTCTTGACCCTACTTCTGATCTTCAACCGTTCTTCAATAGTGCCCATGCAGAAATTCCTTCTTTCACGACACCCGTCCACAACACTCGACTCCACGAATGTCTCGGTGTCCACTGATTGGTTTTGATTCGTTTACGATGTCGAACAAGAAGTCCTTCTCTTTTCTTCACCACATAACCCTGATGTTCAATGATAGAACAAACTTCTTGGTGCAACAAGATCACATAAACATATAAGAATGATAACTCGGATCTTTACAAATTCTAAGGATGTGTTTATGCTTTTTAAACCCTAGAAAACATGTGCAAACACGTACGGTATACTATTTTTCCAGAATGCTCACTTTCGAAACTCTAACGAAAACACGCTTTAAATAACAATTAAGTGTCGCCTCGAAAAATGTGTCATTCGAATGACAAGGCCACATCGTTCACGCTACATAAGATCTCACTCGAACGAGAGCTTATGTCGTTTGAACGACATCGCGTAAGTTTGACTTTTTGTCTTTCTGATTAAAACGTCTCTTTTAAAAGAGATTCAAATTAGTCAAACTCTAGTCTATGTTTATCATAATAAAACGTAGTGTAAACCATTTTAAACACTTTTAAAACATTTAAAAATATTCTTCTTTATAAAAATGCATCCTTATTTTATATAAAAATAATTCTGAGCACCATTAATTATACGCATTCATACCTGAGTGATCTAGGAATGCATTTAATTTTGAAGATGAATAAACTTGCACCAATTAAACTTCGACACGATTAATTCTTTGAAGCTTTGCCGCAACGTCTTCAATTTTCTTTAATACGTTATAGACCAAGTGGGATCGTGACAAAATATAAATCTCCCTATGACATATTACAAACATAGTTTTATTCACGGAATTAAGTAAAAAAATTACAGGGACTCAATTGGAAATTTATGTCCTTACAAATCTCCTCCTTTGACTATTCCGGGACAAAACTAAATCAGTGAAATGCCAAAGTCGGGTCGTCAAGACGTATGATGCCTAAATCCCATCCCATAAACCTAAAATAAAAAATACAGGACACGGACAATTATATGTAGCACTGACAAGCATGAACTATCTGAATGTGATGTACACTTGCAGTCTCAAATCGCTGAAGCATACCTACACACATGAAGTAGACAAGCAAATACCAAGTGAAGTATGGAGGAACAAATAAAACCAATATATATATCCAAATGATACCAAACAATAATAGATACTAATATGAATAAACTCTTAAAAAAATCATTTGTTAAACAATTTGAGCAGCAAAATGATGCCAATGTGTAATACCAATTTGTAAACTATGCAATAAAAAATAAGCTCAAACCTCCCCCTACATCACATACATGTCTCCCCCTTTTTGTCTCGAATAGACAATCTGATGAAAAGGCAAACCAATCAAAATATCTAGCATGAGAATATAAACCAATTTGAACCAATGTGAGATCGCTAGATAATCATGAAACAATCAGCTAAATATGATCAAGAAATGGAAAATCAGTAGCTAGTAAGCCAATGAATCACACAAAAAAAATATAGCAAATTAATCAGGTGTGATAAATGGACTATATGTAAAAAAATAATTTAGAACCAATAAATCCTGCATATAAACCCGTCAGCCCAGAAACACTTCTAGCAGTACCTAAAAAATATAATAATAATAACAGTGGATTGCAAACCAATTAGAAGCAAAAATTCAGCCTATTGTTCGAATGAGCCAGGGATGTCGCTCAAACGAAGTGAGGACGTCGCTCGAACGAATGAAAGATGTTTTTCGCGCGACGTAGAGATGTCATTTGAACGACTTCTCATGACCTGCCAAAATTTCACATTTACACAGAAATATAATATATTATTACCGAGTGAAAATATTTCCAGAAAATAATCAGTGGAAGGTCTTGACTGCAGCAAAACACTGCTAAAACAGAAAGCTTTTAACACAAAATGCAAAAAATGCATAAAACTAACAAAGTGAGTTACATGCAAACATAGTACCGATATGCTCAAACACGGATATGAAATGAATGGGTGTGAAACTACAACAAATGAGTAACAATTCCAACACATAGAAATGATCAAGAAGCTCTAATTGATAGTGATAAATCATCAAACTTTATCATATCCATATGACAATAAAATTTTGAGCTTAATGAACTAAACATACTTCATGCACACAAATCCAGAATTTTGACGATTCTACAAACAATAGCGTTAAATTGCAATGTTTCAACATTAGGATTCGTTGTGCAAACCCATTAAATTTTTAATCCATCCAAACTCCCTTAATAATATCATATTTTCTTTGGAATGAACTAAACTAATTTGGCCATTTTCTTAACATATTGCATTTTCTTTTGGGCTTTTAAATGGTGGCTTTCACGACGAGTCAGTTTTGAACTCTCGCAGCCATTTTTCGTGAATCACTCATCATTTTTTCAATTCAAATCCTCATAGTAAACAGTTCTTACATGCACACTTCTCCTTGAGTCTACTTACGCATAGATGACAAGATTGAGATAAGAACGCCTCACTAAATTCAAATATGCAAGAGAAGTAAAACATCCATATAAACTCGTGCATGTGTGCAATGTTGGCATATATACAAAGTCGAATCAAAATGCATATCAACTTCTAAACAGCCACATATAAACAATGGTTAAGATCATTTTAAGCATCTATAATAATGAACAAATGTCCTCGCCACATGGATAATGAAACTATGGGGGGGGTCCAAGCACACCAATATGACACATCAAACATGTAAACTCAAAAACAAAAACCAACAAGAAAACAAAACTATTTTTGATTTTTAAATTTTTTTATCAAAAACAAAATCTTTTTGTATTTTTCAAATAAAACTCAAATAAGTGAAAAATATAATTCAAAGAGATAAACATGTCATAACACTAGCAAATTATAAACATGATGCAAGGGCTAGCGTATGACAAAACATGCAAGCTACTATCCATAAGAAATAACAAGAGATTAATCATGTGCATGCATGTGAGAATCAACCAACAAGTATTTAGCATCTCCAAAACGGATTTCCTAACCCAAACCGGTGTATACCTAACAAAGCGGGTTTTGGGAACCAATGGGACACTACGTTCAAACTTCCTAGGGTCTTTTCTAAGATCAAAACTAAAACTCGTAAGGTTACCTTTCATACCATAATGCAAATATGTGAACGCGGCGAGGAAAGGGACCTTTAGGTTGACTGTGTGTAATATCCTCGGATGTGGTTGACGCACTAAAACAAACTATGATTTTGGCTTTTACATTCAAACCACTAGAACAAGATAAGATGCTACCATCACAACTCGAGTCATTTAAATAACTTTTTAATTTTAAAACTTTCAACTCAAGCAAAAAATTATACTCCTTAAACTTTCGGGACTCCTTCTTTAAATTATCAACTACCCCTAGACGGTTATCTCGCACCCCCTCAATGTGTGCAAACTTATCCCTAAGAGCCTTTTCTCATGCCACAAAATCATTAATCGAATTATCTTCCTCAACGGCACAAATCCTCTAACTCTTTTTCTAAAACGAGGACTCTATCATCACTCTCCTTTTTTCTCAATTTTAACATATTAAAATCATTAAATAGGGATATAACCTTCTCACGACAAATATTTCTTTGAATTTGAAACGTTTGCAAATATTCATTCCTATTTTTGAAATCGTAAATTTCTTTCTCCAAAACTTCAATACATATTGCAAACCTTAAATTCAAATGATGTAAATACTCAAAGCCGAGAGAATCCATTGAGAGGAAACAAACACAGGAGAGATAAACAAACACACGGGATCACAAAACAAATAAATTACGTTTTCTATCTCTAATACCAGTTTGAAAAACCTGGGTGGTCCCTTATGTGCATGTGTTTCAAATCAAACCAATTTATTACTAAAAATTATCCACCTTTTAATGTGCACCAAACCAAGTTGTGAAAATCCAATTCTTACTTTAAACCAATTTTATCTTGATTAATCCTAAACATGCATCTAGTGATTAAAGCAAGTAAAGTAAAGAATACTCACAACACTAGATGTACGAGGAAAAAACCCAAAATGGGAAAACAACCTCAGACGGCCCAAGCCATACAATCACTATGAACAAAGGTTTTACAAAGACAGATTACCCTTACTCAATGACTCGATCCCCATGGGTCTTGACGCTCCTTATGATCTTCAACCGTTCTTCAATAGTGCCCACGCAGAAATTCCGTCTTCCACGATACATGTCCCCAACACTCGACTCCACGAATGTCTCGGTGTCCACCGATTGGCTTTGATTCGTCTACGATGTCGAACAAGAAGTCCTTCTCTTTTCTTCACCGCAAAACCCTGATGGTCAATGATAGAACAAACATCTTGGTGCATCAAGATCACGTAACCATATAAGAATGATAATTCGAATCTTTGCAAACTTTGAGGAAGTGTTTATGCTTTGTAAACCTTAGAAAACATGTGCAAACAGATGGTATACAATTTTTTCGGAACGCACACTTTTCAAACTATGACAAAAACACACTTTAAATAACAATTAAGCGCCGCCGCGAAAAATGTGTCATTCGAACGACAAGGCCACGTCGTTCGCGCGACATAAGATCTCGCTCGAACGAGAGATTATGTCGTTTGAACGACACCGCGTAAGTTCAACTTTTTCACTTTCCGATTAAAACGTCTCGTTTAAAAGAGATCCAAATTATTTAAACTCTATTCCGTGTTTATCAGAATAAAACGTAGTGTAAACCTTTTAAAACACTTTTAAAACATTTGTAAATATTTTTCTTTATAAAATACATCCTTATCTTTTATAAAAACGATTTTGAGCACCATTAATTATAAACATTCATACCTGAGTGATCTCAGAATGCATTTAACTTTGAAGACGAATAAACTTGCACCTATTTAACTTCAGCATAATTAATTCTTTGAATCTTTATTGCAACGTCTTCAATTTTCTTCAATACGTCATAGACCAAGTGGGATCATGACAAAATAAAAATCTCCCTATGACATATTACAAACACACTTTTGTTCACGGGATTAAGTCAAAAGAATAGAGGGACTCAATTGGAAATTTTTATCCTTACAAATCTCCTCCTTTGACTATTTCGGGACAAAACCAAATCAGTGAAATGCCTAAGCCGGCCCGTCAAGCCCTATGACGCCTAAATCCCATCCCATATACCCAAAATAAAAAAATACAGGATACTAACTAGTATATGTAGCACCGACAAGCATGAACTGTATGAATGTGAAGTAGACTTGAAATCTCGAATCGCTGAAGCATACCTACATACATAAACAGACAAATAAATAGCAAGTGAAGTATGGAGGAACAAATTAAACTAATATATATATATATATATATATATATATATATATATATATATATATATATATATATATATCCAAATGATTCCAAATAACAATAGTTACCAATATGAATAAACTCAGAAAAAAATCATTTGTTAAACAATTTGAGCAGCAAAATGATACCAATGTTTAATACCAATTTGTAAACTATTCAATCAAAAACATGCTCAAATCTCCCCCTGCATCATATACATCTCTCCCCCTTTTTGTCTCGAATAGACAATCCAGTGAAAAGATAAACCAATCAAAATATCTACTATGAGAATATAAACCAATTTGAACCAATGTGAGATCGCCAGATAATCATGAAACGACCAGCTAAATATGATCAAGAAATTATAAATCAGTAGCTAGTAAACCAATGAATCACACAAAAAATATAGCAAATTAATCAGGTGTGATAAACGGACTATATGCAAACAAATAATTTAGAACCAATAAATCTTACATATAAATCAGTCAGCCCAGAAACACTTCCAGCAATACCTAAAAAATATACCATAATAACCAGTGGACTGCAACCCAATCAGAAGCAAGAATTTAGCCTATCATTCGAACAACCAGAGACGTCACTCAAACGAAGTGAGGACGTCGCTCGAGCGAAGGACAGATGTTATTCGCGCGACATAGAGACGTCGTTTTAACGACTTCTCGCGAATTGCCAAATTTTCACATTTTCTCAGAAATAAAATATATTATTGGCCAGTGAAAAAATTTCTAGAAAAAAATCAGTGGAAGGGCCTGAGAGCAGCAAAACAGTGCTAAAACAAAAAGCTTTTAACACAAAATGCAAAAAATGAATAAAACTAACAATATGAGTTACATGCAAACATAGTACAGATATCCTCAAACATGGATATGAAATGAATGGTCGTGAAACTACAACAAATGAGTCACAATTCCAACACATCGAAACGATCAAGAAGCTCTAATTGATAGCGATTCTACAAACAATAGCGTTAAATTGCAATGTTTTAACATTAGGATTAGGTGTGCAAAACCGTTAAATTTTTAATCCATCCAAACTCCCTTAATAATATCATATTTTCTTTGGAATGAACTAAACTAATTTGGCCCTTTTCATAATATATTGCATTTTCTTTTGGGCTATTTTAAATGGTGTCCTTCACGACGAGCCAATTTTGAACCCTCGCAGCCATTTCCCGTGAATCACTCATCATTTTTTCAATTCAAATCCTCACGGTAAATGGTTCTTACATGCACACTTCTCCTTAAGTCTACTTACGCATAGATGACAAGACTGAGATAAGAACGCCTCACCAAATTCAAATAAGCAAGAGAAGTCAAACATCCATATAAACTCGTGCATGTGTGTAATGTTGGCATATATACAAAATCGAATAAGAATGCATATCAACTTCGAAACAACCACAGATAAACAATGGTTAAGATCATTTTAAGCATCGATAATAATGACCAAATGTACTAGCCACATGGATAATGAAATGATTGGGGGGGGGGGGGGGGGGGTCCATGCACACCAATATGCCGCATCAAACATGTAAACTCAAAAACAAAAACCAACAAGAAAACAAAATTATTTTCGATTTTTCAAAAAAATTCTCAAAAACAAAATCTTTTTGTCGTTTTCAAATAAGACTCAAACAAGTGAAAAATATAATACAAAGAGATAAACATGTCATAATACTAGAAAATTATAAACATGATGCAAGGTCTAGCATATGACAAAACATGCAAGTTACTGTCCATAAGAAATAGCAAGGGATGAATCATGTGCGTGCATGTGAGAATGAACCAACGAAGTATTTAGCATCTCCGAAATGGATTTCCTAACACAAAGCGAGTTTTGGGAACCAATGGGACACTACGTTTAAACATCCTAGGGTCTTTTCTAAGATTAAAACAAAAACTCCTAAGGTGACCTTTCCTACCACAATGCGAACATGTGAAAACACGACGAGGAACGGGACCTTTAGGTTGACCTTTTCTAATACCCTCAAATGTGGTTGACGCTCAAAAACAAAATATGGTTGTGGCTTTTACATTCAAACCACTAGAACAAGATAAGATGTTACCATCACAACTCGAGTCATTTAAATCATTTTTTAACTTCAATTCTTTTGACTCAAGCAAACAATTAGACTCCTCAAACTTTCAGGACTCCTTTAAATTATCAATTACCCCTAGAAGGTTATCTCGCTCCCCCTCAATGTGAGTAAACTTATCCCTAAGAGCCTTTTCTCGTACCACAAAATCATTAATTGAATTATTTTCCTCAACGACACAAACTTTAGAATTTTTTAAATCCTCTAACTCTTTTTCTAAAACGAGGACTCTATCATCACTCTCCTTTTTGCTCAATTTTAACATATTAAAATCATTAAACAATGAACTAAACTTCTCACGATAAACATCTCTTTGAATTTGAAACATTTGCAAATAATCAATCCTATTTTTGAAACCATAATTTTCTTTCTCCAAGACTTCAATACGTTTTGTAAACTTTAAATTCAAACGATGTAAATCATCAAATCTTAGAGAATACATAAAGAGGAAACAAACACAAGAGAGATAAATAAACAAACGGGATCACAAAATAAATAAATTATGTTTGCTAGCTCTGATACCAATTTGAAAAACATGGGCGGTCCCTTATGTGTGTGTGTTTCAAATCAAACCAATTTATTACCAAAAATTATCCAACTTTTAATATGCACCAATCCAAGTTGTGAAAACCCGATTCTCACTTCAAACCAATTTTAACTTGATTAATCCTAAACATGCATCTAGTGATTAAAGCAAGTAAAGTAAAGAATACTCACAACGCCGTATGTACGAGGAAAACACTCAAAACGGGAAAACAACCTCGGAAGGCCCAAGCCAGACAATCACTATGAACAAAAGTTTTACAAAGACTCGATCTCCAAGGGTCTTGATGCTTCTTTTGATCTTCAACCATTCTTTAATAGTGCCCACGCAGAAATTCCGTCTTCCACGATACCTGTCCACAACACTCGACTCCACGAATGTCTCGGTGTCCACCGATTGGCTTTGATTCGTCTACGATGTCGAACAAGAAGTCCTTCTCTTTTCTTCACCATAAAACCCCAATGTTCAATGATAGAATAAACTTCTTGATGCCGCAAGATCACGTAAACATATAAGAATGATAACTCATATCTCTGCAAACTTTAAGGATGCGTTTATTCTTTTAAACCTTAGAAAACATGTGCAAACACTTACTGGATGGTATACTATTTTTCAAAATGCACACTTTTGAAACTCTGACGAAAACACACTTTAAATAACAATTAAGCGTCGCCTTGAAAAACGTGTTGTTCAAATGACAAGGCCACGTCGTTCTCGCGACATAAGATCTCGCTCGAACGAGAGCTTATGTCGTTTGAACGACAACGATTAAGTTTGGCTTTTTGACTTTCTGATTAAAACGTGTCTTTTAAAAGAGATCCAAATTAGTCAAACTCTATTCTGTGTTTATCAGAATAAAACGTA
Source organism: Sambucus nigra (assembly GCA_949130495.1). NCBI lineage: Eukaryota > Viridiplantae > Streptophyta > Magnoliopsida > Dipsacales > Adoxaceae > Sambucus > Sambucus nigra. The sequence continues at coordinate 459,807,514 of OX422220.1, forward strand.
GTGTAAACCGTTTGAAACACTTTTAAAATATTTTTCTTTATAAAAATACATCCATATCTTTTATAAAAACAATTTCAAGCACCATTAAATATACGCTTTCATACCTGAGTGATCTCGGAATGCCTTTAACTTTAAAGATGAATAAACTTGCACCAATTAAACTTCGGCATGATTAATTCTTTGAAACTTTGCCGCAACGTCTTCAATTTTTTTCAATACGTCATAGACCAAGGAGATCGTGACAAAATAAAAATCTCCAAATGAAATAGTACAAACACAATTTTTTTCACGAAATTAAGTCAAAATAATATAGGGACTCAATAGGAAATTTATGTCCTTACAGAAGTTCTCCCATGGTAGACCATCAATGGAGGTGATTAGAAAGATTTTCCAAACTTTTTCTCTCAAGACATCTCTCACTATTGGATTAATCGACCACAAACACAAACGTATCACATTGAATCATGAAGAGGACTTTGCAAGATTTTGGATGAGGGAGTCTTGGTAAATAGGTAAGTACCTTATGAAAATTTTCCAGTGGTCTCCAAAATTTAGACTGGACGTGGAGAGTAGTATTTCTTCTATCTGGATTGCTTTCCCTCAATTACCCATCCATTTTTTCTCTAACCCTTCTCTATATTCCATTTCTCAACTTGTGGGAACTCCTTTGAGAATGGACAATTCCACAGCTGAAATCTATTGCCCTAATCTGGCTAGAGTCTGTGTTGAGGTGGACTTATTAAAAGAATTACCCAAGAGGGTTTGGATAGGATGCGAAACTAAGGGATTCTGACAAGAAATCGCTTATGAAGAACTGCATTTGTACCACTCCTTCTACTTCAAGAAAGGCCACAAAAGAGAGCATATGCTTATTTAAAATGGGTACTAAAGATGTGAATAACTAGGTTCATCGGGTGGACAAGGCTAAAGCAAAAGGCCAAACCAATGATATTGGTACAAGAAAACCCATCTTGGACCAAATAATGGCCAATAAAGATAAGCAGCCCGCTATTGTTGACCTCTGTGATGAGGTGGAAGGTGGTGAAAAAATGAACAATACTTATCAAGTGCAGCTCGTCAAGGATATTACTACAGGTACGCTAAAACATGGGTCTGATCCAGTAAGTCTACAGGCTTTGGGAATTCCTCCAAAGAGTAATTCGGGTACCAAGATTCCTGTTCAGATGGCCAGTGAGAGAAACCTCAATTACAATACGGCGCCATAAATATTTGAGGCTAGTTGTTTTAAGATTCAAAACACCCAAGTTGTTAAACTCCTCTCTTCTGGTGCAACGAATTTGAAAACCTCCTCGAAATATGTGGGGGAATCGAAAAGGTCCAAAGTTCTGAAATAATTAGCAGAGCAGATCCTCCCTTTTTTTCGGAGAATGAAAAATATCAAGCGGATAATATCTTCACTTCAGATAAGAATACCTCCTTGAAGTTTGAGACGTCAACAACTTTAGGCCAGGTGGCTACACTAGGTGGTGTTAATATTAATAATAGGTCTGGAAAATCAACCCAAAGTAGTGGAGGAAAGTAGTGGAGGAAAAGATCAAGACCATGGAATTACTGTTCAAAAAGATAGTTTTTATTTAGGGGAAAAAGATGATTCTTCAAATGACTCTTATGATGATATGCCTCCGTTAGAAGATATTTCAAGTTTAAATGAGGTTTTATATTGTCATATAGTTAAGGAAGAAGAGATTGAAGATAGTCAGGGATTGAGGTTATATGTTGAGATCCCAAAAAATGATGCCCTAGTTCACGCTATCACTGAAGAATCGTTTGGAAGAAAAAGTTGAAAAAATATAAATCTTATTGAAGTGAGTAATTCCTTTGATGTATTTGACAAATCGAAAGAGTCATCAAATTTCAAAGGATCCAAAAATTCTAAAATGGATTCTTTTCCGGCCTTAACGAAGGAGGAGAAATCTGCGCTTACATATAATTTACGGCATTCTTCGCCCCATTCAAGAGTTCGTAAATTTTCATAATTTATTTTTTATCGTTGGAAGATCCGTAGGAGAGGCTGTTTCTCCTTTTGTTTATAAATAATTTTTCTTATTAAAAAAAATTATATTTTCTTTAAAGAAAAAAAGAATAAACTAATTTCCATATTATCTTCAAAGTTTAAGGCATGCCATGTAATTTTTTTGCCATATGACTGAATTTGCCATGTAATTTATTTGTGTCGCTTGTTATATTTAATTAATATTTGTAATTAATTAAGTTGGACGATATGTGGTTACGTGTGAAATGAATATGTATGTGTTTTAGGTTACATTTTGGGGTATTAGGGTGAGTTATGAGGTACTGCCATTTGTAGCGGGCTCTATAATGATATGGAGGCCCGATTTTTTTTTTTTTTTTTTTTTTGTAATTTGGACACGAGGGATATGTATGCTCTTAGGCTAATTATGTAGAAACCTTGGGATTCGATTCATATTTATATATGGTGGGTCGATGGTTATTGTATATTCTCGTGGACCTTGTGGAATTTGTTGGAAATTAATGGGGAGAATTTGGAATTTTGGAGAAATTTCGAGGTTCAAATGAGAATGAGAGTCGTTCGAACGAGATCCCAATCTCGTTTGAACGAAGACCCTTTGGTTCGAACGAGAAGTTCATTTCGTTTGAAATAGGTTTCTAACAAAGGTGGAAAGAACCTCCATTGCCTTAGATTTTACCCTCGTTAGTATGTCGTTCGAACGCCTAGTTCCGGGTCTCCAAATATGCCCGAATCACTACCCAAATTAGTCCAAAAATTATTCCAAAGGTACGCTATGGGCACATTCCAAAGTACTCAACATATATATTCGGGCCTCCTTATCACTATAGTTAACATCAAAATAATAATACCTCATAACGTACGGTAATACCTTACAACATAAAATGAAATGCACAACTCAATTATTTTAGTAGTAACCGCACGTTGTTAATTCTCATATAATTAATTACACCGGTTAATTACTTTTAACATTCAGTACAAAAATCACACAACATGCAAAATTTAATTATCATCTAAATTATGCAATTTATTATTATCATATCACATAAGTAATAATTATTCTCATTTATTAATTTATTTCTTGCAATTAATAAATTATATATAATAACCCAAAATTAGGGCATTTAATTCACTCATAACATGTTCAAGTCATTAACCATGTTTACTTATTCGACGTTATTAAACCATTGGATAAATACACATAAATTATGAAGTTTCAAAGAAAAAGAAAATAAATGCAAAACACGAACTAAAAATAATAATAAACAACAATGTGTCGATATACATTTTTTTAACCTCACGTTACCTAAAAATTCAGCCACTTTTCGTTGTGTTTTTTTATATTATTCATTCATTCTTTAGGACAATTAGTGTTTAGTCACTAGAAGAATAGTACATTTTGCACTTAATACGGCATATTTTTTATGTTCCCAAATGATCCTAGTCGACTAGTTTTGCACAAGCTCGTGCTTTTCTTGAAGATTTGGTTGGTAAAAACATTAGAAAAAATCAATTTAAAAAATACAATATACTTGTCAAAAATTCCATTAAACTTTTAGGAAACATTGAATAGGCAAAAAATGTCAGTCAAGATTTGATGATTAACGAAGCTCGAAATTCTAAACGTACAACTAATAATGTCAATGAATGACCACCTCAAATATAATTTAAGTTCTTCTACCCCTTGATCCAAATCTCATAAATTTTTGTAATCCAGAGTTAGGCCCTATGTTTAAAATAAATAGATCCTATGTTGCATTTATATATTGTATTATAAGATTGGGTACGCTGTGATTAAAGGTGACATTGTGGGCTTTGGTATTTGGGTTGTGTTCTCACTTTTATAGTTAGTTATATCCCTACCGGTTTTAATTATTTATTTCATACTTATTAGTCAAGAGATATAGACATTAAATATGCTTTATACCTTGGGTTGGGACATGCCCGTAGATTTTAATTTAGGTGAAGGTTGAGGTATTCATTACACGTGAGAGCTAACGAGATGACTTGTTTTTGAAATTGAATCGCATGATTATCATTGTTGATATGGAAGATATTTGAAGAAAACTTTACGACGCTGGCCTAATTTATATAAAAATTATTTTTTAGGGTACATAGACTGGATCCGCATGACTGAGAAAATTCAGACTTGCAGCTCAACTTGCACTCTAGTTTTCTTTCAAGTTGATTCTTAGCCTAGGTTGCTATTTACTATTTTTTTTCCCAAAAAGAAAAGCGTTTATTTATATACAAATAGGAGGAATACCCCCTCCGAGGTGTCTCTTACAATAGCTACGAAATTTTTTAAAAAAATTATTGAAGACTCTCTAACCCAAAATAAGAAAAATAACTAGATACTGAAAAAAATTACGAGATCTTGATCGAGAGTTCCGAAGGCCGTTGGTAATATTTAGTAGAACGAACGAACCTCCACTGCCGTAGACTTTTACCCTCGTTCGTATGTCCTTCGAACGCCTAGTTGTGGGCCTCAAAATGTGCCCAGATCACAACCCAAATTAGTACAAAACTTATTCCAATTGTATACCTACGCCCTGGGCCCATTCCAAACTACTGAACATATATCTTTGGGCCTCTGTATCACTCTATTTCTGATCAAAATAATAATACCTCCTAACGTACGATAATACCTTACAACATAAAATAAAATGCACAACTCAATTATTTTACTAGTAACCGCACATAGTTAATATTCATATTATTAATTACAGTGGTTAATCAATTATAACATTCAGTACAAAAAACACATAACAAGAAAATTTTAACTGTCATCTAAATTATGCAATTTATTATTACCGTATCACATAAGTAATAATTATTTTCATTTATTAATTTATTTGTTGCAATTAATAAATTATATATAAATACCAAAAATTAGTGCATTTAATTCACTCATAACATCTTCAAGTCATTTACCATGTTTACCCATTGGACATTATTACACCAATGGATAAACACACATAACTTATGAAGCTTCAAAGAAAATAAAATAAATGCAAAACGCAAACTGAAAATAATAACAAACAATCCTGTGTCGATACACATTTTAGGTACTTCACTTTACCTTACAATTGAACCACTTTTTATTGTTTTTTTTAATTAGTCATTCATTCTTTGGGATAATTAGTATTTAGTTAATGGAAGCAAAGTACATTATGCACTTAATATGAGTTATTTTTTTTTATATTCCAATAAGTTCCTAGTTTATTTTTTGACATACATTATTTGAATATAGGATTAAAAACAATGAAACAATGTTTTTGAGTCTTTCATACGAAGATATAATTTTTGAAGAAAATAAAAAAATATATATTAAACTCTAAATAAAAAAATGTCAAAGGACTTTTCATTTAGTGAACCTAATTCTTTCCATTTTGTTGGTTATTTACTATGTCATAAAAACTGGCCCTCAGCTGATTTTATCACAATAGTTCTTGAGTTAAAAAATAGAATAACAATACCTACACAAAAAGACAAAAAAAAAGGGGTCATATTTATGTTTATGATTTAAAAAAACATATTTAATAAAAATAAAAATCTGTATTTTTAATTAAAAAAATAACATTTTAACAGTTTTAAAAAAAAACTTCCTAATTTTTTTTTTAAAATGTTTATAAAAAGTAAATTCATTTACTGTAAAAAAGACACATATTTTTTATTTAACCCATTCAATCCCTGAAATACCCATTTAGCCAATATTATCTTATTTTTAAAGGTCCGCGCGAGCAGCACCCCCACCCCCAAAGTGTATTTTTTTAATTGTTTTTAACTTTTTATAACTGTTAAATTAACTGTTTTAAAAAAAATTCTTAACTTTTAAAAAAAATGTTTATAAAAAGTAAATACACATTGAAAAAAAGACACATATTTTTTTAATTTAACACATTTAAACCCATCAAACACCCGTTTATTGAATATTCTCTTATTTTTAACGGTCCGCACTACCAGCAACCTCCCCCTCCCCCCCCCCCCCCCCCCAACCCACCCCCACCCCTTTTTTTAGAGTTTTTTTTAACTGTTAAGCAGCTTTTTAAAACAGTTAAAATATTTTTGTTTATGTTTTTTAAAATAGTTATTAAAAGTAAACAATAACTAAAAAAAAAGCTTTCTTATTAAAAATAGGTTTCTTAAAGTAGATTTTTTATTAAAAATACCGACTCTTATTTTTTATTAAATATTTTTTTTAATATAAAAACAAAAAAGAACCCTTTTAACCTTTTGTTCTCTTGTGTGGGTATGAATTTTGGGCTTATATGTGTGTACGTCTAGTGTTACTCTAAAACATATGTATTGTATTCAATATATTTACTTCTTAATTCGACCCATAAAACATGAATTCGCATTAGCAAGTGTCCTCCTAATGCCATTATACAATTAGATGAATGCGGACGCGACATGAACCACCAAAAACATATATACCAATTGGATGGGTTGGTTGGTTTTGAGTTTGGTCATTAAATGGACAAGGTATATTTGGAAAGATCTAAATCCGTTCAATTTTGTAACTGGATCATGTTGTGTTGGGATTATGTTTGGTTCGGGTTCGGCTCTGGTCAAGTCGTTTAACCCAAACACGTAAGCTATAATAATTACTTTATTTCTTAATTGAAAACATATTTTTGTCCACCAAATATCTTATATCTAAATTTAATTTTACTTTATCGGCTTAAAAGTTCATCAGTCTAAAGTTATCTCATATTTATCTCATTAAATTATATGGTATCTACATCAGGCGGATATGTTTGGTTTCCACCTCGATTCGAATGAATTTTAATCGTACAACAATACTCACAAGACACATCACATCACGACATGACACTACACATCACCCTTTTTTTTGTAATTCGAATGTTATTTGACCAATTAATGTACATGTCACTTTTTTTTGTAATTTGATTATTTCTTCTAGTTTTGGGACAAAATATTGTATATCCTAGAAGCACTGCGATACAAACTAATATATGACTGAATATTTGTACCTATTATTAAAGAACACAGATTGTTACTTCCAATATTACTTGACAAGATCTATCTTTGTTTGTTTTATTTATTGGGATTACATAGTTATATAAAATAGGACATATTGTAATATGTATTATGGAAATACGACAACAAATATTTTCTTTCCATTTTTAGTCCCTATTTTTTAATAAAGCGACCCATATCCATAAAACGTCAACCAATCACAGCATGCCACGTCAGGCGATAATTTAAAAATAGGTACTAAAAATGAAAATAAAATGTTTATTTCCCCATATTCATAACCAATATTATTTTAAGTCTTTATTTCGTTTTCAAAAATTGTTTGCGTGTGTTTTTAACATTTAAATATATGACTTGTAACTAGAATTCATTTTTTTTTTATCTTCATATTAAAACTTTTTTCACCAATTAATCAATCATTTTTCTTTATCTTCATATTATTTTTTTGCAAATTTTGGGCATTTTCCCATTACTTTGTCCCCACTAACTTTTGACAGTTTAAATCAACTTCGGGACCAGATTTTTTCAGTGAACTTTTTCCATCTCCTAGAGAGTTTTTGAGAGCTTAATCCTTTCATAAAAAGTTCCCTCGGTGTTTGTTTTTCAAATTGAATTATTCAAAGAACAAAATCAAGTTTACACCCAATTGTTTGTTTTAATACAAGTTTCTATCTCTCTATATATATATACATCTTGCTTGGAGAGTTTGTTTGGAACCGGTTTTATCTTTACCATAGAAGAGTGTTTAGGTTTTCTTCTACATCCCACAAAGAAGAAGTCATGTTTGTTTCTCTGGTAATCTCATACGGTGAAAGGCACCGTGTGTGGTTGATGGGTTCCTAAAAGTTTGATCGGTGGATTCCGAGACCGCGGTGGAGCTCCGTGGTTATTCGCTAGGCAGAGGTGTGTACAAGAAGGAGCGTCGAGGTTTGGACGGAGTCAAGTCGAGTGTTGTAAGCCTTATTTTCATGTATTTGTAAAACCGTACTTAGTGGATTTAAGGTTAGGGCCATTCAAGGTTTTTTTTCGTTGTGGATTTTTCCGCGTACATCGCAGCGTAGTGGTTTATTTATTTATTTTATCTTTTGCAAAATTCACCTTAGAAGCATACTTAGGTAAAAAGATAAAATTTGGTTTAAATCACTACTAACTTAATTTGGTGCAAAATAAAATTTGGGTAAATGTTAATTTAATTCAAGTCATTAATTTTATTTAATAAAATTTGATTTGGCCTAATTTGTAAAAATGGATTACTTATTTTGTAAGGAAAATTTCTAGGCCTTGTCTTAAATTGGTTTAAGTGAATATTATGTTGTTTAATTTAATTTCACTTTGTTTCTATGTTTAATTTTAATTGAAAGATATTAAAATTTGTTGTGTACTTGTGTATTTGAACCATCTCGCTTCCACATCTTTGTAAAAGGAAATTGAATTACTTTTTGGTAAAATTTCAATTTGAGGACCTCATGTTACAACAAGTGGTATCAGAGCAGGGAGCGCTAAGTTATTGCGTTTAGGTCCTTTATGGGCATTTTCGTTTAAAATGGAAAATATGCCTCTTTCAATATTTCCTACGTTTGATGGTTTTCTCATGCTTGCACATGACTCTTCTCTTGCCATATGTTATGAGAAATTGCTTGCATATCTCACATACTCTAGCTTTTGTGCATAATGATATATCTTTTGCTAGTTGTATATTTTGTCTATCATTTTTCTAGTCTATGCTTCATAATCAATCACATGCTAGAGTTATGATTTTTGTTTATCTTTTGTATTTTATTCATTCATTTTAATTTGCATTAAATGAAAAATACAAATTGATTTTGGTTTATCTTTTGAGTTAATTTTTGTGGTTGGTGAAAAACTTTGAAAAACTCAAAATGATTTTATTTTTGTGTGTATTTTGGTTTTACACCCATTTTGTGGCATATGTTTGTGTTTTGAATCCTAATTTCGCTTCCATGTGACTAGAACTTTTGGTTTGAATTTTAATCCTTAAAATGTTCTTTATCATGCTTACATGGAGTAGTTTAAGTTACACTTGCTTAATGGATTCGCTTTTATATGCCTCAATTCACACATACACGTGCTCTCTTGAAATTTTAACTTCATATGTATATTTGAGCTTTGTGAGGTGTTCTCCTACCAATCTAGTCATCTATATATTATATGACCTAGGAGGACTAGTGCATGTTAAAATCCATTGCACGTGAGATTTGTGTGAGATATAAAAGATTAGATATAAAAATGTGCACGGGGAAGGGCTCAGAAGGTAAATATCATCCTTTATGAGAAAGCCACCGTTTGGAATGGTCCTAAAAGAAATATGTGGTCCAAAGGCCTAAAAATAAAATAGGGCATTAAAAAGAAAAATAATTGCCAAGGCCTAGTTTTTATTGATATATTCATTCCAAAATATATATGCTTATTGAGGGAGATTAGATGGTATATCAACGGTTTGCACAATGTCCGTTTATCCTAGTTGTACTTTCAATGTCATGACTCTATTGGTTTGTAGAATCATCAAAACTCTATGCTTGTATGCCTTGTGTATGTTTGTTCATTGAGTTCAATATTTATTGTCACATGAGGTTATATTCAAATTTGATGAAGTTTGCAATCAATTGAGAACTCCGTGAACATATTTTAAGTGATTGGGTCAAAATTTAATTATTGTTAGTTCACAACCCTTCACTTTCGTTTTCGTGTGACACATTTCTGCTATAAGATTGTGAAAAAACTTATGTTATTTAGTTTTGTGTCATTTTGGTATTTATATCTATATGTGTGTACTTATGCTTAGTTTGAATCTATTGTATATACATATATATATGATATTTTGTTGTTTTTGAGTCTTTGCCATGATTTGCTAGTTCATTTATGCTTTTAATTCATTTTTGGTATCTATCTTGTTGCGAATTTTGTTTCGATATCACATGCTTAGATTACTACAATCAATTGATATATATTGTTATCGCATCATAATTGATATTTATATCTTTATGTGGATTTGTTGAATTTGAATTGCCCACGTGCTTTAATGTTCTCATCCCTTTTTTCTCTATTGCATGTTTAACTTGTTATCCCATTTTATTTACCCATTGTTTAGTTTAGGGGGTGTATGCTTTAATTCGGGGAGATAAGTTAATTTTTTATTCTTTAGCCTTTGTCTATTCCTGAACAAAAAGGGGGAGAATGATAGGGGGGGGGGGGGGGGAATGGTATCTATTCCTATTGTAATCGTATCTTAGTTTAGGAGATTTATCTTAGGGGGAGACGTCTTTCTAAGTAGGTCATTTATTTGATAAAGGTGGAGAATTAATTAAGGTGGAGAATTAATTAAGGGGGAGTCATTATTTAAATTGCATCTAATATTTTAATATTCCCTATACGTGTAATGTGTTGCTTAAGTGTTCAGGTATTGTAAAGCGGCATCTATTTAAAGTGGCAAAGCTTTTAATTCTAAAGTGGTATTAGAGTCAAGAATTGTTCTCTTTATTTTGGGTGGGGTGTTTTTTAGTCTAGTAAGCTTGAAGGCCCTTTAGGATTTTGTTTTGGTTTTGTCCCGGAATAGCCAAAGGGGGAGATTTTTAAGGACACAATTTTCCAATTGAGTCTTAATGTAGTGTTGGCTCAATTCTGGACAAAAACATTTGTGTCATAGGATAGTATTGAGTGAGTATCCTCCAAGACTATGACACGCAAGAGTTGAAGATGTAGTGGCCAAGTCTTATAAAGCTTCATCATTGCCGTGTTTCAAGTGCCATGTTTTCTACGTCATCAACATCATATTCCATAGTCTCCAAAAGGTATGAATGCATTTCAATATATATATATAGGGAGACTTGGATTATGTTTATAGAGGGTGTACTTTTATTTTAATCTGAGGTTTATTTTCAGAAGGTTTCTTTAAAACTTTAAAATAAAGTTTCTGGGCAAAAAATATAATTTTGAGCTTTCTGGAAGTTCGTTCGATATTGTTGTTCGAATGAGGTTTGCTAACGAGTTGCCACTGGAACTTCGTTAGATAGTTCGTTAGAACGAAATGTCGTTCGAACGAGATTTCGGTGGGAACAGCTTTTTGCAGTTTTTGGGCATTTTCCCACTACTTTGTCACTACTAACTTTTGACATTTAAATCAACTTCGGGACCAGATTTTTTCAGTGAACTTTTTTCATCTTCTAGAGAGTTTTTGAGAGCTTAATCCTTTCATAAAAAGTTCCCTTGGAGTTTGTTTCTCAAATTAAATTATTCAAAGAACAAAACCAAGTTTACACCCAATTGTTTGTTTTAATCCAAGTTTCTATCTATATATATAAGTTTATTTCTACATCCCACAAAGAAGAAGTCTTGTTTGTTACTCCGACATTCACATACGGTGAAAGGCACCGTGTGTGGTTGATGGGTTCCTAAAAGTCCGATCGGTGGATTTCGAGACAGCGATGGAGCTCCGTAGTTATTCGCTTGGCAGAGGTGTATACAAAAAGGAGCGTCGGGGCTTGGACGGAGTCAAGTCGAGTGTTGTAAATCTTATGGTTTTATTCCGTTGTGGGTTTTTCCTCGTACATCGCGGCGTAGTGGTTTATTTGTTTATTTTTTCTTTTGCAAAATTCACCTTAGATGCATGCTTAGGTAAAAAGGTAAAATTTGGTTTAAATCACTACTTACTTAATTTGGTGCAAAATAAAATTTGGGTAATTGTTAATTTAATTCAAGTCATTAATTTATTGGATAAAATTTGGTATGGCCTAATTTGCAAAAATGGATTAATTATTTTGTTAGGCAAATTTCTAGGACTTGTCTTAAATTGGTTTGAGTGAATATTTTTTTGTTTAATTTAATTTCACTTTGTTTCTGTGTTTAATTTTATTTGAAAGATGTTAAAATTTGTTGTGTACTTGTGTATTTGAACTATCTCGCTTCAGCATCTTTGTAAAAGGAAATTGAATTACTTTTTGGTAAAATTTAAAATTGAGGGTCTCGTGTTACAACACAGTACAAAAATCACATAACATGAAAATTTCAATTGTCATCTAAATTATGCAATTTATTATTACCATATCACCTAAGTAATAATTATTTTCATTTATTAATTATTTGTTGCTATTAATAAATTATATACAAATGGCCCAAATTAGTGCATTTAATTCACTCATAACATCATTTAGTGAACTTTAAATAAAAATGTCAAAGGACTTTTCATTTAGTGAGCCTAATTCTTTCCAATACAAACAAGTATATGACTTTCATTGTTTCCTACCTACTACCTAATGACACGGTGTTTTACTTCACATTTTAGATGACTAAAACCCAAGTATGTGTCCATTTCGTTGGTTATTTACTAAGTCATAAAAACTGGCCCCTCCGCTGATTTTATCACAATAGTTCTTGAGTTAAAAAATAGAATAACAATACCTACTGAGAAAGACAAGAAATTAAAGGGTTCATTTTTATGTTTCCAATTAAATAAAACATATTTAATAAAAAAAAATATCTGTATTTTTAATAAAAAAAATATCTGTATTTTTAATTAAAAAAAAACATTTTAACTGTTTTTAAAAAAAAAAATTCCTAACTTTTTTTTAAAATAAATGTTTATAAAAAGTAAATATATTTACTGTAAAAAAGACTCATATTTTTAATTCAACCCATTCAATCCCTCATATACCCATTCAACCAATATTTTCTTGTTTTTAAAGGTCCGCGCCAGCGGCACCCCCACTCCCAAAGTCTTTTTTTTATAATTATTTTTAACTTTTTGTAACTGTTGACAAAAAACATTTTATTTTTTTTAAAAAAATTCTTAAATTTAAAAAAAAATGTTTATAAAAAGTAAATACACATATTGTTAAAAAGACACGTATTTTTAATTTAACACATTTAATCCCTAAAACACTCATTTAGCGAATATTCTCTTATTTTTAAAGGTCCGTGCTAGCGGTAACCTCCCCTCCCCCTTTTTTAGAGTATTTTTTTAAAACTGTTGAGCAGTTTATTAAAACAGTTAAAATATTTTTGTTTTTCTTTTTTAAAACAGTTATTAAAAGTAAAAAAAAAAATTAAAATTTCTTATTAAAAATGGTTTTTTTTAAATAGATTTTTTTATTAGAAATACAGATTCTTATTTTTTGCTAAATAATTTTTTTAATATAAAAACAAAAATGAACCCTTTTAACTTTTTGTCCTCTTGTGTGGGTATGAATTTTGAGTTTATATGTGTGTACGTCTAGTATTACTCTAAAAAATATGCATTGTATCCAATATACTTACTTCTTAACTCGACCCATAAAAATGGAATTCACATTAGCAAGTGTCCTCCTAACGCCATTACACAATTAGATGAACGCGAACGCGACATGAACCACCAAAAAGATATATTCCAAATGGATGGGTTGGCTGGTTTCGAGTTTGGTCAATAATTGGACAAGGTATAATTGGTAGGATATAAATCCGTTCAATTTTGTAATTGGAATATGTTGTGTTAGGGTTATGTTTGGTTCGGGTTGGGCTTTGGTCAAGTCGTTTAACCCAAACATGTAAAATAAAATAATTACTTTATTTCTTAATTGAAAACATATTTTTCTCCCCCAAATATCTTATATCTAAATGTAATGTTACTTTATCGGCATAAAAGTTCATCAGTATAAAGTTATCTCATATTTATCTCATTAAATTATATGGCATCTACATCAGGCGGATATGTTTGGTTTCCATCTTGATTCGAATGAATTTAAAAGATACAACAATACTCACACGACACATCACGACATGACACTACACATTACCCTTTTTTGTAATTGAATGTTATTTGACCAATTGATGTGCATGTCATTTTTTTTTGTAAATTCATTATTTCTTTTAGTTTTTGGACAAATTATGGCATATCCAAGAAGCACTGCGATACAAACTAATATATGACTGAATATTTGTACCTATTATTAAAGAACACAAATTGTTACTTCCACTATTACTTGACAAGACCTATCTTTGTCTCTTTCGTTTATTGGAATTACATAGTTATATATAATAGGCGATTTGTAAATTTAGGACATATTGTAATATGTATTATGAAAATAGGACAACAAGCATTTTCTTTCCATTTTTAGTCCATATTTTTTAATAAAGCCGCTGACGTGGACCCATATCCATAAAACGTCAACCAATTACAGCATGCCACGTCAGCCGATAATTTAAAAATAGGGACTAAAAATGAAAACAAAATATTTATTTTCCTATATTCATAACCAATATTATTTTAACTCTTTATTTCGTTTTCAAAAATTGTTTGTGCATGTTTTTAACATTTAAATGTATGACTTGTAACTAGAATTCATTTTTTTTATCTTCATATTAAAACTTTTTTCACCAATTAATCAATCATATACTATACACATTATTTTGTGTATTATCCTTTTTATTTTGTGTACCCTACGCTAAAATGGTGTTGAGGAGTTATTTTTTTGAGAGACCATAGATTTTGATGTACAATTTTTCATTTGTCACCGTCCTTATGTCACCGAACCACCAATTGATGGTTCAAATGAATTTAAAAGATACAACAATACTCACACGACACAACACAACACGTCATGAAACTACACAGTACCTTTTTTTTTGTAATTCGAATGTTACTTAATCAATTGATGTATATAATACTTTTTTTCGTAAATTCTTTATTTCTTTTAGTTTTTGAACAAAATATGGTATATCCAAGAACCAGTGCGATACAAACTAATATATGACTGAATATTTGTATTAACTACTAAATAACACGGATTGTTACTTCCAGTTTTACTTGACAAGACCTATCTTTGTTTGTTTGGTTTATTGGAATTAAATAGTTATATATAATATTGCAACATTCTGTAAGATGGGTTTGTTCCGTAGGGCAAACAACTGTCACTTTTTGCTGATTTTGTCCAAGTTGGTTTTGAGTTGCCAATGTATTATTTAAATGTATGGTCCACAATACTTGTAACTAGAATTCATTTTTGTTATCTTCATATTAAAACTTTTTTCACCAATTAATCAATCATATAATATACATATTATTTTCTGTATCACCGAACCACCAATATATCCTTAGATTTTTTCAATTTGACTACTTCTTTGCATATGTGGGAAACTGTACTGCTGTGACCAATTATGTATCCAGTTGTTCAATTAACAATTGAGGGATTGGTTAGAGTTGAAAGGTTCCAAATACTCTATTAAACTAATGCTTAAAAAATTGACAGGATACACTATATAAAGGAATAGCCTTTCCTTAGTAGAGGCATTCAGATATAGTAGTATTGTAGTTTACCAAAAGCCTTCAACTAGCTAAACAAATTTCAAGACTTGGGGAGGCAGCTCTTTAAGTTGCCGGAAATGGCAGATTTTAAGCACCATATGTTGTTTGTGTTGACAATTTGTGTGACAGCTATCAATGTAGCGGCCGACCGCTGGCCTTACATTTATGCTTCACCTCCACCACCACCTTATGTCTATAAATCACCACCACCACCATACATTTATAATTCACCCCCACCACCATCGCAGTCACCTCCCCCTCCTTACGTTTACAATTCACCACCACCACCATCTCCGTCCCGACCGCCTCCATACATTTACAAATCCCCACCTCCACCATCTCCGTCACCACCACCTCCATATGTTTACAAATCCCCACCACCACCTTCCCCATCACCTCCTCCTCCTTACATCTATAAATCCCCACCACCACCTTCTCCATCACCTCCACCTCCTTACATGTACAAATCTCCACCACCACCATCTCCTTCTCCACCCCCACCTTACCTGTATAAATCTCCACCACCACCATCTCCATCACCCCCTCCTCCATATGTCTACAAGTCACCACCACCGCCGTCTCCTTCACCACCACCACCCTACCAGTATAAGTCTCCACCTCCTCCATCTCCATCACCACCCCCTCCTTATGTTTACCGTTCACCACCACCACCTTCCCCTTCACCACCTCCACCCTATTATTATAATTCACCACCTCCTCCTTCTCCTTCCCCTCCTCCACCTTACATTTACAAATCACCACCACCTCCGTCTCCTTCACCGCCACCCCCATATGTCTACCAGTCCCCACCTCCACCATCTCCATCGCCACCTCCTCCATATCACTACAAATCTCCACCACCACCTTCTCATTCACCACCTCCACCATACTACTACACATCCTCCCCTCCTCCAATGGGTTACTAAGTTGACCATTTTACTTCTACCTTATTTTTCCGTTTCTCCTTACCACCGAATTGATACTTACTTTATTTGGAGCTCATAAACTAGACATCTTACATGGTCATGCATTGAGGATTATTTCGGCCCAAACGTGTTAGTAGCGGGAAAATAAAAATCGTGACATGATTGTTAAGCATGGCCTGATGTTTTTCTTTTATTTGAAAATATACGACGTAATAACCACATTACATATTATTTTTTAAAACGTATCGTTGTATGATATGTCAAGTAATAAAATAAAATTGAGTTCATGCCAACATATGCAATTTTATTGATGATATTCTTTGGAGGTTCAAAATTTAATCTGACCAAATTAGAAACAAGTGAAATTGTGTGATCAGAACATGTGGAAAAGATCTGATGAAATCTTATTTGTTAACAAAATGAGAATAAGTTCAATAAAACAAGAATTGTGGCTAATTTTGAGAATTATTTTCACATGTTTATTTGAATTCAAATTTCTTGACCCTCCTCAAAAGCAATATGATGGTCATTGAGGCTATTGATTGCCTGAGACATTTAAATAGTTGTTCTTGTCAAATATTATATTTTACCGGACATATGGTTTTTAAGGTGGAATTCTAAAGTGAATAAAATATGTCTATTCATTACTTGAATATAAATTAATACATTGGATTTGTTTTTAATCATTCACACCTAATCACCCCATTTTTTTTTTATCAAAAGTCGCTATATAAAATGATAAAATTGAAATGTGAAAGATGGCATTATGTGGAAGATAATGACTTTAGTCGGGACACATTTGAAGCTAATGTGGATCACTTGTTACCACATCGATCACTTTTTAGTGTCTTTTCCATTTGAGGATGTCAAAAAAGTTCAAATCACACGGTAGCTATTGCAGATGTATCACCACAGTGACTTTTAAAATTAAACTCCAAATTCGGAGCTAAAATCAATATCTGAGATTATTTTTAAGACAATTGTGTTTATTTCTAAATTCCCTATTATTTAATTGGTCAAAGACTTATTTATTAATAAGATATGAGAAGTTAGGTAATATAAATGACTTGTAAAAATGGCAACATATTTCGTATTTCAAGAAAGATTTCAATAATATTCAAAAGAATTATATTCCAATAAATAAGTTTTCAAAATACGAGGGAAATGTGGTTCCGAATCATTTGTACATAATGGAGACTATTTCATATTTTAATGAAACAAAACTTTTTCTTTAATATATTAGTTTGTGGATGATTTGAGTTGATAACTATAAGCCACCATTTTATGGAAAACTGGTTGTGTAATATTAAAAAGAAAATGAGTGTTAGAATCTGCCACCCATTTAGTATTCATAATTATACTTTTCTCATCATTTTTTTTCGGCTTTCGACTTTGCTCGTCATTTTTATAGTCCTTCCATGATGAGTAAGGTATGTGAATAACCATTAATATAATACTACTCTCGCAATAGACGATAAATGTGACTGAATAAACCATAAACCAACATCAACTCTACAATCCTAAACAACAAATTTCCACATGTAGCAAAATAGCCTAAATTCCCAAATACAACTACAACAAAATTGATCGGGGAAAATTACAGAACGCGTTGAGAGACGTTATTCATGTGAAGCATTGAAGATGAGTAAAAAAACTATTTTTCAATAAAGGTAACCATAGAAAATCTTTAAGATTTCCTTTTCACGTGTCTTCTAGTGTTGGGTGATTTTTTCGGTCATCGCTATGGCTTTTGGAATAAGGGGAAAAAAGATTTGTCTATTTGAAATATTTTAACGTATTGATATTTTTTGTATTGCCCACACGATTATTTAAGTATTTATTGTTATTATTGTGGACGTTTTGCAAGGATATATCCAATAATTACATGTGTCTTATTTTTGTTAGTTAAGAGGTTTATTTAATACATGTCCTTTTGATAATGAAGAAACATAAATCTTGGTTTAGAATTCGGTCATCTCTACCCTATAAAAGCCCACACCCTTGCCCATCTTTGGTTCTTGGAGAAAATTTCAGTAGGAAAAAGTTTGAGCACATTAAGCGTGAGAAATTGTTAAAGGGGTAAAGAGAGAGTAACACCAAGTTTTTGTTATGATCGTTCAATGAGTACAACACAAACACTACAATGGTTTATGGCACGTTTTTGCTTATTGTTTGTTATTATGTTATGTGAGAAACAAAATTGTTCAAGATTGGTTGTTGTGGAATTGATAAGCCCATTAAGATTTACATGTAGTATGAAAGTGAGGTTACGAATCATATAAACCCACGACCCATTCCTTGCCATTTGAAGCTCCGTCACTACATTCCCTAAAATAGCCCCGAACTTCAAATGTACGTTGAAAAAAGACACTTTGCAAAAGGATATAAATAGAATAACACTCAACATACATTCCCGGTCTTTTAGGCATCCACTAAAAGTTAAACATTTTTACATCACAAAACTACGCCGTTTAATTTTCGTAGAACCGTTCTCAGCGAACGCCTGAGAATGTTAAATTAATTTAAATCATTAACTGCGAGAAGACACACCTTGGGAAGAGTCATTCTTATCATCGAATTATGTTTTAAGAAACAAACATTGAATTGTTCCAATGTTGATCTCTCTCTTGTAACTTCCTTTTCTGTCGTTATAATGCCATGCGTCTGAAAACATAACCCAACACGTATCTCAAAATGCATTATGTATTCGTATATCACATAGGATCCACCCTAATTTACAACCATTTTATGCACTTTGGGAATCCTTTAGGAGATTTCTTTGACGGTCATATCATTATTCTTGGCATTAGTTTGCGAAAATGGGTTAATTTTTCCACACGATGCACAACAGGAGAAAGAACAAAAATGATGCTTTAGAGATGAGAACCGAAAAAAACCTCTCGTCGCCACCAAATCATGATAGGAAGTGAAGTGATTGTCTGCTCCATCAGAGAAGCGACTGAGTGAATATGAGATCGTCTAGAAGAAAATCACAAAAGAGAATTGGGGTTGGTATTTTATCAAACACGCTCCCTATGAATAATTTTTCAAATTCATTAATATTAGTTTTGTTTTCCAGTTCCCTAAGAGAGAATAAATAGAGGATGAGGGTTGCATGGCAGTCCCCAATCATCAACCCTATGTAGATCCTAAACCACCAGACCAAAATGTGTGGAATAGGTCATTTGCTTCTATGGTTACATCATCATTTTCATGCGGTAAGGATATAGTCTTAAAGGATAACCAACAATCATTTTTTCCCAAGAGGATATTGAAACGTTGGCCAAAGTGGGAAAACAACCTCGGACGACCCAAGCTAGACAATCACTATGAACAAAGGTTTTACAAAGATAGATTAGCCTTACTCAATGACTCGATCCCCACGAGTCTTGACGCTACTTCTGATCTTCAACCGTTCTTCAATAGTGCCCACGCAAAAATTACTTCTTCCACGACATCCGTCCACAACACTCGACTCCACGAATGTCTCGGTGTCCATTGATTGGTTTTGATTCGTTTACAATGTCGAACGAGAAGTCCTTCTCTTTTCTTCACCGCATAACCCTGATGTTCAATGATAAAACAAACTTCTTGGTGCATCAAGATCATATAAACATATAAGAATGATAACTCGGATCTTTACAAATTCTAAGGATGTGTTTATGCTTTTTAAACCTTAGAAAACATGTGCAAACACGTACGGTATACTATTTTTCCAGAATGCACACTTTCGAAACTCTAACGAAAACACGCTTTAAATAACAATTAAGTGTCGCCTCGAAAAATGTGTCATTCGAATGACAAGGCCACATCGTTCGCGCGACATAAGATCTCACTCGAACGAGAGCTTATGTCGTTTGAACGACAGCGCGTAAGTTTGACTTTTTGACTTTCTGATTAAAACGTCTCTTTTAAAAGAGATTCAAATTAGTCAAACTCTAGTCTGTGTTTATCATAATAAAACGTGGTGTAAACCATTTTAAACACTTTTAAAACATTTAAAAATATTCTTCTTTATAAAAATGCATCCTTATCTTTTATAAAAATAATTCCGAGCACCATTAATTATACGCATTCATACCCGAGTGATCTCGGAATGCATTTAATTTTGAAGATGAATAAACTTGCACCAATTAAACTTCGGCACGATTATTTCTTTGAAGCTTTGCCGCAATGTCTTCAATTTTCTTTAATACGTTATAGACCAAGTGGGATCGTGACAAAATATAAATCTCCCTATGACATATTACAAACACATTTTTATTCACGGAATTAAGTCAAAAAATTACAGGGACTCAATTGGAAATTTATGTCCTTACAAATCCCCCCCTTTGACTATTCCGGGACAAAACTAAATGAGTGAAATGCCAAAGTCTGGTCGTCAAGACGTATGATGCCTAAATCCCATCCCATAAACCTAAAATAAAAAATACAGGACGCGAACAATTATATGTAGCACTGGCAAGCATGAACTATCTGAATGTGATGTACACTTGAAGTCTCACCTACACACATGAAGTAGACAAACAAATACCAAGTGAAGTATGGAGGAACAAATAAAACCAATATATATATATATATATAATAAATATATATCCAAATGATACCAAAAAATAATAGATACCAATATGAATAAACTCTTAAAAAAATCATTTGTTAAACAATTTGAGCAGCAAAATTATGCCAATGTGTAATACCAATTTGTAAACTACGCAATAAAAAATAAGTTCAAACCTCCCCCTACATCACATACATCTCTCCCCCTTTTTGTCTCGAATAGACAATCCGATGAAAAGGCAAACCAATAAAAATATCTAGCATGAGAATATAAACCAATTTGAACCAATGTGAGATCGCTAGATAATCATGAAACAACCAGCTAAATATGATCAAGAAATGACAAATCAGTAGCTAGTAAGACAATGAATCACACAAAAAAAATAGCAAATTAATCAGGTGTGATAAATGGACTATATGTAAAAAAATAATTTAGAACCAATAAATCCTGCATATAAACCAGTCAGCCCAGAAACACTTCTAGCAGTACCTGAAAAATATACCATAATAACAGTGGATTGCAAACCAATCAGAAGCAAGAATTCAGCCTATTGTTAGAATGAGCCAGGGATGTCGCTCAAACGAAGTGAGGACGTCGCTCGAACGAATGAAAGATGTTTTTCGCGCAACATAGAGATGTCATTTGAACGACTTCTCATGACCTGCCAAAATTTCACATTTACTCAGAAATATAATATATTGTTGTCGAGTGAAAATATTTCAAAAAAATAATCAGTGGAAGGTCTTGACTGCAACAAAACACTGCTAAAACAGAAAGCTTTTAACACAAAATGCAAAAAATGCATAAAACTAACAAAGTGAGTTACATGCAAACATAGTACCGATATGCTCAGACATGGATATGAAATGAATGGGTGTGAAACTACAACAAATGAGTAACAATTCCAACACATAGAAATGATCAAGAAGCTCTAATTGATAGAGATAAATCATTAAACTTTATCATATCCATATGACAATAAAGTTTGAGCTTAATGAACTAAACATACTTCATGCACACAAATCCAGAATTTTGACGATTCTACAAATAATAGCGTTAAATTGCAATGTTTTAACATTAGGATTAGTTGTGCAAACCCATTAAATTTTTAATCCATCCAAACTCCCTTAATAATATCATATTTTATTTGGAATGAACTAAACTAATTTGGCCATTTTCTTAACATATTGCATTTTCTTTAGGGCTTTTAAACGGTGGCTTTCACGACGAGTCAGTTTTGAACTCTCGCAGCCCTTTTCCGTGAATCACTCATCATTTTTTCAATTCAAATCCTCATAGTAAACGGTTCTTAAATGCACACTTCTCCTTGAGTCTACTTACGCATAGATGACAAGATTGAGATAAGAAAGCCTAACTAAATTCAAATGTGCAAGAGAAGTAAAACATCCATATAAACTAGTGCATGTGTGCAATGTGGGCATATATACAAAGTCGAATCAAAATGCATATAAACTTCAAAACAGCCACATATAAACAATGGTCAAGATCATTTTAGGCATCTATAATAATGAACAAATGTCCTCGCCACATGGATAATGCAACGATGGGGGGGGGGGGGGTCCAAGCACACCAATATGACACATCAAACATGTAAACTGAAAAACAAAAACCAACAAGAAAACAAAACTATTTTTTATTTTTAAATTTTTTTGTCAAAAATACAATCTTTTTGTATTTTTCAAATAAAACTCAAACAAGTGAAAAATATAATTCAAAGAGATAAACATGTCATAACACTAGCAAATTATAAACATGATGCAAGGGCTAGCGTATGACAAAACATGCAAGCTACTATCCATAAGAAATAACAAGAGATTAATCATGTGCATGCGTGTGAGAATCAACCAACAAGTATTTAGCATCTCCAAAATGGATTTCCTAACCCAAACCGTTGTATACCTAACAAAGCGGGTTTTGGGAACCAATGGGACACTACGTTTAAACTTCCTAGGGTCTTTTCTAAGATCAAAACAAAAACTCCTAAGGTGACCTTTCATACCACAATGCGAACATGTGAAAACGCGGCAAGGAAAGGGACCTTTAGGTTGACCTTGTGTAATATCCTCGGATGTGGTTGACGCACTAAAACAAAATATGATTTTGGCTTTTACATTCAAACCACTAGAACAAGATAAGCTGCTACCATCACAACTCGAGTCATTTAAATCATTTTTTAATTTCAAAACTTTCAACTCAAGCAAAAAATTAGACTCCTTAAACTTTTAGGACTCCTTCTTTAAATTATCAACTACCCCTAGAAGGTTATCTCGCTCCCCCTTAATGTGAGCAAACTTACCCTAAGAGCCTTTTCTCGTGCCACAAAATCATTAATCGAATTATCTTCCTCAACGGCACAAACTCTAGAATTTTTTAAATCCTCTAACTCTTTTTCTAAAACGAGGACTCTATCATCACTCTCCTTTTTTCTCAATTTCAACATATTAAAATCATTAAACAGGGATCTAAACTTCTCACGACAAATATTTCTTTGAATTTGAAACGTTTGCAAATATTCATTCCTATTTTTGAAATCGTAATTTTCTTTCTCCAAAACTTCAATACATTTTGCAAACCTTAAATTCAAACGATGTAAATCGTCAAAGCCGAGAGAATCCATCGAGAGGAAACAAACACAGGAGAGATAAACAAACACACGGGATCACAAAACAAATAAATTATGTTTTCTATCTCTAATACCAGTTTGAAAAACCTGGGTGGTCCCTTATGTGCATGTGTTTCAAATCAAACCAATTTATTACTAAAAATTATCCACCTTTTAATGTGAACCAAACCAAGTTGTGAAAACCCAATTCTTACTTTAAACCAATTTTATCTTGATTAATCCTAAACATGCATTTAGTGATTAAAGCAAGTAAAGTAAAGAATGCTCACAACACCAGATGTACGAGGAAAAAACCCAAAATGGGAAAACAACCTCGGACGGCCCAAGCCATACAATCACTATGAACAAAGGTTTTACAAAGACAGATTACCCTTACTCAATGACTCGATCCCCATGGGTCTTGACGCTCCTTATGATCTTCAACCGTTCTTCAATAGTGCCCACGTAGAAATTCCGTCTTCCACGATACATGTCCACAACACTCGACTCCACGAATGTCTCGGTGTCCACCTATTGGCTTTGATTTGTCTACGATGTCGAACAAGAAGTCCTTCTCTTTTCTTCACCGCAAAACCCTCATGATCAATGATAGAACAAACATCTTGAGTAGCAAGATCACGTAACCATATAAGAATGATAATTCGAATCTTTGCAAACTTTGAGGAAGTGTTTATCCTTTTTAAACCTTAGAAAACAGGTGAAAACAGATGGTATACAATTTTTTCGGAACGCACACTTTTCAAACTATGACAAAAACATGCTTTAAATAACAATTAAGCGCCGCCGCGAAAAACGTGTCATTCGAACGACAAGGCCACGTCGTTCGCGCGACATAAGATCTCGCTCGAACGAGAGATTATGTCGTTTGAACGACACAACGTAAGTTTAACTTTTTGACTTTCCGATTAAAACGTCTCTTTTAAATGAGATCCAAATTATTCAAACTATATTCCGTGTTTATCAGAATAAAACGTAGTGTAAAACTTTTAAAACACTTTTAAAATATTTGAAAATATTTTTCTTTATAAAATACATCCTTATCTTTTATAAAAATGATTTCGAGCACCATTAATTATACACATTCATACCTGAGTGATCTCAGAATGAATTTAACTTTGAAGACGAATAAACTTGCACCTATTTAACTTCAGCATAATTAATTCTTTGAAGCTTTGTTGCAACGTCTTCAATTTTCTTCAATACGTCATAGACCAAGTGGGATCATGACAAAATAAAAATCTCCCTATGACATATTACAAACACACTTTTGTTCACGGGATTAAGTCAAAAGAATACAGGGACTTAATTGGAAATTTTTGTCCTTACAAATCTCCTCCTTTGACTATTTCGGGACAAAAACAAATCAGTGAAATGCCTAAGCCGGCCCGTCAAGCCCTATGACGCCTAAATCCCATCCCATATACCCAAAATAAAACATACAGGACACTAACTAGTATATGTATCATTGGCAAGCATGAACTGTATGAATGTGATGTAGACTTGAAATCTCAAATCGCTGAAGCATACCTGCACACATGAAACAGACAAATAAATAGCAAGTGAATTATGGAGGAACAAATTAAACTAATATATATATATATATATATATATATATATATATATATATATATATATATATATATATATATATCCAAATTATTCCAAATAACAATAGTTACCAATATGAATAAACTCGGAAAAAAATCATTTGTTAAACAATTTGAGCAGAAAAATGATACCAATGTGTAATACCAATTTGTAAACTATTCAATAAAAAACATGCTCAAATCTCCCCCTACATCATATACATCTCTCCCCCTTTTTGTCTCGAATAGACAATCCAGTGAAAAGATAAACCAATCAAAATATCTACCATGAGAATATAAACCAATTTGAACCAATGTGAGATCGCCAGATAATCATGAAACGACCAGCTAAATATGATCAAAAAATTATAAATCAGTAGCTAGTAAACCAATGAATCACACAAAAAATATAGCAAATTAATCAGGTGTGATAAACGGACTATATGCAAAAAAATAATTTAGAACCAATAAATCTTACATATAAATCAGTCAGCCCAGAAACACTTCCAGCAATACCTAAAAAATATACCATAATAACCAGTGGACTGCAACCCAATCAGAAGCAAGAATTTTGCCTATCATTCGAACGACTAGAGACGTCACTCAAACGAAGTGAGGACGTCGCTCGAGCGAAGGACAGATGTCGTTCGCGCGACATAGAGACGTCATTTTAACGACTTATCGCAAACTGCCAAATTTTCACATTTTCTCATAAATATAATATATTATTGGCCAGTGAAAAAATTTCAAGAAAAAAATCAGTGGAAGGGCCTGAGAGCAGCAAAACAGTGCTAAAACAAAAAGCTTTTAACACAAAACGCAAAAAATGCATAAAACTAACAATACGAGTTACATGCAAACATAGTACAGATATGCTCAAACATGGATATGAAATGAATGGTCGTGAAACTACAACAAATGAGTCACAATTCCAACACATCGAAATGATCAAGAAGCTCTAATTGATAGCGATAAATCATCAAACTTTATCATATCCATATGAGAATAAAAGTGTGAGCTTAATGAACTAAACATACTTCATGCACACAAATCCAGAATTTTGACGATTCTACAAACAATAGCATTAAATTGCAATGTTTCAACATTAGGATTAGTTGTGCAAAACCGTTAAATTTTTAATCCATCCAAACTCCCTTAATAATATCATATTTTCTTTGGTATGAACTAAACTAATTTGGGCCTTTTCATAATATATTGCATTTTCTTTTGGGCTCTTTTAAATGGTGGCTTTCACGACAAGCCAATTTTGAACTCTCGCAGCCATTTCCCGTGAATCACTCATCATTTTTTCAATTCAAATCCTCACGGTAAATGGTTCTTACATGCACACTTCTCCTTGAGTCTACTTACGCATAGATGACAAGATTGAGATAAGAACGCCTCACCAAATTCAAATATACAAGAGAAGTCAAACATCCATATAAACTCGTGCAAGTGTGCAATGTTGGCATATATACAAAATCGAATAAGAATGCATATCAACTTCGAAACAACCACAGATAAACAATGGTTAAGATCATTTTAAGCATCGATAATAATGACCAAATGTACTAGCCACATGGATAACGAAACGATTGGGGGAGGGGGGGTCCATGCACACCAATATGCCACATCAAACATGTAAACTCAAAAACAAAAACCAACAAGAAAACAAAATTATTTTCGATTTTTCAAAAAATTTCACAAAAACAAAATCTTTTTGTCGTTTTCAAATAAGACTCAAACAAGTGAAAAATATAATACGAAGAGATAAACATGTCATAACACTAGAAAATTATAAACATGATGCAAGGTCTAGCATATGACAAAACATGCAAGTTACTATCCATAAGAAATAGCAAGGGATGAATCATGTGCGTGCATGTGAGAATCAACTAAGGAAGTACTTAGCATCTCCAAAATGGATTTCCTAACCCAAACCGGAGTATACCTAACAAAGAGAGCTTTGGGAACCAATGGGACACTACGTTTAAACATCCTAGGGTCTTTTCTGAGATTAAAACAAAAACTCCTAAGGTGACCTTTCCTACCACAATTCGAACATGTGAAAACACGACGGGGAACGGGACCTTTAGGTTGACCTTTTCTAATACCCTCGGATGTGGTTGACGCTCAAAAACAAAATATGGTTTTGGCTTTTACATTCAAAACACTAGAACAAGATAAGATGCTACCATCACAACTCGAGTCATTTAAATCATTTTTTAACTTCAAATCTTTCGACTTAAGCAAACAATTAGACTCCTCAAACTTTCAGGACTCCTTCTTTAAATTATCAATTACCCCTAGAAGGTTATCTCGCTCCCCCTCAATGTGATTAAACTTATCCTTAAGAGCCTTTTCACGTACCACAAAATCATTAATTGAATTATTTTCCTCAACGGCACAAACTCTAGAATTTTTTAAATCCTCTAACTCTTTTTCTAAAACGAGGACTCTATCATCACTCTCCTTTTTGCCCAATTTTAACATATTAAAATTATTAAACAATGAACTAAACTTCTCACGACAAATATCTCTTTGAATTTGAAACGTTTGCAAATAATCAATCCAATTTTTGAAACCATAATTTTCTTTCTCCAAAACTTCAATACGTTTTGTAAACTTTAAATTCAAACGATGTAAATCATCAAATCTTATAGAATACATCAGGAGGAAACAAACATAGGAGAGATAAATAAACACACGGGATCATAAAATAAATAAATTATGTTTGCTAGCTCTGATACCAATTTGAAAAACATGGGCGGTCCCTTATGTGTGTGTGTTTCAAATCAAACCAATTTATTACCAAAAATTATATAACTTTTAATATCCACCAATCCAAGTTGTGAAAACCCAATTCTTACTTCAAACGAATTTTATCTTGATTAATCCTAAACATGCATCTAGTGATTAAAGCAAGTAAAGTAAAGAATACTCACAATGCCGTATGTATGAGGAAAAAACTCAAAACGGGAAAGCAACCTCGGACGGCCCAAGCCAGACGATCACTATGAACAAAAGTTTTACAAAGACTCGATCCCCAAGGGTCTTGACGCTCCTTTTGATCGCAACCATTCTTTAATAGTGCCCACGCAGAAATTCCGTCTTCCACGATACCTGTCCACAACACTCGACTCCACGAATGTCTCGGTGTCCACCGATTGGCTTTGATTCGTCTACGATGTCGAACAAGAAGTCCTTCTCATTTCTTCACCGTTAAACCCCAATGTTCAATGATAGAACAAACTTTAAATAACAATAAAGCGTCGCCTCGAAAAACGTGTCGTTTTAATGACACGGCCACATCGTTCGCGCGACATAAGATGTCGCTCGAACGAGAGCTTATGTCGTTTGAACGACAACGCTTAAGTTTGGCTTTTTTACTTTCTGATTAAAACGTCTCCTTTAAAAGAGATCCAAATTAGTCAAACTCTATTCTGTGTTTATCAGAATAAAACGTAGTGTAAACCTTTTTAAAAACTTTTAAAATATTTTTCTTTATAAAAATACATCCAAATCTTTTATAAAAACAATTTCAAGCACCATTAAATATACGCTTTCATACCTGAGTGATCTCGGAATGCCTTTAACTTTGAAGATGAATAAACTTGCAACAATTAAACTTCGGCATGATTAATTCTTTGAAGCTTTGCCGCAACGTCTTCAATTTTTTTCAATACGTCATAGACAAAGGGGATCGTGACAAAATAAAAATCTCCATATGAAATATTACAAACACAATTTTTTTCACGAAATTAAGCCAAAATAATATAGGGACTCAATAGGAAATTTATGTCCTTACAGAATTTATCCCATGGTAGACCATCAATGGAGGTGATTAGAAAGATTTTCCAAACTTTTTCTCTCAAGACATCTCTCACTATTGGATTAATCGACCACAAACACAAACGTATCACATTGAATCATGAAGAGGACTTTGCAAGACTTTGGATGAGGGAGTCTTGGTACATAGGTAAGTACCTTATGAAAATTTTCCAATGGTCTCCAAAATTTAGACTGGACGTGGAGAGTAGTATTTCTTCTATCTGGATTGCTTTCCCTCAATTACCCATCCATTTTTTCTCTAACCCTTCTCTATATTCCATTTCTCAACTTGTGGGAACTCCTTTGAGAATGGACAATTCCACAGCTGAAATCTATTGCCCTAGTCTGGCTAGAGTCTGTGTTGAGGTGGACTTATTAAAAGAATTACCCAAGAGGGTTTGGATAGGATGCGAAACTAAGGGATTCTGACAAGAAATCGCTTATGAAGAACTGCCTTTGTACCACTCCTTCTACTTCAAGAAAGGCCACAAAAGAGAGCATATGCTTATTTAAAATGGGTACTAAAGATGTGAATAACTAGGTTCATCAGGTGGACAAGGCTAAAGCAAAAGGCCAAACCAATGATATTGGTACAAGAAAACCCATCTTGGACCAAATAATGGCCAATAAAGATAAGCAGCCCGCTATTGTTGACCTCTGTGATGAGGTGGAAGGTGGTGAAAAAATGAACAATACTTATCAAGTGCAGCTCGTCAAGGATGTTACTACAGGTACGCTAAAACATGGGTCTGATCCAGTAAGTCTACAGGCTTTGGGAATTCCTCCAAAGAGTAATTCGGGTACCAAGATTCCTGTTCAGATGTCCAGTGAGAGAAACCTCAATTACAATACGGCGCCATAAATATTTGAAGCTAGTTTTTTTAAGATTCAAAACACCCAAGTTGTTAAATTCCTCTCTTCTGGTGCAACGAATTTGAAAACCTCCTCGAAATATGTGGGGGAATCGAAAAGGTCCAAAGTTCTGAAATAATTAGCCGAGCAGATCCTCCCTTTTTTCGGAGAATGAAAAATATCAATCGGATAATATCTTCACTTCGGATAAGAATACCTCCTTGAAGTTTGAGACGTCAACAAATTTAGGCCAGGTGGCTACACTAGGTGGTGTTAATATTAATAACAGGTCTGGAAAATCAGCCCAAAGTCGTGGAGGAAAGTAGTGGAGGAAAAGATCAAGACCATGGAATTACTGTTCAAAAAGATAGTTTTAATTTAGGGGGGAAAGATGTTTCTTCAAATGACTCTTATGATGATATGCCTCCGTTAGAAGATATTTCAAGTTTAAATGAGGTTTTATATCGTCATATAGTTAAGGAAGAAGAGATTGAAGATAGTCAGGGATTGAGATTATATGTTGAGATCCCAAAAAATGATGCCCCAGTTCACGCTATCACTGAAGAATCGTTTTGAAGAAAAAGTTGAAAAAATATAAATCTTATTGAAGTGAGTAATTCGTTTGATGTATTTGACAAATCGAAAGAGTCATCAAATTTCAAAGGATCCAAAAATTCTAAAATGGATTCTTTTCCGGCCTTAACGAAGGAGGAGAAATCTGCGCTTACATATAATTTAAGGCATTCTTCGTCCCATTCAAGAGTTCGTAAATTTTCATAATTTATTTTTTATCGTTGGAAGATCAGTAGGCGAGGCTGTTTCTCCTTTTGTTTATAAATATTTTTTCTTATTAAAAAAAATTATATTTTCTTTAAAGAAAAAAAGAATAAATTAATTTCCATATTATCTTCAAAGTTTAAGGCATGCCATGTAATTTTTATGCCATATGACTGAATTTGTATGACATGTAATTTATTTGTGTCGCTTGTTATATTTAATTAATAGTTGTAATTAATTAAGTTGGTGATATGTGGTTACGTGTGAAATGAATATGTATGTGTTTTATGTTACATTTTGGGGTATTAGAGTGAGTTATGAGGTACTGCCATTTGTAGCGGGCTCAATAATGATATGGAGGCCCGATTTTTTTTTTCTTATTTGGACACGAGGGATATGTATGCTCTTAGGCTAATTATGTAGAAACCTTGGGATTCGATTCATATTTATATATGGTGGGTCGATGGTTATTTTATATTCTCGTGGACCTTGTGGAATTTGTTGGAAATTAATGGGGAGAATTTGGAATTTTGGAGAAATTTCGAGGTTCGAATGAGAATGAGAGTCGTTCGAACGAGATCCCAATCTCGTTCAAACGAAGACCCTTTGGTTCGAACGAGAAGTTCATTTCGTTTGAAATAGGTTTCTAACAAAGGTGGAACGAACTTCCACTGCCTTAGATTTTACCCTCGTTAGTATGTCATTCGAACGCCTAGTTGCGGGTCTCCAAATATGCCCGAATCACTACCCAAATTAGTCCAAAAATTATTCCAAAGGTACGCTATGGGGACATTCCAAAGTACTCAACATATATATTTAGGCCTCCTTATCACTATAGTTAAGATCAAAATAATAATACCTCATAACGTACGGTAAAACCTTACAACATAAAATGAAATGCAGAACTCAATTATTTTAGTAGTAACCGCATGTTGTTAATTCTCATATAATTAATTACACCGATTAATTACTTATAACATTCAGTACAAAAATCACACAACATGCAAAATTTAATTATCATCTAAATTATGCAATTTATTATAGTTGATGTAAAAAATTAGATCACTCTAATTATTCAATCACAGATAAATAAATGAGACAAAAGATTTTGAAGTGGTTCAGCCTTATAAGAATGGCTTATGTCCACTATTTTGGTATTGCTGTTTGTATGGGAATTCTCTATTACAAGTTATCTCAAGAAATTCTGGTCTGGATTCGGTACCCAGAGTTTGAATTCCCCCCCCCCCCCCCAATGAGGATTGTACAATGTATTTATTGCCCTGAGGCCGTAATGTGAAAGGGTAATACATTAAATGATATACATATGAAAGGGTAATACATTTAATGCCCTCTTTGCGTGTGCGTTTGAATGATAAGCATTTAATGAATCAGTTGAACTGTTGGTTATCCAGCTATTAATGCTTTGTTCGAGATGCAGCTCAGACCGCCTGAGTTGCTCAGACCGCCTAAGCTTCCTGATATTCAAGAGTTCCTCAGAGAGGTCTGTTCCTCGGAGAGGTATGTTCCTCGGAGCGTAGGAGTTCCACGGAGAGGTCTGTTCCTCGGAGCGTGTGATCATCTCAGAAGTGCTTGTTGTTGCCATGTAGATAGCCACGTGTCTTCATATGATTGGTCCAAGTCAGCAGATTAAATTTGGTATCAACAGAAGCCCCCAATGTTTCATAGTTCGAAATTTGAGGAGTATGGAACATTCTTTCTCGGAATATGGTAGCTTTAAATAGTCTTCCTGATTTTTAGGAGCATTTCCCTTGTATTTATTTCTCCTTCCAAATTCGTAGAATCATGCTTTTTTGGAGTTTTCTGCGTGCTTCAATTCCCGCATTACTTTTCATCTTTTTAGCCGTTGTTGTTCGCTTTGATTCCCGCGCTAATATTTAATGCCCTTTTAGCCGCCGGTAACGTAATCATCCTTTTTTGTAATCATTACTTTGCCAGTTCCCAAGGTAAGGTATTTAAACATCACAGAC
Organism: Sambucus nigra; assembly: GCA_949130495.1. NCBI lineage: Eukaryota > Viridiplantae > Streptophyta > Magnoliopsida > Dipsacales > Adoxaceae > Sambucus > Sambucus nigra. Next base: position 459,839,981 of record OX422220.1, read on the forward strand.
ACTCCTATCGTCTTTTACCTTTTCAAATTTTCATCTTCGAGTTTTTCATTGTCTTCTACTCTCTTGTGTATTCATCTCTTCCATCGTCTGTCGTCATCAGCTCTACTCTTTTCCTGTAAGATCTTCTTCTTTCTTCTTCATTTCTTTTAACCACCATGGTTTACCTTGTTGAATCTCTTGACAAATTTCGATCTGATTTTTCCATTCCCTCTTGGGTTGTCTTGGAAGAGCTTTCTGAACCTTCTAATTATTTCAATTTGGCTGAGGGACATTGGTTCCCCAGTCTCTTTTTTGCTGAGTGCGGATTTTCTTTTCCACCAAATCCTCTGTGTCTGGAATTCTGTTAGTACTTTGATGTTGTTCTTGCACGAATAGCCCCCAACACAAGGAGAATAGTTAATGGGGTGCATAAATTAAATCATGTGCATGGAACTCGTATAGGAATTCCAGAAATCATGTACTGCTATAGATGGGCAGTTAATGATAATATTTATTATTTAAAAACTAGGTTTATAAATAGAGCCTTAGTAGTCAATCTCCCTGATGCCAATAGGGATTATTTTGAACACGTGGTTGTCGTAAAAAATTGGCAACACCCTCCATTAACTGAAGATGAGGTTTACCAGGGTCCCAGATGCCCTCCTTATGGCAATGGGATAGGTTATTTTTATTTTATTTTATTTTTGTTGAAATCATGTTTGTTTTGTGTTTGATAAAATGTGTCACTGATAACAATGTTTGTTTATTTGCAGTTGATAGCAAGAGAAGGTGCCCAAAAGAAAAAGATGTCAATATAAGGCATTTGGGACTTATCTGGGGTCTGCATCAAAGGGTTGCCGACGAGCACATCAGGTCGGCTTCGTATCTGCTCCAGTACAAGAGCTACACAACCTCCTTCACTGCTCGTCTAGTGATCAGTGAAGCAGTGCCAGTACCAGCCTCTACAAGTTCTTCGCCTGAATCTCATATTCCTTTGAGCGAAAGGATGAAGAAAAGAAGAACTCATGCTCTGTTTGAGAAAACTGCCTCCGGTTCTGGGGAGGTAAAAAGGATTAAGATTGATGTCCCAAAGGAGGGGACAAAGAAGACTGATGCAGCTCCTCCAGCTGCTCATGCTAAAGTCACCGAGAAACCCGCAGTGGCTCCGAGCAGCTCTACTACTCCTGGAAAGGTGATTGTGATATCACCGACCAAGAATTCATCCTTGGTTGAATCTATAACTGTTCCCCCGAGGAGGCTGAAGAAAAACTCCTCGGTCAATTTGCCTGTCCCCACTACTCAGCCCCCAGCTGCTGGGACTGGAGTTCCCAATTTTGTTCCCCCGAGCTCTGACATGAGCTCGATAAAGTCCTTGACCATTCCCGAGGTTCAAGGTACCGAAGAAAACCTTACTCGGGATATGGTTACCTCACTAGCTGCTCGTCACCTTGCTTCTGTAAGTATCTTTACTTAGAATTTTTTCATATTCCCTTTGTCCTTTCTGTTTCTAACTTCCTTTTTCTGTTCACAGTGGACGAGTTGCTTCAACATAATCCTGAAGAAGGATGAAGCGATTAAGGCTTCTTGCTCCTCGTCCAGTGGGGAGGGAGCTCTGGAAGAAGCTACCAAGTCCATGGCAGATTCTCGCCAAGAAAAAGTTTGCCTCCTCCGAGCAGGAAAATGCTCGAGTTGCTGATGCCTCCAAGGAGTTGGAGAAGAAAAAGAATGCCTTGGAGAAGGCAAATAAAGAGCTTGAGGAAAAGCTCAAAGCCGCTGGAGAGCTGGAAAATAAACTCAAAGTTGCTGAGGAGAGGTTGGACCAGCTCCATGAAGTAGGTTGGCAGAAGGAGGAGGTTGAGATCAAACTAAAGAATGCTGAGAACCTTCTGTCCGAGACACTTTCCTCTGAGAAGCTGAAGAGGAAAGCTGCTGTGAAGAAGTCCTTCAGCTCTGGCTGGGACAAGGGGTGGAACAAGGGGTGTGCTGACATAGTATCTCAAGTGGACTATGGCAGTCTAAAGTATTTTAGGGATGGATAGGTTGCTGCCCTTCAGGAAATGAAGGTCGATGAGTCATCCGAGATCTTCCAGAGACACATCCCTGGTCCCCCTCCTACTCCAGAAGAATTAGAAGAGGACGAAGCTACCTCTGAGGAGTCTTCAATGGTGATGGTACATCACCCCCCATCCATCCAGTCTGCTACCGAGCAAGTCGTTTCTTCTTCTGAGCAACAATTGGTGCTCTCCGAACAGCCCACAGTTCCCTTCGAGCAACCTGCCTCCTCTTCCCAACCTCCCGAGAAGGTTTTGGGAGATAAGGAAAAGGTGTAGTGTTGTTCGGGCTTACTTTTATATTTTTCTTTCTTTGTCAAATGTAATCCAGCACTTGTAATTCTGAATTTTATGATCTAATAAAACTTGAATTTTCTTGCATACTATTGTTCATCTTTCATTCATACTCTGCTTATTCTTCTTATTGATGATTTCTTTTCTTTCTCTGCTAGTTTCTGGCCAGGATGGATATGCTATCTGCCCATGATACAAAGTTGTTGTAACAGTGCAATGAGTACTTTAAGGCTGGTCACACAGACTTGAGTGCTGCACAATTTGCCGACATCCTTGGCTAGGATGCTTCAGAACAGGCAGTGGAAGCATATCAGTACCTGAAGTGTCTGCTTGATCGAGCGGTAGCCAATAATTTGGCTTACTATGAAATGATCGAGGATCTCCAGTGCACCCTCGAAGACCTTCAGAATCAATACATGGAATCAACTGCCTTGTTGTATGAGAGTTACGAGAAGAAGTATAAGATGATCGTTGCTGACAAGGGCCATGAGAAGCTTTTTGCTAGTTATGATGTAAGGGAGAGAACCCTGAGAGGCAAGGTCGAGGAATTCAGACAGATTACCGAGCTGCTGGAAAAGGAAAACAACAACTTGCAGAAAGAGCTATCACAGTTGAAGTCTGCAGCCTCTTCTTCAATAGCCCTAATCCCAGTGACTGACGAGGGATTTTCATTCCTAGAAGTGAAGGATGACAACTTGAGGGAAGAATTGGATACCTTGAGGAGGTCGTGCCCTTCCACGTCTCCTCGGGGACGAGGAAGAGCTCCTCGGGGACGAGCAAGAGCAGCTCGGGTTCTTATCGAGGAACAGAGGACAGCATCTGCCTTAGAGAACCAGGCCTTCCAACTAATGGCAAAGAACCAAGCTCTGTCTGACATGTCAAAGAAGATTAGGGACTTGGAAAAACATCCACTACAAGAAAAATGATCATTTATGTCAGTCAAAAACTGACATAAATGACCATTTATGTCAGTTTTAGAATTTTTCAAAACTGACATATAAAGCCCTGACATAAATGTTCGTAAAACTGACATAAATAAGATCACATTTATCTCAGTTTTTAAGAACACACATAAAAACTACGATATTCACTATGTTTTTAATCACATTTTCACAAAAACTGATATAAATAACATCACATTTATGTCAATTTTAGTAATTTTTATGAGAGTTTTATCAAAACTAACATAAATGTTGTTATAAAAATTAAAAAAAATCATTACTCCATCAATAAACAACTATTATTTATAGTTAAATCAACCCTTGTAAATAGATAATAAATAGTCGAACAATATTCAAATAGTCTAGATTTCATCAAACAAATTCATATATAACTTGAAATATACAATATTCATTAAAGAAAATTACATTGTGCCTCAAATAAAAAAGTCTCAATTTAAAAAAAAAATGGACAGAGTCTCCTTTATTTATTGGACTATCCGCCCAAAGGGTAACAACCAATCCAACAAAATGTAAAATTGAAATACAGGGCAACCTTTTAAAAATTCTCCTACAAAATGTAGTTGCGGCCATCTTTGAATCAACACTTGGCAGTGCTTGGTCCCTTTTCACTTGGCAGTGCTAGGTCAATTTTCACTTCGCAGTTCTTGGTCCGTTTGGTTTCACTTGGTAGTGCTTGGTTTTGCTGCTGTTGGTCTGATTTCAATCATTGGGTTGCTGGTTCATTCTGCCCCATTTGTTATCTGGCCCGTTCTTCCCCATTTGTTATCGGGTTAATCTTGAGTCGGTAAAATCGAACAAATAAAAAAATGGGTAAAAATGGAATACACAAACTGTAGAATCCTTACCTGAGAAAAAATTAAACATATAAGTAAGCATTAGAAGATGAATACATAAACTATGTATTTAAAAGTAAAAGAGGGTAACCGAGAGTATACATGATGGTGTTGATGAAAGCATGATCCATAAACTGTGTAATTGAAAGTTTAAACTTGAACAGGTATTGTTTAATTAACAGAGAATACACTTTGTAATTGGAAAGAGCATACATTGTGTACAATGTGTAATCAACTGGTGAACCATTAAGATTAGAGTGAAGGCTACACATTGTATGCCCCAATTATAATGAAGGTTGCATAGTGTTTGCCTCATTCAAAGCCTCTATGAACCTCTGCTTAGAATGAAGGTAGATATATGCCTCAAATATGAAATCAAATATGCCTAGGTAGATGTAAAGTGGTGCAATCAAATATACACTAAATATAAGGATAATGCAAACAATGTGGCCTTCAAATTCAGACTTCAACTGATTGAGGGGGCTCTTAAATATAAGGATAACGCTAAGAAGCTTTTTACAGATGGAAAGAATAATGTTTTAAAGGCCCAAACACTTTTCCCTGAAGTAGTCCCAAACACTCCAATATGCATCTAATACATGTCGAAGAATCTACTTTCAAAATAGAGTACAGATTGATGAAATGTAATTTAATGTAATGCAACCACTTCTGTATAATTAAAATCTTACCAATTGGAACTTAAATTTTGTGTCGTATGCTTCTTGAAGTGATTGTGGGATCAACTAAGCATTGAATCCCGGATCCCGTGACTTATTTTTTTGAATTTCCACATTGATGCTTTGCACTCTTATCTTCAACCCGTCTCACCCTTTCTTCATAGCTACATTTACAACATTAAAAATAGAATCAGTATTGGAAGATATGGTACAAACTCTTCTTCTAAGCACACAATTACACTGAAGCTTTAAAGGAATACCTGAGATTGCGACGCCTTACACTGAAGCTTTAAAGACGGATTCTTAAAAGCTCTTAGTTACAAACTCTTCTTCTAAGCACGCAATTTAGTAAAACAACTCGACCGCTTGCAATACTATTGACCTTTACCTGTACATATTAAATGGATGATGACTACAAATTCACATCAAAACAAGACTATATATAAAGTCCCAAGAATTGGTGCCCAACATAGACAAAATGTAACCACTACTAAAACACACCTAAATAATGGGAGAATATTCTTAAGGAGTATTCCCTTATTATACTAACACTAGACAAAAATTAGGGAAAACAGAATTTTCAAAATGATGTCCGATTCAATTTTTTTCATTGGAGTTTTGGAAATTGAAAAGTGTATATATTGTTCCAAAATTGGGAAATCAGATCCGATTTTGAACAGCTCAGAAGTTCTGAAATAAGTTGCAGGCCTAAACACCTTTGGGGGGGGGGGGGGAGGGGGGGGGGGGGGTTAGCCCAAAAAAAAGCTCAATGGGGGGTTTTTATCCCAAAAAAAGTTTGATGAATAAAGTATACAAAACATCTTTCATTTTTTTTGCAATAAAACTCATGAAGTAATGCCCCGATGCATGTTTTCTTGATCCAACTGCTCGAACAGGAGGCTAGGTGCATGACAAAGGCTAGATGATTTGGTGTTTGTACTTCGGTGCTCTATGTAGTAGACCCTGTGCTACATCCCTAATGCTCAAGTATGTATTGGGTCCCTCTGTCGACATTTTCCTCGACTTTAGATCCAAGGGTGTTGAAGAATGAATGAATGATATTGCAATTCAGATTTGTGATGCAATTGGAAAACTACATGATGGTCAACTTGTCCACGGTGACTTGTTAATTCATAGTGATACTAATCAGCTGGTGGGATGCTCTAACTTTAATATAGTTTTAGAATTTTTTTGATCCATTAAAGTTCTAACTTTAATATAGTTTTAGAACTTTTCGTTTTCAATGCAGTAGATACAATATCCAGTAACTTACCATTCTATACGGCTAAGGCCCAGTAGTGAGCAATCCAACACCTCTTCAGAACGACCTCCTCCTAAAATGTAGGAAAAAGGACAATTTCAGTATAAAAAAGTATTGTTTAAACAGCTACTCACAAATCATGCCAACTTTAAAGGACACCTATCTCTTCATGAGTCAAAATCATTCTCTACGTCATTGTGCGAAGAGCTTTTGCTTCAGATTCAGCTTCATGAAGTTGTTCTACAGCACTTGCAGTCTCATCTTTAACCGTCTGATTCTAACAAATAATGATCAGAAGAATATTATTAGAATACAATGGAACCTAAAAGTGAACCAGAATTAGTATAAACTACTCAATTTCTTATTGAAGAGTAGCTACTTCCTCATTTCTCCCATAGCCATTTTACTCCACTTCCTTTCCTCCAAAGATTCTCTCATTCCACAATGACCAAAACAGAGCTAATTAGGCCAACATATTAAAAAACATTTTGTTTTGGGCTTCCCAATATTTCACACCCCCAATAACAAGTGAACCCCTATTTTAGGTAATGCTTCGAGGACGTTCAGCTCATTGAATACTTTAGTTCACATAAAAAAGAGTAAGGGGCAATGTACTAACAAGTGATTCAATTCCTCTCCATTCTAGCAAAGACAGCTCCGTGAAGAAGATAGACATTTAAAAGGACTTCACAAGCCAAGTAAAAACCTGAGTTTTAATAGGAACACTAGAAGTCCAACGAACTTTGACCGGTCCAAAAGGAACAACTAAAGGATCTCAACGTTATTGTCCCAAGGGTACCGAGTGTTCGAGTGATGAAGCTATTAAACCTACTCCAAGAGATACTTCATATGGCAATGAATGAAATACTTTGTATTCTTAGAAAAAAATTATGAGTCCAAAAGATAAAGTCACACACTAGAGCAAGTTACATTAACACATTTAAAATGAGTTGGTCAATTATAAACAGATAAGCCTTTTTACCAAAAATTATAAACCTCACTTAAACTACGTAAATTATTAACCATGCTAGACAACAAAATACAATAGATTGATCATTTTTCACGCATTTCAAAAGCAAATTGAATAGAGTTTCCAATGTATTAAGTTGTACACAAGTAAATGCATCATACTAATAAGCTCCCATGTTCCCAAAACTACAACCAGCGATAGGTAGATGCACACCACTCCAAGGTAATCCAGAGTGTATTCATTTTATTCATAGGATATGCGACATACATAAGACATTCATCAAAACATCTAAATGTGCACATTACATTCTTACACTGCTACATGCTTGCAGAGCTGACAAAACCACCAAATTTCAAAAAGGTCAATATTTTTTATGCCTTCATGTATTATAACCTCAATATTGGAATCAGAGCCCTGGCAACAGGACGTGTTGACTTGTGTGATACCAAATTCGTGTCAAAACCCCCTCAACTCATACACAATCACTTAACAAATCAGTTCCAAAAAACAAGCCCTAACCGTTATTGTTAATGTGTCATACATCAGAGGATTACTAATGTTAATAGTAATAAATTCCCAACGACAAAACGTTCCTTCCCAAAATTAACAAATATTACAAAATGTATCAAAGGTAAGTCCCCAATAAAGGGCTGCTAAGGTAGTGTTGACGGTTTTCATTGGTACAAACTAGACCTGCAAACGAGCAAATCTGGGCAGGGTTAAAAATGCATTGGGTCAAATTTGGGCGGGTGGACAACAGGTCGAATAGTTGATTGGTTCGGTCATATACCTACTTATATATATACTTGCAGCCTGTATATATAGACATGCTTATATACCTATATACAGTATATATAGGTATATAAGCAGGTATATATATAAGCAGGATATATACCTGTATATATATACACGCTTATATACCTATATACAGTATATATAGGTATATAGGCAGGTATATATATAAGCAGGATATATACATGTATATATATAAGTAGGATATATACATGTGTATATATATATATATATGGCAAAGGGTACTCTGGCCGCAATGGTAAAGGGCATTGACATTTTATGGGATTCATCAGAGAGGTTCTACTTGCTTCGCACCCGATAAAGGTTTTTATGGATATGGACACGACATAATACAATTTTTATATCTAACAAAAATGACCCAAGTATCAATCCTCAGATGTAATATTTGACATTAGTTTGATAAAATTGTCAATAAATGATAAAAAACATTCATCAACCTAACATATGTGACAGTGTATCAATCTTCAAAGACAATCAATATACACATTTAAAAGAAAAGAAAAGATTAAAGCACAACTTGATTTCAATCCTCATAGTTATTGAGTCCCCAAAGTAATAATATGTATAAAAATTCGATATAATATGTACTTCGCAAATCTATAATATGTACTTTGGTACCTAAGAAGATATACATCATAACTAATGTGGATTAATGCTAAATGATCCAATAAAATAACGTAATGTATTAAAGTAAAAAAGAGATAAAATGAAATTTTAAAATTAATTTTACAAAGATATTCTAAGATTTACATTGGCAAGCCGATTCCCTTGTTTCTGCATAAAAGTTTACACCATGATTTCTAATCACACTATTCAAAGCCAATTTATATAAACATGATGATACCTAAACAGGTATAAGCACATATGAGTAAAAGAGGTTGTATACTAAAGAAAATGGTATTTTTATTTCAACCTTTCTTATCACTATACATACCTCAAATAAGATTCCATAACACCTCAAACATCAGGGTTCCTAATTTTCCCCTCTTCCCAGTCCAGCTCGTCCGCATCATCAGTACGATTTATTCCACTCAGTATTGCTACCTGCTCAGAATATTTTTCCGTTTCAGGCACCTTAACCATCACCTCCATTGTATGATTATTAGTCCCAGAAGTAACATGACGCCCAGAAAATTCAGTAGTACCAGTGGCCTCCACAGTACTGACAGTTCACATTTTATCTGAACTGCAATGGTTGGAGCATGCCCACTCCGGGCAACAGTCTGTTCGGGAGGTTTAGAGACCTCAACTAACATTTTCAATTCCTACGAATACATCTAATGCGGCCCCGATAGAGCGCTGCCAAGAAAAACACAATTCCAAGCCTTCACTGATTTCTGAATAAAATGTTGAAATGGTGTAGAACCACATATACTACTGAATATAATGTTGAATATAATTCCAAGACTTCACTTATTTATCATTCCGCCCCGATATTATGTACTTTCCTTTCTCCCCAAACGTCTAAAATACCACAGGATACAGCAGCAGTATGCCCTCCAATCGAGTAATCCAAAAGAAACTTTTTTCTTTCATTTTCTTTTTCATAATATTGGGATGGAACTCTGCCTTTTGACCTTGACTGAGTACCTTTGTGAGATTTTAAGCAAGGTTTGGACCTAGTGGCAGTAAGTTCTAGTGCCAACATTAAGCTTGCCTATAATAAAGAAGAGCAAAAAATTAAGCATGTATATGAAATGATAAATAGCAACATCATAGACTAATTCTGGGGAAAGGCCATATTGAGTGAAAGAATCTGGTCAAAAAGTGAAGAAAACTGAAATACGAAAAATAATATACCTAAAACCCATTATTACATTTTTTTTCACCAAGAAGTTTAATCACTCGAAAATCTAGAAGTATAAAAGTAGAATGGAGTTCAACATAGGTAATCTTTAAAATTTATGCACCGAGAAATTTAAAACATAAATAGCAGAACGATTTTAATGGCAGAGTTGGCCCCTGAACGCCTATTATGTATTCAATGGCAGAGTTGGCAGCACTCGTTGACTCGCAGACGTGGGTCGCATACTACCATCAATTTAAAAACTTACTACCACACTTTTCTTCAAATCTACATGGGGAAAAAAGAAAAGAAACTATCAATTCCATTTTTAAAAGCCAATTTAGCAGCATATGCACTAAACAAATTGACCCCTGAACGCCTATTCTGTATAACACCTGTTGCATCGCCTATATATGGAGTTGGAAGCACCCAATTTTCAAACATGCATAAATACAAAAAAAAACATTAAAAAATACCTCAATGTAATAGGCCTTGAATTCCATTAACACCAAAATCTGCTTGAAAACAAAACACAAAAGTTTAATTTAGAAACTCGATCCGAAGCTCCCTCAATTTCCAATGTATGACCAAAGATGAATTCAGAATTTAGCATTTTCAAGCTCAATCCTTGGTCTGTGCAATTTTCAAACTGACTTGAGGTCAATTTGGCACTTAACATTAAGACTGGTCTTCTTCACTCTCAGTTTTAGTATCATAATATATACACACACTAAGAGAAGTAGAGAGTTAAAATAGTAATAGTTCTAGTAGCCAAACTCACCTATATTTGCAGCCATAATGATAAGAATAAGAATGTCTAACAATTCAATCGCAGAGCATATAGGCATACTACGCACAAAGCCATTTTCTCCACCTATTTTGGCATTAAAGATCTTGATAAGTTGAAATAAAAAATATCAAACACACTATAATAATGTGATTTTGGACAAAACTTGAATAAAATTGAACTCAAATAAGTGGAAATGAACTTTTCACCATGATCAGAATAGAAGGGCATTCAAACATAATGAATTTTGAGATCCGCTCACTTATTTATGTCCTCATGATGATTTTGGCTTTGGTTATGGCTTGCTCAGATGCACTGTTTCAGTAGACAGTGCTTGGGGCCTTTTTTGCCTCTGATATGCTCAACCTACTACTACTGGACTCCTTTTGTATGGATCAACGCCCCCTTGCGTCCTTACGGTGACTTTGGCTTGGGATATGGCCTGTCATCTGCTATTTTTCCATCTACTATCTGTTGTAGAGCATCATATTAAAACATAGATTATAATTAAAGATGAGAATACTTATGAGTAAAGATGAGAATTTCAAGACAGATAAAACTTTGCATCTAGTTATATTAAATATACCAAGAAAATTGGCATAGAATGCATCGATGTAAATTAGAAGACAAAACAACTATGTAAACTAAACTCTATAGGCCATTACAGTCAATCCCTCTACCTCCAAGAAGCCATTTATAGAGATGTAAAATGAAGAAGAGGACTGACTATATATCATAAGATGGTAGAACTGAAGTGGGGACAATTGAAGATGGTAATATCAGTCCTAAAGCTTTTGAAGAAATTGATTTCAGCAACAGGTCAGGCTTTTAAAGAAGTTGAAAGTTGGAAGCCAAAGAATTGATAGAGGAGCTCTCTCTGATTAAAAAGATACAATATGCCAATCTTAGAAAAGACAGAATAACTGTTTCTTCTTTGATCGGGATTAAATTGCTGCTATATAGGGTTCAACTTTGGGTTTAATGTCTTTGTGTTTGCGTAGCCTACCAAAATTATCCCGAAAAAGTGTCATGTAGTTTCTATCGTATTCCTTTCGTTAAAATGAATTGGATTCTAGTCAACTTTAGAGTCTCCTTTTGATTCAACTCAGACCCGAACAAAGCTCCATAAATTTGTAAAAAATAAAGAAAAAACTTTCCATCTATAAAAGTTGAACCTTAAAACAACATTTTTGTAATTAAAACCACAAAAAAACATTGTTCTAATAGCATAAAATTCGACAAAATGACGATTAGAAAATTAAAGTAAGAACGGGAGAACTGATAATGTGCTTCAATATGTACAAATATGAGACTTATAGAGATTATAAAGTACGAACATGAGAACTGATAATGTGCTTCAATATGTAGATGTTTTGAAATGTAAACGCCCACGTAACATAAATGAAAAAAAAGATTATAAAATTACCAATATGAATCATGAAGAGCAATTATTGCTACGACAGAGAGTACATGAAGAGCAGCTGCTGCTTCAGCTCTTCTAATTTTGCTTTTGCAATTTTAAGTTCCTGTTGTTCTTCATATTTGGGAAAGTCTTCCTTACAAATGCTAAGCTTCTAGCTAATCTTGTCAAACTCTTACATGAGGAAAGACATTCCTTTCTCCTCATTCCACATAAGAGGCTTCTTCAGTTCTTTCTTAACTTTCTTCAAAGCATCCATCATCATAGCCTCTGTATCCAGTTCATGTTTGAATGGTGTATTGAATCCTCTGGGACTCTGAGAACATATCTGCCTTTTCCCTCATAGACTTCATGACCTTTTCATGCCACATATGCATAATCATCAGGATCTATGGCAGCAACATTGAGCATAGAGCAAAAAATCAAGAACACGATAAGAAAATAATGAGAACAAAAAATACAATGGTAGCAGCGTAGAGGAAAAAAACACAATACTATTGGGAAAATAAACAGGAATAACAACTATAATAAGCAAGAGCTTCAGTTACAACAATGTTTAATCAAATACCATAGTCAAATCAAATGATTAAACTCACATCTGTTACAGACAATTCCATACTAAAACAGAAATTAAGATTGAGATTACTTGTAACGTCGAACCTAATATATTTTTAATGTAAAAAAAGATCGTTTTCATATCACTATGTACATGCTATTGCTTTCAAACTAAATGGAAATGAATAAACTTAATGACTCGCATAATACCAAATAATCAGAAAAGAATATTAAAATTATAGTAGATCTTTACAAAATTCAATAGCACATACTCATCACACGGCAAACCAATAACATAAAAGGTGATTTTACTAAGCTCTTCCATTGGTATTTCTTAAGTGGGGAGTAAATACACCTTGGAAAATAATTACCCAATCACCAAAAAAAGACTCACTCGTTACTGTATAATGGTCAAGGCAATGCACAAAAACTCTACAAATACTTGAAGCGTCACTGGTGCAATTCTGCAAGGTTCTTCTTTTTCCATTACTGTCTCTTGGTCATCATGACCGAAGTATGAAGGAGGCTGCCAATTAAATCATTGTGGCCAATTCAATTCACGACCAATAATAATAGCAAAATATAGCTGTGGACAGAGACGACATCCTATCACAGCAGCTTGTGGACAGAGACGACGTTGTGTAGTTGTGTAGAAGCAGCGGTAGAAGTAGATTGTGAACAGGGACGACATCCTATCACAGCAGCTTGATGTTCCATTTTATGGTGTGACTAATAATAATAGCATAGTTAGCAAAAGCTCTAGCCAAGACACCATGATCACTAACATGGTGTTCAACGGTTCAAACAACAGCTAAGTCAGGGATAAATCTAAGAGGAATGATATTTCCCAACATGCTATTGACCTGCTTTCAAAAACAAAAATCAATGTAATTGATAATCAAATCTCGCAATCAAACACGTAGGTAGCTATAGGATTACCATAAAATGAGGTGATACCTTGACCAGTTTCGTAATACTAAAGTTCACCAACAAGTTTGCATCTTTTATCGGTAGTCTGAACCACCCGCACCTCGCACCTGCTCGCTAAGGCAACTGTTTAACTATGAAATTTTTAACGAGAATAAAAAGAAAATTTAGTTCTAAATAGGTGAAAATGTATTTCACCATATTACTTTTCACCCAGTTAGAACATATATTACTTTGAACCAAACGGACCCTTAGTGGAAATCTTCTCTCCAAAACATTATCTCTAATTTGGAAAGAGGAGAGAAAAAATTGTGTTAGATATGTCTCTTCTCCTTCAAACTCCCAAATTACCAAACAAATGTCTCTTTCTCTTTCTTCGCTCCAAACTCCCAAATATAGAACATTCATTTCAACTTTTTCGACTTTGTAAGTTCTGTGCAGCCATTGAAGCCACTAGTTAGCTTCTCTTTCGAGGTGGAATGATGATAACGTAACAAGTTTTTCATCCAGTATGTTTTTATACTTGAAATATTATTGATTGGCGCGATTAAACCACTCAGTTGGGTCCACTCCTGGAAAGCGCAGAAAATTCATCTTACACTTGGTTGGAACGAACAATATTGTAGTTAACATTAGAGTTAGAAGACTCTTGAGGACCCTAAGGAGCACTTGCTGTGGTAGTGGTGTTGCATGGTGAGCGCGAGACCGTTAAATCATGTATAATCTCCTCATGGCGATCACTTGTAAAAAATCAGAGAGTTTCTTTTATAGAAGAACCAAATACAAAAAAGAACACGCTATTTTTCCACTTAATAATGTTGTGACTCAACATCGATGCACACAAAGATGCATATGCAAGGCATCTAAAACACTTTTAACTACCCTCATGCTATCCACGATCCTACCCTACATGTACCCATTTATTGCCATATTTTCACTCTCCTAACAAGAAGCTAACTTCCAATATGACACTAACTCTATAATAATTATTAATTACTGAAACAAAGTTAATGACTCTATTTACAACATGGCCACTAATTGCACTTGTAAGTCTTGCCATTCTTCACGATATAAAACAAGCAATTCACGGCTTATGTGGATAGCTCAATCCTATCACATTAGATGCTTCTTTGTTAGTATATGTCATTTGGTTCTTGTTCTTTTATATTTCACAAAACATAGCGTGGGTTAAACAGTTGTCTTTCATGATAAACTGAGCTCATCATCCTCAAATATACCTTGCAAAGCTCCTAGCATAACTCCAGTTCAATGGCTCCCCCCTCCTCTACCTTGGGTCAAACATAACACTAATGGTCTTGCCAAAGGGTCAACTGGACCTACTACTATAGGAGGTATTTTGCTGTGTCAGGGGTTTCTTTCCACATTTGCTTACATCATCACTCATATAACCACAACCGCCACCACTCCTATAACCAAACCCAATTCCCGAACCCTTACTTCTCCCTTTACCAACGAAACCAAAAACTCCAAATTTCTTCTGAACTCAGAGTGATGATTACCATAGTTCATTAATCAATATAACAGTCCAATAATAAAAAAACACAAATTCAGTAGTTTGTTAATAAAAATAGCAAAACTAAGAGAGAGATTACCGTGGTGGTTGCTTTGGTTTGCAAAGGGGGAGGGATGGTGTGATGATTGAGAGGGACATTACTGTCTCTTTAGACTTCAAGGATCTGACTGGTGCTGAAGCATTCAAGCAGTCATCAACCATATGCTCGAATTCAGATCTTCTAGGACCTACACCTTTAGGCGTAGGCTCTGCCACAGTCCTTTTCTTCACGGTAACTTTAAGAACAACTAAAGGCAATCAGGGGAAATCAGAGCCAATTTGTCCGTTGCATTTGTTGCTCCAATCGACTGAAATGAACTTGAACATACCTAATTGTATGGTTAAAAATACATTTTATTATTTGCACATAACCGAGGTGAAATCACAATTCAACAAAATCTATTTATCATGAGTAACTATGCAATTGCCAAATAAACACTTGAAAATCCTCTCCATTATTTCGTTTCATTAATTGGCCTTCACATAAGTAAACGAATTGTTGTAATATATTTTTGTTTCATTAGTAATATCAAGTTCCGTTTAATTCGGCCCTGTTTTGTGGCCTCCAAATTGTGAGTTAGCCCATACAAGAATTGGATTATTATCGTCTGATTGCATGAATAAACAAATTCGAAATCCACAAATTAAAGTTAATTAATAAAAACTTAAGTAGTCAAATTCTCAAAAAACTTGAAAATGCACAATATGAAATTAGAACATTAGTCTTTAATGGAATACTTTGAAACTTAGGCAGAGTTGTCTTTCTCTCTCTAATCCATTTAATATGAATAAATTTGTAATTTATTCATTCCTAATAGATCAATTTATATAATTAAAAATTTATGCAACTAGAGAGCCTCTTAGTGTACCTTTCGATTGCTTATGATGGAGCTAACTAGGCTTCCTACATCTCTAGAAGAAGATATGTCTAGGCGGAGCAAGTTATTTTCATCTGTATGTTGATGGAGGACATCGTCGTGCTCCACTATTGAAGTCTTAAAAGAAGATGAGTCCTGAGACCAAAGTATATATATCCAAAGACTGAGATTGGATATTTTCGGGATCGATTCTTGGAGCTTGTTTAACATGGACCTAGACATCAAAGTTAATGATAATCAATATATATTTCATTATCACAATTAATATTTGTGAGGAAAAATGCTCACCTCAGTAGTACACTGGAGCTCTACATGACGAGAGTAAGAACCTATGAACCAAAATATCTTGACGAAGGGAAATAGGGCGGACAATGCAGCAACCATAACGGAAGCTGTATCGGACAAAATCATATGTGGTTGGTGGCTTTGAATTTATCACCAGTGTGTGGGTATGCCCACATTTTCATAATCATGGATAGTTTCGTCAACATAACCTCCGCCGTTAATAATTTCAGAAACAATATTGTCCAGACAGGGATCTGCATCACAAAACTTTGGTATCTAATTATCAAAATGGGATTATTTTAATTTGGGTTGTTTTTATTTGGCCCTCATTTATTTATGCTTACCTATAATAACCCCAAAAGTTTTCATTTCTTGGACTTTTGTCACACTCAAATATCAAGAAGTGAAATTTGTAGAGCTAAATTAGAACACAAATAGATGAGGGCAAAGTCAATATTGTTTTAACAATGGGTCTTGGATAGTTAAGGAGACATTACCGAAATAGAAGAAATAATGCATACGCTGGATGAAGCTCGCAGCTCCCTTTTTTTTAGTTTGAAACACTTTCTTAAATATTACTTTATTGTTGAATAAGACAGAAGGGACACCGCAGGACAAACGGTTGTCCAAATGATTTACAAGTATGAAAAGTAGACGTTAGCAGAGCAAAATAAATGCATCACTGAGTTATTTAAAAGGAGTGAAGATAATTTAATTAGCACGAAAATACGGTTATCAAACATAAAGCCAAAGTAAATGCAAACAAAAAAATATTATAATGTTGTAAGCGCCTACTCCTACCTCATACATCCGACACACCTGTGCTTGACTTTTAGTGTATTCATGTTATTCCATGGTTAAGTTTCATACTTGTAATAATTGATGAGACAAAAAAGAACTCTGATAGCAGGTATAGCACACAATAAGAACACTACCAGCAGCGGTTATATTCTAAAACCCATCCAATATGCTATTTTTACCACCCCACCATGGTGGAACGACCAAAGATGGGGCCAATCTAGCTGCAATTTTGATAAAAATGACAATGGCCCGTGCAAAACAGTTAACTGTGGTACATCCGTGAAATCTAACTACCCAGGAAGCCAACCGAATCAATTTCAAAATTTACCAACAGTGAAATCGATTATTACGACGTTAGCCTCGTCAACGGGTTCAATTTGCAATTAGTTATCTCTCCACTTTGCGAAAAAGGAAAATGTCTTCCCTGCAAGCATTTTAACTTTCTCGGTCGCATATTATATTGTTACATTTGTTGGATCAAGGTATCAAATGCAGTGCACATAATTAGGAAAATTTTAGTATGAGATAGTTACAAATCACGTATAATGCAACCATCTATAGAGACTACCGACTAAATGAACTATATACCATTTATAAGGAATTACATTCTGCAACAATTTTAAATAGTGGTAGGGACTAACAACTAAATGCATATTTCCTCATTGGATACCTAACTTTCATTCTCTCGTATGAAATAACATTGGATGCATACTTCCACCAAGACCTCAAATCAAATTTCATTAAAGCAAATAGACACTGAAATAATAGAAAGACCATATCATATTAAACTATAGTATCATATGAAGTATTATGTGCCATACTACCACAATTTAGATGGTAGAGATATGCGAAACACCAAAAAAAATCACAATCGTAAATATCAATGGTGATAACTGGTAACCAATGTCCAAACCTATCCCATAAATTCAATGATGAGACAATGGTCATTATATGCACTAAATTACCAGTAACAAATGTCCAAACCAATTACACAAATGTACTGAACAAAAACTTAGATCCACATGCTGTAAAATTGAAGAAACATTACTACCACATTTTGAATTTTGTGAGCACCTTCTATAATTTATATTTTACCTACCAATTACACTTCTCACAAATGTAATCAAAATCACAATAAAAAAGTCAGGGCAAGGACTCATCTCTATTGAAATATCTTAAAAACAAATGTATTTGAAAGCCTATTCTCCAAGATGACTTAAAAATAGTTGTAATTTACTACGACACATATATGGAAGTACATTGCACTATAGATAACAACACATTCCCCAAAAATTAATTACAACAAATATGACATGGAAATAGAAATTAAGAGAGTAAAAAATATAACATACCAAAAACATGATGTCAACTTGGAAACCTCTGAATAAGAATTTATAATCATGTTTTCCTTCAACCACTCTTCATGGGCCCTTTTCACATTATCACGGTCCAAACAGGTATTAGACCACAAACGTATGTATAGAAGTATCGATCAAAATATATCAAATAACTCGACTATCGGCATGAACCACAAACATCCAAAATATAAAAGAGAATAGTAATAAAATATGGTCTACATATTCTCAAAACTAGGGAAAATAATCTTAAAACGTGAGGATATGAACAACATAAAGCAATGAAAAAAGGAACTGCAGACTTTAATGTCAATTTTAACCGCTCAAACAGCGCCGAAAACAACCCGAAACATGGTTAGTTAGGCACGGACGATACGAATCCAATGGTGCCAAAATCTAAAAAAGTTATGGTATTTCTCCCAATAGTGCAAAAAATAGGAAAGTAAAAGTGTTTGAATCACATAATGCAGATTCCCTTGAAGAACTCAACATTTAAACTTAAATTTACAAATCTATTTATCCAAGAAAGTACAAAGACTCGAAGCAAATGAGTCCTTAAATGATAGTGATTGTAGACATTCATCACCAAATAAGGGGATTCAGCCTCCTTACATAAATGTAACTATAAACATATATATATTCAACCTGGAATCCGTAACTTTGGTTGTTCTCCATTATTTAACAATTCAAATGGTCAGTAACACACACATACACACATATATATCATCTTTACCTTCATACTTATTCACATATAATAAAAGGGGACCTTTAACCACACTTAACAAAATGATTCTTAAAACAATATTCCAGAATGTAAGGGATTAGTAGATTCGTAGCTTTAGTTCCTCTCATTTCTATTTTGGTTATGCACCACTGACTGATATAGTTAAATAGTTGTCCATTTATATTAAACTTACACACATTAAGACATAATTTCATTATTCTTAACAAATGGAAAGTACTCATTAGTGATAAAACGTACAAATTGAAGAAAAGCAGATGATCCCAAAAGAGGAACACAATTTCCAAGACTAAGTTAATATCAATTTATTGTAATAGGACGAAGAACCTTTTACCTTAACATGCATAGGATGCCCGACTCTGTCAAACAAAAAAGGAATTGCATCATAAAGCATGCCTAAATTTCTCAATCGTAGCCATGTTTTCTGTAAAAACACAAAGACTAAATAGATGTCAATTTGTTACTTAGAATCCATCAACGATTAGAAAATAAAAAGCAAGCCTACATTCATTTCCACCTTCTTACAAACAGATATAAAAAAGGACCTGACTGTCTGGATATAAACAAAAGAATTTCAAGAATTTTAGTATTTAGATAGTTAATGTTAACTACATCTGCTCATTTCAATGTTAACTACATGTATGTTTTCAATGTTAACTACATCTACTCATTTCAATGTTAACAAATAAGCTCATTTCAATGTTAACTACATCTGCTCATTTCAATGTGAACTACATGTTGTTTGTTTGTTTTGCTATTTATTGCAAGAATGATGTCGTACACATCTTTTAAGCAGACCAAATAATCAATTTGTTAAAATTTGGTGAAGACATTATTTTTGGAACTCTTGGTTGTTTGAGGGACTTGTTGGAAATGGGAGTTTGCCTCCTAAAGGAGGCATCTTTTATAGTTCTAGACCAAGCTGATCTAATTCTTAATATGGGATTTGAACCTAAAGTTCGATATCTACAAGGAAAAATAAAGTCTAGTTGTCAAGTGTTAATGTTCAATGTGATATGGCATCTACCTATCCATCAATTGGCTCAATTTTGTGGGAGCCTATATTGTGACTCGTGGCGTAAAACTATATTAAACATCATAATTCCTTAATTTATTATATTTGAGTTCTGGTTCTAAAAAATCCAATAACCACCCATGTCTATAAGTTTTAAGCTTAGTATAGACTCATTTGGCACAAATGTTTATCACACGACGTATAGGAGTATAGTTATCATCACTCATAACAAGGACTCTCAAACTCGCTGGTATTGAATACCAGACATATTCATTCTTAATTTATGACATCAGATTTAGTGATCTTGCCCAATAAAACAATGAATCAAAAGTCAATAATTGGAAATCTTCAAAATTGAAAAGCATATACATATAGCCTTAGCATCCTTTTATTTGTTCACCGCCTTTTGGGAAGCATATGAAAACTTCACATCAGGTCCCAACTCGGGGATAATAAAATGGCTGCATCAAAACATGAACAACCCATTATTAATTGTATTTATTACATAAGTATTAATATGATTATAACCCACGTTTTTATTTGACATGAGTGATTGGTTTGTAAAAACTTACATGTTGGTATCGAACCACTTGGTTATCTCCATAGAAGGCACATAGGTGTTGCCTCTAGCCAAGGAGAAGTGTCAAATACGATCTCACCACAACTCTAGTTGTACCTTAAGAATGATAAAGAAAAACAAAAAATCATCCAAATCCATCTATATTCATTACTAATATCAACAAAAGTGAAGAAAACTCCTAATGTAAATGCAATAAGAGTCATTCAATTCAGAAGAAAACCCGGTACTATGCATAATAATTTCCAAAAAGCACAGAAAATCATAATCGAAATTAGTTTGCAACCCAAAATCATTCTTGAAACTAGTTTGATAAATTAGTTTGGAAATTGGTTTTAAACCTAGAATTAAACAAGACCAACAACTAAAAACATGATAAATGTGATGGAATATATCAATCCCAATCCAGAACACTGAACACTGAAGGATCTAAACATCAAGGCGCACACACGCACACAAACACGCACATACGCAAATCGAATCAACAAATCGTAATCTAGACAAAAATTTCTTGCAAATCCATATGTATACACAAATTTGTCCAATCCGTACATCTACATAAATTCAAATCCAAAAATCATAACAAAATTAAGAACAAATCAAAGATAAATTAGAAGTAAATCTAGGAAACCCTAGAAATTTAAGACAATCGTGAGCTTTTTGTACCTGCGTGAACCTTCTCGGCGCCGGAGGTGGAAATCTGTAGAGGGAATAGTGGGAGAGAGCTGTACGTGCGAGAGAGAGAGGGAGTTGTGCGAGAAAGAGAGAGATATAGAGAGTTGCACGAGATGTGTAGAGATCTACATGTGAGAGCTGGGAAAGAATTTTGGAGGAGGGAATTTTGGAGCGGAAATGTAAAAAAAAAGCCCCGCTTGTTTTTTCCATTTATCTCAGTTTTTACTCAAAGGGTAAAATAATTAACATTATATATGTGTCATTTATATATAAAAATGAGATAAATGATTTGTTTTTTATCTCAATTTTATTTAAATTGAAATAAAAATGTTCCTTCAAAGTCAAATTGACATAAATAAATATTATTTATATCAATTTACATTTATCTGACATAATGTCAATTTTTAAACTGACATAAATGATGCTTTTTCTTGTAGTGAGCTCTCTGCGCAGAAGTCCGTCTTGGAGAATAAGGAGATTTTCATCAAGAGTCTCCACGAGCAGCTAGAGAGGCTAACATATTAATTCCACAAACAACCCAGGGAGTTCTGGATGGCTGGATACAACGAAGAACTATTCCACCCGGACGATCGTATCCAGAATGCCAACAATGAGGGCTACAAACAAGGCTGGCTGAATGCCTTAGGTGTGCTGAAGCTCGAACAAGGACACTATCTGTGGGACTACCATGATCCCGGGTTGCTCGACTTGCCTGTGCCACCGTACAATTTGGACATGGAATGGATCCCAGCTCGTGCCATTCCTCGGAGCTTAATTTCAAAATACCTCGGTGACTACAATTTACATTCTCAAAATGAGGTATCTCGTCCCGAGCATCTTTTAGATCGACCTTTTATGATGAACGTCAGGATGCTGAAGGATTTGAACTTCATCAATTCTCCTCAGTCTTTAAATGATCCGCCTGCTGGTGAGGAACCTGCATCAAAAGCTGAGGGGAAAAGACCAGTAGAATAGAAATTTTTGATGTAATAGTTAGCATACATATCAATGTAACTTTCATTTTATCATCAATGTAATTTATGAAAAACTTTCATTTATGTTTGCAAATCTTAATTGCTATTGTCTTGTAAATATCAACACTTTACATTTATGCATATCTGTTAAAAATAAAAATATTGTGATGTTTGTCGACCAATTTAGTGATAATTAAAAAGTTCCAAGTTTCAATAATATTGCTCGATCACTTAATAATAAAGTCACGAGTATCATCCAATCAAGGTTGTCAAATTATGCTTGTCGACCAACTACGGTTAGTGAGAGTTTATCCCCGACTAACCATACTTGGTAAATTTTTGTCTTTTTCATAAAATGTGTCCGACCAACCAAGGTTGGAATATTTCGTTTCCTATCCAAACAAGTTGGCATTTTTAGGAATATTTCTCCTCGTCGACCAACTACAGTTAGTGGGTTTTTATCCCCGACCAACCATACTTGGTACAGTTTGGAATATTTCGTTTCCTAGCCAAACAGGTGGGCATTTTTAGGAATATTTCTCCTCATCGACCAACTACAGTTAGTGGGTTTTTATCCCCGACCAACCATACTTGGTACAGTTTGGAATATTTCGTTGAGTAGTCTGCCGAGCTTTGCCGAGTAGTGCGTAGCACTAGTATTCCCCGAAAAAATTTCAATGAAAGGACAGACTTTGGCAGAATATCTTCATTTTATTCATACTGATGGAACTGTGTTACATATACATCACTGATAATACTTGCGCAGATGCTCTGCGTTCCATGCATTCTTAAACTCCTCGCCTTCTAAAGTGGCTATTCAATAAGTTCCTGGTCGAACAACTTTTGTAACTCGGTATGGTCCATGCCAGTTTGCCTCTAGTTTGTTATGCTTTTGAATTACTTTCTTCAGCACATAGTCTCCTTCTTTCAGGTCGCACTTCTTCACCCTCTTGTTGTAGAATAAAGCTGTTCGCTGCTGGTAAGCAGCACTTCTAATGGCTGCTTCTTCTCTAACTTCCTCGAGCATGTTTAAATCCAGTCTTCTCATTAAGTCGTTGACAGGGGAATTGAAATTTATTACCCTGTGTGTTGGGAGGCCTAACTCGGCAGGTATGACAGCTTCACTTCCAAACGCCAGGATGTATGGTGATTCTCCAGTTGCTACTCGGGGAGTAGTTCGGTAAGCCCAGAGTACTGATTGTAACTCGTTGATCCAGTTTGCTTTCGCATAATCCAGTCTTTTCTTCAAACCGTTCAGCAGCGTTCTGTTTGTCACTTCAGTTTGTCCATTGCTTTGAGGATGGCCTGGTGCTGAGTGGACCTTCAAAATATTTGATTGATGACAATAGGCAGCGAAATCCTCGTTATCAAATCATGTTCCATGGTCTGTGATGAAAGCATGAGGAAGACCATATCGACAAATGATATTCTTCCAAACAAATTGGTATACCTTCTCGTACGTCATGTCAATGAGTGGCTCAGCTTCTACCCACTTAGTAAATTAATCCACTGCGACGACGAGATACTTGAACCTTCCTCGGGTCGTTGGCAGTGGTCCAACCAAATCAATTCCCCACATGGCAAATGGCCAAGGGGAAGTTATGAGTGTCAAAAATGCTTGTGGAGTTCTTCGGGTTGAGGAAAAGCGCTGGCATTTGTCACACTTCTTGGCATAGGCAATACAATCAGCCCTCATCGTCGGCCAGTAGTATCCCTGCATCATCACCCTTTGCAAAAGCGTCCGACCTGCTATATGTGCTCCACAAGACCCTTCATGGATTTCTTCAATTAATTCATTTACCTCGGAGGGATGTACGCATCTCTGCAAACCTGCCATATATCCTCGTCTATATAAAACACCATTAGTTAATACATACCGAGCAGCTTTAAACTTCAATTTTTTGGCAGCGAGCTTGTCAATTGGCAATTTTCCATCCTCGATATATGCCCTGATGGGATCCATCCAAGATGGTCCTAAATTAAGGGTGATAAAGTTCATCGGCAAGTCTTCATCTATACACCGACCATCCAACACTTCAATAGGGATTGTTATTCGTAGCTCGGTGCGAGTAGCTGATGCTAGTCGAGCTAGGACGTCTGCTCTCGCATTCTCCATTCTTGGTATTCTGACCAGCTGAATAGTGGCAAATTCTGACACCATCTCCTTTGCCTTTGCATGGTATATTATCATTAATTATCCTCTAACTGCATATACTCCCATCATTTGGTTTACAATCAATTGAGAGTCGCTGAAAATCACTACCTGCTGCGCCTCCATAATTTTTGCCAAATTAAGTCCTGCGATCATGGCCTCATATTCAGCCTCATTGTTGGAAACTTTGAATTGGAAACGCAAGGCGTATTCCATGTCGACCTCATCCGGAGTGCTCAAAACTATCCCCGCGCCACATCCTGCATTGCAAGATGAGCCATCTACATATAGCCTCCATATAGGTAACTCGTCTTCAAATTTTGAATCAGTCAGAGTTCCTCGGTGAAATATGTGCTGCTTCTTTTCATCCTCCCTGGATTTTTCTCGCTCCTCGTCGATCATTTTTCCTTGCCCTTTTACCAACCAGAGTTGGTCTGAGCCCAAAGTCAATGATCTTGTAACATCCACTTGCCCTTTTACCAACCGCAGTTGGTCTGAGCTAGTGTTTGTCGATCCTGTAGCATCCACAGGTTGATCAGCGATCAACTCTTGTTCCTCGTCTGGAGTTCTCACAACTATCTCTACATCACATCCTGTAACATCCACACGCCCTTTTACCAATCGGAATTGGTCTGAGCTTGTGTTTGTTGATCCTGTAACATCCAGAGGTTGATCAGCGAGCAACTTTTGCTCCTCAGGGGTATCAGGATAGGTGAACTCCGCTATGAAATCTGCTACAGCCTGCCCTTTTAGTGATGATCTGGGTTCATAAATTATATCATATTCACCGAGCTCGATTGCCCAGTACATCAATCTCCCTGATTTTTCTGACTGATGAAGGGCTTGTCTCCATGGCATATCGGTATATACTACTATTGTATGAGCCTAGAAGTATGACCTCATTCTCCTACTCGCCTCAATCAGCGTCAGTGCCAATTTCTCTAGCCTTGGATATTTGATCTCTGCTCCTTGGAAGGCCTTACTTGTGTAGTAAATTGGCTTTTGTACTCCATTCTCCACTCTGATCAACGCTGAGCTAACTGCATTCTCGGACACTGCAAGGTACAAGTACAATTTTTCTCCCATCACTCGCCTGGACAACAATGGGGGTGCTCCCAAGTATTTCTTCAAGTCTTGAAAAGCCTTCTCGCATTCATCATTCCACTCAAAAGTCTTTATGAGTGTCTTGAAGAATGGGAGACATCTATCAGTTGCTCGTGACACAAATCTGTTGAGTGCCTCTACTCGTCCTGTGAGACTCTGTACTTCCTTCTTCGTTGTTGGAGATCGTAGCCTTAATAAAGCTTTTATCTTTTCAGGATTTGTTTCAATGCCTCATTGATTGACAATGTACTCGAGTAACATGCCTTCTTGTACTCCAAATATGCATTTCATCGGGTTAAGCTTCATTTGATATTTATCTAGTTGATCAAAAGTCTAACTTAAGTCAACTAGATGATCGACAGCTTTCTTGCTTTTCGTCAGCATATCGTCAACATAGACTTCCATATTGTCACTCATTTGTTCAGCAAAGACCTTGTTCATCAGCCTCTGATATGTTGCACCTTCATTTTTCAAACCAAAAGGCATAACATTATAACAATAAGTTCCCCTAGGGGTAATAAAAGAAGTACTTTCCCTGTCTTCAGGTTTCATTTTAATTTGATTGTAGCCAGAATAAGCATCAATGAAGCTCAACAACTCGTGTCCCGAGGTAGCATCCACCAGTTGGTCAATTTGGGGCAGTGGAAAATGATCCTTTGGGCATGCTTTTTTGAGGTCGGTGAAGTCTACACACATCCTCCACTTTTTATTCTTCTTCTTTACCATCACCACATTATCTAACCAATATGGATATTTAACATCTTCAATGAAACAAGATTTTTGGAGCTTTTCGACTTCCTCCTGTATAGCTGGATTCTTCTCGGGACTGAATACTCTTCTTCTCTGCTTCGCAGGATTGAGACATAAGAAGTTTGGGTCTATCCCAGGCATATCTTCATGACTCCACGCAAAAGTTTGTCTTCGGCTTCTAAGGAAAATTATCAATTCTTGTTTTAACGAGGCTTCCAATGATGAACCTATTTGAGTAGTTCGCTCAGGGTGCTCGTCGTCCAAAATGATGTTTTCAGTGGCTTCCACCACTTGACCCTTCACGAGTTGCGACTCATCTCGAGGATCCAATATTTCAATTTCTGCACCTTCATCCACTTGATAGGTAGTGGTCTTTTTCTTTGATTCTTCCAGTTCTTCTTGCTCGGCGGATGAATAATAGCATTCTCGAGCTACTTTCTGATCACCTTTCACAACTCCTACTCCAAAGTTTGTTTGAAATTTTAGGCACTGATGCACTGTAGATGGCACAGCCTCGAACTTCTTCAATCCTACTCTTCCTATGATGATATTGTAGGATGACTGGACATTCTTGTCCATCACGAAGAAACGTATTCTTTCTGTCCGACAAGCAGGCCACGTACCAATGAATATATCCAACTTGATCGTCCCAAGTGGAAATACTTTCTTGCCAGCAAAACCGATGAGGGGTATGTGGTAAGGCTCCAGTTGGGATAGCTTTAGATTCAAACTATCGAAACACGAGTAGAACCTGATGTCTGCCACGCTACCATTGTCGACCAGCACTCTTGAAATCATGACTTCCTTCATTCTCATTTTGATCACCAGCGGGTCATCATGAGGAAATAAAACACCTGCAAGGTCAATTTTTGAAAAGCCGATAACCAATTTCTCCTTGTTCACCTTTCTCGGACGATCTTCCTCAGCTAGATTTATTCGTTGAATATACGAGCAAGCTTGTGCCTCACCGAGGTAAGCTTTTCTTTCTGCAGTAGGGTCTCCTCCTCCTGCATCTCCTCCTGTAATAACATTACAATCAAATGAGCCAAAGCGTATTGAAAATACCTCTCGTTCTGGCTGCCTTGGTTTCTTGGGTAGATCGGGATCATCCTCTGGATCAACTTCATGGTTTCTCTTCTTGTTTTTCTCTGATCGACGAGGAGATCTAGACCTCTCTCTAGTTCGATCATTGTTTCTTCTTTCACCTCCATGATCAACATACTTTTCTAGCTTTCCTCGTCGGATGAGTGTTTCAATCTCATTCTGAAGAGCTACGCAATTTTTAGTCATATGGCCATGATCCTTGTGGAACTCGCAATATTTTTCCCTATTCCTCATGTCAGGGTCTGTCTTCATTTTCTTTGGCCAGTTTAACTCTTCGGTGTTCTTAATTTCTTCCAGGACGTGGTTGATATTTACCTTCAAAGGTGTGTAATTATCAAATTTCCTCAAGACCTCCCATGACGACCTATTTTTGGATTGTTTGTCACCACCATTGTTCTTATGTTCTTTCTTCTTAGCTTTATCACCCCCCACCTTGGTTTCTTTGGCATCCATATTCTTCTTTGCAGACATAGCCTCCTCGGCATTCATAATCTTGGACGCTTTTCCCATCAGGTCCGACATGGTTCGAGGTGGATCTTTGGCCAAAGTATAGTACAACTTGTTTGGCAGCAGTCCACTCATCAAAGAGGTAATCGCTGTCTTCTCCTCATAATAATGACTTCGAGTTTCTCGTTATTAAAATGAGTTATATAATCTCTGATAGTCTCCCCAGCTTTTTGTCTAACACTTAACAAATGTGATACTCGTTTAACTGGCTTTTCCCCAAAGCAGAAATTCCCAATGAATAGCTCGGCCAGTTGAAGAAAAGTTGAAATCTTACCCCGAGGAAGATTATTATACCATATCTGAGCAGATCCGGTAAGAGTTCCCGAGAATGCCCTGCATCTCATCTCGTTTGGGACAGCATAGATGTCAGAAGCAGCTTGATATTGTTCTATATGAAGGACATGGTCAGTCTTCCCATCATACTTAGGAGTCACAACAGGTGCTTTGAACTTTGATGGTGTTGGAAAATCAACAATGTCCTGGACAAAAGGTGTTCCTCGAACAAAGGTTCGTTGTAGAGGATTCTTGGTCTTAGCCATTTCCCCTAATCTATCCTCCAGCCTTTGAATAGATCCTTTCCATGCATCATTTCCTTCCTCGGGCCTATTGGTTCGAGCAACTGATCGCGTTGAAGTAGCTTCCTGGGATTTATCCTGACGAGCAACTGGTCGGTCATAGGATCTATCTTGACGAGCAGCTGGTCGCGACTGGGCATATCCTTCACTTAAATCTAATGGTCGTCGACGCTGCATTAAGAGGACTTTTGTTCCTCCTAAGGCCTAATCGATCGAAAGGAGAAGCCCTACTTAATCTTTCCAATGCGCTGGCCCTTTCTGGGGAGAGGGTGACACGTTGTTCAGTATCTGTGGCTCGCACTGACGAAGTTCATCCAGGTTGATAGGAAAAATCTTCAGATTCATCATTGCGATATGAATCAGTACGCCTAGTACGCGAAGAAGGCACACGGGAATTTCTTTGGATGCTTCGTGGTCCGGAATGGGCTGATGCATCGCCATGCAGGGTTTGGATAAGTTGTCGCATTGTTTCTTGCATGACGGTTTGGCCCTGAGCCAGATTTGCCATTATTCCAGTCAGATCTGGAACAATTGGTGGATCAGATGGATTTGGAGGGGTTCCAGCATTTCGATTGTTGGATTCAGGAATATCAGTCATTGGTAATGGATTGTTTTTTATGAGAAAACGATTTTACCAGTCGCTTCCCACAGACGGCGCCAATCTGTTGATGTAAAAAATTAGATCACTCTAATTATTCAATCATAGATAAATAAATGAGATAAAAGATTTTGAAGTGGTTCAGCCTTATAAGAATGGCCTACGTCCACTATTTTGGTATTGCTGTTTGTATGGGAATTCTCGATTACAAGTTATCTCAAGAAATTCCAGTCTGGATTCGGTACCCAGAGTTTGAATTCCCCTCCCCCCCCCCCCCCCCCCAATGAGGATTGTACAATGTACTTATAGCCCTGAGGCCGTAATGTGAAAGGGTAATACATTTAATGCCCTCTTTGCGTGTGCGTCTGAATGATAAGAATTTAATGAATCAGTTGAACTGTTGGTTATCTAGCTATTAATGCTTTCTTCGAGATGCAGCTCGGACCGCCTGACTTGCTCGGACTGCCTAAGCTTCCTGATATTCAAGAGTTCCTCGGAGAGGTCTGTTCCTCGGAGCGTATGAGTTCCTCGGAGAGGTCTGTTCCTCGGAGCGTGTGATCATCTCGGAAGTGCTTGTTGTTGCCATGTAGATAGCCATGTGTCTTCATATGATTGGTCCAAGTCAGCATATTAAATTTGGTATCAACAATTATTATCATATCACATAAGTAATAATTATTCTCATTTATTAATTTATTTCTTGCAATTAATAAATTATATGTTCAAGTAATAAACCATGTTTACTTATTCGACGTTATTACACCATTAGATAAACACACATAAATTATGAAGTTTCAAAGAAAAAGAAAATAAATGCAAAACGCGAACTGAAAATAATAATAAACAATAATGTGTCGATATACATTTTTTTAACCTCACTTTACCTAAAAATTAAACTACTTTTCGTTGTGTTTTTTTATATTATTCATTCATTCTTTAGGACAATTAGTGTTTAATCAGTAGAAGAATATTACATTTTGCACTTAATACGGCATATTTTTTATGTTCCCAAATGATCCTAGTTGACTAGTTCTGCACAAGCTCGTGCTTTTCTTGAAGATTCGGTTGGTAAAAACATTAGAAAAAATCAATTTAAAAAATACAATATACTTGTCAAAAATTCCATTAAACTTTTAGGAAACATTGAATAGGCAAAAAATGTCAGTCAAGATTTGATGATTAACGAAGCTCGAAATTCTAAACGTACAACTAATAATGTCAATGAATGACCACCTCAAATATAATTTAAGTTCTTCTACCCCTTGATCCAAATCTCATAAATTTTTGTAATCCAGAGTTAGGCCCTATGTTTAAAATAAATAGATCCTATGTTGCATTTATATATTGTATTATAAGATTGGGTACGCTGTGATTAAAGGAGACATTGTGGGCGTTGGTATTTGGGTTGTGTTCTCACTTTTATAGTTAGTTATATCCCTACCGGTTTTAATTATTTATTTCATACTTATTAGTCAAGAGATATAGACATTAAATATGCTTTATACCTTGGGTTGGGACATGCCCATAGATTTTAATTTAGGTGAAGGTTGAGATATTCATTACACGTGAGAGCTAACGAGATGACTTGTTTTTGAAATTGAATCGCATGATTATCATTGTTGATATGGAAGATATTTCAAGAAAACTTTACGACGCTGGCCTAATTTATATAAACTTATTTTTTAGGATACATAGACTGGATCCGCATGATTGAGAAAATTCAGACTTGCGGCTCAACTTGCACTCTAGTTTTCTTTCAAGTTGATTCTTAGCATAGGTTGCTATTTACTATTTTTTTTCCAAAAAGAATCGCGTTTATTTATATACAAATAGGAGGAATAACCACTCCGAGGTGTCTCTTACAATAGCTACGAAAAATTTTAAAAAAATTATTGAAGACTCTCTAACCCAAAATAAGAAAAATAACTAGATACTGAAAAAAATTACGAGATCTTGATCGAGAGTTCCGAAGGCCGTTGGTAATATTTAGTAGAACGAACGAACCTCCACTGCCGTAATATTTACCCTCGTTCGTATGTCCTTCGAAGGCCTAGTTGCGGGCCTCAAAATGTGCCCGGATCACAACCCAAATTAGTACAAAACTTATTCCAATTGTATACCTACGCCCTGGGCCCATTCCAAACTACTAAACATATATCTTTGGGCATCCGTATCACTCTAGTTCTGATCAAAATAATAATACCTCCTAACGTACGGTAATACCTTACAACATAAAATAAAATGCACAACTCAATTATTTTACTAGTAACCGCACATAGTTAATACTCATATTATTAATTACAGCGGTTAATCAATTATAACATTCAGTACAAAAAACACATAACATGAAAATTTTAATTGTCATCTAAATTATGCAATTTATTATTACCGTATCACATAAGTAATAATTATTTTCATTTATTAATTTATTTGTTGCAATTAATAAATTATATATAATTACCAAAAATTAGTGCATTTAATTCACTCATAACATCTTCAAGTCATTTACCATGTTTACCCATTGGACATTATTACACCAATGGATAAACACACATAACTTATGAAGCTTCAAAGAAAAATAAAATAAATGCAAAACGCAAACTGAAAATAATAACAAACAATCCTGTGTCGATACACATTTTCTGAACCTCACTTTACCTTACAATTCAACCACTTTTTATTGTTTTTTTTTAATTAGTCATTCACTCTTTGGGATAATAAGTATTTAGTTAATGGAAGCAAAGTACATTATGCACTTAATATGAGTTATTTTTTTTATATTCCAATAAGTTCCTAGTCTATTTTTTGACATACATTATTCGAATATAGGATTAAAAGCAATGAAACAATGTTTTTGAGTCTTTCATATGAAGATATAATTTTTGAAGAAAATAAAAAAATATATATTAAACTCTAAATAAAAAAATGTCAAAGGACTTTTCATTTAGTGAACCTAATTCTTTCCATTTTGTTGGTTATTTACTAAGTCATAAAAACTGGCCCTCCGCTGATTTTATCACAATAGTTCTTGAGTTAAAAAATAGAATAATAATACCTACACAAAAAGACAAAAAATTAAAGGGGTCATTTTTATGTTTCTGATTTAAAAAAACATATTTAATAAAAATAAAAATCTGTATTTTTAATTAAAAAAATAACATTTTAACAGTTTAAAAAAAAAAACTTCCTAATTTTTTTTTAAATGTTTATAAAAAGCAAACTCATTTACTGTAAAAAAGACACATATTTTTTATTTAACCCATTCAATCCCTGAAATACCCATTTAGCCAATATTATCTTATTTTTAAAGGTCCGCGCGAGCAGCACCCCCACCCCCAAAGTGTTTTTTTTAAATTGTTTTTAACTTTTTTTAACTGTTAAATTAACTGTTTTAAAAAAAATTCTTAACTTTTAAAAAAAATGTTTATAAAAAGTAAATACACATTTAAAAAAAGACACATATTTTTTTAATTTAATACATTTAAACCCTCAAACACCCGTTTATTGAATATTCTCTTATTTTTAACGGTCCGCCCTAGAAGCAACCTCCCCCCCCCCCCCCCCAACCCACCCCCACCCCTTTTTTTAGAGTTTTTTTAACTGTTAAGCAGCTTTTTAAAACAATTAAAATATTTTTGTTTCTGTTTTTTAAAATAGTTATTAAAAGTAAACAATAATTAAAAAAAAGCTTTCTTATTAAAAAAAAAGGTTTCTTAAAGTAGATTTTTTATTAAAAATACCGAGTCTTATTTTTTATTAAATATTTTTTTTAATATAAAAACAAAAAAGAACCCTTTTAACCTTTTGTTCTCTTGTGTGGGTATGAATTTTGGGCTTATATGTGTGTACGTCTAGTGTTACTCTAAAACATATGTATTGTATCTAATATACTTACTTCTTAATTCGACCCATAAAACATGGAATTCGCATTAGCAAGTGTCCTCCTAATGCAATTATACAATTAGATGAATGCGGACGCGACATGAACCACCAAAAACATATATACCAATTGGATGGGTTGGTTGGTTTTGAGTTTGGTCATTAAATGGACAAGGTATATTTGGTAAGATCTAAATACGTTCAATTTTGTAACTGGATCTTGTTGTGTTGGGGTTATGTTTGGTTCGAGTTGGGGTCTGGTCAAGTCGTTTAACCCAAACACGTAAGCTAAAATAATTACTATATTTCTTAATTGAAAACATATTTTTGTCCACCAAATATCTTATATCTAAATTTAATTTTACTTTATCGGCTTAAAAGTTCATCAGTCTAAAGTTATCTCATATTTATCTCATTAAATTATATGGTATCTACATCAGTCGGATATGTTTGGTTTCCACCTTGATTCGAATGAATTTTAAACGTACAACAATACTCACAAGACACATCACATCACGACATGACACTACACATCACCCTTTTTTTGTAATTCGGATGTTATTTGACCAATTGATGTACATGTCACTTTTTTTTGTAATTTCATTATTTCTTCTAGTTTTGGGACAAAATATGGTATATCCAAGAAGCACTACGATACAAACTAATATATGACTGAATATTTGTACCTATTATTAAAGAACACAGATTGTTACTTCCAATATTACTTGACAAGACCTATCTTTGTTTGTTTTATTTATTGGGATTACATAGTTATATAAAATAGGACATATTGTAATATGTATTATGGAAATAGGACAACAAATATTTTCTTTCCATTTTTAGTCCCTATTTTTTAATAAAGCCGTTGGCACGGACCCATATCTATAAAACGTCAACCAATCACAGCATGCCACGTCAGGCGATAATTTAAAATAGGGACTAAAAATGAAAATAAAATGTTTATTTTCCTATATTCATAACCAATATTACTTTAAGTCTTTATTTCGTTTTCAAAAATTGTTTGCGTGTGTTTTTAACATTTAAATGTATGACTTGTAACTAGAATTCATTTTTTTTATCTTCATATTAAAACTTTTTTCACCAATTAATCAATCATTTTTTTTATCTTCATATTAGTTTTTTGCAGCTTTTGGGCATTTTCCCATTAATTTGTCCCCACTAACTTTTGACAGTTTAAATCAACTTCGGGACCAGATTTTTTCAGTGAACTTTTTCCATCTCCTAGAGAGTTTTTGAGAGCTTAATCCGTTCATAAAAAGTTCCCTCGGTGTTTGTTTTTCAAATTGAATTATTCAAAGAACAAAATCAAGTTTACACCCAATTGTTTGTTTTAATCCCAAGTT
This sequence comes from Sambucus nigra, assembly GCA_949130495.1. NCBI lineage: Eukaryota > Viridiplantae > Streptophyta > Magnoliopsida > Dipsacales > Adoxaceae > Sambucus > Sambucus nigra. Next base: position 459,874,204 of record OX422220.1, read on the forward strand.
TCTATCTCTCTCTCTCTCTCTCTATATATATATATATATATATATACATCTTGCTTGGAGAGCTTGTTTGGAACCGGTTTTATCTCTACCATAGAAGAGTGTTTAGGTTTTCTTCTACATCCCACAAAGAAGAAGTCATGTTTGTTTCTCTGGTACGGTGAAAGGCACCGTGTGTGGTTGATGGGTTCCTAAAAGTTCGATCGATGGATTTCGAGACCGCGGTGGAGCTCCGTGGTTATTCGCTAGGCAGAGGTGTGTACAAGAAGGAGCGTCGAGGCTTGGACGGATTCAAGTCGAGTGTTGTAAGTCTTATTTTCATGTATTTGTAAAACCGTACTTAGTGGATTTAAGACTAGGGCCATTCGAGGTTTTTTTTCGTTGTGGATTTTTCCTCGTACATCGCAGCGTAGTGGTTTATTTATTTATTTATTTTATCTTTTGCAAAATTCACCTTAGAAGCATACTTAGGTAAAAGGATAAAATTTGGTTTAAATCACTACTAACTTAATTTGGTGCAAAATAAAATTTGGGTAAATGTTAATTTAATTCAAGTCATTAATTTTATTTAATAAAATTTGATTTGGCCTAATTTGTAAAAATGGATTACTTATTTTGTTAGGAAAATTTGTAGGCCTTGTCTTAAATTGGTTTAAGTGAATATTTTGTTGTTTAATTTAATTTCACTTTGTTTCTATATTTAATTTTAATTGAAAGATATTAAAATTTGTTGTGTACTTGTGTATTTGAACCATCTCTCTTCCACATCTTTGTAAAAGGAAATTGAATTACTTTTTGGTAAAATTTCAATTTGAGGACCTCATGTTACAACAAGTGGTATCAGAGCAGGGAGCGCTAAGTTATTGCGTTTAGGTCCTTTATGGGCATTTTCGTTTAAAATGGAAAATATGCCTTTTTCAATATTTCCTATGTTTGATGGTTATCTCATGCTTGCACATGACCCATCTCTTGCCATATGTTATGAGTAATTGCTTGCATATCTCACACTCTAGCTTTTGTGCATAATGATATATCTTTTGCTAGTTGTATATTTTGTCTATCATTTTTCTAGTCTATGCTTCATAATCAATCACATGCTAGAATTATGATTTTTGTTTATCTTTTGTATTTTATTCATTCATTTTAATTTGCATTAAATGAAAAATACAAATTGATTTTGGTTTATCTTTTGAGTTAATTTTTGTTGTTGGTGAAAAACTTTGAAAAACTCAAAATGATATTATTTTTGTGTGTATTTTGGTTTTACGCACATTTTGTGGCATATGTTTGTGTTTCAAACCCTCATTTCGCTTCCATGTGACTAGAACTTTTGGTTTGAATTTTAATCCTTAAAATGTTCTTTATCATGCTTACATGGAGTAGTTTAAGTTAGACTTGCTTAATGGATTCACTTTTATATGCCTCAATTCACACATACACTTGCTCTCTTGAAATTTTAACTTCATATGTATATTTGAGCTTTGTGAGGTGTTCTCCGACCAATCTAGTCATCTATATAATATATGACCTAGGAGGACTAGTGCATGTTAAAATCCATTGCACGTGAGATTTGTGTGAGATATAAAAGATTAGATATAAAAATGTGCACGGGGAAGGGCTCTGAAGGTAAATATCATCCTTTATGAGAAAGCCACCGTTTGGAATGGACCTAAAAGAAATACGTGGTCCAAAGGCCTAAAAATAAAATAGGGCATTAAAAAGAAAAATAATTGCCAAGGCCTAATTTTTATTGATATATTCATTCCAAAATATATATATTTATTGAGGGGGATTAGATGGTATATCAACGGTTTGCACAATGTCCGTTTATCCTAGTTGTACTTTCAATGTCATGACTCTATTGGTTTGTAGAATCATCAAAACTCTATGCTTGTATGCCTTGTGTATGTTTGTTCATTGAGTTCAATATATATTGTCACATGAGGTTATATTCAAATTTGATGAAGCTTGCAATCAATTGAGAACTCCGTGAACATATTTTAAGTGATTGGGTCAAAATTTAATTATTGTTGGTTCACACCCCTTCACTTCCGTTTTCGTGTGACACATTTATGCTATAAGATTGTGAAAAAACTTATGTTATTTAGTTTTGTGTCATTTTGGTATTTATATCTATATGTGTGTACTTATGCTTAGTTTGAATCTATTGTATATACATATATATGATATTTTGTTGTTTTTGAGTCTTTGCCATGATTCGCTAGTTCATTTATGCTTTTAATTCATTTTTGGTATCTATCTTGTTGCAAATTTTGTTTCGATATCACATGCTTAGATTACTACAGTCAATTGATATATTTTGTTATCGCATCATAGTTGATATTTATATCTTTATGTGGATTTGTTGAATTTGAATTGCCCACGTGCTTTAATGTTCTCATCCGTTTTTTCTCTATTGCATGTTTAACTTGTTATCCCATTTTATTTACCCATTGTTTAGTTTAGGGGGTGTATGCTTTAATTTGGGGAGATAAGTTAATTTTTTATTCTTTAGCCTTTGTCTGAACAAAAAGGGGGAGAATGATAGAGGGGGGGGGGGGGGGGGGGAATGGTATCTATTCCTATTGTAATCGTATCTTAGTTTAGGAGATTTATCTTAGGGGGAGACGTCTTTCTAAGTAGGTCATTTATTTGATAAAGGGGGAGAATTAATTAAGGGGGAGTCATTATTTAAATTGCATTTAATATTTTAATATTCCCTATACGTGTAATGTGTTGCTTAAGTGTGCAGGTATTGTAAAGCGACATCTATTTAAAGTGGCAGAGCGTTTAATTCTAAAGTGGTATTAGAGTCAAGCATTGTACTCTTTATTTTGGGTGGGGTGTTTTTGAGTCTAGTAAGATTGAAGGCCCTTTAGGATTTTGTTTTGGTTTTGTCCCGGAATAGCCAAAGGGGGAGATTTTTAAGGACACAATTTTCCAATTGAGTCTTAATATAGTGTTGGCTCAATTCTGGACAAAAACATTTGTGTCATAGGATAGTATTGAGTGAGTATCCTCCAAGACTATGACATGCAAGAGTTGAAGATGTAGCGGCCAAGTCTTATAAAGCTTCATCATTGCCGTGTTTCAAGTGCCATGTTTTCTACGTCATCAACATCATATTCCATAGTCTCCAAAAGGTATGAATGCATTTCAATATATATATATATATATAGGGAGACTTGGAATATGTTTATAGAGGGTGTACTTTTATTTTAATCTGAGGTTTTTTTTTAGAAGGTTTCTTTAAAACTTTAAAATAAAGTTTCTGGGCAAAAAATAAAATTTTGAGCTTTCTGGAAGTTCGTTCGATATTTTTGTTTGAACGAGGTTTGCCAACGAGTTGCCACTGGAACTTCGTTAGATAGTTCGTTAGAACGAAATGTCGTTCGAACGAGATTTCGGTGGGAACAGGTTTTTGCAGTTTTTGGGCATTTTCTCACTACTTTGTCCCTACTAACTTTTGACATTTAAATCAACTTCGGGACCAGATTTTTTCAGTGAACTTTTTCCATCTTCTAGAGAGTTTTTGAGAGCTTAATCCTTTCATAAAAAGTTCCCTTGGTGTGGAATTCTAAATTAAATTATTCAAAGAACAAAACCAAGTTTACACCCAATTGTTTGTTTTAATCCAAGTTTCTATCTATATATATAAGTTTATTTCTACATCCCACAAAGAAGAAGTATTGTTTGTTACTCCGACATTCACATACGGTGAAAGGCACCGTACGTGGTTGATGGGTTCCTAAAAGTCCGATCGGTGGATTTCGAGACAGCGATGGAGCTCCATAGTTATTCGCTAGGAAGAGGTGTATACAAAAAGGAGCATCGGGGCTTGGACGGAGTCAAGTCGAGTGTTGTAAATCTTACTGTCTTGTATTTGTAAAACCGTACTTAGTGGATTTGAGGTTATGGCCATTCGAGGTTTTATTCCGTTGTGGGTTTTTCCTCGTACATCGCGGCGTAGTGGTTTATTTGTTTATTTTATCTTTTGCAAAATTCACCTTAGATGCATGCTTACGTAAAAAGGTAAAATTTTGTTAAAATCACTACTTACTTAATTTGGTGCAAAATAAAATTTGGGTAAATGTTAATTTAATTCAAGTCATTAATTTTATTGGATAAAATTTGGTTTGGCCTAATTTGCAAAAATGGATTAATTATTTTGTTAGGCAAATTTCTAGGACTTGTCTTAAATTGGTTTGAGTGAATATTTTTTTGTTTAATTTAATTTCACTTTGTTTCTGTGTTTAATTTTATTTGAAAGATATTAAAATTTGTTGTGTACTTGTGTATTTGAACTATCTCGCTTCATCATCATTGTAAAAGGAAATTGAATTACTTTTTGGTAAAATTTAAAATTGATGGTCTCGTGTTACAGCACAGTACAAAAATCACATAACATGAAAATTTTAATTGTCATCTAAATTATGCAATTTATTATTACCATATCACCTAAGTAATAATTATTTTCATTTATTAATTATTTTTTGCTATTAATAAATTATATATAAATACCCAAAATTAGTGCATTTAATTCACTCATAACATCATTTAGTGAACTTTAAATAAAAATGTCAAAGGACTTTTCATTTAGTGAACCTAATTCTTTCCAATACAAACAAGTATATGACTTTCATTGTTTCCTACCTACTACCTAATGACACGGTGTTTTACTTCACATTTTAGATGACTAAAACCCAAGTATGTGTCCATTTCGTTGGTTATTTACTAAGTCATAAAAACTGGCCCTCCGCTGATTTTATCACAATAGTTCTTGAGTTAAAAAATAGAATAACAATACCTACTCAAAAAGACAAGAAATTAAAGGGTTCATTTTTATGTTTCCAACTGAATAAAACATATTTAATAAGAAAAAATATCTGTATTTTTAATAAAAAAAAATATCTGTATTTTTAATTAAAAAAAAACATTTTAACTGTTTTAAAAAAAAAAACTTCCTAATTTTTTTTTAAAAAAAATGTTTATTAAAAGTAAATACATTTACTGTAAAAAAGACTCATATTTTTAATTTAACCCATTCAATCCCTCATATACCCATTCAACCAATATTCTCTTGTTTTTTAAGGTCCGCGCCAGCGGCACCCCCACTCCCAAAGTCTTTTTTTTTTTATAATTATTTTTAACTTTTTGTAACTGTTGACAAAAAACATTTTAACTGTTTTAAAAAAAATTCTTAACTTTAAAAAAAAATGTTTATAAAAAGTAAATACACATATTGTTAAAAAGACACGTATTTATAATTTAACACATTTAATTCCTAAAACACTCATTTAGCGAATCTTCTCTTATTTTTAAAGGTCCGTGCTAGCGGTAACCTCCCCTCCCCTTTTTTTAGAGTATTTTTTTTTAAACTGTTGAGCAGTTTTTTAAAACAGTTAAAATATTTTTGTTTTTGTTTTTTAAAACAGTTATTAAAAGTAAAAAAAAAAAAAATTAAAAATTTCTTATTAAAAATAGGTTTTTTTTTAAATAGATTTTTTTATTAGAAATACAGATTCTTATTTTTTGCTATATAATTTTTTTAATATAAAAACAAAAATGAACCCTTTTAACTTTTTGTCCTCTTGTGTGGGTATGAATTTTGAGTTTATGTGTGCGTACGTCTAGTATTACTCTAAAAAATATGTATTGTATCTAATATACTTACTTGTTAACTCGACCCATAAAAATGGAATTCATATTAGCAAGTGTCCTCCTAACGCCATTATACAATTAGATGAACGCGGACGCGACATGAACCACCAAAAAGATATATACCAAAGGGATGGGTTGGCTGGTTTTGAGTTTGGTCAATAATTGGACAAGGTATAATTGGTAGGATATAAATCCGTTCAATTTTGTAATTGGAATATGTTGTGATAGGGTTATGTTTGGTTCGGGTTGGGCTCTGGTCAAGTCGTTTAACCCAAAAATGTAAAATAAAATAATTACTTTATTTCTTAATTGAAAACATATTTTTCTCCCCAAAATATCTTATATCTAAATTTAATTTTACTTTATCGGCTTAAAAGTTCATCAGTATAAAGTTATCTCATATTTATCTCATTAAATTATATGGCATCTACATCATGCGGATATGTTTGGTTTCCACCTTGATTCGAATGAATTTAAAAGATACAACAATACTCACACGACACATCACGACATGACACTACACATTACTCTTTTTTGTAATTGAATGTTATTTGACCAATTGATGTGCATGTCATTTTTTTTTTGTAAATTCATTATTTCTTTTAGTTTTTGGACAAATTATGGCATATCCAAGAAGCATTGCGATACAAACTAATATATGACTGAATATTTGTACCTATTATTAAAGAACACAGATTGTTACTTCCAATATTACTTGACAAGACCTATCTTTGTCTCTTTCGTTTATTGGAATTACATAGTTAAAACGTCAACCAATTACAGCATGCCACGTCAGCCAATAATTTAAAAATAGGGACTAAAAATGAAAACAAAATATTTATTTTCCTATATTCATAACCAATATTATTTTAACTCTTTATTTCGTTTTCAAAAATTGTTTGTGCATGTTTTTAACATTTAAATGTATGACTTGTAACTAGAATTCATTTTTTTTATCTTCATATTAAAACTTTTTTCACCAATTAATCAATCATATACTATACACATTATTTTGTGTATTATCCTTTTTATTTTGTGTACCCTACGCTAAAATGGTGTTGAGGGGTTATTTTTTTGAGAGACCATAGATTTTGATGTACAATTTTTCATTTGTCACCGTCCTTATGTCACCGAACCACCAATTGATGGTTCGAATGAATTTAAAAGATACAACAAATACTCACACGACACAACACAACACGTCATGAAACTACACATTACCTTTTCTTTTGTAATTCGAATGTTACTTAATCAATTGATGTATATAATACTTTTTTTTGTAAATTCTTTATTTCTTTTAGTTTTTGAACAAAATATGGTATATCCAAGAACCAGTGCGATACAAACTAATAAATGACTGAATATTTGTATGAACTACTAAATAACACGGATTGTTACTTCCAATTTTACTTGACAAGACCTATCTTTGTTTGTTTGGTTTATTGGAATTAAATAGTTATATATAATATTGCAGCATTCTGTAAGATGGGTTTGTTCCGTAGGGCAAACAACTGTCACTTTTTGCTGATTTTGTCCAAGTTGGTTTTGAGTTGCCAATGTATTACTTAAATGTATGGTCCACAATACTTGTAACTAGAATTCATTTTTTTTATCTTCATATTAAAACTTTTTTCACCAATTAATCAATCATATAATATACATATTATTTTCTGTATCACCGAACCACCAATATATCCTTAGATTAATTTAATTTGACTACTTCTTTGCATATGTGGGAAACTGTACTGCTGTGACCAATTATGTATCCAGTTGTTCAATTAACAATTGAGCGATTGGTTAGAGTTGAAAGGTTCCAAATACTCTATTAAACTAATGCTTAAAAAAATGACAGGATACACTATATAAAGGAATAGCCTTTCCTTAGTAGAGGCATTCAGATATAGTAGTATTGTAGTTTATCAAAAGCCTTAAACTAGCTAAACAAATTTCAAGACTTGGGGAGGCAGCTCTTTAAGTTGCCGGAAATGGCAGATTTTAAGCACCATATGTTGTTTGTGTTGACAATTTGTGTGACAGCTATCAATGTAGCGGCCGACCGCTGGCCTTACATTTATGCTTCACCTCCACCACCACCTTCTGTCTATAAATCACCACCACCACCATCGCCATCACCACCACCACCATACATTTATAATTCACCCCCACCACCATCGCAGTCACCTCCCCCTCCTTACGTTTACAATTCACCAGCACCACCATCTCCGTCCCGACCGCCTCCATACATTTACAAATCCCCACCTCCACCATCTCCGTCACCACCACCTCCATATGTTTACAAATCCCCACCACCACCTTCCCCATCACCTCCTCCTCCTTACATCTATAAATCCCCACCACCACCTTCTCCATCACCTCCACCTCCTTACGTGTACAAATCTCCACCACCACCATCTCCTTCTCCACCCCCACCTTACCTGTATAAATCTCCACCACCACCATCTCCATCACCCCCTCCTCCATATGTCTACAAGTCACCACCACCGCCATCTCCTTCACCACCACCACCCTACCAGTATAAGTCTCCACCTCCTCCATCTCCATCACCACCCCCTCCTTATGTTTACCGTTCACCACCACCACCTTCCCCTTCACCACCTCCACCCTATTATTATAATTCACCACCTCCTCCTTCTCCTTCCCCTCCTCCACCTTACATTTACAAATCACCACCACCTCCGTCTCCTTCACCGCCACCCCCATATGTCTACCAGTCCCCACCTCCACCATCTCCATCGCCACCTCCTCCATATCACTACAAATCTCCACCACCACCTTCTCATTCACCACCTCCACCATACTACTACACATCCTCCCCTCCTCCAATGGGTTACTAAGTTGACCATTTTACTTCTACCTTATTTTTCCGTTTCTCCTTACCACCGAATTGATACTTACATGGTCATGCATTGAGGATTATTTCGGCCCAAACGTGTTAGTAGCGGGAAAATAAAAATCGTGACATGATTGTTAAGCATGGCCTGATGTTTTCTTTTATTTGAAAATATACGATGTAATAACCACATTACATATTATTTTTTAAAACGTATCGTTGTATGATATGTCAAGTAATAAAATAAAATTGAGTTCATGCCAACATATGCTCTTTTATTGATGATATTCTTTGGAGGTTCAAAATTTAATCTGACCAAATTAGAAACAAGTGAAATTGTGTGATCAGAACATGTGGAAAAGATCTGATGAAATCTTATTTGTTAACAAAATGAGAATAAGTTCAATAAAACAAGAATTGTGGCTTATTTTGAGAATTATTTTCACATGTTTATTTGAATTCAAATTTCTTGACCCTCCTCAAAAGCAATATGATGGTCATTGAGGCTATTGATTGCCTGAGACATTTAAATAGTTGTTCTTGTCAAATATTATATTTTACCGGACATATGGTTTTTAAGGTGGAATTCTAAAGTGAAGAAAATATGTCTATTCATTACTTGAATATATATTAATACATTGGATTTGTTTTTAATCATTCACACCTAATCACCCCATTTTTTTTTTATCAAAAGTCGCTATATAAAATGATAAAATCGAAATGTGAAAAATGGCATTATGTGGAAGATAATGACTTTAGTCGGGACAAATTTAAAGCTAATGTGGATCACGTCTTACCATATCGATCACTTTTTAGTGTCTTTTCCATTTGAGGATGTCAAAAAAGTTCCAATCACACGGTAGCTATTGCAGATGTATCTCCACATTGACTTTTAAAATTAAACTCCCAATTCGGAGCTAAAATCAATATCTGAGATTATTTTTAAGACAATTGTGTTTATTTCTAAATTCCCTATTATTTAATTGGTCAAAGACTTATTTATTAATAATATATGAGAAGTTAGGTAATATAAATGACTTGTAAAAATGGCAACGTATTTCATATTTCAAGAAAGATTTCAATAATATTGAAAAGAATTATATTCCAATAAAAAAGTTTTCAAAATACGAGGGAAATGAAGTTCCGAATCATTTGTACATAATGGAGACTATTTCATATTTTAATGAAACAAAACTTTTTCTTTAATATATTAGTTTGTTGATGATTTGAGTTGATAAAAATAAGCCACCATTTTATGGAAAACTGATTATGTAATATTAAAAAGAAAATGAGTGTTTGAATCTGCCACCCCTTTAGTATTCATAATTATACTTTTCTCATCATTTTTTTGGGCTTTCGACTTTGCTCGTCATTTTTATAGTCCTTCAATGACGAGTAAGGTATGTGAATAATCATTAATATAATACTACTCTCGCAATAGACGATAAATGTGGTTGAATAAACCATAAACCAACATCAACTCTACAATTCTAAACAACAAATTTCCACATGTAGCAAAATATCCTAAATTCTCAAATACAACTACAACAAAATTGATCGGGGAAAATTACAGAACGCGTTGAGAGACGTTATTCGTGTGAAGCATTGAAGATGAGTAATAAAACTATTTTTCAATAAAGATAACTGTAGAAAATCTTTAAGGTTTCCTTTTCACGTGTCTTCTAGTGTTGGGTGATTTTTCCGGTCATCGCTATGGCTTTGGGAATAAGGAGATGAAAGATTTGACTATTTGAAATGTTGTAACGTATTGATATTTTTTGTATTGCCCACACGATTATTTAAGTATTTATTGTTATTATTGTGGACATTTTGCAAGGATTTATCCAATAATTACATGTGTCTTATTTTTGTTGGGTAAGATGTTTATTTAATACATGTCCTTTTGATAATGAAGAGACATAAATATTGGTTTAGAATTCGGTTATCTCTACCCTATAAAAGCCCACACCCTTGCCCATCTTTGGTTCTTGGAGAAAATTTAAGTAGGATAACACATTAAGTGTGAGAAATTGTTAAAGGGGTAAAGAGAGAGTAACACCAAGTTTTTATTATGATCGTTTAATGAGTACAACACAAACACTATAATGGTTTATGGTACGTTTTTGCTTATTGTTTGTTATTATGTTATGTGAGAAACAAAATTCTTCAAGATTGGTTATTGGGGAATTGATAAGCCCATTAAGATTTACATGTGGTATCAAAGTGAGGTTACGAATCATATAAACCCACGATCCATTCCTTGCCATTTGAAGCTCTGTCACTACATTCCCTAAAATAACCCCGAATTTCAAATGTACGTTGAAAAAAGACACTTTGCAAAAGGATATAAATAGAATAACACTCAACATACATTCCCGGTCTTTTAGGCATCCCAAAAAATGAAGCCCCAAGTTCATGCTATCACTGAAGAATCGTTTGGAAGAAAAAGTGGAAAAAATATAAATCTTATTGAAGTGAGTAATTCGTTTGATGTATTAGACAAATCGGAAGAGCCATCAAATTTCAAAGGATCCAAAAATTCTAAAATGGATTCTTTTTCGGCCTTAACGAAGGAGGAGAAATTATATATAATAACCCAAAATTAGTGCGTTTAATTCACTCATAACATGTTCAAGTCATTAACCATGTTTACTTATTCGACGTGATTACACCATTGGATAAACACACAATAATTATGATGTTTCAAAGAAAAAGAAAATAAATGCAAAACGCGAACTGAAAATAATAATAAACAATAATGTGTCGATATGCATTTTTTTAACCTCACTTTACCTAACAATTCATCCACTTTTCGTTGTGTTTTTTTATATTATTCATTCATTCTTTAGGACAATTAGTGTTTAGTCACTAGAAGAATAGTACATTTTGCACTTAATAGATGATCCTAGTCTACTAGTTCTGGACAAGCTCGTGTTTTTCTTGAAGATTCGGTTGGTACAAAAATTAGAAAAAATCAATTTAAAAAATACAATATACTTGTCAACAATTCCATTAAACTTTTAGAAAACATTGAATACGCAAAAAATGTCAGTCAAGATTTGATGATTAACGAAGCTCGAAATTCTAAACGCACAACTAATACTGTCAATGAATGACCACCTCAAATATAATTTAAGTTCTTCTACCCCTTGATCCAAATCTCGTAAATTTTTGTAGTCGAGAGTTAGACCATATGTTTAAAATAAATAGACCCTATGTTGCATTTATATATTGTATTATAAGATTGGGTACGTTATGATTACAGGTGACATTGTGGGCGTTGATATTTGGGTTGTGTTCACACTTTTATAGTTAGTTATATCCATACCAGTTTTAATTATATATTTCATACTTATTAGTCAATAGATATAGACATTAAGTATGCTTTATACCTTGGGTTGGGACATGCCCGTAGATTTTAATTTAGGTGAAGGTTGAGATATTCATTACATGTGAGAGCCAACGAGATGGCTTGTTTTTTAAATTGAATCGCATGATTATCATTGTTGATAAGGAAGATATTTCATGAAACCATTACGCCTCTAGCCCAATTTATATAAAATTATTTTTTAGGATACATAGACCAGATCCACATGACTGAGAAAATTCAGGCTTGCACCTCAACTTGCACTCTTGTTTTCTTTCAAGTTGATTCTTGACATAGGTTGCTATTTACTAATTTTTTTTCCAAAAAGAAACACACTTATTTATATACAAATAGGAGGAATAACCCATCTAGGTGGCTCTTACAATAGCTACGAAAAATTTAAAAGAAAATTATTGAAGACTTTCTCACCCAAAATAAGAAAAATAAGTAGATACTAAAAAAATTATGAGATCTTAATCGAGAGTTCCGAAGGCCATAGATAATATTTAATAGGACGAACGAACCTCCACTGCCTTAGATTTTTACCCTCATTCGTATGTCCTTGGAACGCCTAGTTATGGGCCCTCAAATGTGCCCGAATCACTACCCAAATTAGTACAAAACTTATTTCCATTGGTATACCTATGCTTTGGGCCCATTCCAAACTACTAAATATATATCTTTGGGCCTCCGTATCACTCTAGTTCTGATCAAAATAATAATACCTACTAACGTACGGTAATACCTTACAACATAAAATAAAATACACAGCTCAATTATTTTACTAGTAACCGTGCATAGCTAATTCTCATATAATTAATTATAGCGGTTAATCAATTATAACATTTAGTACAAAAATCACATAACATGAAAATTTTAATTGTCATCTAAATTAAGAAATTTATTATTACCATATCACATAAGTAATACTTGTTTTCATTTATTAATTTATTTGTTACAATTAATAATTTATATATAAATACCCAAAATTAGTGCATTTAATTCACTCATAACATCTTGAAGTCATTTACCATGTTTACCCATTGGACATTATTACACCAATGGATAAACACACATAACTTATGAAGCTTCAAAGAAAAATAAAATAAATGCAAAACGCAAACTGAAAATAATAACAAACAATCCTGTGTCGATATACATTTTCTGAACCTCACTTTACCTTACAATTCAGCCACTTTTTATTGTTTTTTTTTTAATTAGTCATTCATTCTTTGGGATAATTAGTATTTAGTTAATAGAAGCAAAGTACATTATGCACTTAGTATAACTTATTTTTTTTTATATTCCAATAAGTTCCTAGTCTATTTTTTGACATACATTATTCGAATATAGGATTAAAAACAATGGAGCAATGTTTTTGAGTCTTTTATATGAAGATGTACTTTTTGAAGAAAATAAAAAAATATATATTAAACTTTAAATAAAAAATGTCAAAGGACTTTTCATTTAGTGAACCTAATCCTTTCCAATACAAACAAGTATATGACTTTGATTGTTTCCTACCTACTACCTAATGACACGGAGTTTTACTTCACATTTTAGATGACTAAAACCCACCTCCATTTTGTTGGTTATTTACTAAGTCATAAAAACTGGCCCCCCGCTGATTTTATCACAATAGTTCTTGAGTTAAAAAATAGAATAACAATACCTACACAAAAAGACAAAAAATTAAAGGGGTCATTTTTATGTTTCTGATTTAAAAAAACATATTTAATAAAAATAAAAATCTGTATTTTTAATAAAAAAAAAAAACATCCTAACTTTTTTTTAAAAAAAAATGTTTATAAAAAGTAAATTCATTTACTGTAAAAAAAAAAACACATTTTTTTTATTTAACCCATTCAATCCCTGAAATACCCATTTAGCCAATATTCTCTTATTTTTAAAGGTCTGCGCGAGGAGCACCCCCACCCCCCAAAGTGTTTTTTTTAATTGTTTTTAACTTTTTATAACTATTAAATTATCTGTTTTAAAAGAAATTCTTAACTTTAAAAAAAATGTTTATAAAAAGTAAATACACATATTGTAAAAAAGACACATATTTTTAATTTAACACATTTAAACCCTCAAACATCCATTTAGCGAATATTCTCTAATTTTTAACGGTCCGCACTAGCAGCAACCTCCCCCCCCCCCCCCCAAAAAAAAAAAAAAAAACTTTTTTTAGAGTTTTTTTTAACTGTTAAGCAGCTTTTTAAAACAGTTAAAATATTTTAGTTTCTGTTTTTTTAAACAGTTATTAAAAGTAAAAATTATTTTTTTAAAAAAAAGCTTTCGTATTAAAAATAGGTTTTTTAAAATAGATTTTTTATTAAAAATACAGACTCTGATTTTTTATTAAATATTTTTTTAATATAAAAATAAAAAATGAGCCCTTTTAACTTTTTGTTCTCTTGTGTGGGTATGAATTTTGGGTTTATATGTGTGTACATCTAGTGTTAGTCTAAAATATATGTATTGTATCCAATATACTTACTTCTTATCTCGACCCATAAAACATGGAATTCACATTAGCAAGTGTCCTCCTAACGCCATTATAGATGAATGCGGACGCAACATGAACCACCAAAAAGATATATACCAATTGGATGGGTTGATTGGTTTTGAGTTTGGTCATTAATTGCACAAGGTATAATTGGTAGGATCTAAATCCGTTAAATTTTGTAACTGCATCATGTTGTGTCGGGGTTATGTTTGGTTCGGGTTGGGCTCTGGTCAAGTTGTTTAACCCAAACATATAAGCTAAAATAACTACTTTATTTCTTCATTGAAAACATATTTTTCTCCCCCAAATATCTTATATCTAAATTTAATTTTACTTTATCGGCTTAAAAGTTCATCAGTCTAAAGTTATCTCATATTTATCTCATTAAATTATATGGTATCTACATCAGGGGGATATGTTTGGTTTCCACCTTGATTCGAATGAATTTAAAACGTATAACAATACTCACAAGACACATCACGACATGACACTACACATCACCCTTTTTTGTAATTCGAATGTTATTTTACCAGTTGATGTACATGTTACTTTTTTTTGTAATTTCATTATTTCTTTTAGTTTTGGGACAAAATATGGTATATCCAAGAAGCACTGTGATACAAACTAATATATGACTGAATATTTGTACCTATTATTAAAGAACACAGATTGTTACTTCCAATATTACTTGACAAGACCTATCTTTGTCTGTTTTGTTTATTAGAATTACATAGTTATATAAAATAGGACATATTGTAATATGTATTATGGAAATAGGACAACAAACATTTTCTTTCCATTTTTAGTCCCTATTTTTTAACAAAGCCGCTGACACGGACCCATATCCATAAAACGTCAACCAATCACAGCATGCCGCGTCAGCCGATAATTTAAAAATAGGGACTAAAATGAAAATAAAATGTTTATTTTCCTATATTCATAACCAATATTATTTTAAGTCTTTATTTCGTTTTGAAAAATTGTTTGCGTATGTTTTTAACATTTAAATGTATGACTTGTAACTAGAATTCATTTTTTTTTTATCTTCATATTAAAATTGTTTGCGTATGTTTTTAACATTTAAACCACTTGCCTTAAAAATGAAGATCTAGGGCTTGAATGAAGGTGTTGAATTGATTGAAGTCATCTCTCCAAGATCCCCAAGTTCTTCTTCTCTTTGGCTCTCCCTTAGCCTTTTCCCTCTTTAGTCTTCTAATGTGATTTAATGATGCCTAACCCTTACACATTTGGGGTTAAAAATCCTATTCATATTTTTGGGACTATGGGCCTTATAAAAAGGGTCCACAATTTCTATATGGAGCTCACATATGTCTAATTAGGCACCAAAATCCAATATATGCATATAACCACTCCTTTCGAACTATTTTGGCCCTAACGGACTCAATCGCGCGCTCAAAATCACCATCCGGAATAAATTTCTAATTAATTTATTTAAATATATTCACTTTTGAATATTCCCATTAATTAATTCTCATTAATTTATGACACAAGTAAATTACTAATCACTAAATTAATTAATTAGAAATAATAACCCAGAAATTACGAGGTGTTACAATTGTCTTCTTTGAAATAAAATAAACCAAAGACTTCTTTGAAACCAAATAAATAAATAAATCAAATGTCCCTTGAAAACTAAGTAGGTGATCCATTCTAGACTCCATTAATTAGGTTCTCGATCCAACACAATCTACATTCAATTAATATCTTTTCGTCATTCTCCACTCAAATCACATTACACAATGCTACTAATACCACTCCATCTATATAACATTTTTATTTCTAGAAAAAGGTTAACAAAAACATTCAAAATTTTAAAATTGTTTTTATATAAATAAAAAAAGTTTTTGGTTATAAAAACTTTTTTAACGTTGTATTTATAGGAAAAACTTTAAGCTTTGTGTGTATATATGACATATAGCTTTTTAAACTAAAAACAATTTAAAATATGTATAATTTTTTTATAAAAATACGTACAGTTGTTTGGAAGTTTTTATATATAAAAAATAGGAAGAGACCAGATTCATCGATGTCTCTTTTTCTTGTGTTTTTGGAGGAGTTACAGGTGCTAGGCTAGTCGGTTATGGACTACGGTCCTTGCTTTATGCTTTTGTACACTTCCTGTATACGGGATTCCGCCCCCTTAGGCGTGCTTGTTTTATTGAATCATTTACTTATCAAAATATATATATGTGTATAATTGTTTTTCTGTAAAAAAAATAATAGACAAATTTTATTAATCAAAAAAATTAACCGTTTATAAGGGCCTTAAGATTTAATATTGAATTTATGATATATATACTGTTTTTTATAATTATCATTATATTTATTCTTGAACATCGCATGGGTTACATGGTAGTGTTAGTATAAAACTACAGGATCTGAAAATAGAAAATTAAAGAATAAACAAAACAAGAAAGTTAGTTATGTGGGTGTTTATTTCCTTTATATTATGTTCCTTTTTTTTTCATCTTCAATTTTTTCTGTGTGTGTTTCTTCCTTTCTAATATATCTATTCATGCAGTTGGTTGAGCTGCTAATATACATCTGTTGACAATGAAATCTTATCTTCAAGCGGCCGCCGTTGAACTTTGGCCCTTCTCTCCGATAAGGGTCCATGCTGATACACATGTTAAACAGGAGATATCCATTGTAGGTGACTCATGTGTGTCCAGAGTAAACTTCTTCAAGAGAGCCTTGGTGGGAAGAGTTGGTGGTGCAGGCTGCACACCACCCTCGCTAGAGAAGTTGAGAGTGTGGTGTTGCACTCATTGGAGAGCGGGGGGCGGCGTGGTGGTTAGATATCTTAATGCTTCTTCATTTTGTTTCATTTTCGCGTCTGAACAGGAAGCGAATAGGATATTGGAGCGGAAACAGTGGTCTGTGAATGGTATTCACCTCTTCCTAGACAAGTGGCACCCGTTGGGTTGCTGTGTTAAAAATGATCGAACTCCGGCTAGTCGGTGGATTCGGATTGAGGGTTTACCACTGCACTTATGGGGCTTGGAAGTGTTCCAGGCGGTTGGTAACAGGTGTGGAGGCTACCTGAACATCGATGCAAAAACTCAAGCGGGGGAAGAGTTGAGGTGGGCTAGAATTTTGGTTAAATGGACTGAAAGTGTCCCAGAGAAAATTACTATTTCAGCAGGTGGCTGGGTTTTTACTATGGCCGTCTGTGTGGAGGTGTCCCCTACGTGCTCGTTTGGAGGTGAGGGAGGTGCTGAGCATGCCAAGGGTCGTGCTAGCAGGCCTAGACGACGTCCCGTTCGTCCAGACGTGGAGGTGGCTTCTACTCATATTCTCACTACTGCCCCCTTACTCCCGGCCACTACTGCGTACGAAGGCAATCGTTGCGAGGAGGCGGTTGAGCTGGATGTGGCTGGGTGTCTTTTAGAGTCTTCTAAACCTCTTCGCAGCAGTACAGAGGAGCATTTTAAAGGTACTGCTCAAACTTCTTTGCAGCAGTACACTGGAGCGAGTGACCTGCAGTTAGTGGGAGAGCACAGTGGCGTAGGGAAGTTGCCGGAGGATTCTCAAAGGGCGGTTCAAAATTCCGGTGTTCAGATCATCGGTAATGTTGAGCAGGTAGGCGGTGGGTTAGGAGGGGTGCAGGCTAGTGTATGAGGTACTGTTATTCTGGGTTATAGGGTGGCTGACAAGACCATAGCTAGTGTCAGCGTTGGGGATGGTCATGCAGTGGCCGAAAGTGAGATGTTGGGCTCTACTTCTGGGAGTGATGGGGTTGGTAATAAGAGGTCCTTTGTTGTGCACTCTCAACTGATTGACGTGGACTCAGTTGGTGACAGCAGGAGGGCTGAGAATGTCAGTATTAATGGGACTTGTACTTATTCTGATGGGCCTCATGCTATTGTTGCAGATGCTGTTATTAGTACCAAGTTGGTACATGAAGGTAGTGATTTGGAGCCAGTCAGTAAGGCTATTATTTGCCTCCCCGTTCTTGATAATAATAATCATAATAAAATTTGGCCCAAATATAAAAACATCGGCCCTTGTCTTAACTCGGGCAGAGTGCTAAAGAATGGGGTTTTTAGGAAAAATTGCAGATTTAAAGGGGAGAATAGATGGAAAGGGGTAGTTGATAAAGCCAAAAAAGGTGTGTCTGGCAATGGGGAGTGCTCTCAGGGTGCGGGTCCATTTTCAGGCGTGTCCGAGGGGTGGGGTACGGATCTTCCGGCAGTCTCGTTGGTTCACAAAGGGGGTACCCTTGGTACTGTCGTGGAAGAAAGTGAAGGAGATGTGGAGGGGAAGTCTTTTGAGCAGGACTACCTTGGCAGCCCGGGGGAGTCTTTGTGTGGGCAAGTTAATTTATGTAGTTCGGTTGATCCTTCCCCTATCCTGTGGGTTGAGCTCGGGAGTTCGGAAGGGATGGGAAAGGGGTCTGGAGGTAGGGGGTTGAGGGAGGTAGGGAGGTTGAGGCGGATGAATGGGTTACTAGTGTGATAGGGGGATTTAGTAAATTCCTAGGTATTAATTTTGTGGGTAATGAGAAGAAGGCTCTTGAGTTGTTCCGCTCCATAGAAGAGAGACGGAGGGAGAGAGTGGAGGTGGTAGAAAGGGGGGTGAGTGGGGGCTCTAAAGATCTCCAATGAAGCTACGTATTATATCGTGGAATGTGCGGGGTTTGAATGACCTCGGTAAAAGAGGAGTGGTCAGTGGGGCTCTTGCACGGTGGAGGCCGGACATTGTCTGTCTTTAAGAGACAAAATTGGGTTCTATGGACAGAGAGGTGGCCCGGTCCATTTGGGGAGGTCGCAGGATTAAGTGGTTCTGCCTGGATTCTGAGGGGGCATCAGGAGGGGTTATCATTATGTGGGATAGTAGGGTGGTGGAAAAATGGAGGGGTTAGTAGGTCGGTGGTCTCTTTCTTGTTTATTCAGATGTGTTGCGGATGGGTTCACTTGGAGTTTTTCGGGGGTTTATGGCCCTGTGGAGGACTCAGTTCGCTGGGAGCTTTGGGAGGAATTGGCAGGCACCAGAAATGTCTGGGGCGTTCCGTGGTGCTCAGGGGGTGACTACAACATCGTTCGTTTCCCCTCCGAGAGAAGCGGTGGGGGGAGATCGAATGCTTTTATGAGGGATTTCTCTGACTTCATCGATGAGTTGGAATTGATTGATCTCCCTTTGGAGGGAGGGGTGTTCACCTGGTCCACTCATAGGGACGAACCCTCGCTTTCTCGGCTGGATCGATTTTTACTTTCTAATGACTGGGAGGAGCAATTCTCGGGGGCGACTCAGTCATGCCTGCCTCGAGTGACGTCGGATCACTCGCCGATTTTACTGGAGTGCGGAGGGGGTAACACGGGAAGGACCCCG
Organism: Sambucus nigra; assembly: GCA_949130495.1. NCBI lineage: Eukaryota > Viridiplantae > Streptophyta > Magnoliopsida > Dipsacales > Adoxaceae > Sambucus > Sambucus nigra. The sequence continues at coordinate 459,893,941 of OX422220.1, forward strand.
TTTAGATTTGAGAATATGTGGTTAAAAGAGGAGGATTTCATTGGGAGGGTTCAGGCATGGTGGCAGGGGTATGAGGTGGAGGGGAATGCAAGCTTCAGGCTTGCGACAAAATTGTTTCTACTTAAAGGGGATTTAATTAGATGGAATAGAGAGGTGTTTGGTAATGTGAGGGGAGTGATTGATCATATTTTGGAGGATATCAGGGTTCTTGACAAAAAAGAAGGGGTGGGCGGACTCTCGGGGGCTGAAAGGGTGGCTAGGGTCGAGAAAAAAATGGAGGTGGGGAAGCGTCTGGTTCAAGAGGAGGTGAGTTGGAGGCAAAAATCTAGGTCTCTTTGGCTTAAGGAAGGGGACCACAACCCTAAATTCTTTCATAAAGCGGCTAATTCACATCGCCGTTTTAACCATATCGAAAAGGTGGTAGTTGTGGGAATGGAGTTCCTTGAGGAGAGGGAAGTTCGGAGGGAGATCAGTCAGTACTTCGAAAGGGTGTATACGGAGGAGGAGCCTTGGCGCCCGAAGATGGATGGACTTCCATTGGCTAGCATCTCGGGGGAGGAGGTCGCGCAGTTGGAGAGGTTGTTCACTGAAGAGGAAGTTGTCCAGATCCTGAGGTCGATGTGCGGTGATAAGGCTCCTAGTCCGGACGGGTTCACTATGGCATTTTATCAGCATTGTTGGGAGGTTCTCAGGGTGGATGTGATGGCCGTTTTCAGCGAGTTCTATGATCGGGGTTACTTTCTGAGGAGCCTGAACACCACGTTCATTACTTTGGTTCCTAAAAAAGGGGGGGCTATTGATATGAGGGACTTCAGGCCTATTAGTCTGGTTGGCAGCGTCTATAAGCTTATTTCTAAGGTTTTGTCCGTTAGACTTAGGAATGTGATTGATCCTCTTATTTCGGATGCTCAGAGTGCGTTTGTGGGTGGTCGTCAGATCCTGGATGCTGCGCTGGTAGCGAATGAGTGCATCGATTCCAGGTTAAGAGGTGGGGATCCTGGTATTCTATGCAAGCTTGATATTGAGAAGGCTTACGATCATGTGAGTTGGGAGTTTCTTCTTTATCTTCTGAGGAGGATGGGGTTTGGGGAGCAGTGGTGCAGGTGGATACAGAGGTGTATTTCCACGGTCAACTTCTCTGTTCTTGTTAATGGGGTGCCCGAGGGGTTCTTCTCTAGTTCCAGAGGTCTTAGGCAGGGTGACTCGTTATCCCCTTTCCTATTCATCCTCGTTATGGAGGCTTTTTCTAGAATGATGAGTCGTACGGTGGAGGGTGGTCTGATCTCGGGTTTTATGATTGGGAGCTCTGTTTCTCTTCTAGTTAATGTTTCCCACCTGCTGTTTGCGGATGATACTATCATTTTCTGTGGGGCTTCTGTGGATGTGGTGAGGTCACTGCGGTTGCTCCTGGTTTGTTTTAAAGCTGTCTCAGGTTTACGGATCAACGTCAGAAAGAGTGAGATGATTGCCGTGGGAGAGGTGGGCAATGTGGGTTTTCTAGCAAATGTTCTTGGGTGTCGGGTCGGTTCTCTCCCTTCTACTTATCTTGGCCTTCCTTTAGGGGCTAAGTTTAAGTCCTCTTCGATGTGGGATCCGGTTCTTGAGAGGGTGCAGCGGAAGTTAGCAGGTTGGAAGCATAGTTACCTGTCCTATGGTGGTCGGTTGACATTGATTAAAAGCGTTTTATCTAGCCTTCCGACATACTTTATGTCGATTCTCCCATTGCCTGGGTCCGTTGGCGCGAGGCTCGACAAGCTGATGAGGGATTTCCTGTGGAAGGGGAATGATGATCAGTTCAAGTATTGTTTGGTCAGATGGGATGACGTGTGCAGGCCGCTGAAAGAGGGTGGGGCTGGGGTAAGGAATTTAGCCCATTTTAATAAGGCTTTACTAGGGAAGTGGTTGTGGCGCTTTAATAAGGAAGGAGATAGATTATGGAGGAAGGTGGTGGTCGCTAGGCATGGTGTGGGTCTGCATCGGTGGGGTCCTATTATTGGGCGTTCTGCTCACGGGGTGGGGTGGTGGAGGTTTATCGCGCTAGGGTGGGGGAAGTTCTCTTTGCTCACCTCCTTCCATCTCGGGTGTGGAAGTCGTATTAGGTTCTGGAAGGATAAGTGGGGTGGGGGGAGGGGGTCTTTGATGGATATTTTTCCGGGGATGTTTCGTCTGGCGGATGACAAAGATGGTTTAGTTGAGAGTCATAGGCGAAGGGTAGGGGCTCGTGGGGTGTGGGATCCGAAGTTTAGGAGGGGTCTCCGGGACTGGGAGTTGGAGGAGGCAGAGGAGTTTTTTGATTGGCTAGGATTAGCACCGATCCCGTCTGTGGGTGCAGATGGGTTATGGTGGTCGCAGTCTCAGGATGGTAAGTTTTCAGTTAAGAGCCATTATGATGAGTTGAGGGGTCGTGGGGGTTCTTCTTTTCCGTGGAAGGCCATTTGGAAGTGCCCTGCACCTCCTAAGGTTTGCTTCTTTGTGTGGACCGCTGCTAGGCAGGCCATCTTGACCATTGAGGGACTTCAGAATAGAGGTAGGAGATTGGCCAGTCGCTGTTGGTTATGTCGGAAGGAGGAGGAGAAGACAAATCACCTTCTTTTACACTGTCAGATAACGAGGGGACTCTGGGATTTATTTTTCTCGTTAGGCCAGATTGGTTGGGTTATGCCGCGGACGGTGTGTGAGATGATGGCGACCTGGAGGATGCCTAGGGGATGGACGGGCCCTCGTCGAGTCTGGATGTTGGTCCCTCATTGTATTTTTTGGACCATCTGGAAGGAGCGGAACAGGAGATGCTTTGAGGGAGTCGATTTTGCTCCTTCTCGGATTCGTTATAGTTTTCTGAACCTACTTCTTTCTTGGTATAGGAAGAGTTATGATTCGTCATTGTTTCACTTTCTTAAGTTTTTGGAGGAGTTCTAGGGGTTGGTGTAGTCTGTTTTGGGTTTCGGCCCTGCGCTTCTTTGCTTTGTATACTTCTTGTATACGGGATTCCGCCCCCTTAGGCGGGTTGATTTATTGAATCATTTACGTATCAAAAAAAAATATATCTATTCAACTAAATCTTGCAAATGGTTGACATTCACTGTTAGTTTTGTGTTTGGGTTCATATTACCACAAATGGGTGTTGTTTAGTTTGTCTTATAATAATTATGCTAAAAATCATAAATTAGGTATTGCTATGTTTTGAAACCCACTACTAATACTAATACGTACACAAGAACTACTTTTAATATTGGCCCATGCACAAAACTAACAGTGAATGTTAAAAGTAGTTTTTAATATTGACCCGTGCGACAAAAGTTAATCTCACAAAAAAAAAATTACTTTTCCCATGATTAAATGTATCCTTAATTTATGCGGAAAAATTTGATAGGAAACTTAACGTGGAACGGGTGAGTATGAATGATTAAGACTTTTTTTAAACTAAAAACATACTTTTATTTAATAGGATGAGAAAAAACCTCTCATAGGGAACTTACAAGTGTTAAAGAAAAGAAAATATAAGAAAATTTACGAAATCCAGAACGAGTAACAGTTATCCGTGAATTGCATTTTGGAGCTAATTTCTCCTTTGTAGTTAAATACGGAAAAGAATCCTTTTCTTTTTCTCTAATTTGATAAATTCCATTTATCTCAAATAACTTATTTCCTTAGAATCTCAAAAGAGTAACTAATTGGAGTAATTTCGGATTTATTATAGCCACAATTTCTCCCACTCGAGTCAACAATAAAAGCCCTAGGTTTTACAGAATCATAAAACATACTTAGGAATCTCCACATAAAAATTAATTTCACGGCCTTCCTTTTCCATGTTGGAAATTAATTGGGAGAACTTGGAATTTTGGAGAAATTCTAAGGTTCGAATGAGAATGAGAGACGTTCGAACGAGATCCCAGTCTCGTTCGAACGAAGACCCTTTGGTTCGAATGAGAAGTTCATCTCGTTTGAAATAGGTTTCTAACAAAGATCGAACGAACCTCCACTACCTAAGATTTTTACCCTCGTTAGTATGTCGTTCGAATGCCTAGTTGCGGGTCACCAAATCTGTCATAATCACTACCCAAATTACTCCAAATCTTATTCCAAAGGTATACCTAAGCTCTAAGCCCATTTCAAATTACTAAACATACATCTTCGGGCTTCCACGGTGTGTTTGGTACAAAAGTTTGCCTACAAGTTATTTGACAATGTACAACATTTTTTTTTTTTTTTTTTTTTTTTTTTTTTTTATTATTATTTTTTTTTTTCTGGAAACACAATATCATTAATCTAACCAAAAGAGCTGTTTCAAGCATAAATAAGTTAAAGAAACAACAAAACAAGACATGAACTAACTTGTCAGGGCAACCAAGCTGTTAACATGGATATCAAAAATACAACGTGGGTACCCACGCGAGCGATAACTGAAAAAAATCCCCGTCTTGACATTGTAGAAAATGTGGATACCAATTGGACTGGCAGAAGTGAAAATCACAAGATCCCAGTCTTTTAACACTGCACAAGGCAGAACATTTTCATATCCCCTATAAGGTGAAGAATAACGCAATGTGGTTTCCAACATGTGATCTTCAAATCTCCTATTACAAAACACGGTTTGTAACGCTTTCATATGACATTCCATGTTGAATTCAAAAATACATCTCCACTTTCCAAGCTTCGGCTCCATCAACTCCCAAAACTCAAATTGAGTTTCCCACGGGCCTTTCGTTATTCCCAAAATCAAGGAGTTCTCAGACTTTATGGGCCAAATAGAATAAAAACTTTGCCCCTGACAATCTTCTGGAATCAATACCTCGTAAACCATCTCATCTCCAATATCCATAGCTAAGAGAAAACAAGTCTTATAACTATGCCAAAAAATGAACCCCGGGATACTGATTGGCTCTACCCACATTAACAAACGAGCACCATCACTTAGGTGTTGAATATTAATCTCTCTCCATGTTTTATCAACCCCTACGGTTAATATAAGTGGATACATAATTTTTTTTTCAAAACTTGCATAGATATGCACAACTTTATACCCCCCACCCAAAGCACGTGTTAGTGCGCATGGATAGCCAGGAGCAAATTGAGGCGAGGGAGGTAAAGGTGTAAGGGTTACTCGATGCTTTGTGATAGGATTCACAACATAAAGCTTTATCTCAATTGAGTCAAAGAACAAAAGTAAACCATCACAACTTGATAAAAATTCTTTATAAAAAGGATAAATTACATTTCTTTTTACGACTTTACTATTTGTCCCTTTAAGCAACTCGAGGAAAAAACCACGATGTGAACTGACATTTCCTTTCACTAACAGACCGAACAATGATCGACGTAGGTGTTCGTTTATAAAATCGGGGTCACGAATTATATTGTACCAGCTTCGACAAACAAACCTCATAACATTGTGAAGGATATCGGCACGAAGCCAAACAAGAATGTTGAATATGATCACTTCAGGAAGAAATATGGGGATGTTGCTACTCTTCTTCATTCTCGCACACATAACAATAGGAAAATGATATTGTAACCGAAAAAATTACCGAAAGTGGAGATACCGAATTAGGTGGCGGGCTTCTATTGGTTAGTCTGGGGTCCGCGCCAGCGGGTACAAAGAACCAACCAATAACACGCCTCCACGTGTCATTTCAGTCCAAATTTAAGTCACTTTTTCTGTTACAATAGAAGTGTTCCATAACAATAACCCCCAGCAGGAACCTGAAATTTAATAAATTACATTTTAATGCAGTAGTCCACGAGAATGAAAAGTGATATGTTATATAATAACGAAAAGGCATATTTTTTTTCTCGTGCTACCACTAGCAAAAGAGCAGCATTTGTTAATCAACAGCCCAACCTCCTATTATTTATATATAATAGTTTTCTGCCCTGCGCATCGTTTGCAGTTCTTGTTATATAATATACAGTGCGAAACCTATTTGATCTTCAAGTGATGCATGCATTGTGCGAAATGAGATTTTCAACTTCAATCCAAGTTGGTTTTAGCGTTGGGGTTTCAGCCTTCAAAAACTGAGAAAAGGGTTTCGAGAGAATGGGAAACCCCGATGTACAACATCTCATATCCATAAGGTGTTGGCAAATTTTGCTTACCTATTTGAATGGGAAATCAACAAATTTTCTAACTTCTTAAACAATTTTAATATTTAAAAAAATGTTCTAAATAATTAAAAAAACTGTTAGGAATATTTAAAAACTGTTTCGTAATGTTTTAAATACTGATTTTAATATTATAAAAAAAACTTAAGAAAATGTTTTACAAAATTTTTTAAAAACCGTAATATAAAAATATTGTAAATTTTTTTTTAAAGATTTTTTAATATAATATAAAAATTATTTTTAAATAAACTAATTGGATTGTCTTTAATTTCGCCTAATGGTTGTTTTGATAGCCTCATGTGAAAAACTAGGTAAAATTTGCCTAGGCAAAATTTGCTTTTGTCATGCTCAGTCTTTGTCCATTGTCAATCAAACGGACCATTTGTGTTTATTTACTAGAAGAGAAGTACATTTTGCACTTAATACAACTTATTTTTTTATGTTACAAAAAGTTTATAGTCTATTTTTTTGACATACTTTATTCGAATATAGGATTAAAAACAATGAAACAATGTTTTTGAGTCTTTTATATGAAGATGTACTTTTTGAAGCAAAAAAAATATATATATTCTAAACTTTAAATAAAAAATGTCGAAGGAGTTTTCATTTAGTGAACCTAATTCTTTCCAATACAAACTAGGATATGACTTTGATTGTTTCCTACCAACTAACCTAATGACACGGAGTTTTACTTCACATTTTAGGTAACTAAACCCACCCACCATTTTGTTGGTTATTTACCTAAGTCATAAAAATTGCCCCCCCCCCTCCGCTGATTTTATCACAGTAGTTTTTCAGTTAAAAAATATGTATTGTATCCATTTTTTTTCTTTATATGAATGTATATATATTTTTGTTTCTGAATATGACCCACTCGAATTGTTATTGATTATTAAAAGAAGACGTCGGTTTCATGTGAGCAAGTTACTTCTTGCAAATGACAAGTTTTTTTAGTTTTGACAAATTGACCATGTTGTTCCAAATGGCACCCCATAGTTGGTAATATATTTTTTATTTTTTTATTTTTTGGAACATGTCTGGAAAAACCATTATTAGTTTTTCCATCTTTAATTAATATCAAGATGAAATCAATTTAATATACTTACTTCTTAACTCAACACATATAAAACATGGAATTAAGAATTCACATTAGCAAGTGTCCTCCTAACACGGACATGAACTACCAAAAAGATAAAGACAAATTCGATGGGTTGGTTGGGTTTGAGTTTGGCCATTAATTCCAAAAGTTATAATTGGTCGGATCTAAATCCGTTCAATTTTATAACTGGATCATAGTGTGTTGGAATTATGTTTGGTTCGGGTTGGGCCCGGGTCAAGTCCAATAACCTGAACACGTAAAAAAATAATTACTTTATTTCTAAATTGAAAACATATTTTTCTCCCCCAAATATCTTATATCTAAATTTAATTTTACTTTATCGCCTTAAAAGTTCATCAGTCTAAAGTTATCTCATATTTATCTCTTTGAACAATATCGTGTCTACATCATTCGGATATGTTTTGTTTGCACCTTGATTCGAATGAATTTAAAAGATACAACAATACTCATACGACACAACACAACACGTCATGAAACTACACATTACCTTTTTTTTTGTAATTCAAATGTTACTTAACCAATTGATGTACATGTCACTTTTTTTTGTAAATTCACTATTTCTTTTAGTTTTTGAACAAAATATGATATATCCAAGAACCACTGCGATACAAACTAATATATGACTGAATATTTGTACGTACTACTAAATAACACGGATTGTTACTTCCAATGTTACTTGACAAGACCTATCTTTGTTTGTTTGGTTTATTGGAATTAAATAGTTATATATAATAACTGTCACTTTTTGCTGATTTTGTCCAAGTTGGTTTTGAGTTGCCAATGTATTATTTAAATGTATGGTTCACAATACTTGTAACTAGAATTCATTTTTTTTATGATCATATTAAAACTTTTTTCACCAATTAATCAATCATATAATATACATATTATTTTCTGTATCACCGAACCACCAATATATCCTTAGATTTTTTCAATTTGACTACTTCTTTGCATATGTGGGAAACTGTACTGCTGTGACCAATTATGTATCCAGTTGTTCAATTAACAATTGAGCGATTGGTTAGGGTTGAAAGGTTCCAAATACTCTATTAAACTAATGCTTAAAAAATTGACAGGATACACTATATAAAGGAATAGCCTTTCCTTAGTAGAGGCATTCAGATATAGTAGTATTGTAGTTTATCAAAAGCCTTCAACTAGCTAAACAAATTTCAAGACTTGGGGAGGCAGCTCTTTAAGTTGCCGGAAATGGCAGATTTTAAGCACCATATGTTGTTTGTGTTGACAATTTGTGTGACAGCTATCAATGTAGAGGCCGACCGCTGGCCTTACATTTATGCTTCACCTCCACCACCACCTTATGTCTATAAATCACCACCACCACCATCGCCATCACCACCACCACCATACATTTATAATTCACCCCCACCACCATCGCAGTCACCTCCCCCTCCTTACGTTTACAATTCACCACCACCACCATCTCCATCCCGACCGCCTCCATACATTTACAAATCCCCACCTCCACCATCTCCGTCACCACCACCTCCATATGTTTACAAATCCCCACCACCACCTTCCCCATCACCTCCTCCTCCTTACATCTATAAATCCCCACCACCACCTTCTCCATCACCTCCACCTCCTTACGTGTACAAATCTCCACCACCACCATCTCCTTTTCCACCCCCACCATACCTGTATAAATCTCCACCACCACCATCTCCATCACCCCCTCCTCCATATGTCTACAAGTCACCACCACCGCCGTCTCCTTCACCACCACCACCCTACCAGTATAAGTCTCCACCTCCACCTCCTCCATCTCCATCACCACCCCCTCCTTATGTTTACCGTTCACCACCACCACCTTCCCCTTCACCACCTCCACCCTATTATTATAATTCACCACCTCCTCCTTTTCCTTCCCCTCCTCCACCTTACATTTACAAATCACCACCACCTCCGTCTCCTTCACCGCCACCCCCATATGTCTACCAGTCCCCACCTCCACCATCTCCGTCGCCACCTCCTCCTTATCACTACAAATCTCCACCACCACCTTCTCATTCACCACCTCCAGCATACTACTACACATCCTCCCCTCCTCCAATGGGTTACTAAGTTGACCATTTTACTTCTACCTTATTTTTCCGTTTCTCCTTACCACCAAATTGATACTTACTTTATTTGGAGCTCATAAACTGGACATCTTACATGGTCATGCATTGAGGATTATTTCGGCCCAAACGTGTTATTAGCGGGAAAATAAAAATCGTGACATGATTGTTAGGCATGGACTGATGTTTTTTCTTTTATTTGAAAATATATGATGTAATAACCACATTAATTATTATTTTTTAAAACGTATCGTTGTATGATATGTCAAGTAATAAAATAAAATTGAGTTCATGCCAACATATGCACTTTTATTGATGATATTCTTTGGAGGTTCAAAATTTAATCTGACCAAATTAGAAATAAGTGAAATTGTGTGATCAGAACATGTGGAAAAGATCTGATGAAATATTATTTGTTAACAAAATGAGAATAAGTTCAATAAAACAAGAATTGTGGCTAATTTTGAGAATTATTTTCACATGTTTTTTTTAATTCAAATTTCTTGACCGTCCTCAAAAGCAATATGATGGTCCTTGAGGCTATTGATTGCCTGAGACATTTAAATAGTTGTTCTTGTCAAATATTATATTTTACCGGACATATGGTTTTTAAGGTGGAATCCCAAAGTGAAGAAAATATGTCTATTCATTACTTGAATATAAATTAATACGTTGGATTTGTTTTTAATCATTCACACCTAATCACCCCATTTTTTTTTATCAAAAATCGCTATATAAAATGATAAAATCGAAATGTGAAAAATGGCATTATGTGGAAGATAATGACTTTAGTCGGGACAAATTTGAAGCTAATGTGGATCACTTCTTACCATATCGATCACTTTTTAGTGTCTTTTCCATTTGAGGATGTCAAAAAAGTTCCAATCACACGGTAGCTATTGCAGATGTATCTCCACAGTGACTTTTAAAATTAAACTCCCAATTCGGAGCTAAAATCAATATCTGAGATTATTTTTAAGACGATTGTGTTTATTTCTAAATTCCCTATTATTTAATTGGTCAAAGACTTATTTATTAATAAGATATGAGAAGTTAGGTAATATAAATGACTTGTAAAAATGGCAACGTATTTCATATTTCCAGAAAGATTTCAATAATATTGAAAAGAATTATATTCCAATAAAAAAGTTTTCAAAATACAAGGGAAATGAGGTTCCGAATCATTTGTACATAATGGAGACTATTTCATATTTTAATGAAACAAAACTTTTTCTTTAATATATTAGTTTGTTGATGATTTGAGTTGATAAAAATAAGCCACCATTTTATGGAAAACTGATTATGTAATATTAAAAAGAAAATGAGTGTTTGAATCTGCCACCCCTTTAGTATTCATAATTATACTTTCTCATCATTTTTTTGGGCTTTCGACTTTGCTCTTCGTTTTTATAGTCCTTCAATGACGAGTAAGGTATGTGAATAATCATTAATATAATACTACTCTCGCAATAGACGATAAATGTGGTTGAATAAACCATAAACCAATATCAACTCTACAATTCTAAACAACAAATTTCCACATGTAGCAAAATATCCTAAATTCTCAAATACAACTACAACAAAATTGATCGGGGAAAATTACAGACCGCGTTGAGAGACGTTATTCGTGTGAAGCATTGAAGATGAGTAATAAAACTATTTTTCAATAAAGGTAACTGTAGAAAATCTTTAAGGTTTCCTTTTCACGTGTCTTCTAGTGTTGGGTGATTTTTCCGGTCATCGCTATGGCTTTGGGAATAAGGAGATGAAAGATTTGACTATTTGAAATGTTGTAACGTATTGATATTTTTTGTATTGCCCACACGATTATTTAAGTATTTATTGTTATTATTGTGGACATTTTGCAAGGATTTATCCAATAATTACATGTGTCTTATTTTTGTTGGTTAAGATGTTTATTTAATACATGTCCTTTTGCTAATGAAAAGACATAAATATTGGTTTAGAATTCGGTTATCTCTACCCTATAAAAGCCCACACCCTTGCCCATCTTTGGTTCTTGGAGAAAATTTAAGTAGGATAACACATTAAGTGTGAGAAATTATTAAAGGGGTAAAGAGAGAGTAACACCAAGTTTTTATTATGATCGTTTAATGAGTACAACACAAACACTATAATGGTTTATGGTACGTTTTTGCTTATTGTTTGTTATTATGTTATGTGAGAAACAAAATTCTTCAAGATTGGTTATTGGGGAATTGATAAGCCCATTAAGATTTACATGTGGTATCAAAGTGAGGTTACGAATCATATAAACCCACGACCCATTCCTTGCCATCTGAAGCTCTGTCACTACATTCCCGGTCTTTTAGGCATCCACTAAAAGTTAACATTTTTACATCACAAAACTACGCCGTTTAATTTTCGTAGAACCGTTCTCAGCGAACGCCTGAGAATGTTAAATTAATTTAAATCATTAAAGGCTAGAAGCCTCACCTTGGGAATAATCATTCTTATCATCGAATTATGTTTCTAAGAAACAAACTTCCGAATTGTTCCAATGGTGATCTCTCTCTTTTAACTTCCTTTTCTGTCGTTATAACGCTACGCGTCTGAAAACATAACCCAACACATTTCTCAAAATGCATTACGTATTTGTATATCACATGGGATCCACCCTAATGTACAACCATTTAATGCACTTTGAGAATCCTTTAGGAGATTTCTTCGACACTCATATCATTATTCTTCGAATTAGTTTGCAAAAATGGGTTAATTTTTCCAGAGGATGCACAACAAGAGAACGAACAAAAATTATTCTTTAGAGATGAGACCCAAAAACCAACTCTCATCGCCGCCAAAACATCATAGGTAGTGAACTGATTGTCGGCCCCATCAGAGAAGGGACTAAGTGAATATGAGATCGTGTAGAAGAAAATCACAAAAGAGGATTGGGGTTCGTATTTGATCAAGCACGCTCCCTATGAATAATTTTTCAAATTCCTTAATATTGGTTTTGTTTTCAAGTTCCCTAAGAGAGAATAAATTGATTTCCATATTTTCTAGGAAGTTTAAGGTAATCCATGTAATTTTTATGCCATATGACTGAAATCGTATGCCATGTAATTTGTTTGTGCCGCTTGTTATATTTAATTAATATGTGTTATTAATTAAGGTGGATGATATGTGGTTACCTATGAAATGAATATGTATGTGTTTTATGTTACATTATGGGGTACCTATGATATGGAGGACCGGTTATATTTTTTTGTAATTTGGACACGAGGGATATGTATGCTCTTAGGCTAATTTTCGGACTACTATGGGTAGTATTCTGAGTCCCAAAAATAGGCCTAATGGGTACCTACAAATTTAACGACTAATTAGGAGTGTGAGATCTCATTAATCACATAATTTACATAAGGGAAATAAACCCTAGAAGCCTTAAACATTTGGAGAACTCAAGGAGATTTTGGGACAGAAGAAATAAGGATCACACGTGGAGATCCATTGTTCATACGTTCAGATAATAAATCTCTTTCTATATCACATTTATAATTTGTAATTTGCTTATAACCCAAGTTATGGGTTAATTATGTGATTTATAACACATGTTTAGGATTTGAATATAATATCTTAATCCTGTTTATCATCGGGTTAATTGGGATAAGTGTAATTATATCTAATTTTGGAATACTTAGGATTTTTTATGCAAAGCCTTAAATCTGATCATTTTGGTATATGATTCTATTACTAGATCTTAAGGTTTAGGATTTAACTTCATAAAATCAATTGAATCTCGATTTTAGTTTGATGGTTGGATCTGAATTCCATGATGTATTTAGACTTCATTCGATGCGAAAAATAAACTAGGGATAAATATTTGAACTTTTCAAAATTAAACCTTATTTTTTGTTTTAGATATTAAATAGTAATAAAAAAATTATTTAGAATTGGGGTGTTGGATTAGATATTAATGATAATTTATGGGTTTTTATTCGAATTTGCATTTTTTTGGATGAAAGATATGCACAACTACAATCTCCTTCTAACGAGATTGTTGTCAAACGGACTGCTGTAATTTGGTCACTAAGGATGATTTTTGGGTTTTAGTTGTATAATTAATTCATGAAAAATTCTTATAAACTTAATTTTAATTGTAATATGAGATTTAAATAGGATTATTACGAGAAGAAATTTAAATTAGGTTTTGAGTAAAATGAATATATCTTTTTAGGGCTGCTTTAAGGGTTGTGACACTACAACAATTCTTACATTTAACTGCGAATTTTTTCGTAGCCAAACGTGGATATTTCGTTGCTGATAGGTTTTAGCAACGAAAATAATTTCGTAGAGAGTTCGTGACCAAAGGCCCATTGCTGAATGTATATGGCCACGAAATTAATTTTCGTTGCCAATTGTTTAGGTTATTTGCCACGAAATTTTTTTCGGGAAAAATCATGATATTTAGGCTACAATTTATTTTGTAGCTAATTGTTCAACATTCCGTTGCTAAATGTCTTCATTTCGTTGCCAATTCTATCAGTAAACTAGTGTTAGAAACTTTTAGCTAAAAAATTTGTACCTTCCCTCAAGATCAATTGACTACGAAATTTAATTATTAAATGATTCTTAATCATTAATTTTTCAATAATAAACTATTGAATCATAAAACTCACTTTTATTTATCAATTTCATATTTAACTACTAAAATATTTTTGTAACTGAGTGTTTCAAAACATATATTTTTTATTTTGAAAATGAATTTGATAAATTAATGTATGCCACCAAATTTAAGCAAATTACCATCTAAAAATACACATTTGTTAAAATTCACAAAATAACTAAATTATCATAAACAAAATCCACATTAAGTCACGCATACATACACTGTCAGGTCACCTAAACACTTGTTAAAGGACGTAGAAGTCCCACATTTCATCCCCTTACAAACGATAAAAATTCATGTGGAAATAAATAACTTTAACTAGTTAAAGGACTTAGAAGTCTTAGATTCCATTTACAAACGTCAAATATCAAAATTTCATGGCGCCCCAAAAATAACTTCTTGTCACGTCAAATCTGTAATTAAGAGAATACAATATCATTAGCTAAGATAAAGTAGGATTTGATTCGTGTTTATCATGAAAAAATTATAATGATGGCCAGAAGTTGATAATTAAAGAGATAATAATCGATTACAAATGTGAACATTTTAAAGCATTGAATTAGGAAAATTAAAGGATGTCTAGATTACCATCGTCCAAAAGATGATGTACGTGATGTGATTAATGACTGAATCAACTTACCGGACTCCGCTTGTCGCGCTAGAATGACATTTAGCATTGCACGTTGAGTCTCCATATCGACCTTTTATGCCACTGACTCTTTTCGTTGAATTGTTTCCTCTACCTCACGACCTTGTAGATGAGCCTTCAAATCTTCTTGAACTTTCATAAACTTCTTAAGTACCTCTTCCAATTCAGCATTCCTCAATCGCATTATATTAATTCTAGAATCCTTTCTTTATGGACCATACCCAAGACCATTAATACATCTAGATCTTGTGCCAAGAACTTTATCTGCTATCTCGTCTGAGCTAATCATGGTACCATCCTCAGATATTGATTCAGATTCAAGGCACTTCATCTCATTCTTCAAAGAAAATAGAAAAAAAAAAAGATTATAGGTTTGACCAAACTGTCAAGATCTGCTACAAATGTTTCGTAAAAATAATAACATGTATTATAAAGGCATATAAATACAAATGTAAGTAATCAAAATCATTTTGACTCTAAACAAGACAATTTTAAGATCGAAAACAAGATAGAAATATGAATGGGGCGAGTGTTATCTCAAAAAATCCGTACACACAACAAGAATAAATCTATACACACGAACAAGAAAAAATCAGCACTCACGAATAAGGTTAAATCCATAAAAATTTATTTCAAGATTTATTTCGATATTAAATCCAAAAAAAATTATTTCAACATTAAATCCATAGAAGTATGTCAAACAAATTTTTTTTCAAGATTAAATGTGTTAACCCAAAACCCACTTTAGAAAAAATGATTCTATCTTTCAAACCCATAGAGATTGTAGAAATTTTTTGGGTTCTGATGAACACATTACAGAGAGAGTGCGTTACAAAAGAAATCTGAGATAGAATGCATTTTTGGGTTTTTAACGGCGTGCGTTACAAAAGAAAATACATTTTCGGGTTTGTGTCATCTGATGAATACAGATCAAGAGAGAGGATGTACCTGATTGAGAGGCAGAGAGAGTTCAGCGGCAATGAATTTCTGATGAAGAGTCCGGCGATAACGTTTTTTCGAGTTTGTGTCCTCTCAAACATTTTAGAGGGGTTTGTGATCGCTGACAGATATCCTGTGGGAGTGTTGAGGGTTATTAAAAAGATTAGCTTTAACTACAAAAAAAGTCATTGCCCGATAACTTATATATTAAGCCACAAAATATTTTTTGTTGCAAAAATAATATATTAACTAGTATGAATTGTTTCGTTGCACGCCAGTCCTTTAGGGAACTATTCTGAACGAAATTTGAATTTTCGTTGCTACATATAATGTTTTTAACCTCAAGATTAATTTCATAGCAGATGTTTATATTTAGCCACAATTTTTTTTTATAGGTAAGAAAATCGTAGCTAAATGTAAGTTTTGTTATAGTGCTTGTACCTTACAACTGGCTATTGATGCAGACCGTTGTGGAGTTCTTATGTGTTAATCATACATCTAGTCGATCTACGTTTCATGATGATAGATAGGTTGATGATCCAATCCATCAATTGAGTTTTTGATAGATAGGTTGATGATCCAATCCATCAATCGAGTTTTAGTATGGGACATCCAAGTAGTATGATTGTCTATTAATCCCCCATTCTCACAATTCAAAAGTCTCAAAATAGATGGAAGTGAAGTGTAAGCATGCTTGCGATGATTTTTTGTACTCAATGGAGCAGGTGACATTCATCTCAATATGTATTGAATAGGATATTGACAACCAACATGGATTAACCCAGTTATTGGAACTCCTTCGATATTGATCCTTAATGCCTCATTATTTTGATGTTCACAACAATGTTGGTGTTCATGACATCACTGGGGTTCAATTTAAAAAAGGTCGTACCCAATGCACAAGGATCCCACTTCACTACAGGGTCGGGGAGAGGTAGATGTCGGCAGGTCTTACCTTTATATTGTTTTATAATATAAAGATACCCATCCCAAGTCTCGAACCCGAGACCAATAGTAGCTTGGGAGAGGGCACGTGCCATTAATCCAACGTACGACCTCTAGTGGGGTTCAATATCTTGCGAAATTCAATAATGCAGGCTACAAAGCAGCTCTCATGGGTCAAGGTGCAACCACTCCTCCACATGCACCCTTGCTATTCTCTTTCTCCCAATCGATCTACTAAAGCCATATCTCCGAGGAGATACCCTGTCTTTCAATCTTAAAGAAGAAGTCTACTCGGAGGTAATAAAGGATTGAAATCTCAACATCATTTGGAGGATAGTGTTACCGAATGGGTCAAAACCTCAAAAGTTGTAAGACACAAAGTAACAACACAACAAGCTTTGGAAGATTCAACAGACTTTATTCTTCACCCATATTGGCAAAGGCTACTTCAACATATGTTTTGGATGCATTCAAGATCTTGAAAGTGTTTGGTCTTTCGACGAACAAAAACTTCATGTAGGCGTTTTTACGATTTTTCCATAGGTTCCTGACTTCAAATTGGAAAATCATGTAAAAAGTTCAGGTCAAGTGTGGTCTCGTTTCATTTTTCTTGTGCTAAGACTATTGGGGTCCCTAACTCCTATTTTAGATTTCTAGAGGAGTAGGAACCACTCTAAAGTTTCATCACCCCACACTAATCAGAGCATACATTAGATTTTTTCCATTGTTTGGCCACATGACATGATATCTATAGTTTAATCAATGAAATCAGATATAGAGTTTGTTTTTGCATAAGGGATTTCCACATATATATTAATCCCCACGTCATTAACTTTATCCTTATCCATTTGGTCTAATATTTTATTTCTCACTTGAAACTTACCTTCCACAGAGTGCACCTTCAAGAATGTTCGAGTTTGACTGTAATACTCGTGCCCGAGGTTATATTCTATTTCCTTGTAAAAGTGTAATTTTATAAAAAAACGTGGGATTTGATTCATATATATATATGGAGGGTAGTTGGTTATTATATATTATCGTGGTCCTTGTGGAATTTGTTGGAAATTAATGGGGACAATTTGGACTTTTGGGAGAAATTCTGAGGTTCGAATGAGAATGAGAGTTATTCGAACGAGATCCTAATATCGTTCGAACGAAGACCCTTTAGTTTGAACGAGAAGTTCATCTCGTTTGAAATAGGTTTCTAACAAAGATGGAATGAACCTCCACTGACTTAGATTTTACCCTCGTTAGTATGTCGTTCGAACGGCAAGTTGCAGGTCCCCAATATATGCTCCGAATCACTACCCAAATTAGTCCAAAACTTATTCCAAATGTACGCTATGGGAAAATTCAAAAGTATTATACATATATCTTCGGGCCTCATTATCACTCTAGTTCCGATCAAAATAATAATACTGTGAAAACCCGAGATCCGAGATAAGGGGTTGCTATCCCGATACTCAAACATAACAGGAATCATGGATGGATATCATTCTCAGCATCACAAAAAAAACTGAGTATACGGGAAAACCACCCAATAAATCAGAAAACGGGTTACCAAAAGTGTAGAATTTTAAAAATGCAGTTATGAAAATTTAAATTTAAACAACCCAATCTGATAAGCAAGTGGAATTCCACAAGAATATAAACATAATGAAGATAAAATGAATGTATACAAATGGACCGAATAGGCTGTCGATCCACAACTACCTACAACACCGTACAACAATTTGATATCATGTAATACATTCAATAATCAAATACAAATGTTTGGACCACACGCCCGAGTGTAAGACCTGATCATATCTAAAACACAAATATGAGAGATTCTAATACAATGACCTCTAATAAGCCGCAAAATCCTACAGATCGTCGAAAGCAAAGGGATGGAAATGCCAAAACGGGCATCCTTACGGGGGAACACCTGAGCAGATACAATCATATATACAACAAGGAAAGTAAAACGGTCAGGGTCGGGTTCTATATGATCACCAGAAGAATAAAAAGCATGATAGAAATGAACAGTTATGCATGAATGATAAGGATGATAATATGACAATGGCATGTTATCTACATTACAATTTAAGACAATTTAATTAATTACGTAATGAAATGTCATTTACATAAAAGAAAGAAACGTAAACAACTTAAATTTAAAACCTTTGCTCATTAATCCAATTACCATATCCTTCTTACATTCCTTAATAGGAATAAAACCATTTATTTGGTTTAAATCAAGAAGATAAAATTTCCTTTCATTTATTAACTTCCATAGTTAATTATCTTTCCAAATTGTCTTTCCATTCCTTAATAGGAATACCATTTGTACCAAGTGCACTTTATGGCACATATCTCATTAATATCATTTCTCGTGCTCTCTATGGCACGTATCCATGCTCTTTATGGCATATACCCGTCAAGTCCCACTTGATGCAGAAAATTTATATTCTCATACATATAATGATTATAAGACCGCCCCTCCGAGTTTCCCCACTGGGCACGCCCATAAATGACCATCATCTTCTAGGGCCTATCTATACAAGACAACCTGGGATCAAAACGAAACGTCGGGAAGCGGCAATATGCGTGCGGGAAAGTCAGGACCACACCCGGAATCCCCTAACCAGTGCAGAAAAATATATATAAAAACCCCGCATATGGCCTAGGACTATATCCACCCTGCATTCACTAGCCAGGGGGCATCACCAAGCGCGCGAACTTCCCTTATGATGTCATTTAGAGAGGTGTGTTTAAGTAAATTAACATTTACCATAATATATCTCATTTTCATTTCAATTTAACATTACCAAAATTCCATTAACAATATCCATGTGTTTGGTTCTTTTTATTCGAACCTATCATCATTAAACAACTGGGTTCATTTTATTTGAACCAATCATCATTAACATAGTTTGGGTTCATTTTAGATGAAACTATCATCTTTTAAACAATTTGGGTTCATTTTATGCGAACCTAGTTTCCCATGGAATATTATCATTAATATTCCTCAATTTCAAGTCCCAACTAAATCTCCAAGTGATCATTATAATCCTACAAATCCCCAAAGTTCATATAACTTTGATAAGCCCATAAGTCTCCATATTGGGGCATTTAACTTCCTAACTTCTAAAAATTTTAATAGAAGAAGTAATGCCTTAACATTACTTTAAACCTCCCCGGAATAAAACCCAGATGAACCCATTTCTAGTCTAGGGTAGCGACCAACTCAACTAATAATCTTGGACTCTAAGTTTACTTCTTTCAAGAAGGTTCCTAGATCCTAAGCCTGAGGAAAAAGATCAAACTTTGAAAAGAAAACAAAAGAAAAAAATGCAGGTTCTCCGAATCGATTCGGCCAGAAAAATAGGGAATCTGCATAAATGACGAATCGATTCGGTCAAACCGAATCGATTCGGTTGACTCGAACCTGGGAACTTCCTCAAGGCGAATCGATTTGACTAGGCCGAATCGATTCGATTCTGCAAATTTGCCAAATTTTGGCTATGGAGTTCTAAACTCCAAATTTTCTTCCAACTCAAAACCAACCCAAACCAAGATCATCTAACACCGCCAATACATAATAAATTCTTCTAACTAACATCATTTGCAATAATTATCATCCAAATCCATTTCCAAGGGTTAATACCCAATTAATCTAACAAAACCCTAAAAATGATAAAACACAACAAATTCATAACCATCAAAACTAAGTATTCTCCTTAAATCACATAATAGCAAGTAGATTACTTGCCTTGATTATGCAAATGCAGATTTGATTTGGTGAAGGAAATGATCCAAGCTTGAGTCTCCAAATTTCTCTCTTTCTCCCAAGGCTTTCTTCCTCTCTCTCTCTCTCTCTCAATTGTATAAAATGGAAGAATGGGAATAGGATTGGGAAAAATAAAACGGGGCTTAAGTCTAAAAATCCCACTTAAGTGACTAATACGCGATAAAATAAATCGCAACTACACATTTAAGCCATAACCAGTCAAAAGTGCCCGAAATACCGAAATACAATATGGCACTTATTTCGACTGTCTCACACCTACCGGGACTAACTACACCATCCAAATTATCATTTGGAAATTTTATAACTCATTTTTCGTTCCAGTTTCTCATTAAACCAAAATGTCATTTTAATTCTTATGACACCATAAATCACCACATGGATATTTTTACCTCCTCATCAGGTAATCATACAACAGTTTAGTAAATATTAACCTTTTTCATATTAAATTAATATTTACTCAACATCCATCATTTTATAATTAATTACTACACATAGTAAATAAGTATAAAATAGGCTATCAAAAGAGAGGGTTGTTACATACTCCCCCCCTTATGAGGGAATTTTGCCCCCAAAATTTAGGCATATCTTACAAGAAGAAATGCTGATACCATTCCCGCATGTCATCCCTGCGATCACATGTCGACTCCTCGACACTATGGTGATTACATTACACCCTAAGCAAGGTACTACTGGCGATCTCAATCGCCGCTCTCCACGCTCTAAAATAGCAACCGTCTACTCCTCATAAGGAACCTCAAGTTGCATCTACTTCGAAAGAAATGTGCCTAAGGGCACCATCACATCTCTTGTATTTCTATACAAAAGAGATATGGAACACATCATGAACTTGCCGCAATATTTCAGTAGAGAAAGTTAATAGGCTACCGGACCCACCTCACCATTTATTGGAAAGGTCCAATGTAACGCGGTGCAAGTCTTCCTTATACTCAAAATACTTAATGCCCTTCATAGGAGATACTCGTACCAACACTTGGTCCACCTACCTCAAACTCCACATACGTTCTCCCCGCATCGACTTAGCTCTTTTGTCGATCTTGGTTATACGAATGCGATTTCGAATGAGCTCAATTTCCAAAGAAGTATCTCGGATCATTCCAGGTCCGAGAGACTTATCATCTCGCACCTCTAACCAACAAACGGGAGATCCACAAGGCCTAACATGCAAGGCTTTATAAGGCGCCATCCCAATAGTGAATCGATACAAATTATAATAAACGAATTCAACTAGTGGGAGACACTGTTCCCGACTACTCTGAAGTCAAGCACACACATAAAGAGTATATCCTCCAACATGTGGTTTACCTTTTTGGACTAGCCATCTGTGGAGAATGATAAGAAGTGCCTAACTACAATTTAATCCCTATGGCTTCTTGGAAACGTGCCACAAGTGGGAAATGAAAATCTTATCTCAGTCGGAAACTAAAATCAAAGGCACCCCATGTAGTCCAACAACCTCTCCATGCCCAACCACTACTACTGGAGACGTATAACTTGACACATTATGTCGTTACTCGGATGCACCATAAACTTAGAACCGCGAGATTCCACCATTTCTGCCTTTCTTAAGTCCATTTCATTCGGGACAAAAATTTTCTTATGGAAACGCACCCCACCCTCAAGGTCGATAGAGCAGTACACTCTTCCCTCAATCAACAACTTGTATATGTGGTCTTAACCACCCCTGTCTCTCCTACGACATCTTGCAACGCAATGTTGCTCGCACGAAAGACTAAATTCTGCCCAGGAAGTAACACTTCCCTTTCCTACACAGCGGTCACCCCCACGCTGAACTTTAAATCAAGCATGGGATAATACTTTTCACAAGTCAGCGCTTATGAGGCGCATAAACATTTGGTCTATTCTCTAGTATTTTTACTCCCAATCCTGGCAGAGGATTGTCAATTGAATCCACCCTCGAGCTTAACAACATGGCTCAGGAGTGAAAGTCAATTTACCCTTCTCGTTACCTCCATAACACTCCACTACGAGAGGCCTTATCTCATTCGGCCTTAACTACCAAACTTCTCGAAATCCTCCCACTTCTCATTATCAGGGAACCAATTCCTCTTAGAGTTAACACACGACTTATTCATGGTCAACTCCCAACAGCCCTCCCAAACTAATGTCACATACTAAAGACCCTATGTCCAAACAATCCGAAAGTCTACCTACCTATACTATACCCTATCTAAGTCGTATGCACCTAATACTAAGCATATCCCTAGTGTCCAAGACCTTTCTCAACTCCCGACATTTGCTCGGTTTCGTGCGTGGGACGTCTCGCCGAAGCGAAATCCAAACAAGGAACCCTCTCGTTACACTACTACCTCGCGTTGTCAGTCATCAAGGTATACAGGTCTAAGACACATGTTCGGGACCAAAAAGATTCTACTTATATACATTACCATATAAATAACTGAAGATTTAACAAATCAAACATTCACTTTTTGTAAAGCCTTATATACCCCACAACATATACATACCTTTCAAATAGCCTTCTTATCAAGGCATAGCTCGAAGTCTTAACTCGACTTCGCATCCCAGCCTCCCTCACATCGTTCAGAGGAGAGAACTGTATACAGTGCTTCTATTTTGCACCTTAATAGCCATTAACCACGCTTCTACGTGATTCTTAGCTAAACCTTTCCACCCAACAAAAATAAAATAAAAATTAAATTAACTAAAAGAAGAAGGAACAACATCTCTCCACTTTCAACGTCGTCGAGGTTCACGCGTGGAGCGTCCCGCAAAAGCGGAATCCAAACAAGGAACCCCTCCTATACGCTACTACTCAACTGTGTCGGTCGTGGAGATAAGGCATACCAATCACATCATACCCGACCATGTCAAGGACGAGTAAATCGACCTCAAAGCACAAAATACCATCATAAATCCCTATGTGTAAACAAACAAGGAATTGAGCGAACCATCACTCGTAGAAAACTCAACACTAGTAAAAATACTCTCAGTAGATCTCATCAAATCTGTAGTCTGAGAAGAGCTCATAAAACAACTGAGCGCGTAACACCCGCCTCGAATAATACGTAACTCAAGCACCTCCGAAATAAAACTTACGCTTAATAGCGGGCGATGCTAACGAAGCTGGAGGAAATATAACCTCCCGCATTTAATAACTCTCCCATACAGTAGATGTCGCTGCTGCATGGGAACAACCGGATCAGGTACCTGATGTGGAAACTAAACGTATGGCTGCTGCGGAGCCCTAGGAAACTGACCCTTGTTATTTCTAAACTGGGAAATGCCTTGGCCCAAATGGTCTTTACCTCCATGACCACCCCGACCAACATGTTGTGAAGCACCCTTACCGTGCCTAAAGTTATTGCCACCAGCAATAAATCTTCCAAAGCGTAGTATCTGAGACGAAACCCCTTGTCGAGGGTCCTTCTCTTTCTGCTCATAACCCGAAGGTTGGGATGAGGGAAATGCTCCTCCTCCAATCCCATGTTCTCCAATCTTTCCTTCTTGACCCACGACAGTAGCTTTCTTGCTACCCGGTGTATATAATCTATGCTCATGGAATTGGGGTGAGGCTGCATTCATAACCTCACCAAAAGTTTGTAAAGATGGATTACCCAGCAATTGTTGCCGGATTCTCCAGTTTAGACCTTGCATAACTTTGAGATCTTCCGATCTTCCGGAGCCACTTCATCTGGGACAAAATACACCAATCGTATAGACTCCTTTACATATTCCGCCACAGATCTCTCTCATTGCACAACATCCTGGAGCTTCTTTCTCATCTCCCTATAAACTACGGGAGGAACGTACTCACGATCGAACAAAGTCCAAAACTCAGTGATCATCATCGTGTCTCTCTACTCTGGTGTGGTTATTGTTTCCCACCAGTATAAAGCAGATCCGACTAACTTAAAAGTGGCAAGGACTTATTTCTTCCCCTCGCTAAATTTTATCATTCGAAGGTGGAGTTGTCTGTTCTCTTTCCATGTATTGGCTTTAATAACATCCATGCCTCCCTCGAATTACGTGGAATTGCCCTTTAGGAAGGACTCCCATAGGAGCTTGAACATCATGAGTCCCTAGAAATTGGTGAACCACTGCGGTCATGGAGGCGCTAACCGCTTGAGCTACTATGGTTGCTACATCCAGAGCATTAACGGTCCCTTCTGGCGGCGGTGGTGAATCTACCTCCTCTTCTATAACCCTATTTCGTCTCGCTGGGCAACCTCTCTAGGTGGAATTCGAGACGAAGAAACAATAGAGTTAAAATACTATTTAAAACTATATATCTCGCAGAAGATTGCAAACATAGACAACTACAAAGTCCTAACCTTAGGCTCTATATCAAATAACACTACGGTAGAACGTGACGAATCCACATAGATCCTAAAGACTCTAGAACCTGATGCTCTGATACCATCTGTGACAACCGGAGATCCGAGATAAGGGGTGGACATCCCGATACTCAAACATAACAGGAATCATGGATGGATATCATTCTCATCATCACAAAATAACCTGAGTATACGGGAAAACCACCCAATAAATCAGAAAACGGGTTGCCAAAAGTGTAGAATTTTAAAAATGCAGTTAAGAAAATTTAAATTTAAACAACCCAATCTGATAAGCAAGTGGAATGCCACAAGAATATAAATATAATAAAGCAAAAATGAATGTATACAAATGGACCGAATAGGCTATCGATCCACAGCTACCTACAACACCGTACAACAATTTGATATCATGTAATACATTCATTAATCAAATACAAATGTTTGGACCACACGCCTGAGTGTAAGACCCGATCATATCTTGAACACAAAGATGAGAGCGTCTAATACAATGACCTGTAATAACCCACAAAATCCTACAGATCGTCAAAAGAAAAGGGATGGAAATGTCAAAACGGGCATCCTTACGGGTGAACACCTGAGCGGATACAATGATATATACAACAATGAAAGTAAACCGGTCAGGGCCAGGTTCTATATGATCACCAGAAGAATAAAAAGCATGATAGAAATGAACAGTTATGCATGAATGATAAGGATGATAATATGACAATGACATGTTATCTACATTACAATTTAAGACAATTTAACTAATTACGTAATGAAATGTCATTTACATAAAAGAAAGAAAAGTAAACAATTTCAATTAAAAACCTTTGCTCATTAATCCAATTACCATATCCTTCTTACATTCCTTAATAGGAATAAAACCATTTATTTGGTTTAAATCAAGAAGATAAAATTTCCTTTCATTTATTAACTTCCATAGTTAATTATCTCTCCAAATTGTCTTTCCATTCCTTAATAGGAATAACATTTATACCAAGTGCACTTTATGGCACATATCTCATTAATCTCATTTCACGTGCTCTTTATGGCACATATCCATGATCTTTATGGCATATACCCATCAAGTCCCACTTGATGCAGAAAAGTTATATTCTCATACATATAGCGATTCTAAGACCGCCCCTCCGAGTTTCCCCACTGGGTGCGCCCCTGAATGACCATCATCTTCCAGGGCCTATCTATACAAGACAACCTGGGATCATAACGCAACGTCGGGAAGTGGCCATATGCCTGCAGGAAAGTCAGGACCACACCCGGAATCCCTTAACCAGCGCAGAAAATATATATAAAAACCCCACATATGGCCTAGGACTATATCCACCCTGCATTCACTAGCCAGGGGGCATCACCAAGTGCGCGAACTTCCCTTCTGATGTCATTTAGAGAGGTGTGTTTAAGTAAATTAAAATTTACCGTATTATATCTCATTTTCATTTCAATTTAACATTACGAAAATTCCATTACCAATATCCATGTGTTTGGTTCTTTTTATTTGAACCTATCATCATTAAACAACTGGGCTCATTTTATTTGAACCAATCATCATTAACATAGTTTGGGTTCATTTTAGTTGAAACTATCATCTTTTAAACAATTTGGGTTCATTTTATGCGAACCTAATTTCCCATAGAATATTATCATTAATATTCCTCAATTTGAAGTCCCAACTAAATCTCCAAATGATCATTATAATCCTACAAATCCCCAATGTTCATATAACTTTGATACACCCATAAGTCTCCAACTTAGGGCATTTAACTTCGTAACTTCTAAAAATTTTAATAAAAGAAGTAATGCCATAACATTACTTTAAACCTCCCCGGAATAAACCCCAGATGAACCCATTTCTAGTCTAGGGTAGCGACCAAATCAACTAATAATCTTGGACTCTAAGTTTACTTCTTTCAAGAAGGTTCCTTAATCCTAAGTCTGAGGAAAAAGATCACAATTTGAAAAGAATACAAAAGAAAAAAATATAGGGTCTCCGAATCGATTCGGCCAGAAAAATGGGGAATCTGCATAAATGCCGAATCGATTCGGTTGACTCGAACCTGGGAACTACCTCAAGGAGAATCGATTCGGCCAGGCCGAATCGATTCGATTCTGTAAATTTGCCAAATTTTGTCTATGGAGTTCTAAACTCAAAATTTTCTTCCAACTCAAAACCAACCCAAACCAAGATCATCTAACACCACCAATACATAATAAATGCTTCTAACTAACATCATTTACAATAATTATCATCCAAATCCATTTCCAAGGGTTAATACCCAATTAATCTAACAAAACCCTAAAAATGATAAAACACAACAAATTCATAACCATCAAAACTAATTATTCTCCTTAAATCACATAATAGCAAGTAGATTACTTGCCTTGATCATGCAAATGCAGATTTGATTTCGTGAAGGAAATGATCAAATCTTGAGTCTCCAAATTTCTCTCTTTCTCCCAAAGCTTGACTTATTTTTTATGTTCCCAAAAGATCCTAGTCTACTAGTCCTTCACGAGCTCGTGCTTTTCTTGAAGATTCGGTGGGTCAAAACATTATAAAAATTCAATTTAAAAAATACAATATACTTGTCAGTA
Organism: Sambucus nigra; assembly: GCA_949130495.1. Lineage (NCBI taxonomy): Eukaryota > Viridiplantae > Streptophyta > Magnoliopsida > Dipsacales > Adoxaceae > Sambucus > Sambucus nigra. The sequence continues at coordinate 459,921,147 of OX422220.1, forward strand.
ATTCCATTAAACTCTAAGGAAACATTGGGCATGCAAAAAATGTAAGTCAAGATTTGGTGATTAACGAAGCTCGAAATTCTAAACGGACAACTAATAATGTCAATGAATCACCACCTCAAATATAATATAACTTCTTCTACCCCTTGATCTAAATCTCGGAAATTTTTGTAGTCCAGAATTAGCTTCAACATTTTTAAATTTTTAGTTTCTCGTTGTTTTCTCTCATTTTCTGTCAAAAACTTTTGGCGCTTGTATGAGCCCCCTATGAGAGGCGTATTCTCTTATTGTTTATCAATAAATTTATTGTTAAAAAAATCTAATATGTTTAAGTCCGTTAGGTGAAGGACTCGTACAAATCTATCGACATAAACAAGACATGCTCGCCGAGGGTAGTGCCCTTCATGTGATATATTATGATTATATAAAAGAGATACTACAGTCCAACTGTGGACATTTAAAATAAATAACCCTATGTTACATTTATATACTGTATTATAAGATTGGGTATGATGTAGCTACAGGTGACATTGTGTGCGTTGGTATATGGGTTGAGTTCTCACTTTTATAGTTAGTTATGTCCGTACCACTTTTCATTTTATATTTCATACTTATTAGTCTAGAGATATAAACATTAAGTATGCTTTATACCTTGGGTTGGTACATGCTCCGCGATTTTAATTTAGGTGAGGGTTGAGGTATTGATTACATGTGAGAGCCAACGAGATGGCTAGTTTTTGAAATTGAATCCCATGATTATCATTGTTGATATGGATGATATTTCAAGAGAACTTTATGACACTGGCCCAATTTATATAAAATTATTTATTAGGATATATAGACTAGATCCGCACAACTGAGAAAATTCAGACTTGCAGCTCGACTTGCACTATAGTTTTCTTTCAAGTTGATTCTTAGTATAAGTTACTATTTACCTATTTACTATTTTTTTTTCAAAAAGAAACAAATTTATTTATATACAAATAGGAGGAATAACCCTTCCTAGCTGTCTCTTACAATATCTATGAAAAATTCAAAAGAAAATTACTGAAGACTTTCTAACCCAAAATAAGAAAAATAACTAGATACTAAAAAAATTACAAGATCTTGATCGAGAGTTGTGAAGATCGTACAACGTATTTAGTAGAACGGACGAACCTCCATTGCTTTAGATTTTTACCCTCGATCATATGTCCTTCGAACGCCTATTTGCGGGCCGCCAAATGTTCCCGAATAACTACCCAAATTAGTCCAAAACATATTCCAATGGTATACCTACGCTCTGGGCCCATTCCAAACTACTAAACATATATCTTTGGGCCTCCGTACCACTGTAGTTCTGATCAAAATAGTAATACCTCCTAACGTATGGTAATACCTTACAACATAAAATAAAATGCACAACTTTATTATTTTACTAGTAACCGCACATAGTTGAGGCTCATATAATTAATTACAGCGGTTAATTAATTATAACATTCAGCACAAAAATCACAAAACACGAAAATTTTAATTGTCATCTCAATTATGCAAATTATTATCACCATATCACATAAGTAATAATTATTTTCAGTAATTAATTTATTTGTTGCAATTAAATTATATATAAATACACAAAATTAGTGCATTGATTTCACTCAAAACATCTTCAAGTGATTTACCTTGTTTACCCATCGGACATTATTACACCAATGGATAAACACACATAACTTATGAAGCTTCAAAGAAAAAGAAAATAAATGCAAAACACAAACTGAAAATAATAACAAACGATACTGTGTCGATATACATTTTTGGAAATTCACTTTACCTAACAATTCAACAAATTTTCGTCGTGTTTTTTTTTTTTATAATATTAATTCATTCCTCAGAATAATTAGTGTTTAGTCACTATAAGAAAGTACATTTTCAACCTAATATGACTTATTTTTTATGTTCCCAAAAGATCCTAGTCTACTAGTCCTGCACAAGCTCGTGCTTTTCTTGAAGATTCGGTGGGTCAAAACATTATAAAAATTCAATTTAAAAAATACAATATACTTGTCAGGAATTCCATTAAACTCTGAGGAAACATTGAGCGTGCAAAAAATGTCAGTCAAGATTTGGTGATTAACGAAGCTCGAAATTCTAAACGGACAACCAATAATGTCAATGAATCACCACCTCGAATATAATATAACTTCTTCTACCCCTTGATCTAAATCTCGTAAATTTTTGTAGTCCAGAATTAGCTTCAACATTTTTAAATTTTTAGTTTCTCGTTGTTTTCTCTCATTTTCTGTCAAAAACTTTTGGCGCTTGTATAAGCCCCCTATGAGAGGCTTATTCTCTTATTGTTTATCAATAAATTTATTGTTAAAAAAATCTAATATGTCTAAGTCCGATTGGTGAAGGACTCGTACAAATCTATGGACATAAAAAAGACATGCTCGCCGAGGCTAGTGCCCTTCATGTGATATATTATGATTATATAAAAGAGATACTTCAGTCCAACTGTGGACGTTTAAAATAAATAGACCTTATGTTACATTTATATACTGTATTATAAGGTTGGGTATGATGTAGCTACAGGTGACATTGTGTGCGTTGGTATATGGGTTGAGTTCTCACTTTTATAGTTAGTTATATCTGTAGCACTTTTCATTATATATTTCATACTTATTAGTCTAGAGATATAAACATTAAGTATGCTTTATACCTTGGGTTGGTACATGCTCCGCGATTTTAATTTAGGTGGGGGTTGAGGTATTCATTACATGTGAGAGCCAACGAGATGGCTAGTTTTTGAAATTGAATCCCATGATTATCATTGTTGATATGGATGATATTTCAAGAGAACTTTATGACGCTGGCCCAATTTATATAAAATTATTTATTAGGATATATAGACTAGATCCGCACAACTGAGAAAATTCAGACTTGCAGCTCGACTTGCACTATAGTTTTCTTTCAAGTTGATTCTTAGTATAAGTTACTATTTACCGATTTACTATTTTTTTTTTTCAAAAAGAAACAGATTTATTTATATACAAATAGGAGGAATAACCCTTCCTAGGTGTCTCTTACAATATCTATGAAAAATTCAAAAGAAAATTACTGAAGACTTTCTAACCCAAAATAAGAAAAATAACTAGATACTAAAAAAATTACAAGATCTTGATCGAGAGTTGCGAAGATCGTACAACGTATTTAGTAGAACGGACGAACCTCCATTGCTTTAGATTTTTACCCGCGATCATGTCCTTCGAACGCCTATTTGCGGGCCGCCAAATGTTCCCGAATAACTACCCAAATTAGTCCAAAACATATTCCAATGGTGTACCTACGCTTTGGGCCCATTCCAAACTACTAAACATATATCTTTGGGCCTCCGTACCACTGTAGTTCTGATCAAAATAGTAATACCTCCTAACGTATGGTAATACCTTACAACATAAAATAAAATGCACAACTTTATTATTTTACTAGTAACCGCACATAGTTGAGGCTCATATAATTAATTACAGCGGTTAATTAATTATAACATTCAGCACAAAAATCACAAAACACGAAAATTTTAATTGTCATCTCAATTATGCAAATTATTATCACCATATCACATAAGTAATAATTATTTTCAGTAATTAATTTGTTTGTTGCAATTAAATTATATATAAATACACAAAATTAGTGCATTGATTTCACTAAAAACATCTTCAAGTGATTTACCTTGTTTACCCATCGGACATTATTACACCAATGGATAAACACACATAACTTATGAAGCTTCAAAGAAAAAGAAAATAAATGCAAAACACAAACTGAAAATAATAACAAACGATACTGTGTCGATATACATTTTTGGAAATTCACTTTACCTAACAATTCAACAAATTTTCGTCGTGTTTTTTTTTTATAATATTAATTCATTCCTCAGAATAATTAGTGTTTAGTCACTATAAGAAAGTACATTTTCAACCTAATATGACTTATTTTTTATGTTCCCAAAAGATCCTAGTCTACTAGTCCTGCACAAGCTCGTGCTTTTCTTGAAGATTCGGTTGGTCAAAACATTATAAAAATTCAATTTAAAAAATACAATATACTTGTCAGCAATTCCATTAAACTCTGAGGAAACATTGAGCGTGCAAAAAATGTCAGTCAAGATTTGGTGATTAACGAAGCTCGAAATTCTAAACGGACAACCAATAATGTCAATGAATCACCACCTCGAATATAATATAACTTCTTCTACCCCTTGATCTAAATCTCGTAAATTTTTGTAGTCCAGAATTAGCTTCAACATTTTTAAATTTTTAGTTTCTCGTTGTTTTATCTCATTTTCTGTCAAAAACTTTTGGCGCTTGTATAAGCCCCCTATGAGAGGCTTATTCTCTTATTGTTTATCAATAAATTTATTGTTAAAAAAATCTAATATGTCTAAGTCCGATTGGTGAAGGACTCGTACAAATCTATGGACATAAAAAAGACATGCTCGCCGAGGGTAGTGCCCTTCATGTGATATATTATGATTATATAAAAGAGATACTTCAGTCCAACTGTGGACGTTTAAAATAAATAGACCCTATGTTACATTTATATACTGTATTATAAGGTTGGGTATGATGTAGCTACAGGTGACATTGTGTGCGTTGGTATATGGGTTGAGTTCTCACTTTTATAGTTAGTTATATCTGTAGCACTTTTCATTATATATTTCATACTTATTAGTCTAGAGATATAAACATTAAGTATGCTTTATACCTTGGGTTGGTACATGCTCCGCGATTTTAATTTAGGTGAGGGTTGAGGTATTCATTACATGTGAGAGCCAACGAGATGGCTAGTTTTTGAAATTGAATCCCATGATTATCATTGTTGATATGGATGATATTTCAAGAGAACTTTATGACGCTGGCCCAATTTATATAAAATTATTTATTAGGATATATAGACTAGATCCGCACAACTGAGAAAATTCAGACTTGCAGCTCGACTTGCACTATAGTTTTCTTTCAAGTTGATTCTTAGTATAAGTTACTATTTACCTATTTACTATTTTTTTTTCAAAAAGAAACAGATTTATTTATATACAAATAGGAGGAATAACCCTTCCTAGGTGTCTCTTACAATATCTATGAAAAATTCAAAAGAAAATTACTGAAGACTTTCTAACCCAAAATAAGAAAAATAACTAGATACTAAAAAAATTACAAGATCTTGATCGAGAGTTGCGAAGATCGTACAACGTATTTAGTAGAACGGACGAACCTCCATTGCTTTAGATTTTTACCCTCGATCATATGTCCTTCGAACGCCTATTTGCGGGCCGCCAAATGTTCCCGAATAACTACCCAAATTAGTCCAAAACATATTACAATGGTATACCTACGCTTTGGGCCCATTCCAAACAACTAAACATATATCTTCGGGCCTCCGTACCACTGTAGTTCTGATCAAAATAGTAATACCTCCTAACGTATGGTAATACCTTAAAACATAAAATAAAATGCCCAACTTTATTATTTTACTAGTAACCGCACATAGTTGAGGCTCATATAATTAATTACAGCGGTTAATTAATTATAACATTCAGTAGAAAAATCACAAAACACAAAAATTTTAATTGTCATCTCAATTATGCAAATTATTATCACCATATCACATAAGTAATAATTATTTTCAGTAATTAATTTATTTCTTGCAATTAAATTATATATAAATACACAAAATTAGTGCATTGATTTCACTCAAAACATCTTCAAGTGATTTACCTTGTTTACCCATTGGACATTATTACACCAATGGATAAACACACATAACTTATGAAGCTTCAAAGAAAAAGAAAATAAATGCAAAACACAAACTGAAAATAATAACAAACGATACTGTGTCGATATACATTTTTGGAAATTCACTTTACCTAACAATTCAACAAATTTTCGTCGTGTTTTTTTTTTTATAATATTAATTCATTCCTCAGAATAATTAGTGTTTAGTCACTATAAGAAAGTACATTTCAACCTAATATGACTTATTTTTTATGTTCCCAAAAGATCCTAGTCTACTAGTCCTGCACAAGCTCGTGCTTTTCTTGAAGATTCGGTTGGTCAAAACATTATAAAAATTCAATTTAAAAAATACAATATACTTGTCAGCAATTCCATTAAACTCTGAGGAAACATTGAGCGTGCAAAAAATGTCAGTCAAGATTTGGTGATTAACGAAGCTCGAAATTCTAAACGGACAACCAATAATGTCAATGAATCACCACCTCGAATCTAATATAACTTCTTCTACCCCTTGATCTAAATCTCGTAAATTTTTGTAGTCCGGAATTAGCTTCAACATTTTTAAATTTTTCGTTTCTCGTTGTTTTCTCTCATTTTCTGTCAAAAACTTTTGGCGCTTGTATAAGCCCCCTATGAGAGGCTTATTCTCTTATTGTTTATCAATAAATTTATTGTTAAAAAAATCTAATATGTCTAAGTCCGATTGGTGAAGGACTCGTACAAATCTATGGACATAAAAAAGACATGCTCGCCGAGGGTAGTGCCCTTCATGTGATATATTATGATTATATAAAAGAGATACTACAGTCCAACTGTGGACGTTTAAAATAAATAGACCCTATGTTACATTTATATACTGTATTATAAGGTTGGGTATGATGTAGCTACAGGTGACATTGTGTGCGTTGGTATATGGGTTGAGTTCTCACTTTTATAGTTAGTCATATCTGTAGCACTTTTCATTATATATTTCATACTTATTAGTCTAGAGATATAAACATTAAGTATGCTTTATACCTTGGGTTGGTACATGCTCCGCGATTTTAATTTAGGTGAGGGTTGAGGTATTCATTACATGTGAGAGCCAACGAGATGGCTAGTTTTTGAAATTGAATCCCATGATTATCATTGTTGATATGGATGATATTTCAAGAGAACTTTATGACGCTGGCCCAATTTATATAAAATTATTTATTAGGACATATAGACTAGATCCGCACAACTGAGAAAATTCAGACTTGCAGCTCGACTTGCACTATAGTTTTCTTTCAAGTTGATTCTTAGTATAATTTACTATTTACCTATTTACTATTTTTTTTACAAAAAGAAACAGATTTATTTATATACAAATAGGAGGAATAACCCTTCCTAGGTGTCTCTTACAATATCTATGAAAAATTCAAAAGAAAATTACTGAAGACTTTCTAACCTAAAATAAGAAAAATAACTAGATACTAAAAAAATTACAAGATCTTGATCGAGAGTTGCGAAGATCGTACAACGTATTTAGTAGAACGAACGAACCTCCATTGCTTTAGATTTTTACCCTCGATCATATGTCCTTCGAACGCCTATTTGCGGGCCGCCAAATGTTCCCGAATAACTACCCAAATTAGTCCACAACATATTCTAATGGTATACCTACGCTCTGGGCCCATTCCAAACTACTAAACATATATCTTCGGGCCTCCGTACCACTGTAGTTCTGATCAAAATAGTAATACCTCCTAACGTATGGTAATACCTTACAACATAAAATAAAATGCACAACTTTATTATTTTACTAGTAACCGCACATAGTTGAGGCTCATATAATTAATTACAGCGGTTAATTAATTATAACATTCAGTACAAAAATCACAAAACACGAAAATTTTAATTGTCATCTCAATTATGCAAATTATTATCACCATATCACATAAGTAATAATTATTTTCAGTAATTAATTTATTTCTTGCAATTAAATTATATATAAATACACAAAATTAGTGCATTGATTTCACTCAAAACATCTTCAAGTGATTTACCTTGTTTACCCATTGGACATTATTACACCAATGGATAAACACACATAACTTATGAAGCTTCAAAGAAAAAGAAAATAAATGCAAAACACAAACTGAAAATAATAACAAACGATACTGTGTCGATATACATTTTTGGAAATTCACTTTACCTAACAATTCAACAAATTTTCGTCGTGTTTTTTTTTCATAATATTAATTCATTCCTCAGAATAATTAGTGTTTAGTCACTATAAGAAAGTACATTTCAACCTAATATGACTTATTTTTTATGTTCCCAAAAGATCCTAGTCTACTAGTCCTGCACAAGCTCGTGCTTTTCTTGAAGATTCGGTTGGTCAAAACATTATAAAAATTCAATTTAAAAAATACAATATACTTGTCAGCAATTCCATTAAACTCTGAGGAAACATTGAGCGTGCAAAAAATGTCAGTCAAGATTTGGTGATTAACGAAGCTCGAAATTCTAAACGGACAACCAATAATGTCAATGAATCACCACCTCGAATCTAATATAACTTCTTCTACCCCTTGATCTAAATCTCGTAAATTTTTGTAGTCCAGAATTAGCTTCAACATTTTTAAATTTTTAGTTTTTCGTTGTTTTCTCTCATTTTCTGTCAAAAACTTTTGGCGCTTGTATAAGCCCCCTATGAGAGGCTTATTCTCTTATTGTTTATCAATAAATTTATTGTTAAAAAAATCTAATATGTCTAAGTCCGATTGGTGAAGGACTCGTACAAATCTATGGACATAAAAAAGACATGCTCGCCGAGGGTAGTGCCCTTCATGTGATATATTATGATTATATAAAAGAGATACTTCAGTCCAACTGCGGACGTTTAAAATAAATAGACCCTATGTTACATTTATATACTGTATTATAAGGTTGGGTATGATGTAGCTACAGGTGACATTGTGTGCGTTGGTATATGGGTTGAGTTCTCACTTTTATAGTTAGTTATATCTGTAGCACTTTTCATTATATATTTCATACTTATTAGTCTAGAGATATAAACATTAAGTATGCTTTATACCTTGGGTTGGTACATGCTCCGCGATTTTAATTTAGGTGAGGGTTGAGGTATTCATTACATGTGAGAGCCAACGAGATGGCTAGTTTTTGAAATTCAATCCCATGATTATCATTGTTGATATGGATGATATTTCAAGAGAACTTTATGACGCTGGCCCAATTTATATAAAATTATTTATTAGGATATATAGACTAGATCCGCACAACTGAGAAAATTCAGACTTGCAGCTCGACTTGCACTATAGTTTTCTTTCAAGTTGATTCTTAGTATAAGTTACTATTTACCTATTTACTATTTTTTTTTCAAAAAGAAACAGATTTATTTATATACAAATAGGAGGAATAACCCTTCCTAGGTGTCTCTTACAATATCTATGAAAAATTCAAAAGAAAATTACTGAAGACTTTCTAACCCAAAATAAGAAAAATAACTAGATACTAAAAAAATTACAAGATCTTGATCGAGAGTTGCGAAGATCGTACAACGTATTTAGTAGAACGGACGAACCTCCATTGCTTTAGATTTTTACCCTCGATCATATGTCCTTCGAACGCCTATTTGCGGGCCGCCAAATGTTCCCGAATAACTACCCAAATTAGTCCAAAACATATTCCAATGGTATACCTACGCTCTGGGCCCATTCCAAACTACTAAACATATATCTTTGGGCCTCCGTACCACTGTAGTTCTGATCAAAATAGTAATACCTCCTAACGTATGGTAATACCTTACAACATAAAATAAAATGCACAACTTTATTATTTTACTAGTAACCGCACATAGTTGAGGCTCATATAATTAATTACAACGGTTAATTAATTATAACATTCAGTACAAAAATCACAAAACACGAAAATTTTAATTGTCATCTCAATTATGCAAATTATTATCACCATATCACATAAGTAATAATTATTTTCAGTAATTAATTTATTTGTTGCAACATCTTCAAGTGATTTACCTTGTTTACCCATTGGACATTATTACACCAATGGATAAACACACATAACTTATGAAGCTTCAAAGAAAAAGAAAATAAATGCAAAACCCAAACTGAAAATAATAACAAACGATACTGTGTCGATATACATTTTTGGAAATTCACTTTACCTAACAATTCAACAAATTTTCGTCGTGTTTTTTTTTTATAATATTAATTCATTCCTAAGAATAATTGGTGTTTAGTCACTATAAGAAAGTACATTTTCAACCTAATATGACTTATTTTTTATGTTCCCAAAAGATCCTAGTCAACTAGTCCTGCACAAGCTCGTGCTTTTCTTGAAGATTCGGTTGGTCAAAACATTATAAAAATTCAATTTAAAAAATACAATATACTTGTCAGCAATTCCATTAAACTCCGAGGAAACATTGAGCGTGCAAAAAATGTCAGTCAAGATTTGGTGATTAACGAAGCTCGAAATTCTAAACGGACAACCAATAATGTCAATGAATCACCACCTCGAATATAATATAACTTCTTCTACCCCTTGATCTAAATCTCGTAAATTTTTGTAGTCCAGAATTAGCTTCAACATTTTTAAATTTTTAGTTTCTCGTTGTTTTCTCTCATTTTCTGTCAAAAACTTTTGGCGCTTGTATAAGCCCCCTATGAGAGGCTTATTCTCTTATTGTTTATCAATAAATTTATTGTTAAAAAACATCTAATATGTCTAAGTCCGATTGGTGAAGGACTCGTACAAATCTATGGACATAAAAAAGACATGCTCGCCGAGGGTAGTGCCCTTCATGTGATATATTATGATTATATAAAAGAGATACTTCAGTCCAACTGTGGACGTTTGAAATAAATAGACCCTATGTTACATTTATATACTGTATTATAAGGTTGGGTATGATGTAGCTACAGGTGACATTGTGTGCGTTGGTATATGGGTTGAGTTCTCACTTTTATAGTTAGTTATATCTGTAGCACTTTCCATTATATATTTCATACTTATTAGTCTAGAGATATAAACATTAAGTATGCTTTATACCTTGGGTTGGTACATGCTCCGCGATTTTAATTTAGGTGAGGGTTGAGGTATTCATTACATGTGAGAGCCAACGAGATGGCTAGTTTTTGAAATTGAATCCCATGATTATCATTGTTGATATGGATGATATTTCAAGAGAACTTTATGACGCTGGCCCAATTTATATAAAATTATTTATTAGGATATATAGACTAGATCCGCACAACTGAGAAAATTCAGACTTGCAGCTCGACTTGCACTATAGTTTTCTTTCAAGTTGATTCTTAGTATAAGTTACTATTTACCTATTTACTATTTTTTTTTTCAAAAAGAAACAGATTTATTTATATACAAATAGGAGGAATAACCCTTCCTAGGTGTCTCTTACAATATCTATGAAAAATTCAAAAGAAAATTACTGAAGACTTTCTAACCCAAATTAAGAAAAACAACTAGATACTAAAAAAATTACAAGATCTTGATCGAGAGTTGCGAAGATCGTACAAGGTATTTTGTAGAACGGACGAACCTCCATTGCTTTAGATTTTTACCCTCGATCATATGTCCTTCGAACGCCTATTTGCGGGCCGCCAAATGTTCCCGAATAACTACCCAAATTAGTCCAAAACATATTCCAATGGTATACCTACGCTCTGGGCCCATTCCAAACTACTAAACATATATCTTCGGGCCTCCGTACCACTGTAGTTCTGATCAAAATAGTAATACCTCCTAACGTATGGTAATACCTTACAACATAAAATAAAATGCACAACTTTATTATTTTACTAGTAACCGCACATAGTTGAGGCTCATATAATTAATTACAGCGGTTAATTAATTATAACATTCAGTACAAAAATCACAAAACACGAAATTTTTAATTGTCATCTCAATTATGCAAATTATTATCACCATATCACATAAGTAATAATTATTTTCAGTAATTAATTTATTTCTTGCAATTAAATTATATATAAATACACAAAATTAGTGCATTGATTTCACTCAAAACATCTTCAAGTGATTTACCTTGTTTACCCATTGGACATTATTACACCAATGGATAAACACACATAACTTATGAAGCTTCAAAGAAAAAGAAAATAAATGCAAAACACACTCTGAAAATAATAACAAACGATACTGTGTCGATATACATTTTTGGAAATTCACTTTACCTAACAATTCAACAAATTTTCGTCGTGTTTTTTTTTTTTATAATATTAATTCATTCCTCAGAATAATTAGTGTTTAGTCACTATAAGAAAGTACATTTTCAACCTAATATGACTTATTTTTTATGTTCGCAAAAGATCCTAGTCTACTAGTCCTGCACAAGCTCGTGCTTCTCTTGAAGATTCGGTTGGTCAAAACATTATAAAAATTCAATTTAAAAAATACAATATACTTGTCAGCAATTCCATTAAACTCTGAGGAAACATTGAGCGTGCAAAAAATGTCAGTCAAGATTTGGTGATTAACGAAGCTCGAAATTCTAAACGGACAACCAATAATGTCAATGAATCACCACCTCGAATATAATATAACTTCTTCTACCACTTGATCTAAATCTCGTAAATTTTTGTAGTCCAGAATTAGCTTCAACATTTTTAAATTTTTCGTTTCTCGTTGTTTTCTCTCATTTTCTGTCAAAAACTTTTGGCGCTTGTATAAGCCCCCTATGAGAGGCTTATTCTCTTATTGTTTATCAATAAATTTATTGTTAAAAAAATCTAATATGTCTAAGTCCGATTGGTGAAGGACTCGTACAAATCTATGGACATAAAAAAGACATGCTCGCCGAGGGTAGTGCCCTTCATGTGATATATTATGATTATATAAAAGAGATACTTCAGTCCAACTGTGGACGTTTAAAATAAATAGACCCTATGTTACATTTATATACTGTATTATAAGGTTGGGTATGATGTAGATACAGGTGACATTGTGTGCGTTGGTATAAGGGTTGAGTTCTAACTTTTATAGTTAGTTATATCTGTAGCACTTTTCATTATATATTTCATACTTATTAGTCTAGAGATATAAACATTAAGTATGCTTTATACCTTGGGTTGGTACATGCTCCGCGATTTTAATTTAGGTGAGGGTTGAGGTATTCATTACATGTGAGAGCCAACGAGATGGCTAGTTTTTGAAATTGAATCCCATGATTATCATTGTTGATATGGATGATATTTCAAGAGAACTTTATGACGCTGGCCCAATTTATATAAAATTATTTATTAGGATATATAGACTAGATCCGCACAACTGAGAAAATTCAGACTTGCAGCTCGACTTGCACTATAGTTTTCTTTCAAGTTCATTCTTAGTATAAGTTACTATTTACCTATTTACTATTTTTTTTTTCAAAAAGAAACAGATTTATTTATATACAAATAGGAGGAATAACCCTTCCTAGGTGTCTCTTACAATATCTATGAAAAATTCAAAAGAAAATTACTAAAGACTTTCTAACCCAAAATAAGAAAAATAACTAGATACTAAAAAAATTACAAGATCTTGATCGAGAGTTGCGAAGATCGTACAACGTATTTAGTAGAACGGACGAACCTCCATTTCTTTAGATTTTTACCCTCGATCATATGTCCTTCGAACGCCTATTTGCGGGCCGCCAAATGTTCCCGAATAACTACCCAAATTAGTCCAAAACATATTCCAATGGTATACCTACGCTCTGGGCCCATTCCAAACTACTAAACATATATCTTTGGGCCTCCGTACCACTGTAGTTCTGATCAAAATAGTAATACCTCCTAACGTATGGTAATACCTTACAACATAAAATAAAATGCACAACTTTATTATTTTACTAGTAACCGCACATAGTTGAGGCTCATATAATTAATTACAGCGGTTAATTAATTATAACATTCAGTACAAAAATCACAAAACACGAAAATTTTAATTGTCATCTCAATTATGCAAATTATTATCACCATATCACATAAGTAATAATTATTTTCAGTAATTAATTTATTTGTTGCAATTAAATTATATATAAATACACAAAATTAGTGCATTGATTTCACTCAAAACGTCTTCAAGTGATTTACCTTGTTTACCCATTGGACATTATTACACCAACGGATAATCACACATAACTTATGAAGCTTCAAAGAAAAAGAAAATAAATGCAAAACACAAACTGAAAATAATAACAAACGATACTGTGTCGATATACATTTTTGGAAATTCACTTTACCTAACAATTCAACAAATTTTCGTCGTGTTTTTTTTTTATAATATTAATTCATTCCTCAGAATAATTAGTGTTTAGTCACTATAAGAAAGTACATTTCAACCTAATATGACTTATTTTTTATGTTCCCAAAAGATCCTAGTCTACTAGTCCTGCACAAGCTCGTGCATTTCTTCAAGATTCGGTTGGTCAAAACATTATAAAAATTCAATTTAAAAAATACAATATACTTGTCAGCAATTCCATTAAACTCTGAGGAAACATTGAGCGTGCAAAAAATGTCAGTCAAGATTTGGTGATTAACGAAGCTCGAAATTCTAAACGGACAACCAATAATGTCAATGAATCACCACCTCGAATATAATATAACTTCTTCTACCCCTTGATCTAAATCTCGTAAATTTTTGTAGTCCAGAATTAGCTTCAACATTTTTAAATTTTTAGTTTCTCGTTGTTTTCTCTCATTTTCTGTCAAAAACTTTTGGCGCTTGTATAAGCCCCCTATGAGAGGCTTATTCTCTTATTGTTTATCAATAAATTTATTGTTAAAAAAAATCTAATATGTCTAAGTCCGATTGGTGAAGGACTCGTACAAATCTATGGACATAAAAAAGACATGCTCGCCGAGGGTAGTGCCCTTCATGTGATATATTATGATTATATAAAAGAGATACTTCAGTCCAACTGTGGACGTTTAAAATAAATAGACCCTATGTTACATTTATATACTGTATTATAAGGTTGGGTATGATGTAGCTACAGGTGACATTGTGTGCGTTGGTATATGGGTTGAGTTCTCACTTTTATAGTTAGTTATATCTGTAGCACTTTTCATTATATATTTCATACTTATTAGTCTAGAGATATAAACATTAAGTATGCTTTATAACTTGGGTTGGTACATGCTCCGCGATTTTAATTTAGGTGAGGGTTGAGGTATTCATTACATGTGAGAGCCAACGAGATGGCTAGTTTTTGATATTGAATCCCATGATTATCATTGTTGATATGGATGATATTTCAAGAGAACTTTATGACGCTGGCCCAATTTATATAAAATTATTTATTAGGATATATAGACTAGATCCGCACAACTGAGAAAATTCAGACTTGCAGCTCGACTTGCACTATAGTTTTCTTTCAAGTTGATTCTTAGTATAAGTTACTATTTACCTATTTACTATTTTTTTTTTTGAAAAAGAAACAGATTTATTTATATAAAAATAGGAGGAATAACCCTTCCTAGGTGTCTCTTACAATATCTATGAAAAATTTAAAAGAAAATTACTGAAGACTTTCTAACCCGAAATAAGAAAAATAACTAGATACTAAAAAAATTACAAGATCTTGATCGAGAGTTGTGAAGATCGTACAACGTATTTAGTAGAACGGACGAACCTCCATTGCCTTAGATTTTTACCCTCTATCATATGTCCTTCGAATGCCTATTTGCGGGCCGCCAAATGTTCCAGAATAACTACCCAAATTAGTCCAAAACATATTCCAATGGTATACCTACGCTCTGGGCCCATTCCAAACTACTAAACATATATCTTTGGGCCTCCGTACCACTTTAGTTCTGATCAAAATAGTAATACCTCCTAACGTATGGTAATACCTTACAACATAAAATAAAATGCACAACTTTATTATTTTACTAGTAACCGCACATAGTTGAGGCTCATATAATTAATTACAGCGGTTAATTAATTATAACATTCAGTACAAAAATCACAAAACACGAAAATTTTAATTGTCATCTCAATTATGCAAATTATTATCACCATATCACATAAGTAATAATTATTTTCAGTAATTAATTTATTTCTTGCAATTAAATTATATATAAATACACAAAATTAGTGCATTGATTTCACTCAAAACATCTTCAAGTGATTTACCTTGTTTACCCATTGGACATTATTACACCAATGGATAAACACACATAACTTCTGAAGCTTCAAAGAAAAAGAAAATAAATGCAAAACACAAACTGAAAATAATAACAAACGATACTGTGTCGATATACATTTTTTGAAATTCACTTTACCTAACATTCAACCAATTTTCGTCAAGTTTTTTTTTTTATAATATTCATTCATTCCTCAGAATAATTAGTGTTTAGTCACTATAAGAAAGTACATTTTCCACCTAATATGACTTATTTTTTATGTTCCCAAAAGATCCTAGTCTACTAGTCCTGCACAAGCTCGTGGTTTTCTTGAAGATTCGGTTGGTCAAAACATTATAAAAATTCAATTTAAAAAATACAATATACTTGTCAGCAATTCCATTAAACTCTGAGGAAACATTGAGCGTGCAAAAAAAGTCAGTCAAGATTTGGTGATTAACGAAGCTCGAAATTCTAAACGGACAACCAATAATGTCAATGAATCACCACCTCGAATATAATATAACTTCTTCTACCCCTTGATCTAAACCCCGTAAATTTTCGTAGTCCAGAATTAGCTTCAACATTTTTAAATTTTTAGTTTCTCGTTGTTTTCTCTAATTTTCTGTCAAAAACTTTTGGCGCTTGTATGAGCCCCCTATGAGAGGCTTATTCTCTTATTGTTTATCAATAAATTTATTGTTAAAAAAATCTAATATGTTTAAGTCCGTTAGGTCAAGGACTCGTACAAATCTATCGACATAAACAACACATGCTCGCCGAGGGTAGTGCCCTTCATGTGATATATTATGATTATACAAAAGAGATACATAAGTCCAACTGTGGACGTTTAAAATAAATAGTCCCTATGTTACATTTATATACTGTATTATAAGATTGGGTATGATGTAGCTACAGGTGACATTGTGTGCGTTGGTATATGGGTTGAGTTCTCACTTTTATAGTTAGTTATATCTGTAGCACTTTTCATTATATATTTCATACTTATTAGTCTAGAGATATAAACATTAAGTATGCTTTATACCTTGGGTTGGTACATGCTCCGTGATTTTAATTTAGGTGAGGGTTGAGGTATTCATTACATGTGAGAGCCAACGAGATGGCTAGTTTTTGAAATTGAATCGCATGATTATCATTGTTGATATGGATGATATTTCAAGAGAACTTTATGACGCTGGCCCAATTTATATAAAATTATTTATTAGGATATATAGACTAGATCCGCACAACTGAGAAAATTCAGACTTGCAGCTCGACTTGCACTATAGTTTTCTTTCAAGTTGATTCTTAGTATAAGTTACTATTTACCTATTTACTATTTTTTTTTCAAAAAGAAACAGATTTATTTATATACAAATAGGAGGAATAACCCTTCCTAGGTGTCTCTTACAATATCTATGAAAAATTTAAAAGAAAATTACTGAAGACTTTCTAACCCAAAATAAGAAAAATAACTAGATACTAAAAAAATTACAAGATCTTGATCGAGAGTTGCGAAGATCGTACAACGTATTTAGTAGAACGGACGAACCTCCATTGCTTTAGATTTTTACCCTCGATCATATGTCCTTCGAACGCCTTGCGGGCCGCCAAATGTTCCCGAATAACTACCCAAATTAGTCCAAAACATATTCCAATGGTATACCTACGCTCTGGGCCCATTCCAAACTACTAAACATATATCTTTGGGCCTCCGTACCACTGTAGTTCTGATCAAAATAGTAATACCTCCTAACGTATGGTAATACCTTACAACATAAAATAAAATGCACAACTTAATTATTTTACTAGTAACCGCACATAGCTGAGGCTCATATAATTAATTACAACGGTTAATTAATTGTAACATTCAGTACAAAAATCACATAACACGAAAATTTTAATTGTCATCTCAATTATGCAAATTATTATCACCATATCACATAAGTAATAATTATTTTCAGTAATTAATTTATTTGTTGCAATTAAATTATATATAAATACACAAAATTAGTGCATTGATTTCACTCAAAACGTCTTCAAGTGATTTACCTTGTTTACCCATTGGACATTATTACACCAATGGATAATCACACATAACTTATGAAGCTTCAAAGAAAAAGATAATAAATGCAAAACACAAACTGAAAATAATAACAAACGATACTGTGTCGATATACATTTTTTGAAATTCAATTAACCTAACATTCAACCAATTTTCGTCAAGTTTTTTTTTTATAATATTCATTCATTCCTCAGAATAATTAGTGTTTAGTCACTATAAGAAAGTAGATTTTCCACCTAATATAACTTATTTTTTATGTTCCCAAAAGATCCTAGTCTACTAGTCCTGCACAAGCTCGTGCTTTTCTTGAAGATTCGGTTGGTCAAAACATTATAAAAATTCAATTTAAAAAATACAATATACTTGTCAGCAATTCCATTAAACTCTGAGGAAACATTGAGCGTGCAAAAAATGTCAGTCAAGATTTGGTGATTAACGAAGCTCGAAATTCTAAACGGACAACCAATAATGTCAATGAATCACCACCTCGAATATAATATAACTTCTTCTACCCCTTGATCAAAATCTCGTAAATTTTTGTAGTCCAGAATTAGCTTCAACATTTTTAAATTTTTAGTTTCTCGTTGTTTTCTCTCATTTTCTGTCAAAAACTTTTGGCGCTTGTATAAGCCCCCTATGAGAGGCTTATTCTCTTATTGTTTATCAATAAATTTATTGTTAAAAAAATCTAATATGTCTAAGTCCGATTGATGAAGGACTCGTACAAATCTATGGACATAAAAAAGACATGCTCGCCGAGGGTAGTGCCCTTCATGTGATATATTATGATTATATAAAAGAGATACTTCAGTCCAACTGTGGACGTTTAAAATAAATAGACCCTGTGTTACATTTATATACTGTATTATAAGGTTGGGTATGATGTAGCTACAGGTGACATTGTGTGCGTTGGTATATGGGTTGAGTTCTCACTTTTATAGTTAGTTATATCTGTAGCACTTTTCATTATATATTTCATACTTATTAGTCTAGAGATATAAACATTAAGTATGCTTTATACCTTGGGTTGGTACATGCTCCGCGATTTTAATTTAGGTGAGGGTTGAGGTATTCATTACATGTGAGAGCCAACGAGATGGCTAGTTTGTGAAATTGAATCCCATGATTATCATTGTTGATATGGATGATATTTCAAGAGAACTTTATGACGCTGGCCCAATTTATATAAAATTATTTATTAGGATATATAGACTAGATCCGTACAACTGAGAAAATTCAGACTTGCAACTCGACTTGCACTATAGTTTTCTTTCACGTTGATTCTTAGTATAAGTTACTATTTACCTATTTACTATTTTTTTTTTCAAAAAGAAACGGATTTATTTATATACAAATAGGAGGAATAACCCTTCCTAGGTGTCTCTTACAATATCTATGAAAAATTTAAAAGAAAATTACTGAAGACTTTCTAACCCGAAATAAGAAAAATAACTAGATACTAAAAAAATTACAAGATCTTGATCGAGAGTTGTGAAGATCGTACAACGTATTTAGTAGAACGAACGAACCTCCATTGCCTTAGATTTTTACCCTCGATCATATGTCCTTCGAATGCCTATTTGCGAGCCGCCAAATGTTCCAGAATAACTACCCAAATTAGTCCAAAACATATTCCAATGGTATACCTACGCTCTGGGCCCATTCCAAACTACTAAACATATATCTTTGGGCCTCCGTACCACTTTAGTTCTGATCAAAATAGTAATACCTCCTAACGTATGGTAATACCTTACAACATAAAATAAAATGCACAACTTTATTATTTTACTAGTAACCGCACATAGTTGAGGCTCATATAATTAATTACAGCGGTTAATTAATTATAACATTCAGTACAAAAATCACAAAACACGAAAATTTTAATTGTCATCTCAATTATGCAAATTATTATCACCATATCACATAAGTAGTAATTATTTTCAGTAATTAATTTATTTGTTGCAATTAAATTATATATAAATACACAAAATTAGTGCATTGATTTCACTCAAAACATCTTCAAGTGATTTACCTTGTTTACCCATTGGACATTATTACACCAATGGATAAACACACATAACTTATGAAGCTTCAAAGAAAAAGAAAATAAATGCAAAACACAAACTGAAAATAATAACAAACGATACTGTGTCGATATACATTTTTTGAAATTCAATTTACCTAACATTCAACCAATTTTCGTCAAGTTTTTTTTTTTTATAATATTCATTCATTCCTCAGAATAATTAGTGTTTAGTCACTATAAGAAAGTACATTTTCCACCTAATATAACTTATTTTTTATGTTCCCAAAAGATCCTAGTCTACTAGTCTTGCACAAGCTCGTGCTTTTCTTGAAGATTCGGTTGGTCAAAACATTATAAAAATTCAATTTAAAAAATACAATATACTTGTCAGCAATTCCATTAAACTCTGAGGAATCATTGAGTATGCAAAAAATGTCAGTCAAGATTTGGTGATTAACGAAGCTCGAAATTCTAAACGGACAACCAATAATGTCAATGAATCACCACCTCAAATATAATATAACTTCTTCTACCCCTTGATCTAAATCTCGTAAATTTTTGTAGTCCATAATTAGCTTCAACATTTTTAAATTTTTAGTTTCTCGTTGTTTTCTCTAATTTTCTGTCAAAAATTTTTGGCGCTTGTATGAGCCCCCTATGAGAGGCTTATTCTCTTATTGTTTATCAATAAATTTATTGTTAAAAAAAATCTAATATGTTTAAGTCCGTTAGGTCAAGGACTCGTACAAATCTATCGACATAAACAACACATGCTCGCCGAGGGTAGTGCCCTTCATGTGATATATTATGATTATACAAAAGAGATACATAAGTCCAACTGTGGACGTTTAAAATAAATAGTCCCTATGTTACATTTATATACTGTATTATAAGATTGGGTATGATGTAGCTACAGGTGACATTGTGTGCGTTGGTATATGGGTTGAGTTCTCACTTTTATAGTTAGTTATATCCATAGCACTTTTCATTATATATTTCATACTTATTAGTCTAGAGATATAAACATTAAGTATGCTTTATACCTTGGGTTGGGACATGCTCCCCGATTTTAATTTAGGTGAGGGTTGAGGTATTCATTACATGTGGGAGCCAACGAGATGGCTAGTTTTTGAAATTGAATCGCATGATTATCATTGTTGATATGGATGATATTTCAAGAGAACTTAATGACGATGGCCCAATTTATATAAAATTATTTATTAGGATATATAGACTAGATCCGCACAACTGAGAAAATTCAGACTTGTAGCTCGAGTTGCACTCTAGTTTTCTCTCTAGTTGATTCTTAGCATAAGTTACTATTTACTATTTTTTTTTTCAAAAAGAAACAGATTTATTTATATACAAATATGAGGAATAACCCCTGCCAGGTGTCTCTTACAATATCTATGAAAAATTTAAATGAAAATTACTGAAGACTTTCTAACCCCAAATAAGAAAAATAACTACATACTAAAAAAATTACAGCATCTAGATCGAGAGTTGCGAAGATCGTACAAAGTATTTAGTAGAACGGACGAACCTACACTGCCTTAGATTTTTACCCTCGATCATATGTCCTTCGAACGCCTATTTGCGGGCCGCCAAATGTTCCCGAATAACTACCCAAATTAGTCCAAAACATATTACAATGGTATACTTACGCTCTGGGCCAATTCCAAACTACTAAACATATATCTTTGGGCCTCCGTACCACTGTAGTTCTGATCAAAATAGTAATACCTCCAAACGTATGGTAATACCTTACAACATAAAATAAAATGCACAACTTAATTATTTTACTAGAAACTGCACATAGTTGAGGCTCATATAATTAATTACAACGGTTAATTAATTGTAACATTCAGTACAAAAATCACATAACACGAAAATTTTAATTGACATCTCAATTATGCAATTTATTATCACCATATCACATAAGTAATAATTATTTTCATTAATTAATTTATTTGTTGCAATTAAATTATATATAAATACAAAAAAATTAGTGCATTGATTTCACTCAAAACATCTTCAAGTGATTTACCTTGTTTACCCATTGGACCTTATTACACCAATGGATAAACACACATAACTTATGAAATTTCCAAGAAAAAGAAAATAAATGCAAAACACAAACTGAAAATAATAACAAACGATACTGTGTCGATATACATTTTTGGAAATTCAATTTACCTAACAATTCAGCCATTTTTCGTCGTGTTTTTTTTTTATATTATTAATTCATTCCATAGGATAATTAGTGTTTAGTCACTATAAGAAAGTACATTTTCCACCTAATATGACTTATTTTTTATGTTCCCAAAAGATCCTAGTCAACTAGTCCTGCACAAGCTCGTGCTTTTCTTGAAGATTCGGTTGGTCAAAACATTATAAAAATTCAATTTAAAAAATACAATATACTTGTCAGTAATTCCATTAAACTCTGAGGAAACATTGAGCATGAAAAAAATGACAGTCAAGATTTGGTTTTTAACGAAGCTCGAAATTCTAGGTGGACAACCAATAATGTCAATGAATCACCTCCTCAAATATAATATAACTTCTTCTACCACTTGATCTAAATCTCGTAAATTTTTGTAGTCCAGAATTAGCTTCAACATTTTTAAATTTTTAGTTCTCGTTGTTTTCTCTCATTTTCTGTCAAAAACTTTTGGTGCTTGTATGTGCCCCCTATGAGAGGCTTATTCTCTTATTGTTTATCAATAAATTTATTGTTAAAAAAATCTATTATGTTTAAGTCCGTTAGGTGAAGAACTCGTACAAATCTATCGACATAAACAACAAATGCTCGCCGAGGGTAGTGCCCGTCATGTGATATATTATGATTATACAAAAGAGATACTTCAGTCCAACTGTGGACGTTTAAAATAAATAGACCCTATGTTACATTTATATACTGTATTATAAGATTGGGTATGATGTAGCTACAGGTGACATTGTGTGCGTTGGTATATGGGTTGAGTTCTCACTTTTATAGTTAGTTATATCCATAGCACTTTTCATTATATATTTCATACTTATTAGTCTAGAGATATAAACATTAAGTATGCTTTATACCTTGGGTTGGGACATGCTCCCCGATTTTAATTTAGGTGAGGGTTGAGGTATTCATTACATGTGAGAGCCAACGAGATGGCTAGTTTTTGAAATTGAATCCCATGATTATCATTGTTGATATGGATGATATTTCAAGAGAACTATATGACGCTGGCCCAATTTATATAAAATTATTTATTAGGATATATAGACTAGATCCGTACAACTGAGAAAATTCAGACTTGCAACTCGACTTGCACTATAGTTTTCTTTCACGTTGATTCTTAGTATAAGTTACTATTTACCTATTTACTATTTTTTTTTCAAAAAGAAACGGATTTATTTATATACAAATAGGAGGAATAACCCTTCCTAGGTGTCTCTTACAATATCTATGAAAAATTTAAAAGAAAATTACTGAAGACTTTCTAACCCGAAATAAGAAAAATAACTAGATACTAAAAAAATTACAAGATCTTGATCGAGAGTTGTGAAGATCGTACAACGTATTTAGTAGAACGAACGAACCTCCATTGCCTTAGATTTTTACCCTCGATCATATGTCCTTCGAATGCCTATTTGCGAGCCGCCAAATGTTCCAGAATAACTACCCAAATTAGTCCAAAACATATTCCAATGGTATACCTACGCTCTGGGCCCATTCCAAACTACTAAACATATATCTTTGGGCCTCCGTACCACTTTAGTTCTGATCAAAATAGTAATACCTCCTAACGTATGGTAATACCTTACAACATAAAATAAAATGCACAACTTTATTATTTTACTAGTAACCGCACATAGTTGAGGCTCATATAATTAATTACAGCGGTTAATTAATTATAACATTCAGTACAAAAATCACAAAACACGAAAATTTTAATTGTCATCTCAATTATGCAAATTATTATCACCATATCACATAAGTAGTAATTATTTTCAGTAATTAATTTATTTGTTGCAATTAAATTATATATAAATACACAAAATTAGTGCATTGATTTCACTCAAAACATCTTCAAGTGATTTACCTTGTTTACCCATTGGACATTATTACACCAATGGATAAACACACATAACTTATGAAGCTTCAAAGAAAAAGAAAATAAATGCAAAACACAAACTGAAAATAATAACAAACGATACTGTGTCGATATACATTTTTTGAAATTCAATTTACCTAACATTCAACCAATTTTCGTCAAGTTTTTTTTTTATAATATTCATTCATTCCTCAGAATAATTAGTGTTTAGTCACTATAAGAAAGTACATTTTCCACCTAATATAACTTATTTTTTATGTTCCCAAAAGATCCTAGTCTACTAGTCCTGCACAAGCTCATGCTTTTCTTGAAGATTCGGTTGGTCAAAACATTATAAAAATTCAATTTAAAAAATACAATATACTTGTCAGCAATTCCATTAAACTCTGAGGAAACATTGAGTATGCAAAAAATGTCAGTCAAGATTTGGTGATTAACGAAGCTCGAAATTCTAAACGGACAACCAATAATGTCAATGAATCACCACCTCAAATATAATATAACTTCTTCTACCCCTTGATCTAAATCTCGTAAATTTTTGTAGTCCATAATTAGCTTCAACATTTTTAAATTTTTAGTTTCTCGTTGTTTTCTCTAATTTTCTGTCAAAAATTTTTGGCGCTTGTATGAGCCCCCTATGAGAGGCTTATTCTCTTATTGTTTATCAATAAATTTATTGTTAAAAAAAATCTAATATGTTTAAGTCCGTTAGGTCAAGGACTCGTACAAATCTATCGACATAAACAACACATGCTCGCCGAGGGTAGTGCCCTTCATGTGATATATTATGATTATACAAAAGAGATACATAAGTCCAACTGTGGACGTTTAAAATAAATAGTCCCTATGTTACATTTATATACTGTATTATAAGATTGGGTATGATGTAGCTACAGGTGACATTGTGTGCGTTGGTATATGGGTTGAGTTCTCACTTTTATAGTTAGTTATATCCATAGCACTTTTCATTATATATTTCATACTTATTAGTCTAGAGATATAAACATTAAGTATGCTTTATACCTTGGGTTGGGACATGCTCCCCGATTTTAATTTAGGTGAGGGTTGAGGTATTCATTACATGTGAGAGCCAACGAGATGGCTAGTTTTTGAAATTGAATCGCATGATTATCATTGTTGATATGGATGATATTTCAAGAGAACTTAATGACGCTGGCCCAATTTATATAAAATTATTTATTAGGATATATAGACTAGATCCGCACAACTGAGAAAATTCAGACTTGTAGCTCGACTTGCACTCTAGTTTTCTCTCTAGTTGATTCTTAGCATAAGTTACTATTTACTATTTTTTTTTTCAAAAAGAAACAGATTTATTTATATACAAATATGAGGAATAACCCCTGCCAGGTGTCTCTTACAATATCTATGAAAAATTTAAATGAAAATTACTGAAGACTTTCTAACCCCAAATAAGAAAAATAACTACATACTAAAAAAATTACAGCATCTTGATCGAGAGTTGCGAAGATCGTACAAAGTATTTAGTAGAACGGACGAACCTACACTGCCTTAGATTTTTACCCTCGATCATATGTCCTTCGAACGCCTATTTGCGGGCCGCCAAATGTTCCCGAATAACTACCCAAATTAGTCCAAAACATATTACAATGGTATACCTACGCTCTGGGCCCATTCCAAACTACTAAACATATATCTTTGGGCCTCCGTACCACTGTAGTTCTGATCAAAATAGTAATACCTCCAAACGTATGGTAATACCTTACAACATAAAATAAAATGCACAACTTAATTATTTTACTAGAAACTGCACATTGTTGAGGCTCATATAATTAATTACAACGGTTAATTAATTGTAACATTCAGTACAAAAATCACATAACACGAAAATTTTAATTGACATCTCAATTATGCAATTTATTATCACCATATCTCATAAGTAATAATTATTTTCATTAATTAATTTATTTGTTGCAATTAAATTATATATAAATACAAAAAAATTAGTGCATTGATTTCACTCAAAACATCTTCAAGTGATTTACCTTGTTTACCCATTGGACCTTATTACACCAATGGATAAACACACATAACTTATGAAACTTCCAAGGAAAAGAAAATAAATGCAAAACACAAACTGAATATAATAACAAACGATACTGTGTCGATATACATTTTTGGAAATTCAATTTACCTAACAATTCAGCCATTTTTCGTCGTGTTTTTTTTTATATTATTCATTCATTCCATAGGATAATTAGTGTTTAGTCACTATAAGAAAGTAAATTTTCCACCTAATATGACTTATTTTTTATGTTCCCAAAAGATCCTAGTCAACTAGTCCTGCACAAGCTCGTGCTTTTCTTGAAGATTCGGTTGGTCAAAACATTATAAAAATTCAATTTAAAAAATACAATATACTTGTCAGTAATTCCATTAAACTCTGAGGAAACATTGAGCATGAAAAAAATGACAGTCAAGATTTGGTTTTTAACGAAGCTCGAAATTCTAGGTGGACAACCAATAATGTCAATGAATCACCTCCTCAAATATAATATAACTTCTTCTACCACTTGATCTAAATCTCGTAAATTTTTGTAGTCCAGAATTAGCTTCAACATTTTTAAATTTTTAGTTCTCGTTGTTTTCTCTCATTTTCTGTCAAAAACTTTTGGCGCTTGTATGTGCCCCCTATGAGAGGCTTATTCTCTTATTGTTTATCAATAAATTTATTGTTAAAAAAATCTATTATGTTTAAGTCCGTTAGGTGAAGAACTCGTACAAATCTATCGACATAAACAACAAATGCTCGCCGAGGGTAGTGCCCTTCATGTGATATATTATGATTATACAAAAGAGATACTTCAGTCCAACTGTGGACGTTTAAAATAAATAGACCCTATGTTACATTTATATACTGTATTATAAGATTGGGTATGATGTAGCTACAGGTGACATTGTGTGCGTTGGTATATGGGTTGAGTTCTCACTTTTATAGTTAGTTATATCCGTACCACTTTTCATTATATATTTCATACTTATTACTCTAGAGATATAAACACTAAGTATGCTTTATACCTTGGGTTGGGACATGCTCCCCGATTTTAATTTAGGTGAGGGTTGAGGTATTCATTACATGTGAGAGCCAACGAGATGGCAAGTTTTTCAAATTGAATCGCATGATTATCATTGTTGATATGGATGATATTTCAAGAGAACTTTATGACGCTGGCCCAATTTATATAAAATTATTTATTAGGATATATAGACTAGATCCGCACGACTGAGAAAATTCAGACTTGCAGCTCGACTTGCACTCTAGTTTTCTCTCTAGTTGATTCTTAGCATAAGTTACTATTTACTATTTTTTTACAAAAAAAAACAGATTTATTTATATACAAATAGGAGGAATAACCCCTCCTAGGTGTCTCTTACAATATCTATGAAAAATTTAAAAGAAAATTACAGAAGACTTTCTAACCCATAATAAGAAAAATAACTAGATACTAAAAAAATTACAAGATCTAGATCGAGAGTTGCGAAGATCGTAGAACGTATTTAGTAGAACGGACGAACCTCCACTGCCTTACATTTTTACCCTCGATCATATGTCCTTCGAACGCCTATTTGCGGGCCGCCAAATGTTCCCGAATAACTACCCAAATTAGTCCAAAACATATTCCGATGGTATACCTACGCTCTGGGCCCATTCCAAACTACTAAACAGATATCTTTGGGCCTCCGTATCACTGTAGTTCTGATCAAAATAGTAATACCTCCTATCGTATGGTAATACCTTACAACATAAAATAAAATGCACAACTTAATTATTTTACTAGTAACCGCACATAGTTAAGGCTCATATAATTAATTTCAGCGGTTAATTAATTATAACATTCAGTTCAAAAATAACATAACACGAAAATTTTAATTATCATTTCAATTATGCAATTTATTATCACCATATCACGTAAGTAATAATTATTTTCAGTAATTAATTTTTTTGTTGCAATTAAATTATATATAAATACACAAAATTAGTGCATTGATTTCACTCAAAACATCTTCAAGTGATTTACCTTGTTTACCCATTGGACATTATTACACCAATGGATAAACACACATAACTTATGAAGCTTCAAAGAAAAAGAAAATAAATGCAAAACACAAACTGAAATTAATAACAAACGATACTGTGTCGATATACATTTTTGGAAATTCACATTACCTAACAATTCAACCACTTTTCGTCGTGTTTTTTTTTATGATATTCATTCATTCCTCAAAATAATTAGTGTTTAGTCACTATAAGAAAGTACATTTTCCACCTAATATGACTTATTTTTTATGTTCCCAAAAGATCCTAGTCTACTAGTCGTGCACAAGGTCGTGCTTTTCTTGAAGATTTGGTTGGTCAAAACATTATAAAAATTCAATATAAAAAATACAATATACTTGTCAGCAATTCCATTAAACTCTGAGGAAACATTGGGCATGCAAAAAATGTAAGTCAAGATTTGGTGATTAACGAAGCTCGAAATTTTAAACGGACAACAAATAGTGTCATTGAATCACCACCTCAAATATAATATAACTTCTTCTACCCCTTGATCTAAATCTCATAAATTTTTGTTGTCCAGAATTAGCTTCAACATTTTTAAAATTTTAATTTCTCGTTGTTTTCTCTCATTTTCTGTCAAAAACTTTTGGCGCTTGTATGAGCCCCTTATGAGAGGCTTATTCTCTTATTGTTTATCAATAAATTTATTGTTAAAAAAATCTAATATGTTTAAGTCCGTTAGGTGAAGAACTCGTACAAATCAATCGACATAAACAAGACATGCTCGCCGAGGGTAGTGCCCTTCATGTGATATATTATGATTATATAAAAGAGATACTTCAGTCCAACTGTGGACGTTTAAAATAAATAGACCCTATGTTACATTTATATACTGTATTATAAGATTGGGTATGATTTTAGCTACTGGTGACATTGTGTGCGTTGGTATATGGGTTGAGTTCTCACTTTTATACTTAGTTATGTCCGTACAACTTTTCATTATATATTTCATACTTATTAGTCTAGAGATATAAACATTATGTATGCTTTATACCTTCGGTTGGGACATTCTCCCCGATTTTAATTTAGGTGAGGGTCGAGGTATTCATTACATGTAAGAGCCAACAAGATGGCTAGTTTTTGAAATTCAATCGCATGATTATCATTGTTGATATGGATGATATTTCAAGAGAACTTTATGACGCTGGCCCAATTTATATAAAATTATTTATTAGGATATATAGACTAGATCTGCACAACTGAGAAAATTCGGACTTGCAACTCGACTTGCACTATAGTTTTCTTTCAAGTTGATTCTTAGCATAAGTAACTATTTACTATTTTTTTTTTGAAAAAGAAACAGATTTATTTATATACAAATAGGAGGAATAACCCCTCCTAGGTGTCTCTTACAATATCTATGAAAAATTTAAAAGAAAATTACTGAAGACTTTCTAACCCGAAATAAGAAAAATAACTAGATACTAAAAAAATTACAAGATCTTGATCGAGAGTTGTGAAGATCGTACAACGTATTTAGTAGAACAGACGAACCTCCATTGCCTTAGATTTTTACCCTCGATCATATGTCCTTCGAATGCCTATTTGCGAGCCGCCAAATGTTCCAGAATAACTACCCAAATTAGTCCAAAACATATTCCACCTACGCTCTGGGCCCATTCCAAACTACTAAACATATATCTTTGGGCCTCCGTACCACTTTAGTTCTGATCAAAATAGTAATACCTCCTAACGTATGGTAATACCTTACAACATAAAATAAAATGCACAACTTTATTATTTTACTAGTAACCGCACATAGTTGAGGCTCATATAATTAATTATAGCGGTTAATTAATTATAACATTCAGTACAAAAATCACAAAACACGAAAATTTTAATTGTCATCTCAATTATGCAAATTATTATCACCATATCACATAAGTAATAATTATTTTCAGTAATTAATTTATTTGTTGCAATTAAATTATATATAAATACACAAAATTAGTGCATTGATTTCACTCAAAACATCTTCAAGTGATTTACCTTGTTTACCCATTGGACATTATTACACCAATGGATAAACACACATAACTTATGAAACTTCAAAGAAAAAGAAAATAAATGCAAAACACAAACTGAAAAATAATAACAAACGATATTGTGTTGATATACATTTTTGGAAATTCACTTTACCTAACAATTCAGCCATTTTTCGTTGTGTTTTTTTTATATTATTCATTCATTCCATAGGATAATTAGTGTTTAGTCACGATAAGAAAGTACATTTTCCACCTAATATGACTTTTTTTTTATGTTCCCAAAAGATCCTAGTCTACTAGTCCTGCACAAGCTCGTGCTTTTCTTGAAGATTCGGTTGGTCAAAACATTATAAAAATTCAATTTAAAAAATACAATATACTTGTCAGCAATTCCATTAAAATCTGAGGAAACATTGAGCATGCAAAAAATGACAGTCAAGATTTGGTGCTTAACGAAGCTCAAAATTCTAGACAGGCAACCAATAATGTAAATGAATCACTTCCTCAAATATAATATAACTTCTTTTACCCCTTGATCTAAATCTCGTAAATTTTTGTAGTCCAGAATTAGCTTCAACATTTTTAAATTTATAGTTTCTGGTTGTTTTCTCTCATTTTCTGTCAAAAACTTTTGGCGCTTGTATGAGCCCCCTATGAGAGGCTTATTCTCTTATTGTTTATCAATAAATTTATTGTTAAAAAAATCTATTATGTTTAAGTCCGTTAGGTGAAGGACTCGTACAAATCTATCGACATAAACAAGACATGCTCGCCGAGGGTAGTGCCCTTCATGTGATATATTATGATTATACAAAAGAGATACTTCAGTCCAACTGTGGACGTTTAAAATAAATAGACCCTATGTTACATTTATATACTGTATTATAAGATTGGGTATGATGTAGCTACAGGTGACATTGTGTGCGTTGGTATATGGGTTGAGTTCTCACTTTTATAGTTAGTTATATCCGTACCACTTTTCATTATATATTTCATACTTATTAGTCTAGAGATATAAACATTAAGTATGCTTTATACCTTGGGTTGGGACATGCTCCCCGATTTTAATTTAGGTGAGGGTTGAGGTATTCATTACATGTGAGAGCGAACGAGATGGCTAGTTTTTGAAATTGAATCGCATGATTATCATTGTTGATATGGATCATATTTCAAGAGAACTTTATGACGTTGGCCCAATTTATATAAAATTATTTATTAGGATTTATAGACTTGATCCGCACGACTGAGAAAATTCAGACTTGCCGCTCGACTTGCACTCTAGTTTTCTCTCTAGTTGATTCTTAGCATAAGTTACTATTTACAATTTTTTTTATCAAAAAGAAACAGGTTTATTTATATACAAATAGGAGGAATAACCCCTCCTAGGTGTCTCTTACAATATCTATGAAAAATTTAAAAGAAAATTACTGAAGACTTTCTAACCCAAAATAAGAAAAATAACTAGATACTAAAAAAATTACAAGATCTTGATCGAGAGTTGCGAAGATCGTAGAACGTATTTAGTAGAACGGACGAACCTACACTGCCTTAGATTTTTACCCTCGATCATATGTCCTTCGAACGCCTATTTGCGGGCCGCCAAATGTTCCCGAATAACTACCCAAATTAGTCCAAAACATATTCCAATGGTATACCTACGCTCTGGGCCCATTCCAAACTACTAAACATATATCTTTGGGCCTCCGTATCACTGTAGTTCTGATCAAAATAGTAATACCTCCTATCGTATGGTAATACCTTACAACATAAAATAAAATGCACAACTTAATTATTTTACTAGTAACCGCACATAGTTAAGGCTCATATAATTAATTAGAGCGGTTAATTAATTATAACATTCAGTACAAAAATAACATAACACGAAAATTTTAATTGTCATCTCAATTATGCAATTTATTATCACCATATCACATAAGTAATAATTATTTTCATTAATTAATTTATTTGTTGCAATTAAATTATATATAAATACACAAAATTAGTGCATTGATTTCACTCAAAACATCTTCAAGTGATTTACCTTGTTTACCCATTGGACATTATTACACCAATGGATAAACACACATAACTTATGAAGCTTCAAAGAAAAAAAAATAAATGCAAAACACAAACTGAAAATAATAACAAACGATACTGTGTCGATATACATTTTTGGAAATTCACATTACCTAACAATTCAACCAATTTTCGTCGTGTTTTTTTTTATAATATTCATTAATTCCTCAGGATAATTAGTGTTTAGTCACTAAAAGAAAGTACATTTTGAACCTAATAAGACTTATTTTTTATGTTCCCAAAAGATCCTAGTCTACTAGTCCTGCACAAGCTCGTGCTTTTCTTCAAGATTCGGTTGGTCAAAACATTATAAAAATTCAATTTAAAAAATACAATATACTTGTCAGCAATTCCATTAATATCTGAGGAAACATTGAGCATGCAAAAAATGAAAGTCAAGATTTGGTGATTAACGAAGCTCCAAATTCTAGGTGGACAACCAATAATGTCAATGAATCACCTCCTCAAATATAATATAACTTCT
Organism: Sambucus nigra; assembly: GCA_949130495.1. Taxonomy (NCBI): domain Eukaryota; kingdom Viridiplantae; phylum Streptophyta; class Magnoliopsida; order Dipsacales; family Adoxaceae; genus Sambucus; species Sambucus nigra. Next base: position 459,953,910 of record OX422220.1, read on the forward strand.
TCTACCACTTGATCTAAATCTCGTAAATTTTTGTAGTCCAGAATTAGCTTCAACATTTTTAAATTTTTAGTTCTCGTTGTTTTCTCTCATTTTCTGTCAAAAACTTTTGGCGCTTGTATGTGCCCCCTATGAGAGGCTTATTCTCTTATTGTTTATCAATAAATTTATTGTTAAAAAAATCTATTATGTTTAAGTCCGTTAGGTGAAGAACTCGTACAAATCTATCGACATAAACAACAAATGCTCGCCGAGGGTAGTGCCCTTAATGTGATATATTATGATTATACAAAAGAGATACTTCAGTCCAACTGTGGACGTTTAAAATAAATAGACCCTATGTTACATTTATATACTGTATTATAAGATTGGGTATGATGTAGCTACAAGTGACATTGTGTGCGTTGGTATATGGGTTGAGTTCTCACTTTTATAGTTAGTTATATCCGTACCACTTTTCATTATATATTTCATACTTATTACTCTAGAGATATAAACACTAAGTATGCTTTATACCTTGGGTTGGGACATGCTCCCCGATTTTAATTTAGGTGAGGGTTGAGGTATTCATTACATGTGAGAGCCAACGAGATGGCAAGTTTTTCAAATTGAATCGCATGATTATCATTGTTGATATGGATGATATTTCAAGAGAACTTTATGACGCTGGCCCAATTTATATAAAATTATTTATTAGGATATATAGACTAGATCCGCACGACTGAGAAAATTCAGACTTGCAGCTCGACTTGCACTCTAGTTTTCTCTCTAGTTGATTCTTAGCATAAGTTACTATTTACTATTTTTTTACAAAAAGAAACAGATTTATTTATATACAAATAGGAGGAATAACCCCTCCTAGGTGTCTCTTACAATATCTTTGAAAAATTTAAAAGAAAATTACAGAAGACTTTCTAACCCATAATAAGAAAAATAACTAGATACTAAAAAAATTACAAGATCTAGATCGAGAGTTGCGAAGATCGTAGAACGTATTTAGTAGAACGGACGAACCTCCACTGCCTTACATTTTTACCCTCGATCATATGTCCTTCGAACGCCTATTTGCGGGCCGCGAAATGTTCCCGAATAACTACCCAAATTAGTCCAAAACATATTCCGATGGTATACCTACGCTCTGGGCCCATTCCAAACTACTAAACATATATCTTTGGGCCTCCGTATCACTGTAGTTCTGATCAAAATAGTAATACCTCCTATCGTATGGTAATACCTTACAACATAAAATAAAATGCACAACTTAATTATTTTACTAGTAACCGCACATAGTTAAGGCTCATATAATTAATTTCAGCGGTTAATTAATTATAACATTCAGTACAAAAATAACATAACACGAAAATTTTAATTATCATTTCAATTATGCAATTTATTATCACCATATCACGTAAGTAATAATTATTTTCAGTAATTAATTTTTTTGTTGCAATTAAATTATATATAAATACACAAAATTAGTGCATTGATTTCACTCAAAACATCTTCAAGTGATTTACCTTGTTTACCCATTGGACATTATTACACCAATGGATAAACACACATAACTTATGAAGCTTCAAAGAAAAAGAAAATAAATGCAAAACACAAACTGAAAATAATAACAAACGATACTGTGTCGATATACATTTTTGGAAATTCACATTACCTAACAATTCAACCACTTTTCGTCGTGTTTTTTTTTATGATATTCATTCATTCCTCAAAATAATTAGTGTTTAGTCACTATAAGAAAGTACATTTTCCACCTAATATGACTTATTTTTTATGTTCCCAAAAGATCCTAGTCTACTAGTCGTGCACAAGGTCGTGCTTTTCTTGAAGATTCGGTTGGTCAAAACATTATAAAAATTCAATTTAAAAAATACAATATACTTGTCAGCAATTCCATTAAACTCTGAGGAAACATTGGGCATGCAAAAAATGTAAGTCAAGATTTGGTGATTAACGAAGCTCGAAATTTTAAACGGACAACAAATAGTGTCATTGAATCACCACCTCAAATATAATATAACTTCTTCTACCCCTTGATCTAAATCTCATAAATTTTTGTTGTCCAGAATTAGCTTCAACATTTTTAAAATTTTAATTTCTCGTTGTTTTCTCTCATTTTCTGTCAAAAACTTTCGGCGCTTGTATGAGCCCCTTATGAGAGGCTTATTCTCTTATTGTTTATCAATAAATTTATTGTTAAAAAAATCTAATATGTTTAAGTCCGTTAGGTGAAGAACTCGTACAAATCAATCGACATAAACAAGACATGCTCGCCGAGGGTAGTGCCCTTCATGTGATATATTATGATTATATAAAAGAGATACTTCAGTCCAACTGTGGACGTTTAAAATAAATAGACCCTATGTTACATTTATATACTGTATTATATGATTGGGTATGATTTTAGCTACTGGTGACATTGTGTGCGTTGGTATATGGGTTGAGTTCTCACTTTTATACTTAGTTATGTCCGTACAAATTTTCATTATATATTTCATACTTATTAGTCTAGAGATATAAACATTATGTATGCTTTATACCTTCGGTTGGGACATTCTCCCCGATTTTAATTTAGGTGAGGGTCGAGGTATTCATTACATGTAAGAGCCAACAAGATGGCTAGTTTTTGAAATTCAATCGCATGATTATCATTGTTGATATGGATGATATTTCAAGAGAACTTTATGACGCTGGCCCAATTTATATAAAATTATTTATTAGGATATATAGACTAGATCCGCACAACTGAGAAAATTCAGACTTGCAACTCGACTTGCACTATAGTTTTCTTTCAAGTTGATTCTTAGCATAAGTAACTATTTACTATTTTTTTTTTGAAAAAGAAACAGATTTATTTATATACAAATAGGAGGAATAACCCCTCCTAGGTGTCTCTTACAATATCTATGAAAAATTTAAAAGAAAATTACTGAAGACTTTCTAACCCGAAATAAGAAAAATAACTAGATACTAAAAAAATTACAAGATCTTGATCTAGAGTTGTGAAGATCGTACAACGTATTTAGTAGAACGGACGAACCTTCATTGCCTTAGATTTTTACCCTCGATCATATGTCCTTCGAATGCCTATTTGCGAGCCGCCAAATGTTCCAGAATAACTACCCAAATTAGTCCAAAACATATTCCAATGGTATACCTACGCTCTGGGCCCATTCCAAACTACTAAACATATATCTTTGGGCCTCCGTACCACTTTAGTTCTGATCAAAATAGTAATACCTCCTAACGTATGGTAATACCTTACAACATAAAATAAAATGCACAACTTTATTATTTTACTAGTAACCGCACATAGTTGAGGCTCATATAATTAATTACAGCGGTTAATTAATTATAACATTCAGTACAAAAATCACAAAACACGAAAATTTTAATTGTCATCTCAATTATGCAAATTATTATCACCATATCACATAAGTAATAATTATTTTCATTAATTAATTTATTTGTTGCAATTAAATTATATATAAATACACAAAATTAGTGCATTGATTTCACTCAAAACATCTTCAAGTGATTTACCTTGTTTACCCATTGGACATTATTACACCAATGGATAAACACACATAACTTATGAAACTTCAAAGAAAAAGAAAATAAATGCAAAACACAAACTGAAAAATAATAACAAACGATATTGTGTTGATATACATTTTTGGAAATTCACTTTACCTAACAATTCAGCCATTTTTCGTTGTGTTTTTTTTATATTATTCATTCATTCCATAGGATAATTAGTGTTTAGTCACTATAAGAAAGTACATTTTCCACCTAATATGACTTTTTTTTTATGTTCCCAAAAGATCCTAGTCTACTAGTCCAGCACAAGCTCGTGCTTTTCTTGAAGATTCGGTTGGTCAAAACATTATAAAAATTCAATTTAAAAAATACAATATACTTGTCAGCAATTCCATTAAAATCTGAGGAAACATTGAGCATGCAAAAAATGACAGTCAAGATTTGGTGCTTAACGAAGCTCGAAATTCTAGACAGGCAACCAATAATGTAAATGAATCACTTCCTCAAATATAATATAACTTCTTTTACCCCTTGATCTAAATCTCGTAAATTTTTGTCGTCCAGAATTAGCTTCAACATTTTTAAATTTTTAGTTTCTCGTTGTTTTCTCTCATTTTCTGTCAAAAACTTTTGGCGCTTGTATGAGCCCCCTATGAGAGGCTTATTCTCTTATTGTTTATCAATAAATTTATTGTTAAAAAAATCTATTATGTTTAAGTCCGTTAGGTGAAGGACTCGTACAAATCTATCGACATAAACAAGACATGCTCGCCGAGGGTAGTGCCCTTCATGTGATATATTATGATTATACAAAAGAGATACTTCAGTCCAATTGTGGACGTTTAAAATAAATAGACCCTATGTTACATTTATATACTGTATTATAAGATTGGGTATGATGTAGCTACAGGTGACATTGTGTGCGTTGGTATATGGGTTGAGTTCTCACTTTTATAGTTAGTTATATCCGTACCACTTTTCATTATATATTTCATACTTATTAGTCTAGAGATATAAACATTAAGTATGCTTTATACCTTGGGTTGGGACATGCTCCCCGATTTTAATTTAGGTGAGGGTTGAGGTATTCATTACATGTGAGAGCGAACGAGATGGCTAGTTTTTGAAATTGAATCGCATGATTATCATTGTTGATATGGATCATATTTCAAGAGAACTTTATGACGTTGGCCCAATTTATATAAAATTATTTATTAGGATTTATAGACTTGATCCGCACGACTGAGAAAATTCAGACTTGCCGCTCGACTTGCACTCTAGTTTTCTCTCTAGTTGATTCTTAGCATAAGTTACTATTTACAATTTTTTTTATCAAAAAGAAACAGGTTTATTTATATACAAATAGGAGGAATAACCCCTCCTAGGTGTCTCTTACAATATCTATGAAAAATTTAAAAGAAAATTACTGAAGACTTTCTAACCCAAAATAAGAAAAATAACTAGATACTAAAAAAATTACAAGATCTTGATCGAGAGTTGCGAAGATCGTAGAACGTATTTAGTAGAACGGACGAACCTACACTGCCTTAGATTTTTACCCTCGATCATATGTCCTTCGAACGCCTATTTGCGGGCCGCCAAATGTTCCCGAATAACTACCCAAATTAGTCCAAAACATATTCCAATGGTATACCTACGCTCTGGGCCCATTCCAAACTACTAAACATATATCTTTGGGCCTCCGTATCACTGTAGTTCTGATCAAAATAGTAATACCTCCTATCGTATGGTAATACCTTACAACATAAAATAAAATGCACAACTTAATTATTTTACTAGTAACCGCACATAGTTAAGGCTCATATAATTAATTAGAGCGGTTAATTAATTATAACATTCAGTACAAAAATAACATAACACGAAAATTTTAATTGTCATCTCAATTATGCAATTTATTATCACCATATCACATAAGTAATAATTATTTTCATTAATTAATTTATTTGTTGCAATTAAATTATATATAAATACACAAAATTAGTGCATTGATTTCACTCAAAACATCTTCAAGTGATTTACCTTGTTTACCCATTGGACATTATTACACCAATGGATAAACACACATAACTTATGAAGCTTCAAAGAAAAAAAAATAAATGCAAAACACAAACTGAAAATAATAACAAACGATACTGTGTCGATATACATTTTTGGAAATTCACATTACCTAAGAATTCAACCAATTTTCGTCGTGTTTTTTTTTATAATATTCATTAATTCCTCAGGATAATTAGTGTTTAGTCACTAAAAGAAAGTACATTTTGAACCTAATAAGACTTATTTTTTATGTTCCCAAAAGATCCTAGTCTACTAGTCCTGCACAAGCTCGTGCTTTTCTTCAAGATTCGGTTGGTCAAAACATTATAAAAATTCAATTTAAAAAATACAATATATTCCATTAATATCTGAGGAAACATTGAGCATGCAAAAAATGAAAGTCAAGATTTGGTGATTAACGAAGCTCCAAATTCTAAACGGACAACCAATAATGTCAATGAATCACCACCTCAAATATAATATAACTTCTTCTACCCCTTGACCTAAATCTCGTAAATTTTTGTAGTCCAGAATTAACTTCAACATTTTTAAATTTTTAGTTTCTCGTTGTTTTCTCTCATTTTCTATCAAAAACTTTTGGCGCTTGTATGAGCCCCCTATGAGAGGGTTATTCTCTTATTGTTTATCAATAAATTTATTGTTAAAAAAATCTAATATGTTTAAGTCCGTTACGTGAAGGACTCGTACAAATCTATCGACATAAACAAGACATGCTTGCCGAGGGTAGTGCCCATCATGTGATATATTCTGATTATATAAAAGAGATACTTTTGTCCAACTCTGGACGTTTAAAATAAATAGACCCTATGTTACATTTATATACTGTATTATAAGATTGGGTATGATGTACCTACAGGTGACAATGTGGGCGTTGGTATATGGGTTGAGTTCTCACTTTTATGGTTAGTTATATCCGTACCATTTTTCATTATATATATCATAATTATTAGTCTAGAGATATAAACATTAAGTATGCTTTATACCTTGGGTTGGGACATGCTCCACGATTTTAATTTTTGTGAGGGTTGGGGTATTCATTACATGTGAGAGCCAACGAGACGGCAAGGCTTTGAAATTGAATCACATCATTATCATTTTATATGGAAGATATTTTAAGAGAACTTTATGACGCTGGCCCAATTTATATAAAATTATTTTTTAGGATATATATACTAGATCCGCTCGAGTGAGAAAATTCAGACTTGCAGCTCAACTTGAACTCTAGTTTTCTTTCAAGTTGATTCTTAGCATAGGTTGCTATTTACTTAATTTTTTTCAAAAAGAAACGCATTTATTTATATAAAAATAGGAGGAATAACCCGTCCAAGGTGTCTCTTACAATAGGTATGAAAAATTTAAAAGAAAATTATTGAAGACTTTCTATCCCAAAATAAGAAATATAACTAGATACTTACAAAAATTATGAGATCTTGATCTAGAGTTCCAAAGATTGTAGATAATATTTAGTAGAACGGACGAACCACCATTGCCTTAGATTTTTACCCTCAATCATATGTCCTTCAAACGCCTAGTTGCGGGACACCAAATTTTCCCGAATAAGTACCCAAATTAGTCCAAAACTTATTCCAACGGTATACCTACGCTCTGGGCCCATTCCAAACTACTAAAAATATATCTTTGGGCCTCAGTATCACTGTAGTTATGATCAAAATAATAATACCTCCTAACGTATGGTAATACCTTACAACATAAAATAAAATGCACAACTCAATTATTTTGCAAGTAACCACACATAATTAAGGGTCATATAATTAATTACAGCGATTAATTAATTATAACATTCAGTACAAAAATCACATAACATGAAAATTTTAATTGTCATCTAAATTATGCAATATATTATCACCATATCACATAAGTAATAATTTTTTTAATTTATTAATTTATTGATTGCAATTAAATTATATATAAATACCCCAAATTAGTGGATTGATTTCACTCATAACATCTTCAAGTCATTTACCTTGCTTACCCATAGGACATGATTGTAGCAATGGATAAACACACATAACTTATGAAGCTTCAAAGAAAAAGAAAAGAAATGCAAAACGCAAACTGAAAATAATAACAAATGATATTGTGTCGATATTCATTTTTTGAAATTCACTTTACCTAACAATTCAGCCACTTTTCGTTGTGTTTTTTTTTATTCATTCATTATTTGGGATAATTAATGTTTAGTCACTAAAAGAAGTACATTTTGAACCTAATAAGACTTATTTTTTATGTTCCCAAAAGATCCTAGTCTACTAGTCCTGCACAAGCTCGTGCTTTTCTTGAAGATTCGATTGGTCAAAAAATTATAAAAATTCAATTTAAAAAATACAAAATACATGTCATCAATTCGATTAAACTTTTAGGAAACATTGAACGTGCAAAAAATGTCTGTCAAGATTTGGTGATTAACGAAGCTCGAAATTCTAAATGGGCAACCAATATTGTCAATGAATCACCACCTCAAATATAATTTAAGTTCTTCTACCCTTTGATCCAAATCTCGTAAATTTTTGTAGTCCAGAGTTAGCTTCAACATTTTTAAAATTTTAGTTTCTGGATGTTTCCTCTCATTTTCTGTCTAAATTTTTTGGCGCTTGTATGATCCCCTTATGAGATGCTTTTTCTCTTATTGTTTGTAAATAAATTTATTGTTAAAAAAAATCTATTATTTCTGTGTTTGTTAGGTGAGGGACTCGTACAAATCTATCGACATAAACAGGTCATGCCCGCCGAAGGTAGTGGCCTTCATGTGATATATTATGATTATATAAAATAGATACTTTAGTCCAACTCTAGAGCTTTAAAATAAATATACCCTATGTTACATTTGTATATTGTATTATAAGATTGGGTACGTTGTACTTACAGATGACTTGGGTGATGATTGTGTGTAGCAGGGGTGTATGGGAAAAAAGGTGTGGGTGAGAGAGTGGTTGGGGTGTGTTTGTGAGTGTAAGGTTTTGGGATGTGAGTGTCTTTTAATGTGACCGTCAAAATAACACTAAATAACTAAATTAAAAATTAATAAAATAAAATAAAAACCTAACAAAAATAAAATCCTATTCTAAAATAAAACAAAGACTCAAATAAAAATTGAAACTAAAAAGGAATAAAAATAGAAATCTATTAAACTAAAAACTAAAAAAAAGTAAAATTTAATATAACTGATAAATAAATGAAATCCTAAACCTTCTGATCCTAATAAAATATAAACTAATCAAAATCAAAGTAAAATAAAATTATTAATATAAGATAAAATATAAAAATAGAAAATAAAATCTAGAAAATAATACATAAATCTAAAATAAAACCTAAAAATAAAATGACTCAAACAAAAAATCTACTAAAATATAAAAGAGCACAACCTAAACATACACAGGGTTCGGGATTGGTTTAGGATCGGTTTAGGGTAGGCTAGGATACATGACAGGGGTATTTATCTCCATACAACACGCATTTGACTTGATATATAGCTTTTGACACCGCAAACGGACGTTTGACCTACAAGATAAACATTTAAGCACATAAGACCCATATTGCCGAGAATTAGCAACTAACGTACGTCTATTCAGGATATAAAATTTACAATTTTGGGTGCTTATCAGTTTATAAATAAATTTATTGTTAAAAAATTCTATTATGTTTAAGTCCGTTAGGTGAAGGACTCGTACAAATCAATCTACATAAACAAGACATGCTCACCGAAGGTAGTGGCCTTCATGTAATATATTATGATTATATAAACGAGATACTTTAGTCCAACTCTGGACGTTTAAAATAAATAGACCCTACGTATTGTATTATAAGAATGGGTACGTTGTACTTACAGGTGACATTGTGGGTGTTGGTATATGGGTTGAGTTCTCAATTTTATAGTTAGTTATATCCCTACTAATTTTAATTATGTATTTTGTAGTTATTAGTTTAGAGATATGCACATTAAGTATGCTTTATACCTTGGGTTGGGACATGCTCGTCGATTTTAATTTCGGATAGGGTTGAGGTATTCATTACATGTGAGAGCCAACGAGAAGGTTAGATTTTGAAATTGAATCACATGATTATCATTGTTGATATGTAAGATATTTCAAGAGAACTTTTTGATGCGGGCCCAATTTATATAAAATTATTTTTTAGGATATATAGACTGGATCCGCACGACTGAGAAAATTTAGACTTGCAGATCAACTTGCACTCTAGTTTTCATTCACGTTTATATACATATAGGAGGAATAACCCCTCCTAGGTGTCTCTTACAATAGCTCTGAAAAATTTGAAGGAAAATTATTGAAGACTTTCTAACACAAAATAAGAAAAATAACTAGATACTAAGAAAAATTATGAGATCTTGATCGAGAGTTTCGAAGACGGTAGATAATATTTAGTAGAACTAATTAACCTCCATTGCCTTAGATTTTTAACCTCGATCATATGTCTTTCGACCGCCTAGTTGCGGGCCACCAAATGTTCCCGAATAACTACCCAAATTAGTCCAAAACTTATTCCAATGGTATACCTACGCTCTGTGCCCATTCCAAACGACTAAACATATATCTTTCGGCCTCCGTATCACTGTAGTTCTGATCAAAATAATAATACCTCCTAACGTATGGTAATACCTTACAACATAAAAAAAATGCACAACTCAATTATTTTACTAGTAACCACACATAGTTAAGGCTCATATAATTAATTATAGCGGTTAATTAATTATAACATTCAGTGCAAAGATCACATAACATGAAAATTTTAATTGTCATCTAAATTATGCAATTTATTATCACCATATCACATAAGTAATTATTATTTTCATTTATTAATTTATTTGTTGCAATTAAATTATATATAAATACCCAAAACTAGTGCATTGATTTCACTGATAACATCTTCAACTCATTTACCTTGTTTACCCATTGGACATGATTACACCAATGGATAAACACACATAACTTATGAAGCTTCAAAGAAAAAGAAAATAAATGCAAAACGCAAACTGAAAATAATAACAAACGATACTGTGTCGATATACATTTTTTGAAATTCACTTTACCTAACAATTCAGCCACTTTTTGTTGTGTTTTTTTATATTATTCATTCATTCTTTGGGATAATTAGTGTTTAGTCACTAGAAGAAAGTAGATTTTGCACCTAATACGACTTATTTTTTGTGTTCCCAAAAGATCCTAATCTACTAGTCCTGCACAAGCTCGTGCTTTACTTGGAGATTCGGTTGGTCAAAAAATTATAAAAATTCAATTTAAAAAATACAATATACATGCCAACAATTCAATTAAAATTTTAGGAAACATTGAACATGCAAAAAATATCAGTCAAGATTTGGTTATTAATGAAGCTCGAAATTCTAAACGGGCAACCAATAATGTCAATGAATCACCACCTCAAATATAATTTAAGTTCTTCTACCCCTTGATCCAAATCTCGTAAATTTTTGTAGTCCAGAGTTAGCTTCAACATTTTTAAATTTTTAGTTTCTGGTTGTTTTCTCTCATTTTCTGTCAAAATTTGTTGGCGCTTGTATGAGCCCCCTATGAGAGTTTTTTTCTCATATTATTTATGATAAACATGACTTTTGTGAATATTTTTTTCGTCATTTCTTGAAAAGCTCTTCTAATCAAAATCCTCAAATTACCTAAAAAATATAACAAACTCAAGTGTAGAGGTAAGTAAGGGTATCAATCCACATCAAGGGGGGTAAAGCTAGATACAAATTCATTTATAATTCAATTTTTATTTTCTTTTTGGGCTTTTGCTTTTTCTATTTTTTTACCTTTTTCAAATATTAAAACAATTAGGTGAGGTGAGGTGAAATTACACTAAACTAAAATGAAAGATCAATTTACAAACTAAAGAAGTAACTAAAATGGAAAACAAAGGCTAACACTAAAATATGAGATAAACGAGGAAAATAAATCTGAGAACAATCAAGGAGTGGGATTATACCACACATTTTAGATATTCTAATTAATTAATTTAATTAATTGAATTCTCCCAAATTAATATCAAACTTACAAATCAACTCTCGTTGCAAATGTAATTTTAATAGGAACCTTTTAAAAAGTTAAGTTTAACCCCCCACAACTCTAGAAAATAGATCTACACTCATTTTAATTAATCAACAGCTAGGATCGATGAATTAAAATTTATGAAATATTAGAAAATAAATTTAGAGTTGAAATTCAAGTAATAATACGCCACTTAAGATACCCCTATCTCAAATTCGAATCTAAAATGGGTATTATAACTAGAATTTTGATTTTCTCTCGAAAATCATTTACCCTCTCTCGATGCGTAAATTTAAGGGCGGGGGATCAAAATTAACATTCAAAGAAAATTTTCAAGTAATCAAACTAATTAAATTAAAATAACATCAAATAAGGGTTCACCCCACCCTTGAAAGGGGATTTAGCCTAACATGGTATGAGATTTGACAAATTAATAATCAAAGGTATAAAATAAATGATAACAGAAGAGAACAATCAAGCCCAATCTCTTGAAGTTAAATTGAACTCTTATTTCCTTGAAATCAAGCACAATCCATCCAATATGAGCATCCAACAATAATCAACTCAATATAATACTTAATTGAATTACTCACAATTTATCACTCAATAATCTTTAAAAATAAAAATAAAAACTATTTACAAAAATAATTTCCTAATTTATTTTCAACACTAAACTATCTCTCTCTAGAATTCTCTCTCTATTTTCTATGATATGATCTCCTCATCAAATGGGGACTTGAGTCTTCTTTTATAGTAGATGCATGGCACACATGGAGCTAAGGGGTATTTTTGGGAATGGGTTTGAGTGTGCATGGAAATGGTGAGAAGAGTGTGAGGTCATGTGGGTGAGGGGATTGGAATAAAACAAATCAGATTTAGTTAAGGGTTATTTTTGGAAATGGTTTAAAGTTAGTAGTTGGGGGGCTTTTTGGAATTGGGGGTTAAAGGGTTATTTAGGAACATGGGGCTTTGTTATTTTGGTTTGGCTTATATCTTTGGGAGGTAAGATCAAATTTATTTTGGTTTGAGGACAAATGGGTCACGAGTTGGAGAAGGGTTCTGGGTTTTGGCAGGTGGGGCGCAAAATCGGGTTTGGGTCTGGTTTCGAGTTTCAGATCGAAGTGGTTGGAACGGGAATGGGTCTCGACGGGGTGCTGGGCGACGAGATGATGGGCTGGCGGGTGTTGCCGGAATGGGGATGGAGGGAACGCCACCGGACTTGGTGTCGGGTTGTGGGGTGGTTCCGAGCTATCTCAAACCGGGTTCAGGTGACGGAAGGTCGAGAGTAGCACGGGTTTAGGTTGAATCGGGCTCCGGGGGTTGGTCAGGAGCGTCGCCGCCGGTGGTTGGCGGAATTTGGAGGTTCGTCGCCGGCAGGGCTCGTTGTCGCAGTTGAAGGTTCGACAGAGATGGGGTCGTCGTGGGTCTCGTCACCGACAGGGCTGTGAGGATCGAGGGTCGCAGTTTCGAGTCGTTCTGGTCCAACCAGTTATAGTCGGGTTCTCGGGTAGATGGTGTCTCCAGCGACGGGTTGCATTGGGAATGGGTTTGGTTGCTGTGTTTTGAGGAGAGGACGTGGTATGGGGGTGTTGGTTGTGATGATGGAAGTATGTTAATGGAGGTTGTGGGATTTGGTGAGAGGAGAGAGAAAGTGTTCGATGTTATAGATGACTTGGGTGATGATTGTGTGTAGTAGGGTGTATGGCCTGTGACAGCCCGCTCCAAATAATAACGGGTGGCCAGCCCTATACTACATAAATCAGGTATCTCAGATGGTACAGTCTCAACATCAACAACTAAACACTATAATATATGGCTAACTACCTGAAATCATAAAGTGCGAATTGCCAAAAATTTAAAACGTTTATTTTTAACAACAACAAGACCAATAATGCACATAACCAACAATATACATGTAACTATGATGAATGAAAAGTGCATGCTCCAATAATATGAAAGAGTACAATACATTGTACAACAAAATCTCAACAATGAAATACCCGAATATGCTGTCGGGTAACAGACAATACAATAATCTGAAAAATAAAATAGTAAAGTGTTAATCTACAACACTTGAATACTAACTCAATACAACTGAATCCTAATCTAGATGTACAATAGATAGGAATCGACTAAAGCAAAGTGCCGCAATAGTCTGCTACTGCCACAACTCCACAAATCCTGAATGGAGGAATATAAAGGCGTCCTTGCGGAGGAACACCTGAGGTAATACAATATATGCATAGAGGAGGAAAATATAAACGGGTCAGAACCCGAGTTTGAAAAACAGTTTATAGCAAGTGTATTAAAATGCATAATAATTATAAATGCATTATTACATGATTTAGTTGGAATCGGACACTCCACAATAATTCAACTCACCTCTCATCTAAAGCGCGCACTAAGCGTATGCACGTATATCCAAATGGATGTCCGATTCTAATTAGGTAAGAGGATTCTAACTTAAACCCAAAAGAAGTATTTAAGTGAAACCATCTACCCTATCTCCCAACCTACACTTATCACTATATTCTTTAAGTTATATACATTAACTTTAATGTAATTGTTATAGTTATCTTTATAATGTTCATTTGTTGAACATATAAAGTTACATGATCCAATCATGTCCACATCATCAACATACACCATCAATCTCAATTACTAGAATTTTGTATTCTAGTGATGCCCTTATAAGTCATGAAACCATATATATAATTATTATAGATGAGTTATTAGCATCAAGAGTTAAGAAATAAACTCCTCCCGATTCTCAACACGGTACTGCGTTTCATGCGTGGGACGTCTCGCCGAAGCGAAATCCAAACAAGGAACCCCCCGTTACACTACTCCTGACCGTATCGATCCTCGGGGCTCATTATGCCCTTAATGCAAGATGCATGTAACCCAAATGATTATTGTCCAATTTTAATTAATTAATATTCCCAATTCTGAACAGTACATGGCGTTTCATGCGTGGGACGTCTCGCCGAAGCGAAATCCAAACAAGGAACCCCCCCATTACACTACTCCTGGCACTGTCGATTGTCGGGATAGGTGATATATATGTATATATAATTATGAGCATTAAGGACTAAACTTATCCCAAAGTTCCAACATTACACCGCGATTCGTTCGTGGGACGTCTCGCCGAAGCGAAATCCAAACAAGGAACCCCCCCGATACACTAATCCTGGCAATGTAGGTCGTTGAGGTCCATTATGCCCTTGACACTCAAATACAAGCACAAGCAATAATAACCATCCAACCGAGCTATAACTCGAAGGACGTAGGCTCACATGCTATCATCTTCCAGCAGCCCATTTACGTAGCAAACTGGGGCCACCTGGTGGGGTTCAACGACACCCACCTCGTGATCAACTCACGCACACAACGTCCCGGGAAGCGGTCATAGTTCCTAACCGGCAAGTGAGAGCGTCACATACCCCCGACCTCTCAAACCCAAAATAATTAAATATATATATCATTAATGTCATTTGCTGACCACAAAGGATGACTATGACCTGGGGAATATCCACATCCTGCTTTTCTAGTCAGAATTCTCACCCTCCACGTACGAAACTTCCCAATGATAGCAAGGAGGGGGTATGCTTAACATGCATATACACCATCATATAAGGTATACATACATCCCACATAATAAAGATATACCATTATATAAGGTATACCTGAAACATCATATTCATTTTCATTATACGCTCTTAGGCGCAATTTGATTAACATCATTTGTTTAGTATATTTCTCTCAAGATATACTAACACCTAACCTCACACATTAACCCCGCTTAGTATATGATGTACTAATTCTCGCTTGAAGCTCTCTTGTCGCTTCTAGTATGAATTGTCTTTCAATTCAATTTAAGTTCAGGATATTCTATATCCTAATGCACCTCAATTAGCATTTCTCATTGTGTGAGATATCTCCCAAATCAATCATCACTAAGGATATTTCTATATACGTATGCACATCAATTAACATTTATGATTCTCCATCCCTTATAGGGTTCAATTCATTTTATGTACCGTTAAAGTTATTCCCTTTTTGGGAATGGATCCTAAGATCTGGCATCTCTAAGTTAACCTCATTTTCACATCGTGAAGTTGTTATCATCTCCAAATAAAACCCCAAGTAAAGGTGGGCTTCCCCACTTAGAAAAATACCAAAATCTCTAATCGGTATTCCTCAAATTTAGTCAAAATGACTCCAAACTTTCTTATAAGGGAAACTCACTAAAAGTCTCCCAAAACCTGCTCCAAATATCTCCTATAGAGATCCCCAATCGATAACCTCGAACAAAACGGGATGAAATTCTTTTTAGAAAAACAATCCCTCAAAAGCCCTGTTTCCGAATCGATTCGAGCCTATTCCGAATCGATTCGTCCCAGCGAATCGATTCGGCTGGGAAGGCGAATCGATTCGGGTCATCAAACCTGGGTTTCTGTCCCAGGAAGAATCGATTCGGTTGGAGTTCGAATTGATTCGGTCACTCGAACTTGGGCACTTGCATATTTCCGAATCGATTCGGCCTACCTGGAGGCTCGAAAATGGCTACTTTTTAGTAAGCCAAAAATCCCGAAATTCATATTAATGGTTTTCTCTCCATTTTTCTTCAACCCAACCACAAATATATCATCAAAATTCATCCTAGAATGTATATAAACTAATTTCTAACCTCAAATAAAATATATACATATCAAATCTAAGATTATACCCAAAAGTTAGGTTTTGTAAAATTAAACCTAAATCCCAAAATATCAATCCACAAATCATGCAATAAATGGTACACAACAATTATTTAGCAAGTTTAATCACTTGCCTCCGGTTCGTAAGGTCTGAATCCGCCTTGAAATCGCGTATTTGCCCGAAAATCCTCTTTCTCTCTCCTTTTTCCTTCCTTTTCTTCTTTCTTCTTCTCTCTTTCTATTTCTCTTTCTCTCTTTAGAGTATAAATCTCTCGTAAGCTTTTTAAGCCTAAAACCCAAGATACACATCTTTAAATGATAATACACACTTTAAATGACCCGGTAACTTTAATTTGAGTCAAACGGTCCTAATTTATTTCGGAACCCAAATAGACCCCAAGTACAGTCATTTCGACTTTCTCGACCCTTCCGGACACAATGGTACCCTCAGAATTTCCATTCGAGACACTTTTTGACGACTCTAAATTTTGACCTCAATTGCCAATTTTAATTATTCTCCAATAAGATATTATTTATTTCTCCCAAAATAAAATAATTACTGTTCCGAAAGTCTTGGGTTGTTAAAAAAAGGTGTGGGTGAGAGAGTTGTTAGAGTCTGTTTGTGAGTGTAAGTTTTTGGGATGTGAGTGTGCTTAAATGTGACCCTTAAAATTATACTATCTAACTAAAATAAAAATTAGTAAAATAAATAAAAACTAAAAAAAAATAAAATCCAATTCTAAAATATAACAAAGACTCAAATAAAAATTGAAACTAAAAAGAAATAAAAATAGAAATCTATTAAACTAAAAACCAAAAACTAAAAAAAAAAGTAAAATTTAATAAAACATATAAATAAATGAAATCCTAAAAATTCTAATCCTAATAATATAAAAACTCATCAAAGTCAAAGTAAAATAAAATTATACTAATAAAAATAAAATATAAAAGTAGAAAATAAAATCTAGAAAATAGTAAATAAATCTAAAATAAAACCTAAAAATAAAACGACTTAAACTAAAAATCTAAAAAAATATAAAAGGGTCCAACCTAAACATACACGGGGTTCGGGGTAGGTTTAGTCTCGGTTTAGGATAGGCTAGGATACGAGACAAGGGTATTTAGCTCCATACAACGCGCATTTGCCTTGATATATAGCTTTTGACACCGCAAACGAACATTTGACCTACAAGATAAACATTTAAGCACATAAGACCTATATTCTCGAGAATTAGCACCTAAAGTACGTCTATGCAGGGTATAAAATGTACAGTTTTAAGTGCTTATCAGTTTATAAATAAATTTATTGTTAAAAAAATCTATTATGTTTACGTCTGTTAGGTGAAGCACTCGTACAAATCTATCGACATAAACAAGACATGCTCGCCGAAGGTAGTGGCCTTCATGTGATATATTATGATTATATAAAAGATATGCTTTAGTCCAACTCTGGACATTTAAAATAAACAGACCCTATGTTACATTTATATATTGTATTATAAGATTGGGTACGTTGTACTTACAGGTGACATTGTGGGCGTTGGTATATGGGTTGAGTTCTCACTTTTATAGTTAGTTATATCCATACCGCTTTTAATGATATATATCATACTTATTAGTCTAGAGATATAAACATTAAGTATGCTTTATACCTTGGGTTGGGACATGCTCGTAGATTTTAATTTCGGTGAGGGTTAAGGTATTCATTACATGTGAGAGCCAACGAGATGAATAGATTTCTTTGAAGTTGATTCTTAGCATTAGTTTCTATTTAATATTTTCTTTTAAAAAACAAACGCATTTATTTATATACAAATAGGAGGAATAACCCCTCCTAGGTGTCTCTTACAATAGCTATGAAAATTTAAAAAAAAAATTATTGAAGACTTTCTAACCCAAAATAAGAATAATAACTAGATACTAAAAAAAATTACGAGATCTTGATCGAGAGTTCTGAAGACCGTAGATAATATATAGTAGAATGGACGAACCTGCATTGCCTTAGATTTTTAACCTCGATCATATGTCCATTGAACGCCTAGTTGAGGGGCACCAAATGTTCCCGAATAACAACCCAAATTAGTCCAAAACTTATTCCAATGGTATAGCTATGCTCTAGGCCCATTCCAAACTACTAAAAATATATCTTTGGGCCTCCGTATCACTGTAGTTCTGATCAAAATAATAATACCTCCTAACGTATGGTAATACCTTACAACATAAAATAAAATGCATAACTCAATTATTTTACTAGTAACCGCACATAGTTAAGGCTCATATAATTAATTACAGCGGTTAATTAATTATAACATTCAGTACAAAAATCACATATCATGAAAATTTTAATTTTCATCTAAATTATGCAATTTATTATCACCATATCACATAAGTAATAATTATTTTCAATAATTAATTGATTTGTTGCAATTAAATAATATATAAATACCCAAAATTAGTGCATTGATTTCACTCATAACATCTTCAAGTCATTTACCTTGTTTACCCATTGGACATTATTACACCAATGGATAAACACACATAACTTATGAAGCTTCAATGAAAAACAAAATAAATGCAAAACACAAACTGAAAATAATAACAAACGATATTGTGTCGATATAAATTTTTTGAAATTCACTTTACCTAACAAGTCAACCACTTTTCATTGTGTTTTTTTTTATATTATTCGTTCATTCATTGGGATAATTAATGTTTAGTCACTAGAAGAAAGTACATTTTGCTCCTAATACGACTTATTTTTTATGTTCCTAAAAGATCCTAGTCTATTAGTCCTGCACAAGCTCGTGCTTTTCTTAAAGATTCAGTTGGTCAAAAAATTATAAAAATTCAAGTTAAAAAATACAATATACATGTCACCAATTCCATTAAACTTTTAGGAAACATTGAACATGCAAAAAATGTTCGTCATGATTTGGTGATTAACGAAGCTCGAAATTCTAAACGTGCAACCAATAATGTCTATAAATCTCTACCTCAAATATAATTTAAGTTCTTCTAACCCTTGATCCAAATCTCGTAAATTTTTGTAGTCCAGAGTTAGCTTCAACATTTTAAAATTTTTAGTTTCTGGTTGTTTTCTCTCATTTTCTATCAAAAAATTTTGGCACTTGTATGAGCCCCTTATGAGAGGCTTTTTCTCTTATTGTTTATAAATAAATTTATTGTTAAAAAAATCTATTATGTTTAAGTCTTTTAGGTGAAGGACTCGTTCAAATCTATCGACATAAACAAGATATGCTCGCCAAAGGTAGTGGCCTTCATGTGATATATTTTGATTATATAAAATAGACACTTTAGTCCAACTCTGGACGTTTAAAATAAATAGACCCTATGTAACATTTATATACTGTATTATAAGTTTGGGTACGTTGTACTTATAGGTGACATTGTGGGCGTTGGTATTTGGGTTGAGTTCTCACTTTAATAGTTAGTTGTATCCCTACCACCTTTAAATTTATATTTCATACTTATTAGTCTTGATATATAAACATTAAGTATGCTTTATACCTTGGGTTGGGACTTTCTTGTATATTTTAATTTAGGTGAGGGTTGAGGTAGTCATTACATGTGAGAGCTAACAAGTTGGCTTGTTTTTGAAATTGAATCGAATGATTATCATTGTTGATATGGAAGATATTTCTAGAAAACTTTACGACGCTGGCCTAATTTATATAAAATTATTTTTTAGGATACATAGACTGGATCCGCATGACTGAGAAAATTCAGACTTGCAGCTGAACTTCCACTCTAGTTTTCTTTCAAGTTGATTCTTAGCATAGGTTGCTATTTACTAATTTTTTTTCGAAAAAGAAACGCGTTTATTTATATACAAATAGGAGGAATAACCCCTCCGAGGTGTGTCTTACAATAGCTACGAAAAATTTTAAAAAAATTATTGAAGACTCTCTAACCCAAAATAAGAAAAATAACTAGATAGTAAAAAAAATTCCGAGATCTTGATAGAGAGTTACGAAGGCCGTTGGTAATATTTAGTAGAACGAACGAACCTCCACTGCCTTAGATTTTTACCCTCGTTCGTATGTCCTTCGAACGCCTAGTTGCGGGCCTCAAAATGTGCCCGAATCACAACCCAAATTAGTACAAAACTTATTCCAATTGTATACCTACGCCCTTGGCCCATTCCGAACTAATAAACATATATCTTTGGGCCTCCATATCACTCTAGTTCTGATCAAAATAATAATATCTCCTAACGTACGGTAATACCTTACAACATAAATAAAATGCACAACTCAATTATTTTACTAGTAACCGCACATAGTTAATTCTCATATAATTAATTACAGTGGTTAATTAATTATAACATTCAGTATGTAAGGACACAAATTTCCAATTGAGTCTTAATGTAGTGTTGGCTCAATTCCGGACAAAAAAATTTGTGTCATAGGATAGTATTGAGTGAGTATCCTCCAAGCCTAGGACATGCAAGGGTTGAAGACGTAGCGGCCAAGTCTTATAAAGCTTCATCATTGTCGTGTTTCAAGTGCCATGTTTTCTACGTCATCAACATCATATTCCATAGTCTCCAAAAGGTATGAATGCATTTCTATATATATATAGGGAGACTTGGAAAATATTTATAAAGGGTGTACTTTTATTTTAATCAGAGGTTTATTTTTAGAAGGTTTCTTTAAAACTTCAAAATAAAGTTTCTGGGCAAAAAATATAATTTTGAGCTTCCTGAAAGTTCGTTCGATATTGTCGTTCGAACGAGGTTTTCCAATGACTTGCCACTGGAACTTTGTTAGATATTTCGTTCGAACGAAATGTCGTTCAAACGAAAATGTCGTTTGAAACGAGATTTCGACGAGAACAGTTTTTGGGCATTTTCCTACTACTTTGTCCCCACTAACTTTTGACAGTTTAAATCAACTTCGAGACCTGATTTTTTCAGTGAACTATTTTTATCTTCTAGAGAGTTTTTGATAGCTTAATCCTTTCATAAAAAGTTCCCTCGGTGTTTGTTTTTCAAATTGAATTATTCAAAGAACAAAACCAAGTTTACACCCAATTGTTTTTTTTAATCCAAGTTTCTATATATATATATATATATATATATAGATTTTGCTTCAAGAGTTTGTTTGTAACTGATTTTATATCTACCGTAGAAGAGTGTTTGGGTTTTCTTCTACATCCCACAAAGAAGAAGTCTTGTTTGTTGATGCGGTATTCTCATACGGTGAAAGGCACCGCGTGTGGTTGATGGGTTCCTAAAAGTTCGATCAGTGGATTTTGAGACCGCGGTGGAGCTCCGTGCTTATTATCTAGGCAGAGTTGTATACAAGAAGGAGTGCCGAGGCTTGGACAGAGTCAAGTCGAGTGTTGTAAGTCTTACTATCTTGTATTTATAAAATCGTACTTAGTGGATTTGAGGTTAAGGCCGTTCGAGGTTTTTTTTCGTTGTGGATTTTTTCTCGTACATCGTGACGTAGTGGTTTATTTTTTTATTTTATCTTTTGCAAAATTCACCTTAGAAGCATGCTAAGGTAAAAAGATAAAATTTGGTTTAAATCACTACTTACTTAATTTTGTGCAAAATAAAATTTGGGTAAATGTTAATTTAATTCAAATCATTAATTTTATTAGATAAAATTTGATTTGGCCTAATTTGCAAAAATGGATTAATTATTTTGTTAGAAAAATTTCTAGGACTTGTCTTAAATTGGTTTAAGTGAATATTTTGTTGTTTAATTCAATTTCACTTTGTTTCTATGTCTAATTTTAATTGAAAGATATTAAAATTTGTTGTGTACTTGTGTATTTGAACTATCTCGCTTCCACATCTTTGTAAAAGGAAATTGAATTACTTTTTGGTAAAATTTAAAATTGAGGGCCTCGTGTTACAACAAGTGGTATCAGAGGAGAGAGCACTAATTTATTGCGTTTAGTTCCTTTTTGGACATATTCGTTTAAAATGGAAAATATGCCTCTTTCAATATTTCCTACGTTTGATGGTTATCTCATGCTTGCACATGACTCTTCTCTTGCCATATCTTATGAATAATTTCTTTCATGTCTCACATTCTCTAGGTTTTGTGCATAATGATATATCTTTTGCTAGTTGTGTATTTTGTTTATCATTTTTCTAGTCTATGTTTCATAATCAATCACATGCTAGAATTATGATTTTTGTTTATTTTTTGTATTTTATTCCTTCATTTTAATTTGCATTAAATGAAAAATACAAATTGATTTTGGTTTATCTTTTGAGCCAATTTTTGTGCTTGGTGAAAAACTTTGAAAAACTCAAAATGATTTTATTTTTGTGTGTATTTTGATTTTACACCCATTTGGTGGCATATGTTTGTGTTTTGAATCCTCATTTCGCTTCCATGTGACTAGAACTTTTGGTTAGAATTTTAATCCTTAAAATGTTCTTTATCATGCTTACATGGAGTAGTTTAAGTTAGACTTTATTAATGGATTTGCTTTTATATGCCTCAATTCACACATGCACGAGCTCACTGGAAATTTTAACTTCAAATGTATATTTGAGCTTTGTGTGGTGTTCTCCTACCAATCTAGTCATTTATATATTATATGACCTAGGAGGACTAGTGCATATTAAAATCCGTTGCACATGAGATTTGTGTGAGATATAAAAGATTAGATATAAAAATGTGCACGGGGAAGGGCTCCGAAGGGAAATATCATCAGTTGCGAGTAAACCACCGTTTGGAATGGACTTAAAAGAAATACGTGGTCCAAAAGCCTAAAGATAAAACAGGGCATTAAAAAGAAAAATAATTGCCAAGGCCTGGTTTTTATTGATATGTTCATTCCAAAATATATATGCTTATTGAGGGAGATTGGATGGTATATCAACGGTTTGCACAATGTCTGTTTATCCTAGTTGTACTTTCAATGTCATGACTGTATTGATTTGTAGAATCATCAAAACTCTAGGCTTGTATGCATTGTGTATGTTTGTTCATTGAGTTCAATATATATTGTCACATGAGGTTATATTCAAATGTGATGAAGTTTGTAATCAATTGAGAACTCCGTGAACATATTTTAAGTGATTGGGTCAAAATTTAATTGTTGCTGGTTCACACCCCTTCACTTCCGTTTTCTTGTGACACATTTATGCTATAAGAGTGTGGAAAAACTAATGTTATTTAGTTTTGTGTCATTTTGGTGTTTATATCTATATGTGTGTACTTATGCTTAGTTTGAATCTATTGTGTCAACATATATATGATATTTTGTTACTTTTGAGTCTTTGCCATGATTCGCTAGTTCATTTATGCTTTTAATTCATTTTTGGTATCTATCTTATTGCGAATTTTGTTTCGATATCACATGCTTATATTACTACAATCAATTGATATGTTTTGTTATTGCATCATAGTTGATATTTATATCCTTATGTGGATTAGTTGAATTTGAGTTGCCCACGTGCTTTAATGTTCTCATCTCTTTTTGCTCTATTGCATGTTTAACTTGTTATCCCATTCTATTTATCCGTTGTTTAGTTTAGGGGGTGTATATGCTTTAATTTGGGGAGATAAGTTAATTTTTTATTCTTTAGCTTTTGTCTATTCCTAAACAAAAAGGGGGAGAATGATTGGGGGGGTGGGGGGGGGGGGGGGGGAATGGGTATCTATTCCTATTGTAATCGTATCTTAGTTTGGGAGATTTATCTTAGGGGGAGACGACATTCTAAGTAGGTCATTTATTTGATAAAGGGGGAGAATTAATTAAGGGGGAGTCTTTATTTAAATTGCATTTAATATTTTAATATTCCCTATGCGTGTAATGTGTTGCTTAAGTGTGCAAGTATTATAAAGCAGCATCTATTTAAAGTGGAAAAGCGTTTAATTCTAAAGTGGTATTCGAGTCAAGCATTGTACTCTTTATTTTTGGTGGGGTGTTTTTGAGTCTAGTAAGCTTGACGTCCCTTTAGGATTTTGTTTTGGTTTTGTCCTGGAATAGTCAAAGGGGGAGATTTGTAAGGACACAAATTTTCAATTGAGTCTTAATGTAGTGTTGGCTCAATTTCGCGCAAAAACATTTGTGTCATAGGATAGTATTGAGTGAGTATCCTCTAAGCCTATGACATGCAAGAGTTGAAGATGTAGCGGCCAAGTATTATAAAGCTTCATCATTGCCGTGTTTCAAGTGCCATGTTTTCTACGTCATCAACATCATATTCCATAGTCTTCAAAAGGTATGAATGTATTTCTATATATATATATATATATATATATAGGGAGACTTGGAATATGTTTATAAAGGGTGTACTTTTATTATAATCTGAGGTTTATTTTCAGAAGGTTTCTTTAAAACTTTAAAATAAAGTTTCTGGTCAAAAAATAAAATTTTGAGCTTTCGGGAAGTTCGTTCGATATTGTCGTTCGAACGAGTTTTTCGTTCGAACGAGAATGTCGTTCGAACGAGGTTTGCCAATGACTTGCCGTTGGAGCTTCGTTAGATAGTTCGTTCGAACGAAATGTCGTTCGAACGAAAATGTCATCCGAATGAGATTTCGGCGGGAACAGTTTTTGCGCATTTTCCCATTACTTTGTCCCCACAAACTTTTGACAGTTTAAATCAACTTCGGGACCAAATTTTTTCAGTGAACTTTTTCCATCTTCTAGAGAGTTTTTGAGAGCTTAATCATTTCATAAAAAGTTCCCTTGGTGTTTTTTTTTCAAATTGAATTATTCAAAGAACAAAACCAAGTTTACACCCAATTGTTTGTTTTAATCCAACTTTCTATATATATATATATATATATATACATCTTGCTTGCAGAGTTTGTTTGGCACCGGTTTTATCTCTACTATAGAAGAGTGTTTGGGTTTACTTCTACATCCCACAAAGAAGAAGTCTTGTTTGTTACTTCGACATTCTCATACGGTGAAAGGTACCGTGTGTGGTTGATGGGTTCCTAAAAGTCCGATCAGTGGATTCCGAGACCGCGGTGGAGCTCCGTGGTTATTCGCTAGGCAGAGGTGTATATAAGAAGGAGCGTCAGGGCTTGGACGGAGTCAAGTCGAGTGTTGTAAGTCTCACTGTCTTAAATTTGTAAAACCGTACTTAGTGGATTTGAGGCTAGGGCCATCCGAGGTTTTATTCCGTTGTGGATTTTTCCTCGTATATCGCGGCGTAGTGGTTTATTTGCTTATTTTATCTTTTGCAAAATTCACCTTAGATGCATGCTTAGGTAAAAATGTAAAATTTGGTTTAAATCACTACTTACTTAATTTGGTGCAAAATAAAACTTGGGTAAATGTTAATTTAATTCAAGTCATTAATTTTATTGGATAAAATTTGGTTTGCCTAATTTACGAAAATGGATTAATTATTTTGTTAGGCAAATTTCTAGGACTTGTCTTAAATTGGTTTAAGTGAATATTTTGTTGTTTAATTTAATTTAACTTTGTTTCTATGTTTAATTTAAATTGAAAGATATTAAAATTTGTTGTGTACTTGTGTATTTGAACCATCTCGCTTCAGCATCTTTGTAAAAGAAAATTTAATTACTTTTTGGTAAAATTTAAAATTGAGGGCCTCGTGTTACATCGCAGTACAAAAATCACATAACATGAAAATTTTAATTGTCAACTAAATTATGCAATTTATTATTACCATATCACCTAAGTAATAATTATTTTCATTTATTAATTTATATTTTGCTATTAATAAATTATATATAAATATCCAAAATTAGTGCATTTAATTCACTCATAACATCATTTGGTGAACTTTAAATAAAAATGTCAAAGGACTTTTCATTTAGAGAACCTAATTCTTTCCCATACAACCAAGTATATTACTTTGATTGTTTCCTACCTACTACCTAATGACACGGTGTTTTACTTCACATTTTAGATGACTAAAACCCAAGTCCATTTTGTTGGTTATTTACTAAGTCATAAAAACTGGCCCTCGGTTGATTTTATCACAATAGTTCTTGAGTTAAAAAATAGAATAACAATACCTACACAAAAACACAAAAAATGAAAGGGTTCATTTTTATGTTTCCAATTAAAAAAACATATTTAATAAAACAAGTCTGTATTTTTAATAAAAAAAAATAACATTTTAGCTGTTTTAAAAAAAAACTTCCAAACGTTTTTTATAAAAAAACGTTTATAAAAAGTAAATACATTTACTGTAAAAAAAAGACTCATATTTTTAATTTAACCCATTCAATCATTCAAATACCCATTTAACCAATATTCTCTTGTTTTTAAAGTTCCGCCCCAGTGGCACCCTCACTCCCAAAGTGTTTTTTTTTAATAATTATTTTTAACTTTTTATAAATGTTGAAAAAAAACATTTTAATTGTATTAAAAAAAATTCTTAACTTTTTTAAATAAATGTTTATAAAAAGTAAATGCACATATTGTTAAAAAGACACATATTTTTAATTTAACACATTTAATCCCTAAAACACCCATTTAGCGAATATTTTCTTATTTTTAAAGGTCCGCGCTAGCGGTAACCTCCCCTCCCCTCCCCTTTTTTTAGAGTATTTTTTTTAAAACTGTTAAGCAGTTTTTTGAAACAGTTAAAATATTTTTGTTTTTGTTTTTTAAAACAGTTATTAAAAGTAAAAAATAATTTTTTTTAAAAAAAGCTTATTTATTAAAAATAGTTTTTTTTAAATAGATTTTTTTATTAGAAATACAGATTCTTATTTTTTATTAAATATTTTTTTTAATATAAAAACAGAAAATGAACCCTTTTAACTTTTTGTCCTCTTGTGTGGGTATGAATTTTGAGTTTATATGTGTGTACGTCTAGTATTACTCTAAAAAATATGTATTGTATCTAATATACTTACTTCTTAACTCGACCCATAAAACATGGAATTCACATTAGCAAGTGTCCTCCTAACGCCATTATACAATTAGATGAATGCGGACGCGACATGAACCACCAAAAAGATATATACCAAATGCATGGGTTGGTTGGTTTTGAGTTTGGTCATTAATTGGACAAGGTATAATTGGTAGGATATAAATCCGTTCAATTTTGTAATTGGATCATGTTGTGTTGGGGTTATGTTTGGTTCGGATTGGGCTCTGATCAAGTCGTTTAACCCAAACATGTAAAATAAAATAATTACTTTATTTCTTAATTGAAAACATATTTTTCTCCACCAAATATCTTATATCTAAATTTAATTTTACTTTATCGGCTTAAAAGTTCATCAGTCTAAAGTTATCTCATATTTATCTCATTAAATTATATGGCATCTACATCAGGCGGATATGTTTGGTTTCCACCTTGATTCGAATAAATTTAAAAGATACAACAATACTCATACGGCACATCACGACATGACACTACACATTACCCTTTTTTTTGTAATTCAATGTTATTTGACCAATTGATGTACATGTCATTTTTTTTTGTAAATTCA
Organism: Sambucus nigra; assembly: GCA_949130495.1. Classification (NCBI taxonomy): domain Eukaryota; kingdom Viridiplantae; phylum Streptophyta; class Magnoliopsida; order Dipsacales; family Adoxaceae; genus Sambucus; species Sambucus nigra. Next base: position 459,981,701 of record OX422220.1, read on the forward strand.
TTATTTCTTTTAGTTTTTGGACAAATTATGGCATATTCAAGAAGCACTGTCATACAAACTAATATATGACTGAATATTTGTACCTATTATTAAAGAACACAGTTTGTTACTTCCAATATTACTTGACAAGACCCATCTTTGTCTGTTTCGTTTATTGGAATTACATAGTTATATATAATAGGCGCTTTGTAAATTTAAGACATATTGTAATATGTATTATGAAAATAGGACAACAAACATTTTCTTTCCATTTTTAGTCCATATTTTTTAATAACGCCGTTGGCGTGGACCCATATCTATAAAACGTCAATCAATTACAGCATGTCACGTCCGCCGATAATTTAAAAATGTGGACTAAAAATGGAAACAAAATATTTATTTTCCTATATTCATAACCAATATTATTTTAAGTCTTTATTTCGTTTTCAAAAATTGTTTGTGTATGTTTTTAACAGTTAAATGTATGACTTGTAACTAGAATTCATTTTTTTTATCTTCATATTAAAACTTTTTTCACCAATAAATCAATCATATACTATACACATTATTTTGTGTATTATCCTTTTTATTTTGTGTACCCTATGCTAAAATGGTGTTGAGGAGTTATTTATTTAAGAGACCATAGATTTTGACGTACAATTTTACATTTGTCACCGTCCTTATATCACCGAACCACCAATATATCCTTAGATTTTTTCAATTTGACTACTTCTTTGCATATGTGGGAAACTGTACCGCTGTGACCAATTATGTATCCAGTTGTTCAATTAACAATTGAGCGATTGGTTAGAGTTGAAAGGTTCCAAATACTCTATTAAACTAATGCTTAAAAAATTGGCAGGATACACTATATAAAGGAATAGCCTTTCCTTAGTAGAGGCATTCAGATATAGTAGTATTGTAGTTTATCAAAAGCCTTCAACTAGCTAAACAAATTTCAAGACTTGGGGAGGCAGCTCTTTAAGTTGCCGGAAATGGCAGATTTTAAGCACCATATGTTGTTTGTGTTGACAATTTGTGTGACAGCTATCAATGTAGCGGCCGACCGCTGGCCTTACATTTATGCTTCACCTCCTCCACCACCTTATGTCTATAAATCACCATCACCACCATCGCCATCACCACCACCACCATACATTTATAATTCACCCCCACCACCATCGCAGTCACCTCCCCCTCCTTACGTTTACAATTCACCACCACCACCATCTCCGTCCCGACCGCCTCCATACATTTACAAATCCCCACCTCCACCATCTTCGTCACCACCACCTCCATATGTTTACAAATCCCCACCACCACCTTCCCCATCACCTCCTCCTCCTTACACCTATAAATCCCCACCACCACCTTCTCCATCACCTCCACCTCCTTACGTGTACAAATCTCCACCACCACCATCTCCTTCTCCACCCCCACCTTACCTGTATAAATCTCCACCACCACCATCTCCATCACCCCCTCCTTCATATGTCTACAAGTCACCACCACCGCCGTCTCCTTCACCACCACCACCCTACCAGTATAAGTCTCCACCTCCTCCATCTCCATCACCACCACCTCCTTATGTTTACCGTTCACCACCACCACCTTCCCCTTCACCACCTCCACCCTATTATTATAATTCACCACCTCCTCCTTCTCCTTCCCCTCCTCCACCTTACATTTACAAATCACCACCACCTCCGTCTCCTTCACCGCCACCCCCATATGTCTACCAGTCCCCACCTCCACCATCTCCATCGCCCCTCCTCCATATCACTACAAATCTCCACCACCACCTTCTCATTCACCACCTCCACCATACTACTACACATCCCCCCCTCCTCCAATGGGTTACTAAGTTGACCATCTTACTTCTACCTTATTTTTCCGTTTCTCCTTACCACCAAATTGATACTTACTTTATTTGGAGCTCATAAGCTGGACATCTTGCAGGGTCATGCATTAAGGATTATTTCGGCCCAAACGTGTTAGTAGCGGGAAAATAAAAAACGTGGCATGATTGTTAAGCATGGACTGATGTTTTTTCTTTTATTTGAAAATATATGATGTAATAACCACATTTATTGTTTTTTTAAACTTATCATTGTATGATATGTCAAGTAATAAAATAAAAATGAGTTTGTGCCAACAAATGCTCTTTTATTGATGATATTCTTTGGAGGTTCAAAATTTAATCTGACCAAATTAGAAACAAGTGAAATTGTGTGATCAGAACATGTGTTTCCACATGAACTTGCACAGTTATTTTTTTCCTAAAAGATCTAAAACAATATTATTTCTTAACAAAATGAGAATAAGTTCAATAAAACAAGAATTGTGGCTAATTTTGAGAATTATTTTCACATGTTTATTTGAATTCAAATTTCTTGACCCTCCTCAAAAGCAATAACATGGTCATTGTGGCCATTGATTGCCTGAGACATTTAAATAGTTGTTCTTGTGAAATATTGTATTTTACCGGACATATGGTTTTTAACGTGGAATTCTAAAGTGATGAAAATATGTCTATTCATTACTTGAATATAAATTAATACGTTGGATTGGTTTTTAATCATTCACACCTAATTACCCCCCCTTTTTTTTTTATCAAAACTCTCTATATAATATGATAAAACCAAAATGTGAAAAATTGCATTATGTGGAAGATAATAACTTTAGTCGGGACAAATTTGAAGCAAATGTGGATCATTTGTTACCACATCGATCACTTTTCAGTGTCTTTTTCATTTGAGGATGTCAAAAAAGTTCCTATCACGCGGTAGCTGTTGCAGATGTATCACCACAGTGACTTTTAAAATTAAACTCACAATTCGGAGCTAAAATCAATATCTGAGATTATTTTTAAGGCGATTGTGTTTATTTCTAAATTCCCTATTATTTAATTGGTCAATGACTTATTTATTAGTAAGATATGAGAAGTCAGCTAATATAAATTACTTGTAAAAATGGCAATGCATTTCATATTTCAAGAAAGATTTCAATAATATTCAAAAGAATTATATTCCAATAAACAAGTTTGCAAAATACAAGGGAATTGTGGTTCCGAATCATTTGTACATAATGGAGATTATTTCATATTTTAATGAAATAACAGTTTTCGTTAATATATTAGTTTGTCGATGATTTGAGTTGATAAAAATAAGTCACCATTTTGTGGAAAACTGATTGTGTAATGTTAAAAATAAAATGAGTGTTTGAATCTGCCACCCATTTAGTATTCATAATTATACTTTTCTCGTCATTTTTTTTCGGCTTTCGACTTTGTTTGTCATTTTTATAGTCCTTCAATGATGAGTAAGGTATGTGAATAACCATTAATACAATACTACTCTCGCAATAGACGATAAATGTGGCTGAATAAGCCATAAACCAACATCAACTATACAATTCTAAACAACAAATTTCCACATGTAGCAAAATAGCCTAAATTCCCAAATACAACTACCACAAAATTGATCGGGGAAAATTATAGAACGCTCTGAGAGACGTTATTCGTGTGAAGCATTGAGGATGAGTAATAAAACTATTTTTCAATAAAGGTAACCATAAAAAATCTTTAGGGTTTCCTTTTCACGTGTCTTCTAGTGTTGGGCGATTTTTCTAGTCATCGTTATGGCTTTTGGAATAAGGAGATGAAAGATTTGCCTATTTGAAATGTTTTAACATATTGATATTTTTTGTATTGCCCACAGGATTATTTAATTGTTTGTTGTTATAATTGTGGACGTTTTGCAAGGATATATCCAATAATTACACGTGTCTTATTTTTGTTGGTTAAGAGGTTTATTTAATACGTGCCCTTTTGATGATTAAGAAACATAAATCTTGGTTTAGAATTCGGCCATCTCTACCCTATAAAATCCCACACCCTTGTCCATCTTTGGTTCTTGGAGAAAATTTCAGTAGGAAAAAGTTTGAGCACATTAAATGTGAGAAATTGTTAAAGGGGTAAAGAGGGAGTAACACTAAGTTTTTATTATGATCGTTTAATGAGTACAACACAAACACTATAATGGTTTATGGTACGTTTTTGCTTATTGTTTGTTATTATGTTATGTGAGAAACAAAATTCTTCAAGATTGGTTATTGGGGAATTGATAAGCCCATTAAGATTTACATGTGGTATCAAAGTGAGGTTACGAATCATATAAACCCACGACCCATTCCTTTCCATTTGAAGCTCTGTCACTACATTCCCTAAAATAACCCCGAATTTAAAATGTACGTTGAAAAAATACACTTTGCAAAAGGATATAAATACAATAACACTCAACATACATTCCCGGTCTTTTAGGCATCCACTAAAAGTTAACATTTTTACATCACAAAACTAAAAGGGGTATTTTATCAAACACGCTCCCTATGAATAATTTTTCAAATTCCTTAATATTAGTTTTGTTTTCCAGTTCCCTAAGAGAGAATAAATTGAGGATGAGGGTTGCATGGCAGCCCCCAATCATCAACCCCATGTAGATCCTAAACCACCAGACCAAAATGTGTGGAATAGGTCCTTTGCTTCTATGGTTACATCATCATTTTCATGCGGTAAGGATATAGTCTTAAAGGATAACCAACAGTCTTTTTTTCCCAAGAGGATATTGAAACGTGGGCCAAACCTTTCGAGCATGCCCTAGTGGGGAAGTTGAAAAACAAGGGTGGTCCCTTATGTGCGTATGTTTCAAATCAAACCAATTTATTACCAAAAATTATCCAACTTTTAATGTGCACAAAACCAAGTTGTGAAAACCCAATTCTTACTTTAAACTAATTTTATCTTGATTAATTCTAAACATGCTTCTACTTATTAAATCAAGTAAAGTGAAGAACACTCACAACGCCGGATGTACGAGGAAAAAACCCAAAGTGGGAAAACAATCTCGGACGGCCCAAGCTAGACAATCACTATGAACAAAGGTTTTACAAAGATAAATTATCCTTACTCAATGATTCGATCCCCACGAGTCTTGACGCTACTTCTGATCTTCAACTGTTCTTCAATAGTGCCTACGCAGAAATTCCTTCTTTCACGACACCCGTCCACAACACTCGACTCCACGAATGTCTCGGTGTCCACTGATAGGTTTTGATTCGTTTACGATGTCGAACAAGAAGTCCTTCTCTTTTCTTCACCACATAACCCTGATGTTCAATGATAGAACAAACTTCTTGGTGCAGCAAGATCACATAAACATATAAGAATGATAAATCGGATCTTTACAAATTCTAAGGATGTGTTTATGCTTTTTAAACCTTAGAAAACATGTGCAAACACGTACGGTATACTATTTTTCCAGAATGCACACTTTCGAAACTCTAACGAAAACACGCTTTAAATAACAATTAAGTGTCGCCTCGAAAAATGTGTCATTCGAATGACAAGGCCACAACGTTCGCGCGACATAAGATCTCACTCGAACGAGAGCTTATGTCGTTTGAACGACAGCGCGTAAGTTTGAATTTTTGTCTTTCTGATTAAAACGTCTCTTTTAAAAGAGATTCAAATTAGTCAAACTCTAGTCAGTGTTTATCATAATAAAACGTAGTGTAAACCATTTTAAACACTTTTAAAACATTTAAAAATATTCTTCTTTATAAAAATGCATCCTTATCTCTTATAAAAATAATTCCGAGCACCATTAATTATACGCATTCATACCCGAGTGATCTCGGAATGCATTTAATTTTGAAGATGAATAAACTTGCACCAATTAAACTTCGGCACGATTAATTCTTTGAAGCTTTGCCGCAACGTCTTCAATTTTCTTTAATACGTTATAGACCAAGTGGGATCGTGACAAAATATAAATCTCCCTATGACATATTACAAACATAGTTTTATTCACGGAATTAAGTAAAAAAATTACAGGGACTCAATTGGAAATTTATGTCCTTACAAATCTCCTCCTTTGACTATTCCGGGACAAAACTAAATCAGTGAAATGCCAAAGTCGGGCCGTCAAGACGTATGATGCCTAAATCCAATCCCATAAACCTAAAATAAAAAATACAGGACACGGACAATTATATGTAGCACTGGCAAGCATGAACTATCTGAATGTGATGTACACTTGAAGTCTCAAATCGCTGAAGCATACCTACACACATGAAGTAGACAAACAAATACCAAGTGAAGTATGGAGGAATAAATAAAACCAATATATATATCCAAATAATACCAAACAATAATAGATACTAATATGAATAAACTCATAAAAAAATCATTTGTTAAACACTTTGAGCAGCAAAATGATGCCAATGTGTAATACCAATTTGTAAACTATGCAATAAAAAATAAGCTCAAACCTCCCCCTACATCACATACATTTCTCCCCCTTTTTGTCTCGAATAGACAATCTGATGAAAAGGCAAACCAATCAAAATATCTAGCATGAGAATATAAACCAGTTTGAACCAATGTGAGATCGCTAGATAATCACGAAACAACCAGGTAAATATGATCAAGAAATGGCAAATCAGTAGCTAGTAAGCCAATGAATCACACAAAAAAATATAGCAAATTATTCAGGTGTGATAAATGGACTATATGTAAAAAAATAATTTAGAACCAATAAATCCTGCATATAAACCCGTCAGCCCAGAAACACTTCTAGCAGTACCTAACAAATATACCATAATAACAGTGGATTGCAAACCAATTAGAAGCAAGAATTCAGCCTATAGTTCGAATGAGCCAGGGATGTCGCTCAAACGAAGTGAGGACGTCGCTCGAACGAATGAAAGATGTTTTTCGCGCGACATAGAGATGTCATTTGAACGACTTCTTATGACCTGCCAAATTTCACATTTACTCAGAAATATAATATATTATTGCCGAGTGAAAATATTTCCAGAAAATAATCAGTGGAAGGTCTTGACTGCAGCAAAACACTGCTAAAACAAAAAGCTTTTAACACAAAATGCAAAAAAATGCATAAAACTAACAAAGTGAGTTGCATGCAAACATAGTACCGATATGCTCAAACACGGATATGAAATGAATGGGTGTGAAACTAGAACAAATGAGTAACAATTCCAACACATAGAAATGATCAATAAGCTCTAATTGATAGTGATAAATCATCAAACTTTATCATATTCATATGACAACAAAATTTTGAGCTTAATGAACTAATCATACTTCATGCACACAAATCCAGAATTTTGATGATTCTACAAACAATAGCGTTAAATTGCAATGTTTTAACATTAGGATTCCTTGTGCAAACCCATTAAATTTTTAATCCATCCAAACTCCCTTAATAATATCATATTTTCTTTGGAATGAACTAAACTAATTTGGCCATTTTCTTAACATATTGCATTTTCTTTTGGGCTTTTAAACGGTGGCTTTCACGACGAGTCAGTTTGAACTCTCGCAGCCCTTTTCCGTGAATCACTCATCATTTTTTCAATTCAAATCCTCATAGTAAACGGTTCTTACATGCACACTTCTCCTTGAGTCTTCTTATGCATAGATGACAAGATTGAGATAAGAACGCCTCACTAAATTCAAATATGCAAGAGAAGTAAAACATCCATATAAACTCGTGCATGTGTGCAATGTTGGCATATATACAAAGTCGAATCAAAATGCATATCAACTTCTAAACAGCCACATATAAACAATGGTTAAGATCATTTTAAGCATCTATAATAACGAACAAACGTCCTCGCCACATGGATAATGAAACGATGGCGGGGGGGGGGGGGGGGGGGGGGGGGGGTCCAAGCACACCAATATGACACATCAAACATGTAAACTCAAAAACAAAAACCAACAAGAAAACAAAACTATTTTTGATTTTTAAATTTTTTTATCAAAAACAAAATCTTTTTGTATTTTTCAAATAAAACTCAAATAAGTGAAAAATGTAATTCAAAGAGATAAACATGTCATAACACTAGCAAATTATAAACATGATGCAAGGGCTAGCGTATGACAAAACATGCAAGCTACTATCCATAAGAAATAACAAGAGATTAATCATGTGCATGCATGTGAGAATCAACCAACAAGTATTTAGCATCTCCAAAACGGATTTCCTAACCCAAACCGGTGTATACCTAACAAAGCGGGTTATGGGAACCAATGGGACACTACGTTCAAACTTCCTAGGGTCTTTTCTAAGATCAAAACTAAAACTCGTAAGGTGACCTTTCATACCACAATGCGAACATGTGAAAACGCGGCAAGGAAAGAGACCTTTAGGTTGACCGTGTGTAATATCCTCGGATGTGGTTGACGCACTAAAACAAACTATGATTTTGTCTTTTACATTCAAACCACTAGAACAAGATAAGATGCTACCATCACAACTCGAGTCATTAAAATCAATTTTTAATTTTATAACTTTCAACTCAAGCAAAAAATTAGACTCCTTAAACTTTCAGGACTCCTTCTTTAAATTATCAACTACCCCTAGACGGTTATCTCGCACCCCCTCAATGTGAGCAAACTTATCCCTAAGAGCCTTTTCTCGTGCCACAAAATCATTAATCGAATTATCTTCCTCAACGGCACAAACTCTAGAATTTTTTAAATCCTCTAACTCTTTTTCTAAAACGAGGACTCTATCATCACTCTCCCTTTTTCTCAATTTTAACATATTAAAATCATTAAATAGGGATCTAACCTTCTCACGACAAATATTTCTTTGAATTTGAAACGTTTGCAAATATTCATTCCTATTTTTGAAATCGTAATTTTCTTTCTCCAAAACTTCAATACATTTTGCAAACCTTAAATTCAAACGATGTAAATCGTCAAAGCCGAGAGAATCCATCGAGAGGAAACAAACACAGGAGAGATAAACAAACATACGGGATCACAAAACAAATAAATTACGTTTTCTGTCTCTAATACCAGTTTGAAAAACCTGGGTGGTCCCTTATGTGCATGTGTTTCAAATCAAACCAATTTATTACTAAAAATTATCCACCATTTAATGTGCACTAAACCAAGTTGTGAAAATCCAATTCTTACTTTAAACCAATTTTATCTTGATTAATCCTAAACATGCATCTAGTGATTAAAGCAAGTAAAGTAAAGAATACTCACAACACCAGATGTGCGAGGAAAAAACCCAAAATGGGAAAACAACCTCAGACGGCCCAAGCCATACAATCACTATGAACAAAGGTTTTACAAAGACAGATTACCCTTACTCAATGACTCGATCCCCATGGGTCTTGACGCTCCTTATGATCTTCAACCGTTCTTCAATAGTTCCCACGCAAAAATTTCGTCTTCCACGATATATGTCCCCAACACTCGACTCCACGAATGTCTCGGTGTCCACCGATTGGCTTTTATTCGTCTACGATGTCGAACAAGAAGTCCTTCTCTTTTGTTCACCGCAAAACCCTGATGGTCAATGATAGAACAAACATCTTGGTGCATCAAGATCACGTAACCATATAAGAATGATAATTCGAATCTTTGCAAACTTTGAGGAAGTGTTTATGCTTTTTAAACCTTAGAAAACATGTGCAAACAGATGGTATACAATTTTTTCGGAACGCACACTTTTCAAACTATGACAAAAACACGCTTTAAATAACAATTAAGCGCCGCCGCGAAAAACGTGTCATTCGAACGATAAGGCCACGTCGTTCGCGTGACATAAGATCTCGCTCGAACGAGAGATTATGTCGTTTGAACGACACCGCGTAAGTTTAACTTTTTGACTTTCCGATTAAAACGTCTCTTTTAAAAGAGATCCAAATTATTCAAACTCTATTCCGTGTTTATCAGAATAAAACGTAGTGTAAACCTTTTAAAACAATTTTAAAACATTTGAAAATATTTTTCTTTATAAAATACATCCTTATCTTTTATAAAAACGATTTTGAGCACCATTAATTATACACATTCATACCTGAGTGATCTCAGAATGCATTTACTTTGAAGACGAATAAACTTGCACCTATTTAACTTCAGCATAATTAATTCTTTGAATCTTTATTGCAACGTCTTCAATTTTCTTCAATACGTCATAGACCAAGTGGGATCATGACAAAATAAAAATCTCCCTATGACATATTACAAACACACTTTTGTTCACGGGATTAAGTCAAAAGAATATAGGGACTCAACTGGAAATTTTTATCCTTACAAATCTCCTCCTTTGACTATTTCGGGACAAAACCAAATCAGTGAAATGCCTAAGCCGGCCCGTCAAGCCCTATGACGCCTAAATCCCATCCCATATACCCAAAATAAAAAAATACAGGATACTAACTAGTATATGTAGCACCGACAAGCATGAACTGTATGAATGTGAAGTAGACTTGAAATCTCGAATCGCTGAAGCATACCTACATACATGAAACAGACAAATAAATAGCATGTGAAGTATGGAGGAACAAATTAAACTAATATATATATATATATATATATATATATACCAATATGAATAAACTCTGAAAAAAATCATTTGTTAAACAATTTGAGCAGCAAAATGATACCAATGTTTAATACCAATTTGTAAACTATTCAATCAAAAACATGCTCAAATCTCCGCCTACATCATATACATCTCTCCCCCTTTTTGTCTCGAATAGACAATCCAGTGAAAAGATAAACCAATCAAAATATCTACTATGAGAATATAAACCAATTTGAACCAATGTGAGATCGCCAGATAATCATGAAACGACCAGCTAAATATGATCAAGAAATTATAAATCAGTAGCTAGTAAACCAATGAATCACACAAAAAATATAGCAAATTAATCAGGTGTGATAAACGGACTATAGGCAAACTAATAATTTAGAACCAATAAATCTTACATATAAATCAGTCAGCCCAGAAACACTTCCAGCAATACCTAAAAAATATACCATAATAACCAGTGGACTGCAACCCAATTAGAAGCAAGAATTTAGCCTATCATTCGAACGACCAGAGACGTCACTCAAACGAAGTGAGGACGTCGCTCGAGCGAAGGACAGATGTCATTCGCGCGACATAGAGACGTCATTTTAACGACTTCTCATGAACTACCAAATTTTCACATTTTCTCAGAAATATAATTTATTATTGGCCAGTGAAAAAATTTCTAGAAAAAAATCAGTGGAAGGGCCTGAGAGCAGCAAAACAGTGCTAAAACAAAAAGCTTTTAACACAAAACGCAAAAAATGCATAAAACTAACAATATGAGTTACATGCAAACATAGTACAGATATCCTCAAACATGGATATGAAATGAATAGTCGTGAAACTACAACAAATGAGTCACAATTCCAACACATCGAAACGATCAAGAAGCTCTAATTGATAGCGATAAATCATCAAACTTTATCATATCCATATGACAATAAAAGTTTGAGCTTAATGAACTAAATATACTTCATGCACACAAATCCAGAATTTTGACGATTCTACAAACAATAGCGTTAAATTGCAATGTTTTAACATTAGGATTAGGTGTGCAAAACCGTTAAATTTTTAATCCATCCAAACTCCCTTAATAATATCATATTTTCTTTGGAACGAACTAAACTAATTTGGCCCTTTTCATAATATATTGCATTTTCTTTTGGTCTCTTTTAAATGGTGTCTTTCACGACGAGCCAATTTTGAACTCTCGCAGCCATTTCCCGTGAATCACTCATCATTATTTCAATTCAAATCCTCACGGTAAATTGTTCTTACATGCACACTTCTCCTTGAGTCTACTTACGCATAGATGACAAGACTGAGATAAGAACGCCTCACCAAATTCAAGTATGCAAGAGAAGTCAAACATCCATATAAACTCGTGCATGTGTGCAATGTTGGCATATATACAAAATCGAATAAGAATGCATATCAAATTCGAAACAACCACAGATAAACAATGGTTAAGATCATTTTAAGCATCGATAATAATGACCAAATGTACTAGCCACATGGATAATGAAACGATTGGGGGGGGGGGGTCCATGCACACCAATATGCCGCATCAAACATGTAAACTCAAAAAGCAAAAACCAACAAGAAAAGAAAATTATTTTCGATTTTTCAAAAAAATTCTCAAAAACAAAATCTTTTTGTCCTTTTCAAATAAGACTCAAACAAGTGAAAAATATAATACAATGAGATAAACATGTCATAATACTAGCAAATTATAAACATGATGCAAGGTCTAGCATATGACAAAACATGCAAGTTACTGTCCATAAGAAATAGCAAGGGATGAATCATGTGCGTGCATGTGAGAATGAGCCAACGAAGTATTTAGCATCTCCAAAATGGATTTCCTAACACAAAGCGAGTTTTGGGAACCAATGGGACACTACGTTTAAACATCCTAGGGTATTTTCTAAAATTAAAACAAAAACTCCTAAGGTGACCTTTCCTACCACAATGCGAACATGTGAAAACACGACGAGGAACGGGACCTTTAGGTTGACCTTTTCTAATACCCTCGAATGTGGTTAACGCTCAAAAACAAAATATGGTTTTGGCTTTTACATTCAAACCACTAGAACAAGATAAGATGTTACCATCACAACTCGAGTCATTTAAATCATTTTTTAACTTCAAATCTTTCGACTCAAGCAAACAATTAGACTCCTCAAACTTTCATGACTCCTTTAAATTATCAATTACCCCTAGAAGGTTATCTCGCTCCCCCTCAATGTGAGTAAAATTATCCCTAAGAGCCTTTTCTCCTACCACAAAATCATTAATTGAATTATTTTCCTCAACGGCACAAACTTTAGAATTTTTTAAATCCTCTAACTCTTTTTCTAAAACGAGGACTCTATCATCACTCTCCTTTTTACTCAATTTTAACATATTAAAATCATTAAACAATGAACTAAACTTCTACCGACAAAAATCTCTTTGAATTTGAAACGTTTGCAAATAATCAATCCAATTTTTGAAACCATAATTTTCTTTCTCCAAAACTTCAATACGTTTTGTAAACTTTAAATTCAAACGATGTAAATCATCAAATCTTAGAGAATACATAAAGAGGAAACAAACACAGGAGAGATAAATAAACAAACGGGATCAAAAAATAAATAAATTATGTTTGCTAGCTCTGATACCAATTTGAAAAACATGGGCGGTCCCTTATGTGTGTGTATTTCAAATCAAACCAATTTATTACCAAAAATTATCCAACTTTTAATATGCACCAATCCAAGTTGTGAAAACCAGATTCTTACTTCAAACCAATTTTATCTTGATTAATCCTAAACATGCATCTAGTGATTAAAGCAAGTAAAGTAAAGAATACTCACAACGCCGTATGTACGAGGAAAACACTCAAAACGGGAAAACAACCTCGGAAGGCCCAAGCCAGACAATCACTATGAACAAAAGTTTTACAAAGACTCGATCCCCAAGGGTCTTGACGCTTCTTTTGATCTTCAACCATTCTTTAATAGTGCCCACGCAGAAATTTCGTCTTCCACGATACCTGTCCACAACACTCGACTCCACGAATGTCTCGGTGTCCACCGATTGGCTTTGATTCGTCTACGATGTCGAACAAGAAGTCCTTCTCTTTTCTTCACCATAAAACCCCAATGTTCAATGATAGAATAAACTTCTTGATGCCGCAAGATCACGTAAACATATAAGAATGATAACTCATATCTTTGCAAACTTTAAGGATGCGTTTATTCTTTTAAACCTTAGAAAACATGTGCAAACACGTACTGGATGGTATACTATTTTTTCAAAATGCACACTTTCGAAACTCTGACGAAAACACACTTTAAATAACAATTAAGCGTCGCCTCGAAAAACGTGTTGTTCAGATGACAAGGCCACGTCATTCGCGCGACATAAGATCTCGCTCGAACGAGAGCTTATGTCGTTTGAACGACAACGCTTAAGTTTGGCTTTTTGACTTTCTGATTAAAACGTCTCTTTTAAAAGTGATCCAGATTAGTCAAACTCTATTCTTTGTTTATCAGAATAAAACGTAGTGTAAACCGTTTTAAACACTTTTAAAATATTTTTCTTTATAAAAATACATCCATATCTTTTATAAAAACAATTTCAAGCACCATTAAATATACGCTTTCATACCTGAGTGTTCTCGGAATGCCTTTAACTTTGAAGATGAATAAACTTGCACCAATTAAACTTCGGCATGATTAATTCTTTGAAACTTTGCCGCAACGTCTTCATTTTTTTCAATACGTCATAGACCAAGGGGATCGTGACAAAATAAAAATCTCCAAATGAAATAGTACAAACACAATTTTTTTCACGAAATTAAGTCAAAATAATATAGGGACTCAATAGGAAATTTATGTCCTTACAGAAGTTCTCCCATGGTAGACCATCAATGGAGGTGATTAGAAAGATTTTCCAAACTTTTTCTCTCAAGACATCTCTCACTATTGGATTAATCGACCACAAACACAAACGTATCACATTGAATCATGAAGAGGACTTTGCAAGACTTTGGATGAGGGAGTCTTGGTACATAGGTAAGTACCTTATGAAAATTTTCCAGTGGTCTCCAAAATTTAGACTGGACGTGGAGAGTAGTATTTCTTCTATCTGGATTGCTTTCCCTCAATTACCCATCCATTTTTTCTCTAACCCTTCTCTATATTCCATTTCTCAACTTGTGGGAACTCCTTTGAGAATGGACAATTCCACAGCTGAAATCTATTGCCGTAGTCTGGCTAGAGTCTGTGTTGAGGTGGACTTATTAAAAGAATTACCCAAGAGGGTTTGGATAGGATGCGAAACTAAGGGATTCTGACAAGAAATTGCTTATGAAGAACTGCCTTTGTACCGCTCCTTCTGCTTCAAGAAAGGACACAAAAGAGAGCATATGCTTATTTAAAACAGGTACTAAAGATGTGAATAACCAGGTTCATCAGGTGGACAAGGCTAAAGCAAAAGGCCAAACCAATGATATTGGTACAAGAAAACCCATCTTGGACCAAATAATGGCCAATGAAGATAAGCAGCCCGCTATTGTTGACCTCTGTGATGAGGTGGAAGGTGGTGAAAAAATGAACAATACTTCTCAAGTCCAGCTCGTCAAGGATGTTACTACAGGTACGCTAAAACATGGGTCTGATCCAGTAAGTCTTCAGGCTTTGGAAATTCCTCCAAAGAGTAATTCGGGTACCAAGATTCCTGTTCAGATGGCCAGTGAGAGAAACCTCAATTACAATACGGCGCCATAAATATTTGAAGCTAGTTTTTTTAAGATTCAAAACACCCAAGTTGTTAAACTCCTCTCTTCTGGTGCAACGAATTTGAAAACCTCCTCGAAATATGTGGGGGAATCGAAAAGGTCCAAAGTTCTGAAATAATTAGCAGAGCAAATCCTCCCTTTTTTTCGGAGAATGAAAAATATCAAGCGGATAATATCTTCACTTCGGATAAGAATACCTCCTTGAAGTTTGAGACGTCAACAACTTTAGGCCAGGTGGCTACACTAGGTGGTGTTAATATTGATAACAGGTCTGGAAAATCAGCCCAAAGTAGTGGAGGGAAGTAGTGGAGGAAAAGATCAAGACCATGGAATTACTGTTCAAAAAGATAGTTTTTATTTAGGGGGGAAAGATGTTTCTTCAAATGACTCTTATGATGATATGCCTCCGTTAGAAGATATTTCAAGTTTAAATGAGGTTTTATATCGTCATATAGTTAAGGAAGAAGAGATTGAAGATAGTCAGGGATTGAGGTTATATGTTGAGATCCCAAAAAATGATGCCCCAGTTCACGCTATCACTTAAGAATCGTTTGGAAGAAAAAGTTGAAAAAATATAAATCTTATTCAAGTGAGTAATTCCTTTGATGTATTTGACAAATTGAAAGAGTCATCAAATTTCAAAGGATCCAAAAATTCTAAAATGGATTCTTTTCCGGCCTTAACGAAGGAGGAGAAATCTGCGCTTACATATAATTTAAGGCATTCTTCGTCCCATTCAAGAGTTCGTAAATTTTCATAATTTATTTTTTATCGTTGGAAGATCCGTAGGAGAGGCTGTTTCTCCTTTTGTTTATAAATAATTTTTCTTATTAAAAAAAATTATATATTCTTTAAAGAAAAAAGAATAAATTAATTTCCATATTATCTTCAAAGTTTAAGGCATGCCATGTAATTTTTATGCCATATGACTGAATTTGTATGCCATGTAATTTATTTGTGTCGCTTGTTATATTTAATTAATAGTTGTAATTAATTAAGTTGGACGATATGTGGTTACGTGTGAAATGAATATGTATTTGTTTTATGTTACCTTTTGGGGTAATAGGGTGAGTTATGAGGTACTGCCATTTGTAGCGGGCTCTATAATGATATGGAGGCCCGATTTTTTTTTTTTTTTTGTAATTTGGACACGAGGGATATGTATGCTCTTAGGCTAATTATGTAGAAACCTTGGGATTCGATTCATATTTATATATGGTGGGTCGATGGTTATTGTATATTCTCGTGGACCTTGTGGAATTTGTTGGAAATTAATGGGGTGAATTTGGAATTTTGGAGAAATTTCGAGGTTCGAATGAGAATGAGAGTTGTTCGAACGAGATCCCAATCTCGTTCGAACGAAGACCCTTTGGTTCGAACGAGAAGTTCATTTCGTTTGAAATAGTTTTCTAACAAAGGTGGAACGAACCTCCACTGCCTTAGATTTTACCCTCGTTAGTATGTCGTTCGAACACCTAGTTGCGGGTCTCCAAAGATGCCCGAATCACTACCCAAATTAGTCTAAAAATTATTCCAAAGGTACGCTATGGGCACATTCCAAAGTACTCAACATATATATTCGGGCCTCCTTATCACTATAGTTAGAATCAAAATAATAATACCTCATAACGTACGGTAATACCTTACAACATAAAATGAAATGCACAACTCAATTATTTTAGTAGTAACCGCACGTTGTTAATTCTCATATAATTAATTACACCGGTTAATTACTTTTAACATTCAGTTAAAAATCACACAACATGCAAAATTTAATTATCATCTAAATTATGCAATTTATTATTATCATATCACATAAGTAATAATTATTCTCATTTATTAATTTATTTCTTGCAATTAATAAATTATATATAATAACCCAAAATTAGTGCATTTAATTCACTCATAACATGTTCATGTCATTAACCATGTTTACTTATTCGACGTTATTACACCATTGGATAAACACACATAAATTATGAAGTTTCAAAGAAAAAGAAAATAAATGCAAAACGCGAACTGAAAATAATAATAAACAATAATGTGTCGATATACATTTTTTTAACCTCACGTTACCTAAAAATTCAGCCACTTTTCGTTGTGTTTTTTTTCTATTATTCATTCATTCTTTAGGACAATTAGTGTTTAGTCACTAGAAGAATAGTACATTTTGCACTTAATACAGCATATTTTTTATGTTCCCAAATGATCCTAGTCGACTAGTTCTGCACAAGCTCGTTTTTATCTTGAAGATTCGGTTGGTAAAAACATTAGAAAAAATCAATTTAAAAAATACAATATACTTGTAAAAAATTCCATTAAACTTTTAGGAAACATGGAATAGGCAAAAAATGTTAGTCAAGATTTGATGATTAACGAAGCTCGAAATTCTAAACGTACAACTAATAATGTCAATGAATGACCACCTCAAATATAATTTAAGTTCTTCTACCCCTTGATCCAAATCTCGTAAATTTTTTTAATCCAGAGTTAGGCCCTATGTTTAAAATAAATAGATCCTATGTTGCATTTATATATTGTATTATAAGATTGGGTACGCTGTGATTAAAGGTGACATTGTGGGCTTTGGTATTTGGGTTGTGTTCTCACTTTTATAGTTAGTTATATCCCTACCGGTTTTAATTATTTATTTCATACTTATTAGTCAAGAGATATAGACATTAAATATGCTTTATACCTTGGGTTGGGACATGCCCGTAGATTTTAATTTAGGTGAAGGTTGAGGTATTCATTACACGTGAGAGCTCACGAGATGACTTGTTTTTGAAATTGAATCGCATGATTATCATTGTTGATATGGAAGATATTTCAAGAAAACTTTACGACGCTGGCCTAATTTATATAAAATTATTTTTTAGGATACATAGACTGGATCCGCATGACTGAGAAAATTCAGACTTGCTGCTCAACTTGCACTCTAGTTTTCTTTCAAGTTGATTCTTAGCATAGGTTGCTATTTACTATTTTTTTTCCTAAAAAGAAACGCGTTTATTTATATACAAATAGGAGGAATAACCCCTCCGAGGTGTCTCTTACAATAGCTACGAAATTTTTTAAAAAAATTATTGAAGACTCTCTAACCCAAAATAAGAAAAATAACTAGATACTGGAAAAAATTACGAGATCTTGATCGAGAGTTCCGAAGGCCGTTGGTAATATTTAGTAGAACGAACGAACCTCCACTGCCGTAGACTTTTACCCTCGTTCGTATGTCCTTCAAACGCCTAGTTGCGGGCCTCAAAATGTGCCCAGATCACAACCCAAATTAGTACAAAACTTATTCCAATTGTATACCTACGCCCTGGGCCCATTCCAAACTACTGAACATATATCTTTGGGCCTCTGTATCACTCTAGTTCTGATCAAAATAATAATACCTCCTAACGTACGGTAATACCTTACAACATAAAATAAAATGCACAACTCAATTATTTTACTTGTAACCGCACATAGTTAATACTCATATTATTAATTAGAGTGGTTAATCAATTATAACATTCAGTACAAAAAACACATAACATGAAAATTTTAGCTGTCATCTAAATTATGCAATTTATTATTACCGTATCACATAAGTAATAATTATTTTCATTTCTTAATTTATTTGTTGCAATTAATAAATTATATATAAATACCAAAAATTAGTGCATTTAACTCACTCATAACATCTTCAAGTCATTTACCATGTTTACCCATTGGACATTATTACACCAATGGATAAACACACATAACTTATGAAGCTTCAAAGAAAATAAAATAAATGCAAAACGCAAACTGAAAATAATAACAAACAATCCTGTGTCGATACACATTTTCTGAACCTCACTTTACCTTACAATTGAACCACTTTTTATTGTTTTTTTTAATTAGTCATTCATTCTTTGGGATAATTAGTATTTAGTTAATGGAAGCAAAGTACATTATGCACTTAATATGAGTTATTTTTTTTATATTCCAATAAGTTCCTAGTTTATTTTTTGACATACATTATTCGAATATAGGATTAAAAACAATGAAACAATGTTTTTGAGTCTTTCATACGAAGATATAATTTTTGAAGAAAATAAAAAAATATATATTAAACTCTAAATAAAAAAATGTCAAAGGACTTTTCATTTAGTGAACCTAATTCTTTCCATTTTGTTGGTTATTTACTAAGTCATAAAACTGGCCCTCAGCTGATTTTATCACAATAGTTCTTGAGTTAAAAAATAGAATAACAATACCTACACAAAAAGACAAAAAATAAAAGGGGTCATTTTTATGTTTATGATTTAAAAAAACATATTTAATAAAAATAAAAATCTGTATTTTTAATTAAAAAAATAACATTTTAACAGTTTTAAAAAAAAACTTCCTAAATTTTTTTTTTAAAAATGTTTATAAAAAGTAAATTCATTTACTGTAAAAAAGACACATATTTTTTATTTAACCCATTCAATCCCTGAAATACCCATTTAGCCAATATTATCTTATTTTTAAAGGTCCGTGCGAGCAGCACCCCCACCCCCAAAGTGTATTTTTTAAATTGTTTTTAACTTTTTATAACTGTTTTAAAAAAATTCTTAACTTTAAAAAAAAATGTTTATAAAAAGTACATACACATTGAAAAGAAGACACATATTTTTTTTAATTTAACACATTTAAACCCTCAAACACCCGTTTATTGAGTATTCTCTTATTTTTAACGGTCTGCACTACCAGCAACCTCCCCCCCCCCAACCCACCCCACCCCTTTTTTTAGAGTTTTTTTTAACTGTTAAGCAGCTTTTTAAAACAGTTAAAATATTTTTGTTTCTGTTTTTTAAAATAGTTATTAAAAGTAAACAATAATTAAAAAAAAAAAAAGCTTTCTTATTAAAAATAGGTTTCTTAAAGTAGATTTTTTATTAAAAATACCGACTCTTATTTTTTATTAAATATTTTTTTTAATATAAAAACAAAAAAGAACCCTTTTAACCTTTTGTTCTCTTGTGTGGGTATGAATTTTGGGCTTATATGTGTGTACGTCTAGTGTTACTCTAAAACATATGTATTGTATTCAATATACTTACTTCTTAATTCGACCCATAAAACATGGAATTCGCATTAGCAAGTGTCCTCCTAATGCCATTATACAATTAGATGAGTGCGGACGCGACATGAACCACTAAAAACATATATACCAATTGGATGGGTTGGTTGGTTTTGAGTTTGGTCATTAAATGGACAAGGTATATTTGGTAAGATCTAAATCCGTTCAATTTTGTAACTGGATCATGTTGTGTTGGGATTATGTTTTGTTCGGGTTCGGCTCTGGTCAAGTCGTTTAACCCAAACACGTAAGCTAAAATAATTACTTTATTTCTTAATTGAAAACATATTTTTCTCCACTAAATATCTTATATCTAAATTTAATTTTACTTTATCGGCTTAAAAGTTCATCAGTCTAAAGTTATCTCATATTTATCTCATTAAATTATATGGTATCTACATCAGGCGGATATGTTTGGTTTCCACCTTGATTCGAATGAATTTTAAATGTACAACAATACTCACAAGACACATCACATCACGACATGACACTACACATCACCCTTTTTTTCTGTAATTCGAATGTTATTTGACCAATTGATGTACATGTCACTTTTTTTTGTAATTTCATTATTTCTTCTAGTTTTGGGACAAAATATGGTATATCCAAGAAGCACTGCGATACAAACTAATATATGACTGAATATTTGTACCTATTATTAAAGAACACAGATTGTTACTTCCAATATTACTTGACAAGACCTATCTTTGTTTGTTTTATTTATTGGGATTACATAGTTATATAAAATAGGACATATTGTAATATGTATTATGGAAATAGGACAACAAATATTTTCTTTCCATTTTTAGTCCCTATTTTTTAATAAAGCCGCTGGCACGGACCCATATCCATAAAACGTCAACCAATCACAGCATGCCGCGTCAGGCGATAATTTAAAAATAGGGACTAAAAATGAAAATAAAATGTTTATTTTCCTATATTCATAACCAATATTATTTTAAGTCTTTATTTCGTTTTCAAAAATCGTTTGCGTGTGTTTTTAACATTTAAATGTATGACTTGTAACTAGAATTCATTTTTTTTATCTTCATATTAAAACTTTTTTCACCAATTAATCAATCATTTTTTTTTATCTTCATATTAGTTTTTTGCAGCTTTTGGGCATTTTCCCATTACTTTGTCCCCACTAACTTTTGACAGTTTAAATAAACTTCGGGACCAGATTTTTTCAGTGAACTTTTTCCATCTCCTAGAGAGTTTTTGAGAGCTTAATCGTTTCATAAAAAGTTCCCTCGGTGTTTGTTTTTCAAATTGAATTATTCAAAG
This sequence comes from Sambucus nigra, assembly GCA_949130495.1. Taxonomy (NCBI): domain Eukaryota; kingdom Viridiplantae; phylum Streptophyta; class Magnoliopsida; order Dipsacales; family Adoxaceae; genus Sambucus; species Sambucus nigra. The sequence goes on from OX422220.1 coordinate 460,003,254, forward strand.
AACAAAATCAAGTTTACACCCAATTGTTTGTTTTAATCCAAGTTTCTATCTCTCTATATATATATACATCTTGCTTGGAGAGTTTGTTTGGAACCGGTTTTATCTTTACCATAGAAGAGTGTTTAGGTTTTCTTCTACATACCACAAAGAAGAAGTCATGTTTGTTTCTCTGGTAATCTCATACGGTGAAAGGCACCGTGTGTGGTTGATGGGTTCCTAAAAGTTTGATCGGTGGATTCCGAGACCGCGATGGAGCTCCGTGGTTATTCGCTAGGCAGAGGTGTGTACAAGAAGGAGCGTCGAGGTTTGGACGGAATCAAGTCGAGTGTTGTAACCCTTATTTTCATGTATTTCTAAAACTGTACTTAGTGGATTTAAGGTTAGGGCCATTCAAGGTTTTTTTTCGTTGTGGATTTTTCCGCGTACATCGCAGCGTAGTGGTTTTTTTATTTATTTTATCTTTTGCAAAATTCACCTTAGAAGCATACTTAGGTAAAAAGATAAAATTTGGTTTAAATCACTACTAACTTAATTTGGTGCAAAATAAAATTTGGGTAAATGTTAATTTAATTCAAGTCATTAATTTTATTTAATAAAATTTGATTTGGCCTAATTTGTAAAAATGGATTAATTATTTTGTTAGGAAAATTTCTAGGCCTTGTCTTAAATTGGTTTAAGTGAATATTTTGTTGTTTAATTTAATTTCACTTTGTTTCTATGTTTAATTTTAATTGAAAGATATTAAAATTTGTTGTGTACTTGTGTATTTGAACCATCTCGCTTCCACATCTTTGTAAAAGGAAATTGAATTACTTTTTGGTAAAATTTCAATTTGAGGACCTCATGTTACAACAAGTGGTATCAGGGCAGGGAGCGCTAAGTTATTGCGTTTAGGTCCTTTATGGGCATTTTAGTTTAAAATGGAAAATATGCCTCTTTCAATATTTCCTACGTTTGATGGTTTTCTCATGCTTGCACATGACTCTTCTCTTGCCATATGTTATGAGAAATTGCTTGCATATCTCACATACTCTTGGTTTTGTGCATAATGATATATCTTTTGCTAGTTGTATATTTTGTCTATCATTTTTCTAGTCTATGCTTCATAATCAATCACATGCTAGAGTTATGATTTTTGTTTATCTTTTGTATTTTATTCATTCATTTTAATTTGCATTAAATGAAAAATACAAATTGATTTTGGTTTATCTTTTGAGTTAATTTTTGTGGTTGGTGAAAAACTTTGAAAAACTCAAAATGATTTTATTTTTGTGTGTATTTTGGTTTTACACACATTTTGTGGCATATGTTTGTGTTTTGAATCCTCATTTCGCTTCCATGTGACTAGAACTTTTTGTTTGAATTTTAATCCTTAAAATGTTCTTTATCATGCTTACATGGAGTAGTTTAAGTTAGATTTGCTTAATGGATTCGCTTTTATATGCCTCAATTCACACATACACGTGCTCTCTTGAAATTTTAACTTCATATGTATATTTGAGCTTTTTTTTTTTTTTTCATGAAATTAGAACATTTTATTAATAACCTTAGGAGAAATAGCCTCTCCTAGTGGCCCTTACATGCGCTAATGAAAATTTAAAGAAACTATTTTGACCTTCGAGTGCAGGCTTTTTTTATCGCACTCATCTCTTCACGACTTAATCCATTACATTTATGCGAATCGTTCACAGTCGAAGTTTTAGAGAAGGATTGCAAAGATCCCCCCATCTTATGTTGGGATTTCTTTGGAATATCAACAAAGAGGTCGAGACCCCGACAATCATGTACCTGAACTCCAATCGTCTTCATCAAAGTGACGTCACTGGGAATAAGAAATCCATTTTTCTCAACTAAGTTATTTAAATCTTGAACGTTCCCAAGAATCTCAAAAGAGTTACTAGTTGGAGTTATTTGAGATTGATTTTTCTTTCTCCCAACTAAATTAGGAGACATTTCAAAATAAAACTTGGGATTTTCCACAAATAAATTAATTTCATTGCCTTCCAAAATTGGAATTCCCTCTAGTGGAGGCATATCTCCATATGAATTTTCCAAAATTGACCTTTTCTATTTTTTGAATTGTAAGATAATGATAAATCATTTATCACGTGTTGCCCCACAACAAACATAGCTGACTGTGAGTTTTCTTCTCCCATATTTTCGGAGATAGCTCCGCTTGGTTTGGGCAGTTCCTGAGATCTCGTATTGCTCAATTTACCGGAGCTTTCACCTACGGCAACCGACTGAACGGTAATTCCATTTTTAGCCAGAAATCGAATACGACCCGGAGGTAAAGTATCTTTGTTGTATCCTGGTAAACCTGTAGACGAGATAGGTTGGACAATATTTGGAGTAGCAAGTATAACTCTACTATTTGATCTGATTTCAGCCGATATTTGTTCCCTGTGCAAGGGTCCTACTCCATCTGATTTTTCAGAACTTAAACCATGCACAGCTAAAAGATCTCCTTCAATCGTGTTGTTGCCTACTATTTGCATAACATCCATGTTTGGAGTTTGAACAAAAGACTTATTGGTAGCAGGTATTTTGTTTGAAGCTTTTGGAGCTTTTGAGGTTAGAACAACTGCCTCTTTATGAAGGTTTCTACACGTACTCATTGCGTGTCCAACTGTTTTACAAAAATTACAAAACATGGGAAGAGATTCGTAACAAACCTTAACAAAAAATGATCCATCCTCTTTTTCCACCAGAACACACTCAGGGGGTGGAGATGAAAGATCCACCTCAACTAAGACTCGTGCGAAACTGCCAAAAGTCCGATCAATAGTGGCTTTGTCAATACGTAAAGGAAGACCTACTCCCCGGGCAATTTGGAGGAGAAGACGAGGGTCCCAGTAATCTTGACATAGGCCCAAAAAACGAACCCAAACATTAACAGTTGAAATAACATGCTTTTCTGGGTTAAAATCTGGTACCCATTGAAATAACTTAAAAGTTCCAGTAGTTAGTTTAAAACTACGAAGAAACATGGCCTTACTCATATCAGTTGGGCATGAGAAACGGAGGTTGAAGTAACCTTTTCCAATGGGCGTAAGAACCCATGCTTTCGTGGTCTTCCAAATAGTTGTGAGCTCAACCTTAAGGTCCATAAGTTTCCAAGCTTTGTGAGGTGTTCTCCTACCAATCTAGTCATCAATATATTATATGACCTAGGAGGACTAGTGCATGTTAAAATCCATTGCACGTGAGATTTGTGTAAGATATAAAAGATTAGATATAAAAATGTGCACGGGGAAGGGCTCAGAAGGTAAATATCTTCCTTTATGAGAAAGCCACCGTTTGGAATCGACCTAAAAGAAATACGTGGTCCAAAGGCCTAAAAATAAAATAGGGCATTAAAAAGAAAAATAATTGCCAAGGCCTGGTTTTTATTAATATGTTCATTCCAAAATATATATGCTTATTGAGGGAGATTGGATGGTATATCAACGGTTTGTACAATGTCTGTTTATCCTAGTTGTACTTTCAATGTCATGACTCTATTGATTTGTAGAATCATCAAAACTCTAGGCTTGTATGCATTGTGTATGTTTGTTCATTGAGTTCAATATATATTGTCACATGAGGTTATATTCAAATGTGATGAAGTTTGTAATCAATTGAGAACTCCGTGAACATATTTTAAGTGATTGGGTAAAAATTTAATTGTTGCTAGTTCACACCCCTTCACTTCCGTTTTCGTGTGACACATTTATGCTATAAGAGCGTGGAAAAACTAATGTTATTTAGTTTTGTGTCATTTTGGTGTTTATATCTATATGTGTGTACTTATGCTTAGTTTGAATCTATTGTGTCTACATATATATGATATTTTGTTACTTTTGAGTCTTTGCCATGATTCGCTAGTTCATTTATGCTTTTAATTCATTTTTGGTATCTATCTTATTGCGAATTTTGTTTCGATATCACATGCTTAGATTACTACAATCAATTGATATCTTTTGTTATTGCATTATAGTTGATATTTATATCCTTATGTGGATTAGTTGGATTTGAGTTGCCCACGTGCTTTAATGTTCTCATCTCTTTTTTGCTCTATTGCATGTTTAACTTGTTATCCCATTCTATTTATCCCTTGTTTAGTTTAGGGGGTGTATATGCTTTAATTTGGGGAGATAAGTTAATTTTTTATTCTTTAGCTTTTGTCTATTCCTAAACAGAAAGGGGGAGAATGATTGGGGGGGGGGGGGGAATGGGCATCTATTCCTATTGTAATCGTATCTTAGTTTGGGAGATTTATCTTAGGGGGAGACGACATTCTAAGTAGGTCATTTATTTGATAAAGGGGGAGAATTAATTAGGGGGGAGTCTTTATTTAAATTGCATTTAATAATTTAATATTCCCTATGCGTGTAATGTGTTGCTTAAGTGTGCAAGTATTATAAAGCGGCATCTATTTAAAGTGGAAAAGCGTGTAATTCTAAAGTGGTATTCGAGTCAAGCATTGTACTCTTTATTTTTGGTGGGGTGTTTTTGAGTCTAGTAAGCTTGACGTCCCTTTAGGATTTTGTTTTGGTTTTGTCCTGGAATAGTCAAAGGGGGAGATTTGTAAGGACACAAATTTTCAATTGAGTCTTAATGTAGTGTTGGCTCAATTCCGCACAAAAACATTTGTGTCATAGGATAGTATTGAGTGAGTATCCTCTAAGCCTATGACATGCAAGAGTTGAAGATGTAGCGGCCAAGTATTATAAAGCTTCATCATTGCCGTGTTTCAAGTGCCATGTTTTCTACGTCATCAACATCATATTCCATAGTCTCCAAAAGGTATGAATGTATATATATATATATATATATATATATATATATATATATATATATATATATATATAGGGAGACTTGGAATATATTTATAAAGGGTGTACTTTTATTTTAATCTGAGGTTTATTTTCAGAAGGTTTCTTTAAAACTTTAAAATAAAGTTTCTGGGCAAAAAATAAAATTTTGAGCTTTCGGGAAGTTCGTTTGATATTTTCGTTCGAACGAGGTTTGCCAATGACTTGCCGTTGGAGCTTCGTTAGATAGTTCGTTCGAACGAAATGTAGTTCGTTCGAACGAAATGTCGTTCGAACAAAAATGTCATCCGAACGAGATTTCGGCGGGAACAGTTTTTGCGCATTTTCCCTTTACTTTGTCCCCACAAACTTTTGACAGTTTAAATCAACTTCGGGACCAAATTTTTTCAGTGAACTTTTTCCATCTTCTAGAGAGTTTTTGAGAGCTTAATCATTTCATAAAAAGTTCCCTTGGTGTTTTTTTTTCAAATTGAATTATTCAAAGAACAAAACCAAGTTTACACCCAATTGTTTGTTTTAATCCAAGTTTCTATATATATATATCTATATATATATATATATATATACATCTTGCTTGCAGAGTTTGTTTGCAACTGGTTTTATCTCTACTATAGAAGAGTGTTTGGGTTTACATCTACATCCCACAAAGAAGAAGTCTTGTTTGTTACTTCGACATTCTCATACCGTGAAAGGTACCGTGTGTGGTTGATGGGTTCCTAAAAGTCCGATCAGTGGATTCCGAGACCGTGGTGGAGCTCCGTGGTTATTCGCTAGGCAGAGGTGTATACAAGAAGGAGCGTCAGGGATTGGATGGAGTCAAGTCGAGAGTTGTAAATCTTACTGTCTTGTATTTGTAAAACCGTACTTAGTGGATTTGAGGCTAGGGCCATCCGAGGTTTTATTCCGTTGTGGATTTTTCCTCGTACATCGCGGCGTAGTGGTTTATTTGTTTATTTTTTCTTTTGCAAAATTCACCTTAGATGCATGCTTAGGTAAAAAGGTAAAATTTGGTTTAAATCACTACTTACTTAATTTGGTGCAAAATAAAATTTGGGTAATTGTTAATTTATTTCAAGTCATTAATTTATTGGATAAAATTTGGTATGGCCTAATTTGCAAAAATGGATTAATTATTTTGTTAGGCAAATTTCTAGGACTTGTCTTAAATTGGTTTGAGTGAATATTTTTTTGTTTAATTTAATTTCACTTTGTTTCTGTGTTTAATTTTATTTGAAAGATATTAAAATTTGTTGTGTACTTGTGTATTTGAACTATCTCGCTTCAGCATCTTTGTAAAAGGAAATTGAATTACTTTCTGGTAAAATTTAAAATTGAGGGTCTCGTGTTACAACACAGTACAAAAATCACATAACATGAAAATTTCAATTGTCATCTAAATTATGCAATTTATTATTACCATATCACCTAAGTAATAATTATTTTCATTTATTAATTATTTGTTGCTATTAATAAATTATATATAAATGCCCCAAATTAGTGCATTTAATTCACTCATAACATCATTTAGTGAACTTTAAATAAAAATGTCAAAGGACTTTTCATTTAGTGAACCTAATTCTTTCCAATACAAACAAGTATATGACTTTCATTGTTTCCTACCTACTACCTAATGACACGGTGTTTTACTTCACATTTTAGATGACTAAAACCCAAGTATGTGTCCATTTCGTTGGTTATTTACTAAGTCAAAAAAACTGCCCCCTCCGCTGATTTTATCACAATAGTTCTTGAGTTAAAAAATAGAATAACAATACCTACCGAGAAAGACAAGAAATTAAAGGGTTCATTTTTATGTTTCCAATTAAATAAAACATATTTAATAAAAAAAATATCTGTATTTTTAATTAAAAAAAAACATTTTAACTGTTTTAAAAAAAAAAACTTCCAAACTTTAAAAAAAAAAAATGTTTATAAAAAGTAAATACATTTACTCTAAAAAAGACTCATATTTTTAATTTAACCCATTCAATCCCTCATATACCCATTCAACCAATATTTTCTTGTTTTTAAAGGTCCGCGCCAGTAGCACCCCCACTCGCAAAGTCTTTTTTTTATAATTATTTTTAACTTTTTGTAACTGTTGACAAAAAACATTTTAACGGTTTTAAAAAAATTCTTGAATTTAAAAAAAAAATGTTTATAAAAAGTAAATACACATATTGTTAAAAAGACACGTATTTTTAATTTAGCACATTTAATCCCTAAAACACTCATTTAGCGAATATTCTCTTATTTTTAAAGGTCCGTGCTAGCGGTAACCTCCCCTCCCCTTTTTTTAGAGTATTTTTTTTAAACTGTTGAGCAGTTTTTTAAAACAGTTAAAATATTTTTGTTTTTGTTTTTTAAAACAGTTATTAAAAGTAAAAAAAAAAATAAAAATTTCTTATTAAAAATGTTTTTTTTTAAATAGATTTTTTTATTAGAAATACAGATTCTTATTTTTTGCTAAATAATTTTTTTAATATAAAAACAAAAATGAACCCTTTTAACTTTTTGTCCTCTTGTGTGGGTATGAATTTTGAGTTTATATGTGTGTACGTCTAGTATTACTCTAAAAAATATGTATTGTATCCAATATACTTACTTCTTAACTCGACCCATAAAAATGGAATTCACATTAGCAACTGTCCTCCTAACGCCATTACACAATTAGATGAACGCGGACACGACATGAACCACCAAAAAGATATATTCCAAATGGATGGGTGGGTTGGTTTTGAGTTTGGTCAATAATTGGACAAGGTATAATTGGTAGGATATAAATCCGTTCAATTTTGTAATTGGAATATGTTGTGTTAGGGTTATGTTTGGTTCGGGTTGGGTTCTGGTCAAGTCGTTTAACCCAAACATGTAAAATTAAATAATTACTTTATTTCTTAATTGAAAACATATTTTTCTCCCCCAAATATCTTATATCTAAATTTAATTTTACTTTATCGGCATAAAAGTTCATCAGTATAAAGTTATCTCATAATTATCTCATTAAATTATATGGCATCTACATCAGGCGGATATGTTTGGTTTTCATCTTGATTCGAATGAATTTAAAAGATACAACAATACTCACACGACATGACACTACACATTACCCTTTTTTGTAATTGAATGTTATTTGACCAATTGATGTGCATGTCATTTTTTTATGTAAATTCATTATTTCTTTTAGTTTTTGGACAAATTATGGCATATCCAAGAAGCACTGCGATACAAACTAATATATGACTGAATATTTGTACCTATTATTAAAGAACACAGATTGTTACTTCCAATATTACTTGACAAGACCTATCTTTGTCTCTTTCGTTTATTGGAATTACATAGTTATATATAATAGGCGATTTGTAAATTTAGGACATATTGTAATATGTATTATGAAAATAGGACAACAAGCATTTTCTTTCCATTTTTAGTCCATATTTTTTAATAAAGCCGCTGACGCGGACCCATATCCATAAAACGTCAACCAATTACAGCATTCCACGTCAGCCGATAATTTAAAAATAGGGACTAAAAATGAAAACAAAATATTTATTTTCCTATATTCATAACCAATATTATTTTAACTCTTTATTTCGTTTTCAAAAATTGTTCGTGCATGTTTTTAACATTTAAATGTATGACTTGTAACTGGAATTCATTTTTTTTATCTTCATATTAAAACTTTTTTCACCAATTAATCAATCATATACTATACACATTATTTTGTGTATTATCCTTTTTATTTTGTGTACCCTACGCTAAAATGGTGTTGAGGAGTTATTTTTTTGAGAGACCATAGATTTTGATGTACAATTTTTCATTTGTCACCGTCCTTATGTCACCGAACCACCAATTGATGGTTCGAATGAATTTAAAAGATACAACAATACTCACACGACACAACACAACACGTCATGAAACTACACATTACCTTTTTTTTTTTAATTCGAATGTTACTTAATCAATTGATGTATATAATACTTTTTTTCGTAAATTCTTTATTTCTTTTAGTTTTTGAAGAAAATATGGTATATCCAAGAACCAGTGCGATACAAACTAATATATGACTGAATATTTGTATGAACTACTAAATAACACGGATTGTTACTTCCAATTTTACTTGACAATACCTATCTTTGTTTGTTTGGTTTATTGGAATTAAATAGTTATATATAATATTGCAGCATTCTGTAAGATGGGTTTGTTCCGTAGGGCAAATAACTGTCACTTTTTGTTGATTTTGTCCAAGTTGGTTTTGAGTTGCCAATGTACTATTTAAATGTATGGTCCACAATACTTGTAACTAGAATTCATTTTTTTTATCATCATATTAAAACTTTTTTCACCAATTAATCAATCATATAATATACATATTATTTTATGTATCACCGAACCACCAATATATCGTTAGATTAATTAAATTTAACTACTTCTTTGCATATGTGGGAAACTGTACTGCTGTGACCAATTATGTATCCAGTTGTTCAATTAACAATTGAGCGATTGGTTAGAGTTGAAAGGTTCCAAATACTCTATAAAACAAATGCTTAAAAAATTGACAGGATACACTATATAAAGGAATAGCCTTTCCTTAGTAGAGGCATTCAGATATAGTAGTATTGTAGTTTAGCAAAAGCCTTCAACTAGCTAAACAAATTTAAGACTTAGAGACAGCTCTTTAAGTTGCCGGAAATGGCAAATTTTAAGCACCGTATGTTGTTTGTGTTGACAATTTGTGTGACAGCTATCAATGTAGCGGCGGACCACTGGCCTTACATTTATGCTTCACCTCCACCACCACCTTATGTCTATAAATCACCACCACCACCATCGCCATCACCACCACCACCATACATTTATAATTCACCCCCACCACCCCCTCCTTACGTTTACAATTCACCACCACCACCATCTCCGTCCCGACAGCCTCCATACATTTACAAATCCCCACCTCCACCATCTCCGTCACCACCACCACCATATGTTTACAAATCCCCACCACCACCTTCCCCATCACCTCCTCCTCCTTACATCTATAAATCCCCACCACCACCTTCTCCATCACCTCCACCTCCTTACGTGTACAAATCTCCACCACCACCATCTCCTTCTCCACCCCCTCCTTACCTGCATAAATATCCAACACCACCATCTCCATCACCCCCTCCTCCTTATGTCTACAAGTCACCACCACCGCCGTCTCCTTCACCACCACCACCCTATTATTATAAGTCTCCACCTCCTCCATCTCCTTCCCCTCCTCCACCTTACATTTACAAATCACCACCACCTCCGTCTCCTTCACCGCCACCCCCATATGTCTACCAGTCCCCACCACCATCTCCGTCACCACCTCCTGCATATCACTACAAATCTCCACCACCACCTTCTCATTCACCACCTCCACCATACTACTACACATCCCCCCCTCCTCCAATGGGTTACTAAGTTGACCATTTTACTTCTACCTTATTTTTTCGTTTCTCCTTACCACCAAATTGAGACTTGCTTTATTTGGAGCTCATAAACTGGACATCTTGCATGGTCATGCATTGAGGATTATTTTGGCCCAAACGTGTTAGTAGGGGGAAAATAAAAAACGTGACATGATTGTTAAGCATGGACTGATGTTTTTTCGTTTACCTGAAAATATATAATGTAATAACCACATTAATTATTATTGTTTTAAACGTATCGTTGTATGATATGTCAAGTCATAAAATAAAATTGAGTTCATGCCAACATATGCTCTTTTATTGATGATATTCTTTGGAGGTTCAAAATTTAATCTGACCAAATTAGAAACAAGTGAAATTGTGCGATCAGAACACGTGGAAAAGATCTGATGGAATATTATTTGTTAACAAAATGAGAATCAGTTCAATAAAACAAGAATTGTGTCTAATTTTGAGAATTATTTTCACGTGTTTATTTGAATTCAAATTTCTGGACCCTCCTCAAAAGAAATAACATGGTCATTGTGGCTATTGATTGCCGGCGACATTTAAATAGTTGTTCTTGTCAAATATTATATTTTACCGGACATATGGTTTTTAAGGTGGAATTCTAAGGTGAAGAAAATATGTCTATTCAGTACTTGAATATAAATTAATACGTTGGATTTGTTTTTAATCATTCACACCTAATTACCCTATTTTTTTTTTTATCAAAAGTCGCTATATAAAATGATAAAATCGAAATGTGAAAAATGGCATTATGTGGAAGATAATGACTTTAGTCGGGACAAATTTGAACCTAATGTGGATCACTTGTTACCACATCGATCACTTTTTAGTGTCTTTTCCATTTGAGGATGTCAAAAAAGTTCCAATCACGCGGTAGCTATTGCAGATGTATCACCACAGTGACTTTTAAAATTAAACTCACAATTCGGAGCTAAAATCAATATCTGAGATTATTTTTAAGACGATGGTGTTTATTTCTAAATTCCCTATTATTTAATTGGTCAAAGACTTATTTATTAGTAAGATATGAGAAGTCAACTAATATAAATGACTCGTAAAAATGGCAACGTATTTCATATTTCAAGAAAGATTTCAATAATATTCAAAAGAATTATATTTCAATAAATAAGTTTGCAAAATATAAGGGAATTGTGGTTCCGAATCATTTGTACGTAATGGAGATTATTTCATATTTTAATGAAATAAAACTTTGCTTTAATATATTAGTTTGTTGATGATTTGAGTTGATAAAAATAAGCCACCATTTTATGGAAAACTGATTGTGTAATATTAAAAAGAAAATGAGTGTTTGAATCTACCAACCATTTAGTATTCATAATTATACTTTTCTCATCAATTTTTTCCAGCTTCCGACTTTGCTCGTCATTTTTATTGTCCTTCCATGATGAGTAAGGTATGTGAATAACCATTAATATAATACTACTCTCGCAATAGACGATAAATGTGATTGAATAAACCATAAACCAACATCAACTCTACAATCCTAAACAACAAATTTCCACATGTAGCAAAATAGCCTAAATTCCCAAATACAACTACAACAAAATTGATAGGGGAAAATTACAGAACGCGTTGAGAGACGTTATTCATGTGAAGCATTGAAGATGAGTAATAAAACTATTTTTCAATAAAGGTAACCATAGAAAATCTTTAAGATTTCCTTTTCACATGTCTTCTAGTGTTGGGTGATTTTTCCGGTCATCGCTATGGCTTTTGGAATAAGGGGAAAAAAGATTTGTCTATTTGAAATCTTTTAACGTATTGATATTTTTTGTATTGCCCACACGATTATTTAAGTATTTATTGTTATTATTGTGGACGTTTTGCAAGGATATATCCAATAATTACATGTGTCTTATTTTTGTTAGTTAAGAGGTTTATTTAATACATGTCCTTTTGATAATGCAGAAACATAAATCTTGGTTTAGAATTCGGTCATCTCTACCCTATAACAGCCCACACCCTTGCCCATCTTTGGTTCTTGGAGAAAATTTCAGTAGGAAAAAGTTTGAGCACATTAAGCGTGAGAAATTGTTAAAGGGGTAAAGAGAGAGTAACACCAAGTTTTTGTTATGGTCGTTCAATGAGTACAACACAAACACTACAATGGTTTATGGCACGTTTTTGCTTATTGTTTGTTATTATGTTATGTGAGAAACAAAATTCTTCAAGATTGGTTGTTGTGGAATTGATAAGCCCATTAAGATTTACATGTAGTATGAAAGTTAGGTTACGAATCATATAAACCCATGACCCATTCCTTGCCATTTGAAGCTCCGTCACTACATTCCCTAAAATAACCCCGAACTTCAAATGTACGTTGAAAAAAGACACTTTGCAAAAGGATATGAATAGAATAACACTCAACATACATTCCCGGTCTTTTAGGCATCCACTAAAAGTTAACATTTTTACATCACAAAACTACGCCGTTTAATTTTCGTAGAACCGTGCTTAGCAAACGCCTGAGAATGTTAAATGAATTTAAATCATTAACTTCCAGAAGCCACACCTTGGGAATAGTCATTCTTATCATCGAATTATGTTTCCAAGAAACAAACTTCTGAATTGTTCCAATGGTGATCTCTCTCTTTTAACTTCCTTTTCTGTCATTATAATGCTACGCGTTTGAAAACATATCCCAACACATTTCCCAAAATACATTACGTATTTGTATATCACATGGGATCCACCCCAATGTACAACCATTTAATGTACTTTGGGAATCCTTTAGGAGATTTCTTCGACACTCATATCATTATTCTTGGAATTAGTTTGCAAAAATTGGTTAATTTTTCCAGAGGATGAACAGCAGGAGAACGAACAAAAATTATTCTTTAGAGATGAGACCCGAAAGCCAACTCTCATCGCCGCCAAAACATCATAGGTAGTGAAGTGATTGTCGGCCCCATCAGAGAAGCGACTGAGTGAATATGAAATCGTCCAGAAGAAAATCACAAAAGAGGATTGGGTTTGGTATTTGATCAATCACGCTCCCTATGAATAATTTTTAAAATTCCTTAATATTGGTTTTCTTTTCCAGTTCCGTAAGAGAGAATAAATTGATTTCCATATTTTCTAGGAAGTTTAAGGTATTCCGTGTAATTTTTATGCCATATGACCGAAATTGTAGGCCATGTAATTTGTTTGTGTCGCTTATTATATTTAATTAAACGGTGTAATTAATTAAGTTGGTCGATATGTGGTTACCTATGAAATGAATATGTATGTGTTTTATGTTACATTATGGGGTATTAGGGTGAGTTATGAGGTACTGCCATTTGTAGTGGGCTCTATAATGATATGGAGGATCAATTATCTTTTTTTTTTGTATTTTGGACACGAGGGATATGTATGCTCTTAGGCTAATTTTTGGACTACTATGGCTAGTATTCTGAGTCCCAAAAATAGGCCTAATGGGGACCTACAAATTTAAGGACTAATTTTGAGTGTGAGATCTCATTAATCACATAATTCACATTAGGGAAATAAACCATAAAAGCCTTAAACATTGGGAGAACTCGGGGAGATTTTGGGAGCAGAAGAAATAAGGATCGCACGTGGAGATCCATTGTTCATACGTTCATATAATAAATCTCTTTCTATATCACATTTATAATTTGTAATTTGCTTATAATCCAAGTTATGGGTTAATTATGTGATTTATAACACATGTTTAGGATTTGAATATAATATCTTAATCCTATTTATCATTGGGTTAATTGGGATAAGTGTAATTATATCTAATTTAGGAATACTTAGGATTTTTTATGCAAAGCCTTAAATCGGATCATTTTGGTATATGATTCTATGACTAGATCTTAAGGTTTAGGATTTAACTTCATAAAATCAATTGAATCTCGATTTTAGTTTGATGGTTGGATCTGAATTCCATGATGTATTTAGACTTCATTCGATGCGAAAAAGAAACTAGGGCTAAATATTTGAACTTTTCAAAATTAAACCTTATTTTATGTTTTAGATATTAAATAGTAATAAAAAATTGTTTAGAATTGGGGTGTTGGATTAGATATTAATGTTAATTTTTGGGGCTTTTAATTAGAATTTGCATTTTTTTGGATGAAAGATATGCACAACTCCAATCTCCTTCGAACGAGATTGTTGTCAAACGGACTGCTACAATTTGGTCACTAACGATGATTTTTGGGTTTTAGTTGCATAATTAATTCATGAAAAATTTTTATAAACTTAATTTTAATTGTAATATGAGATTTAAACTGGATTATTACGAGAAGAAATTTAAATTAGTTTTTGAGTAGAATAAATATATCTTTTGGGGGCTTCTTTAAGGGTTTTGACCAATATCTACAACAGTTTTTACATTTAACTGCGAATTTTTTGTAGCCAAACGTGCATATTTCGTTGCTGATAGGTTTTAGCAACGAAAATAATTTCATAGCGAGTTCATGGCCAAAGGCCCATTACTGAATGTATATGGCCACGAAAGTAATTTCCGTTGCCAATTGTTCAGGCTATTTGCCACGAAATTTTTTTCGGGAAAAATTATAATATTTAGACTACAATCTATTTTGTAGCTAATTGTTCAACTTTTCGTTGCTAAATGTCTTCTTCTCGTTGCCAATTCTATCTATAACTATGTGACAACCCGCTCAAAATAATAACGGGTAGCCAGCCCAATACTACATTAAATCAGGTATCCCAGATGACACAGTCTCAACATCCACTGACAATACTAATAATATAAGGCTAACTACCCAAAACTATTAAGAGCGAATCGTCAAAAATTTTAAAACTTTTATTTAACAACAACAACAAAACCAATAATGCAAACACAGCCAACTATACACATCTAACTATTTTGAGTGATAAGTGCAAACTCCATTAATATACAAGAGTGCAATACAAAGTACAAATAAAATACCCGAATATGCTGTCGGGTAACATACAATACAAATCGGAGAAATAAAATATAAAAGTGTTAATCTACAACACCTTGAATACTAACTCCATACACAACCGAATCCTAATCTAGATATACAAAGATAGGAATCGACTAAAGCAAAATGCCACGACAGTTCGCTATTGCCACAGCTCCACGAATCCTGAATGGATGAACATCAAAGGCGTCCTTGCGGAGGAACACCTCAAGTAGTACAATATATACATAGAGGAGAAAATATAAACGGGTCAGAGCCCGAGTTGAAAAACATTTTATAGCAAGTCTATTAAAATGCATAATAATTATAAATGCATTATTACATGATTTAATGGAATCGAACTCTCCATAAAATTCGACTCTCCTCTCAACTAAAGCACGCACTAAATGTATGCACGTGATCTCCAAATGGATGCCCAATTCTATTTAGGTAAGAGGATTCTAACTTAAACCCAAATGAAGTATTTAAGTGAAACCATCTAACCTATCTCCCAATCTACATTTACTTCTATATCTATAAATTATGTACATTAACTTTAAATGTATAGTTATCTTTATTTTCGTTCATTTATTGAACATATGAAGTTGTACAATCATCCTCATAACCACATCATCACAACACATCAACATTCTCAATTACTAGAATTTTATATTCTAGTGATGACCTTATATGGCACGTAAACAATATATATAATTATATATGAGTTATTAGCATCAAGAGTTAAGGACTAAACTCCTCCCGATTCTCAACATGGGACTGCGTTTCGTGCGTGGGACGTCTCGCCGAAGCGAAATCCAAACAAGGAACCCCCCTGTTATAATACTCCTGACCGTATCGATCCTCGAGGCTCATTATGCCCTCAATGCGTGATGAATGTAACCCATTTTATTATCCAGTTTTAATTAATCAATATTCTCAATTCTAAATAGTACACGGCATTTCATGCGTGGGACGTCTCGCCGAAGCGAAATCCAAACAAGGAACCCCCCCCCCCCCCCGTTACACTACTCCTAGCACTGTCGATTGTCGGAGTTTGGTTGGAGATTTTATAACGGATTTGCACGTCCTTGAAAATCTTGAAAAAGCGCTAAATAGTTTTGGACGTTATTGGTGTGGAAATCATTTGACTTTGATTTGTTGATTTGCATAAGACGATGTCATCTAAATTCAACAAATTTTTACACCTAAGGATACCTTTGATGTTCATTCGTTAGGAGTACACGTATGCATCGTGCACATATGATTGATTGAGTTGATTTACCTATCGAATGTGTTCACACCCATTCATTCCGTTTCCATGACTTGGTTGTTTGAGTCTAAATCCATGGTGTGATTTTTGTATCATATTTTTTTTCAAATGGTATCTATTTTTTTTGTACGAAAAATTGAAAAAATCAAAAATAGTTTGTGAATATTTTTTTAGTATCTCTTTGCAAGAACGCGTTTTCCATCTGATTGATGCTTTGTTTTGAATACCGTGACACCCCGATTTTTCTTGATTAATTCATTCTTCTTATTTGTCTATTTGGGGACATCATAAAAAGGGGGAGAAAGAATTATCTTATTTTGGGGGAGTTTGAATTTTGGGGGAGTTTTTGAGATTTAACTTATGCTTTTCGTATAAATTAGTATCTATGTTTATCTCATTTCAAACTCGATATGTCACTTGGTATTTTTTTCTTTATCTCATGTGTGTAGGTACTACACTGATGATCACTGAATTGCACACCCTGATGAGAAAAGATTTGAGATTTTGAAGATTGAAGATTTGAAGTTTTAAAGATTTGAAGAACAAACGATGAAGACTTATTCATTTGTATCTTTCCTGTTTTGGGTTCATGGAATGGTAGATTTGTATAGGCAATTTTGTTATTTGATAATTCGGATTTTTTATGTATGTACCGGCATAGACATAGGGGGAGATTTGCAAGGACATTTTTCTCATGTCCAACATGTTACATTTATGTATGTCGTACGCCGCTACATTTGGCACGTCACCTCACGATCTCACATGACGGCCTCTATCCGAATTCCGAGAATCAAGCATTCAACATCTCCATTAATGTGTCCCACATCTGCCTCAACGACTTCACGTTCCATGATTTTAGGGACTTAATGCAAGTGGTACGCAAGAGAAGTCAAAACAGTGAAAAAAGGCACGATAGGAGAGTTAAAGGGCATTTTCATAATTTCACATCCATAGTTCGGAGGTACGGTCAACTGGAAAGTTGAAGAGATCTTCGTAACGAAGATACTGGAAGAAACGGAACCTCAATCCGAGCTACGGTGAAGGAGTTATGACCTTTTGAAGATGGAGAAAATTCCTTAAAGAATGCTGTTTTTTTTTTAATCCCCAAACCAGAGAGGTACCCCAAACCGCATGGGGTACACGCACAGAAATAGTCCCAGTTTTTTAAAACTCTTTTGGTTTCCTTATAAAAGCCAACTTCGGGGGAGCTGTTTTGCAAGACTTTGATAGACGAATTTGAGAGTCCTAATACCTCAAGTCTTCATATTTTTTGAGTCCCAAGACTCATGTTTTGATTCACACATCCTTGCCAAATATTTGTGAATCCTTTTGCAACCCAAGAACACAACTTTGGTATGTTCAACCTTTGTGGAGAAGCTGTCTTTCTTCTTCATTGCTGCCCTCCTGGAAGGGAGAAATTCCAGCTGACAAACTTGTGGAGAAGTCGTTTCTCTTATTCATTGCATCCCTCCTGTAAAGGGATATTTCCAGCCGCCGACAACAGATTCCGACACCTGAGGGTAATTCTTAGTCACTTGTATTTTTATTGTAATCCGAAATTGTATTGTTACAATATTATAATGAAAATACAAGCATGTGTTTGATTTTTCCTGAAAGTGTTTGTTTTATCCCGCATGCTTTATTTTATTAGATAAATCATCTAGATGCATGATTTAGGGTTTAACTAAAATTTGGGATTAATTAAAATTGGTTTTTATTTGAGAAGTCGCAATATTTCCGTTGTAGCTACTCTCTCAGGAAGTATGTTAATGGAGGTTGTGGACTTTGGTGAGAGGAGAGAGAAAGTGTTTGAGGTTGAAGATGACTTGGGTGATGATTGTGTGTAGTAGGGGGGGTGTATGGGAAAAAAGGTGCGGGTGAGAGAGTTGTTAGGGTGTGTTTGTGAGTGTAAGTTTTTGGGATGTGAGTGTGTTTAAATGTGACCCTTAAAATAATACTAACTAACTAAAATAAAAATTAGTAAAATAAATAAAAACCTAAAAAAAATAAAATCCAATTTTAAAATATAACAAAGACTCAAATAAAAATTGAAACTAAAAAGAAATAAAAATAGAAATCTATTAAACTAAAAACCAAAAACTAAAAAAAAAAGAAAAATTTAATAAAACTAATAAATAAATGTAATCCTAAAAATTCTAATCCTAATAATATAAAAACTAATCAAAATCAAAGTAAAATAAAATTATACTAATAAAAATAAAATATAAAACTAGAAAATAAAATCTGGAAAATAATAAATAAATCTAAAATAAAACCTAAAAATAAAACGACTCAAACTCAAAATCTAAAAAAATATAAAAGGGCACAACCTAAACATACACGGGGTTAGGGGTAGGTTTAGGCTCGGTTTAGAATAAGCTAGGATACGAGACAAGGGTATTTACCTCCATACAACGCGCATTTGCCTTGATATATAGCTTTTGACACCGCAAACGGACATTTGACTTACAAGATAAACATTTAAGAACATAAGACCTATATTCCCGAGAATTAGCACCTAAAGTACGTCTATTCAGGGTATAACATGCACAGTTTTGAGTGCTTATCAGTTTATAAATAAATTTATTGTTAAAAAAATCTATTATGTTTACGTCTGTTAGGTGAAGCACTCGTAGAAATCTATCGACATAAACAAGACACGCTCACCGAAGGTAGTGGTCTTCATGTGATATATTATGATTATATAAAAGAGATGCTTTAGTCCAACTCTAGACATTTAAAATAAACAGACCCTATGTTACATTTATATATTGTATTATAAGATTGGGTACGTTGTACTTACAGGTGACATTGTGGGCGTTGGTATATGGGTTGAGTTCTCACTTTTATAGTTAGTTATATCCTTACCGCTTTTAATGATATATATCATACTTATTAGTCTAGAGATATAAACATTAAGTATGATTTATACCTTGGGTTGGGACATGCTCGTAGATTTTAATTTCGGTGAGGGTTAAGGTATTCATTACATGTGAGAGCCAACGAGATGGATAGATTTCTTTCAAGTTGATTCTTAGCATAAGTTTCTATTTACTATTTTTTTTTTCAAAAACAAACGCATTTATTTATATACAAATAGGAGGAATAACCCCTCCTAGGTGTCTCTTACAATAGCTATGAAAAAATTAAAAAAAAATTATTGAAGACTTTCTAACCCAAAATAAGAAAAATAACTAGATACTAAAAAAAATTACGAGATCTTGATCGAGAGTTCCGAAGACCGTAGATAATATTTAGTAGAATGGACGAACCTGCATTGCCTTAGATTTTTACCCTCGATCATATGTCCTTCGAACGCCTAGTTGGGGGGCACCAAATGTTCCCGAATAACTACCCAGATTAGTCCAAAACTTATTCCAATGGTATAGCTATGCTCTGGGACCATTCCAAAGTACTAAAAATATATCTTTGGGCCTCCCTATCACTGTAGTTCTGATCAAAATAATAATACCTCCTATGGTATGGTAATACCTTACAACATAAAATAAAATGCATAACTCAATTATTTTACTAGTAACCGCACATAGTTAAGGCTCATATAATTAATTACATCGGTTAATTAATTATAACATTCAGTACAAAAATCACACATCATGAAAATTTTAATTGTCATCTAAATTATGCAATTTATTATCACCATATCACATAAGTAATAATTATTTTCATTAATTAATTTATTTGTTACAATTAAATTATATATAAATACCCAAAATTAGTGCATTGATTTCACTCATAACATCTTCAAGTCATTTACCTTGTTTACCCATTGGACATTATTACACCAATGGATAAACACACATAACTTATGAAGCTTCAACGAAAAAGAAAATAAATGCAAAACACAAACTGAAAATAATAACAAAGGATATTGTGTCGATATATATTTTTTGAAATTCACTTTACCTAACAATTCAACCACTTTTCATTGTGTTTTTTTTTTATATTATTCGTTCATTCATTGGGATAATTAGTGTTTAGTCACTAGAAGAAAGTACATTTTGCACCTAATACGACTTATTTTTTATGTTCCTAAAAGATCCTAGTCTACTACTCCTGCACAAGCTCGTGCTTTTCTTAAAGATTCGGTTGGTCAAAAAATTATAAAAATTCAAGTTAAAAAATACAATATACATGTCACCAATTCCATTAAACTTTTAGGAAACATTGAACATGCAAAAAATGTCAGTCATGATTTGGTGATTAACGAAGCTCGAAATTAAAAACGTGCAACCAATAATGTCACTAAATCTCCACCTCAAATATAATTAAGTTCTTCTAACCCTTGTTCCAAATCTCGTAAATTTTTGTAGTCCAGAGTTAGCTTCAACATTTTAAAATTTTTAGTTTCTGGTTGTTTTCTCTCATTTTCTATCAAAAATTTTTGGCACTTGTATGAGCCCCCTATGAGAGGCTTTTTCTCTTATTGTTTATAAATAAATTTATTGTTAAAAAAATATATTATGTTTAAGTCTTTTAGGTGAAGGACTCGTTCAAATCTATCGACATAAACAAGACATGCTCGCTGAAGGTAGTGGCCTTCATGTGATATATTTTGATTATATAAAATAGACACTTTAGTCCAACTCTGGACGTTTAAAATAAATAGACCCTATGTTACATTTATATACTGTATTATAAGACTGGGTACGTTGTACTTATAGGTGACATTGTGGGCGTTGGTATTTGGGTTGAGTTCTCACTTTAATAATTATTTGTATCCCTACCACTTTTAAATTTATATTTCATACTTATTAGTCTTGATATATAAACATTAAGTATGCTTTATACCTTGGGTTGGGACATGCTCGTAGATTTTAATTTAGGTGAGGGTTGAGGTATTCATTACACGTGAGAGGTAACAAGATGGTTTGTTTTTGAAATTGAATCGCATGATTATCATTGCTGATATGGAAGATATTTCAAGAAAACTTTACGACGCTGGCCTAATTTATATAAAATTAGTTTTTAGGATACATAGACTGGATCCGCATGACTGAGAAAATTCAGACTTGCAGCTCAACTTCCACTCTAGTTTTCTTTCAAGTTGATTCTTAGCATAGGTTGCTATTTACTAATTTTTTTTTCCAAAAAGAAACGCGTTTATTTATATTCAAATAGGAGGAATAACCCCTCCGAGGTGTGTCTTACAATAGCTACGAAAAATTTTTAAAAAAAATATTGAAGACTCTTTAACCCAAAATAAGAAAAATAACTAGATACTAAAAAAAATTACGAGATCTTGATCCAGAGTTCCGAAGGCCGTTGGTAATATTTAGTACAACGAACGAACCTCCACTGCCTTAGATTTTTACCCTCGTTCGTATGTCCTTCGAACGCCTAGTTGCGGGCCTCAAAGTGTGCCCAGATCACAACCCAAATTGTACAAAACTTATTCCAATTGTATACCTACGCCCTTGGCCCATTCCAAACTAATAAACATATATCTTTGGGCCTCCGTATCACTCTAGTTCTGATCAAAATAAAAAATAATAATACCTCCTAACGTACGGTAATACCTTACAACATAAAATAAAATGCACAACTCAAATATTTTACTAGTAACCGCACATAGTTAATTCTCATAAAATTAATTACAGTGGTTAATTAATTATAACATTCAGTATGTAAGGACACAAATTTCCAATTGAGTCTTAATGTAGTGCTGGCTCAATTCCGGACAAAAAAATTTCGGTCATAGGATAGTATTGAGTGAGTATCCTCCAAGCCTACGACATACAAGAGTTGAAGACGTAGCGGCCAGGTCTTATAAAGCTTCATCATTGTCGTGTTTCAAGTGCCATGTTTTCTACGTCATCAACATCATATTCCATAGTATCCAAAAGGTATGAATGCATTTCTATATATATATAGGGAGACTTGGAAAATGTTTATAATGGGTGTACTTTTATTTTAATCAGAGGTTTATTTTCAGAAGGTTTCTTTAAAACTTCAAAATAAAGTTTGTGGTCAAAAAAAAGAATTTTGAGCTTCCTAGAAGTTCGTTCGATATTGTCGTTCGAACGAAGTTTGCCAATGACTTGCCACTGGAACTTCGTTACATATTTCGTTCGAACGAAATGTCGTTCAAACGAAAATGTCGTTCGGACGAGATTTCGGCGAGAACAGTTTTTGGGCATTTTCCTACTACTTTGTCCCCACTAACTTTTGACAGTTTAAATCAACTTCGGGACCAGATTTTTTTAGTGAACTTTTTTCATCTTCTAGCGAGTTTTTGATAGCTTAATCCTTTCATAAAAAGTTCCCTCAGTGTTTGTTTTTCAAATTGAATTATTCAGAGAACAAAATGAAGTTTACACCCAATTGTGTTTTTTAATCCAAGTTTCTATATATATATATATATATACATCTTGCTTGAAGAGTTTGTTTGGAACCGATTTTATCTCTACCGTAGAAGAGTGTTTGGGTTTTCTTCTACATCCCACAAAGAAGAAGTCTTGTTTGTTGATGCGGTATTCTCATACGGTGAAAGGCACCGCGTGTGGTTGATGGGTTCCTAAAAGTTCGATCGGTGGATTTCGAGACCGCGGTGGAGCTCCGTGGTTATTCTCTAGGCAGAGTTGTATACAAGAAGGAGCATCGAGGCTTGGACAGAGTCAAGTCGAGTGTTGTAAGTCTGACTGTCTTGTATTTGTAAAATCGTACTTAGTGGATTTGAGGCTAAGGTCGTCCGAGGTTTTTTTTCGTTGTGGATTTTTCCTCGTACATCGTGACGTAGTGGTTTATTTTTTTATTTTATCTTTTGCAAAATTCACCTTAGAAGCATGCTTAGGTAAAAAGATAAAATTTGGTTTAAATCACTACTTACTTAATTTGGTGCAAAATAAAATTTGGGTAAATGTTAATTTAATTCAAGTCATTAATTTTATTAGATAAAATTTGATTTGGCCTAATTTGCAAAAATGGATTAATTATTTTGTTAGAAAAATTTCTAGGACTTTTCTTAAATTGGTTTAAGTGAATATTTTGTTGTTTAATTTAATTTGACTTTGTTTCCATGTCTAATTTTAATTGAAAGATATTAAAATTTGTTGTGTACTTGTGTATTTGAACTATCTCGCTTCCACATCTTTGTAAAAGGTAATTGAATTACTTTTTGGTAAAATTTAAAATTGGGGGCCTCGTGTTACAACAAATGGTATCAGAGGAGGGAGCGCTAAGTTATTGCGTTTAGTTCCTTTTTGGGCATTTTCGTTTAAAATGAAAAATATGCCTCTTTCAATATTTCCTACGTTTGATGGTTATCTCATGCTTGCACATGACTCTTCTCTTGCCATATCTTATGAGTAATTTCTTTCATGTCTCACATACTCTAGGTTTTGTGCATAATGATATATCTTTTGCAAGTTGTATATTTTGTTTATCATTTTTCTAGTCTATGCTTCATAATCAATCACATGCTAGAATTATGATTTTTGTTTATCTTTTGTATTTTATTCCTTCATTTTAATTTGCATTAAATGAAAAATACAAATTGATTTTTGTTTATCTTTTCAGTTAATTTTTGTGGTTGGTGAAAAACTTTGAAAAACTCAAAATGATTTTATTTTTGTGTGTATTTTGATTTTACACACATTTTGTGGCATATGTTTGGGTTTTGAATCCTCATTTCGCTTCCATGGGACTAGAACTTTTGGTTAGAATTTTAATCCTTAAAATGTTCTTTATCATGCTTACATGGAGTAGTTTAAGTTAAACTTTATTAATGGATTTGCTTTTATATGCCTCAATTCACACATGCACGAGCTCACTTGAAATTTTAACTTCATATGTATATTTGAGCTTTGTGAGGTGTTCTCCTACCAATCTAGTCATTTATATATTATATGACCTAGGAGGACTAGTTCATATTAAAATCCATTGCACATGAGATTTGTGTGAGATATAAAAGATTAGACACAAAAATGTGCACGGGGAAGGGCTCCGAAGGGAAATATCATCCTTTGCGAGTAAACCACCGTTTGGAATGGACCTAAAAGAAATACGTGGTCCAAAAGCCTAAACATAAAATAGGGCATTAAAAAGAAAAATAATTGCCAAGGCCTGGTTTTTATTGATATGTGCATTCCAAAATATATATTCTTATTGAGGGAGATTGGATGGTATATCAACGGTTTGCACAATGTCCGTCTATCCTAGTTGTACTTTCAATGTCATGCCTCTATTGATTTGTAGAATCATCAAAACTCTAGGCTTGTATGCATTGTGTATGTTTGTTCATTGAGTTCAATATATATTGTCACATGAGGTTATATTCAAATGTGATGAAGTTTGTAATCAATTGAGAACTCCGTGAACATATTTTAAGTGATTGGGTCAAAATTTAATTGTTGCTAGTTCACACCCCTTCACTTCCGTTTTCGCGTGACACATTTATTCTATAAGAGTGTGGAAAAACTAATGTTATTTATTTTTGTGTCATTTTGGTGTTTATATATATTTGTGTGTACTTATGCTTAGTTTTAATCTATTGTGTATACATATATATGATATTTTGTTACTTTTGAGTCTTTGCCATGATTCGCTAGTTCATTTATGCTTTTAATTCATTTTTGGTATCTATCTTATTGCGAATTTTGTTTCGATATCACATGCTTAGATTACTACAATCAATTGATATCTTTTGTTATTGCATCATAGTTGATATTTATATCTTTATGTGGATTAGTTGAATTTGAGTTGCCCACGTGCTTTAATGTTCTCATCCCTTTTTTCTCTATTGCATGTTTAACTTGTTATCCCATTCTATTTATCCCTTGTTTAGTTTAGGGGGTGTATATGCTTTAATTTGGGGAGATAAGTTAATTTTTTATTCTTTAACTTTTGTCTATTCCTAAACAAAAAGGGTGAGACTGATTGGGGGGGAGGGGGGGGGGGATGGTATCTATTCCTATTGTAATCGTATCTTAGTTTGGCAGATTTATCTTAGGGGGAGACGACTTTCTAAGTAGTTCATTTATTTGATAAAGGGGGAGAATTAATTAAGGGGGAGTCTTTATTTAAATTGCATTTAATATTTTAATATTCCCTATGCGTGTAATGTGTTGCTTAAGTGTGCAAGTATTGTAAAGCGGCATCTATTTAAAGTGGAAAAGCGTTTAATTCTAAAGTGGTATTCGAGTCAAGCATTGTACTCTTTATTTTGGGTGAGGTGTTTTTGAGTCCAGTAAGCTTGACGTCCCTTTAGGATTTTGTTTTGGTTTTGTCCTGGAATAGTCAAAGGGGGAGATTTGTAAGGACACAAATTTTCAATTAAGTCTTAATGTAGTGTTGGCTCAATTCCGGACAAAAACATTTGTGTCATAGGATAGTATTGAATGAGTATCCTCTAAGCCTATGACATGCAAGAGTTGAAGATGTAGCGGCCAAGTCTTATAAAGCTTCATCATTGCCGTGTTTCAAGTGCCATGTTTTCTACGTCATCAACATCATATTCCATAGTCTCCAAAAGGTATGAATGCATTTATATATATATATGGAGACTTGGAATATGTTTATAAAGGGTGTACTTTTATTTTAATCTGAGGTTTATTTTCAAAAGGTTTCTTGAAAACTTTAAAATAAAGTTTCTGGGCAAAAAATAAAATTTTGAGCTTCAACATTTTTAAATTTTTAGTTTCTCGTTGATTTCTCTAATTTTTTTCTGTCAAAAACTTTTGGCGCTTGTATGAGCCCCCTATGAGAGGCTTATTCTCTTATTGTTTATCAATAAATTTATTGTTAAAAAAATCTAATATGTTTAAGTCCGTTAGGTCAAGGACTCGTACAAATCTATCGACATAAACAACACATGCTCGCCGAGGGTAGTGCCCTTCATGTGATATATTTTGATTATACAAAAGAGATACATAAGTCCAACTGTGGACGTTTAAAATAAATAGTCCCTATGTTACATTTATATACTGTATTATAAGATTGGGTATGATGTAGCTATAGGTGACATTGTGTGCGTTGGTATATGGGTTGAGTTCTCACTTTTATAGTTAGTTATATCCATAGCACTTTTCATTATATATTTCATACTTATTAGTATAGAGATATAAACATTAAGTATGTTTTATACCTTGGGTATGGACATGCTCCCTGATTTTAATTTAGGTGAGGGTTGAGGTATTCATTACATGTGAGAGCCAACGAGATGGCTAGTTTTTGAAATTGAATCGCATGATTATCATTGTTGATATGGATGATATTTCAAGAGAACTTTATGACGCTGGCCCAATTTATATAAAATTATTTATTAGGATATATAGACTAGATCCGCACAACTGAGAAAATTCAGACTTGCAGCTCGACTTGCACTATAGTTTTCTTTCAAGTTGATTCTTAGTATAAGTTACTATTTACCTATTTACTATTTTTTTTTCAAAAAGAAACAGATTTATTTATATACAAATAGGAGGAATAACCCTTCCTAGGTGTCTCTTACAATATCTATGAAAAATTTAAAAGAAAATTACTGAAGACTTTCTAACCCAAAATAAGAAAAATAACTAGATACTACAAAAATTACAAGATCTTGATCGAGAGTTGCGAAGATCGTACAACGTATTTAGTAGAACGGACGAACCTCCATTGCTTTAGATTTTTACCCTCGATCATATGTCCTTCGAACGCCTATTTGCGGGCCGCCAAATGTTCCCGAATAACTACCCAAATTAGTCCAAAACATATTCCAATGGTATACCTACGCTCTGGGCCCATTCCAAACTACTAAACATATATCTTTGGGCCTCCGTACCACTGTAGTTCTGATCAAAATAGTAATACCTCCTAACGTATGGTAATAGCTTACAACATAAAATAAAATGCACAACTTAATTATTTTACTAGTAACCGCACATAGCTGAGGCTCATATAATTAATTACAACGGTTAATTAATTGTAACATTCAGTACAAAAATCACATAACACGAAAATTTTAATTGTCATCTCAATTATGCAAATTATTATCACCATATCACATAAGTAATAATTATTTTCAGTAATTAATTTATTTGTTGCAATTAAATTATATATAAATACGCAAAATTAGTGCACTGATTTCACTCAAAACGTCTTCAAGTGATTTACCTTGTTTACCCATTGGACATTATTACACCAATGAATAATCACACATAACTTATGAAGCTTCAAAGAAAAAGAAAATAAATGCAAAACACAAACTGAAAATAATAACAAACGATACTGTGTCGATATACATTTTTGGAAATTCACTTTACCTAACAATTCAACAAATTTTCGTCGTGTTTTTTTTATAATATTAATTCATTCCTCAGAATAATTAGTGTTTAGTCACTATAAGAAAGTACATTTTCAACCTAATATGACTTATTTTTTATGTTCCCAAAAGATCCTAGTCTACTAGTCCTGCACAAGCTCGTGCTTTTCTTGAAGATTCGGTTGGTCAAAACATTATAAAAATTCAATTTAAAAAATACAATATACTTGTCAGCAATTCCATTAAACTCTGAGGAAACATTGAGCGTGCAAAAAATGTCAGTCAAGATTTGGTGATTAACGAAGCTCGAAATTCTAAACGGACAACCAATAATGTCAATGAATCATCACCTCGAATATAATATAACTTCTTCTACCCCTTGATCAAAATCTCGTAAATTTTTGTAGTCCAGAATTAGCTTCAACATTTTTAAATTTTTAGTTTCTCGTTGTTTTCTCTCATTTTCTGTCAAAAACTTTTGGCGCTTGTATAAGCCCCCTATGAGAGACTTATTCTCTTATTGTTTATCAATAAATTTATTGTTAAAAAAATCTAATATGTCCAAGTCCGATTGGTGAAGGACTCGTACAAATCTAAGGACATAAAAAAGACATGCTCGCCGAGGGTAGTGCCCTTCATGTGATATATTATGATTATATAAAAGAGATACTTCAGTCCAACTGTGGACGTTTAAAATAAATAGACCCTATGTTACATTTATATACTGTATTATAAGGTTGGGTATGATGTAGCTACAGGTGACATTGTGTGCGTTGGTATATGGGTTGAGTTCTCACTTTTATAGTTAGTTATATCTGTAGCACTTTTCATTATATATTTCATACTTATTAGTCTAGAGATATAAACATTAAGTATGCTTTATACCTTGGGTTGGTACATGCTCCGCGATTTTAATTTAGGTGAGGGTTGAGGTATTCATTACATGTGAGAGCCAACGAGATGGCTAGTTTTTGAAATTGAATCCCATGATTATCATTGATGATATGGATGATATTTCAAGAGAACTTTATGACGCTGGCCCAATTTATATAAAATTATTTATTAGGATATATAGACTAGATCCGCACAACTGAGAAAATTCAGACTTGCAGCTCGACTTGCACTATAGTTTTCTTTCAAGTTGATTCTTAGTATAAGTTACTATTTACCTATTTATTATTTTTTTTTCAAAAAGAAACAGATTTATTTATATACAAATAGGAGGAATAACCCTTCCTAGGTGTCTCTTACAATATCTATGAAAAATTTAAAAGAAAATTACTGAAGACTTTCTAACCCGAAATAAGAAAAATTACTAGATACTAAAAAAATTACAAGATCTTGATCGAGAGTTGTGAAGATCGTACAATGTATTTAGTAGAACGGACGAACCTCCATTGCCTTAGATTTTTACCCTCGATCATATGTCCTTCGAATGCCTATTTGCAAGCCGCCAAATGTTCCAGAATAACTACCCAAATTAGTCCAAAACATATTCCAATGGTATACCTACGCTCTGGGCCCATTCCAAACTACTAAACATATATCTTTGGGCCTCCGTACCACTTTAGTTCTGATCAAAATAGTAATACCTCCTAACGTATGGTAATACCTTACAACATAAAATAAAATGCACAACTTTATTATTTTACTAGTAACCGCACATAATTGAGGCTCATATAATTAATTACAGCGGTTAGTTAATTATAACATTCAGTACAAAAATCACAAAACACGAAAATTTTAATTGTCATCTCAATTATGCAAATTATTATCACCATATCACATAAGTAATAATTATTTTCAGTAATTAATTTATTTGTTGCAATTAAATTATATATAAATACACAAAATTAGTGCATTGATTTCACTCAAAACATCTTCAAGTGATTTACCTTGTTTACCCATTGGACATTATTACACCAATGGATAAACACACATAACTTATGAAGCTTCAAAGAAAAAGAAAATAAATGCAAAACACAAACTGAAAATAATAACAAACGATACTGTGTCGATATACATTTTTAGAAATTCACTTTACCTAACATTCAACCAATTTTCGTCAAGTTTTTTTTTTATAATATTCATTCATTCCTCAGAATAATTAGTGTTTAGTCACTATAAGAAAGTACATTTTCCACCTAATATAACTTATTTTTTATGTTCCCAAAAGATCCTAGTCTACTAGTCCTGCACAAGCTCCTGCTTTTCTTGAAGATTCGGTTGGTCAAAACATTATAAAAATTCAATTTAAAAAATACAATATACTTGTCAGCAATTCCATTAAACTCTGAGGAAACATTGAGTATGCAAAAAATGTCAGTCAAGATTTGGTGATTAACGAAGCTCGAAATTCTAAACGGACAACCAATAATGTCAATGAATCACCACCTCCAATATAATATAACTTCTTCTACCCCTTGATCTAAATCTCGTAAATTTTTGTAGTCCATAATTTGCTTCAACATTTTTAAATTTTTAGTTTCTCGTTGTTTTCTCTAATTTTCTGTCAAAATTTTTTGGCGCTTGTATGAGCCCCCTATGAGAGGCTTATTCTCTTATTGTTTATCAATAAATTTTTTGTTAAAAAAATCTAATATGTTTAAGTCCGTTAGGTCAAGGACTCGTACAAATCTATCGACATAAACAACACATGCTCGCCGAGGGTAGTGCCCTTCATGTAATATATTATGATTATACAAAAGAGATACATAAGTCCAACTGTGGACGTTTAAAATAAATAGTCCCTATGTTACATTTATATACTGTATTATAAGATTGGGTATGATGTAGCTACAGGTGACATTGTGTGCGTTGGTATATGGGTTGAGTTCTCACTTTTATAGTTAGTTATATCCATAGCACTTTTCATTATATATTTCATACTTATTAGTCTAGAGATATAAACATTAAGTATGCTTTATACCTTGGGTTGGGACATGCTCCCCGATTTTAATTTAGGTGAGGGTCGAGGTATTCATTACATGTGAGAGCCAACGAGATGGCTAGTTTTTGAAATTGAATCGCATGATTATCATTGTTGATATGGATGATATTTCAAGAGAACTTAATGACGCTGGCCCAATTTATATAAAATTATTTATTAGGATATATAGACTAGATCCGCACGACTGAGAAAATTCAGACTTGTAGCTCGACTTGCACTCTAGTTTTCTCTCTAGTTGATTCTTAGCATAAGTTACTATTTACTATTTTTTTTTTCAAAAAGAAACAGATTTATTTATATACAAATATGAGGAATAACCCCTGCTAGGTGTCTCTTACAATATCTATGAAAAATTTAAATGAAAATTACTGAAGACTTTCTAACCCCAAATAAGAAAAATAACTACATATTAAAAAAATTACAAGATCTTGATCGAGAGTTGCGAAGATCGTACAACGTATTTAGTAGAACGGACGAACCTACACTGCCTTAGATTTTTACCCTCGATCATATGTCCTTCGAACGCCTATTTGCGGGCCGCCAAATGTTCCCGAATAACTACCCATATTAGTCCAAAACATATTCCAATGGTATACCTACGCTCTGGGCCCATTCCAAACTACTAAACATATATCTTTGGGCCTCCGTACCACTGTAGTTCTGATCAAAATAGTAATACCTCCTAACGTATGGTAATACCTTACAACATAAAATAAAATGCACAACTTAATTATTTTACTAGTAACCGCACATAGTTGAGGCTCATATAATTAATTACAGCGGTTAATTAATTAAAACATTCAGTACAAAAATCACATAACACGAAAATTTTAATTATCATCTCAATTATGCAATTTATTATCACCATATCACATAAGTAATAATTATTTTCATTAATTAATTTATTTGTTGCAATTAAATTATATATAAATACACAAAATTAGTGCATTGATTTCACTCAAAACATCTTCAAGTGATTTACCTTGTTTACCCATTGGACATTATTACACCAATGGATAAACACACATAACTTATGAAACTATAAAGAAAAAGAAAATAAATGCAAAACACAAACTGAAAAATAATAACAAACGATATTGTGTTGATATACATTTTTAGAAATTCACTTTACCTAACAATTCAGCCATTTTTCGTTGTGTTTTTTTTATATTATTCATTCATTCCTTAGGATAATTAGTGTTTAGTCACTATAAGAAAGTACATTTTCCACCTAATATGACTTTTTTTTTATGTTCCCAAAAGATCCTAGTCTACTAGTCCTGCACAAGCTCGTGCTTTTCTTGAAGATTCGGTTGGTCAAAACATTATAAAAATTCAATTTAAAAAATACAATATACTTGTCAGCAATTCCATTAAAATCTGAGGAAACATTGAGCATGCAAAAAATGACAGTCAAGATTTGGTGCTTAACGAAGCTCGAAATTCTAGACGGACAACCAATAATGTAAATGAATCACTTCCTCAAATATAATATAACTTCTTTTACCCCTTGATCTAAATCTCGTAAATTTTTGTAGTCCAGAATTAGCTTCAACATTTTTAAATTTTTAGTTTCTGGTTGTTTTCTCTCATTTTCTGTCAAAAACTTTTGGCGCTTGTATGAGCCCTCTATGAGAGGCTTATTCTCTTATTGTTTATCAATAAATTTATTGTTAAAAAAATCTATTATGTTTAAGTCCGTTAGGTGAAGGACTCGTACAAATCTATCGACATAAACAACACATGCTCGCCGAGGGTAGTGCCCTTCATGTGATATATTATGATTATACAAAAGAGATACTTCAGTCCAACTGTGGACGTTTAAAATAAATAGACCCTATGTTACATTTATATACTGTATTATAAGATTGGGTATGATGTAGCTACAGGTGACATTGTGTGCGTTGGTATATGGGTTGAGTTCTCACTTTTATAGTTAGTTATATCCGTACCACTTTTCATTATATATTTCATACTTATTAGTCTAGAGATATAAACATTAAGTATGCTTTATACCTTGGGTTGGGACATGCTCCCCGATTTTAATTTAGGTGAGGGTTGAGGTATTCATTACATGTGAGAGCCAACGAGATGGCTAGTTTTTGAAATTGAATCGCATGATTATCATTGTTGATATGGATCATATTTCAAGAGAACTTTATGACGCTGGCCCAATTTATATAAAATTATTTATTAGGATTTATAGACTTGATCCGCACGACTGAGAAAATTCAGACTTGCCGCTCGACTTGCACTCTAGTTTTCTCTCTAGTTGATTCTTAGCATAAGTAACTATTTACAATTTTTTTTATCAAAAAGAAACAGGTTTATTTATATACAAATAGGAGGAATAACCCCTCCTAGGTGTCTCTTACAATATCTATGAAAAATTTAAAAGAAAATTACTGAAGACTTTCTAACCCAAAATAAGAAAAATAACTAGATACTAAAAAAATTACAAGATCTTGATCGAGAGTTGCGAAGATCGTAGAACGTATTTAGTAGAACGGACGAACCTCCACTACCTGAGATTTTTACCCTCGATCATTTCTCCTCCGAACGCCTATTTGCGGGCCGGCAAATGTTCCCGAATAACTACCCAAATTAGTCCAAAACATATTCCAATGGTATACCTACGCTCTGGGCCCATTCCAAACTACTAAACATATATCTTTGGGCCTCCGTATCACTGTAGTTCTGATCAAAATAGTAATACCTCCTATCGTATGGTAATACCTTACAACATAAAATAAAATGCACAACTTAATTATTTTACTAGTAACCGCACATAGTTAAGGCTCATATAATTAATTAGAGCGGTTAATTAATTATAACATTCAGTACAAAAATAACATAACACGAAAATTTTAATTGTCAACTCAATTATGCAATTTATTATCACCATATCACATAAGTAATAATTATTTTCATTAATTAATTTATTTGTTGCAATTAAATTATATATAAATACACAAAATTAGTGCATTGATTTCACTCAAAACATCTTCAAGTGATTTACCTTGTTTACCCATTGGACATTATTACACCAATGGATAAACACACATAACTTATGAAGCTTCAAAGAAAAAAAAAATGCAAAACACAAACTGAAAATAATAACAAACGATACTGTGTCGATATACATTTTTGGAAATTCACATTACCTAACAATTGAACCAATTTTCGTCGTGTTTTTTTATAATATTCATTAATTCCTCAGGATAATTAGTGTTTAGTCACTAAAAGAAAGTACATTTTGAACCTAATAAGACTTATTTTTTATGTTCCCAAAAGATCCTAGTCTACTAGTCCTGCACAAGCTCGTGCTTTTCTTGAAGATTCGGTTGGTCAAAACATTATAAAAATTCAATTTAAAAAATACAATATACTTGTCAGCAATTCCATTAATCTCTGAGGAAACATTGAGCATGCAAAAAATGAAAGTCAAGATTTGGTGATTAACGAAGCTCCAAATTCTAAACGGACAACCAATAATGTCAATGAATCACCACCTCAAATATAATATAACTTCTTCTACCCCTTGACCTAAATCTCGTAAATTTTTGTAGTCCAGAATTAACTTCAACATTTTTAAATTTTTAGTTTCTCGTTGTTTTCTCTCATTTTCTATCAAAAACTTTTGGCGCTTGTATGAGCCCCCTATGAGAGGCTTATTCTCTTATTGTTTATCAATAAATTTATTGTTAAAAAAATCTAATATGTTTAAGTCCGTTACGTGAAGGACTCGTACAAATCTATCGACATAAACAAGACATGCTTGCTGAGGGTAGTGCCCTTCATGTGATATATTCTGATTATATAAAAGAGATACTTTTGTCCAACTCTGGACGTTTAAAATAAATAGACCCTATGTTACATTTATATACTGTATTATAAGATTGGGTATGATGTACCTATAGGTGACAATGTGGGCATTGGTATATGGGTTGAGTTCTCACTTTTATGGTTAGTTATATCCGTACCATTTTTCATTATATATATCATAATTATTAGTCTAGAGATATAAACATTAAGTATGCTTTATACCTTGGGTTGGGACATGCTCCACGATTTTAATTTTGGTGAGGGTTGGGGTATTCATTACATGTGAGAGCCAACGAGAAGGCAAGGTTTTGAAATTGAATCACATCATTATCATTTTATATGGAAGATATTTTAAGAGAACTTTATGACGCTGGCCCAATTTATATAAAATTATTTTTTAGGATATATATACTAGATCCGCACGAGTGAGAAAATTCAGACTTGCAGCTCAACTTGAACTCTAGTTTTCTTTCAAGTTGATTCTTAGCATAGGTTGCTATTTACTTAATTTTTTTCAAAAAGAAACGCATTTATTTATATAAAAATAGGAGGAATAACCCGTCCAAGGTGTCTCTTACAATAGGTATGAAAAATTTAAAAGAAAATTATTGAAGACTTTCTATCCCAAAATAAGAAAAATAACTAGATACTTAAAAAAATTATGAGATCTTGATCTAGAGTTCCGAAGATTGTAGATAATATTTAGTAGAACGGACGAACCACCATTGCCTTAGATTTTTACCCTCGATCATATGTCCTTCAAACGCCTAGTTGCGGGACACCAAATTTTCCCGAATAAGTACCCAAATTAGTCCAAAACTTATTCCAATGGTATACCTACGCTCTGGGCCCATTCCAAACTACTAAAAATATATCTTTGGGCCTCAGTATCACTGTAGTTATGATCAAAATAATAATACCTCCTAACGTATGGTAATACCTTACAACATAAAATAAAATGCACAACTCAATTATTTTGCAAGTAACCACACATAATTAAGGGTCATATAATTAATTACAGCGGTTAATTAATTATAACATTCAGTACAAAAATCACATAAAATGAAAATTTTAATTGTCATCTAAATTATGCAATATATTATCACCATATCACATAAGTAATAATTTTTTTAATTTATTAATTTATTGATTGCAATTAAATTATATATAAATACCCCAAATTAGTGGATTGATTTCACTCATAACATCTTCAAGTCATTTACCTTGCTTACCCATAGGACATGATTGTAGCAATGGATAAACACACATAACTTATGAAGCTTCAAAGAAAAAGAAAAGAAATGCAAAACGCAAACTGAAAATAATAACAAATGATATTGTGTCGATATTCATTTTTTGAAATTCACTTTACCTAACAATTCAACCACTTTTCGTTGTGTTTTTTTTATTCATTCATTATTTGGGATAATTAATGTTTAGTCACTAAAAGAAAGTACATTTTGAACCTAATAAGACTTATTTTTTATGGTCCCAAAAGATCCTAGTCTACTAGTCCTGCACAAGCTCGTGCTTTTCTTGAAGATTCGGTTGGTCAAAACATTATAAAAATTCAATTTAAAAAATACAATATACTTGTCAGCAATTCCATTAATCTCTGAGGAAACATTGAGCATGCAAAAAATGAAAGTCAAGATTTGGTGATTAACGAAGCTCCAAATTCTAAACGGACAACCAATAATGTCAATGAATCACCACCTCAAATATAATATAACTTCTTCTACCCCTTGACCTAAATCTCGTAAATTTTTGTAGTCCAGAATTAACTTCAACATTTTTAAATTTTTAGTTTCTCGTTGTTTTCTCTCATTTTCTATCAAAAACTTTTGGCGCTTGTATGAGCCCCCTATGAGAGGCTTATTCTCTTATTGTTTATCAATAAATTTATTGTTAAAAAAATATATTATGTTTAAGTCCGTTACGTGAAGGACTCGTACAAATCTATCGACATAAACAAGACATGCTTGCCGAGGGTAGTGCCCTTCATGTGATATATTCTGATTATATAAAAGAGATACTTTTGTCCAACTCTGGACGTTTAAAATAAATAGACCCTATGTTACATTTATATACTGTATTATAAGATTGGGTATGATGTACCTACAGGTGACAATGTGGGCGTTGGTATATGGGTTGAGTTCTCACTTTTATGGTTAGTTATATCCGTACCATTTTTCATTATATATATCATAATTATTAGTCTAGAGATATAAACATTAAGTATGCTTTATACCTTGGGTTGGGACATGCTCCACGATTTTAATTTTGGTGAGGGTTGGGGTATTCATTACATGTGAGAGCCAACGAGACGGCAAGGTTTTGAAATTGAATCACATCATTATCATTTTATATGGAAGATATTTTAAGAGAACTTTATGACGCTGGCCCAATTTATATAAAATTATTTTTTAGGATATATATACTAGATCCGCACGAGTGAGAAAATTCAGACTTGCAGCTCAACTTGAACTCTAGTTTTCTTTCAAGTTGATTCTTAGCATAGGTTGCTATTTACTTATTTTTTTTCAAAAAGAAACGCATTTATTTATATAAAAATAGGAGGAATAACCCGTCCAAGGTGTCTCTTACAATAGGTATGAAAAATTTAAAAGAAAATTATTCAAGACTTTCTATCCCAAAATAAGAAAAATAACTAGATACTTAAAAAAATTATGAGATCTTGATCTAGAGTTCCGAAGATTGTAGATAATATTTAGTAGAACGGACGAACCACCATTGCCTTAGATTTTTACCCTCGATCATATGTCCTTCAAACGCCTAGTTGCGGGACACCAAATTTTCCCGAATAAGTACCCAAATTAGTCCAAAACTTATTCCAATGGTATACCTACGCTCTGGGCCCATTCCAAACTACTAAAAATATATCTTTGGGCCTCAGTATCACTGTAGTTATGATCAAAATAATAATACCTCCTAACGTATGGTAATACCTTACAACATAAAATAAAATGCACAACTCAATTATTTTGCAAGTAACCACACATAATTAAGGGTCATATAATTAATTACAGCGGTTAATTAATTATAACATTCAGTACAAAAATCACATAACATGAAAATTTTAATTGTCATCTAAATTATGCAATATATTATCACCATATCACATAAGTAATAATTTTTTTAATTTATTAATTTATTGATTGCAATTAAATTATATATAAATACCCCAAATTAGTGGATTGATTTCACTCATAACATCTTCAAGTCATTTACCTTGCTTACCCATAGGACATGATTGTAGCAATGGATAAACACACATAACTTATGAAGCTTCAAAGAAAAAGAAAAGAAATGCAAAACGCAAACTGAAAATAATAACAAATGATATTGTGTCGATATTCATTTTTTGAAATTCACTTTACCTAACAATTCAGCCACTTTTCGTTGTGTTTTTTTTTATTCATTCATTATTTGGGATAATTAATGTTTAGTCACTAAAAGAAAGTACATTTTGAACCTAATAAGACTTATTTTTTATGTTCCCAAAAGATCCTAGTCTACTAGTCCTGCACAAGCTCGTGCTTTTCTTGAAGATTCGATTGGTCAAAAAATTATAAAAAATTCAATTTAAAAAATACAATATACATGTCATCAATTCGATTAAACTTTTAGGAAACATTGAACGTGCAAAAAATGTCTGTCAAGATTTGGTGATTAACGAAGCTCGAAATTCTAAATGGGCAGCCAATATTGTCAATGAATCACCACCTCAAATATAATTTAAGTTCTTCTACCCTTTGATCCAAATCTCGTAAATTTTTGTAGTCCAGAGTTAGCTTCAACATTTTTAAAATTTTAGTTTCTGGATGTTTCCTCTCATTTTCTGTCTAAATTTTTTGGCGCTTGTATGATCCCCTTATGAGATGCTTTTTCTCTTATTGTTTGTAAATAAATTTATTGTTAAAAAAAATCTATTATTTCTGTGTTTGTTAGGTGAGGGACTCATACAAATCTATCGACATAAACAGGTCATGCCCGCCGAAGGTAGTGGCCTTCATGTGATATATTATGATTATATAAAATAGATACTTTAGTCCAACTCTGGAGCTTTAAAATAAATATACCCTATGTTACATTTGTATATTGTATTATAAGATTGGGTACGTTGTACTTACAGATGACTTGGGTGATGATTGTGTGTAGCAGGGGTGTATGGGAAAAAAGGTGTGGGTGAGAGAGTGGTTGGGGTGTGTTTGTGAGTGTATGGTTTTGGGATGTGAGTGTCTTTTAATGTGACCGTCAAAATAACACTAAATAACTAAATTAAAAATGAATAAAATAAAATAAAAACCTAAAAAAAAAAAAATCCTATTCTAAAATAAAACAAAGACTCAAATAAAAAATGAAACTAAAAATGAATAAAAATAGAAATCTATTAAACTAAAAACTAAAAAAAAGTAAAATTTAATATAACTGATAAATAAATGAAATCCTAAACCTTCTGATCCTAATAAAATATAAACTAATCAAAATCAAAGTAAAATAAAATTATTAATATAAAGATAAAATATAAAAATAGAAAAATAAAATCTAGAAAATAATACATAAATCTAAAATAAAACCTAAAAATAAAATGACTCAAACAAAAAATCTACTAAAATATAAAAGAGCACAACCTAAACATACACTGGGTTCGGGATTGGTTTAGGATCGGTTTAGGGTAGGCTAGGATACATGACAGGGGTATTTATCTCCATACAACGCGCATTTGACTTGATATATAGCTTTTGACACCGCAAACGGACGTTTGACCTACAAGATAAACATTTAAGCACATAAGACCCATATTGCCGAGAATTAGCAACTAACGTACGTCTATTCAGGATATAAAATTTACAATTTTGGGTGCTTATCAGTTTATAAATAAATTTATTGTTAAAAAATTCTATTATGTTTAAGTCCGTTAGGTGAAGGACTCGTACAAATCAATCGACATAAACAAGACATGCTCACCGAAGGTAGTGGCCTTCATGTAATATATTATGATTATATAAAAGAGATACTTTAGTCCAACTCTGGACGTTTAAAATAAATAGACCCTATGTATTGTATTATAAGAATGGGTACGTTGTACTTACAGGTGACATTGTGGGTGTTGGTATATGGGTTGAGTTCTCACTTTTATAGTTAGTTATATCCCTACTAATTTTAATTATGTATTTTGTAGTTATTAGTTTAGAGATATGCACATTAAGTATGCTTTATACCTTGGGTTGGGACATGCTCGTCGATTTTAATTTCGGATAGGGTTGAGGTATTCATTAGATGTGAGAGCCAACGAGATGGTTAGATTTTGAAATTGAATCACATGATTATCAGTGTTGATATGTAAGATATTTCAAGAGAACTTTTTGATGCGGGCCCAATTTATATAAAATTATTTTTTAGGATATATAGACTGGATCCGCACGACTGAGAAAATTTAGACTTGCAGCTCAACTTGCACTCTAGTTTTCTTTCACGTTTATATACATATAGGAGGAATAACCCCTCCTAGGTGTCTCTTACAATAGCTCTGAAAAATTTGAAGGAAAATTATTGAAGACTTTCTAACACAAAATAAGAAAAATAACTAGATACTAAGAAAAATTATGAGATCTTGATCGA
Organism: Sambucus nigra; assembly: GCA_949130495.1. Taxonomy (NCBI): domain Eukaryota; kingdom Viridiplantae; phylum Streptophyta; class Magnoliopsida; order Dipsacales; family Adoxaceae; genus Sambucus; species Sambucus nigra. Next base: position 460,043,406 of record OX422220.1, read on the forward strand.
GAGTTTCGAAGACGGTAGATAATATTTAGTAGAACTAATTAACCTCCATTGCCTTAGATTTTTAACCTCGATCATATGTCTTTCGAACGCCTAGTTGCGGGCCACCAAATGTTCCCGAATAACTACCCAAATTAGTCCAAAACTTATTCCAATGGTATACCTACGCTCTGTGCCCATTCCAAACTACTAAACATATATCTTTCGGCCTCCGTATTACTGTAGTTCTGATCAAAATAATAATACCTCCTAACGTATGGTAATACCTTACAACATAAAATAAAATGCACAACCCAATTATTTTACTAGTAACCACACATAGTTAAGGCTCATATAATTAATTATAGCGGTTAATTAATTATAAGATTCAGTGCAAAGATCACATAACATGAAAATTTTAATTGTCATCTAAATTATGCAATTTATTATCATCATATCACATAAGTAATAATTATTTTCATTTATTAATTTATTTGTTGCAATTAAATTATATATAAATACCCAAAATTAGTGCATTGATTTCACTCATAACATCTTCAAGTCATTTACCTTGTTTACCCATTGGAGATGATTACACCAATGGATAAACACACATAACTTATGAAGCTTCAAAGAAAAAGAAAATAAATGCAAAACGCAAACTGAAAATAATAACAAACGATACTGTGTCGATATACATTTTTTGAAATTCACTTTACCTAACAATTCAGCCACTTTTTGTTGTGTTTTTTAATATTATTCATTCATTCTTTGGGATAATTAGTGTTTAGTCACTAGAAGAAAGTAGATTTTGCACCTAATACGACTTATTTTTTGTGTTCCCAAAAGATCCTAATCTACTAGTCCTGCACAAGCTCGTGCTTTACTTGGAGATTCGGTTGGTCAAAAAATTATAAAAATTCAATTTAAAAAATACAATATACATGCCAACAATTCAATTAAACTTTTAGGAAACATTGAACATGCAAAAAATGTCAGTCAAGATTTGGTTATTAATGAAACTCGAAATTCTAAACGGGCAACCAATAATGTCAATGAATCACCACCTCAAATATAATTTAAGTTCTTCTACCCCTTGATCCAAATCTCGTAAATTTTTGTAGTCCAGAGTTAGCTTCAACATTTTTAAATTTTTAGTTTCTGGTTGTTTTCTCTCATTTTCTGTCAAAATTTGTTGGCGCTTGTATGAGCCCCCTATGAGAGTTTTTTTCTCATATTATTTATGATAAAAATGACTTTTGTGAATATTTTTTTCGTCATTTCTTGAAAAGCTCTTCTAATCAAAATCCTCAAATTACCTAAAAAATATAACAAACTCAAGTGTAGAGGTAAGTAAGGGTATCAATCCACATCAAGGGGGGTAAAGCTAGATACAAATTCATTTATAATTCAATTTTTATTTTCTTTTTGGGCTTTTGCTTTTTCTATTTTTTTAGCTTTTTCAAATATTAAAACAATTAGGTGAGGTGAGGTGAAATTACACTAAACTAAAATGAAAGATCAATTTACAAACTAAAGAAGTAACTAAAATGGAAAACAAAGGCTAACACTAAAATATGAGATAAACGAGGTAAATAAATCTGAGAACAATCAAGGAGTGGGATTATACCACAAATTTTAGATATTCTAATTAATTAATTTAATTAATTGAATTCTCCCAAATTAATATCAAACTTACAAATCAACTCTCGTTGCAAATATAATTTTAATAGGAACCTTTTAAAAAGTTAAGTTTAACCCCCCACAACTCTAGAAAATAGATCTACACTCATTTTAATTAATCAACAGCTAGGATCGATGAATTAAAATTTATGAAATATTAGAAAATAAATTTAGAGTTGAAATTCAAGTAATAATACGCCACTTAAGATACCTCTATCTCAAATTAGAATCTAAAATGGGTATTATAACTAGAATTTTGATTTTCTCTCGAAAATCATTTACCCTCTCTCGATGCGTAAATTTAAGGGTGGGGGATCAAAATTAACATTCAAAGAAAATTTTCAAGTAATCAAACTAATTAAATTAAAATAACATCAAATAAGGGTTCACCCCACCCTTGAAAGGGGATTTAGCCTAACATGGTATGAGATTTGACAAATTAATAATCAAAGGTATAAAATAAATGATAACAGAAGAGAACAATCAAGCCCAATCTCTTGAAGTGAAATTGAACTCTTATTTCCTTGAAATCAAGCACAATCCATCCAATATGAGCATCCAACAATAATCAACTCAATATAATACTTAATTGAATTACTCACAATTTATCACTCAAAAATCTCTAAAAATAAAAATAAAAACTATTTACAAAAATAATTTCCTAATTTATTTTCAACACTAAACTATCTCTCTCTAGAATTCTCTCTCTATTTTCTATGATATGATCCCCTCATCAAATGGGGACTTGAGTCTTCTTTTATAGTAGATGCATGGCACACAGGGAGCTAAGGGGTATTTTTGGGAATGGGTTTGAGTGTGCATGGAAATGGTGAGAAGAGTGTGAGGTCATGTGGGTGAGGGGATTGGAATAAAACAAATCAGATTTAGTTAAGGGTTATTTTTGGAAATGGTTTAAAGTTAGTAGTTGGGGGGCTTTTTGGAATTGGGGGTTAAAGGGTTAATTAGGAACATGGGGCTTTGTTATTTTGGTTTGGCTTATATCTTTGGGAGGTAAGATCAAATTTATTTTTGTTTGAGGACAAATGGGTCACGAGTTGGAGATGGGTTCTGGGTTTTGGCAGGTGGGGCGCAAAATCGGGTTTGGGTCTGGTTTCGAGTTTCAGATCGAAGTGGTTGGAACGGGAATGGGTCTCGACGGGGTGCTGGGCGACGAGATGATGGGCTGGCGGGTGTTGCCGGAATGGGGATGGAGGGAACGCCTCCGGACTTGGTGTCGGGTTGTGGGGTGGTTCCGAGCTATCTCAAACCGGGTTCAGGCGACAGAAGGTCGAGAGTAGCACGGGTTTAGGTTGAATCGGGCTCCGGGGGTTGGTCAGGAGCGTCGCCGCCGGTGGTTGGCGGAATTTGGAGGTTCGTCGCCTGCAGGGCTCGTTGTCGCAGTTGAAGGTTCGACAGAGATGGGGTCGTCGTGGGTCTCATCACCGACAGGGCTGTGAGGATCGAGGGTCGCAGTTTCGGGTCGTTCAGGTCCAACCAGTTATAGTCGGGTTCTCGGGTAGATGGTGTCTCCAGCGACGGGTTGCATTGGGAATGGGTTTGGTTGCTGTGTTTTGAGGAGAGGACGTGGTATGGGGGTGTTAGTTGTGATGATGGAAGTATGTTAATGGAGGTTGTGGGATTTGGTGAGAGGAGAGAGAAAGTGTTCGATGTTATAGATGACTTGGGTGATGATTGTGTGTAGTAGGGTGTATGGCCTGTGACAGCCCGCTCCAAATAATAACGGGTGGCCAGCCCTATACTACATAAATCAGGTATCTCAGATCGTACAATCTCAACATCAACAACTAAACACTATAATATATGGCTAACTACCTGAAATCATAAAGTGCGAATTGCCAAAAATTTAAAACGTTTATTTTTAACAACAACAAGACCAATAATGCACATAACCAACAATATACATCTAACTATGATGAGTGAAAAGTGCATGCTCCAATAATATGAAAGAGTACAATACATTGTACAACAAAATCTCAACAATGAAATACCCGAATATGCTGTCGGGTAACAGACAATACAATAATCTGAAGAATAAAATAGGAAAGTGTTAATCTACAACACTTGAATACTAACTCAATACAACTGAATCCTAATCTAGATGTACAATAGATAGGAATCGACTAAAGCAAAGTGCCGCAACAGTCTGCTACTGCCACAACTCCACAAATCCTGAATGGAGGAATATAAAGGCGTCCTTGCGGAGGAACACCTGAGGTAATACAATATATGCATAGAGGAGGAAAATATAAACGGGTCAGAACCCGAGTTTGAAAAACAGTTTATAGCAAGTGTATTAAAATGCATAATAATTATAAATGCATTATTACATGATTTAGTTGGAATCGGACACTCCACAATAATTCAACTCACCTCTCATCTAAAGCGCGCACTAAGCGTATGCACGTATATCCAAATGGATGTCCGATTCTAATTAGGTAAGAGGATTCTAACTTAAACCCAAAAGAAGTATTTAAGTGAAACCATCTACCCTATCTCCCAACCTACACTTATCACTATATTCTTTAAGTTATATACATTAACTTTAATGTAATTGTTATAGTTATCTTTATAATGTTCATTTGTTGAACATATAAAGTTACATGATCCAATCATGTCCACATCATCAACATACACCATCAATCTCAATTACTAGAATTTTGTATTCTAGTGATGCCCTTATAAGTCATGAAACCATATATATAATTATTATAGATGAGTTATTAGTATCAAGAGTTAAGAAATAAACTCCTCCCGATTCTCAACACGGTACTGCGTTTCATGCGTGGGACGTCTCGCCGAAGCGAAATCCAAACAAGGAACCCCCCGTTACACTACTCCTGACCGTATCGATCCTCGGGGCTCATTATGCCCTTAATGCAAGATGCATGTAACCCAAATGATTATTGTCCAATTTTAATTAATTAATATTCCCAATTCTCAACAGTACGTGGCGTTTCATGCGTGGGACGTCTCGCCGAAGCGAAATCCAAACAAGGAACCCCCCCATTACACTACTCCTGGCACTGTCGATTGTCGGGATAGGTGATATATATGTATATATAATTATGAGCAACTTATCCCAAAGTTCCAACATTACACCGCGATTCGTTCGTGGGACGTCTCGCCGAAGCGAAATCCAAACAAGGAACTCCCCCGATACACTAATCCTGGCAATGTAGGTCGTTGAGGTCCATTATTCCCTTGACACTCAAATACAAGCACAAGCAATAATGACCATCCAACCGAGCTATAACTCGAAGGACGCAGGCTCACATGCTATCATCTTCCAGCAGCCCATTTACGTAGCAAACTGGGGCCACCTGGTGGGGTTCAACGACACCCACCTCGTGATCAACTCACGCACACAACGTCCCGGGAAGCGGTCATAGTTCCTAACCGGCAAGTGAGAGCGTCACATACCCCCGACCTCTCACCCCCAAAATAATTAAATATATATATCATTAATGTCATTTGCTGACCACAAAGGATGACTATGACCTGGGGAATATCCACATCCTGCTTTTCTAGTCAGAATTCTCACCCTCTACGTACGAAACTTCCCAATGATAGCAAGGAGGGGGTATGCTTAACATGCATATACACCATCATATAAGGTATACATACATCCCACATAATAAAGATATACCATTATATAAGGTATACCCGAAACATCATATTCATTTTCATTATACGCTCTTAGGCGCAATTTGATTAACATCATTTGTTTAGTATATTTCTCTCAAGATATACTAACACCTAACCTCACACATTAACCCCGCTTAGTATATGATGTACTAATTCTCGCTTGAAGCTCTCTTGTCGCTTCTAGTATGAATTGTCTTTCAATTCAATTTAAGTTCAGGATATTCTATATCCTAATGCACCTCAATTAGCATTTCTCATTGTGTGAGATATCTCCCAAATCAATCATCACTAAGGATATTTCTATATCCGTATGCACATCAATTAACATTTATGATTCTCCATCCCTTATAGGGTTCAATTCATTTTATGTACCGTTAAAGTTATTCCCTTTTTGGGAATGGATCCTAAGATCTGGCATCTCTAAGTTAACCTCATTTTCACATCGTGAAGTTGTTATCATCTCCAAATAAAACCCCAAGTAAAGGTGGGCTTCCCCACTTAGAAAAATACCAAAATCTCTAATCGGTATTCCTCAAATTTAGTCAAAATGACTCCAAACTTTCTTATAAGGGAAACTCACTAAAAGTCTCCCAAAACCTGCTCCAAATATTTCCTATAGAGATCCCCAATCGATAACCTCGAACAAAACGGGATGAAATTCTTTTCAGAAAAACAATCCCTCAAAAGCCCTGTTTCCGAATCGATTCGAGCCTATTCCGAATCGATTCGTCCCAGCGAATCGATTCGGCTAGGAAGGCGAATCGATTCGGGTCATCAAACCTGGGTTTCTGTCCCAGGACGAATCGATTCGGCTGGAGTTCGAATTGATTCGGTCACTCGAACTTGGGCACCTGCATATTTCCGAATCGATTCGGCCTACCTGGAGGCTCGAAAATGGCTACTTTTTAGTAAGCCAAAAATCCTGAAATTCATATTAATGGTTTTCTCTCCATTTTTCTTCAACCCAACCACAAATATATCATCAAAATTCATCCTAGAATGTATATAAACTAATTTCTAACCTCAAATAAAATATATACATATCAAATCTAAGATTATACCCAAAAGTTAGGTTTTGTAAAATTAAACCTAAATCCCAAAATATCAATCCACAAATCATGCAATAAATGGTACACAACAATTATTTAGCAAGTTTAATCACTTGCCTCCGGTTCGTAAGGTCTGAATCCGCCTTGAAATCGCGTATTTGCCCGAAAATCCTCTTTCTCTCTCCTTTTTCCTTCCTTTTCTTCTTCTTTCTTCTTCTCTCTTTCTATTTCTCTTTCTCTCTTTAGAGTATAAATCTCTCGTAAGATTTTTAAGCCTAAAACCCAAGATACACATCTTTAAATGATAATACACACTTTAAATGACCCGGTAACTTTAATTTGAGTCAAACGGTCCTAATTTATTTCGGAACCCAAATAGACCCCAAGTACAGTCATTTCGACTTTCTCGACCCTTCCGGACACAATGGTACCCTCAGAATTTCCATTCGAGACACTTTTTGACGACTCTAAATTTTGACCTCAATTGCCAATTTTAATTATTCTCCAATAAGATATTATTTATTTCTCCCAAAATAAAATAATTACTGTTCCGAAAGTCTTGGGTTGTTACAAAAAGGTGTGGGTGAGAGAGTTGTTAGAGTCTGTTTGTGAGTGTAAGTTTTTGGGATGTGAGTGTGCTTAAATGTGACCCTTAAAATTATACTATCTAACTAAAATAAAAATTAGTAAAATAAATAAAAACTTAAAAAAAATAAAATCCAATTCTAAAATATAACAAAGACTCAAATAAAAATTGAAACTAAAAAGAAATAAAAATAGAAATCTATTAAACTAAAAACCAAAAACTAAAAAAAAAAGTAAAATTTAATAAAACATATAAATAAATGAAATCCTAAAAATTCTAATCCTAATAATATAAAAACTCATCAAAGTCAAAGTAAAATAAAATTATACTAATAAAAATAAAATATAAAAGTAGAAAATAAAATCTAGAAAATAGTAAATAAATCTAAAATAAAACCTAAAAATAAAACGACTTAAACTAAAAATCTAAAAAAATATAAAAGGGTCCAACCTAAACATACACGGGGTTCGGGGTAGGTTTAGTCTCGGTTTAGGATAGGCTAGGATACGAGACAAGGGTATTTAGCTCCATACAACGCACATTTGCCTTGATATATAGCTTTTGACACCGCAAACGGACATTTGACCTACAAGATAAACATTTAAGCACATAAGACCTATATTCTCGAGAATTAGCACCTAAAGTACGTCTATGCAGGGTATAAAATGTACAGTTTTAAGTGCTTATCAGTTTATAAATAAATTTATTGTTAAAAAAATCTATTATGTTTACGTCTGTTAGGTGAAGCACTCGTACAAATCTATCGACATAAACAAGACATGCTCGCCGAAGGTAGTGGCCTTCATGTGATATATTATGATTATATAAAAGATATGCTTTAGTCCAACTCTGGACATTTAAAATAAACAGACCCTATGTTACATTTATATATTGTATTATAAGATTGGGTACGTTGTACTTACAGGTGACATTGTGGGCGTTGGTATATGGGTTGAGTTCTCACTTTTATAGTTAGTTATATCCATACCGCTTTTAATGATATATATCATACTTATTAGTCTAGAGATATAAACATTAAGTATGATTTATACCTTGGGTTGGGACATGCTCGTAGATTTTAATTTCGGTGAGGGTTAAGGTATTCATTACATGTGAGAGCCAACGAGATGAATAGATTTCTTTGAAGTTAATTCTTAGCATAAGTTTCTATTTAATATTTTCTTTTAAAAAACAAACGCATTTATATATATACAAATAGGAGGAATAACCCCTCCTAGGTGTCTCTTACAATAGCTATGAAAATTTAAAAAAAAAATTATTGAAGACTTTCTAACCCAAAATAAGAATAATAACTAGATACTAAAAAAAATTACGAGATCTTGATCGAGAGTTCTGAAGACCGTAGATAATATTTAGTAGAATGGACGAACCTGCATTGCCTTAGATTTTTAACCTCGATCATATGTCCATTGAACGCCTAGTTGAGGGGCACCAAATGTTCCCGAATAACAACCCAAATTAGTCCAAAACTTATTCCAATGGTATAGCTATGCTCTAGGCCCATTCCAAACTACTAAAAATATATCTTTGGGCCTCTGTATCACTGTAGTTCTGATCAAAATAATAATACCTCCTAACGTATGGTAATACCTTACAACATAAAATAAAATGCATAACTCAATTATTTTACTAGTAACCGCACATAGTTAAGGCTCATATAATTAATTACAGCGGTTAATTAATTATAACATTCAGTACAAAAATCACATATCATGAAAATTTTAATTTTCATCTAAATTATGCAATTTATTATCACCATATCACATAAGTAATAATTATTTTCATTAATTAATTGATTTGTTGCAATTAAATAATATATAAATACCCAAAATTAGTGCATTGATTTCACTCATAACATCTTCAAGTCATTTACCTTGTTTACCCATTGGACATTATTACACCAATGGATAAACACACATAACTTATGAAGCTTCAACGAAAAACAAAATAAATGCAAAACACAAACTGAAAATAATAACAAACGATATTGTGTCGATATAAATTTTTTGAAATTCACTTTACCTAACAATTCAACCACTTTTCATTGTGTTTTTTTTTATATTATTCGTTCATTCATTGGGATAATTAATGTTTAGTCACTAGAAGAAAGTACATTTTGCTCCTAATACGACTTATTTTTTATGTTCCTAAAAGATCCTAGTCTACTAGTCCTGCACAAGCTCGTGCTTTTCTTAAAGATTCAGTTGGTCAAAAAATTATAAAAATTCAAGTTAAAAAATACAATATACATGTCACCAATTCCATTAAACTTTTAGGAAACATTGAACATGCAAAAAATGTTCGTCATGATTTGGTGATTAACGAAGCTCGAAATTCTAAACGTGCAACCAATAATGTCAATAAATCTCTACCTCAAATATAATTTAAGTTCTTCTAACCCTTGATCCAAATCTCGTAAATTTTTGTAGTCCAGAGTTAGCTTCAACATTTTAAAATTTTTAGTTTCTGGTTGTTTTCTCTCATTTTCTATCAAAAAATTTTGGCACTTGTATGAGCCCCTTATGAGAGGCTTTTTCTCTTATTGTTTATAAATAAATTTATTGTTAAAAAAATCTATTATGTTTAAGTCTTTTAGGTGAAGGACTCGTTCAAATCTATCGACATAAACAAGATATGCTCGCCGAAGGTAGTGGCCTTAATGTGATATATTTTTATTATATAAAATAGACACTTTAGTCCAACTCTGGACGTTTAAAATAAATAGACCCTATGTAACATTTATATACTGTATTATAAGTTTGGGTACGTTGTACTTATAGGTGACATTGTGGGCGTTGGTATTTGGGTTGAGTTCTCACTTTAATAGTTAGTTGTATCCATACCGCTTTTAATGATATATATCATACTTATTAGTCTAGAGATATAAACATTAAGTATGCTTTATACCTTGGGTTGGGACATGCTCGTAGATTTTAATTTCGGTGAGGGTTAAGTTATTCATTACATGTGAGAGCCAACGAGATGAATAGATTTCTTTGAAGTTGATTCTTAGCATAAGTTTCTATTTAATATTTTCTTTTAAAAAACAAACGCATTTATTTATATACAAATAGGAGGAATAACCCCTCCTAGGTGTCTCTTACAATAGCTATGAAAAATTTAAAAAAAAATTATTGAAGACTTTCTAACCCAAAATAAGAATAATAACTAGATACTAAAAAAAATTACGAGATCTTGATCGAGAGTTCTGAAGACCGTAGATAATATTTAGTAGAATGGACGAACCTGCATTGCCTTAGATTTTTAACCTCGATCATATGTCCATTGAACGCCTAGTTGAGGGGCACCAAATGTTCCCGAATAACAACCCAAATTAGTCCAAAACTTATTCCAATGGTATAGCTATGCTCTAGGCCCATTCCAAACTACTAAAAATATATCTTTGGGCCTCCGTATCACTGTAGTTCTGATCAAAATAATAATACCTCCTAACGTATGGTAATACCTTACAACATAAAATAAAATGCATAACTCAATTATTTTACTAGTAACCGCACATAGTTAAGGCTCATATAATTAATTACAGCGGTTAATTAATTATAACATTCAGTACAAAAATCACATATCATGAAAATTTTAATTTTCATCTAAATTATGCAATTTATTATCACCATATCACATAAGTAATAATTATTTTCATTAATTAATTGATTTGTTGCAATTAAATAATATATAAATACCCAAAATTAGTGCATTGATTTCACTCATAACATCTTCAAGTCATTTACCTTGTTTACCCATTGGACATTATTACACCAATGGATAAACACACATAACTTATGAAGCTTCAACGAAAAACAAAATAAATGCAAAACACAAACTGAAAATAATAACAAACGATATTGTGTCGATATAAATTTTTTGAAATTCACTTTACCTAACAATTCAACCACTTTTCATTGTGTTTTTTTTTATATTATTCGTTCATTCATTGGGATAATTAATGTTTAGTCACTAGAAGAAAGTACATTTTGCTCCTAATACGACTTATTTTTTATGTTCCTAAAAGATCCTAGTCTACTAGTCCTGCACAAGCTCGTGCTTTTCTTAAAGATTCAGTTGGTCAAAAAATTATAAAAATTCAAGTTAAAAAATACAATATACATGTCACCAATTCCATTAAACTTTTAGGAAACATTGAACATGCAAAAAATGTTCGTCATGATTTGGTGATTAACGAAGCTCGAAATTCTAAACGTGCAACCAATAATGTCAATAAATCTCTACCTCAAATATAATTTAAGTTCTTCTAACCCTTGATCCAAATCTCGTAAATTTTTGTAGTCCAGAGTTAGCTTCAACATTTTAAAATTTTTAGTTTCTGGTTGTTTTCTCTCATTTTCTATCAAAAAATTTTGGCACTTGTATGAGCCCCTTATGAGAGGCTTTTTCTCTTATTGTTTATAAATAAATTTATTGTTAAAAAAATCTATTATGTTTAAGTCTTTTAGGTGAAGGACTCGTTCAAATCTATCGACATAAACAAGATATGCTCGCCGAAGGTAGTGACCTTCATGTGATATATTTTTATTATATAAAATAGACACTTTAGTCCAACTCTGGACGTTTAAAATAAATAGACCCTATGTAACATTTATATATTGTATTATAAGTTTGGGTACGTTGTACTTATAGGTGACATTGTGGGCGTTGGTATTTGGGTTGAGTTCTCACTTTAATAGTTAGTTGTATCCCTACCACTTTTAAATTTATATTTCATACTTATTAGTCTTGATATATAAACATTAAGTATGCTTTATACCTTGGGTTGGGACTTTCTTGTATATTTTAATTTAGGTGAGGGTTGAGGTAGTCATTACACGTGAGAGCTAACAAGTTGGCTTGTTTTTGAAATTGAATCGCATGATTATCATTGTTGATATGGAAGATATTTCAAGAAAACTTTACGACGCTGGCCTAATTTATATAAAATTATTTTTTAGGATACATAGACTGGATCCGCATGACTGAGAAAATTCAGACTTGCAGCTGAACTTCCACTCTAGTTTTCTTTCAAGTTGATTCTTAGCATAGGTTGCTATTTACTAATTTTTTTTCGAAAAAGAAACGCGTTTATTTATATACAAATAGGAGGAATAACCCCTCCGAGGTGTGTCTTACAATAGCTACGAAAAATTTTAAAAAAATTATTGAAGACTCTCTAACCCAAAATAAGAAAAATAACTAGATAGTAAAAAAAATTACGAGATCTTGATAGAGGGTTACGAAGGTCGTTGGTAATATTTAGTAGAACGAACAAACCTCCACTGCCTTAGATTTTTACCCTCGTTCGTATGTCCTTCGAACGCCTAGTTGCGGGCCTCAAAATGTGCCCGAATCACAACCCAAATTAGTACAAAACTTATTCCAATTGTATACCTACGCCCTTGGCCCATTCCGAACTAATAAACATATATCTTTGGGCCTCCATATCACTCTAGTTCTGATCAAAATAATAATACCTCCTAACATACGGTAATACCTTACAACATAAAATAAAATGCACAACTCAAATATTTTACTAGTAACCGCACATAGTTAATTCTCATATAATTAATTACAGTGGTTAATTAATTATAACATTCAGTATGTAAGGACACAAATTTCCAATTGAGTCTTAATGTAGTGTTGGCTCAATTCCGGACAAAAAAATTTGTGTCATAGGATAGTATTGAGTGAGTATCCTCCAAGCCTAGGACATGCAAGAGTTGAAGACGTAGCGGCCAAGTCTTATAAAGCTTCATCATTGTCGTGTTTCAAGTGCCATGTTTTCTACGTCATCAACATCATATTACATAGTCTCCAAAAGGTATGAATGCATTTCTATATATATATAGGGAGACTTGGAAAATATTTATAAAGGGTGTACTTTTATTTTAATTAGAGGTTTATTTTTAGAAGGTTTCTTTAAAACTTCAAAATAAAGTTTCTGGGCAAAAAATATAATTTTGAGCTTCCTGAAAGTTCGTTCGATATTGTCGTTCGAACGAGGTTTTCCAATGACTTGCCACTGGAACTTTGTTAGATATTTCGTTCGAACGAAATGTCGTTCAAACGAAAATGTCGTTTGAAACGAGATTTCGACGAGAACAGTTTTTGGGCATTTTCCTACTACTTTGTCCCCACTAACTTTTGACATTTTAAATCAACTTCGAGACCAGATTTTTTCAGTGAACTATTTTTATCTTCTAGAGAGTTTTTGATAGCTTAATCCTTTCATAAAAAGTTCCCTCGGTGTTTGTTTTTCAAATTGAATTATTCAAAGAACAAAACCAAGTTTACACCCAATTGTTTTTTTTAATCCAAGTTTCTATATATATATACATTTTGCTTCAAGAGTTTGTTTGGAACTGATTTTATATCTACTGTAGAAGAGTGTTTGGGTTTTCTTCTACATCCCACAAAGAAGAAATCTTGTTTGTTGATGCGGTATTCTCATACGGTGAAAGGCACCGCGTGTGGTTGATGGGTTCCTAAAAGTTCGATCAGTGGATTTTGAGACCGCGGTGGAGCTCCGTGCTTATTATCTAGGCAGAGTTGTATACAAGAAGGAGCGCCGAGGCTTGAACAGAGTCAAGTCGAGTGTTGTAAGTCTTACTATCTTGTATTTATAAAATCGTACTTAGTGGATTTGAGGTTAAGGCCGTTCGAGGTTTTTTTTCATTGTGGATTTTTTCTCGTACATCGTGACGTAGTGGTTTATTTTTTTATTTTATATTTTGCAAAATTCACCTTAGAAGCATGCTAAGGTAAAAAGATAAAATTTGGTTTAAATCACTACTTACTTAATTTTGTGCAAAATAAAATTTGGGTAAATGTTAATTTAATTCAAATCATTAATTTTATTAGATAAAATTTGATTTGGCCTAATTTGCAAAAATGGATTAATTATTTTGTTAGAAAAATTTCTAGGACTTGTCTTAAATTGGTTTAAGTGAATATTTTGTTGTTTAATTTAATTTCACTTTGTTTCTATGTCTAATTTTAATTGAAATATATTAAAATTTGTTGTGTACTTGTGTATTTGAACTATCTCGCTTCCACATCTTTGTAAAAGGAAATTGAATTACTTTTTGGTAAAATTTAAAATTGAGGGCCTCGTGTTACAACAAGTGGTATCAGAGGAGAGAGCGCTAATTTATTGCGTTTAGTTCCTTTTTGGACATTTTCGTTTAAAATGGAAAATATGCCTCTTTCAATATTTCCTACGTTTGATGGTTATCTCATGCTTGCACATGACTCTTCTCTTGCCATATCTTATGAATAATTTCTTTCATGTCTCACATACTCTAGGTTTTGTGCATAATGATATATCTTTTGCTAGTTGTGTATTTTGTTTATCATTTTTCTAGTCTATGTTTCATAATCAATCACATGCTAGAATTATGATTTTTGTTTATTTTTTGTATTTTATTCCTTCATTTTAATTTGCATTAAATGAAAAATACAAATTGATTTTGGTTTATCTTTTGAGTCAATTTTTGTGCTTGGTGAAAAACTTTGAAAAACTCAAAATGATTTTATTTTTGTGTGTATTTTGATTTTACACCCATTTGGTGGCATATGTTTGTGTTTTGAATCCTCATTTCGCTTCCATGTGACTAGAACTTTTGGTTAGAATTTTAATCCTTAAAATGTTCTTTATCATGCTTACATGGAGTAGTTTAAGTTAGACTTTATTAATGGATTTGCTTTTATATGCCTCAATTCACACATGCACGAGCTCACTGGAAATTTTAACTTCAAATGTATATTTGAGCTTTGTGAGGTGTTCTCCTACCAATCTAGTCATTTATATATTATATGACCTAGGAGGACTAGTGCATATTAAAATCCGTTGCACATGAGATTTGTGTGATATATAAAAGATTAGATATAAAAATGTTCACGGGGAAGGGCTCCGAAGGGAAATGTCATCAGTTGCGAGTAAACCACCGTTTGGAATGGACCTAAAAGAAATACGTGGTCCAAAAGCCTAAAGATAAAACAGGGCATTAAAAAGAAAAATAATTGCCAAGGCCTGGTTTTTATTGATATGTTCATTCCAAAATATATATGCTTATTGAGGGAGATTGGATGGTATATCAACGGTTTGCACAATGTCTGTTTATCCTAGTTGTACTTTCAATGTCATGACTGTATTGATTTGTAGAATCATCAAAACTCTAGGCTTGTATGCATTGTGTATGTTTGTTCATTGAGTTCAATATATATTGTCACATGAGGTTATATTCAAATGTGATGAAGTTTGTAATCAATTGAGAACTCCGTGAACATATTTTAAGTGATTGGGTCAAAATTTAATTGTTGCTAGTTCACACCCCTTCACTTCCGTTTTCTTGTGACACATTTATGCTATAAGAGTGTGGAAAAACTAATGTTATTTAGTTTTGTGTCATTTTGGTGTTTATATCTATATGTGTGTACTTATGCTTAGTTTGAATCTATTGTGTCTACATATATATGATATTTTGTTACTTTTGAGTCTTTGCCATGATTCGCTAGTTCATTTATGCTTTTAATTCATTTTTGGTATCTATCTTATTGCGAATTTTGTTTCGATATCACATGCTTATATTACTACAATCAATTGATATCTTTTGTTATTGCATCGTTGATATTTATATCCTTATGTGGATTAGTTGAATTTGAGTTGCCCACGTGCTTTAATGTTCTCATCTCTTTTTGCTCTATTGCATGTTTAACTTGTTATCCCATTCTATTTATCCGTTGTTTAGTTTAGGGGGTGTATATGCTTTAATTTGGGGAGATAAGTTAATTTTTTATTCTTTAGCTTTTGTCTATTCCTAAACAAAAAGGGGGAGAATGATTGGGGGGTGGGGGGGGGGGGGTGGGGAATGGGTATCTATTCCTATTGTAATCGTATCTTAGTTTGGGAGATTTATCTTAGGGGGAGACGACATTCTAAGTAGGTCATTTATTTGATAAAGGGGGAGAATTAATTAAGGGGGAGTCTTTATTTAAATTGCATTTAATATTTTAATATTCCCTATGCGTGTAATGTGTTGCTTAAGTGTGCAAGTATTATAAAGCAGCATCTATTTAAAGTGGAAAAGCGTTTAATTCTAAAGTGGTATTCGAGTCAAGCATTGTACTCTTTATTTTTGGTGGGGTGTTTTTGAGTCTAGTAAGCCTGACGTCTCTTTAGGATTTTGTTTTGGTTTTGTCCTGGAATAGTCAAAGGGGGAGATTTGTAAGGACACAAATTTTCAATTGAGTCTTAATGTAGTGTTGGCTCAATTTCGCACAAAAACATTTGTGTCATAGGATAGTATTGAGTGAGTATCCTCTAAGCCTATGACATGCAAGAGTTGAAGATGTAGCGGCCAAGTATTATAAAGCTTCATCATTGCCGTGTTTCAAGTGTCATGTTTTCTACGTCATCAACATCATATTCCATAGTCTTCAAAAGGTATGAATGTATTTCTATATATATATATATATATATATATATATATATATATATATATATATATATATATATATATATAGGGAGACTTGGAATATGTTTATAAAGGGTGTACTTTTATTTTAATCTGAGGTTTATTTTCAGAAGGTTTCTTTAAAACTTTAAAATAAAGTTTCTGGGCAAAAAATAAAATTTTGAGCTTTCGGGAAGTTCGTTCGATATTGTCGTTCGAACGAGTTTTTCGTTCGAACGAGAATGTCGTTCGAACGAGGTTTGCCAATGACTTGCCGTTGGAGCTTCGTTACATAGTTCGTTCGAACGAAATGTAGTTCGTTCGAACGAAATGTCGTTCGAACGAAAATGTGATCCGAACGAGATTTCGGCGGGAACAGTTTTTGCGCATTTTCCCATTACTTTGTCCCCACAAACTTTTGACAGTTTAAATCAACTTCGGGACCAAATTTTTTCAGTGAACTTTTTCCATCTTCTAGAGAGTTTTTGAGAGCTTAATCATTTCATAAAAAGTTCCCTTGGTGTTTTTTTTTCAAATTGAATTATTCAAAGAACAAAACCAAGTTTACACCCAATTGTTTGTTTTAATCCAACTTTCTATATATATATATATACATCTTGCTTGCAGAGTTTGTTTGGCACCGGTTTTATCTCTACTATAGAAGAGTGTTTGGGTTTACTTCTACATCCCACAAAGAAGAAGTCTTGTTTGTTACTTCGACATTCTCATACGGTGAAAGGTACCGTGTGTGGTTGATGGGTTCCTAAAAGTCCGATCAGTGGATTCCGAGACCGCGGTGGAGCTCCGTGGTTATTCGCTAGGCAGAGGTGTATACAAGAAGGAGCGTCAGGGCTTGGACGGAGTCAAGTCGAGTGTTGTAAGTCTCACTGTCTTAAATTTGTAAAACCGTACTTAGTGGATTTGAGGCTAGGGTCGTCCGAGGTTTTATTTCGTTGTGGATTTTTCCTCGTACATCGCGGCGTAGTGGTTTATTTGCTTATTTTATCTTTTGCAAAATTCACCTTAGATGCATGCTTAGGTAAAAAGGTAAAATTTGGTTTAAATCACTACTTACTTAATTTGGTGCAAAATAAAACTTGGGTAAATGTTAATTTAATTCAAGTCATTAATTTTATTGGATAAAATTTGGTTTGCCTAATTTACGAAAATGGATTAATTATTTTGTTAGGCAAATTTCTAGGACTTGTCTTAAATTGGTTTAAGTGAATATTTTGTTGTTTAATTTAATTTAACTTTGTTTCTATGTTTAATTTAAATTGAAAGATATTAAAATTTGTTGTGTACTTGTGTATTTGAACCATCTCGCTTCAGCATCTTTGTAAAAGAAAATTTAATTACTTTTTGGTAAAATTTAAAATTGAGGGCCTCGTGTTACATCGCAGTACAAAAATCACATAACATGAAAATTTTAATTGTCAACTAAATTATGCAATTTATTATTACCATATCACCTAAGTAATAATTATTTTCATTTATTAATTTATATTTTGCTATTAATAAATTATATATAAATATCCAAAATTAGTGCATTTAATTCACTCATAACATCATTTGGTGAACTTTAAATAAAAATGTCAAAGGACTTTTCATTTAGAGAACCTAATTCTTTCCCATACAACCAAGTATATTACTTTGATTGTTTCCTACCTACTACCTAATGACACGGTGTCTTACTTCACATTTTAGATGACTAAAACCCAAGTCCATTTTGTTGGTTATTTACTAAGTCATAAAAACTGGCCCTCGGTTGATTTTATCACAATAGTTCTTGAGTTAAAAAATAGAATAACAATACCTACACAAAAACACAAAAAATGAAAGGGTTCATTTTTATGTTTCCAATTAAAAAAACATATTTAATAAAACAAGTCTGTATTTTTAATAAAAAAAAATAACATTTTAGCTGTTTTAAAAAAAAACTTCCAAACGTTTTTTATAAAAAAACGTTTATAAAAAGTAAATACATTTACTGTAAAAAAAAGACTCATATTTTTAATTTAACCCATTCAATCATTCAAATACCCATTTAACCAATATTCTCTTGTTTTTAAAGTTCCGCCCCAACGGCACCCTCACTCCCAAAGTGTTTTTTTTAATAATTATTTTTAACTTTTTATAAATGTTGAAAAAAAACATTTTAATTGTATTAAAAAAAATTCTTAACTTTTTTAAAAAAATGTTTATAAAAAGTAAATGCACATATTGTTAAAAAGACACATATTTTTAATTTAACACATTTAATCCCTAAAACACCCATTTAGCGAATATTTTTTTATTTTTAAAGGTCCGCGCTAGCGGTAACCTCCCCTCCCCTCCCCTTTTTTTAGAGTATTTTTTTTAAAACTGTTAAGCAGTTTTTTAAAACAGTTAAAATATTTTTGTTTTTGTTTTTTAAAACAGTTATTAAAAGTAAAAAATAATTTTAAAAAAAAAAGCTTTCTTATTAAAAATAGTTTTTTTTAAATAGATTTTTTTATTAGAAATACAGATTCTTATTTTTTATTAAATATTTTTTTTAATATAAAAACAGAAAATGAACCCTTTTAACTTTTTGTCCTCTTGTGTGGGTATGAATTTTGAGTTTATATGTGTGTACGTCTAGTATTACTCTAAAAAATATGTATTGTATCTAATATACTTACTTCTTAACTCGACCCATAAAACATGGAATTCACATTAGCAAGTGTCCTCCTAACGCCATTATACAATTAGATGAATGCGGACGCGACATGAACCACCAAAAAGATATATACCAAATGCATGGGTTGGTTGGTTTTGAGTTTGGTCATTAATTGGACAAGGTATAATTGGTAGGATATAAATCCGTTCAATTTTGTAATTGGATCATGTTGTGTTGGGGTTATGTTTGGTTCGGGTTGGGCTTTGATCAAGTCTGACCAATATTATTTTAAGTCTTTATTTCGTTTTCAAAAATTGTTTGTGTATGTTTTTAACAGTTAAATGTATGACTTGTAACTAGAATTCATTTTTTTTATCTTCATATTAAAACTTTTTTCACCAATTAATCAATCATATACTATACACATTATTTTGTGTATTATCCTTTTTATTTTGTGTACCCTATGCTAAAATGGTGTTGAGGAGTTATTTATTTAAGAGACCATAGATTTTGACGTACAATTTTACATTTGTCACCGTCCTTATATCACCGAACCACCAATATATCCTTAGATTTTTTCAATTTGACTACTTCTTTGCATATGTGGGAAACTGTACTGCTGTGACCAATTATGTATCCAGTTGTTCAATTAACAATTGAGCGATTGGTTAGAGTTGAAAGGTTCCAAATACTCTATTAAACTAATGCTTAAAAAATTGACAGGATACACTATATAAAGGAATAGCCTTTCCTTAGTAGAGGCATTCAGATATAGTAGTATTGTAGTTTACCAAAAGCCTTCAACTAGCTAAACAAATTTCAAGACTTGGGGAGGCAGCTCTTTAAGTTGCCGGAAATGGCAGATTTTAAGCACCATATGTTGTTTGTGTTGACAATTTGTGTGACAGCTATCAATGTAGCGGCCGACCGCTGGCCTTACATTTATGCTTCACCTCCACCACCACCTTATGTCTATAAATCACCACCACCACCATCGCCATCACCACCACCACCATACATTTATAATTCACCCCCACCACCATCGCAGTCACCTCCCCCTCCTTACGTTTACAACTCACCACCACCACCATCTCCGTCCCGACCGCCTCCATACATTTACAAATCCCCACCTCCACCATCTCCGTCACCACCACCTCCATATGTTTACAAATCCCCACCACCACCTTCCCCATCACCTCCTCCTCCTTTCACCTATAAATCCCCACCACCACCTTCTCCATCACCTCCACCTCCTTACGTGTACAAATCTCCACCACCACCATCTCCTTCTCCACCCCCACCTTACCTGTATAAATCTCCACCACCACCATCTCCATCACCCCCTCCTCCATATGTCTACAAGTCACCACCACCGCCGTCTCCTTCACCACCACCACCCTACCAGTATAAGTCTCCACCTCCTCCATCTCCATCACCACCCCCTCCTTATGTTTACCGTTCACCACCACCACCTTCCCCTTCACCACCTCCACCCTATTATTATAATTCACCACCTCCTCCTTCTCCTACCCCTCCTCCACCTTACATTTACAAATCACCACCACCTCCGTCTCCTTCACCGCCACCCCCATATGTCTACCAATCCCCACCTCCACCATCTCCATCGCCACCTCCTCCATATCACTACAAATCTCCACCACCACCTTCTCATTCACCACCTCCACCATACTACTACACATCCCCCCCTCCTCCAATGGGTTACTAAGTTGACCATTTTACTTCTACCTTATTTTTCCGTTTCTCCTTACCACCAAATTGATACTTACTTTATTTGGAGCTCATAAGCTGGACATCTTGCAGGGTCATGCATTGAGGATTATTTCGGCCCAAACGTGTTAGTAGCGGGAAAATAAAAAACGTGGCATGATTGTTAAGCATGGACTGATGTTTTTTCTTTTATTTGAAAATATATGATGTAATAACCACATTTATTGTTTTTTTAAACTTATCATTGTATGATATGTCAAGTAATAAAATAAAAATGAGTTTGTGCCAACAAATGCTCTTTTATTGATGATATTCTTTGGAGGTTCAAAATTTAATCTGACCAAATTAGAAACAAGTGAAATTGTGTGATCAGAACATGTGTTTCCACATGAACTTGCACAGTTATTTTTTTCCTAAAAGATCTAAAACAATATTATTTCTTAACAAAATGAGAATAAGTTCAATAAAACAAGAATTGTGGCTAATTTTGAGAATTATTTTCACATGTTTATTTGAATTCAAATTTCTTGACCCTCCTCAAAAGCAATAACATGGTCATTGTGGCCATTGATTGCCTGAGACATTTAAATAGTTGTTCTTGTGAAATATTGTATTTTACCGGACATATGGTTTTTAACGTGGAATTCTAAAGTGATGAAAATATGTCTATTCATTACTTGAATATAAATTAATACGTTGGATTGGTTTTTAATCATTCACACCTAATTACTCCCCTCTTTTTTTTATCAAAACTCTCTATATAATATGATAAAACCAAAATGTGAAAAATTGCATTATGTGGAAGATAATAACTTTAGTCGGGACAAATTTGAAGCAAATGTGGATCATTTGTTACCACATCGATCACTTTTCAGTGTCTTTTTCATTTGAGGATGTCAAAAAAGTTCCTATCACGCGGTAGCTGTTGCAGATGTATCACCACAGTGACTTTTAAAATTAAACTCACAATTCGGAGCTAAAATCAATATCTGAGATTATTTTTAAGGCGATTGTGTTTATTTCTAAATTCCCTATTATTTAATTGGTCAATGACGTATTTATTAGTAAGATATGAGAAGTCAGCTAATATAAATGACTTGTAAAAATGGCAATGCATTTCATATTTCAAGAAAGATTTCAATAATATTCAAAAGAATTATATTCCAATAAACAAGTTTGCAAAATACAAGGGAATTGTGGTTCCGAATCATTTGTACATAATGGAGATTATTTCATATTTTAATGAAATAACAGTTTTCGTTAATATATTAGTTTGTCGATGATTTGAGTTGATAAAAATAAGTCACCATTTTATGGAAAACTGATTGTGTAATGTTAAAAATAAAATGAGTGTTTGAATCTGCCACCCATTTAGTATTCATAATTATACTTTTCTAGTCATTTTTTTTCGGCTTTCGACTTTGTTCGTCATTTTTATAGTCCTTCAATGATGAGTAAGGTATGTGAATAACCATTAATACAATACTACTCTCGCAATAGACGATAAATGTGGCTGAATAAGCCATAAACCAACATCAACTATACAATTCTAAACAACAAATTTCCACATGTAGCAAAATAGCCTAAATTCCCAAATACAACTACCACAAAATTGATCGGGGAAAATTATAGAACGCTCTGAGAGACGTTATTCGTGTGAAGTATTGAGGATGAGTAATAAAACTATTTTTCAATAAAGGTAACCATAAAAAATCTTTAGGGTTTCCTTTTCACGTGTCTTCTAGTGTTGGGCGATTTTTCTAGTCATCGTTATGGCTTTTGGAATAAGGAGATGAAAGATTTGCCTATTTGAAATGTTTTAACATATTGATATTTTTTGTATTGCCCATAGGATTATTTAATTGTTTGTTGTTATAATTGTGGACGTTTTGCAAGGATATATCCAATAATTACACGTGTCTTATTTTTGTTGGTTAAGAGGTTTATTTAATACGTGCCCTTTTGATGATTAAGAAACATAAATCTTGGTTTAGAATTCGGCCATCTCTACCCTATAAAATCCCACACCCTTGTCCATCTTTGGTTCTTGGAGAAAATTTCAGTAGGAAAAAGTTTGAGCACATTAAATGTGAGAAATTTTTAAAGGGGTAAAGAGGGAGTAACACTAAGTTTTTATTATGATTGTTTAATGAGTACAACACAAACACTATAATGGTTTATGGTACGTTTTTGCTTATTGTTTGTTATTATGTTATGTGAGAAACAAAATTCTTCAAGATTGGTTATTGGGGAATTGATAAGCCCATTAAGATTTACATGTGGTATCAAAGTGAGGTTACGAATCATATAAACCCACGACCCATTCCTTTCCATTTGAAGCTCTGTCACTACATTCCCTAAAATAACCCCGAATTTAAAATGTACGTTGAAAAAAGACACTTTGCAAAAGGATATAAATACAATAACACTCAACATACATTCCCGGTCTTTTAGGCATCCACTAAAAGTTAACATTTTTACATCACAAAACTAAAAGGGGTATTTTATCAAACACGCTCCCTATGAATAATTTTTCAAATTCCTTAATATTAGTTTTGTTTTCCAGTTCCCTAAGAGAGAATAAATTGAGGATGAGGGTTGCATGGAAGCCCCCAATCATCAACCCCATGTAGATCCTAAACCACCAGACCAAAATGTGTGGAATAGGTCCTTTGCTTCTATGGTTACATCATCATTTTCATGCGGTAAGGATATAGTCTTAAAGGATAACCAACAGTCTTTTTTTCCCAAGAGGATATTGAAACGTGGGCCAAACCTTTCGAGCATGCCCTAGTGGGGAAGTTGAAAAACGAGGGTGGTCCCTTATGTGCGTATGTTTCAAATCAAACCAATTTATTACCAAAAATTATCCAACTTTTAATGTGCACAAAACCAAGTTGTGAAAACCCAATTCTTACTTTAAACTAATTTTATCTTGATTAATTCTAAACATGCTTCTACTTATTAAATCAAGTAAAGTGAAGAACACTCACAACGCCGGATGTACGAGGAAAAAACCCAAAGTGGGAAAACAATCTCGGACGGCCCAAGCTAGACAATCACTATGAACAAAGGTTTTACAAAGATAGATTATCCTTACTCAATGATTCGATCCCCACGAGTCTTGACTCTACTTCTGATCTTCAACTGTTCTTCAATAGTGCCTACGCAGAAATTCCTTCTTTCACGACACCCGTCCACAACACTCGACTCGACGAATGTCTCGGTGTCCACTGATTGGTTTTGATTCGTTTACGATGTCGAACAAGAAGTCCTTCTCTTTTCTTCACCACATAACCCTGATGTTCAATGATAGAACAAACTTCTTGGTGCAGCAAGATCACATAAACATATAAGAATGATAACTCGGATCTTTACAAATTCTAAGGATGTGTTTATGCTTTTTAAACCTTAGAAAACATGTGCAAACACGTACGGTATACTATTTTTCCAGAATGCACACTTTCGAAACTCTAACGAAAACACGCTTTAAATAACAATTAAGTGTCGCCTCGAAAAATGTGTCATTCGAATGACAAGGCCACAACGTTCGCGCGACATAAGATCTCACTCGAACGAGAGCTTATGTCGTTTGAACGACAGCGCGTAAGTTTGAATTTTTGTCTTTCTGATTAAAACGTCTCTTTTAAAAGAGATTCAAATTAGTCAAACTCTAGTCTGTGTTTATCATAATAAAACGTAGTGTAAACCATTTTAAACACTTTTAAAACATTTAAAAATATTCTTCTTTATAAAAATGCATCCTTATCTCTTATAAAAATAATTCCGAGCACCATTAATTATACGCATTCATACCCGAGTGATCTCGGAATGCATTTAATTTTGAAGATGAATAAACTTGCACCAATTAAACTTCGGCACGATTAATTCTTTGAAGCTTTGCCGCAACGTCTTCAATTTTTTTTAATACGTTATAGACCAAGTGGGATCGTGACAAAATATAAATCTCCCTATGACATATTACAAACATAGTTTTATTCACGGAATTAAGTAAAAATATTACAGGGACTCAATTGGAAATTTATGTCCTTACAAATCTCCTCCTTTGACTATTCCGGGACAAAACTAAATCAGTGAAATGCCAAAGTCGGGCCGTCAAGACGTATGATGCCTAAATCCAATCCCATAAACCTAAAATAAAAAATACAGGACACGGACAATTATATGTAGCACTGGCAAGCATGAACTATCTGAATGTGATGTACACTTGAAGTCTCAAATCGCTGAAGCATACCTACACACATGAAGTAGACAAACAAATACCAAGTGAAGTATGGAGGAACAAATAAAACCAATATATATATCCAAATAATACCAAACAATAATAGATACTAATATGAATAAACTCATAAAAAAATCATTTGTTAAACACTTTGAGCAGCAAACTGATGCCAATGTGTAATACCAATTTGTAAACTATGCAATAAAAAATAAGCTCAAACCTCCCCCTACATCACATACATTTCTCCCCCTTTTTGTCTCGAATAGACAATCCGATGAAAAGGCAAACCAATCAAAATATCTAGCATGAGAATATAAACCAGTTTGAACCAATGTGAGATCGCTAGATAATCATGAAACAACCAGCTAAATATGATCAAGAAATGGCAAATCAGTAGCTAGTAAGCCAATGAATCACACAAAAAAATATAGCAAATTATTCAGGTGTGATAAATGGACTATATGTAAAAAAATAATTTAGAACCAATAAATCCTGCATATAAACCCGTCAGCCCAGAAACACTTCTAGCAGTACCTAACAAATATACCATAATAACAGTGGATTGCAAACAAATTAGAAGCAAGAATTCAGCCTATTGTTCGAATGAGCCAGGGATGTCGCTCAAACGAAGTGAGGACGTCGCTCAAACGAATGAAAGATGTTTTTCGCGCGACATAGAGATGTCATTTGAACGACTTCTCATGACCTGCCAAATTTCACATTTACTCAGAAATATAATATATTATTGCCGAGTGAAAATATTTCCAGAAAATAATCAGTGGAAGGTCTTGACTGCAGCAAAACACTGCTAAAACAGAAAGCTTTTAACACAAAATGCAAAAAAATGCATAAAACTAACAAAGTGAGTTGCATGCAAACATAAACCGATATGCTCAAACACGGATATGAAATGAATGGGTGTGAAACTACAACAAATGAGTAACAATTCCAACACATAGAAATGATCAAGAAGCTCTAATTGATAGTGATAAATCATCAAACTTTATCACATTCATATGACAATAAAATTTTGAGCTTAATGAACTAATCATACTTCATGCACACAAATCCAGAATTTTGATGATTCTACAAACAATAGCGTTAAATTGCAATGTTTTAACATTAGGATTCCTTGTGCAAACCCATTAAATTTTTAATCCATCCAAACTCCCTTAATAATATCATATTTTCTTTGGAATGAACTAAACTAATTTGGCCATTTTCTTAACATATTGCATTTTCTTTTGGGCTTTTAAACGGTGGCTTTCACGACGAGTCAGTTTGAACTCTCGCAGCCCTTTTCCGTGAATCACTCATCATTTTTTCAATTCAAATCCTCATAGTAAACGGTTCTTACATGCACACTTCTCCTTGAGTCTTCTTATGCATAGATGACAAGATTGAGATAAGAACGCCTCACTAAATTCAAATATGCAAGAGAAGTAAAACATCCATATAAACTCGTGCATGTGTGCAATGTTGGCATATATACAAAGTCGAATCAAAATGCATATCAACTTCTAAACAGCCACATATAAACAATGGTTAAGATCATTTTAAGCATCTATAATAACGAACAAACGTCCTCGCCACATGGATAATGAAACGATGGCGGGGGGGGGGGGGGGGGGGGGGTCCAAGCACACCAATATGACACATCAAACATGTAAACTCAAAACAAAAACCAACAAGAAAACAAAACTATTTTTCATTTTTAAATTTTTTTATCAAAAACAAAATCTTTTTGTATTTTTCAAATAAAACTCAAATAAGTGAAAAATATAATTCAAAGAGATAAACATGTCATAACACTAGCAAATTATAAACATGATGCAAGGGCTAGCGTATGACAAAACATGCAAGCTACTATCCATAAGAAATAACAAGAGATTAATCATGTGCATGCATGTGAGAATCAACCAACAAGTATTTAGCATCTCCAAAACGGATTTCCTAACCCAAACCGGTGTATACCTAACAAAGCGGGTTTTGGGAACCAATGGGACACTACGTTCAAACTTCCTAGGGTCTTTTCTAAGATCAAAACTAAAACTCGTAAGGTGACCTTTCATACCACAATGCGAACATGTGAAAACGCGGCAAGGAAAGGGACCTTTAGGTTGACCGTGTGTAATATCCTCGGATGTGGTTGACGCACTAAAACAAACTATGATTTTGTCTTTTACATTCAAACCACTAGAACAAGATAAGATGCTACCATCACAACTTGAGTCATTAAAATCAATTTTTAATTTTATAACTGTCAACTCAAGCAAAAAATTAGACTCCTTAAACTTTCAGGACTCCTTCTTTAAATTATCAACTACCCCTAGACGGCTATCTCGCACCCCCTCAATGTGAGCAAACTTATCCCTAAGAGCCTTTTCTCGTGCCACAAAATCATTAATCGAATTATCTTCCTCAACGGCACAAACTCTAGAATTTTTTAAATCCTCTAACTCTTTTTCTAAAACGAGGACTCTATCATCACTCTCCTTTTTTCTCAATTTTAACATATTAAAATCATTAAATAGGGATCTAACCTTCTCACGACAAATATTTCTTTGAATTTGAAACGTTTGCAAATTCATTCCTATTTTTGAAATCGTAATTTTCTTTCTCCAAAATTTCAATACATTTTGCAAACCTTAAATTCAAATGATGTAAATCGTCAAACCCGAGAGAATCCATCGAGAGGAAACAAACACAGGAGAGATAAACAAACACACGGGATCACAAAACAAATAAATTACGTTTTCTGTCTCTAATACCAGTTTGAAAAACCTGGGTGGTCCCTTATGTGCATGTGTTTCAAATCAAACCAACTTATTACTAAAAATTATCCACCATTTAATGTGCACTAAACCAAGTTGTGAAACTTTAAACCAATTTTATCTTGATTAATCCTAAACATGCATCTAGTGATTAAAGCAAGTAAAGTAAAGAATACTCACAACACCAGATGTGCGAGGAAAAAACCAAAAATGGGAAAACAACCTCAGACGGCCCAAGCCATACAATCACTATGAACAAAGGTTTTACAAAGACAGATTACCCTTACTCAATGACTCGATCCCCATGGGTCTTGACGCTCCTTATGATCTTCAACCTTTCTTCAATAGTGCCCACGCAAAAATTCCGTCTTCCACGATATATGTCCCCAACACTCGACTCCACGAATGTCTCGATGTCCACCGATTGGCTTTTATTCGTCTACGATGTCGAACAAGAAGTCCTTCTCTTTTCTTCACCGCAAAACCCTGATGGTCAATGATAGAACAAACATCTTGGTGCATCAAGATCACGTAACCATATAAGAATGATAATTCGAATCTTTGCAAACTTTGAGGAAGTGTTTATGCTTTTTAAACCTTAGAAAACATGTGCAAACAGATGGTATACAATTTTTTCGGAACGCACACTTTTCAAACTATGACAAAAACACGCTTTAAATAACAATTAAGCGCCGCCGCGAAAAACGTGTCATTCGAACGACAAGGCCACGTCGTTCGCGCGACATAAGATCTCGCTCGAACGAGAGATTATGTCGTTTGAACGACACCGCGTAAGTTTAACTTTTTGACTTTCCGATTAAAACGTCTCTTTTAAAAGAGATCCAAATTATTCAAACTCTATTCCGTGTTTATCAGAATAAAACGTAGTGTAAACCTTTTAAAACACTTTTAAAACACTTTTAAAACATTTGAAAATATTTTTCTTTATAAAATACATCCTTATCTTTTATAAAAACGATTTTGAGCACCATTAATTATACACATTCATACCTGAGTGATCTCAGAATGCATTTACTTTGAAGACGAATAAACTTGCACCTATTTAACTTCAGCATAATTAATTCTTTGAATCTTTATTGCAACGTCTTCAATTTTCTTCAATACGTCATAGACCAAGTGGGATCATGACAAAATAAAAATCTCCCTATGACATATTACAAACACACTTTTGTTCACGGGATTAAGTCAAAAGAATAGAGGGACTCAACTGGAAATTTTTATCCTTACAAATCTCCTCCTTTGACTATTTCGGGACAAAACCAAATCAGTGAAATGCCTAAGCCGGCCCGTCAAGCCCTATGACGCCTAAATCCCATCCCATATACCCAAAATAAAAAAATACAGGATACTAACTAGTATATGTAGCACCGACAAGCATGAACTGTATGAATGTGAAGTAGACTTGAAATCTCGAATCGCTGAAGCATACCTACATACATGAAACAGACAAATTAATAGCAAGTGAAGTATGGAGGAACAAATTAAACTAATATATATATATATATATATATATATATATATACCAATATGAATAAACTCTGAAAAAAATCATTTGTTAAACAATTTGAGCAGCAAAATGATACCAATGTTTAATACCAATTTGTAAACTATTCAATCAAAAACATGCTCAAATCTCCCCCTACATCATATACATCTCTCCCCCTTTTTGTCTCGAATAGACAATCCAGTGAAAAGATAAACCAATCAAAATATCTACTATGAGAATATAAACCAATTTGAACCAATGTGAGATCGCCAGATAATCATGAAACGACCAGCTAAATATGATCAAGAAATTATAAATCAGTAGCTAGTAAACCAATGAATCACACAAAAAATATAGCAAATTAATCAGGTGTGATAAACGGACTATATGCAAACTAATAATTTAGAACCAATAAATCTTACATATAAATCAGTCAGCCCAGAAACACTTCCAGCAATACCTAAAAAATATACCATAATAACCAGTGGACTGCAACCCAATCAGAAGCAAGAATTTAGCCTATCATTCGAACGACCAGAGACGTCACTCAAACGAAGTGAGGACGTCGCTCGAGCGAAGGACAGATGTCATTCGCGCGACATAGAGACGTCATTTTAACGACTTCTCATGAACTGCCAAATTTTCACATTTTCTCAGAAATATAATTTATTATTGGCCAGTGAAAAAATTTCTAGTAAAAAATCAGTGGAAGGGCCTGAGAGCAGCAAAACAGTGCTAAAACAAAAAGCTTTTAACACAAAACGCAAAAAATGCATAAAACTAGCAATATGAGTTACATGCAAACATAGTACAGATATCCTCAAACATGGATATGAAATGAATAGTCGTGAAACTACAACAAATGAGTCACAATTCCAACACATCGAAACGATCAAGAAGCTCTAATTGATAGCGATAAATCATCAAACTTTATCATATCCATATGACAATAAAAGTTTGAGCTTAATGAACTAAATATACTTCATGCACACAAATCCAGAATTTAGACGATTCTACAAACAATAGCGTTAAATTGCAATGTTTTAACATTAGGATTAGGTGTGCAAAACCGTTAAATTTTTAATCCATCCAAACTCCCTTAATAATATCATATTTTCTTTGGAATGAACTAAACTAATTTGGCCCTTTTCATAATATATTGCATTTTCTTTTGGGCTCTTTTAAATGGTGTCTTTCACGACGAGCCAATTTTGAACTCTCGCAGCCATTTCCCGTGAATCACTCATCATTTTTTCAATTCAAATCCTCACGGTAAATTGTTCTTACATGCACACTTCTCCTTGAGTCTACTTACGCATAGATGACAAGACTGAGATAAGAACGCCTCACCAAATTCAAGTATGCAAGAGAAGTCAAACATCCATATAAACTCGTGCATGTGTGCAATGTTGGCATATATACAAAGTCGAATCAAAATGCATATCAAATTCGAAACAACCACAGATAAACAATGGTTAAGATCATTTTAAGCATCGATAATAATGACCAAATGTACTAGCCACATGGATAATGAAGCGATTGGGGGGGGGGGGGGGGTCCATGCACACCAATATGCCGCATCAAACATGTAAACTCAAAAAGCAAAAACCAACAAGAAAACAAAATTATTTTCGATTTTTCAAAAAAATTCTCAAAAACAAAATCTTTTTGTCGTTTTCAAATAAGACTCAAACAAGTGAAAAATATAATACAAAGAGATAAACATGTCATAATACTAGCAAATTATAAACATGATGCAAGGTCTAGCATATGACAAAACATGCAAGTTACTGTCCATAAGAAATAGCAAGGGATGAATCATGTGCGTGCATGTGAGAATGAGCCAACGAAGTATTTAGCATCTCCAAAATGGATTTCCTAACACAAAGCGAGTTTTGGGAACCAATGGGACACTACGTTTAAACATCCTAGGGTATTTTCTAAGATTAAAACAAAAACTCCTAAGGTGACCTTTCCTACCACAATGCGAACATGTGAAAACACGACGAGGAACGGGACCTTTAGGTTGACCTTTTCTAATACCCTCGAATGTGGTTGACGCTCAAAAACAAAATATGGTTTTGGCTTTTACATTCAAACCACTAGAACAAGATAAGATGTTACCATCACAACTCGAGTCATTTAAATCATTTTTTAACTTCAAATCTTTCGACTCAAGCAAACAATTAGACTCCTCAAACTTTCAGGACTCCTTTAAATTATCAATTACCCCTAGAAGGTTATCTCGCTCCCCCTCAATGTGAGTAAAATTATCGCTAAGAGCCTTTTCTCCTACCACAAAATCATTAATTGAATTATTTTCCTCAACGGCACAAACTTTAGAATTTTTTAAATCCTCTAACTCTTTTTCTAAAACGAGGACTCTATCATCATTCTCCTTTTTGCTCAATTTTAACATATTAAAATCATTAAACAATGAACTAAACTTCTCACGACAAACATCTCTTTGAATTTGAAACGTTTGCAAATAATCAATCCTATTTTTGAAACCATAATTTTCTTTCTCCAAAACTTCAATACGTTTTGTAAACTTTAAATTCAAACGATGTAAATCATCAAATCTTAGAGAATACATAAAGAGGAAACAAACACAGGAGAGATAAATAAACAAACGGGATCAAAAAATAAATAAATTATGTTTGCTAGCTCTGATACCAATTTGAAAAACATGGGCGGTCCCTTATGTGTGTGTGTTTCAAATCAAACCAATTTATTACCAAAAATTATCCAACTTTTAATATGCACCAATCCAAGTTGTGAAAACCCGATTCTTACTTCAAACCAATTTTATCTTGATTAATCCTAAACATCCATCTAGTGATTAAAGCAAGTAAAGTAAAGAATACTCACAACGCCGTATGTACGAGGAAAACACTCAAAACGGGAAAACAACCTCGGAAGGCCCAAGCCAGACAATCACTATGAACAAAAGTTTTACAAAGACTCGATCCCCAAGGGTCTTGACGCTTCTTTTGATCTTCAACCATTCTTTAATAGTGCCCACGCAGAAATTTCGTCTTCCACGATACCTGTCCACAACACTCGACTCCACGAATGTCTCGGTGTCCACCGATTGGCTTTGATTCGTCTACGATGTCGAACAAGAAGTCCTTCTCTTTTCTTCACCATAAAACCCCAATGTTCAATGATAGAATAAACTTCTTGATGCCGCAAGATCACGTAAACATATAAGAATGATAACTCATATCTTTGCAAACTTTAAGGATGCGTTTATTCTTTTAAACCTTAGAAAACATGTGCAAACACGTACTTGATGGTATACTATTTTTTCAAAAGGCACACTTTCGAAACTCTGACGAAAACACACTTTAAATAACAATTAAGCGTCGCCTCGAAAAACGTGTTGTTCAAATGACAAGGCCACGTCATTCGCGCGACATAAGATCTCGCTCGAACGAGAGCTTATGTCGTTTGAACGACAACGCTTAAGTTTGGCTTTTTGACTTTCTGATTAAAACGTCTCTTTTAAAAGTGATCCAAATTAGTCAAACTCTATTCTGTGTTTATCAGAATAAAACGTAGTGTAAACCGTTTTAAACACTTTTAAAATATTTTTCTTTATAAAAATACATCCATATCTTTTATAAAAACAATTTCAAGCACCATTAAATATACGCTTTCATACCTGAGTGATCTCGGAATGCCTTTAACTTTGAAGATGAATAAACTTGCACCAATTAAACTTCGGCATGATTAATTCTTTGAAACTTTGCCGCAACGTCTTCATTTTTTTCAATACGTCATAGACCAAGGGGATCGTGATAATAAAAATCTCCAAATGAAATAGTACAAACACAATTTTTTTCACGAAATTAAGTCAAAATAATATAGGGACTCAATAGGAAATTTATGGCCTTACAGAAGTTCTCCCATGGTAGACCATCAATGGAGGTGATTAGAAAGATTTTCCAAACTTTTTCTCTCAAGACATCTCTCACTATTGGATTAATCGACCACAAACACAAACGTATCACATTGAATCATGAAGAGGACTTTGCAAGACTTCGGATGAAGGAGTCTTGGTACATAGGTAAGTACCTTACGAAAATTTTCCAGTGGTCTCCAAAATTTAGACTGGACGTGGAAAGTAGTATTTCTTCTATCTGGATGGCTTTCCCTCAATTACCCATCCATTTTTTCTCTAACCCTTCTCTATATTCCATTTCTCAACTTGTGGGAACTCCTTTGAGAATGGACAATTCCACAGCTGAAATCTATTGCCGTAGTCTGGCTAGAGTCTGTGTTGAGGTGGACTTATTAAAAGAATTACCCAAGAGGGTTTGGATAGGATGCGAAACTAAGGGATTCTGACAAGAAATTGCTTATGAAGAACTGCCTTTGTACCGCTCCTTCTGCTTCAAGAAAGGCCACAAAAGAGAGCATATGCTTATTTAAAACAGGTACTAAAGATGTGAATAACCAGGTTCATCAGGTGGACAAGGCTAAAGCAAAAGGCCAAACCAATGATATTGGTACAAGAAAACCCATCTTGGACCAAATAATGGCCAATAAAGATAAGCAGCCCGCTATTGTTGACCTTTGTGATGAGGTGGAAGGTGATGAAAAAATGAACAATACTTCTCAAGTCCAGCTCGTCAAGGATGTTACTACAGGTACGCTAAAACATGGGTCTGATCCAGTAAGTCTACAGGCTTTGGAAATTCCTCCAAAGAGTTATTCGGGTACCAAGATTCCTGTTCAGATGGCCAGTGAGAGAAACCTCAATTACAATACGGCGCCATAAATATTTGAAGCTAGTTTTTTTAAGATTCAAAACACACAAGTTGTTAAACTCCTCTCTTCTGGTGCAACGAATTTGAAAACCTCCTCGAAATATGTGGGGGAATCGAAAAGGTCCAAAGTTCTGAAATAATTAGCAGAGCAAATCCTCCCTTTTTTTCGGAGAATGAAAAATATCAAGCGGATAATATCTTCACTTCGGATAAGAATACCTCCTTGAAGTTTGAGACGTCCACAACTTTAGGCCAGGTGGCTACACTAGGTGGTGTTAATATTGATAACAGGTCTGGAAAATCAGCCCAAAGTAGTGGAGGGAAGTAGTGGAGGAAAAGATCAAGACCATGGAATTACTGTTCAAAAAGATAGTTTTTATTTAGGGGGGAAAGATGTTTCTTCAAATGACTCTTATGATGATATGCCTCCGTTAGAAGATATTTCAAGTTTAAATGAGGTTTTATATCGTCATATAGTTAAGGAAGAAGAGATTGAAGATAGTCAGGGATTGAGGTTATATGTTGAGATCCCAAAAAATGATGCCCCAGTTCACGCTATCACTTAAGAATCGTTTGGAAGAAAAAGTTGAAAAAATATAAATCTTATTCAAGTGAGTAATTCCTTTGATGTATTTGACAAATCGAAAGAGTCATCAAATTTCAAAGGATCCAAAAATTCTAAAATGGATTCTTTTCCGGCCTTAACGAAGGAGGAGAAATCTGCGCTTACATATAATTTAAGGCATTCTTCGTCCCATTCAAGAGTTCGTAAATTTTCATAATTTATTTTTTATCGTTGGAAGATCTGTAGGAGAGGCTGTTTCTCCTTTTGTTTATAAATAATTTTTCTTATTAAAAAAAATTATATATTCTTTAAAGAAAAAAGAATAAATTAATTTCCATATTATCTTCAAAGTTTAAGGCATGCCATGTAATTTTTATGCCATATGACTGAATTTGTATGCCATGTAATTTATTTGTGTCGCTTGTTATATTTAATTAATAGTTGTAATTAATTAAGTTGGACGATATGTGGTTACGTGTGAAATGAATATGTATGTGTTTTATGTTACATTTTGGGATAATAGGGTGAGTTATGAGGTACTGCCATTTGTAGCGGGCTCTATAATGATATGGAGGCCCGATTTTTTTTTTTTTTTGTAATTTGGACACGAGGGATATGTATGCTCTTAGGCTAATTATGTAGAAACCTTGGGATTCGATTCATATTTATATATGGTGGGTCGATGGTTATTGTATATTCTCGTGGACCTTGTGGAATTTGTTGGAAATTAATGGGGTGAATTTGGAATTTTGGAGAAATTTTGAGGTTCGAATGAGAATGAGAGTTGTTCGAACGAGATCCCAATCTCGTTTGAACGAAGAC
Organism: Sambucus nigra; assembly: GCA_949130495.1. Taxonomy (NCBI): domain Eukaryota; kingdom Viridiplantae; phylum Streptophyta; class Magnoliopsida; order Dipsacales; family Adoxaceae; genus Sambucus; species Sambucus nigra. The sequence goes on from OX422220.1 coordinate 460,078,906, forward strand.
CCTTTGGTTCGAACGAGAAGTTCATTTCGTTTGAAATAGGTTTCTAACAAAGGTGGAACGAACCTCCACTGCCTTAGATTTTACCCTCGTTAGTATGTCGTTCGAACACCTAGTTGCGGGTCTCCAAAGATGCCCGAATCACTACCCAAATTAGTCCAAAAATTATTCCAAAGGTACGCTATGGGCACATTCCAAAGTACTCAACATATATATTCGGGCCTCTTTATCACTATAGTTAGAATCAAAATAATAATACCTCATAACGTACGGTAATACCTTACAACATAAAATGAAATGCACAACTCAATTATTTTAGTAGTAACCGCACGTTGTTAATTCTCATATAATTAATTACACCGGTTAATTACTTTTAACATTCAGTACAAAAATCACACAACATGCAAAATTTAATTATCATCTAAATTATGCAATTTATTATTATCATATCACATAAGTAATAATTATTCTCATTTATTAATTTATTTCTTGCAATTAATAAATTATATATAATAACCCAAAATTAGTGCATTTAATTCACTCATAACATGTTCAAGTCATTAACCATGTTTACTTATTCGACGTTATTACACCATTGGATAAACACACATAAATTATGAAGTTTCAAAGAAAAAGAAAATAAATGCAAAACGGGAACTGAAAATAATAATAAACAATAATGTGTCGATATACATTTTTTTAACCTCACGTTACCTAAAAATTCAGCCACTTTTCGTTGTGTTTTTTTTATATTATTCATTCATTCTTTAGGACAATTAATGTTTAGTCACTAGAAGAATAGTACATTTTGCACTTAATACGGCATATTTTTTATGTTCCCAAATGATCCTAGTCGACTAGTTCTGCACAAGCTCGTGCTTTTCTTGAAGATTCGGTTGGTAAAAACATTAGAAAAAATCAATTTAAAAAATACAATATACTTGTCAAAAATTCCATTAAACTTTTAGGAAACATTGAATAGGCAAAAAATGTCAGTCAAGATTTGATGATTAACGAAGCTCGAAATTCTAAACGTACAACTAATAATGTCAATGAATGACCACCTCAAATATAATTTAAGTTCTTCTACCCCTTGATCCAAATCTCGTAAATTTTTGTAATCCAGAGTTAGGCCCTATGTTTAAAATAAATAGATCCTATGTTGCATTTATATATTGTATTATAAGATTGGGTACGCTGTGATTAAAGGTGACATTGTGGGCTTTGGTATTTGGGTTGTGTTCTCACTTTTATAGTTAGTTATATCCCTACCGGTTTTAATTATTTATTTCATACTTATTAGTCAAGAGATATAGACATTAAATATGCTTTATACCTTGGGTTGGGACATGCCCGTAGATTTTAATTTAGGTGAAGGTTGAGGTATTCATTACACGTGAGAGCTCACGAGATGACTTGTTTTTGAAATTGAATCGCATGATTATCATTGTTGATATGGAAGATATTTCAAGAAAACTTTACGACGCTGGCCTAATTTATATAAAATTATTTTTTAGGATACATAGACTGGATCCGCATGACTGAGAAAATTCAGACTTGCAGCTCAACTTGCACTCTAGTTTTCTTTCAAGTTGATTCTTAGCATAGGTTGCTATTTACTATTTTTTTTTCCTAAAAAGAAACGCGTTTATTTAAAAACCCCTCCGAGGTGTCTCTTACAATAGCTACGAAATTTTTAAAAAAAATTATTGAAGACTCTCTAACCCAAAATAAGAAAAATAACTAGATACTGAAAAAAATTACGAGATCTTGATCGAGAGTTCCGAAGGCCGTTGGTAATATTTAGTAGAACGAACGAACCTCCACTGCCGTAGACTTTTACCCTCGTTCGTATGTCCTTCGAACGCCTAGTTGCGGGCCTCAAAATGTGCCCAGATCACAACCCAAATTAGTACAAAACTTATTCCAATTGTATACCTACGCCCTGGGCCCATTCCAAACTACTGAACATATATCTTTGGGCCTCTGTATCACTCTAGTTCTGATCAAAATAATAATACCTCCTAACGTACGGTAATACCTTACAACATAAAATAAAATGCACAACTCAATTATTTTACTAGTAACCGCACATAGTTAATACTCATATTATTAATTACAGTGGTTAATCAATTATAACATTCAGTACAAAAAACACATAACATGAAAATTTTAACTGTCATCTAAATTATGCAATTTATTATTACCGTATCACATAAGTAATAATTATTTTCATTTCTTAATTTATTTGTTGCAATTAATAAATTATATATAAATACCAAAAATTAGTGCATTTAACTCACTCATAACATCTTCAAGTCATTTACCATGTTTACCCATTGGACATTATTACACCAATGGATAAACACACATAACTTATGAAGCTTCAAAGAAAATAAAATAAATGCAAAACGCAAACTGAAAATAATAACAAACAATCCTGTGTCGATACACATTTTCTGAACCTCACTTTACCTTACAATTGAACCACTTTTTATTGTTTTTTTTAATTAGTCATTCATTCTTTGGGATAATTAGTATTTAGTTAATGGAAGTAAAGTACATTATGCACTTAATATGAGTTATTTTTTTTATATTCCAATAAGTTCCTAGTTTATTATTTGACATACATTATTCGAATATAGGATTAAAAACAATGAAACAATGTTTTTGAGTCTTTCATACGAAGATATAATTTTTGAAGAAAATAAAAAAATATATATTAAACTCTACATAAAAAAATGTCAAAGGACTTTTCATTTAGTGAACCTAATTCTTTCCATTTTGTTGGTTATTTACTAAGTCATAAAAACTGGCCCTCAGCTGATTTTATCACAGTAGTTCTTGAGTTAAAAAATAGAATAACAATACCTACACAAAAAGACAAAAAATAAAAGGGGTCATTTTTATGTTTATGATTTAAAAAAAACATATTTAATAAAAATAAAAATCTGTATTTTTAATTAAAAAAATAACATTTTAACAGTTTTAAAAAAAAACTTCCTAATTTTTTTTTTAAAAAATGTTTATAAAAAGTAAATTCATTTACTGTAAAAAAGACACATATTTTTTATTTAACCCATTCAATCCCTGAAATACCCATTTAGCCAATATTATCTTATTTTTAAAGGTCCGTGCGAGCAGCACCCCCACCCCCAAAGTGTATTTTTTAAATTGTTTTTAACTTTTTATAACTGTTTTAAAAAAAATTCTTAACTTTTAAAAAAAATGTTTATAAAAAGTAAATACACATTGAAAAGAAGACAAATATTTTTTTTAATTTAACACATTTTAACCCTCAAACACCCGTTTATTGAATATTCTCTTATTTTTAACGGTCTGCACTACCAGCAACCTCCCCCCCCCCCCCCCCCCCCCCCAACCCACCCCCACCCCTTTTTTTAGAGTTTTTTTTAACTATTAAGCAGCTTTTTAAAACAGTTAAAATATTTTTGTTTCTGTTTTTTAAAATAGTTATTAAAAGTAAACAATAATTAAAAAAAAAAAAGCTTTCTTATTAAAAATAGGTTTCTTAAAGTAGATTTTTTATTAAAAATACCGACTCTTATTTTTTATTAAATATTTTTTTTAATATAAAAACAAAAAAGAACCCTTTTAACCTTTTGTTCTCTTGTGTGGTTATGAATTTTGGGCTTATATGTGTGTACGTCTAGTGTTACTCTAAAACATATGTATTGTATTCAATATACTTACTTCTTAATTCGACCCATAAAACATGGAATTCGCATTAGCAAGTGTCCTCCTAATGCCATTATACAATTAGATGAGTGCGGACGCGACATGAACCACCAAAAACATATATACCAATTGGATGGGTTGGTTGGTTTTGAGTTTGGTCATTAAATGGACAAGGTATATTTGGTAAGATCTAAATCCGTTCAATTTTGTAACTGGATCATGTTGTGTTGGGATTATGTTTTGTTTGGGTTCGGCTCTGGTCAAGTCGTTTAACCCAAACACGTAAGCTAAAATAATTACTTTGTTTCTTAATTGAAAACATATTTTTCTCCACTAAATATCTTATATCTAAATTTAATTTTACTTTATCGGCTTAAAAGTTCATCAGTCTAAAGTTATCTCATATTTATCTCATTAAATTATATGGTATCTACATCAGGCGAATATGTTTGGTTTCCACCTTGATTCGAATGAATTTTAAATGTACAACAATACTCACAAGACACATCACATCACGACATGACACTACACATCACCCTTTTTTTCTGTAATTCGAATGTTATTTGACCAATTGATGTACATGTCACTTTTTTTTGTAATTTCATTATTTCTTCTAGTTTTGGTACAAAATATGGTATATCCAAGAAGCACTGCCATACAAACTAATATATGACTGAATATTTGTACCTATTATTAAAGAACACAGATTGTTACTTCCAATATTACTTGACAAGACCTATCTTTGTTTGTTTTATTTATTGGGATTACATAGTTATATAAAATAGGACATATTGTAATATGTATTATGGAAATAGGACAACAAATATTTTCTTTCCATTTTTAGTCCCTATTTTTTCATAAAGCCGCTGGCACGGACCCATATCCATAAAACGTCAACCAATCACAGCATGCCGCGTCAGGCGATAATTTAAAAATAGGGACTAAAAATGAAAATAAAATGTTTATTTTCCTATATTCATAACCAATATTATTTTAAGTCTTTATTTCGTTTTCAAAAATTGTTTGCGTGTGTTTTTAACATTTAAATGTATGACTTGTAACTAGAATTCATTTTTTTTATCTTCATATTAAAACTTTTTTCACCAATTAATCAATCATTTTTTTTTATCTTCATATTAGTTTTTTGCAGCTTTTGGGCATTTTCCCATTACTTTGTCCCCACTAACTTTTGACAGTTTAAATAAACTTCGGGACCAGATTTTTTCAGTGAACTTTTTCCATCTCCTAGAGAGTTTTTGAGAGCTTAATCCTTTCATAAAAAGTTCCCTCGGTGTTTGTTTTTCAAATTGAATTATTCAAAGAACAAAATCAAGTTTACACCCAATTGTTTGTTTTAATCCAAGTTTCTATCTCTCTCTATATATATACATCTTGCTTGGAGAGTTTGTTTGGAACCGGTTTTATCTTTACCATAGAAGAGTGTTTAGGTTTTCTTATACATCCCACAAAGAAGAAGTCATGTTTGTTTCTCTGGTAATCTCATACGGTGAAAGGCACCGTGTGTGGTTGATGGGTTCCTAAAAGTTTGATCGGTGGATTCCGAGACCGCGGTGGAGCTCCGTGGTTATTCGCTAGGCAGAGGTGTGTACAAGAAGGAGCGTCGAGGTTTGGACGGCATCAAGTCGAGTGTTGTAACCCTTATTTTCATGTATTTCTAAAACCGTACTTAGTGGATTTAAGGTTAGGGCCATTCAAGGTTTTTTTTCGTTGTGGATTTTTCCGCGTACATCGCAGCGTAGTGGTTTATTTATTTATTTTATCTTTTGCAAAATTCACCTTAGAAGCATACTTAGGTAAAAAGATAAAATTTGGTTTAAATCACTACTAACTTAATTTGGTGCAAAATAAAATTTGGGTAAATGTTAATTTAATTCAAGTCATTAATTTTATTTAATAAAATTTGATTTGGCCTAATTTGTAAAAATGGATTAATTATTTTGTTAGGAAAATTTCTAGGCCTTGTCTTAAATTGGTTTAAGTGAATATTTTGTTGTTTAATTTAATTTCACTTTGTTTCTATGTTTAATTTTAATTGAAAGATATTAAAATTTGTTGTGTACTTGTGTATTTGAACCATCTCACTTCCACATCTTTGTAAAAGGAAATTGAATTACTTTTTGGTAAAATTTCAATTTGAGGACCTCATGTTACAACAAGTGGTATCAGGGCAGGGAGCGCTAAGTTATTGCGTTTAGGTCCTTTATGGGCATTTTAGTTTAAAATGGAAACTATGCCTCTTTCAATATTTCCTACGTTTGATGGTTTTCTCATGCTTGCACATGACTCTTCTCTTGCCATATGTTATGAGAAATTGCTTGCATATCTCACATACTCTAGGTTTTGTGCATAATGATATATCTTTTGCTAGTTGTATATTTTGTCTATCATTTTTCTAGTCTATGCTTCATAATCAATCACATGCTAGAGTTATGATTTTTGTTTATCTTTTGTATTTTATTCATTCATTTTAATTTGCATTAAATGAAAAATACAAATTGATTTTGGTTTATCTTTTGAGTTAATTTTTGTGGTTGGTGAAAAACTTTGAAAAACTCAAAATGATTTTATTTTTGTGTGTATTTTGGTTTTACACACATTTTGTGGCATATGTTTGTGTTTTGAATCCTCATTTCGCGTCCATGTGACTAGAACTTTTTGTTTGAATTTTAATCCTTAAAATGTTCTTTATCATGCTTACATGGAGTAGTTTAAGTTAGATTTGCTTAATGGATTCGCTTTTATATGCCTCAATTCACACATACACGTGCTCTCTTGAAATTTTAACTTCATATGTATATTTGAGCTTTGTGAGGTGTTCTCCTACCAATCTAGTCATCAATATATTATATGATCTAGGAGGACTAGTGTATGTTAAAATCCATTGCACGTGAGATTTGTGTGAGATATAAAAGATTAGATATAAAAATGTGCACGGGGAAGGGCTCAGAAGGTAAATATCTTCCTTTATGAGAAAGCCACCGTTTGGAATCGACCTAAAAGAAATACGTGGTCCAAAGGCCTAAAAATAAAATAGGGCATTAAAAAGAAAAATAATTGCCAAGGCCTGGTTTTTATTAATATGTTCATTCCAAAATATATATGCTTATTGAGGGAGATTGGATGGTATATCAACGGTTTGTACAATGTCTGTTTATCCTAGTTGTACTTTCAATGTCATGACTCTATTGATTTGTAGAATCATCAAAACTCTAGGCTTGTATGCATTGTGTATGTTTGTTCATTGAGTTCAATATATATTGTCACATGAGGTTATATTCAAATGTGATGAAGTTTGTAATCAATTGAGAACTCCGTGAACATATTTTAAGTGATTGGGTCAAAATTTAATTGTTGCTAGTTCACACCCCTTCACTTCCGTTTTCGTGTGACACATTTATGCTATAAGAGCGTGGAAAAACTAATGTTATTTAGTTTTGTGTCATTTTGGTGTTTATATCTATATGTGTGGACTTATGCTTAGTTTGAATCTATTGTGTCTACATATATATGATATTTTGTTACTTTTGAGTCTTTGCCATGATTCGCTAGTTCATTTATGCTTTTAATTCATTTTTGGTATCTATCTTATTGCGAATTTTGTTTCGATATCACATGCTTAGATTACTACAATCAATTGATATCTTTTGTTATTGCATCATAGTTGATATTTATATTTTTATGTGGATTAGTTGGATTTGAGTTGCCCACGTGCTTTAATGTTCTCATCTCTTTTTTGCTCTATTGCATGTTTAACTTGTTATCCCATTCTATTTATCCCTTGTTTAGTTTAGGGGGTGTATATGCTTTAATTTGGGGAGATAAGTTAATTTTTGATTCTTTAGCTTTTGTCTATTCCTAAACAAAAAGGGGGAGAATGATTGGGGGGGGGGGGGGGGGGGGGGGGGGAATGGGCATCTATTCCTATTGTAATCGTATCTTAGTTTGGGAGATTTATCTTAGGGGGAGACGACATTCTAAGTAGGTCATTTATTTGATAAAGGGGGAGAATTAATTAGGGGGTAGTCTTTATTTAAATTGCATTTAATAATTTAATATTCCCTATGCGTGTAATGTGTTGCTTAAGTGTGCAAGTATTATAAAGCGGCATCTATTTAAAGTGGAAAAGCGTGTAATTCTAAAGTGGTATTCGAGTCAAGCATTGTACTCTTTATTTTTGGTGGGGTGTTTTTGAGTCTAGTAAGCTTGACGTCCCTTTAGGATTTTGTTTTGGTTTTGTCCTGGAATAGTCAAAGGGGGAGATTTGTAAGGACACAAATTTTCAATTGAGTCTTAATGTAGTGTTGGCTCAATTCCGCACAAAAACATTTGTGTCATAGGATAGTATTGAGTGAGTATCCTCTAAGCCTATGACATGCAAGAGTTGAAGATGTAGCGGCCAAGTATTATAAAGCTTCATCATTGCCGTGTTTCAAGTGCCATGTTTTCTACGTCATCAACATCATATTCCATAGTCTCCAAAAGGTATGAATGTATATATATATATATATATATATATATATATATATATATATAGGGAGACTTGGAATATGTTTATAAAGGGTGTACTTTTATTTTAATCTGAGGTTTATTTTCAGAAGGTTTCTTTAAAACTTTAAAATAAAGTTTCTGGGCAAAAAATAAAATTTTGAGCTTTCGGGAAGTTCGTTTGATATTGTCGTTCGAACGAGGTTTGCCAATGACTTGCCGTTGGAGCTTCGTTAGATAGTTCGTTCGAACGAAATGTAGTTCGTTCGAACGAAATGTCGTTCGAACAAAAATGTCATCCGAACGAGATTTCGGCGGGAACAGTTTTTGCGCATTTTCCCATTACTTTGTCCCCATAAACTTTTGACAGTTTAAATCAACTTCGGGACCAAATTTTTTCAGTGAACTTTTTCCATCTTCTTGAGAGTTTTTGAGAGCTTAATCATTTCATAAAAAGTTCCCTTGGTGTTTTTTTTTCAAATTGAATTATTCAAAGAACAAAACCAAGTTTACACCCAATTGTTTGTTTTAATCCAAGTTTCTATATATATATATATATATATATATATACATCTTGCTTGCAGAGTTTGTTTGGCACCGGTTTTATCTCTACTATAGAAGAGTGTTTGGGTTTACTTCTACATCCCACAAAGAAGAAGTCTTGTTTGTTACTTCGACATTCTCATACCGTGAAAGGTACCGTGTGTGGTTGATGGGTTCCTAAAAGTAAGATCAGTGGATTCCGAGACCGCGGTGGAGCTCCGTGGTTATTCACTAGGCAGAGGTGTATACAAGAAGGAGCGTCAGGGATTGGATGGAGTCAAGTCGAGAGTTGTAAGTCTTACTGTCTTGTATTTGTAAAACCGTACTTAGTGGATTTGAGGCTAGGGCCGTCCGAGGTTTTATTCCGTTGTGGATTTTTCCTCGTACATCGCGGCGTTGTGGTTTATTTGTTTATTTTTTCTTTTGCAAAATTCACTTTAGATGCATACTTAGGTAAAAAGGTAAAATTTGGTTTAAATCACTACTTACTTAATTTTGTGCAAAATAAAATTTGGGTAATTGTTAATTTATTTCAAGTCATTAATTTATTGGATAAAATTTGGTATGGCCTAATTTGCAAAAATGGATTAATTATTTTGTTAGGCAAATTTCTAGGACTTGTCTTAAATTGGTTTGAGTGAATATTTTTTTGTTTAATTTAATTTCACTTTGTTTCTGTGTTTAATTTTATTTGAAAGATATTAAAATTTGTTGTGTACTTGTGTATTTGAACTATCTCGCTTCAGCATCTTTGTAAAAGGAAATTGAATTACTTTCTGGTAAAATTTAAAATTGAGGGTCTCGTGTTACAACACAGTACGAAAATCACATAACATGAAAATTTCAATTGTCATCTAAATTATGCAATTTATTATTACCATATCACCTAAGTAATAATTATTTTCATTTATTAATTATTTGTTGCTATTAATAAATTATATATAAATGCCCCAAATTAGTGCATTTAATTCGCTCATAACATCATTTAGTGAACTTTAAATAAAAATGTCAAAGGACTTTTCATTTAGTGAACCTAATTCTTTCCAATACAAACAAGTATATGACTTTCATTGTTTCCTACCTACTACCTAATGACACGGTGTTTTACTTCAGATTTTAGATGACTAAAACCCAAGTATGTGTCCATTTCGTTGGTTATTTACTAAGTCATAAAAACTGGCCCCTCCGCTGATTTTATCACAATTGTTCTTGAGTTAAAAAATAGAATAACAATACCTACTGAGAAAGACAAGAAATTAAAGGGTTCATTTTTATGTTTCCAATTAAATAAAACATATTTAATAAAAAAAATATCTGTATTTTTAATAAAAAAAAACATTTTAACTGTTTTAAAAAAAAAAACTTCCAAACTTTAAAAAAAAAAAATGTTTATAAAAAGTAAATACATTTACTCTAAAAAAGACTCATATTTTTAATTTAACCCATTCAATCCCTCATATACCCATTCAACCAATATTTTCTTGTTTTTAAAGGTCCGCGCCAGTAGCACCCCCACTCCCAAAGTCTTTTTTTTATAATTATTTTTAACTTTTTGTAACTGTTGACAAAAAACATTTTAACTGTTTTAAAAAAATTCTTAAATTTAAAAAAAAAATGTTTATAAAAAGTAAATACACATATTGTTAAAAAGACACGTATTTTTAATTTAACACATTTAATCCCTAAAACACTCATTTAGCGAATATTCTCTTATTTTTAAAGGTCCGTGCTAGCGGTAACCTCCCCTCCCCTTTTTTTAGAGTATTTTTTTTAAACTGTTGAGCAGTTTTTTAAGACAGTTAAAATATTTTTGTTTTTGTTTTTTAAAACAGTTATTAAAAGTAAAAAAAAAAATTAAAATTTCTTATTAAAAATGTTTTTTTTTAAATAGATTTTTTTATTAGAAATACAGATTCTTATTTTTTGCTAAATAATTTTTTTAATATAAAAACAAAAATGAACCCTTTTAACTTTTTGTCCTCTTGTGTGGGTATGAATTTTGAGTTTATATGTGTGTACGTCTAGTATTACTCTAAAAAATATGTATTGTATCCAATATACTTACTTCTTAACTCGACCCATAAAAATGGAATTCACATTAGCAAGTGTCCTCCTAACGCCATTACACAATTAGATGAACGCGGACACGACATGAACCACCAAAAAGATATATTCCAAATGGATGGGTGGGCTGGTTTTGAGTTTGGTCAATAATTGGACAAGGTATAATTGGTAGGATATAAATCCGTTCAATTTTGTAATTGGAATATGTTGTGTTAGGGTTATGTTTGGTTCGGGTTGGGCTCTGGTCAAGTCGTTTAACCCAAACATGTAAAATTAAATAATTACTTTATTTCTTAATTGAAAACATATTTTTCTCCCCCAAATATCTTATATCTAAATTTAATTTTACTTTATCAGCATAAAAGTTCATCAGTATAAAGTTATCTCATATTTATCTCATTAAATTATATGGCATCTACATCAGGCGGATATGTTTGGTTTTCATCTTGATTCGAATGAATTTAAAAGATACAACAATACTCACACGACACATCACGACATGACACTACACATTACCCTTTTTTGTAATTGAATGTTATTTGACCAATTGATGTGCAAGTCATTTTTTTTTTGTAAATTCATTATTTCTTTTAGTTTTTGGACAAATTATGGCATATCCAAGAAGCACTGCGATACAAACTAATATATGACTGAATATTTGTACCTATTATTAAAGAACACAGATTGTTACTTCCAATATTACTTGACAAGACCTATCTTTGTCTCTTTCGTTTATTGGAATTACATAGTTATATATAATAGGCGATTTGTAAATTTAGGACATATTGTAATATGTATTATGAAAATAGGACAACAAGCATTTTCTTTCCATTTTTAGTCCATATTTTTTAATAAAGCCGCTGACGCGGACCCATATCCATAAAACGTCAACCAATTACAGCATGCCACGTCAGCCGATAATTTAAAAATAGGGACTAAAAATGAAAACAAAATATTTATTTTCCTATATTCATAACCAATATTATTTTAACTCTTTATTTCGTTTTCAAAAATTGTTTGTGCATGTTTTTAACATTTAAATGTATGACTTGTAACTAGAATCCATTTTTTTTATCTTCATATTAAAACTTTTTTCACCAATTAATCAATCATATACTATACACATTATTTTGTGTATTATCCTTTTTATTTTGTGTACCCTACGCTAAAATGGTGTTGAGGAGTTATTTTTTTGAGAGACCATAGATTTTGATGTACAATTTTTCATTTGTCACCGTCCTTATGTCACCGAACCACCAATTGATGGTTCGAATGAATTTAAAAGATACAACAATACTCACACGACACAACACAACACGTCATGAAACTACACATTACCTTTTTTTTTTTAATTCGAATGTTACTTAATCAATTGATGTATATAATACTTTTTTTCGTAAATTCTTTATTTCTTTTAGTTTTTGAAGAAAATATGGTATATCCAAGAACCAGTGCGATACAAACTAATATATGACTGAATATTTGTATGAACTACTAAATAACACGGATTGTTACTTCCAATTTTACTTGACAAGACCTATCTTTGTTTGTTTGGTTTATTGGAATTAAATAGTTATATATAATATTGCAGCATTCTGTAAGATGGGTTTGTTCCGTAGGGCAAATAACTGTCACTTTTTGCTGATTTTGTCCAAGTTGGTTTTGAGTTGCCAATGTACTATTTAAATGTATGGTCCACAATACTTGTAACTAGAATTCATTTTTTTTATCTTCATATTAAAACTTTTTTCACCAATTAATCAATCATATACTATACATATTATTTTATGTATCACCGAACCACCAATATATCGTTAGATTAATTAAATTTAACTACTTCTTTGCATATGTGGGAAACTGTACTGCTGTGACCAATTATGTATCCAGTTGTTCAATTAACAATTGAGCGATTGGTTAGAGTTGAAAGGTTCCAAATACTCTATAAAACAAATGCTTAAAAAATTGACAGGATACACTATATAAAGGAATAGCCTTTCCTTAGTAGAGGCATTCAGATATAGTAGTATTGTAGTTTAGCAAAAGCCTTCAACTAGCTAAACAAATTTAAGACTTAGAGACAGCTCTTTAAGTTGCCGGAAATGGTAAATTTTAAGCACCGTATGTTGTTTGTGTTGACAATTTGTGTGACAGCTATCAATGTAGCGGCGGACCACTGGCCTTACATTTATGCTTCACCTCCACCACCACCTTATGTCTATAAATCACCACCACCACCATCGCCATCACCACCACCACCATACATTTATAATTCACCCCCACCACCCCCTCCTTACGTTTACAATTCACCACCACCACCATCTCCGTCCCGACAGCCTCCATACATTTACAAATCCCCACCTCCACCATCTCCGTCACCACCACCACCATATGTTTACAAATCCCCACCACCACCTTCCCCATCACCTCCTCCTCCTTACATCTATAAATCCCCACCACCACCTTCTCCATCACCTCCACCTCCTTACGTGTACAAATCTCCACCACCACCATCTCCTTCTCCACCCCCTCCTTTCCTGCATAAATATCCAACACCACCATCTCCATCACCCCCTCCTCCTTATGTCTACAAGTCACCACCACCGCCGTCTCCTTCACCACCACCACCCTATTATTATAAGTCTCCACCTCCTCCATCTCCTTCCCCTCCTCCACCTTACATTTACAAATCACCACCACCTCCGTCTCCTTCACCGCCACCCCCATATGTCTACCAGTCCCCACCACCATCTCCGTCACCACCTCCTGCATATCACTACAAATCTCCACCACCACCTTCTCATTCACCACCTCCACCATACTACTACACATCCCCCCCTCCTCCAATGGGTTACTAAGTTGACCATTTTACTTCTACCTTATTTTTCCGTTTCTCCTTACCACCAAATTGAGACTTGCTTTATTTGGAGCTCATAAACTGGACATCTTGCATGGTCATGCATTGAGGATTATTTTGGCCCAAACGTGTTAGTAGCGGGAAAATAAAAAACGTGACATGATTGTTAAGCATGGACTGATGTTTTTTCGTTTACCTGAAAATATATAATGTAATAACCACATTAATTATTGTTGTTTTAAACGTATCGTTGTATGATATGTCAAGTCATAAAATAAAATTGAGTTCATGCCAACATATGCTCTTTTATTGATGATATTCTTTGGAGGTTCAAAATTTAATCTGACCAAATTAGAAACAAGTGAAACTGTGCGATCAGAACACGTGGAAAAGTTCTGATGGAATATTATTTGTTAACAAAATGAGAATCAGTTCAATAAAACAAGAATTGTGTCTAATTTTGAGAATTATTTTCACGTGTTTATTTGAATTCAAATTTCTGGACCCTCCTCAAAAGAAATAACATGGTCATTGTGGCTATTGATTGCCGGCGACATTTAAATAGTTGTTCTTGTCAAATATTATATTTTACCGGACATATGGTTTTTAAGGTGGAATTCTAAGGTGAAGAAAATATGTCTATTCAGTACTTGAATATAAATTAATACGTTGGATTTGTTTTTAATCATTCACACCTAATTACCCTATTTTTTTTTATCAAAAGTCGCTATATAAAATGATAAAATCGAAATGTGAAAAATGGCATTATGTGGAAGATAATGACTTTAGTCGGGACAAATTTGAACCTAATGTGGATCACTTGTTACCACATCGATCACTTTTTAGTGTCTTTTCCATTTGAGGATGTCAAAAAAGTTCCAATCACGCGGTAGCTATTGCAGATGTATCACCACAGTGACTTTTAAAATTAAACTCACAATTCGGAGCTAAAATCAATATCTGAGATTATTTTTAAGACGATGGTGTTTATTTCTAAATTCCCTATTATTTAATTGGTCAAAGACTTATTTATTAGTAAGTTATGAGAAGTCAACTAATATAAATGACTCGTAAAAATGGCAATGTATTTCATATTTCAAGAAAGATTTCAATAATATTCAAAAGAATTATATTTCAATAAATAAGTTTGCAAAATATAAGGGAATTGTGGTTCCGAATCATTTGTACGTAATGGAGATTATTTTATATTTTAATGAAATAAAACTTTGCTTTAATATATTAGTTTGTCGATGATTTGAGTTGATAAAAATAAGCCACCATTTTATGGAAAACTGATTGTGTAATATTAAAAAGAAAATGAGTGTTTGAATCTACCAACCATTTAGTATTCATAATTATACTTTTCTCATCATTTTTTTCCAGCTTCCGACTTTGCTCGTCATTTTTATAGTCCTTCCATGATGAGTAAGGTATGTGAATAACCATTAATATAATACTACTCTCGCAATAGACGATAAATGTGATTGAATAAACCATAAACCAACATCAACTCTACAATCCTAAACAACAAATTTCCACATGTAGCAAAATAGCCTAAATTCCCAAATACAACTACAACAAAATTGATCGGGGAAAATTACAGAACGCGTTGAGAGACGTTATTCATGTGAAGCATTGAAGATGAGTAATAAAACTATTTTTCAATAAAGGTAACCATAGAAAATCTTTAAGATTTCCTTTTCACGTGTCTTCTAGTGTTGGGTGATTTTTCCGGTCATCACTATGGCTTTTGGAATAAGGGGAAAAAAGATTTGTCTATTTGAAATCTTTTAACGTATTGATATTTTTTGTATTGCCCACACGATTATTTAAGTATTTATTGTTATTATTGTGGACGTTTTGCAAGGATATATCCAATAATTACATGTGTCTTATTTTTGTTAGTTAAGAGGTTTATTTAATACATGTCCTTTTGATAATGCAGAAACATAAATCTTGGTTTAGAATTCGGTCATCTCTACCCTATAAAAGCCCACACCCTTGCCCATCTTTGGTTCTTGGAGAAAATTTCAGTAGGAAAAAGTTTGAGCACATTAAGCGTGAGAAATTGTTAAAGGGGTAACGAGAGAGTAACACCAAGTTTTTGTTATGGTCGTTCAATAAGTACAACACAAACACTACAATGGTTTATGGCACGTTTTTGCTTATTGTTTGTTATTATGTTATGTGAGAAACAAAATTCTTCAAGATTGGTTGTTGTGGAATTGATAAGCCCATTAAGATTTACATGTAGTATGAAAGTGAGGTTACGAATCATATAAACCCATGACCCATTCCTTGCCATTTGAAGCTCCGTCACTACATTCCCTAAAATAACCCCGAACTTCAAATGTACGTTGAAAAAAGACACTTTGCAAAAGGATATGAATAGAATAACACTCAACATACATTCCCGGTCTTTTAGGCATCCACTAAAAGTTAACATTTTTACATCACAAAACTACGCCGTTTAATTTTCGTAGAACCGTTCTTAGCGAACGCCTGAGAATGTTAAATTAATTTAAATCATTAACTTCCAGAAGCCACACCTTGGGAATAGTCATTCTTATCATCGAATTATGTTTCCAAGAAAAAAAACTTCTGAATTGTTCCAATGGTGATCTCTCTCTTTTAACTTCCTTTTCTGTCATTATAATGCTACGCGTTTGAAAACATATCCCAACACATTTCTCAAAATACATTACGTATTTGTATATCACATGGGATCCACCCCAATGTACAACCATTTAATGTACTTTGGGAATCCTTTAGGAGATTTCTTCGACACTCATATCATTATTCTTGGAATTAGTTTGCAAAAATTGGTTAATTTTTCCAGAGGATGAACAGCAGGAGAACGAACAAAAATTATTCTTTAGAGATGAGACCCGAAAGCCAACTCTCATCGCCGCCAAAACATCATAGGTAGTGAAGTGATTGTCGGCCCCATCAGAGAAGCAACTGAGTGAATATGAGATCGTCCAGAAGAAAATCACAAAAGAGGATTGGGTTTGGTATTTGATCAATCACGCTCCCTATGAATAATTTTTAAAATTCCTTAATATTGGTTTTCTTTTCCAGTTCCGTAAGAGAGAATAAATTGATTTCCATATTTTCTAGGAAGTTTAAGGTATTCCGTGTAATTTTTATGCCATATGACCGAAATTGTAGGCCATGTAATTTGTTTGTGTCGCTTATTATATTTAATTAAACGGTGTAATTAATTAAGTTGGTCGATATGTGGTTACCTATGAAATGAATATGTATGTGTTTTATGTTACATTATGGGGTATTAGGGTGAGTTATGAGGTACTGCCATTTGTAGTGGGCTCTATAATGATATGGAGGATCGATTATCTTTTTCTTTTGTAATTTGGACACGAGGGATATGTATGCTCTTAGGCTAATTTTTGGACTACTATGGCTAGTATTCTGAGTCCCAAAAATAGGCCTAATGGGGACCTACAAATGTAAGGACTAATTTTGAGTGTGAGATCTCATTAATCACATAATTCACATTAGGGAAATAAACCATAAAAGCCTTAAACATTGGGAGAACTCGGGGAGATTTTGGGAGCAGAAGAAATAAGGATCGCACGTGGAGATCCATTGTTCATACGTTCATATAATAAATCTCTTTCTATATCACATTTATAATTTATAATTTGCTTATAATCCAAGTTATGGGTTAATTATGTGATTTATAACACATGTTTAGGATTTGAATATAATATCTTAATCCTATTTATCATTGGGTTAATTGGGATAAGTGTAATTATATCTAATTTAGGAATACTTAGGATTTTTTATGCAAAGCCTTAAATCGGATCATTTTGGTATATGATTCTATGACTAGATCTTAAGGTTTAGGATTTAACTTCATAAAATCAATTGAATCTCGATTTTAGTTTGATGGTTGGATCTGAATTCCATGATGTATTTAGACTTCATTCGATGCGAAAAAGAAACTAGGGCTAAATATTTGAACTTTTCAAAATTAAACCTTATTTTATGTTTTAGATATTAAATAGTAATAAAAAATTGTTTAGAATTGGGGTGTTGGATTAGATATTAATGTTAATTTTTGGGGCTTTTAATTAGAATTTGCATTTTTTTGGATGAAAGATATGCACAACTCCAATCTCCTTCGAACGAGATTGTTGTCAAACGGACTGCTACAATTTGGTCACTAACGATGATTTTTGGGTTTTAGTTGCATAATTAATTCATAAAAAATTCTTATAAACTTAATTTTAATTGTAATATGAGATTTAAACTGGATTATTACGAGAAGAAATTTAAATTAGTTTTTGAGTAGAATAAATATATCTTTTGGGGGCTTCTTTAAGGGTTTTGACCAATATCTACAACAGTTTTTACATTTAACTGCGAATTTTTTGTAGCCAAACGTGCATATTTCGTTGCTGATAGGTTTTAGCAACGAAAATAATTTCATAGCGAGTTCATGGCCAAAGGCCCATTACTGAATGTATATGGCCACGAAAGTAATTTTCGTTGCCAATTGTTCAGGTTATTTGCCACGAAATTTTTTTCGGGAAAAATTATAATATTTAGACTACAATCTATTTTGTAGCTAATTGTTCAACTTTTCGTTGCTAAATGTCTTCATCTCGTTGCTAATTCTATCCATAACTATGTGACAACCCGCTCAAAATAATAACGGGTAGCCAGCCCAATACTACATTAAATCAGGTATCCCAGATGACACAGTCTCAACATCCACTGACAATACTAATAATATAAGGCTAACTACCCAAAACTATTAAGAGCGAATCGTCAAAAATTTAAAACTTTTATTTAACAACAACAACAAAACCAATAATGCAAACACAGCCAACTATACACATCTAACTATTTTGAGTGATAAGTGCAAACTCCATTAATATACAAGAGTGCAATACAAAGTACAAATAAAATACCCGAATATGCTGTCGGGTAACATACAATACAAATCGGAGAAATAAAATATAAAAGTGTTAATCTACAAGACCTTGAATACTAACTCCATACACAACCGAATCCTAATCTAGATATACAAAGATAGGAATCGACTAAAGCAAAATGCCACGACAGTTCGCTATTGCCACAGCTCCACGAATCCTGAATGGATGAACATCAAAGGCGTCCTTGCGGAGGAACACCTCAAGTAGTACAATATATACATAGAGGAGAAAATATAAACTGGTCAGAGCCCGAGTTGAAAAACATTTTATAGCAAGTCTATTAAAATGCATAATAATTATAAATGCATTATTACATGATTTAATGGAATCGAACTCTCCATAAAATTCGACTCTCCTCTCAACTAAAGCACGCACTAAATGTATGCACGTGATCTCCAAATGGATGCCCAATTCTATTTAGGTAAGAGGATTCTAACTTAAACCCAAATGAAGTATTTAAGTGAAACCATCTAACCTATCTCCCAATCTACATTTACTTCTATATCTATAAATTATGTACATTAACTTTAAATGTATAGTTATCTTTATTTTCGTTCATTTATTGAACATATGAAGTTGTACAATCATCCTCATAACCACATCATCACAACACATCAACATTCTCAATTACTAGAATTTTATATTCTAGTGATGACCTTATATGGCACGTAAACAATATATATAATTATATATGAGTTATTAGCATCAAGAGTTAAGGACTAAACTCCTCCCGATTCTCAACATGGGACTGCGTTTCGTGCGTGGGACGTCTCGCCGAAGCGAAATCCAAACAAGGAACCCCCCTGTTATACTACTCCTGACCGTATCGATCCTCGAGGCTCATTATGCCCTCAATGCGTGATGAATGTAACCCATTTTATTATCCAGTTTTAATTAATTAATATTCCCAATTCTAAATAGTACACGGCATTTCATGCGTGGGACGTCTCGCCGAAGCGAAATCCAAACAAGGACCCCCCCCCCCCCCCCCCCCGTTACACTACTCCTAGCACTGTCGATTGTCGGAGTTTGGTTGGAGATTTTATAACGGATTTGCACGTCCTTGAAAATCTTGGAAAAGCGCTAAATAGTTTTGGACGTTATTGGTGTGGAAATCATTTGACTTTGATTTGTTGATTTGCATAAGACGATGTCATCTAAATTCAACAAATTTTTACACCTAAGGATACATTTGATGTTCATTCGTTAGGAGTACACGTATGCATCGTGCACATATGATTGATTGAGTTGATTTACCTATCGAATGTGTTCACACCCATTCATTCCGTTTCCATGACTTGGTTGTTTGAGTCTAAATCCATGGTGTGATTTTTGTATCATATTTTTTTTCAAATGGTATCTATTTTTTTGTACGAAAAATTGAAAAAATCAAAAATAGTTTGTGAATATTTTTTTAGTATCTCTTTGCAAGAACGCGTTTTCCATCTGATTGATGCTTTGTTTTGAATACCGTGACACCCCGATTTTTCTTGATTAATTCATTCTTCTTATTTGTCTATTTGGGGACATCATAAAAAGGGGGAGAAAGAATTATCTTATTTTGGGGGAGTTTGAATTTTGGGGGAGTTTTTGAGATTTAACTTATGCTTTTCGTATAAATTAGTATCTATGTTTATCTCATTTCAAACTCGATATGTCACTTGGTATTTTTTTCTTTATATCATGTGTGTAGGTACTACATTGATGATCACTGAATTGCACACCCTGATGAGAAAAGATTTGAGATTTTGAAGATTGAAGATTTGAAGTTTTAAAGATTTGAAGAACAAACGATGAAGACTTATTCATTTGTATCTTTCCTGTTTTGGGTTCATGGAATGGTAGATTTGTATAGGCAATTTTGTTATTTGATAATTCGGATTTTTTATGTATGTACCGGCATAGACATAGGGGGAGATTTGTAAGGACATTTTTCTCATGTCCAACATGTTACATTTATGTATGTCGTACGCCGCTACATTTGGCACGTCACCTCACGATCTCACATGACGGCCTCTATCAGAATTCCGAGAATCAAGCATTCAACATCTCCATTAATGTGTCCCACATCTGCCTCAACGACTTCACGTTCCATGATTTTAGGGACTTAATGCAAGTCGTATGCAAGAGAAGTCAAAACAGTGAAAAAAGGCACGATAGGAGAGTTAAAGGGCATTTTCATAATTTCACATCCATAGTTCGGAGGTACGGTCAACTGGAAAGTTGAAGAGCTCTTCGTAACGAAGATACTGGAAGAAATGGAACCTCAATCCGAGCTACGGTGAAGGAGTTATGACCTTTTGAAGATGGAGAAAATTCCTTAAAGAATGCTGTTTTTTTTTTAATCCCCAAACCAGAGAGGTACCCCAAACCGCATGGGGTACACGCACAGAAATAGTCCCAGTTTTTTAAAACTCTTTTGGTTTCCTTATAAAAGCCAACTTCGGGGGAGCTGTTTTGCAAGACTTTGATAGACGAATTTGAGAGTCCTAATACCTCAAGTCTTCATATTTTTTGAGTCCCAAGACTCATGTTTTGATTCACACATCCTTGCCAAATATTTGTGAATCCTTTTGCAACCCAAGAACACAACTTTGGTATGTTCAACCTTTGTGGAGAAGCCGTTTTTCTTCTTCATTGCTGCCCTCCTGGAAAGGAAAAATTCCAGCTGACAAACTTGTGGAGAAGTCGTTTCTCTTATTCATTGCATCCCTCCTGTAAAGGGATATTTCCAGCCGCCGACTACAGATTCCGACACCTGAGGGTAATTCTTAGTCACTTGTATTTTTATTGTAATCCGAAATTGTATTGTTACAATATTATAATGAAAATACAAGCATGTGTTTGATTTTTCCAGAAAGTGTTTGTTTTATCCCGCATGCTTTATTTTATTAGATAAATCATCTAGATGCATGATTTAGGGTTTAACTAAAATTTGGGATTAATTAAAATTGGTTTTTATTTGAGAAGTCGCAATATTTCCGTTGTAGCTACTCTCTCAGGAAGTATGTTAATGGAGGTTGTGGACTTTGGTGAGAGGAGAGAGAAAGTGTTCGAGGTTGAAGATGACTTGGGTGATGATTGTGTGTAGTAGGGGGATGTATGGGAAAAAAGGTGTGGGTGAGAGAGTTGTTAGGGTGTGTTTGTGAGTGTAAGTTTTTGGGATGTGAGTGTGTTTAAATGTGACCCTTAAAATAATACTAACTAACTAAAATAAAAATTAGTAAAATAAATAAAAACCTAAAAAAAATAAAATCCAATTCTAAAATATAACAAAGACTCAAATAAAAATTTAAACTAAAAAGAAATAAAAATAGAAATCTATTAAACTAAAAACCGAAAACTAAAAAAAAAAGAAAAATTTAATAAAACTAATAAATAAATGTAATCCTAAAAATTCTAATCCTAATAATATAAAAACTAATCAAAATCAAAGTAAAATAAAATTATACTAATAAAAATAAAATATAAAACTAGAAAATAAAATCTAGAAAATAATAAATAAATCTAAAATAAAACCTAAAAATAAAACGACTCAAACTAAAAATCTAAAAAAATATAAAAGGGCACAACCTAAACATACACGGGGTTAGGGGTAGGTTTAGGCTCGGTTTAGAATAGGCTAGGATACGAGAAAAGGGTATTTAGCTCCATACAACGCGCATTTGCCTTGATATATAGCTTTTGACACCGCAAACGGACATTTGACCTACAAGATAAACATTTAAGAACATAAGACCTATATTCCCGAGAATTAGCACCTAAAGTACGTCTATTCAGGGTATAACATGTACAGTTTTGAGTGCTTATCAGTTTATAAATAAATTTATTGTTAAAAAAATCTATTATGTTTACGTCTGTTAGGTGAAGCACTCGTACAAATCTATCGACATAAACAAGACACGCTCGCCGAAGGTAGTGGTCTTCATGTGATATATTATGATTATATAAAAGAGATGCTTTAGTCCAACTCTGGACATTTAAAATAAACAGACCCTATGTTACATTTATATATTGTATTATAAGATTGGGTACGTTGTACTTACATGTGACATTGTGGGCGTTGGTATATGGGTTGAGTTCTCACTTTTATAGTTAGTTATATCCTTACCGCTTTTAATGATATATATCATACTTATTAGTCTAGAGATATAAACATTAAGTATGCTTTATACCTTGGGTTGGGACATGCTCGTAGATTTTAATTTCGGTGAGGGTTAAGGTATTCATTACATGTGAGAGCCAACGAGATGGATAGATTTCTTTCAAGTTGATTCTTAGCATAAGTTTCTATTTACTATTTTTTTTTTCAAAAACAAACGCATTTATTTATATACAAATAGGAGGAATAACCCCTCCTAGGTGTCTCTTACAATAGCTATGAAAAAATTAAAAAAAAATTATTGAAGACTTTCTAACCCAAAATAAGAAAAATAACTAGATACAAAAAAAAATTACGAGATCTTGATCGAGAGTTCCGAAGACCGTAGATAATATTTAGTAGAATGGACGAACCTGCATTGCCTTAGATTTTTACCCTCGATCATATGTCCTTCGAACGCCTAGTTGGGGGGCACCAAATGTTCCCGAATAACTACCCAGATTAGTCCAAAACTTATTCCAATGGTATAGCTATGCTCTGGGACCATTCCAAAGTACTAAAAATATATCTTTGGGCCTCCCTATCACTGTAGTTATGATCAAAATAATAATACCTCCTATGGTATGGTAATACCTTACAACATAAAATAAAATGCATAACTCAATTATTTTACTAGTAACCGCACATAGTTAAGGCTCATATAATTAATTACATCGGTTAATTAATTATAACATTCAGTACAAAAATCACACATCATGAAAATTTTAATTGTCATCCAAATTATGCAATTTATTATCACCATATCACATAAGTAATAATTATTTTCATTAATTAATTTATTTGTTACAATTAAATTATATATACATACCCAAAATTAGTGCATTGATTTCACTCATAACATCTTCAAGTCATTTACCTTCTTTACCCATTGGACATTATTACACCAATGGATAAACACACATAACTTATGAAGCTTCAACGAAAAAGAAAATAAATGCAAAACACAAACTGAAAATAATAACAAACGATATTGCGTCGATATATATTTTTTAAAATTCACTTTACCTAACAATTCAACCACTTTTCATTGTGTTTTTTTTTTATATTATTCGATCATTCATTGTGATAATTAGTGTTTAGTCACTAGAAGAAAGTACATTTTGCACCTAATACGACTTATTTTTTATGTTCCTAAAAGATCCTAGTCTACTACTCCTGCACAAGCTCGTGCTTTTCTTAAAGATTCGGTTGGTCAAAAAATTATAAAAATTCAAGTTAAAAAATACAATATACATGTCACCAATTCCATTAAACTTTTAGGAAACATTGAACATGCAAAAAATGTCAGTCATGATTTGGTGATTAACGAAGCTCGAAATTAAAAACGTGCAACCAATAATGTCACTAAATCTCCACCTCAAATATAATTAAGTTCTTCTAACCCTTGATCCAATTCTCGTAAATTTTTGTAGTCCAGAGTTAGCTTCAACATTTTAAAATTTTTAGTTTCTGGTTGTTTTCTCTCATTTTCTATCAAAAAATTTTGGCACTTGTATGAGCCCCCTATGAGAGGCTTTTTCTCTTATTGTTTATAAATAAATTTATTGTTAAAAAAATATATTATGTTTAAGTCTTTTAGGTGAAGGACTCGTTCAAATCTATCGACATAAACAAGACATGCTCGCTGAAGGTAGTGGCCTTCATGTGATATATTTTGATTATATAAAATAGACACTT
Source organism: Sambucus nigra (assembly GCA_949130495.1). Lineage (NCBI taxonomy): Eukaryota > Viridiplantae > Streptophyta > Magnoliopsida > Dipsacales > Adoxaceae > Sambucus > Sambucus nigra. Next base: position 460,103,372 of record OX422220.1, read on the forward strand.
TAGTCCAACTCTGGACGTTTAAAATAAATAGACCCTATGTTACATTTATATACTGTATTATAAGATTGGGTACGTTGTACTTATAGGTGACATTGTGGGCGTTGGTATTTGGGTTGAGTTCTCACTTTAATAATTAGTTGTATCCCTACCACTTTTAAATTTATATTTCATACTTATTAGTCTTGATATATAAACATTAAGTATGCTTTATACCTTGGGTTGGGACATGCTCATAGATTTTAATTTAGGTGAGGGTTGAGGTATTCATTACACGTGAGAGCTAACAAGATGGTTTGTTTTTGAAATTGAATCGCATGATTATCATTGCTGATATGGAAGATATTTCAAGAAAACTTTACGACGCTGGCCTAATTTATATAAAATTAGTTTTTAGGATACATAGACTGGATCCGCATGACTGAGAAAATTCAGACTTGCAGCTCAACTTCCACTCTAGTTTTCTTTCAAGTTGATTCTTAGCATAGGTTGCTATTTACTAATTTTTTTTCCAAAAAGAAACGCGTTTATTTATATTCAAATAGGAGGAATAGCCCCTCCTAGGTGTCTCTTACAATAGCTATGAAAAAATTAAAAAAAAATTATTGAAGACTTTCTAACCCAAAATAAGAAAAATAACTAGATACTAAAAAAAATTACGAGATCTTGATCCAGAGTTCCGAAGGCCATTGGTAATATTTAGTACAACGAACGAACCTCCACTGCCTTAGATTTTTACCCTCGTTCGTATGTCCTTCGAACGCCTAGTTGCGGGCCTCAAAGTGTGCCCAGATCACAACCCAAATTGTACAAAACTTATTCCAATTGTATACCTACGCCCTTGGCCCATTCCAAACTAATAAACATATATCTTTGGGCCTCCGTATCACTCTAGTTCTGATCAAAATAAAAAATAATAATACCTCCCAACGTACGGTAATACCTTACAACATAAAATAAAATGCACAACTCAAATATTTTACTAGTAACCGCACATAGTTAATTCTCATATAATTAATTACAGTGGTTAATTAATTATAACATTCAGTATGTAAGGACACAAATTTCCAATTGAGTCTTAATGTAGTGCTGGCTCAATTCCGGACAAAAAAATTTGTGTCATAGGATAGTATTGAGTGAGTATCCTCCAAGCCTACGACATACAAGAGTTGAAGACGTAGCGGCCAGGTCTTATAAAGCTTCATCATTGTCGTGTTTCAAGTGCCATGTTTTCTACGTCATCAACATCATATTCCATAGTATCCAAAAGGTATGAATGCATTTCTATATATATATAGGGAGACATGGAAAATGTTTATAATGGGTGTACTTTTATTTTAATCAGAGGTTTATTTTCAGAAGGTTTCTTTAAAACTTCAAAATAAAGTTTTTGGGCAAAAAAAAGAATTTTGAGCTTCCTGGAAGTTCGTTCGATATTTTCGTTCGAACAAAGTTTGCCAATGACTTGCCACTAGAACTTCGTTAGATATTTCGTTCGAACGAAATGTCGTTCAAACGAAAATGTCGTTCGGACGAGATTTCGGCGAGAACAGTTTTTGGGCATTTTCCTACTACTTTGTCCCCACTAACTTTTGACAGTTTAAATCAACTTCGGGACCAGATTTTTTTAGTGAACTTTTTTCATCTTCTAGCGAGTTTTTGATAGCTTAATCCTTTCATAAAAAGTTCCCTCAGTGTTTGTTTTTCAAATTGAATTATTCAGAGAACAAAATGAAGTTTACACCCAATTGTGTTTTTTAATCCAAGTTTCTATATATATATATATATACATCTTGCTTGAAGAGTTTGTTTGGAACCGATTTTATCTCTACCGTAGAAGAGTGTTTGGGTTTTCTTCTACATCCCACAAAGAAGAAGTCTTGTTTGTTGATGCGGTATTCTCATACGGTGAAAGGCACCGCGTGTGGTTGATGGGTTCCTAAAAGTTCGATCGGTGGATTTCGAGACCGCGGTGGAGCTCCGTGGTTATTCTCTAGGCAGAGTTGTATACAAGAAGGAGCATCGAGGCTTGGACAGAGTCAAGTCGAGTGTTGTAAGTCTTACTGTCTTGTATTTGTAAAATCGTACTTAGTGGATTTGAGGCTAAGGTCGTCCGAGGTTTTTTTTCGTTGTGGATTTTTCCTCGTACATCGTGACGTAGTGGTTTATTTTTTTATTTTATCTTTTGCAAAATTCACCTTAGAAGCATGCTTAGGTAAAAAGATAAAATTTGGTTTAAATCACTACTTACTTAATTTGGTGCAAAATAAAATTTGGCTAAATGTTAATTTAATTCAAGTCATTAATTTTATTAGATAAAATTTGATTTGGCCTAATTTGCAAAAATGGATTAATTATTTTGTTAGAAAAATTTCTAGGAGTTTTCTTAAATTGGTTTAAGTGAATATTTTGTTGTTTAATTTAATTTGACTTTGTTTCTATGTCTAATTTTAATTGAAAGATATTAAAATTTGTTGTGTACTTGTGTATTTGAACTATCTCGCTTCCACATCTTTGTAAAAGGTAATTGAATTACTTTTTGGTAAAATTTAAAATTGAGGGCCTCGTGTTACAACAAATGGTATCAGAGGAGGGAGCGCTAAGTTATTGCGTTTAGTTCCTTTTTGGGCATTTTCGTTTAAAATGGAAAATATGCCTCTTTCAATATTTCCTACGTTTGATGGTTATCTCATGCTTGCACATGACTCTTCTCTTGCCATATCTTATGAGTAATTTCTTTCATGTCTCACATACTCTAGGTTTTGTGCATAATGATATATCTTTTGCTAGTTGTAAATTTTGTTTATCATTTTTCTAGTCTATGCTTCATAATCAATCACATGCTAGAATTATGATTTTTGTTTATCTTTTTTTATTTTATTCTTTCATTTTAATTTGCATTAAATGAAAAATACAAATTGATTTTGGTTTATCTTTTGAGTTAATTTTTGTGGTTGGTGAAAAACTTTGAAAAACTCAAAATGATTTTATTTTTGTGTGTATTTTGATTTTACACACATTTTGTGGCATATGTTTGTGTTTTGAATCCTCATTTCGCTTCCATGGGACTAGAACTTTTGGTTAGAATTTTAATCCTTAAAATGTTCTTTATCATGCTTACATGGAGTAGTTTAAGTTAAACTTTATTAATGGATTTGCTTTTATATGCCTCAATTCACACATGCACGAGCTCACTTGAAATTTTAACTTCATATGTATATTTGAGCTTTGTGAGGTGTTCTCCTACCAATCTAGTCATTTATATATTATATGACCTAGGAGGACTAGTGCATATTAAAATCCGTTGCACATGAGATTTGTGTGAGATATAAAAGATTAGACACAAAAATGTGCACGGGGAAGGGCTCCGAAGGGAAATATCATCCTTTGCGAGTAAACCACCGTTTGGAATGGACCTAAAAGAAATACGTGGTCCAAAAGCCTAAACATAAAATAGGGCATTAAAAAGAAAAATAATTGCCAAGGCCTAGTTTTTATTGATATGTGCATTCCAAAATATATATGCTTATTGAGGGAGATTGGATGGTATATCAACGGTTTGCACAATGTCCGTCTATCCTAGTTGTACTTTCAATGTCATGCCTCTATTGATTTGTAGAATCATCAAAACTCTAGGCTTGTATGCATTGTGTATGTTTGTTCATTGAGTTCAATATATATTGTCACATGAGGTTATATTCAAATGTGATGAAGTTTGTAATCAATTGAGAACTCCGTGAACATATTTTAAGTGATTGGGTCAAAATTTAATTGTTGCTAGTTCACACCCCTTCACTTCCGTTTTCGTGTGACACATTTATGCTATAAGAGTGTGGAAAAACTAATGTTATTTATTTTTGTGTCATTTTGGTGTTTATATCTATATGTGTGTACTTATGCTTAGTTTTAATCTATTGTGTATACATATATATGATATTTTATTACTTTTGAGTCTTTGCCATGATTCGCTAGTTCATTTATGCTTTTAATTCATTTTTGGTATCTATCTTATTGTGAATTTTGTTTCGATATCACATGCTTAGATTACTACAATCAATTGATATCTTTTGTTATTGCATCATAGTTGATATTTATATCTTTATGTGGATTAGTTGAATTTGAGTTGCCCACGTGCTTTAATGTTCTCATCCCTTTTTTCTCTATTGCATGTTTAACTTGTTATCCCATTCTATTTATCCCTTGTTTAGTTTAGGTGGTGTATATGCTTTAATTTGGGGAGATAAGTTAATTTTTTATTCTTTAACTTTTGTCTATTCCTAAACAAAAAGGGGGAGACTGATTGGGGGGGGGGGGGTGGTATCTATTCCTATTGTAATCGTATCTTAGTTTGGCAGATTTATCTTAGGGGGAGACGACTTTCTAAGTAGTTCATTTATTTGATAAAGGGGGAGAATTAATTAAGGGGGAGTCTTTATTTAAATTGCATTTAATATTTTAATATTCCCTATGCGTGTAATTTGTTGCTTAAGTGTGCAAGTATTGTAAAGCGGCATCTATTTAAAGTGGAAAAGCGTTTAATTCTAAAGTGGTATTCGAGTCAAGCATTGTACTCTTTATTTTGGGTGAGGTGTTTTTGAGTCCAGTAAGCTTGACGTCCCTTTAGGATTTTGTTTTGGTTTTGTCCTGGAATAGTCAAAGGGGGAGATTTGTAAGGACACAAATTTTCAATTAAGTCTTAATGTAGTGTTGGCTCAAATCCGGACAAAAACATTTGTGTCATAGGATAGTATTGAGTGAGTATCCTCTGAGCCTATGACATGCAAGAGTTGAAGATGTAGCGGCCAAGTCTTATAAAGCTTCATCATTGCCGTGTTTCAAGTGCCATGTTTTCTACGTCATCCACATCATATTCCATAGTCTCCAAAAGGTATGAATGCATTTCTCTATATATATATATATATATATATATATATATATATATATATATGGAGACTTGGAATATGTTTATAAAGGGTGTACTTTTATTTTAATCTGAGGTTTATTTTCAAAAGGTTTCTTTAAAACTTTAAAATAAAGTTTCTGGGCAAAAAATAAAATTTTGAGCTTTCTGGAAGTTCGTTCGATATTGTCGTTCGAACGAGTTTTTCGTTCGAACGAGAATGTCGTTCGAACGAGGTTTGCCAATGACTTGCCGCTGGAACTTCGTTAGATAGTTAGTTCGAACGAAATGTAGTTCGTTCGAACGAAATGTCGTTCGAACAAAAATGTCGTCCGAACGAGATTTCGGCGGGAACAGTTTTTGCGCATTTTCCCATTACTTTGTCCCCACAAACTTTTGACCGTTTAAATCAACTTCGGGACCAAATTTTTTCAGTGAACTTTTTCCATCTTCTAGAGAGTTTTTGAGAGCTTAATCATTTCATAAAAAGTTCCCTTGGTGTTTATTTTTCAAATTGAATTATTCAAAGAACAAAACCAAGTTTACACCCCAATTGTTTGTTTTAATCCAAGTTTATATATATATATATATATATATATATATATATATATATATATACTAGGGTATGCCCGTGCCTGAAGGCACGCTGATAATTTTGAAAAAGTCGTGTATAATATAATTAATAAATATTTTATATGTTAGAAGTGTAAATTTTCAAAGTATAGAATCGGGTAAATTTAAGTAAAACATTTTTTTACAACATAAATGTATAAATGTTTTATATGTTGGACCTCATATAAACATCAACCAATGTATCAATAAATAAATAGATTTTAACCAAAGTTTCCTATATGTATTTAAGGATGAGCAATCATTTGCTTTATAAATTTGCAAAAGAATGTAATCAACTATTTAGTGAGTAGTAATCAATACAACTTCGTGTTTACACTACATAATGTCTATTTCAACAAACCAAGAAGAGGAGAAACTGCAAAGTCATCCTCTTCATTGAGCTCATCTTCATCAGTAATGTCATAATCATTGTCGGGATTTACCATCATTTTCGTTACATGCACCATCGCTATCATCATCTTTAGTAGTCGACTGAGGCATTGGATTGTTACCAAATAAATCTGCTCCGCTATCTGTAAGTAAAAGTAATGTATCTGCCTCTTCTTGGATTATACCCAAGCGCCGGGTTTGAATGAGATAATGAGCCATCGACTTCAAGTCAAGGTTTACTACTGTCAGCAGTGGGTTGGACACACAGAGAGACTATGGGAGGGAATGAGAGGAGTTGCACCAAAACAGGGAATATGCCACTGTCAAATTCTCGAGCATATGCGCAATTAAATGACTGTGTCTGCAAACCCACATCATCAAATTAGTCGCACTTGAAAACCTGGTTATACTCTCAAATTAGTCAACCTTATAAATAAGTTAGATATACAGCGACACTTGATTGTCTAGCCCAACATTCATGGATGCATTCACATCTCGATCTGATTCAAACACTAATACAAAGAACGTAATTGCATAACGGTAAAAAATTTCCAACGTACGTAATTGCCAAAACAACAAAAAATTTGTTCCCCAATAAAACAGTGTTTTTGATAGGACCAAGTTAACTGGCAAGTGAACTATCATGGCCCCATCACCATTTCTCATTGGTTGCACACCACGAAGGTAGTGGATTTTATTAATTCCTATATTAAAAACTTCACAAAATGAATATTCTTCCAATGTAACAAAGGGGCGTAACAACACTACAACTTGAATTTGATTAGACTTTGCCAAGTCTACAACCATTTTGGCAACCCAACGATCGACCCAATTTAATTTCAATACAAATAAGTAAGATTTTAAAAACATGGACAAAGTTCCCTTTATTTATAGGACTATCCACCTATTTAAGGTTTAAAAAAATATGTCAACAAAATAAATATATCGTGCCTAAAGGCACGACGATATTCGATAAAACTACATAATCACAATAAAATAACAATCGACACAATATAATTTCAATACAAATAAGTTAAATTTTAAACAAATGAACAAAATTTATCTTAAAGACTATCCACCTGTTTAAGGTATAAAAAACATGTTACAACCCAATAAAAATAAATAATCCTTGCCTTAATCACAACAAATTAACAATCGACCGGATTTAATTTCAATACAACTTGGTTTGGTCGTCCAACATGAGGCGAACATCATTGTAAATCAATCATCTTCTAATGTCTACTACAATTCAAATGTAAAACCAAGTGTTTGTTTTCCCCTTTTTTTCGACACTCGAAAAATCCAATTGCACACAACTTATCCAAGCGCGAAGCATTATGGCTGCTCGTTGTTGTCGATCAAGTGGTGGAATGTTTGGGGAGGATGTCATTCAACAACACATGCAAAAAAGAGCAAATCTAAAAATATAATATTAGATATGCATATTAAAGACAAAAGTATATGAATGTCAATGCTTAATGACAAAAGCATACCTGATCATAAGCTCCTAATATCTTCAATTGAAGGTAGTGTCATATATAGAGTTGAATATAGAATCTGTCACAGTAAATCTCAAAGTTTAGAGCAGTTATAGCACTTTATACATAAAGATAAACATGTTAAGAGGGTTATTTGGATGCCAAATAATCTTGTAAGCCAAGGATGAGAGTTTATGGGGTCTGACTTGATCATAAGCTGAGGTAAAAGTAGAACAGTTTAAGAAACTCATCTTTAAACAAAGTTTAGATAAAAAAAATATAATTTAACAATTTTACTCCCATCACACGCCTCCTGAGCATTGAAACGTTGCTGACCCTTCTTTCTACCCCAAAAAATCCAAACCTTATGGTGGGTGCCTAGGACGAAAAATGAGAAAATACCTTTAAAATCATACATTGAACAGCCGAACATGTAACTGTAGATAAAAACAGAGAGAAAAATTTCACAGACCATAAGGTTTATCCCTATGCCAACTGATATGGACTTGGATTCGATCCCTGTATGTGTGAAAGAAAAATCTTATAATACAAAAGTTATGTTCAATCTATAATTCAAAAGTTATGTGCGATCCCTGTATGTGTGAAAAAAATAGATTTATGGGGTGTAACTGTAGACAAAATCACATATACCCATAAACGGCGATTTATGTTCGATCCCTCTTTTAACCCAATACTAGCTGATACGGACTGAGATTCAAGCTCACTTCTTGCAAGATCAACTAAGTTGTATATTATACTACAAAAGTTAAATTATTAGAATTATCATCAGTATGCAGCGTCATCATCATCTAATTCACCATCAGTATTATTGTGGGGTAACAGAAACTCAGCATAACACAGTTGCCACAACAAACGACTAGATTTTGTAACAAATAATATGAATCAGAGTAGGAAAAAACAAACATATCAAAGTAAAAAAAAACTAAGAAGACGCGACAAAGAGACGCAAATCTCATGATCAAAATGTCTTGAGATCCGGAGCGTTGTACCTCTGATGCCGCTGCAAATCTCATGATAAAAACCCAAATACCGCTGCAAAAAGGCCCTAAACCCAACTACAACCATAAAACTTGCAAATATAACCTGTGCCTCTGATGCCGGAGCGTGGAGTTACCTGAGGACGTGTACCTCTGTCAAGAGATCCGGAGCGTTGTGTTACCTGAGATCACTGATGCCTGATGGAGATCGTTGATGCCAGAGGGAGAAAAATAGTAAGACATTTGCAAGGGAGAGAGGCGCAGGGGCGGAGATCATTTTTCCCCAACTCGGAGATCGTTTGTAAGGGACAGGGAGGGTAAAAGTGATATAGAGAAATATCATAAGACGGGATCATTTGGAGAATGAGGTTAAGGGAGTGAGTTGGTCAAAATAAATTACACTTCTAACCTTATGTTTGAATTTTGAAAAAGTAGTGGGAAACAAATTAGAGTGTGTCAAAAAAAGGGGAACCCAAAATTTGTAAGGGTAAAATGGGTATTGCAGGAAAAAATTCATCCCATGACATCATTTTGCCAAACTTGTGACATATATAAGTTTCCTACTTTATTATATATATATATATATATATATATATATATATATACATCTTGCTTGCAGAGTTTGTTTGGCACCGGTTTTATCTCTACCGTAGAAGAGTGTTTGGGTTTACTTCTACATCCCACAAAGAAGAAGTCTTGTTTGTTACTTCGACATTCTCATACGCTGAAAGGCACCGTGTGTGGTTGATGGGTTCCTAAAAGTCCGATCGGTGGATTCCGAGACCGCGGTGTAGCTCCGTGGTTATTCGCTAGGCAGAGGTGTATACAAGAAGGAGCGTCAGGGCTTGGACGGAGTCAAATCGAGTGTTGTAAGTCTTACTGTCTTATATTTGTAAAACCGTACTTAGTGGATTTGAGGCTAGGGCCGTCCGAGGTTTTATTCCGTTGTGGATTTTTCCTCGTACATCGCGGCGTAGTGGTTTATTTGCTTATTTTATCTTTTGCAAAATTCACCTTAGATGCTTGCTTAGGTAAAAAGGTAAATTTTGGTTTAAATCACTACTTACTTAATTTGGTGCAAAATAAAATTTGGGTAAAGGTTAATTTAATTCAAGTCATTAATTTTATTGGATAAAATTTGGTTTGCCTAATTTGCAAAAATGGATTAATTATTTTGTTAGGCAAATTTCTAGGACTTTTGTCTTAAATTGGTTTAAGTGGATATTATGTTGTTTAATTTAATTTCACTTTGTTTCTATGTTTAATTTTAATTGAAATATATTAAAATTTGTTGTGTACTTGTGTATTTGAACCATCTCGCTTCAGCATCTTTGTAAAAGGAAAATTAATTACTTTTTGGTAAAATTTAGAATTGAGGGCCTCGTGTTACATCACAGTACAAAAATCACATAACATGAAAATTTTAATTGTCATCTAAATTATGCAAATTATTATTACCATATCACCTAAGTAATAATTATTTTCATTTATTAATTTATTTATTGCTATTAATAAATTATATATAAATATCCAAAATTAGTGCATTTAATTCACTCATAACATCATTTGGTGAACTTTAAATAAAAATGTCAAAGAACTTTTCATTCAGAGAACCTAATTCTTTCCCATACAAACAAGTATATGACTTTGATTGTTTCCTACCTACTACCTAATGACACGGTGTTTTACTTCACATTTTAGATGACTAAAACCCAAGTCCATTTTGTTGGTTATTTACTAAGTCATAAAAACTGGCCCTCGGCTGATTTTATCACAATAGTTCTTGAGTTAAAAAATAGAATAACAATACCTACACAAAAAGACAAAAAATGAAAGGGTTCATTTTTATGTTTCCAATTAAAAAAAACATATTTAATAATAAAAAATCTGTATTTTTAATTAAAAAAAATAACATTTTAGCTGTTTTAAAAAAAAACTTCCAAACATAAAAAAAAAACGTTTATAAAAAGTAAATACATTTACTGTAAAAAAAAGACTCATATTTTTAATTTAACCCATTCAATCATTCAAATACCCATTTAACCAATATTCTCTTGTTTTTAAAGTTCCGCCCCAGCGGCACCCTCACTCCCAAAGTGTTTTTTTTTTATAATTATTTTTAACTTTTTATAAATGTTGAAAAAAAACATTTTAATTGTTTTAAAAAAAATTCTTAACTTAAAAAAAAATGTTTATAAAAAGTAAATGCACATATTGTTAAAAAGACACATATTTTTAATTTAACACATTTAATCCCTAAAACACCCATTTAGCGAATATTTTCTTATTTTTAAAGGTCCGCGCTAGCGGTAACCTCCCCTCCCCACCCTTTTTTTTATAGTATTTTTTTTTAAAACTGTTAAGCAGTTTTTTAAAACAGTTAAAATAATTTTGTTTTTGTTTTTTAAAACAGTTATTAAAAGTAAAAAATAATTTTTTTAAAAAAGCTTTCTTATTAAAAATAGTTTTTTTTTTAAATAGAATTTTTTATTAGAAATACAGATTCTTATTTTTTATTAAATATTTTTTTTTATATAAAAACAGAAAATGAACCCTTTTAACTTTTTGTCCTCTTGTGTGGGTATGAATTTTGAGTTTATATGTGTGTACGTCTGGTATTACTCTAAAAAATATGTATTGTATCGAATATACTTACTTCTTAACTCGACCCATAAAACATGGAATTCACATTAGCAAGTGTCCTCCTAACGCCATTATACAATTAGATGAATGCTGATGCGACATGAACCACCAAAAAGATATATACCAAATGCATGGGTTGGTTGGTTTTGAGTTTGGTCATTAATTGGACAAGGTATAATTGGTAGGATATAAATCCGTTCCATTTTGTAATTGGATCATGTTGCGTTGGGGTTATGCTTGGTTCGGGATGGGCTCTGATCAAGTCGTTTAACCCAAACATGTAAAATAAAATAATTACTTTATTTCTTAATTGAAAACATATTTTTCTCCACCAAATATCTTATATCTAAATTTAATTTTACTTTATCGGCTTAAAAGTTCATCAGTGTAAAGTTATCTCATATTTATCTCATTAAATTATATGGCATCTACATCAGGCGGATATGTTTGGTTTCCACCGTGATTCGAATGAAATTAAAAGATACAACAATACTCATATGACACATCACGACATGACACTACACATTACCCTTTTTTTGTAATTGAATGTTATTTGACCAATTGATGTACATGTCATTTTTTTTTGTAAATTCATTATTTCTTTTAGTTTTTGGACAAATTATGGCATATTCAAGAAGCACTCTCATACAAACTAATATATGACTGAATATGTGTACCTATTATTAAAGAACACAGTTTGTTACTTCCAATATTACTTGACAAGACCCATCTTTGTCTATTTCGTTTATTGGAATTACATAGTTATATGTAATAGGCGCTTTGTAAATTTAAGACATATTGTAATATGTATTATGAAAATAGGAAAACAAACATTTTCTTTCCATTTTTAGTCTATATTTTTTAATAAAACCGCTGGCGCGGACCCATATCTATAAAACGTCAATCAATTACAGCATGCCACGTCCGCCGATAATTTAAAAATATGGACTAAAAATGAAAACAAAATATTTATTTTCCTATATTCATAACCAATATTATTTTAAGTCTTTATTTCGTTTTCAAAAATTGTTTGTGTAAGTTTTTAACAGTTAAATGTATGACTTGTAACTAGAATTCATTTTTTTATCTTCATATTAAAACTTTTTTCACCAATTAATCAATCATATACTATACACATTATTTTGTGTATTATCCATTTTATTTTGTGTACCCTATGCTAAAATGGTGTTGAGGAGTTATTTTTTCAAGAGACCATAGATTTTGATGTACAATTTTACATTTGTCACCGTCCTTATATCACCGAACCACCAATATATCCTTAGATTAATTAAATTTGACTACTTCTTTCTTTGCATATGTGGGAAACTGTACTGCTGTGACCAATGTATCCACTTGTTCAATTAACATTTGAGCGATTGGTCAGAGTTGAAAGGTTCCAAATACTCTATAAAACAAATGCTTAAAACATTGACAGGATACAGAAAAAAAAAACATTGACAGGATACACTATATAAAGGAATAGCCTTTCCTTAGTAGAGGCATTCAGATATAGTAGTATTGTAGTTTACCAAAAGCCTTCAACTAGCTAAACAAATTTCAAGACTTGGGGAGGCAGCTCTTTAAGTTGCCGGAAATGGCAGATTTTAAGCACCATATGTTGTTTGTGTTGACAATTTGTGTGACAGCTATCAATGTAGCGGCCGACCGCTGGCCTTACATTTATACTTCACCTCCACCACCGCCTTATGTCTATAAATCACCACCACCACCATCGCCATCACCACCACCACCATCGCAGTCACCTCCCCCTCCTTACGTTTACAATTCACCACCACCACCATCTCCGTCCCGACCGCCTCCATACATTTACAAATCCCCACCTCCACCATCTCCGTCACCACCACCTCCATATGTTTACAAATCCCCACCACCACCTTCCCCATCACCTCCTCCTCCTTACATCTATAAATCCCCACCACCACCTTCTCCATCACCTCCACCTCCTTACGTGTACAAATCTCCACCACCATCTCCTTCTCTACCCCCACCTTACCTGTATAAATCTTCACCACCACCATCTCCATCACCCCCTCCTCCATATGTCTACAAGTCACCACCACCGCCGTCTCCTTCACCACCACCACCCTACCAGTATAAGTCTCCACCTCCTCCATCTCCATCACCACCCCCTCCTTATGTTTACCGTTCACCACCACCACCACCTTCCCCTTCGCCACCTACACCCTATTATTATAATTCACCACCTCCTCCTTCTCCTTCCCCTCCTCCACCTTACATTTACAAATTACCACCACCTCCGTCTCCTTCACCGCCACCCCCATATGTCTACCAGTCCCCACCTCCACCATCTCCGTCGCCACCTCCTCATTCACCACCTCCACCATACTACTACACATCCCCCCCTCCTCCAATGGGTTACTAAGTTGACCATTTTACTTCTAGCTTATTTTTCCGTTTCTGCTTACCACCAAATTGATACTTACTTTATTTGGAGCTCATAAACTGGACATCTTGAAGGGTCATGCATTGAGGATTATTTCGGCCCAAACATGTTAGTAGCGGGAAAATAAAAAACGTGACATGATTGTTTAGCATGGACTGATGTTTTTTCTTTTATTTGAAAATATATGATGTAATAACCACATTTATTATTTTTTTAAACTTATCATTGTATGATATGTCAAGTAATAAAATAAAAATGAGTTTGTGCCAACAAATGCTCTTTTATTGATGATATTCTTTGGAGGTTCAAAATTTAATCTGACCAAATTAGAAACAAGTGAAATTGTGTGATCAGAACATGTGTTTCCACATGAACTTGCACAGTTATTTTTTTCCTAAAAGATCTTATACAATATTATTTCTTAACAAAATGAGAATAAGTTCAATAAAACAAGAATTGTGGCTAATTTTGAGAATTATTTTCACATGTTTATTTGAATTCAAATTTCTTGACCCTCCTCAAAAGCAATAACATGGTCATTGTGGCTATTGATTGCCTGAGACATTTAAATAGTTGTTCTTGTGAAATATTGTATTTTACCGGACATATGGTTTTTAACGTGGAATTCTAAAGTGATGAAAATATGTCTATTCATTACTTGAATATAAATTAATACGTTGGATTGGTTTTTAATCATTCACACCTAATTACCCCCCCCCCCCCCCCCTTTTTTTTTATCAAAACTCGCTATATAGTATGATAAAACCAAAATGTGAAAAATAGCATTATGTGGAAGATAATAACTTTAGTCGGGACAAATTTGAAGCTAATGTGTATCTTTTGTTACCACATCGATCACTTTTTAGTGTCTTTTTCATTTGAGGATGTCAAAAAAGTTCCTATCACGCGGTAGCTGTTGTAGATGTATCACCACAGTGACTTTTAAAATTAAACTCACAATTCGGAGCTAAAATCAATATCTGAGATTATTTTTAAGACGATTGTGTTTATTTCTAAATTCCCTATTATTTAATTGGTCAAAGACTTATTTATTAGTAAGACATGAGAAGTCAGCTAATATAAATGACTTGTAAAAATGGCAATGCATTTCATATTTCAATAATATTCAATAGAATTATATTCCAATAAACAAGTTTGCAAAATACAAGGGAATTGTGGTTCCGAATCATTTGTACATAATGGAGATTATTTCATATTTTAATGAAATAACAGTTTTCGTTAATATATTAGTTTGTCGATGATTTGAGTTTATAAAAATAACTCACCATTTTATGGAAAACTGATTGTGTAATGTTAAAAAGAAAATGAGTGTTTGAATCTGCCACCCATTTAGTATTCATAATTATACTTTTCTCATCATTTTTTTTCGGCTTTCGACATTGCTCGTCATTTTTATAGTCCTTCAATGACGAGTAAGGTATGTGAATAAGCATTAATATAATACTACTCTCGCAATAGACGATAAATGTGGCTGAATAAACCATAAACCAACATCAACTATACAATTCTAAACAACAAATTTCCACATGTAGCAAAATAGCCTAAATTCCCAAATACAACTACCACAAAATTGATCAGGGAAAATTATAGAACGCTCTGAGAGACGTTATTCGTGTGAAGCATTGAGGATGAGTAATAAAACTATTTTTCAATAAAGGTAACCATAAAAAATCTTTAGGGTTTCCTTTTCACGTGTCTTCTAGTGTTGGGTGATTTTTCTTGTCGTCGTTATGGCTTTTGAAATAAGGAGATGAAAGATTTGCCTATTTGAAATGTTTTAACATATTGATATTTTTTGTATTGCCCACATGATTATTTAATTGTTTGTTGTTATAATTGTGGACGTTTTGCAAGGATATATCCAATAATTACACATGTCTTAGTTTTGTTGGTTAAGAGGTTTATTTAATACGTGTCCTTTTGATGATGAAGAAACATAAATCTTGGTTTAGAATTCGGCCATCTCTACCCTATAAAATCCCACACCCTTGTCCATCTTTGGTTCTTGGAGAAAATTTCAGTAGGAAAAAGTTTGAGCACATTAACTGTGAGAAATTGTTAAAGGGGTAAAGAGGGAGTAACACCAAGTTTTTATTATGATCGTTTAATGAGTACAACACAAACACTATAATGGTTTATGGTACGTTTTTGCTTATTGTTTGTTATTATGTTATGTGAGAAACAAAATTCTTCAAGATTGGTTATTGGGGAATTGATAAGCCCATTAAGATTTACATGTGGTATCAAAGTGAGGTTACGAATCATATAAACCCACGACCCATTCCTTGCCATTTGAAGCTCTGTCACTACATTCCCTAAAATAACCCCGAATTTCAAATGTACGTTGAAAAAAGACACTTTGCAAAAGGATATAAATACAATAACACTCAACATACATTCCCGGTCTTTTAGGTATCCACTAAGTTAACATTTTTACATCACAAAACTATGCCTTTTAATTTTCGTAGAACCATTCTCAGCGAACGCTTGAGAATGTTAAATTAATTTAAATCATTAACTGCGAGAAGACACACCTTGGGAAGAGTCATTCTTATCATCGAATTATGTTTTAAGATGTTTTTCGCGCAACATAGAGATGTCATTTGAACGACTTCTCATGACCTGCCAAAATTTCACATTTACTCAGAAATATAATATATTGTTGTCGAGTGAAAATATTTCAAGAAAATAATCAGTGGAAGGTCTTGACTGCAGCAAAACACTGCTAAAACGGAAAGCTTTTAACACAAAATGCAAAAAATGCATAAAACTAACAAAGTGAGTTACATGCAAACATAGTACCGATATGATCAAACATGGATATGAAATGAATGGGTGTGAAACTACAACAAATGAGTAACAATTCCAACACATAGAAATGATCAAGAAGCTCTAATTGATAGCGATAAATCATTAAACTTTATCATATCCATATGACAATAAAGTTTGAGCTTAATGAACTAAACATACTTCATGCACACAAATCAAGAATTTTGACGATTCTACAAACAATAGCGTTAAATTGCAATGTTTTAACATTAGGATTAGTTGTGCAAACCCATTAAATTTTTAATCCATCCAAACTCCCTTAATAATATCATATTTTCTTTGGAATGAACTAAACTAATTTGGCCATTTTCTTAACATATTGCATTTTCTTTTGGGCTTTTAAACGGTGGCTTTCACGACGAGTCAGTTTTGAACTCTCGCAGCCCTTTTCCGTGAATCACTCATCATTTTTTCAATTCAAATCCTCATAGTAAACGGTTCTTACATGCACACTTCTCCTTGAGTCTACTTACGCATAGATGACAAGATTGAGATAAGAACGCCTCACTAAATTCAAATGTGCAAGAGAAGTAAAACATCCATATAAACTCGTGCATGTGTGCAATGTTGGCATATATACAAAGTCGAATCAAAATGCATATCAACTTCAAAACAACCACATATAAACAATGGTTAAGATCATTTTAAGCATCTATAATAATGAACAAATGTCCTCGCCACATGGATAATGAAACGATGTGGGGGGGGGGGGGGGGGGGGGGTGTCCAAACACACCAATATGACACATCAAACATGTAAACTGAAAAACAAAAACCAACAAGAAAACAAAACTATTTTTTATTTTTAAATTTTTTTGTCAAAAATAAAATCTTTTTGTATTTTTCAAATAAAACTCAAACAAGTGAAAAATATAATTCAAAGAGATAAACATGTCATAACACTAGCAAATTATAAACATGATGCAAGGGCTAGCGTATGACAAAACATGCAAGCTACTATCCATAAGAAATAACAAGAGATTAATCATGTGCATGCGTGTGAGAATCAACCAACAAGTATTTAGCATCTCCAAAACGGATTTCCTAACCCAAAACGTTGTATACCTAACAAAGCGGGTTTTGGGAACCAATGGGACACTACGTTTAAACTTCCTAGGGTCTTTTCTAAGATCAAAACAAAAACTCCTAAGGTGACCTTTCATACCACAATGCGAACATGTGAAAACGCGGCGAGGAAAGGGACCTTTAGGTTGACCTTATGTAATATCCTCGGATGTGGTTGACGCACTAAAACAAACTATGATTTTGGCTTTTACATTCAAACCACTAGAACAAGATAAGCTGCTACCATCACAACTCGAGTCATTTAAATCATTTTTTAATTTCAAAACCTTCAACTCAAGCAAAAAATTAGACTCCTTAAACTTTCAGGACTCCTTCTTTAAATTATCAACTACCCCTAGAAGGTTATCTCGCTCCCCCTTAATGTGAGCAAACTTATCCCTAAGAGCCTTCTCTCGTGCCACAAAATCATTAATCGAATTATCTTCCTCAACGGCACAAACTCTAGAATTTTTTAAATCCTCTAACTCTTTTTCTAAAACGAGGACTCTATCATCACTCTCCTTTTTTCTCAATTTCAACATATTAAAATCATTAAACAGGGATCTAAACTTCTCACGACAAATATTTCTTTGAATTTGAAATGTTTGCAAATATTCATTCCTATTTTTGAAATCGTAATTTTCTTTCTCCAAAACTTCAATACGTTTTGCAAACCTTAAATTCAAACGATGTAAATCGTCAAAGCCGAGAGAATCCATCGAGAGGAAACAAACACAGGAGAGATAAACAAACACACGGGATCACAAAACAAATAAATTACGTTTTCTATCTCTAATACCAGTTTGAAAAACCTGGGTGGTCCCGTATGTGCATGTGTTTCAAATCAAACCAATTTATTACTAAAAATTATCCACCTTTTAATGTGCATCAAACCAAGTTATGAAAACCCAATTCTTTCTTTAAACCAATTTTATCTTGATTAATCCTAAACATGCATTTAGTGATTAAAGCAAGTAAAGTATAGAATACTCACAACACCAGATGTACGAGGAAAAAACCCAAAATGGGAAAGCAACCTCGGACGGCCCAAGCCATACAATCACTATGAACAAAGGTTTTACAAAGACAGATTACCCTTACTCAATGACTCGATCCCCATGGGTCTTGACGCTCCTTATGATCTTCAACCGTTCTTCAATAGTCCCACGTAGAAATTCCGTCTTCCACGATACATGTCCACAACACTCGACTCCACGAATGTCTCGGTGTCCACCGATTGGCTTTGATTTGTCTACGATGTCGAACAAGAAGTCCTTCTCTTTTCTTCACCGCAAAACCCTCATGGTCAATGATAGAACAAACATCTTGAGTAGCAAGATCACGTAACCATATAAGAATGATAATTCGAATCTTTGCAAACTTTGAGGAAGTGTTTATGCTTTTTAAACCTTAGAAAACATGTGCAAACAGATGGTATACAATTTTTCCGGAACGAACACTTTTCAAACTATGACAAAAACACGCTTTAAATAACAATTAAGCGCCGACGCGAAAAACGTGTCATTCGAACGACAAGTCCACGTCGTTCGCGCGACATAAGATCTCGCTCGAACGAGAGATTATGTCGTTTGAATGACACCGCGTAAGTTTAACTTTTTGACTTTCCGATTAAAACGTCTCTTTTAAAAGAGATCCAAATTATTCAAACTCTATTCCGTGTTTATCAAAATAAAACGTAGTGTAAAACTTTTAAAACACTTTTAAAATATTTGAAAATATTTTTCTTTATAAAATACATCCTTATCTTTTATAAAAATGATTTCGAGCACCATTAATTATACACATTCATACCTGAGTGATCTCAGAATGAATTTAACTTTGAGGACGAATAAACTTGCACCTATTTAACTTCAGCATAATTAATTCTTTGAAGCTTTGTTGCAACGTCTTCAATTTTCTTCAATACGTCATAGACCAAGTGGGATCATGACAAAATAAAAATCTCCCTATGACATATTACAAACACACTTTTGTTCACGGGATTAAGTCAAAAGAATACAGGGACTTAATTGGAAATTTTTGTCCTTACAAATCTCCTCCTTTGACTATTTCGGGACAAAAACAAATCAGTGAAATGCCTAAGTCGGCCCGTCAAGCCCTATGACGCCTAAATCCCATCCCATATACCCAAAATAAAAAATACAGGACACTAACTAGTATATGTAGCATTGGCAAGCATGAACTGTATGAATGTGATGTAGACTTGAAATCTCAAATCGCTGAAGCATACCTACACACATGAAACAGACAAATAAATAGAAAGTGAATTATGGAGGAACAAATTAAACTAATATATATATATATATATATATATATATATATATATATATATATATATATATCCAAATTATTCCAAATAACAATAGTTACCAATATGAATAAACTCGGAAAAAAATCATTTGTTAAACAATTTGAGCAGCAAAATGATACCAATGTGTAATACCAATTTGTAAACTATTCAATCAAAAACATGCTCAAATCTCCCCCTACATCATATACATCTCTCCCCCTTTTTGTCTCGAATAGACAATCCAGTGAAAAGATAAACCAATCAAAATATCTACCATGAGAACATAAACCAATTTGAACCAATGTGAGATCGCCAGATAATCATGAATCGACCAGCTAAATATGATCAAGAAATTATAAATCAGTAGCTAGTAAACCGATGAATCACACAAAAA